>OZ007561.1:52685857-54033172 GCA_963931875.1 Pollenia griseotomentosa
AATATTTATACAAGGTAGACTCGCAAGCGGACAGACATAAACCCCAATTGTCAAATTCGTGTGTATGAGCCAAAATTTGTACATGTGTGCGTTAAATTTTTTTTTTTATATGAAGACAATTTTGAGTCAGGTATTTTTAAAGAGCAGCATGTCTACACTCCCAAACGAGTCTACCTTGTGTTAATGTATCTATTTGACGTCTTACACGTAACCACTAGTTTTCTCTAAGAATTTTTTGCTTTTGCAAAACGTTTGGCTAGAGCAAACATTATTTAACACTTTCTAAATTACATTATACAATTATCATCTAAGAAATAAAGTTTGGTAATTAAATAGAAATTGTTAAAAATAAAGCTTAAGTTTGATAAATTTACTGGTCACGCTTTTTTGGATTCTATCGTCAAATATTTGTTAGGTCTGAACATACCTTAAGTCATGTCTATGTATTTTGTTGGTTCCTTACCATCGTGAATTGTTTCTTTTTATAATAAAAACTAATTTAATTTTTTGACTTTTATGTATTCGAATTAAAACCGGTTAACCGGTTATTTTTAAAATGCTTAACCGAAAACTGTTTTTTTTTTTAAATAGCAGCTATTCGGTATATTCGAAAACCGGTTTTTGAAAAAAGTCGAATAATCGATCTCCTTAGTACCTGCACATTAGGCAGCTAAATACATTTAAGATAGTTGCATTTTTGATTTATCTGCACAAAAAATCGTGCAAAGGAGATTGTGCAGCTAATTCAGATTTAACTGTATTTACATTGAAAACAAAATCTAATTTTAGTTTGTAATAATTGTATTCAATACAAATATATTACAGAAATTTTCCTTTCGACATTGTGGGCTAAGCAGTTAAAACTGTTTTAAGAAACTCACAACAGCTGTGATTTTTTGCAAGGCAATTCTAAATTTCAAAAATTTTTTACAAAAAGACAGCAATTTTTCACAAAAAGCCCCACCTTTTTTTTATTCCCCATTTGCAAAAATTCGTTTCCATATTAGCACTAATTTAGTACACAGTAATGGCTTAAAAATTTCAACAGAAAATCTTATATAATTACTTCAATCGTGTAGGGTGCAATATTATATTTAATAGTGTTATTATTTAAATAATTTTATACAACCATGATAAAAGATTATTTATAAAAGGCGTCATGATTGAACAGAATCTAAAGATATGAACAAGAAAACAATGACATAGACAAGTGCTTCTTGCCCCCATATCTCTCCCGCTTAAGTTTGCGTCTACCAGTAACACAAATTATCCTTGTTCTTTTTTATGTTTATAAGTAAAATATGGATTTGTATTAAAATTATATAAAAGCGTATTTAAAATGCGCAGAATGTAAGCAATGAAGCGTGATGTTCTAAAGTATTCTGCTAATAAAAACGTCGGCTTGTATAAAATATAAAATAATGGGTGGGGAAATGGAAGTGAAGGTGAAGTTGATGGTTGATAACGATTATTGTGAAGACGGTAATGTCTAGGATGAGTTGCAGGTGGATTGTTTCCATTATTTTGTTTTTATAAAAAAAAGCCCAGCATTAGATATTAAGGATATGAAAACTAAATAATACGATTTTCAAATTATTAACAGTAATTGTAATTTTCTTCACTTACGTACAATACCTGGTATTTTTATTAAAAAAACAAAAATATGTTTGTATGTACATAGTTACTTGGAGAATTTATTTATCAAGGGCAAATAATGATAAATAAAATAGAATTAATTGGAAATTATGACGTATTGACTTGACTTTAAACTTTGATTTCTAACGGTTAATTGGAAAGATAACAAGACATGACAGCAAATGTTATATTTGGTATTCAATAAAATTATTTTTATATATATCATAATTTTGAAATCAATTACTTAGCAAACAAAGCAAAATAATAAATTTTTTGGCCATGTCTTGAAGACATCCTTAACGACGAGTGAACGGCCATAAAAAGTCCTTGAATACGAATGGGCGTCCGTCCAAAGAAATCGTTGACGAATTTTTCACACAAGTATCCGAAAAATCGTTCACGACTTTTGAGCGACATTATCGCTCATGTGTCGTTGACGATCATATGGGTCCGCCCGTGGATAACGTCTAGGGAGAGGCTGGCCAGGTCAGGGCAGATTGTATGGGAGATTTGCTATTTATACTGATAGTTTGTGGATAAGGGGCACGGGTAAATGGGTCTACCTTGAGGATATAGATACTTAAAGGTTATATAGGCTTCCTGGCGACTGCAGTATTTTTTTGGTGGAGGTGCTAGGGATTTTGAAGGCATTAGAATTGGAAAGAGGTAACATTGCTGGGGATTGAAGGTCACTATATATGAGGACAGCTCTTATGGCATTGAAAGGTTGTTTTGTAAATTCCAAACTAGTGAACGATTGTAGAAGAGCTCTAAGAGAAAACTCAAGTGTATGCTAGGTACCTGGCCACTGCAACATCACTGGTGATGAAATGGCCGATGAGTTTGCGAGACTGGGCACTGGGGACACTGGCTGTGTGGAGATAGTCAGACCTCCAATAGGCTTTTGATTTATTAGGGAATGGGTCTTAACCTCACATATAGCAATGTAGTCAGCAGTAACATTAATTTGTTTATGCTTTTTGCCCATCAATTCACGTGTGTCCAATTTCACAATTGAGCACAGCCGCGAATAACTTTGTAACTTACAAATCAGGAGAACAAAAACACGTTTTTAACAGGCAGGATTATTTATTTTTTAATTTTTTTATTTTATTATTATCAAAAATATTGATTGCAAATTTTTACTAATTTTTTTTACAAATATTTTTTCCATACAAAAATAACATTTTTGTATTGAAATCGATATTAAGTTTAATCAGTAAATTGTGAATAAAATCAATAGTCGTGCACCGCTTCCGATGAAAAAAAACTCATTTCATTTAAAATTATGTTAAGAAAAATGTAGACCAAAACTGTGATTTTTGTCGCATTTTTATATTTTATGAATTTATTACAAATTAGTAAAAATTTGCAATCAAATTTCAGACCGCACAAAAAAAGTTCAAATTTGTTCACTATTGTAATAAAAGCAAAATATCAAGATATTTTAATTTTAAATTAAAGACAAATTTACAGTTTTTAATTTTTTTTTTTTTAGAAGAGGACAAGGTACTTTATGTTTAAAAGGATACGTCAAAAATAAAATTTCCGTATTTGGAGCTAAGACAACCCTCAAGACGTTAACGAATCAAAAATTTTTAAGACGACATTAATCAATTAGTGGCATGCACAATTCAAGATTTTCCTTAAACATGTCATTCTCAAAATTTCATGCATTGCTTGTCATGTCAACTCAAAAAAAGTGATGTGACATGTTATGCCAACTCAAACATGCTGGCTTAGCATCTCGTTACAACTTAACTAAGCGGTTGCATTCTGTTGTGTTCAATACCATGTTTTTCAATGTTTTTTTTTAGCAGTTTCCAAAAACTCTTTGTGTGATTCCCACTGATAGGTTTTATGGCACGCTGGCTCAAACCGAAGTTGTTAGGATGAGGAGGAGAAGAAGATGATGTTTACTTTCTCTGCCAATGCCTTGTTTAGATGTTGTATCAAGGGTATGACAAAGATCATTCTTTCTTCTCAGTATGGGATTAACATGGTTGGAGGTTGCAGTGATGTCTGTAAAGTAATCTGGTGTAAACTGATGTACACAAGGATCCAAGTGAGCTATCCTCGTGCCGGCTAACCATTGAACCTATCCTAACATAGCTCAATTGCATGAGAAGGTTACAACAAATTGTCAAAAAATACTGCAGGCTTTGGGCTACGGAAAATATAAGAGCAGCTCGTTATCGACAACTACACCGACTTAAGTGTGCTCTTTGATGATATAAGTATTAGTAAAAATATTGGCTGAAAAATTACATTGGTGTTTCAATCTCTGTCAACGGTTGTGCATGTCGGGAAATGTTGGAAGTTTTTGTTAGGCCATTTATGGAAAACCATCCAACATAATGGTTTTACTGAGAACATAATATTTTGCTCAGAAACTTCATTTCGTTTTTAAAAAACTGCAGTTGAAAGAGTAAAAGTCATAAGATTGTGCTGTAACTTCAACTTTTTAATTTTTCATCGGACAAAAATAAACTGTTACTTGTACTTCTGATTTATTAAATGTAAATAGTCGAAGTCAAAGTAAATGCAAAAAACGAAAAGTTGAACACAATATAGAACACGACATGTTCGGAAGTTTTTAATTGGACTGACTAAACTTTTAATAAATTTCTAAGTTTGCGCAGATGGAATGTTGTGTGTGTGTGTGTGTTTTTTTTTTTTTTTGCTTTTTTTGCAGTTTGAACTGGAAGAAACAGAAAAAAATATCTCAAGAAAATTTTTAACAACACAGTTTGTTAAAAAAAAATTTTAGGTCAACAAATTTTTTGTTTGATTCAAAGAAAAAATTTATCAAATTTACACTTTGCAAAATAGCACTCAAATTAATTAAATATTTCTTCATATTCAATAAAAAAAATATTTGAATCAAAATAAAGACAGTATTTTAATAACTGTTGTCCATTTTTAAATAGCTCATAATTCTCATTTGTTTTACAGTTTTATTTGAATAATATATTTAGTTTTGCCAAAGTCTTTGGAAAAGGTTTCCTGATGATCTGGCCTAAGCAACCAGTGAAATGCGCATAGGAACTTACTTATCCCCTCATAATAAATTTTAGTGTTTTTTATAAAAATATAAAAATTTTAAATTTATGACGTCATCATTAATAAATAAAAGAATAAAGCTTCGATTAACATTTTGTTTGATTTATTCAACATTTTCAACAATTTATTTTAACAAATCAAGTAAACATTTTGTTGAAAAAAATTATTTGGGCAACAACTTTTTTTATTGAATCAATAAACTTGGTTGTTGACCAAAAATTTAACAATTATACATACAAACTTTTTTATCAATACCGCAAAAATCGTCATCGCAGAAAATTCAAAAATTTTTGTAATCAAATATGCGATTTTCGTATTCAAATATAAAAATTAGTTTTTTTTCTGTGAAGAAAGAAACTGTTGCTTCATTTTTGTATGTTAATATGTATGAACATACATATTTTGTTTTAGTGTACACACACGAAAAAATCTTTTTTTAGTGAAATTTAATAGATGTTTTTTTAAATTCAGAGAACTTTTAAAATACAAAACCAATAAACCAAAGAAATGAGTATGCTGTTCAAATCAGAAGTAAACGCAACAGTTTGTTTTGTCCAGTGAAAAATAAAAAAATTCGACGAAAAAGCAATTTTTTGATTTTGATTGCAATTTTTTAAGCACTGGCTATATTAACTTGCCTCCAAGTTTACTGAATTTAAAAAGTGTATGTTAACAAGACAAGAAGCATTCGCTAACTTAGTACTTACATTCGAAATGAAATCATTTCTGTTACTTACATGCGAAAATTTGCAAAATGTTTGAAAAATAAAAATTAAAATTGTGGTTATTTTTTTGAGATGTTTATGCTTTTAATCAAATTTTTAATATTTTAATGACGCTAAGGATCATTTAATTTAATTGTCAATAAATTATTTTATAAAGAAATGAATTTTTTCAACATGAAACGAACTACAATTTATTGATAATTTATAATTCTTGACTGAAGCTGGAATTGAACCGACGTTCAAGGACAGGTTGATTTAATATGTTTCGATAGTAACCAAATGGTATTTTTTACTTTGGTAGATCGAAGTTTTATGAATGATTTTCTATTTTTAATTGATTTACATGTTCTTCCTTGCTTCTGTTTTTCATGGCTACTATCGAAAAATGTCAGATCAACCTGTCTTTGGACATGGGTTCGAGCCCATCGTCAGTCAAAAATGAAAAATTATCAATAAATTTGAAAATATGATTAAAAAGCACGTATGTATGTGCGAAGAAAAAAAAAGGATTAAAAAAAAAAGTTTAATAATAAAAGGACAAATAAAACTTGAAACAATATAAATCATTAAGGCCAAAGAGGTTATAAGCCTCTTAATACATGAAAGGAGAGTCTTAATTTCTAGCGGAACGAGGTATCAAAAAAACATTTAATAATTTTTTTGGCCTAAGCACAATATAAAAAATCTTTTTTTTACTAAAAAAAATTCTGTTTTTTTTATTTTTTTATTTAAAACAAGCAAGAAACGTGCTTAATTTCCACTTCCATTTTAGTTTAAATTTTTTTTACAATTTAACGTTGCCAAGTACTTAAAAAAATTAAATTTCCTGGAATTATTTTTCTTAAATATTTCTGTTGTATCTACAACAAGAATAGGCTTTTAAAAAATAAATACGAATATTGTGAAACAAAACAACTTTTTGTATTAGTGTTTATGTGTTTTTGTTATTATGCGGTACAAATGCTTAAATAAACAATTTTCATTTGATGTTTATATTTTTATTTATTTCTTCTGTTTAATTTTCTTTCCTTTTCATTGTTACAATTTTTTTTTTTTCTTATTGTTTACAAAAATATTTTTTACTCCCAAACCTTATTGAAAAGAATGAACAAATAATAAATGTAATAGAAACTAAATGAATTGAAAAGACAATCACAAACAAAAAAAGCAACAAAAAAATTATACAAAAAATAACAGAAAATTAAATATAAAGAACTAAAAAGAAATTCATAAATTAAAACAAAGAAAAGTGCTCTAATGGGTTTCAAAGAAGTCTGAGTACTCAGTTAATGTACATACATACATATGTATAAAAAAATGTTAAAACGCCAAAATAAATTAACAATAAAGCTACGCCAATTAAGCAATTGAATATTATTTCGAAAAAGTAAAAGTTTTTTTTTTTAAGTTTTAACGACGAAGAATTTTGTGATGGCATTTAAAATTGTTTCCTGCGGATTTGTACGCGGAAATGAAACTTTTCACAACTTAAGCTTATTTTATTTATTTCAGCTATAAGGACCTTAACAATAAAATTCTTTTATAGTCCAGAGAATAACATAATGAACACCAATAGTAATAATAAAGATTTAATCAAGAGTTGTCAAAATTTCAAAATTTCTACTCCTACGAGAAAATTAATGGGATAAATGTGTCCCATTCGTTGTCAAACGAAAACAATAAGAACCGAAACCATTCCACATCTAAAAACATTTCGTTATTTTTTTTTAACTGATAATAAAATTATTCATCTTTTAAATGCATGAAGCAGTAAAGATGAAGAAAATGTGCTGTTATTTGATATTGAGTTTAGAACTGTTTTAAATTATTTAAGGGATTTGGCGGTCGGAGCAGACACAAACGCATTCTCAGACCGAAAAACTTTTTATTAGCTGAAGGTCTAAGACTGATGCGCCACAGCCAAAGATCTTTAACAAAATTTTTGTTAAAAAATTGCAATTAATATTACGTTTCCCCAGCTTATATTACCCTGATAACAGGCCTGTCAGACTTACTAAATATAGCGAAAAATATGCAATTTTAACAAAATATGCAAAGCATGCATTTTAACCAAAATATGCACTAACAAATTGCCATTTTACCGGAAATTTTGTGATTCGTTAATATGTATATTTACCTTAGGTGGGTCTCAGAGAAATGACAACAAACATGCAATTGCATGAAGTCCCTTGTCTTGCTCATGATTTTAATTCCCAACTTTCGGTCTGGTTGAATAAAAATGACAATCGATAAAACAAACATAGAATTTTATAGACGTATCTTAGGTTACTGATGATTTATTTCGGCTCTACGTATTCTACGGTACAACATTTTATATGTTAAAAGTCTGTTATTGATTCTGTTAGAAATGTTTTGTATTTTGTAGGAAATATTGTAAGTTCGATGAATGATGAATGATCGATTATTTACGGTTGTTTTGAGAAAACCATCGCATACTATCGATAATATCGACTTTCGATAATGTCAACTATCGATAGTTTCTAGTGCTGGGATACTATTGATATTTTTTACTATCGACATTTCAGATTTCACCATCGATACTATCGATATTACTATCGACTGAATGTTTGTACTTGTGCAGGAAAACTTTAACTAGTTTTTTATCAGGCTACAGTTCGCTGTTTTTATCACTCTATTGAACGTATGAGACGTATGTATGTACGCACGTTATTTTAGATCACAGTTTTTGAAAATTAAAGTAGGAACCGAAGTAGCAGGGACTATAAGATATTTCATTGCAGCTTTAGATACTTTTCTTAATTGGTTTTGATTCTCAACCCGAAAGGTTATCAAACTAGCGGACTTATCCTATAATAGTCGTACATTAAAAAGATATTTGACATTTCAGTCCCTATGTAAACATGTAGAAATTTCGACTTAAAGGCCTTTAATTAGCAGTAAAAAAGCACAGCTAAGCAATCCATACCACCTGCTATTCTTGTTGTTTGTAATCATTGCTGTAATTCAGCGTGAATTAATAAGAGCAAGTAAAAACTTGCGGCAAAAAGCTGTGTGTGTATAGCTGATCTTACATGTCTTCATAGCTGTATTTTAAATAATATTAATATCGATTTCGATATTTTTCCTATCGATATTTTCGATATTTTAAGATAATCGATAGTAATATCGATAGTTTCCCAGCACTAGTAGTTTCAGACCACTTGTAAATACCTATGAATTCTTTTTTCTTGTAAAGAAGATAAATTGGGTTTCATAATAATACTTAAAATTTTTTATTTAAAATGGTAAACCTTATCAACAGATCTTTGATGATTACTTAAAATATCATTTAATAATATATTTGAGCTTAAAATTGCAAAATAGAAGATTCACATCCTCACAGAATGGGAAAGTCTGAGGTTAAATTATTGTTTCGAAATTAGATTAATTTAAGAATTATTTATAGTTTTAGTTATAACCCTGTGTTAGTGGTAGATCTAGAACCGATCTCTACCACCAAGGACCTATCATGGGACTACTTTCTCTCTGGAATTCGTAAATTATAATTTATGTGGTATTAGTTTAAATTGTTATTTATTTCACTGTATTGAAGGCTTTAGATTTAATTGCAGAATTTCGAACTCGAACAGAATATTCAGGAATCTACTACTCTACAACTACTACCGGTTGTGAACTATAAATACAAGTTGACTCGTAAAGTTTAGTTTAGTTTGTTTTGAGACATTAAACGGTTCAGTTTGTTACTAAAAATATTGGATAAATTCTGTGAATTTCAATAAAGTTTGTTAAGTTGAATAAGTGTGTGGGAGTAAACCGAAACGCGTTTATTAAAGGAAAAACGTAATAATATAATAGAGAATCGGTGAGAGACAGGAGCTCTGTAGGCAACTTGCGGGGATATTATAGTCATTGAAAATTGGTTATCTGAAACCTACCCTGAGTTTTAGAACTTAATGACTTTATAGATTCAAAAGCAGAGTCGCTGAAGCTTGAAGAAGAAGTATCGTTCAAAAGAAATGTTTGAGTTTATATGTTTGACTTTCGTTATTTGTTTTGTACACATTATTATTACGACGCTCAATCATAAAGCAGGATTGAGCGTCGTTATACACCTCGATTTCTTCCAGATAACTTTGGCTATGTTTCAAAATTTCGGAGATGGCTTATGTAGACTTTTTATTAGAGTATTCCAATTTGTGTTTCTTAACTGTGGAATACTCTTCTGAATTTAATAATTCATAATTTTTATTAGAAATTTAAATCGAGGAAGCATAAGCCTGAGACAGACGGACATGGCTAATTAGAATTATTCAATAGCTCACGATATAAATATTTTAGAGGATCAAAGATAAATATAAAAAAAGGTTTCCGCGGAATGACAAACTTATGGCCATTTTCTCAATGTATCGACAAACTGTTTGTTACTAAATGTCGACATAAATTTAATAAACTGTTAAAGATTTTGGTTTCCTCAATATACCGACAAAAACGTTGTTTTCAGTTGGCAACACTTCTCAAAATACATGTAAAATTAGAGAGTCAGCTCTGTACGGCAAATAAATGGCAAATAAATAATTGGCAGATAAGTGCCGGTTAGCTTTCCGACAGAAGCCAAATTTCTTAAAAGTTCAGTTTTTCGTTAGGAAAAAAGATAATCGCCTAATGAAAAACGTTCACTAGGGTTGAAGGGTATAAAAACGTCAGTTTTTGCATCCCAAGATGGTGTTTTTCTTCGAGAGTTTTGAATATGGGGTTTAAGAAGCTCCAACCATTTGGTCTCTAAGTTTTTGGTTTTAAGAGGCACCTACCTTTTTGACTTTGCTATTTTGGAAGATTTAAAGCTGCAGTGATTAATTCAAGCTTCCCTGGCAACCTAAATTGGTGCTCCTCATAGTGCTTGGATTATTCATTGATAAGCCTAACTTTTAAGCCAAAACACAATTAATAACAAGTTTGTTATTGCAATAAAAAAAAAAAAAACTGGTGGATACTTATATATTACAGTTTACTATTGACAAATTCCAATTTTAAATAACCCATTCCAATCACTGCTGAAAGCTGTCATGCCCTTAGGTGATTTTCTACTACCAATTAGGCTAACGACACATTTGAATTCAACACAAAATTTAAGCCGGTTTGAAAAATACAATAATCCAATGTGTATTTTTTACAACTAACGTTAGCGTGTCATGTGTAAAACTACTTTGAAAACATATTCTGTCCTTTTTAAAGCTCTTCCTTTGGACACAATCCAAAAATGGCTTGACTTTTTTGCTATATAGCTAGAAAAAAAACTTTCAAATGTTTGTTACAAAAAAAATTTCTGCTCTGCCTGCTTTAAAGTCCACTCAAAATGTAGGTTTCATTTGGTTTTGTTTGTGTAACTATTTGAAGGCCTAAACAAACGGATGTTGAACTGAGTGAGTGAGTGACTGGGTAAGCTTAACAGTATGTGAGTGTGTAAATTTCATTTATTTCCGGTACACCCACAATTATTTTTAACTGTATACGTGTGTGTTAGGTTGCCTAAAAATATTTGGAATTTATGCGTTGATATTTCTCTTGTGTTGTGTGTTGATAACTTTTGCTTGTTTTTTTCGACAGTTTCGAAACTTTCAACATGAATATACACAAAGGCTAAAGACTAAATGTTGCTTTGCTGACTGTTGTCTGTTGTCACAATTGTTCAAAACTAAAAGCTTTTGTTGCCATGTTGTTGTTATTGGTTACATACATACATACATACATACATACGTATATAGTTGGCCATTAGTCTGCTTTGCCTTAGACAGTTTTTCAAGATTAACTGCTGTAGGTTTTTAACACAATAAATAGAATTAGAGAAAACCCTTGTTATAAAAGGACTTATATTATATTATCTTAAGGCTATATGTCAACAAAAACTATATGTTTATGACCAATTTTCTTCGCTTTGGTGTTCTGTGGCTTAGTTTTTTGTCTTGGGAGTTCATAAAGTAAAAAAAAAAAAAACAGGAAGATAAGACAAAAATATAATAACATTTCATAAGCATTTAAGCACGTTCTGGCTTGGCACTGCCTAAGCTTGCATATTTGCAAAATTTTACTTCAATAGTGAAAGCGTATTATGTATTTGTGCTGATGGTTAAAAATTTTAATATTTTAGTATATCGATCGACTTTGGCAGTAGAGCTGCAAACTATCGATAGTCGGCCCAATCGATTGTTTCGGTAGTTAGCTCAAAAACTATCGATGCTATCGATAGTATCGAAAAGTTTTTATGTGCCACTGCTGTAGACACGGTCAATGAAGATGGTAAACAATGAAATAGTTTTAACACTTCATTTAAAGAAAACGTGTTTCAGGTATAAAATTTAAACAATTTAAACTTCATTGGTGTTGAAGCGACTTCAGTCTTATTTTATTTTATTTTTTCAATTTTCTTACATTTTGTTAATTTTCTTTTATTTTGTTAATTTTCTCTAATTTTCAATTTTCTTTATTATTTATATTAAATTTTGTTTTCTTAAATTTTAATTTTGAATTTTGATTTGTTAAAAATTTTCATATTATTTAATTTTTAATTTAATTAAATTTGTATTTTTTCTCTAGGTGTAGAGCACTCTTTGGAATTTTGCAATTCTCTTAAATTTCATTTATTTCGTTATACATATATGTATATATGTATATACTTTGTTCTTACTACAAACCTTTTTGTAATTTAGTTTTTAAGTATAATCTTTAACTTCAACAAAGCAAGAAGCTTTAATAAAACCCCTTTTGTTTAGTATATTAAAAACCAACCGTGTTTTTAATTTTATAAAAATAATAAGAGGCTAGAATCGATACTAGCCCCAACAATTGGGATCTATAGTTTATAATAAATATAAACTTTATCAGGGGTGTGATGGAAATCGAAAACGTAAAACGCTAGAACTTTTAAAGTCGATTTTTAAAAAAGATTTCTGTAATAATTAAAAAAAAATATGACAAATTTAATACAAATGTTTCTTTTGTAAACAGAATTTCAAAACAAAAATTATATACAAATAGAAACTGGAAATTATCTCCTTTCGTAGGTTACTTTATATTATATTCAACATTTTTTATTTTTCGAATTTACAAAAAAGCTTTATAAAATACATAACTGAAATGTAACTCATAGAATAAATTCGAAAAACAAAAAATGTTGAATACAAAAATTATGTATATAAAAAGTGTTTTAAAAACAACTTCCAAATTCTTGCGTTTTCGATTTCCAGCACACCCCTGTATATATATAAATAAAGAAACGGTTTATTGACAGTAGTTTTTACCATCGACGTCAAAATATTCACCTTTAGTCCAGAAATTTAAAAGGGTTTTTTGTATCCCTTGCGTTGAAAATTGTTTCATATAAGATTTTCTGATTTTTAAAAATTTTTATATAAAATTTTCACGGGAGCTGAATTAAGTATTTTTTTTTTTTTATTTTTTACAAAAAAATTACAATCATAATCACACTTAGGGTGGGTTTTTAACATGGAGATTAGAGATTTAGTCATCTTTAATCTGTGTTTTTGGTTTTTTAGATGAGGATTAATTTCTTTTATTTGCCAGTTTAAGCGGCCAATGTTGGTGGTTTAATCTTAATCATAGAAATTCTACGCGGGAAAGAATTTCCGGGAATCCCGGGACATTTTTTCAAATTAATCCCAGGAAATTTTTCCGGGAATTTTCGCGAATTTCAAATAAAATTTTTTGAAATTTTAATTTGTTACCATCGTTAAAATAAAAACGAGCAATAAAAATATATTCTTTAATAAAATTACTTAAAACTACCTACAAATCGAACTTTTTTTTCTACGCCAATAAATCAACGGTATTTTTAATTGCTGATAAAATGTCTAAAAAGCTTCTTAAAGTAGAAAATGAAAATGTAAACGATACACCTTCACCAACAGCCGATGATGAACCATTTACAAATTTAAAAAAAATTAATGTAACGAAAATACAAAAACCTGAAAATATCTTAAAAAAGAATTTGACGTCTATGAAGTCACGGGTAACAGACCAACAAATTTATAATCTTTGTATGATGCGCTTCTTACTATAAAACCAACGTCTGTAGAAAGCGAGAGCACGTTTTCGGCAGCAGGCACTAAACATATTAACAAGGATTAGAAATAGAATCTCTGATGAGCTTTTAAATGCTTTAATAATACCAAACATATTTTCTTAAAAGAAAATTAATTTTACCAAGTTGCTATTTACTAAGTCTTAAAAAGTTTTAATAATTCATGATCTCAAAAAAAAAAAAAAAAAAAAAAAATAATAAATATATACATACATATCGTTACTTTAATATAGAAAAGCCCTAACTAACATTTTCCTTACTTTATAGGAGAAGGAAAAGACTTAATAAAAAAATTGCGATTTTTTTTAAACGCAGGTTTTTTATTAAATTGTTTAGAGAGTTTAATATAAAACTGCGTTTAAAAAAATCGCGACTACAAGACTATAATTTTTATTAAGTTTTTCCTTCTCCTGTAAAGTAAGGAACATGTTAGTTAGGGCTTTTCTATATTAAAGTAACGATATATAATATGCATGTACATATGAATGTAACAATTTATTTGGTTTTGCTTTGGTTTTCTGTGGAATTGGTTAATAAAGCTAATTTTGTTAGACTGTTTTTTATGTATATATTATTTTAAAAACGCAAAAACTTTTGTCTTGAACTCACTACTAATTTTCTTATTATAAGGATTATAAGGACGAAAATTCTTCTTCTTCTGTATAAAATGCTAAGTGGATTGATAAAAAGTTGCCATTTTTAAATATGTCGTTGCCATTTGTAGTTATTCAGTATGTCAATGCTGTAAGGTTTAAACTACCTCTTAAAAACGGCAAACACAATTAGTACTCAATTAATTTTATTCTCAGATTAGTTAATTATAGTTTGCCGCTAAGATTAAACTCGATGTTAAAAACCCACTCTAAGGCCCGTTTTCACAACTTACCGATAGCTTAAGCTAGGATTTTATCGGCTGTATAAAAAGTGTTTCATTATTACAACTTTACTTTAACCTACCAGGTAGGATAAACCTTTATCTACTTTATCGCTTACTTAAGGTTAAAGTAAAGTTTTAATAATGGAACACTTTTTATAAGGCCGGTTAAATTCTACTTTTAGCTATCGGCAAGTTGTGAAAACGGGCTTTAACAACCCTTTTTTTAACTTAAAATTTTTTTAGTTGAATAAACAAGGTAACACTCTTTGAAATAATTTAGTTAATAGAAAGTAGGTGCGATTAACATTTTTTTAATATGTATATTAGTACACAATTCTGTGGCAATAAGGAAAAAGTTTATTTTTAAAGTTTCAAGGGTGATTTTTGAAAATTTACTTCTAATCAATATAATCATCACTTATCTGCGGTTATATATATTTTTTAAGTTTTTGTCCCTAAGCATTCGTAATGTCAAAAATCGATAAAAACTATCGATAGTCCGGCAAAAATAAAACTATCGATATTATCGATTGTGTTGCAGCTCTATTTAGCAGGGATATCCACTAAGGTATTCACTTAATCGATGTTTTGTTTTAGTCGATTAATCACGCGAATAATTATTTGCGGTATAATTTAATCGAATAATAATCGTACAATTTAATATTATTCGGTTTGGAAGTTTAAAAATAAGACCAAAAATTATATTTTTTGACATAAAAATTTTATTAAAAAAGCAACAACAATTTAACAAATAATACTTCATAAAATAAAAAAATTCAAAATTTTTTAAATAAAAAACAGCTCATGAGATTTAAGCTAATCTTTAAAAAAGAAAATACAGTTTATATGTTTATTCTTCAAACGATTTATTTCTTTTGTTTTGATGAAACTTGATTTAGAAAAGATTCTTTCACTTATTGTTGACGTTGAAGAGATTGAAAGTAAAGCGTTAAAAAGCATATACAATTTCTCTGTTCTTTTTCTTGTCTTTTCTAAAAATTAGTAGTCTTTTCTTATAGCACTAAACTATTTGATTTCATTCTTTGTATTGTAGTATATTTTAAAAAAATTGTTACTCGAGGGAAGTGTTTCTGGGTTAAGAAACAATAAAAGGGTATTTAAAACGTACCGGCTTGTTTTTACATAAAAAAAAAACTAATACTGTGTAAAAACAAGTTTTCAATTAGTCGACATATATTATTCGAGTTATGCGTAAATCGAATATAAGCAATTTTACGAACAGTTAATCGCTTTAAATTATTTGATTGATCGAACAACGATTAATCGTTTGAATACCCTAATACCCACGTAGTTAAGTGGCCACAAGATCCCTGAAGAGTGTGTTAATCACAACGAAAATTATGCAAGATTATCGGATGTTGCTGGAGGATATAGCGAGACATTTACAGGTTAGATTTAATTGGGTCCCTAGACCGCGTTTACGCATGCAAAAACCACCTTTAATCGCATCGGTTCGACATATGACATAGGTATTTTACTCCCAAGGATAACGTTATTTATTTCATATACATTTTATCTCACTGCTAGTCGAAGACGATATGATGCGACTACCTGTGAGGAAACCAGGAAAGTCTGGCCGATCATAGTTGTAAAAGTTCTTTGGAGAGCATTAAAGTTTTCCAGACATCACCACAGGAACTCTATTGGGGTTATAACTGGCCAGTAGCTAATTGGGAAACACGCTAAAAAGCTAGGGCTTCCTTACAATGTAGAAGTTGTGGCGAAGAGGAGGAGTAAAAGTCAACTTAACATCTTCTCCGTCATTACCCGGCATTCGGAGACCTGAGACTCAGACTATTTGATCGAAGAACCCTTATTGACACAACTTGTTTCCTGACACTAATTTATTCAGGATCCATTTCTTCACTTAATCAACCGGATTGCTAGAGAAAAATCTCAACAACGAGGTAACAGACGGGAGTACAATGGGAACTAAATACTGGACCTATGTGAGCTATGCTTGATACAATTTGGTAACAATAGCTTTTACGATAGCTACTATGTCTTGGCAAAATATTTGCCCCATAACATAATTTTGTTATGGCGGGTCCATGATTGCACATGGGTTCCAAATACTGCGCACTCTCGCAAATTTGATTGTAAGTATTTTGCTATTGGGTATCATACAGTTGCGCTTGACTGACTATACTTTCTTTTTTCTTATTTTTTTATGGATTCAAGCTTAAATTTTATACTGTAAAAGAAAGATCACGAAAACAAAAACATAAAACCCCCAGATTATGCACTTTTCGACATTTAAATTGACGTTTATTTATTCGTTTATTTTTTCATTCAAACTTATTTTAAGTTTTTTTATCTCTTCAATTGTAGTTTTAGGCAATCGCTTGTAACTTTTTATCATTTTGGCTTTAGCTCAAAACTACTTGTGCGTGCACTTTTATACTTATTTTCGAGCAAAACAAAGAAATAAAACTAAAGCTCGTAAATGCTTAAACTGCTTTTAGTTTACATGGATCATAGCCAAACTCAAAGTACAACTAACACACGCATATAGCAAATTTTTAAAGTCAACAATATAATGCATTTTTAAAGTGTCAAAAATTCACGCATTCACAGACACAACATTAGACAGCAGACAGAAGAGACATAGAAACAGACAGAACGAAAAACTTATGCCAGAAATTATTCAAATATGTGACATTTCAACTAAATTCATGAAGAACGTGTGTAGTTTGTCACAAATTCACATTGCAAATTCCTTTTTTACAAGAAGAAAGTTTTATATTTGAGGGTACAATCGTTCACAAATAAACCCAGTAAATAAAACGTTAAACCGTTTTGACGAAATAGTTTCTAAGAAAAAACTTATAAAAAAAAATTTATACTGTGAAAGTACGTCAAACTGACACAGAAAAACGCCAAGACACCCCAACTTGATTTTGAGCCGTAGAAAATACAGTGGTACACTCCATTTTAAAAGATTAGGTCAAAATCAAGAGATACTCAATTTTTAAGTTTGTATTGTTTTTTTTTAAAAAAAGTTGTGTTTTGAAAACTTTGGTTCTTGACGTTTTTTAGATATACACAGAAAAAACTACAACAACAACAAGGGATTTATGGCTAAAATTACAACTATTCTTGGTTTTTTTATCATATCTCAGTCGCTGACTTTCAATAACAAACTTTAACGGAGTACATGCGATATAAATATATAACAACCTAATCCCTGTAAATCCTTTGGTCTTCGGAAAACCCATTTCAACATACAAATGGACTGTCCATCGTTAAATCAAATTCGCTACTCATAAGGACCACGAATATATCTCCTTGAAAGGATCTAAGATCAATATTGTAGAAACGAAAACCAAAGTGATAAACTGAGTTATATGAAGATTATAATAAGGCTTTGGTAAAAAAGTTGATTATCCTCAACAGATTTTTTTTTAGCAAATGTTAAGTAAAAGAATTTCAATGCCAAAAACAAATACGAAAATAGTAAAATTTAAATCAAACAAATCTAAATTGCAATTTAAATACTAGGAGACACAATTTGGTTCTTAATGATCTAGTGTTCTTAATTTGTTTTTTCTGTTGCATTCAAGCTGCGTTTTATATTTGTTTTTAAAACGTGACACATTTTCAATTTAAAGAGCATGAAAGAGAAACAAATTTTGTAGTTTGAGGTAACTGAAAATATTAACTACCCTACACATCACTTTTAAAAGTCAAGCAAAGCTTAAAATATTTTTATATTTTTGACTTGAAATTAGGGACATCTTAAAAAGCAACACCTAAAGATGTTTAGATTTTTCTTTTATGAAATATGTTATTTAATCAGATATCTTTACCATATATACTAGTGTAGAGCACAAAAAAACACACACACAAACGCGCACTCATAGAGAAAACTAATGCCACAAGTACAACACACTCAAAATGTCATTGGACCATGTGGCAGCTTGACTACTATTAAACAGGCGTCACCAGGGACTACTTGTGTTTCTCTAGTTTGCAAATGACTGTATTCATGTGAGTTTGTTTGTGTTTGTAAGTGTGTTTATCCGTATTTGTGTTTCATATTTTTGTAGTTTTAGTCGTTTTAAGCACCACTTAGTGTCAATAATGGCGGTGAAATTGTTTAAACATTAAGATTATTATATGAGAGCATTCTTTAAGGGGTGTGAGTAAGAGTGTATGTAGTACACAAATGTGATATAAATATTTGCAAATATACATTTAAAATATTTGCACATACAAGCATACATTTTTATGGAAAAAATGGGGTTTTTAGTATACACATTATATATATTTACATAAGTGTTTGTGTAGATAGTTCTGTGTTTATGTTGCACTTCAAATTTAATAGGGCTTAAATAATTTGTTTTGACGAAAATCTTCTTACAAAAAAAGTTATTTTTAACGACTTTTTTATACTCTTTGCCCAAAAAAAAAAAAAATATGTTCTAAAATAATTCACAATTCCCTTGATTATATGTTTTAAGATTTTCTTAAAAAAACTAACTTACATGACATGATATCAAGAAGTTTTATTTTACTGTTCATAAGAATATGAAAGTTCTCTGGAGCTTTGCCATAAAGAAAATTTTATATTTTCTATCATTACAATTAAAAAAAAAAAAATAAAATAAATTTTTTTGGAAAAATTAGCATGCAAAAAAATGCTTATCATACAATGGAAACTAACGTTTTTAAAATTTTAATTGTACTCTTAATCTCTCATATATTTTTTATTTGTTAGTACACCGTTGGTTTCATTTAAGAAAGCCTTAAAACACATAATTACAACTTTATGTATCAAAATTTAAAATCTACAAGGTGTATTTGTGTGAAATGTATTAAAATCTTTAAAAAAAAACTTGATATAAAAAAATCGAGTTAGGGCTTTTTTAGATGAGACCAAAAAAAATATATTTTTCAAATTATTAGAGAGCAAATTTTTGTCCAATTCACAAGCTTTGTCGTATGGCTTAACGTTTAAAAAGATAAGATTTTCATAACCACACCACAATAGTGGAGAGGGTATTATGCATTTGTGATGACGTTTGTCCTAGACCCACCTTTAACCCTAGAGTACTAATGATCGACGTTTCGACGAGCATCGCTTCCTTTTAATTAATTTACTTTTAAATGGGTGTGTCTAACACTCTCAAATTTTGTATGCTGTTAGTAGATGATTTACTTTTGCTGTGTGTAATTGTGTTTTTTGAATTGCGTTGCTGGAACATTGCTTTTATTGGTTTTGTACTCGTCGAATCGTCGATGGTTAGTATTAACGTGACTTTTATTTTTCAACTTTGTGAGCAAATATTGCAAATGTTGTTACTTCAAACAATAGTGGCACCAATGTCCAGCTTAGGAGAAAATAAAAACGAACACAAATGAAGTATGTGTAGATCATGCCCATACGAAAAAATGACGAATGTCAAAATCAAAAAGTGATATATGCGAAAAACCCATATGCGGAGAGCACAAAGTTTAACTTTGTGACTCTGGCTCAAAGTGTTATTTAAAAAAAAAATTTTTTTATTTTTTTAAAGACAAAAATGTCTTTTTTAAGTTTTGATTCTTTTTTAGTTTTTCAGTTTTCCTAACAATATTTTATAGGTAATTTTTTATGATTCCAAAAATATGTGCAACATAAAATAAAAAAGTTCTAAAATTAAATATTTCGTTTATCTATATGAATTAAAATAAAATTATTTTCTTATATAAACTTATTAGGTGCCATAATGAATAATAACATTTATTGAAAAAGTATATTTGCTTTTAAGCCAAAGTTATAGGCAGTTAAAAAATACATCGTCGAATCGACGATCATTAGTTACAACGTACGTAAAATATGGTTCGTACTCTAGGGTTAAGTATATCAACCGACTGAGAAACACTTTTTGAGTCGAATTAAAGATGTCCGTCCGGCTGGCATGCTGTCCATTAAAGTGGTTCGGTCCCCATACAAAAAAAAGTTGAGCCAGTCACCCACTAGGATTAAAGATAAGTTGAAAAGAATTCCAGAAAAACTTTTTTTTAATTTTTGCCATTTAAAGTCCGATGATAACAAATTGCATATCTTTATACATGGCTCGTCTATGGCTTCTTTTTTGCCTTTTGTGACATTTTAATCCAATACCAAATTCTGGGCGCCAATTATGCCATCTCGGAACTTACCACCCAAATGTCAAATTTATTGCACGTGGCAAGAAAGCCCTTCTAAAACTTTGTACTTCTAGCTTTTAATGTACTTACTTTTATGTCACGCCCCAAAATTAGACCAGGGGGTGACTGGCTCAACTTTTTTTTTCGAACCACCTTAATTCACTTTGAGTAAACTAATTAAAAAGATTAACAAATTTCTTTTTACTAAGTAATAAAACATATAAAAAATAAAACTAAAAAAGCAACTTATTTAATTTTAGTTATAATTTTTTACTGGACTCTTGGTTCTTATTTATTTTTCTTCTTCTTTAATAAAATTAACCATTCACATTGGCTGATGCCATGAAATTAAGCCAGGTATGGGAGTTTTTATGTTAGATGAAAAGGTCATATATATAACCTGATAAGCAATATTAAATAAAATAGCAAAAAAATTAATTGAAATGAATCAAACATAGGCTGACTTCCAAAACGTACTAATACAAAGTTCGTACACAATTTTACTACTGTATTTCAACCATGTACACGTACAAAGTACCAAAACAATGCAACTATGTGTTTTGTTTATTAAAACGTTTTGAAATGTAAGTGATGCAATGCATAATACTTTTAAAATAAATCTGTATTGCTTGCAAATAAAATGTTAAATGTCACAAAGCATCAACTTTAAATCCGAAGCTCTGATTGCTTTTTTGATGCGTTGCTAATACTTAGCAGTGACGTTTTGGAAGGGTTTGCATTGTATATATATTGTACTGGGGCGTTATGAAACATTATACTTTGTTCTTATACAAAGCAATTGACGTTTTGGAAGTCAGCCATATATTTATCATTCAGAAGAATTTAATTTGTGTTGGTGGCTATCACATTCTACAAAGATGTTAACAAATTCACAAAACAAATCGCACATATCCAGGCCAGTCATTTAAGAATTAAAAATTATCCATAAATTTTAATTTACTTCATGTTGTAAAAATTTATTTCTTCATATAATAATTTAATGATGAAGCCTGATAAATATTTAAAAAATTTTATTAAAAACCATAAACAGTTTAACAAAATAACCGCAATACTACACTCATAAAATTATTACAGTAGCTGATTGTGGGTTATTAAATTCGTTTTTCGTACTGTTAAAATTTAATAAAAATATAGTTGTTTAAGAAAAACTTTACTTTTTTTGTTTTTCAAAAACAGACTACCAAAAAATAATGTTTTTTCGCACTTATTTAGTTATGTAGTTTAATAGTTTGTCGGTTAAAATATATTTTTTAAAAGTAACAACTATTAAATTTTACGGAATATGCTGTTTTATAAATAAAAAATTTAAAAATTAATGTAAAATTCATTTATTTTATATGAAAAGTAAATGATCCGTTTTTTTTTTAAATTTAAATTTTCTGGTTTATTGGCCCCTAAGGGCTTAAAAACTCAAGTAAATAAAATAAAATAAAATAAAATAAAATAAAAATATTTTTAATGTGAATAATTAGTGGAGCTCAAGGTCAGTTTTTTTATTTTTTATTTTTTATTATTATAAATATTTATACCAAAATGTTTGCACAGAATCTACACTAATACTTAAAACTTTCTATAGAACTTGCTTAACATGTGCAACTTATCGATTAATCAAACAACTCTATTAATCAAAATTATGGTTAATTAATATTTTTCTTTATCAGAAATTTATTTAATCAAATTCTTCATTACTTGATAAAGGTATTCTTATTTTGAACAATAAAAATGTTTAATAATCCATTCTAAGCACAACAAACAAAATTTTATTAATGGTTTAATAATAAGTTTGATTCATAAGTTTCTTTTTTTTTTGCATTTCTGGTGTTCCTTAAGTAAAGCTTATTTATTTTGCTTAATTTTTTCAATACTCAAACTTAGTTAAGACCGATTAAAAATATTGAATTGATTAGAGTTTTGAGTGACCAGATGCCTTGAACAATCGATTAATTGATTAATTAGCATTCTGATTATTTGAATTTTAATTAATCGCTATTAAGTCTTTTATTATATTTTTATCATATATAGAACTTAAAAATTAGGCTTGTGCTTATGCCTGTATTCTCAAAAAATGTTTAAATTTAACCTTCATAAGGTCTTCAAATTTGCTGACGTTAACGGTATTCGGGTCAAATTTGACCCAAATAGAAAATTTTGTATAAAAACTCACTTTTTTCAATTAAGTATGGTTTAAAAGTTGATATTTTAATTCTCAGTTTATTCAGTATATTGAAGCTGTATTTATTGTTAACATTTTTTGCGAATATAAAAGTATATTTAACATAAAATGGTTGTATATGTTTTGTAACATAATTGGCAACGACTTATTTTTGACTGGTTAACATATTTTTTCCTAGGTTTTGGTTGAAGATGACGGGTGCTGTTCCTGATCAGCTACTACATGCATATTTTTGAAATTTTTCGTGAAAATTAGTCTTTAGGTAATGCTTTTTGGCTGCTTGATATAGGGCGCGGCAAGTTGAAAACCTAAATTTTCTAAGAAATGTCGACGTTTGGCAAAACAGTTTTCGTTTTAGTCATGTTTAGCTGATGTTAGTGATAGCCTTTAGTTGCCAAAAGCTCTCGTGGCAATTCAAACTTGTTTTTACATATAGTTCCTACTAAAGTAAAACAATTGTCTGTAGACATACTGTGATATTTCAAACCAACTGTCAAATCAAGAACTAAATGCATACATTTGTTTATTTTTAGGCAAAATTTGCTATTTATTTGCCTGTATGTTATTGTATATTCCAGCATAACTAATCAACCAACATATTTCAAAGCTCACGTATCGGCGCAAACTTCTCTAAAATTTGGCGTTCACTGCGAGTATCCTTGTTGTCAAATCTTAGTACTCTCGAAAGGTTTTTAAATCTGTTCAACGGCAAGATTGCTCTAAAAATAAGTTTTCCTTCCACAACATCTCACGAACTGTCTGTACTTTCATTATTTTATCTATACAATTCAGCTAACTAGAGAACCAATAAATGCGAAATTTTGGTGGCGCCACTTCAGGCCAATCAATACCAAATACACATTTACCTGCATTATTTGTAAACTTAAAAATAACGCATGTCACAGGAGGTGAAAAAAAATAAATAACAACTGGTAATTTCTAACGAAATTTCAAAAATTATGCTACAGGTCAAATATGACCCAAAGACCTTAAGTGCAAAACATATAAAAAATATTTTTTCCGCCAATATTTTTTTCTCAAAACCTTACGTAGTTGTTGGCATTAAAAAATAAATAAAAGTCCTGAAATATAAAAAATATCAGTCACTCACTATTAGAAAAAATTTAACTTTTACTTCAAAATGGGTCAGATTTGAACCGAAGACTTATGAAGGTTAATAAAGGTTTAAAAACAAATTGATTATGAACATTATCCCTTATAAACGTTTGTTAAATTTAATAATCGTTAACAAATACGGGGATAACTCTTTTAATTTATAACTTACTAGCTGTTTGATCCCGGCGCTGCTCGTGATTTTCTAAATAAAAATAAAAAATTTAATTCTGGAGAATTTTGTTAATAACTACCATCAATATAAAGCTTTAAATATCACGACAACAGCGCCACCTATCGGGATGTTTTTTTTCTTAAACCATCAGTGAAAGTACCCTATCCAACGCATGTACACGTTTGAAAATCGGTTGAATGGTTTTCGAGTTATAAAATGGCGAAGATAGGACAACTTATTTTTATATACATACATACATAATAAGATTTGTAAAAAACCACAAACAGTTCAACAAAATAACCAGCTTTATATTTACATTTGCGATTCAAGTTGTGCTGAAAAAGGTCAACAAGAAAAAGAAAGACAAAAGAATGAAAAAACGGAAGAATGTACTTTCGACTTCAAGAAGTTTTCTTGACAAAAATACGAAAAAAAACAGAAGAAGGGAGGAGCATGTAAATCAATTTAATGGATAATCATTCAAAGCAAATTTCGATCTACCATAGGTTTAATGCAATTTTGTTTAATTATTAATGTTTGACTGTTGACTGCCAGCAGTCGTCAATGGCTGTGAGTGTTAAGCAGCAAACCCCTTTGAAGAGATTGAGTGGTTGCAATCAAAACATGGTGGAGTCCATGAAAGCCTGCGTTCGATTCCCGCGGCAGTCAGGAATGAAAAAAAATTATCAATTTTTTTTTTAATTAATTCATGTCGTAAAATTCCTTTCTTGATAAAAATAATTTAATGAAAATTAAGTTTGATGAACTTTAGCCTAATCAAAATATCAAAATTTGGATTAAAAACCCATAAACAGTTCAACAAAATAACCAAAATACTAAAAAACACTTTCCATTGAAGCGTACACAAAAAAAAAATGAATATCAAATAAAAAAAACAAATTAATAGTATCAACTAAATGTTTATAATTTAATTAATCAAAATAAAATTTAATTAGTAAATATAATATTAACAATTATTATTTTAATATTATTATTTAAATACAAATATTATTTATGTTAACTGGTTCAATATACTCTTCACCGATGGTAAAAGAAGATATCGCTCATTTGCGGCAAGACCGGCATAACTCAAAAAAATACATTTCGAGATAAACGCATTTAAAGTTTTTGATTTGCTCTAACTACTTAGAAAAAAAGAAGACACATTCTCTTCAAACTGGGAAAGTATAAAAGATATAAAGATGAATTTAATACACAATATAAAGAAAAACAAAACGAACATTTCTGCATCTCTAACTCCAAACTTTAATTTCTTGAGTTATGCCGGTCTTGCAGCAAATGAGCAATACATAAATTTGTCATTCCGTTTGAACTTTCTACAATATTGACACAAGACCCTATAAAGTACATATATTTTGGGTCTTTATGAGAAGTTGATTTAACGATGTTAATCTGTCCGTCTGTCCGTATTTATGTTGAAATGGGTTTTCCGAAGACCCGAGAAATGATAGGAACTAGGTTATTATATATTTACGTGTCACTAGCGGACCTGGCGAACTTCTGCTCGCCCAAATTTTAAGCCTTCAGACAAATTTTAGAGTAATACTTCAACACAAATATTTAAATTTTCAATGTGATTTATTTCGATTTGTGGGGAACTGGATGCGCTTGAATTGGAATGGAAGGTCAGTTGGAATAATGGGAATTCGTGGGATAAGGACTTCCGCTCCTTTGAATTTGCTCTTGATGTTTGTCGCCTGAATCACATTGTTCATTAGCTTTTTGACAGACAACCGCGTACCGTTGCACAATTTTGGAGGATTGAGATTCCGCAACACGATTATGATCGATCCCACCTTCAGCTGTTAATTATGCGGCGGAGTTCCTGGTACATCAAGCGAGTTCAAAAATTCCGTCGGGTAGTTGGTCGCTTCATTTTCGTCGGTCACGCAATCAACAGATTTGTACGTATGCAGTTGTCCTGCGATTTGGTTTTTGGCTGATAACTTTCTATTTTTTCATTTGGAAAGCCATTAATGAATAATTTCACACAAAATTTCATAGAAAAACTCGATTTTTCCAATTTTCCGTCTTTTCCGGAGGGGTTTTCTAAAATTTTCTTCCGTAAAAACCTTCTTCTCGAAAATACGAACAACTAACCAAAAATTTACAGAAATCGGCCCAGCCGTTCTCATTTTATTAATTACTATACATTTTTTACACCATTTATATATATATATGGTAGGGTATTCATTCGGTTAACCGTCAATCGGTTAACCGATTGATTAATGACTAACCGATTAACTGATTAACGGTTAAACCAGTTAATTTCAGTCGACTAACCGATTAACCGATGTTATAAGATTTTTAATTTTTTGTAGTATCTTAACATATTTTTTTGTATTTTAAATTATTTGTTTCGTCTCATATACAAAAGGTATGTGTTTAGAAAATATTTTTTCTTACAAACAAAGGTGTTCAGTGATCTTCATTTCAACCCATTATCCGCCGACCGATTTCAATGCTCAATCAACAGGAATGTGGCGAAAAATGGGTTAAATGTTTGATTGCCAACACCTTTTTCTTGTGTCACGTACTTTTTATATGTATGTGTTTAGTTATTTGTTTCTTCTCATACGTTCTCATATCAGTCTTTGAACAAAATTAACCGAAACAATTAGAAGTGTTACACATTTTTAAAAATTAAAACAGGACTCTTAGGGCATAATTGGAATATTTTATATGTTTAGAGAAATTCTTAAAAGGGACTAAGATATTAGATATTCGTCTACGATAAGTTAAAGAATTTTTCCAAGTCAAGTTTTGTCAAAACAAAAGAAAAGACTCGCTTAACTCCTAAAAATTTAAACCAAATTACTTTTTTAAAATTTATTATTTTTATTTTTTTAATAAATACATATTTTGGGGATTCACAAGGTAGTCATAAAGTTGTAAAGCCTTATGTCTTTAAATAATTACTAGAAATATATATCGTAGAATTAATATGCAAACCGGCTAAATCCACTTTTTATGTAAATTTGTTTGAAACACAACAATATTTGTTTAACACAGCGTTTACATTTGCCAGTACTGGCAAGACAGTAAGCATATACATATTAGTTGGCAAAACGATGCAAAAACAAAATAGCTGTAAAAGTGTTTATGTATTAGTTTGAATGAATTGCTACTGTCTTTCCAGTACTGGCAAATGTAAACGCCATGTTAAGCATTTGTAAAATATTATTTAGGACATTATGACGATATGACTTGATAGCACACCTTGTGAATCCCCCAAATATGTATTAATTGAAAAATGCATATTACATATTTATAAATTGTTTTTTTGTTTGCTCGTTTTAGTTTAAGAATTTAAGTGTTTGGTATGTTATTGTTTTTTTACTAATAAACTCAAAATTTAAAATAATTAATGCATTTCTATATATTGAAATAATTTAATTTATGAAAAAGACTTTATTAATCGGTTAACCGATCAAAAACAAAATTAACCGATTATTAATCGAGCGATTAACCGATTAAAGCAAAAGGTCGATTAAATGAATACCCTAATATATAGATATACTTCGTTAATATTTGTTATTTGAGTTTATCCAGACCGGTCCATTTTTAACTGATATATGCGCAAAAACCACGACTACCTCTAATTTGACCCATAAACACTTGTTGTTGTTATATTTTATCCCTTTTTTCTATATCTCTGGAAACCGTAAAGAACCAAAGTTTCCAAATTGGTTATAAAAATCTCGGTTATCAGTAATTACATCCCACAAAATGTGGATGGAAATGGAGACGTGGAAGTGGAAGTGTATTTCTCGAGAATGGCAAGAGACAAAGTTTCCAAATAAGGTACAAGCACATGTGTTTTCAATACACAGCATCTGGGCTAGATTGGAGAAGTGGGCGTGGCACTTCTCATACAAAGGTTTTTGTTTCCAAATTTTCAAAATTATGTACAAGCAACTTCGTTATCAATGCACAACATCCAATAAAATTAGAATCAATTATTTTGATATTTTCAAAAACAAAAAAAAACTACAATATTCATAAAATGAATTTCACACATATATATATTACTTATGTACATATATTACATACATGCTAGGTTATTAAATAATCGGGCTTTTGCTTTAATCGGTTAATCGCTCGATTAATTAACCGAGGTTTTTGTTTAATCGGTTTATAATCGGTTAATTAATTGACCTGTATACTACAGTTTTATATACTATTTTTTATTGGCAGACTTGTAGTACGTAAGATACCACATTTATACTACGTACATTTTCGTAGTATATAAAACAGGAATACACTACTTTCTTTCATGGTTTAATTGTAGTTTAGGTTGACACACATGTAGTATACCATGCTAGTATAGTATACAAATCCTACGTCTGTCAGGGGTATAAAAAAATATTCGTTTAACAAAAGATTTTAATACAAATTTTTCTGTAAAATATCTTTAATACAAACATTTAGAGATTAATACTCAATGTTAAAAATAGTCTTGTGTACTACAAAATTAACGTTAAATTTATCACTTTAGAGATTTTTTTACTTGTTTTTGTAGATATTTTCTTATATTTTTCCAGTAGATTTATTTTTAGTGAAGTGATTAGTATAAAGTTTTAGCTTAAAAATTCCTAACAATCGTACCACATGCCCAAAAATAAACTCCTACACTGAATATATATTAGCTATTAAAGAAAACAATTGAAAAAGGTTTAGAAAAACCGCAACAAAAAAAGAACTAGGCAATAAAGATAAAAATAAGGGCAATTATTTATTTGCTACTGATATCTGAAAAATGGCAGGATAGCAGTACAAATAAATTTTAAAGAAACAATATTCCAAACGTTTGTGTAGGTGGAAAGAGTTGAACCGCAAAATTTAAAATGTGTTAAAGTTTAAGGCAATCAATCTCAAGAAAAAAACTAATACTGCTTAACATGTGAACATAATCACGACATAGATATATGAAGAAAGCAGACTGTTTAGATTTATGGTTTAACCAGCTAACAATTTAATTTATATATTTTTCTTTTCGATTAAAAATATATATAGCAATGTTTTTATTAGTTAGTTATGAGACAGAAAAGTAATTATTTAAATTGATGTATTTTATTTAATTCTTTATGGTAAGATTACATTTTAAAAGTTAGGTATTTCAGGACAGGTCCTTTGAATGTTTATGAAAGTCGACTGATCTCAACCAATCCTTCGATATAATAATACGTTTTACCTCTATTTCGCCTGAACTATAGACACTAATGAATTAATTAACATACGCACAAGGTAAGGATTTACACTTTTTCTATCGTTTCGTTTGTAGCACAACAATTAATAACACTGTATTTGAATCGGAAACTTTCTACCCGCAAGCCTAGTTCGAGAACGCTGAATCCGTTTTTTAGGTTAGCTCTTGTTTAGAAAGTAGTCCAGATTGAAAATTATGGTCGAAAGGATCTAAAAATTGCTATTATTACAGCTTCCTAAAATTAGTCCAAAGCTTAAGTTCATCAAATTTAATTTTTCATTAAATTATTTTTTATGAAGAAAGGAATTTTACAACATGAAAATTAATAAAAATTGTTATTGATAATTTTTCTTTCTTGACTGACCTGAGATTCGAACCCAGGCGGCTGGCCTGAGATTCGAACCCAGGCGGCTGGTTACCCTGACTTGTTTCGATCAGAACCACTTGATCTCCTCAGAGGGATTTGCCGTCTTACACTCGCAGCCATCGATGACTGCTGACATCAAAAGTCAAACATCAATCCTTACACCAAATTGTATGTTAACCTTTCGTAGATCGAAATTTGCTTTTTTTCGAAAGATTATCCATTTTTAATTGATTTTCCATGTTTTTCCTTACTTCTGTTTTTTCGTCCTTTTTGTCAAGAATTCTTCTTGAAGTATAAAGTACATTCTTGTTTTTCCATGTTTGTCTTTCTTTTTCTTATTGACCTTTTTCAGCACAACTTGAAGTACAAATGTATACATAGAGCTCGTGCCTTAGCTTTAACAATAATTAGTATTGTGGTTATTTTGTCGAACTATTTATGGTTTAAATCCAAATGTTAATATTTTTTAATCAGGCTTAAGTTTATCAAATTTAATTTTTCATTAAATTATTTTTTATGAAGAAAGGAACTTCCAACATGAAAATTAATTAAAATTGTTATTGATAATTTTTCTTTCTTGACTGACCTGAGATTCGAATTGACATTAGTCATTAGTATAACGATATAAATCGATTAAAATCATTGGTTTTTTTTTTTTGGTACTTTCTCCCCTCATTTTCAATCCTAATTACTTTAAAACAAGAGCTCACAAAACAAAACAAAAAAACGGTAGGCACCACTGGCTTCATCTTGCTCGAAAATTACCCGCTACATGCCCCGCTTGTTTTATTTTTAAACTGATATTGTGTAATCGTCCATCCTCCAGCCAATAAATTTTTTTGTTACTAAGAAATATGTCACTATGTACCAAGAAATATGTTAGTCCACGATCATGTCTGCACAGGCAAAATCTTGGATTACATAATTTTTATTCAATATTAGAATTATTTGTTATTGCAAATATAGCAAACCCAAACGTTACCTCATAAAATATCCTTTAAAATTAATGGAACATACTTAGGCGCCACAATTTGACATTAATACTTTTTATTAAAAGAGTTTTTCGTACCAAAATCACCCAGATTTTTTTATGAAAAGAATTCTAAGGGGTATGCAGGAAAACATTCAAAGGATATTCCGCCTTTTGCAGTCAATACCTTGACGTTGGCATAGATCTTTTGATATTGCGGCTGACCAAAAATCCTATCTGATACCACGAGAGTCAGAAGACACCAATGATGGCACTGGTCTGTCTATTGGTTAAGGTATCTTCGGGGATTACGTGGTAATTGTAGCTTGGTCCATAATCGTGGGAGAGGAGCGTGCTTTGAGTAATAATTTTTCATTATTTATGGGAAAATTCAGCCTGTAGGCGGATCTTACTACGTTCTGTTGCTATACAATAGATATTGCTAACATATTCCAAAAGCTATGAAGGTTTGAGATCTACAGTTCCTTCTCAAGGGGAGGGAGCATAATCTTCCCGAGCTATATACTCAAATTGCTGCCTGAATGATAGCTTTGCTAACACACAGGGGCGGCTGGTAAACAAATTTTGTGTCGTTTGTAAGCCGGGCGTAACAGTAACTAAACCTTACCGTAAAAAGTAAGACAAATCTATTTCTTACAGATTGATACGTAACATCTTACAGGTAACTATAATCATTCTAATTGCTTTACATACAACAAAATGAAGCAGCTTATTTGCAACGTTACTGCTACTCCCGGCTAATTGAGCCTTAAACCTAACCAGAATGTGCCTATGTTAATATTTTCCGCATCTGGTTAAAAGAACCGAAGAAATATGTTTTTCGTTAAATCGAATAATTGTGTTTAAACTTATATGTAGCTTATAATCTGGAAGAAAATTTTTGATAATTCAAAATATGCCAAAAAATTTTAGTGCAAGCATTCAAAATCATTGGTAATTTCCAAATCTCATTCGCAAAGCAGCTCGCGTTTTAAAATGCAACCGATGAGAATTTTACAATGTTAATTATTCCAAAGTGCACCAAAAATGTTATAAATGCATACAAAATAAACAAACTATTCGTCGTTTAACTTGATGACATATTTTTGACTTTGACTGGAAAGTAGCTTGGAATTCAGCCTTGTTTTGTTTTTCACATTAGATGGTACATTATAGCAGTCTTTTAAAGCAATACATTTACCTTAAAGAAGAGCTAGTTGAAAAAGGCAATTGAAAAAAAAATCTGTAAAGCAACAGAGAAAATTCTTCTCTGGCTGGTAATAACAAAAAACAATTATTTTTTTTTAATTTATTTTTGTATTGACGTTTCTTACAAACCGAAATTAGTTGTTTAAGATTACACAACAATTAAAAAGGATCTTCATGAAACGAGTTTGCTCATTTGCACAAATGGCTATAATGAAAACCCTTAACCCATTTCCATCCTCTGTTCGCACTTGCGAACAGAAAACTTATTCATTTTGATCGGTAATTTTTTCTGCTTTTTTAAACTGTTATGGTTAAATTTTTATAGAATACGTATCGTATGTATTCTTAGCTTAAATAAACAGTAATTAACAATTTTATTAATAATATATTTTTTAAGCCACACGTCATTTTTCTACACCATATATTTTAGAGGGTTTTCATTTAGCTAATCATATGTATAAATTGTACAAAAATTAAAATTGTAACTATGCAGTTTTTACAGCAAAGAATGAAAAAACTAAAATTAAAACAAAAAACTAAGAAAAAATAACAACAAAGTTGATTCAGGCAGAGGTAAATGTTGGTGTTCGCAAGCGCGAACGTTGGCTGCTATTCAACATATAAAATAACCTTTTGGTTGCATGTGTTTCTTTTTTTTCTACAAGTAACGGTACTGATTCTAGCTATTGAATACGCAGAAAAAAAGATTTTTTATTCAAATTTTGTGCTACTGGAACTGTACGCAGCAATAGAATTGGAAAGGCACCTTTGAAAACTGGAAATGAATTAACCCGCGGAGATTCGGACTTCCAATATGATCAAACACACAATATATTGGTTTGCCGTTGGGCTGATAGTAAGTGCCCATTTAGACAGGGAAACATCTGGAAGGGAAACATTTTGTTTGGTAGCAATTTACGGGTGGGGAAGAGAGAATGGTTTTTGTGTTCGGTACTCGGCGACACGCTTTGTTCTCATTTTCTTTGTTGACATTTACTTTGCTTTTTGAGAAAAAAACAACAATATAAACAGAATGTTTCCGGCAACATGTTCGTCTGTGTGACCGAGAATGAAAAAACAAAAGAGAATTCCAGATGTTTTCCTTCCAAATGTTCGCTCGTCTAAACTCGGACTAAGGAAGTGACAATGGTTACTAATTTTGACCAAATTCAACCTATGCACGCTGTCAAAAGGTGGCAAAAAAAGGAGAAAAAATTCATTAGCTATCAGCAGCCACATATGATTTTTAATTATAACCAAGGCATGGGTGGTGTTGATTTGCATGACAATGCCGTGCAAAATTATAGAATAAATATCCGCTCTAAAAAGTGGTATTGGCCATTTTTTATTTCAGTTTTAAGCTCATCAGTTGTCAACGCATGGAAACTACACTGCTTTGTTTCAAAAGAAAAAAACGAAAAACCTATGCCACAAAAAAACTTTCGTGTTGTAATAGCAAAAGAACTTCTGTTATCATCTAAAAGATGTGAAAATTCTCCAGAGTTTTTACCTCGCAACTTACCAAGAGTCGATTGCGAACACATTCCTATTGAACAGAAAGACGGAAAACCTAGACGGTGCAGATTAAAAACATGTAGAAAACCAATAAAATGGATGTGCAAAATATGGAATGTACATTTACATCCAAAGTGTTTTGAAGAGTTCCATCAAAAGTAATTTTATCATTACATACAAAAATTATAATTTTAAATATTTTTAATAAACATTCAATAACATTTAAAGAAATTTGTATTTATTATGTACGCAAAAATAATTTTTTTTTAAGTTTCAAAGCAAAAAATAATTATGTTGAATAGTGGCCAGCGTTCGCGCTTGCGAACACCGGTTTCTGACGGTCTCAGTAGGGATAGGTGAATTTTGTGAACGGATTTGAATTCAGGAACCACAAATTAGCTAAGAACTCGAATTTCATTGAAATCGGACTACATTTATGTTTCGCGGCCGGAAATGGGTTAATGATTCAAAAAGTCCAAGAGAACAAAAAAGCTGCACGAATGAGTGCCAATACGAGCCAAAGTACATGCCAAAAGGAGCCGAAATACGTGCCGATAGTAGCCGAAGTACATGTCGAAGTATCTGATAACAACCGTCGACATTATCATCCGTAGTGGTACATACATACGTATGTGTTAGAGTTTATACGCGGGAAAAAATTTACCAGACATTTTTTTTAAATTAATCCCGGGAAATTTTTTCCGGGAATTTTTTTACTAAAATTACTAAAAACTACCTACAAATCAAACTATTTTTCCTACGCCAATAAATCAACAGTATTTTTAATTGCTGATGAAATATCTAAAAGCTTCTTGAAGTAGAAAATAAACACGATACACCATCACCAACAGCAGATAATGAACCATCTACAAATTCTACAAAATAAATGTAAAGAAAATACAAAATCCTGAAAATATCTTAAAAAAAAGAATTTGACGTCTATAAAGTCACAAGTAATAGGCCAACAAATTTATAATCTTTGTATGATGCTATAAAACCAACGTCTGTAGAAAGCGAGAGCACGTTTTCGGTAGCAGGCAATATACATATCAACAATGATTAGAAATAGAATCTCTGATGAGCTTTTAAATGCTTTAATAATACTAGAACTTTTTTGCTTAAAAGAAAAATAATTTTACCAAGCTGCTATTAATAATAACTATTAGGTATTAAAAAGTTTTAATAATTCGTGATCTCCAAAAAAAAAAAAAAAATAATAAATATATACATACAAATATAATATGCATATACATATGAATTTAACAATTTATTTGGTTTTGGTTTTCTGTAGATTTTATAAAGTTAATTTTTTTGGACTGTGTATGTGTATATTCGTTTAAAATAGCAAAAACTTTTGTCTTGAACTCATTTAATGAAATCATTGTTTTATTCAAAGAATCCCGGGATTCCCGGGTTCAACCCTGGAATTTTATAAACAAATAGTTTTGGTTCTCATACAAAATGTAAATAAAAAAGCAAAGCACAACAATTGTGACGTTGAATTGATTCTAATGTTGTATTGAAAACCACAAACAAATTTTTGTTTTTTTTTTTTTTGTTTGCATCTCGTCGAGTATTTTTAGAAATTGTTAATTACAGAAGCTGTTTCCTTCATTCTTTTTCCTACATATTTTTTCCTTAACTAAAAAAAAAAAATTTGCTGCTGCTTTTTGAATTTTTTGAATTAAGAAATTTTTGCTAGTTTAAAAATAAAAAATTTGTCAGGAGCCAGTGCCCTTCAAAAAGTTACGTTTCAGAACCAGTGTGTTTATATTGCTGCTGCTTTTGAAAAGTGTAGGCTATAAGTTATGGCACTTGCTAACTTTTGTTTTTCGATTTTTATTTTAGATTAGTAATAGGCAAAATTTGCAGCTTTTACTAAAATGGCGTTAGCATTTTAAACCCTGCATAAATGTAAAATAAAAAAATGTATATAAATATTACTCATACGCCCAGTATACCTTACGATTCAATGACAATATATCTTACGAATAGTGTTGTCCTATCAAAACAACTCTACTTGACGGTTGGCGTGCAGTGAACTACATAAATAACCAGGCAACCAGCCAAACTTCAAGTTAAAATCATAAGCTTTATGTTCACAATTGCATAGCCTACGTCGAATCGGTCGTGTATAAAGTCACTTTATATTTTAGAGTTTAACACCTTAAAATCTTATTTATCAATTTAACGCTACATACAAATAAAGCAACAACTACTAAAGTTGCCTCTAGTCATATTTATTTATGCTTCAAAGAACATGTTGCTTAAGCTTTAAGGCAAATTTGTATACACTATGTATATTACAAACATATAAACTGACACACACAAAAGTATAAAAATCCATTAAAGAAAAAATATTTCTTGAGTATTAAAAAAAATTTTGTTTTAACCCATTTTCTATATTTCCTTGAGAAAGTGTTGGCCTAGACACACATGAATAAATTTAGAAGTGTCTATTTAAATATTTTATATTAAGATTTTCTTATGCGCCAAATAAAATAAAGAGAATAGAAAATGAATGCGAAAAATCCTTTTTCGTAAGTCAGCGTATGTTGTCTATGTTAGTGAGGAAAAAAGCAACCCTTTTAAATTTATTTTTTCGTTAGCATTTTCCTGATTTCTATGTAAGTTGTTTGTATACAAAAAAAGAAAACACACCATTGACCTCCGGCAAAGTTACAAACTAAGAAGCCTTAAGGGTCGAAAAAGTATTAATCGATTGTTGAATAATTTTAAAATATTTTCTTAACAATTTTCCTTGTTGTCTTTAATAGAATTATATGGAGCATTTGTCTTAAAGCAAATTTAACTGTTTTGTTTTACTTATATTGAAATGGTATTGTTTGATTAAAGAAAAACAACTTAGTCTTTTCAGGAAACATTATTATTATACTGGTAAGAAAGTCTCAGCTTCACCACTGTGGAAATATCGCCATTTATTTTGCTGTTTCTTTTCCATTTTGTGGATTTAATGTCTTTGTTAGCTTCTTTAAAACCATTACCATTTTCTTACATAGCTGTTTTGTCTCCTTTTTTATATGAACTGCAAGTCTCACAACAAACGGGATAAGAAAAACCATGAAAAAAATCCACAAAAAAATAACAATTTAGATATTACGAACTGTTAGATCTACGGGCGGTTGTTATATTAAAACTTAAATTTTATTGTCTACAAATTGCTGATAAGCTCAGTGTGGTGGGAGAAAAACAAAATGGTTAAATGTTTAAAGAATACCGGTTAAAAAATATTTAAGTTAATTTCTGTTAATAGTCTGTATGAGTTAAAAAAAAAGAAAAACAAAATTTCATTTAGAATATTTACTTAAGTTTTTATCTGTATTTAAAAATATTAAAATTTGTTAAACTTACATTTAAAATAATTTTTCCGAAATTATTTAGCTTACCTAAAAAGAGACAAAAAAAAAAATACCTTTTAATACATAAATTACAAAAATGTTCTAGGAACTGTTCTTAAAATTGCAAATTTTCAGAAAAGTTGTCCAAAAAGTAAATTTGCACCAAAAATTCTAAAAATTAAAACTTTGAGCCAAAATTTCTAACTTTAGCAAATTCTAGCAACATTTCTTCTAAATATTAAATTTGCGCAAAATTACCAGAAAATTTGGGCAGAATTTTTCAGAGTTAGAAAATAAATCGAACATTTTTTTGGCGAACGTTTCACACACCCAGAAATAATATCCATTTTGTTAGTGTTTAAACCGTTCATAACTATTTTCACGAAAGTACCAAATATTATGAAGTGTTCTGTTATAAAATAGAACAATTGTAGTAGTTCTGTAGACACACATTACACTGGTTTACAAATTTATAAATTTTTGACATAACCTCAAAAATTAGATGTTTTATTCGATAAATCGGGCCTGCTGAACACGAATATGGTTTTTTTTTTATTTTTGAAAACTGATTTTTTTTATTTACCCAAATTTTACACTGTTACAAAGATATATTTTTCCTCTTTAAGTATAGATAACTTTGTTTAACGGATAGAAATTTACTGAGTTACATGCTTATATTGGAAACAATTAATTTTTTCTATGTTTTTTCAAATTAAAAATTTTTTGTCCATTCGTTAACAGTGCAGCCACACGATCAAGATTTTCTTGATAGTCTTTTACATATACTATTTGTCAAAATTAACAAAAATTTAAAGTTGTGACGTAGGCTGCATTCAATTTTTGAGCAATTTACATTCAAGATGTCATCAAGAAAACAATTTATAAAGGCAAACGAAAAATTTGCTCACTAACCTTGAAATCAGCTGTTTTCTTGAACGTAAATTGAAGCACTCTCTGGAAAGAGAATTTAAAGGAAAGTTCGTTTCAATTTTTAAAAGTATGAGTGTATTGGAAGAAAAGTGTGAGAGTATTAAAACTTGATAGGCAAAACTTGATCGTGTAACCCTCAAGTAAGACAAAAAAAAAAAAAAATTACATTTTTAAACCCATATCTTAAAGACAATTTTGTTCCAATCATATTTGTTACAATATCGTTATCATCGGACAAAAAATAAGGAAGTTGCATTATTATTAGCAAAAACATCCAATTTAAATTTTCAATAAAAAAAATTTTTGTTTCTGGGTTTTGTTGATTGGATTAGGATTAAGTGTTAAGAGACAATTGAATTTGTTAATGTGCAGGCAGGTTGAATATCTCAAAAGTTTTAACTTGGTTTAAAAGGGTGGATAAAATTATGAAAGTAATTTTTAATCGGCGGCCACTTAGGTGACCGGTTTAAAATCTCATTTATGAAAAAAGTTTTTTGTCCAGAACACCATTCTTGTGATTTTAAATCCCTTTCACAAAAAGTGATTTTTAGAACATGGCCGATAATTATAATTTTGGTCAAAAATGTGGGACGTTTTACGAATTTGCATCCAGCAGTATTTACCCATCATGATCTGATCCCAATAGTACTGATAACGCTTTCCCATTACTGCAATTCCTCGGTAAAATGTTTCACCTTGTTCGTCACAATGAAATGAGTAAAAACAAGTAAGAGTGCTATATTCGGCTTTGCCGAATCTTATATACCCTTCATCATGATGAGAAAAGAACAAAAATTTATATACATAAATAACGTTCTTTAGATAGGTATAAATAAATATTAATTGAGCCACGCCAACTTTTCATTTCGCCATGCCGAAGAATATAAAAAATTTATATATGTACCTAGGCCCGTTTCCTCTTTTGCCAAAGTTGATGTTTGAAATGCCTTTTATAATCTTAAAACCGTTTTTTAGAATATAAAAAAATTAAATAAAAAAAAAATTCGAACTGGCAATATCATCAGTCTCAGGAGAGAACTTAACAACTCGGCTACGAATGCTTTTACTGAAGAAGCGTTTAATTAAAATATATGAGTTTGTTTGTTTCTTTATTTGAGCGGCATATCATATACATGCTTTAATGTGTATGTGTATGCGTAAAATTAAACACATTACAAATAAAATCCACCACTTGTAGTGAAGGGTATAAAAAAAGACAATAACAAAAAAACCACATTGCCAACACTGTATTACCATAGCCACTGTATGACCGTAGAAACCAAAATTTAATTGGTTTGTATGGTATGTTTATGTCGTTTTGGTAATACAGTGTTGGTATGGTAATGTCACGTCTAATTGGACCTTTAAAGGAAAAAATTTTAGGCAGTCGTGGTTTTTTACTCATATCTCAGCCATTTGTGGACCGATCTTGCTGAATTTGAATAGCAAACAATTCCGGACCATATGTGACATAAATGTATAATAACCTGGCCCCCATCATATATGGGGTCTTTGGAAAATCCATTTCAACGGACAGACAGACGGAGAGACGGACAGACGGACAGCGTTAAATCAACTTCGCTCCTCATAAGGACCCAGAATATATATACTTTATAGGGTCTAACTTCAATATTATAGAAATTACAAACGGAATGACAAACTTATATATACCCTATTCACCACCTGTGGTGAAGGGTTCAAAAATGTTAGAGAATATGCACTTCCAAGTGCCCTTGAAATAACAGAAACCCCATTTAAACTGATTAATATTATTTATTTGTTATTTACCTATGGCATAAAAGTCTTCGATCATATTGATAATTAGTTGACTCTCGTTATGGCTTCGGTTATTTCCTAAACACCCACTTTCTACTTTCTGGAATAATTCCATATATCTTGGAGCGATTGCGATAGTAAAAATCCCATGCATCTGTATTTGAAAATTCTCTTTCTCTTAAACGTGAAGCGAATAATTTCGAGTTCTCTTTTGACAAGTTTAAGTCACGATGTAAATCAGTTAGTGGGCATCGGCTCATATTTTAATATATGTATCACCTGTAGAATTAAAACCCAGATTTAAATATTCTTCTTCATTATCTGGAGATTTTCGCTTTAGGAATAGACATCAATTGATTTATATCCGGATAAGTAACATAGCAATTTTTCTGCTGTGCACTTTGGTCATGCAGGCATAGCAATCAGTCATATGATCAATTGGATTCCTCCATTCAACTGGATCACCAAATAACAAATACTCCTTCATACCGTTTCCAAATTTAGGTCATTTAACGAAACAGGTAAAATGAAATACTCTTCGAGTCCATTGACAAATCTCGCAAAGTACCGAAAATAAAATTTATAAGATCCAAAAAAGATTTTGGTCAACTTTCTTTGGACACTATTTTTAATAATGTAGACAGACCGCTAACAAAGTTAGAGTTATAAAGTGAATATTTACATATTTTTATATACAATGTAAATTAGGAATTTAAAAAGTTATTAAAACATCAAAAGTGGGACAGTGGCTGATTTCATAAACTCGGTGTTGCAATGCAACACTGAAAGGCATTCATAGACAACTTTTCTAAAATCAATGCCTTGCGTTCGTTATTATGTTGTGTCTTCACTGCACAACGGTTGCACAGTTCGTGCATTGTTTTTATTTGTGATGTTTTGTCAAGGCAGTCGTTTTCAGTGATGTTTTGCAACATTGGATTTATGAAGTCATCTGTACCTCAATTCTGTAACTTTTTTATTTTAACTACCGATATCGTTAAGTAACGAGAAATCTCGGTCACTTTAACGAATTTGTTATTCTCTATTTTAAGTTAACAAATGTATTCGATAAGAAAAAATAACGACAAATATCGGTAAAAATGTAAGAACGTCAAAGTTAAAATTTTTAAAATTAATAAAAAATATAAAATAAATTTGCTTGTAAAAAATTTATTTTAACAAAACATGAATGAAAAAGTGTAAATATTGATTATATTTCTAAACAAATATGTTGGTTTAAAATCTTTTTATACATAGGGAAAAAGTTCGAGGTGCCTTAACCACTCTAGCACAACATTCTACTCTTACACTACTGTATCTGAAGAGGATATTATGTGTTTGTGCAAATGTGTGTAACACATTTAAATATATATTCTGAACCCACCTTTTAGTATAACGATTGACTCAAAATCAATTTTAGAATCCATCTAACGATGTCCGTCTTTCTATCAGGCTGGCTGGTTGTCTGTCCAAGATAACTTTGTGCGCAAATTACAGGTCGAATTTCGGAAATAATTTTATAAAATTTGGCACATATGATTTTATTGCCACAAGGTCGAAGCCTTTTAAAAAGCGGAGAAGCGGTTATTTATTTTTCATAGCCCACATGCAAACTTCTTTCTTGTTTCATCTTGTTTAATAGACATTTTGGTTTAATTAGGTCCAAAAATATTTTGTTGCAACCTACATAAATCAGCAATATTAGAATCCGTCCATATTTGACCACAGCTCCCATACGAATACACTTAAAATAAGTTACCTTAAAAATAGCTTCTATGTTATCTCATAGTAGTTATATTTAGTAGTAGATATTTAGATAATATTTGGCACAAAAATCTCACAACATACTCTTTTTGCGGACACATGATCGCCCAAATACTGTTATGTAGGGTCGGGCTTTATCGACTATACTTTTTTCCTTTTTTTGTGTAAAAAATTGGCTTCTTTACTCTATATTTTTAATCTTTCAACAGTATATTTATTATCGTTATTATTAAACAAGAACTTTTTTGTATCGTTAGCTACCGACATTGTTTGCCGATAAAAATTGTTAAAAATTTCATTACAGAATAGTTCTTAACGACAATTATCGTTAGCTAACGAATTTTGACTACTTAACGACAATTTTTTGTGGTTAAAAAGTTACAGAATTTCAGTACTGGTATCTTAAAATAGACCGATTAGTGAAAGCCTATACTTCCTTAGACCGCAATAAGGTACATAATATAATAACTTGCATTGATAAAAAAAATTATTTATGAAAATTTTTTGTTGAAAAGTTTTTGTCCGACAATAACAATTTTAAGCTTACTACGTTTGGAACAAAATATTATTTAAAATAAAGAAAAAAAAAAAATTTGTATTCCCAAAAATTACTTTTATAATAAACCGGCAAGTGCACGGCTTAAAAAAACTAAACTCTGGCAGCTTGCTTAATTTTTTGCGAAAACAATCTTATTCGTTAAACAGTTTTATTTTATGTATAATATCTTAAGTTTTTCTTAAATCTTTGGATGAAGTTTCCTGACGATCTGGCCTAAGCAACCAGTGAAATGTGCATAGGAACAATAAATTTCATCTTATCAATAGTATGAAATAGGAACTAAACACATTTAAACAAAACCTTGTTAAGTTGTTTTTGTTTTTATTTTGTTTTTTTAATTTACAATTAATGTAAATTGTAGTGGGGAATGTAAGAAAAGATAAACTCACTGTTTATTGTTGATGTTTTCATAGTGTTACAAATAAAACTGTTGCTTATAATTCTTATACGCTTAACAGTTTTAGTTGCATAATCTCTTTAGTTTGTTAACTCTTTGAATGAAATTTTCTGATGATCTGGCCTAAGCAACCAGTGAAATGCGCGTAGGAATAGCTTATCCCATCAACAATAAATTTCTGTGTTTTTATCAAGACCACAGCATGACAAGCCTGCGTGTGTACATTAATCAAATAACTTAATTTTGCCATACCACAACATGGTGGCAAATATTATACAAATTTAGGTGTTTGGGGTTAAAAAATTCAGAAAATGAGAGAGTTTTGTTTAACTATTTTTTTATTTTGAAACACAAATGGTTTCAATTGTTATATGAAATAAGTTTTAAGTTAAAAGTATGTGATGATTAACACAATAGCAAGAAGTCTTGCACAATTTTAATTGCACTTTCTGCGCAGAGGTTTCTTCACAAAACTTCCTTAAAAGCGGATAATTTTTTTGACATAATGTCTGAGTAAATATTCATTTGATTTTTTAAAGCCGGACAATGATTTTTTTAATGTGGCAAAATTATTTTTGTTGGCATTTCTCTAAAGAACAAAATTTTAGCAGTTTTGAAATGTTTTTTTTTTTAATTCCCTAAGCTAATCCCGCGAAGCCCTACACTTGTCTGCAGGAACGAAACCAGAGTCTCTGGCGGGAATCAAACCCGCAACCCCGGCGCTGATAGACTAGCTCACTACCAGCTAGCCTACCTGGGCACTCATCAGTTTAAGTATTTCTTTGTGTTGTCTAATGCTAATTTAAGCTGTAAAAACTTTTAAGAACTGGTCACACTGGTTGGTTTGTTTCGTTTTTCTTAAAAATGTTCTTGCTAGTTGAACATTTTAGTCAAAATTGTCTTTAAATATTCCTTAATTAATAAATAAATATTATTCAATAAATAGAAAAACTTCTAATAGATAGTAAATTTTTGCAAGCAAAGCTTAGTTAAACTCATACCAGTTAATTAAAATTTACTTGAGACTTCTAAAACTGGCAAAAGTGTGAACTGGAAATCTTTGAAAATTCTTTTATCTTTAATTTAGTTAATAGTTCATAAAGCATTATTACTTTGCGTTAGCCCTGCCATTTAATTATATTATTTTTCCATTTTCGCTGCTTGTTGTCATTAACATTTCATTAAATAGACAACAATATGAAACTAAACTACTATTTATTAATAATAATAAAGAAAAACAATCATTTTTATTTAAACTGTTCTTCGCCATCAATTTAGTGAATTTCTAATCTTGGCAATTATTTATGTTCACTTTTCTTTCGAGGGGTTGTTTACTGCGCCATAAAATTTTCATGAAATAGATTAAAAGTACTACGTATCGATACAATTATTATCATTCCTCTTTGATGACTTTTAACAGCTTGTTCAGTAGAACCGTCTTATAGACATACAATTAAAACATAAAACAGAATGACGTGTATGGTTCTTGTCAATTGTTTTCCTAACGCCACTTCGTTGTTATTTACTATATTTCTTCCTGCATCTTTTAAAGTTCATAGTTGGTGGAAAGAAAACTGAAAAATGGAGAAAAAAGTTCAACTAAGTAGATAGAGAAAACCATTGTTGAAAACACGCTCCGATACTCTTTTATGGCACTTCAAACAACCACAGACTTAAAGACGACAGACTGAATATCTATGCTTAATAGCTTAAGGACACACGCTCATACCAATAAATGTTTTGAAAGAATATGTAGGAGAGATATGTTTTCATGTATGAACGTACAGATATCCATGCAAAATACTTTGATTTGAATTTATAGTTGATTCGGTATGAGAGGGAGAGAGAGAGAGAGAGAGAGGATTGCAATGTCTAAGCAACAAAGAAAGACCTTTAGGCTATATATAAATGAATATGAGTGAATTGTATGTTGGTATTCTTTTGTTACGACATAGTTGTGTAGTGGAAGTATAACAGGAAATAATATAACACTGCTTTATATCCACAAACTTTTACATACATTAGGCTGTGTGTATTTGCGTGTCAATGGTATTGGTAAGACTTTGTGATTAAACAATGTGTGTGTACATGAATATAGGAGAAAATACACGACATGTATACAGTTTTTCGAAGCCTGCGTTAAAAGTAATTTTAAAAGTGTATAAAAATATTTATTTATTATTTAGTGAAAACCAGTTACAATTGTACAAGCGATTTAGAGCCTTAGCGTTTATAAACCTTTTAATTTTTTCAGTGCGTCTGCCATCCAAAACTTCTAGTTCAGAAAGCGTTGATTATCAATCAGAAAGGGTCATTGTAATTAATATTTATTGTAATTTAGAATACGTACATTGTATTTTATTTTAGTCAATTGTTTTTCAGAATGTATTAATTGCTTTTTAGAATGTGTCAATTGTTGTTCAGAAAGCTAATAAATTTTATTAACTATTTACATACATCTTTTATTATGACAAATAAAAGAAAGTCTTAAGAGATTTTTTCTTTATAACATTTATTCTTTCCTGAATTACAATTAACGCTTTCTGAATTTAAATTGACTTATCTAAATTACAATCGACGCTGTCTAAGTTACAAGTGGAAAATGTGTAGTTTTGTTTGCTTGTATATCCGCTGCGGAACAGATGACTTTAGAAATGGCACACTTTGTCAAAGTATTAACGGTTGCGTTGGGCATACTTAATATTGTTGCTCTGCAAACCAACATGTGTTTACACCTTTTCCAATTGCCATTTAGAAGGCGTCAATTTTAAATCAGAAAGCGTTAATAGTAATTTAGAAAAACAAGCAGACTAACCCGACTTACAAAATATTCAATTATTTAAATTTTGATATTTAGTTAGTTTTTCAAATTTAATTTTCATTTAATTATTTTTACTGAAGGATTAAAAAAAAAAATAAAAAACAGAAGAAAAGGGAAGAAACATGTATATAGATTAAAAAATAATAATTAATTACAGAAAATTTCGGTTAAAGATTGATGATTGACTGTTGGCTAGCAGGCGCCGCAGTGGTGCAGAGGGTAGAACTGCGACGAATTCTGTTATTGAAAATGTGGTTATTCTCGTAACGTAAATTTAACCCGAGTTAGAGCCCCAGCTCAGCCAAGAATAAAAAATTATATTGACAGTTCAACAAAAAAATCACAATTATTCTATATTCAATTATTAACAATTTGTTTGCCCTTATAAATTTTTTGCTTGCAACGCCAAAATAAATCACTAAAAGTGTATGGAAGAGCACAAAGTGTGTAAATAACTGATTAACCCGTTGGTAGTGAACTACTCTATTTTGATTTCCGCCAGAGACTCTGGTCTGTTTTACCGTAATAGGCTATTTAAGTTAGAATACAATTTGCAATTGTATTTTTAACATATAATGTAACATATAATCTTCAAGCAAAATGTTTTATTACACTGGTCAACACACCAAATGTTTCCTGACTTCTTTCCATTGTTTTTACTTAAATCAAGAGGGATGATTATAATGGCATCATTAGTTTTTTTCTAAAAGCTTTAGTTTTAAAGATATTTAATATTTGCATAGTTAACACCATTTTTGTATTACTCGCTTAATATTTCACGAATGACCCAATAAACTTAATATTTTCTGGATTATTAATCTACGCAAACATCTCTTTCAATTGAATAGAATCACATTGGTATGTAAATGAGGGTATCTAACCCAACAAACCATAACGATTTAGAAAGAACTTGTAGCAAGCTCACCAACATAAGCCTTAAGCTTAGAAAAGTGTTGTGATTACTATTGCAAAAGGCTTATTAACAATAGTTTCATAATGAAAACTGAACCCTTGCGATAATATTACTTGTCTATAATATAATTGGGGTATTCACAAGGTGTGCTATCATGTTGTATTGTCATAATGTGCTAACATTTTACAATGGTTTAAAAATATTGTTGTTGCTTTGTAAACAAAAAGTGTCTTAAATTAATAAAACTTTGCTTGCTATGTTTATTGTGCTGTCGTAATTAATCAGAAGAGACCTGCGCCGAGCAACTGAGCCGAGCGGCTATGATTTTGTAGGCGTCGCCGTTGATGGTATAGTTTTATCCGGCTAACATCCGAATTTAACCTGCGGCTAGCATTTTTTGCAACAAAACACTTGCGGCGTCAAATTGGATCGGCCTAGGACTCTGATGTTTGGTAAACAAACAAAATAAAATATTTGTGGCTTGCGTCTGAAAAATGGAAAATAGTCAGGAAATATCTAATTTAATTTATTAATTCATGGATTAGAATTAAAAAACATTTTAATTTTAGGTAAGTATTTATTTTTTTTTATATTTGTTTTAAATCAGCTGACTTAAATTAAAAATAGCACACTAAATTATGAGGGGTTGTTCACAACAGTCGTATTTTTTCATGTTATTATTTTAAGACATATGATTTTATGACACCTTGTGAATCCCCCAAATGTAAGCTAAAAAGTCTAATTATAGAATAATCATATAGAAAAATACTTTTCTAATCATGTGAATAATTATTTAAAATATAACCAAATAATATTTGCACACTGAACTTTGGTTTTTTTTTTTTTTTTTTTTTTTTAATTGTGCAAACACTTCACTCTTCAAACAAAACACAAAGACTGAAAACTTTTACTATTAATACAAAATGTATACACGCCTCAAATAACAAGACATCATTTTCAAAAATTCTTTCAAAACTATAGCGAGAAAAGTCATATTGGTAGTCATGTTGTAGGGAATCCCTTATGATAAGCTTATTCTACAACTCATTTAAATTTTGGTCCGTTTTGGTCTGTTGGGAACTTGTATTGCAAGGATGTTCAAAATTATTTATTTTTAGATTAACTAGTCCTTAAAACTTTGAAAAATCCAATTGTTTTCCCCCGTTTTCAATGTACGTATTCACAAACTAGACATTCAACGAACTTATCTGTCCTGGTATATTTAGAAAATCTCATTGAATTTTATGTAATTTTTTTACATGTTTTAAATAGTACAAAAAATAACGAGCTTCAGGATGATAATGGGGCTCCTGCTATATCATTTGGTGTCCCAAACTAAATAGTGGGTCATTTCCCGAGTTACCATTTTTGTCAAACAGTATTAAGCATCTATTGTTAATCTTGATTAAAAATATTAGTTTTAAAATATTCGAAATATGCAACTTTCCTGAAGTCTAACGGTTTACGATACTGTGCAAGAATATTTTGACATAAAACTGTTTTGATTTTGGTACAAAGCATTTTCTTTAATTAAAAATACTTTTCAAAACAACTTAAATGTTATTTAAATCAAAATTATATTTTTAATTTTCTTTCACTAAACAAAAAAAAAAAAATAATTGATTCAATTATCTCATTAATTAAATTAATATATTTACTTTTGAATTTTTTTTTTTTTTTTTTAAATTGATTAAAAACTACTGATAATTTTTTCTGTGTATGAAATTTGCAAAAATGTGAGCTTGATGGGTTAGTTTGATGTGTGGCCAAGCCACCTAAAATAAATACATACATAAATGTGAAACTTTTAAATAACTATTTATCCAAGCCTCGTACGTAATCTGTTCATAGCACTTAATGTTAGTTTGTTCATAAATCTGAATGAAAATAAAGAAAAGAAACAAACACATGACAAAGTGGAGATGTTACTTTAGATTACAACTGTCAGAAAATATTAAATATGAAAACTTACCATAACACTAAAAGAATGAAACAATTCTACCGCTATTTTTTACAGGGAAAATAACCTTTACCAGTTTACCTTTGCAATGTTTTTCCAGAAAGAACTTAATTTTAGTTTTATGTTTGCCAAGATATATTTTTTTTTTTTAATTTTTTTACTATAAAATTTTTAGAGTTTTTAGAAGTTAGAAACACATGAGTAGTTGTACTTGATAAGTTTTTGATTAGCAGCAAACAAGTAAAACTGTTCAAAAAACAAAACAAAGATGCCCTGCAAAAACCAGTATTTGAAATACAGATTTAAAATGTTCATAAAACACAAATCTCAGTTCTTTACAAAGAACTCAGAAATTTAAAGTATTTTTCAGATTTGTTTGGATAATTTTTCAATTCCTTTTACTAAAACTCCAAAAATATCTTTTGAAAACAAAAGAAAATACAGCACTCTAAGGAATTTTTTTTTTAGTATGCCACCAGTATTGCCAATGCGCTTCGACTAAAAATGGCAAAATTTTGAGCAAAAAATGGCTAAACAAGATTTAAGAAAAAACCTCACGTCATATTTTATAAACAAAAAATGAAAATATTAGTTTTTACAATTTTAGATCTTGATCAAGATATGATTTTTTTTAAATTAAAAAATTTCTAAAACAAGAAGTTATACATATAAATTTTTTCGTCGTATGAGACATTTGCACATACGAATTTATACCCTGCCTAAAGCCTAGTACTCTGTTCAAATTTGTGAAAAATGTTGAGCAACATTGATTATTCCACACGAAAATTTTGGCATTTATCAATGTTACCAATCTTGCGAGTTTGTACAATTTGACGTTTTTATTCCTTCAAAGTATGCTACATTGTTTCGTGTATGTAAACAAACGCCACATGTATTTTACTAAAATTATTTTTTTTTAATAAAAAATTTAATAAAAAAAAGTAAATATGGATAAAAAACTGTTACCGATTGTGTTATTTTAATTTTTTATTTTTTTTTTAATATTAAGTTCATATTTTTTGCTTTTGCTTAAAATTCCACGTGAAATAAAGGCAGCTTACATTATTTCGCAGTTGTAAAAAAAATGTTGCCAGAAACAGTTCGGAACTTTTTCACAAAATAAACAGAGTACAACTCCATCAACATTATTTCGTAGATATTCCGCACAAGTTTTTTTCATATGCATTTTGACAGCATTTCACGTGAAAAGTTGAACAGAGTACCAGGCTTAATATTGAATACCTTTCACCTAGGGTTCAAATGTGCAGGAGTGGGCTTTATATGAGAGCAATAAATTATAAGCCAAACTTTATAAAATTTTACTTTACGGTATTTTAATTCGTTGGCTAATTTAAATAGAATGTCAAGATTAGTTTGAAAAATATTATTAGGCGTGTTAAAGTGATTTTCAAAAGGGGATTTGATATTAAACCTGTCCTTAATTATGGATCGTTCATCACAAAATTCGGAAGAGTGACTTCTTATATTAAAAAATCTAAATAAGACCAAATTTCAATACACTAAAACAAACTTTTGGATTTTAAAGCATCTTAAATGGTTTTTGCAGGGCCGCATATATGGGACCTTTGTAAATTGTACTTCGATTTTTCCAAAATTACATGGTACAGGGTGTCTGGTAGCAGATTTATACTTTAAAACTTAAATAAAAAACATAATAATTGACACAAAGTTTTATTAAGAGCATTAAACGATAGAATGGAAATGCGGATTTAATTTTTTAGAGTGTATGGTCATCCAGATGTCTTCCGTCGAGTTGAACACACTGTTCAAAACGGAGCCTTGTTTTTCGAAAAATTCCAAAAAAAAACGGTCCAATTATCTCATGCGTGGATAAGGCACACCAAACAGTTACCCTGGGACAATGCAATGGGTTTTGATGTTTCAATCGAAGGTTGTGGGTTCTTAGAGACCAGTTACGGCAGTTTTGCTTGTTGGGATTTACAGTGCGAAAACGCTCCAACATCGTTTCACAAAAATTTTGCGTTAATCAAAGTCACTTTCTTTCAGTTCTTGAACGATTTGACTTTTAAAATCCTTTTTAAAAATTTTATGAAAGATCGCTCTTGGAAGTCCCAGTGATGCTGCTCTTTTCCGTATTAAAAGTCGGGGATTTTCACGTAAACTACTTTCATCCAGTTCAATGTTCTCGGGAGTCCTTGAAGATCAACTGGGCCCTGGCCGTGGGACATTTACCCACGAACGAATTAAATTTACACTCGGTCCATCACGTTTTCGCCGAATACCGAACTTTGAATAAAATTGTCAACGAGCAATTACGTAAGTATCATTACTCTAAAAAATGTCTTCACAGCGAACGCGCGATGCTCACTCGACCACTGCGACATCGTGACTGACAAATCCGCACAATCGATTATTCCAACGTGGCCACCCATCCTCCGCACCGCTTATTACTTTTTGAAATAATCGTATTTAAAAATATAAATTTGGCACCAGACACCCTGTATTATTTCTAACCATATAATGCTTAATTGGACCAAATTTTACAACAATATCTGCACAGAAACAATTCTCCAAAATTGTTCACCAATCAAGGAAATAATCAAAAATAAAATCTGTTTTAATTAAAAATTTAATCAAGTGAATTAAACGCTTAATGAAGTCAATTAAAAGTTTATATATATATATATGTTCCTTTTACTCCTCTGGGGAGCATAGGGCTGGTACAAATTTTAGATAATAATTTTTTAATTGAAATCTATTTTTATTTTGTCTGTTTATACTTGTTACAGTTTAACCGTCAAATGTCCATGACCGCCTGAAGACGGAGTTCATATAAGCTGTTGTAAAATGTACATTTTTTACAATATTTCATTAAAAAATTAAATTAGTATGTGCAAAACTTTTTGATTTATGGCAACACCATAGCTGGTGTGGAAAAACTGAAATTCGTGTATCGGGGAAAAGAAAGTTGCAATATATCTATTAATTAACTTAACCTTTCACTTAAAATAGATATATTTTTCATTTTTAAACAAGTACTTTACTACTTGGTTATGATGCTTTTGTTATATCCATCTATAGGCGAACTGAGGCATTGACGCAGAAATTTTTGTATATGTATTACTTTGTTCAAACTAAAAGAAAACATCAAAGGGCTTTTGAGTATGAACTATTAAGAGATTTTGGCATTTCCATCGGTATACGAAACTAGCGGCGAAAAAAGTGAAATTAATTTGACAGAGATAACATGGACCCTTCGGATTTTCTTTGCCCTGCTGTAGAAAAAGAGTTACATCGCTTGGTCAGATATCGAAGGCTTTTGTGAACTGCCATAAATGTTACCATAAATATGTTTATATTACTTAGCTTGAGCAGAGTGATACAGAAAATATTCCATAAGCTGAATCTCTACCGTTATTATCTTCAGCTAAAAACATTTATGCCAAAAAGCGACTTAAAGCGGAACTGATAAATTTTTGACTTTAACCGTAAAGTATTGAAATTTTATAGGACTCAGCCAAAATAAATTTCAAGCACTTAAACGACATTGTAAAAATTATATAAGTTGTTCAAATTACCCTAAAAATGCCCGAAACTACCTTAAGGCGCTCTTAATACTTCTACCTGTAGCAATTCAATAAAAAAAACTAACTTAAGTCTCGTGTTTTCTACTCTAAAATTATTTTGATGTGATTTTTTTAAGGCAAAAAAATGTGGCATTAGAGGGTAAAGTCGTATTCAACTGATTCTTATGATTCTTATATTCTTATGAAACTATGACAGACTTAATTTTACTTTAAAATAATAATTTGTTACGGTGTGAGGCGTACTAGAGGGTTTTCCGGGAGTTGGTTTTATATGGGGCCTGCTTTAAATTATAAGACCGATCTTAACAAAACTTTTTACAGTAATTTCTTATGTTTTGAAACTATGACAGACTTACTTTTACTAAAACAGCATTGTTCGTGAAGGTTTTATGAGTACTAAAGTGTCTTCTGATAGTTGGCTTTATATGGGGCCTAAGTAAATTTATGACTGATCTTCAAGAAATTCTGGAGAGTGCTATCATTCTTATGAAACTGTAACAGGCCTAAACGTACTGCGATAGCATTATTATTATGATTTCAAGCGTACTAGAGGATTTTCCGAAAGTGATCTTTATATGGATGGGGCCTAAGTTTAATTATGGTCCGATCTTCACGATGTTTAATAGCGTGCTTTTTAATTTAATGAAACTCTGACATGCGAAATCTTCCTGTTGTAGTATTATTTGTTATGATTTTAGGCGTATTCAAATATTTTCTGAAAGTGGCATTTATATGGAACCTATGGTAAGTCTTGGACCGATCTTCACAAAATATTGTAGTATGATTTGTAGTCATATTAAATATTGAGAATGGGTGCATTCTGTCACCAATTTATGTTAGTTTTTACAACTAAAATATACATTTTTTTTAGTGAGGTTGCTCCACATTTGGATGCAATTGTGCTGGATTTCAATCGCAGACTGCTTAGTCTGTTGAGTCTTGAGACTGCTGAGTTGTTCGAAAGTGAGCGAGTTTTCAACAGATGGACAGACGGACATAGCTAAATTACTTAAGGACACAGAATATATATATCTTATGGGATCTTAGATAAATATTAACATAGTTTTACTTAAAGGAAATTTTGTTAAAAAATTGGCTTTATTTTATCAAGCAAAATAGCTAAAAAAAAGGCACCCGTACACGACACTTGTCAAATTTCCCACTTCAAAAAAATAAACATGACGTGTGTTACCTTTTTAACATTGCTTCTGTAAAAGTCAGACGCAAAGTCATCTGACAAAATTTCAATTAGAGCGTCCTTTATTTTCGTCAAAAAAAAAACGTTCTACACGGAAAGAATTATTTACTAAATATGGCTTGCACAAATAAAATTTTGCATGATTCTCTTCCAAGCCAAAAATGACTTATTCTTAATATATGTGGCTTGGTTTAAGCAAAATGTTTATTTATTTAAAAAGATTTCACTAAATTTCACGAACAAAATAAGTTAAAATCAAGAAATTGTTTTTAGATTGAAATTGATTACTTTAAAAAAGAAACTTCTTTCCGTGTATGTCAGAAAAAATAGCATATACGTTTGTGTCCGAATATTATAAACCTTCTCTAAAAAAACAATTTGACAGACATGCACAATTACATGTAACTTAAAATGTTGACAAGTCAAATAAAAAAAAACATTTCGTATATACTGACCTTAAATGGCTAAATTGGCAGCACTGATATATACTATTCTCTCCAAACTTTAATTCATTCTGCATTTGTACAAAGAAACATACCTATTTGCACTCACATGATTTACATATTTGAATATAATTCATTTTAACAATAAAGTTTCAATTTGCAACAAGATTTTCAATGAAACAATTTTTCCTTTTTTCTTTTATTTCTAACTTATTGATATTCTCTCCAATGAATATTTATTTGAATATTTTTTACGAGCTTAGCAAAATCTAAAAGGGGTAATCAAGTAAAATATGACGATTTAGCAAGGGCAACAATTTGAATTTAAAAAAAAAAAACATTTGAATTTGATAAAACAAAAGAAGAGCAATAAAAAAGTGTTAGTTTTGTAGTTGGCATTTACTGATTTATATAAAAGGATTTTGTTTTTAGGGAAAGCACGTCAAATAGTTGAGTTGTTTGTATTTTTTTTTTTCAGATTTTACCTGTCTAGTCAATTTAGATTTTAGTGTCCAAATTTTATGCGCACGAATAAATAAAAAAAAATTCATTTAGAATAATTTTTATATACTCGTATTAAAGTCTCTGTTGAAATTTTAATAAATCTTTACAGGAAAATACACATTTGCAGAAAAATTCATCGCAAAACATCAACAAAAAATATTTCTTTACAAGAAAATTTAAATGGTACCATCAAAGCGAATTTAACTCTAGGTGGTGGCGATAGGCTATCTGAATTTGATAGTTCGAAACAATTTGTTTTGCTTTTGTTAGATATTTCGAACCGTTAACAGTAACAATGCAATGCAAAAATGCCTTTGTTATTGCTGTTGTTTTTGGATTGTTGTAGTTTTACCACCACCTGTAGTTGAATTTGCCTTGGGTACTATGAAGGGTACAAATTTCTTCCAGTAGCGTAACTGAATAACCATTTTACTATTATTTAAACATGGTAATACGTAAATCACAGATATTCATACTAAGAGCATCGCAGAGAGCTTCATTTAAAAATCTGCTGTTGAAGGTGGCGCAGATTAAGATGTATGATTTAAATTGTTAACGTAGTTTCGTGTCTACTCTTAATGTCTAATATTGAACATTGAACTAAATTTATAATTTAACAATTTCTAAAGAATTCTCTTATTAATTTTACCAATATGCACTACGTGTAATATCCACGCAAGCATTTCTCCACAGGGATACTATACTTCACAAACAAAAGAAAAAAAATCGATATTCATTCGTACAATAGATGACAAGTTGATTTACAAATTTTGACATGATTCCATAGAGATGTGGTTGAAAATCACACTTGAAACTAATGGAACTACAAAATGTATGAAAAATATGAACCATAAAAAAACACACGACTATGACAACAACAACGGCAAGACGAAACAAAAAAAATTTTATTGTAGTTCATGACTGAGTAGATGACAACAACCGATGGTGCTTGTAGTATGACAACAAGCAGACACAGAAAAATGTTGTTATAAGTTGAAGAATTAAAGACAGAACCAGTTGGAATGCTGTATTCAGCAATACTGAATAATTGACACCACCCAATAAGAACTAGAATTTTAAAAACTTTTAAATAAAACTTAAAAATTTTTAGTCATTTAAAACAAATGTGTCTTATACAGGGTGGCGCACAAGTAGCGCTATAACTTATAAATTGAATAACATTTTTCTTTCTGTATAATGATAATTGGGAAATTTTATCACATTATGTTTTTAGGATAATCAGGTATGTGATGTAAAACGATTTTGGTTATGCATATTTATTCTAAATTTTCAAGTATTTTTTTAACAGGACAAATAAGACCCCATAAAAAAGAATAAAAAAAAATAAAAAAATTTTAAGAAACGCTTTTCTTTACCTTAATATATTGATCAGTTGTGAACACAGAATAAATATGAATACCAAAAAAATCGACTAAAAGTCAAAAAATAACAACATTTCAAACAACATAAACTTTTAAATCAAAATGGAAAACAACTCACACATCCCTTAAAGAAAAGCGTGGGGCGCGTTGTTATGAAACAAAATGCTCAATTATTGAAAATTGGTAGCTTTAAACATGATTGGTTGTATTTCTTTCGGTCTGAAATATTAAAATGTACTCACGGCAGTCATGTTTTTTTTAAGTTTAGGTTGGTATGGGCGCCCCACGCTTTTCTTTAAGGGATGTGTGAGTTGTTTTCCATTCTGATTTAAAAGTTTATGTTGTTTGAAATGTTGTTATTTTTTGACTTTTAGTCGATTTTTTTGGTATTCATATTTATTCTGTGTTCACAACTGATCAATATATTAAGGTAAAGAAAAGCGTTTCTTAAAATTTTTTTATTTTTTTTTTATTTTTTACTTTTTAGTAACTAATAGCTTTAATTAATACATTACAATTTACATTTACATTTACGAAAATAGTTTAAATTTAAATGAAAATATTTTTAATATTTAGGGGTAAAAACTGCAGTAAGTAAGGAATTCATTAGAAATTTTTTTTTCTAGCCAGGATGAAATCTACGGGGGGCAGAATTTTTTTTGTAAAATGCTTTTTTTAGCCGCCTTTTACTTAACGCAAATGGATGCAAGATTTGATGCTGCGAAGTGAATGTAAAAAATTCTGCCCCCCCTAGATTTAATCCTAGCTATGCTCATGTATTCGTGTATTGTCATCGGAAATATGTATGCCTGCAAAGTTATATCCATTTGCATTGAGTAGAAGGCAGTCAAAAAAGCATTTTATCAAAATAAAATTTTTTGCCCCCCCTAGATTTTTTCCTGGCTACGCCCATGTATTCGTGTATTACCATCGGGAGTATGAATGCCTGCAAAGTTTTATGCATTTGCATTGAGTAGAAGGCAGTCAAAAAAGCATTTTATTAAAAAAAAAAAATTTTGCCCCCCCCCCCCTAGACTTTATCCTGGTGAATGCCTGCAAAGTTTTATCCATTTGCATTGAGTAGAAGGCAGTCAAAAAAGCATTTTACCAAAAAAAAAAATTCCCCCCCCCTAGATTTTATCCTGGCTACGCCCATGTATTCATGTATTGTCATCGGGAATATGTATGTCTGGAAAGTTTCATCCATCTGCATTGAGTAAAAGGCGGTTAAATTAACGTTACAAGATTTGATTTTCCGAAGTGAAGCTAAACAAAAGGTTTTAACCCCCCTCCCCTAGATTTTATCCTGGCTACGCCCATGGATTCATGTATTGTCATCGCGAATATGTATGCCTGCAAAGTTTCATCCATCTGCATTGAGTAAAAGGCGGTTAAATTAACGTTACAAGATTTGATTTTCCAAAGTGAAGATAATAAATAGCATTTAAAAAATTCTGCCCCCCCCCCCTTTGATTTTATCCTGGCTACGCCCATGTATTCGTGTATTACCATCGGGAGTATGAATGCCTGCAAAGTTTTATGCATTTGCATTGAGTAGAAGGCAGTCAAAAAAGCATTTTACCAAAAAAAAAATTTCCCCCCCCCTAGATTTTATCCTGGCTACGCCCATGTATTCATGTATTGTCATCGGGAATATTTATGTCTGGAAAGTTTCATCCATCTGCATTGAGTAAAAGGCGGTTAAATTAACGTTACAAGATTTGATTTTCCGAAGTGAAGCTAAACAAAAGGTTTTAACCCCCCTCCCCTAGATTTTATCCTGGCTACGCCCATGGATTCATGTATTGTCATCGCAAATATGTATGCCTGCAAAGTTTCATCCATCTGCATTGAGTAAAAGGCGGTTAAATTAACGTTACAAGATTTGATTTTCCAAAGTGAAGATAATAAATAGCATTTAAAAAATTCTGCCCCCCCCCCCCTTTGATTTTATCCTGGCTACGCCCATGAATTCGTGTATTGTTATCGGGAATATGTATGCCTGCAAAGTTTCATCCATCTGCATTGAGTAAAAGGCGGTTAAATTAACGTTACAAGATTTGATTTTCCAAAGTGAAGCTAATAAAAAGCATTTAAAAAAAATTCTGGGCCCCCCCTTGATTTTATGCTGGCTACGCCCATGAATTCGTGTATTGTTATCGGGAATATGTATGCCTGCAAAGTTTCATCCATTTGCTTTGAGTAAAAGGCGGCCAAAAAAGCATTTTACCAAAAAAAAATGTTTGCCCCCCCTAGATTTTATCCTGGCTACGCCCATGTATTCGTGTATTGTCATCGGGAATATGTATGCCTGCAAAGTTTCATCCATTTGCATTGAGTATAAGCCGGTTAAATTAACGTTACAAGATTTGATTTTCCGAAGTGAAGCTAAAGAAAAGGTTTTAACCCCCCTCCCCTAGATTTTATCCTAGCTACGCTAATGGATTCATGTATTGTCATCGGGAATATGTATGCCTGCAAAGTTTCATCCATCTGCATTGAGTAAAAGGCAGTAAAATTAACGTTACAAGATTTGATTTTCCAAAGTGAAGCTAATAAAAAGCATTTAAAAAAATTGTGGCCTCCCCCTTGATTTTATCCTGGCTACGCCCATGAATTCGTGTATTGTTATCGGGAATATGTATGCCTGCAAAGTTTCATCCATTTGCTTTGAGTAAAAGGCTGTCAAAAAAGCATTTTACCAAAAAAAAAAATTTTGCCCCCCTAGATTTTATCCTGGCTACGCCCATGTATTCGTGTATTGTCATCGGGAATATGTATGCCTGCAAAGTTTCATCCATTTGCATTGAGTATAAGGCGGTTAAATTAACGTTACAAGATTTGATTTTCCGAAGTGAAGCTAAAGAAAAGGTTTTAAAAAAATAGGGTTCAATATTCTAAAAAAAAATGCAATTTGATTTTTTTGTATTAATTCTAATATACCATTTACTTCCGAATACTTTACAAAATTAGATGCTTCTTCTAAAATGTGCCGTATTAAGCATTTTACATATATTTTTTTTTTTTTTTTTTTAATTTACTAAGCTAACTAACTAAAGTTAGTGCTATATAACTTTTGCTCCTCGCAGACCCCTAGTGAAATTTGATGCAGAAAATATTCGTGGAACATTTCAACCCCTAGAGTGCCGCTTTAGTATACTTTTGTGTGAAAGTTGAAAAAAAGTACAAAAATTACCGCTTAAAATGAGTAATAGAGGGTTAATATATTCTAACAAAAGAATCGCCATACAATTCTAATAAAGGCTTCTGAAATAATTTTTAAGCTGAGAAGTACATTAAGTATATTGTTAATGACTTATGCCAAACACCTTTTAAAAACCAAAAACTTCAAGGGCCGAAATTTCGAAAACTTTTCAAAACTCTTCGGTAGTATCTTTTCATTGCGCGTTGCGGCACACACTGGTTTACACTTTGAGAAGGTGGCCAAAAATTTTTTTTTATGTTCTCTAATATTAAAATTATTTTATTCAAATGAAAGTTAATACTAGAAAACCTCGGGAGACAAAAAAATTTTACCCTATTTCAACTATTTCATTGAGAACAGGGTGGTCCAAAATGGACTTTCTCAGTATTTGGTTATAGTTATGAATTTCTTAGAAAATTTTTAAAGTTAAAATGTAAAGTTAAGAAAATAAACACTACATACTTATTTTTCGGCTGAACAACTACTTATTTTTGTTGGAGGTGTCCACAGAATTCAGAATTTACAATACTCTTACTACACCCAGAGAACAAAATATTTTTAAATGTGGTCACCTCCAACAAAACTATTTTTAAAGATAATTTTAAACATATCATAATTCATTTAACAATATTATTGTCACCGACAACCATGGTTGAATAAGTCCTCCATTAAGAAGCCACAACCATATTAATGTTGCCTCCGAACATGTTATGGTCAAACATAACTAAAACATGTTTAACACTTATAATAGCATGGTTGGTTTTCAACCATAGCATGTTGCTCTTGGAAAATACTATTGTTAATTTTAAAACCAATTATTGTCACATTTAACCATAGCATGTTTAAAGGCAACCATAATATGGTTGTGGCTTCTTAATGCAGGACTAATTTAACCATTTAAAGGTTGTTGGTGACAATAATATGGTTATATTAACCATAATATGTTTAAAATTTTCTTTAAAAATTGTTTTGTTGGAGGTGACCATATCTAAACATGTTTTTTCTCTGCGTGCAGAAACCAAAAATTCATTAGTAAATAGACCTTAAAACTAGTAACTGATTACGTTACCAGTAAGTAAATATTAAGTACTGAAAACAACACAACTAATTAGTAGTTATTGAGCTGATTATTAGTAAGCAAATGTGCAGTAGTGAAAATAAAAGAAGTAATAAGTAGTTGCTGAGGTCATTACTAGTAAGTCCTTATTAAGTTTTGAGAATAAAGACAATTGTAATGACAACTACTTACCAGGTAACGTATGAAATAACTACCACCTATTACTACAAATCAAAAAGTTTTTGCTGGGACTATTTAACTTTTCATTTTTTTAAATGTCAAAATTTCTCTGAAACCTATTACTTTATAGAGCATAAGCCCTGAGTCAAAAGAAATTTTATACTCGCTTTTAGTCGGGACTCTAACCTAAATTTCTATACCCAATTGAACACCGACCAGCCGACTAAAATTCAAAGAATTTTTGACGGTTAAGAGTTTCGGCCAAAATAGCTCTAGCACGTCCGGCTATCAATTATTTTGGAAAAGGTAAAAAATTGCTTTCATTACCATTTCTAAGAATTTACTGCAAAACGAATAGGCGTCATAGACCAACTAGTAGACTAACACGTAAGATTTCTAAATAATCTAAAGTAAAAAGGTTAAACATAAATAATTTTTTAGGAACCCGTTGTACAACATATGAACATTAACTTAGTCCATACTTCCCTTTCAAGCAAAATTTTACAAGGCTGTTTAAATAAAGAAACTAGTTTTCCTTCATTCCTTTATTTCTTTATAATTTTTACTCGGTTGAAAGAATATATATTCTTTATATATTCCCAATGTAACAGTGTTCATCATGATTCATTTAGAAGTACTTTATTTTTACTTTTTTTTAACGTCGTCTACCTCATCTACTTGTACACATAAGTGTGTAAATACCCTGCAGGAAATGCCATTAGTGAATCAGTACTGTTTCACTATTGACACAGTCACCAGTACTAGTGACTTATTTTACCCCAAGCAATGTTATTTACAATAGACATTTAACATGTTCGTGTCATTGGAAATCTACTACTGACGTTGGTACTACTGACAAGGTACTGACTAGGTAGTTTCTTTGGAAATAACTGTTAAAAAAATTCTGTACCTATTGACTGCTCAGCATAAAACAAAAACAAACTATTGACGACTTCGTTGACAATGTCCCTAGAAATGCACTATAACTGTTGTCTGTAACATAACTCTACTCGCCCAACAAAGCAAACTTGTCGACATTTTATTTGGTGCAATTGTCGCTACAGAACAGAGTGGTGACATAGAGATATATTGCCCTACGCTGACTACAGGGTACGTATGTAACAAATACATACATATGAGGTTACACATGTGTGATTGGGTGTGTGTATGTGCGTATACTTAATGAGAAATTGTTTAACTGCTCATGGGTTAGTGTATGTGAAAGTTCGTGTAAATAAAACGGTACGATAGCATGAAAGTGTTTGTTTAATATTTGAAGAATGAACTTTTCTGCTGATTGATTGTGTTGTTTTCAGAACTGATTGAAGTTTTCATATTGTTGTTACTGCTATGTTCGTGTATGGAGTTTTTTTTATTGTAATCGTATTATTTGTAACATTTCCTGTAGGGACGTAACGAATACCGATATATCGGCGATATTTAATGTCTGCTGATATATCGATACCGGTGATATTTTACTATCGATATGATATTACTTCTTAAGCTATTTTTATTATTTTTTGAACAAGCAATTAAATTGTTAATGCTAAAAAAAGATCGCCGACATGGCGATCAGTCAGATACAATTTTCCATCCGGGTGTTGTTGAATTCGAGCTCTTAAGACTTTTTTCGTATAAACCGTATGAAAATGAGAAGTACGCTTGCGGTTATTATTTAAGATGGTCATTTAGAAAACTAAATCATTAAGGGCCATTAATTCAACTTTCCGTTTGTTTAAGGTTGGATTTTTACGGAAGTATATCAAGTTATTTATTATTTTAACTCATATTTTGCCTACCTGGTAGGATGAGCTTGCCTTCAAATATTGTTTTCTTTAGTTTAAAGGAAAGTTGTAATAGTGAACAACTTTTTATACGGGGTACAAAATCCTACCTCTAATAATCGGTAAGTTTGAATAATGGCCCTAAAAAATGTATGCTCTTATATCCAGCTAATAATTAAAATCATGTAATTAAAAATTTCGATCCCGATGCACAGCCAACGTGTAATATTTCGATATAAATGCCTTAAATAGTTGTTTGGAGTTTTTAAACAACTCAAGGCAAAATTTTTTAGTTAAAACCTATTAAGTGATCCTTCTTATTACAACTTTTAAACTTTTCAATGTGTGGAAAGCCAATAAATAAAAAAGATATTATACAGTTATTACTTAAAAAATGAAAACTTAAAACTTAAATACAGGGGCCTTCAGCTACTTCAACCACGCAGTAATATTTTATTGATTTACGAAAAGAAATAACAAAGTTATAGGGTTTTGGCTGAAATCTGCCAACGTGCACAGTAGTGAATTTTTTTTCTATTGCTAAGTCTAAGAGATACCTTAGATTTCCTAATTTTTCTAGAGGCGTAGATCCTTTTGTTAACTAATTTGTTAACCCAAACTGTTAGAAAATGACACAAAAATACTAACATTTTCAAATGAATTCTGTCGCATTTGGGAGACTATTTTTTAATGCAGATTGGTTCAAATAAATTTGCGAAATCATCTAATTCCGCAAAAGTTGAAAATATTTGGTTTTTGAACAAAAATCTTATGAATATCGATTTTTTTAATTTTTAATTAATAACACTGGTTTACAGCCAAAAAATACCAAGAACGCCACATGCCTAGATTAGTTAATTAGGACCTCCTGAACACGAAAAACACTGTAATTTTTTTTCTAAGTACCGTTTTTTAGATAACGGTACTTTTGTGTTTTACGGTGTATGGTCCCACTTAAACCCTTGTGGAGCCAAACCGAAAAGTCCGATATGCTGCAAATTTCTATCTGATAAGAAGTGGCTGAGTTATAGCACCAATATGACACCTAAGTTACACTTCTTATTCAGTCATTTGGATATTTTCCGCACTAACTTGGGCTCCGAAAGTGATGAGCAAGGTGAAAGATTTCACCAGGAAATTGAAGAAATCGAGAGAAGTTACAAAGGCTGGTGGGATGAACAAATGATTGCGGACTATTGTTGGTTCTTCATTCGCGAAGATCCATCCGAGAAAAAAACGCAAAAGTTCAAGACGCTCGTCATTCAAATTTAAATTTTTGAAATTTACGCCGAATATAGTGTGTGAGCAATGAAGATGAAAATATTGTCGTTCCACAAAATCCTTAATAAAAACTTTATTTTTCATCCGATTTTTTTCAAATTACGCTTTAAATGTTGGTAATTAAATAAACTATTTGGTAAAAAAATAAAACATTCCAGATGTTTATTATAACGTAGAAAAAAAACGAAATAAAAATTAATTTTGAGGTGCTATAACTCAGCCACTTCTTATCGAAATTTGCAGCACATCGACTGAAAAGGCATTCAATTACCTTTCCAACGATATTTATTTATTTATTTATTGTCTATGGATTAATCCTTACAGACATTTTAGACATTAAAAATTACACTTAAATAAAATAGACTATAACTAACATTTGATTACATTATACAAATTTTATGATCAATTAAGAAAAGTAATTATTAATCTACTTATTAACTTTGGATCCAACGAATAATCAATAAATCTATATAATTGATTGAAAGTGTTACACATTCTTCTAAGAGGGTCAGCATCACCATAATTAGCTCTAAAGAATTTAATGGATAATGGTATGAAATTTCGAGATGGTCGTTGAGGAATATTAAATGAAATCTCATTAATTAAAAATCCAGCGCAGATATCACCATTAATAATGTTCAGAATAAACGATACATTCAGCATTGTTCTACGACTTTTTAAAGTAGGGAGCTTTATCAGAGCCAGTCGAGATGTATATGAGGGCAAGGTTAGTGGGTTAAAGTGTAAACCGCGAAGACAGAAGAGCAGAAATTGTTTCTGTACAGATTCAATTAAATTTGAATAAGTTTGGTAAATGGGGTCCCATATAATCGATCCATATTCAAGAATCGGCCTTACAAGTGCCATATATAAGGTTTTTGTAATATACGAATCATCGAACTCTCTTGCCCAGCGTTTTATGTATCCAAGTGTTATGATATGCTATTTATTTTGATCGGACTTTTCGGTTAGGCTCCACAAGGGTTTAAGTGGGACCATACACCGAAAAACACAAAAGTACCGTTATCTAAAAAACGGTACTAAGAAAAATACAGCTTTTGTCGTGTCCTGGAGGTCCCAATTAACTTATCTAGGCATGTGGCGTTCTTGGTATTTTTCCAAATTAAAAATTTGTAAAGCAGTGTAAGATAGAAATAATTGTTTTTTTTTTAATTTTAACATGAATTGAAGTTAAATTCGCTGTTTTTTAAATCTTATTGCTTACGTCTAAACTGAAGGCAACGATGTTTCCAGCCCTGGGGTCTAATTAGATTGAACTTTGACATCTCGCGTTGCCACCGTCAGCAAGAAGTGTATTTTAAGTTCATATTTCTTTTTTTATGTATTTTCGTTAAGTTTTTTTTATATAATAATTTTGAGAAAATGAAGTTGTTTTAGAAGAATTTTTGATTATTCATTGTTTAACCGCCATAACAAAAAGTAGTTACTCTTGTACGTGAAAAGGTAAAATTACAAAATTTCAATAAAAATCTAAGTTTTATAACGTGTTGAAATGAACAAGGGAAGTGTTTTCATTTGAAAGAAACGTTTTTCATTGGGAAAAAATCACTTTCTCGCCATTCTCTTTTTTTCCGATTTTGATTGCTATTCTTGGAGCAAACACCAAGTGCTTGGATATTTGGAATTATCGCAGCACAGGCAAATCTACCACGAAATACAGTCCATATCCTTAGAGGAACGTAACGACGTTTTTACTTATTAATATCAATTTAAACTATTGATAATATCTCACGCTGTTGTTTTGAATAATAATATGTTACTTAAATGAGTTTTGTTAATTCTAACTTAAATTCAACTTCAATACGTATATCGGTATCGCCGATATCTCTTCTTGAGTATCGGTATCGTATCGGCAAAAAGGCGTATCGTTACATCCCTAATTTATTGTTTCGATGTGTGTTACGACATCTTTTTTTAACATTCTTTTATTTAATACTTATGTGTGTAGGTATTTATATATATTTTTTTAATTATGAAAGTATTTATATTGGTTAAGATTGTTTGTTTTTAATGTTATATGTAGAAGAAGAAAAACATAGGTGAAAAATAAGGCTTTAAAAATTCTTTGGCACATTTTTATAAAAAGTTTTTTAGAAACTGCGAATTTTTCAATCATAATGTGCACATAGTACACATAGAATGCGAATTTTTCAAAAATTTCTTATGAGTAGTTAATTTTCAGAAAATTTCCCACATATATTAAATTTTCAGGAAAAATCCCTACCAAAAAATCAAAAAAATTTCTAAAAATTTACTATTTATGAAAATAGTACATTTTAAGATAATATCCTGTCAATAGTACGGTTTAAGGAAATTTCTTATAAACACATAGTAAATTTTAAGAAAAGTAGTGAATTTTTAGAAAATTAGACATAAATAATATATGTGGAGTATGGTAAATTTTCAGTAATAGTTTAATTCGAAAAATCTACTAAAATGTGTTTTTTAAGAGTGCTACAAGTTTGAGTTGGCATCACTGCTTTATTTGAGCACCCATTTAACAGCTGATCGCTGCTTTTTGCTTAGTTTTTTTTTGAAATTTTATTATAAATCGACTTACATTTTTAATCAAAATAATTCGGCGAATGGGCTGAAGCACAAATTGATACTGATTTTTAATTTCCGATTTTACGATTAAGCCCGTTTCTGGTTGAATGCGTACGTTACTAAGCGGAATTGTCGCATTTGGAGTGAAGAGAATTTTGTCGAATCACCATTACATCCACAGAAAACTTCTGTTTGGTGCGCTTTATGGGCTGGCGGAGTCAGTGGCTCATGTGTCTTAAAAAACGATAATGGGCAGAATGCTAAAAGTTGTTGAAAATTGGTGTTCCAGATTGCGCCCTCTACGCGCCAGCCGCGGCGGCCACATGGCAGAAATCATATTTAAACATTAATTTCATCAAATTTTCTTTTCAATAAAGCCCGTTTCATTGATATTAAAAATATATTTTCTTGTTTTATTATGATTTAAACTTGTGTCACTCTATAACAACACCCTCTACTTATAGAAAATTTGCTTTTAATTAGTGAAGCTTCTCTGCATAGCCGGACATCGGCAGGGGTAAATGCCGAACAAGGCATGCAGGGAATCTAAAGTTAGTGAAGACGTTGTTTCTTATACCATAGAGGAGAAAATCCTTTCGCCTGGCTTAAGGCCGGCTATGCAGACATACTTAAGTTAGCATTAGCATTAGCATAAAATAAATAAAAATTCAGTTAAAAACCAGTCTACTTATTTTTCATATATTTTTAACGAAAATTTCAATAAATTTTTATTGTCAAAAATTCAACTCCATGTACCGTAAAAACATATGAATTCTCAGTTATTTTATATAAATTAACTATCAAAAAATTAACTACATATTCCGTAAAAATAAAGGAATATTTAGTTATTATATTAAATTCAGTAACTTTCGTTTAACACACAAAAGAGCCGAATTTCTAAAAAATACCAGACAGACACCTGCCCGCTTTTTTTCTAATGAGAGAGAGAAAGAATATTGTTATTTACTTACCCCGTTACACATGTTTGGTTTTACTTTTGTTGTACTGACCACGTTGTTTACAGAAGAACTCTCAATTATAAGACACCAGCAGCATGACCGATATGGTTTCGCAATTATTTTACTTTAAAAATTTGATGTATTTAACTTAATTATTTTAACAAATAGAAAATGGGAATTTATTGCACAAAACAAGCTTATCGTTTTTGTAGATAACAAAAATTTTTTTTGGTAGTTAAATTATATATATTATATATATATTGAGTGCCCCGGTAGGCTAGCTGGTAGTGAGCTAGTCTATCAGCGCCGGGGTTGCGGGTTCGATTCCCGCCAGAGGCTCTGGTTTCTTTACTGCAGACAAGCACATAGCTTCGCGGGGTTTAGCTTAGGGAAATAAAAAAAAAAAAAAAAATAAAAAAAAATATATAAAATAACTGAATATTCACTTGTTTTTACGGAATATGTAGTTAATTTTTTGACAGTTAATTTATATAAAATTACTGATTATTCATTTGTTTCTACGGAATTCGCGATTGAATATTTGACAGTAAAAATTAAATTAACTTTTCGTTCTTTTAAATTACATTTTTATTTAATTTTACATAAAGAAAAATTTAACTTAATTAACAGACAATATTAACTGCAACTGAAAGTCCCCATTACTGTTAGAATCAGATTAAAATTAATTTGCCTGGAATTTAAAATGTTTACTTATTGCAAAATGGCTGAACGTAATACTTTTTAAATAAACTACAATCCATTACTGTAATAATATTGTGAGTGTATAACTGATAGTTAATTATAACTGAACTTGGTGAAATTGGGGGTTCATATTTTAAAATTGTTTATTAACGTCTTCTATGACGTATAAACTTTAATGTAAAGCACACAAAACAGAACAACCAACTCTTAAAACTCCTGCCTTATCTCTCACCGTACGAGCATCAAAGTATTTTAGAAAAAAAATATTAAAAATTTTGATATAAGAAAATACAATTGAAATAAAAGGACCGATATATTTTTATTTTGTAATTGCAACAGATTTACTCAATAACACTTCTTTTGTTAAAAGCGGCAGCCATCCTGCGTATGCAAATTAATGCAAAATGTATCAGAAACGATTTTTTTGGGAGGAACTTAAGAAATAAGCAAATTACATGAAAAACTTTCCCTGTAAATAATAGATTTTTTTATAATTTGCAAATTTTTAAATATATTCTAAAAATAGTAAATTTTAAGAAAATTCCCTTTTAATCAAAACTTTAACAAAATTTCCAAAAAAATTTGTGTTAAAATAAAAAACTTTTCGAGAACTGTTCAAATGAATTTAACATTTTGCATAGATATTTTTTTTCTCTTTCCAAACATGTCCAAACTATGTCGATCGTATAAAGATTTAATAATGATTTACTTTACACTTGAAAAAAGTGGTTTTTAATTCGATCCATTAAGGCAATAAAAACAATTTTAACAATTTTTTTAATATGTATCTTAAATAATATTTTGTTTCAAGCGTAGTTAGCAAAGAATTAAGAAATAACGGCATATTAAGTGAAAACATCCGAATTTGAATTTTCATAAAAAAAATTTTTTTTTAAGAATGCTACTATTACACTGCTGAACAGTTAGTTTGCGGTCTGGAATTTGATTGCAAATTTTTACTGACTTGAGGTCGCTGATTTCAAATCTAATCTCAATTTTTCTCTATCAGCTCTAGTTTTCGAGATATACCGTTGTGACCAACATTAAGGCAATTTCACTACATATATTGGAATAACTTAAAAACGGATGACCATATTCAGTTAAAAAAAATCGAAAATCGACAACAATATTATCTTTAAGCCGTGCTTAAATTCTTTTTTTAAATTTGCCCTGTAGTTTCAGAGATATCGTAGAATTTTTGTTTTGTTCAAGTTTAAAGTCCTGCAACTCAGTTAATCTTTATTTGATCGACACAGTTCGGACTTTTTCTGAAAGAGAAAAGAGATATCTATGCAAAATATTAAATCATGTACAATTCTGTTGAACAGTTCTTGAGATTTTTCGAAATACCTAAAACAACTGCAGAAATCTGCATATGTCTCGAAAACGCTTCTTGAGAAAAATAAATTAATGCCATATTCGTGATTAGCAGCCCCGATTTTTCTAAGAAAACATCTCATTTTTTTAGGTAATGGCAAAAAGTTGAAAATTTCTGAACCGGTGTAATTTATTAAGAATATATAATTGAAATTTTTTTAGTTTATCAAATTTAATTTTCATTAAATTATTTAAATGAAGAATGAATTTAACAATATGAAATGAATTAAAATTTTTTTGTTTATTTTTCGAAATTTTGCTAAAAAAATAGAAAATTTTTGGACTGTTTCTTAGAAAAAAAAACAAATGCTCAGAAAATGTTTAAAAAAGTTCTTACAAATAACAATATTTTGTTAAATGTTGTTACGGATGGTACAACCATAATGCGAGTCTCACCTTTACGTTAAGTTTTTTGCCCAACTTAATTTGACATTTCTGTGTTTCAGTGTTTGACAAAATCAACCATGGAAAGTTAAACAATTGGGCAGCGCGTTTAGATTGTTGAAGCTTTTTACGAAAATGGGCGTTCAAATCAAAGTTTTTTTTCTGTACTTTGTGATTTTGTGTGTGTTTGGAACGGCAGCGTCAGGTTACTGCAGTTACCATGAGTGGTGTTCGCTATCGTGAGATAATAACGGACTTCTTGTTCCTAGAAATTGAGGATATGCACCTGGAAAATATATGGTTCAAACCGTTCCACTTGTCACACAGCCAACGAAACAATGGCTCGTTTACGCGAGAAATTTAATGGCCGTGTTATCTTACGTCATGGCGATTTTAATTGGCCGCCACGATCGTTTTCTTTCTTTGAGGATATTTAAAAGAAAAAGTGTACGTCAATAAGCTAATAACAGTTTATGAAATAAAGGATAAGATAGTTCAGCACATTAACTACATTAAACCTCAATTGTGTCTTAGAGTCATTGGAAATTTGGACTATCGAATAGAGGTAACCTTGGCGAGCAATGACCGATATTTTGTTTCGCACATAATTGTCATAGATCCTTCTGTCATAATAAAAAATATTAAGATAATCGTAATAAAAAATATTAAGATAATTCTATGAAAACTTTTTGTTTTATTTACAATTAATATCGTGCGTTTTGTTGGACCACCCTTTACAAAAAGCTAAACTTTTTATTACCAGCAAATTTTGCGTAAATATTCTTTAATTAGGAAGTTTTATTTTCGTAAGATCCTTTATAATCTTCAAATATTCCCAAAATTTCTTAGAAATTACACTTTTAATTTCTTTTAGATGGAGAATTTATTGCTTCTTATTGTTTCATTTTCACAGCAATATAACAACTCTTTTCGTATTAAAAGTATATTTATTTGTCTACGCATACTTTTATAAGTGTGTGTATTTATAATCTTGAAAAATTACACTTGTATGTGTTTCCTATTTATTTAACAACCGAGAACGTGTTGTCAGAATTGTTGCCATCATCACATCTTACACATGCAAACAAAGGCACATACATATATTTCATCTATATGTATACAAGTGTTTAAGTACGGTTATAAATATATGTTATTTAAACAAGTATGTATGTATTTATACGTCGCTGTATATGTGTCTGTATACATACATATTAATTTTTTGTTTTATTGTTTGCTTGTATTGTTTTTTTCCTTTCGATGTTGCTCGATATTTTGTTTTCATCTCACTGTATAGTATTCAACATTTAACACTTTCATGCACACCAGTGTTGTTATACGTAGGAAAAAATCCCTTTTCGTAGGGACTTTCTTCTAAAATAGGGCCGAAGAGAAAGGAAGGACAGACTTTTTGAAATCATTAAAATGACGAGACTTTTCGAATATGTGACAAAACTAAATACCTGTGGCATTTTGATAAAACATCTAAAAACAAACTAAAATAGTTGAAAAAAATGTTGTTAGTCATACGAATTTTTATTCAAAAAACATTTTTGTTTATGTTTTTAAAATTTCTTATTATAATAATTAGTATTTTGGTTATTTTGTTGAACTATTTATGGTTTTTAATCCAAAATTTTATTATTTTAATTATGCTTAAGTTCATCAAATTTAATTTTCATTAAATTATATTTATAAAGAAAGGAATTTTACAACATGAAAATTAATTAAAATTGTTATTGATAATTTTTCATTCTTGACCTTGGCCGGGGCTCGAACCCTGGCCGGCAGGTTACCATGACATGTTTCGATCGCAACCACTCGATCTCCTCAGATGGATTTGCTGTTTTACACTCGCAGCCATCGACGACTGCTGACATCAATAGTCAAACATCAATTCTTAAACCAAATTGTATTTTAACCTTTGGTAACCTGCCGGCCAGGGTTCGTGCCCCGGCCACGGTCTAGAATGAAAGATTATCAATAACAGTTTTAATTATTTTTCATGTTGTAAAATTCCTTTCTTCATAAATATAATGTAAAGAAAATTAAATTTGATGAACTTAAGCCTAATTAAAATATTAAAAATTTCTTATAAAAAATTTCTTATAAACAAAATTTTTCTTTAATTTTGGTTTAATTTATTATTTAATAAAAATGAATTTTTCCACCGAGTTTTTTTTCAAACTGTTTTGATATCTTATCTCGACTTAAAATATTATGTCAAAATGCCACAGATAGTTTTATTTAGCAATATTTACGATATGTGATGTATAGAGATTTTTTTCAGGCTGCATAGGGACTTTTCAAAAAAGTATGTAACATCACTGATACACACATATAAGTATATACTTATTCATTTATATGTATTTTATTCAGACTCATTATTTTTGAAACAAACAAACAAACACTTTAAACTTCCTGTTTTCGCTATTTTGTTTATGTAGCATTTTTTTAAGTTGCGTTTCTTCCACAGTGTTCATTAAATTACATGGAGATTTGTTTGTATTGTTTTTTAACTACATTCAGTTTTTTTTTTGTTTTTATGTTTTTTTTTTTAACGAACATTTTATGTTACAAAATTCTATTGCTAGATTTTGTAATTAACTTTTATAGCTTTTTGAGAGAAACTTTTTTACGTGTTTATGTTGTTCATTAAAAAAAATTCATAATATTTTTTAGTCTCTTGTGAGACATGGGCATCAATTAAGTACTCTATCTGACATCCATTTTAAGCTTATCATTGTTCTTAAAAAAATTTGCTTATTTGTACTAATTCTATGCCAACTTAGTTCTTAAGAAGTTTCGAGTTAGTGGACTATGCCATGAGTTCATTATTGCATGTTAACATATTCACTGCACAATGGCTTCGAAATTTGTTAATGGTTTTTACCTGTGATTTTTCGGTTGTGTGCATTAGCCTAAAGTTCTTTGGGTGACACTTGATCATACTTCTTAATTTTATTTGTATATACAAATGTGGCCTTGACCTTTGCATATAACCGGCTGATTGACAACGCTTGTGTGAAATCAATATTTAAAAGTCATCTGACACGTACTGGAATGTTTAGCCAGATTGATTGTGTTCTACCCTACGATATTAATCACGCTACTCTTTAATCTCCTAAGAAATCATTTAAAACCAAAAATAATGAATAGATTATAGCTTGTGTTAAAGCCCAATTAAACGTGAGCAATATAAAATTCGTATTAGACGTTATGAGCTGTGTAAGAAATCATTAATATGGTGTTACATCACAACATATACGAATTTTTGACACTTTTAATAAATTTCATAAAAAGCTTCTGCGCAAAATTGATTGTAGATCGTTGATCGTTATAAATATCAAAATGTTGACGAATTTTTTAAGAGTCAAAAATGTAATGCCCACACAGAACAAATTATCAGTAGTTTTTCATCAAATAAAAATATTGAATCAATTATTATTATTTTTTTTTTTTTTTTTTGTTGAAAGAAAATTAAAAATATAATTTTGGTCTTGTTAACATTGAAGTGGTTTTGAAATAAATTTTTTATTAAAATATTAATTAAATAACAAAAAATCTTAATTGATTTTTTCGTTTAAAATAAAATAAATTGAACTTGTTGAGTTGTTGTTGGGAATTGTCGAAATTTATTTAATTAAATCAATTAACACATTGTTTGAAACGGTAAAGTTTTTTGATCATTTTTTAATTAAAATTAATAATATCATTATATTAAGAAAAAAAATATTCACAATTTTAAATTTTTACAATTTTTAGTCATCTATACACACAAAAAAATTATCAGCAGGTTTTTATCCACTAAAAAATTGTTTAAAAAGTATGTCAATTTATTTAATGTGATAACTGAATCAATTTTTTTTTTGTTCAAAGAGCATTAAATATATAATTTTGATTTAATTAACATTTTAGTAGTTTTAAAATAAATTTTTAATTAAAATATTAATTAAATAACAAAAAATCTGAATTGATTTTTTCGTTTAAAATAAAATAATTTAAAATTGTAGAATTGTTGTTGGGAATTGTCAAAACTTGAGCTATATTTTATTAAATGAATTAACATAGTGTTTGAAACGGCAAAGTTTTTTGATCATTTTTTTAATTAAAGCTAATCATATTATTTATTAAAAAAATATTCTAAATTTTTACCATTTTTAGTCATCAACAATTGTTTGCTTGATTCTGTGAAATTGGTATGAATTTGGTGATTAGAGACAATATGGAATTTTTCTGTGTATAGATACAAGAAGAATTTTTAAAAAACAGTACGATAAAACAGAAGTAAGGAAGAGTAATTACAGACCATTTGTTAAAAGATTGATGTTTGGCTAGCATTTGCATAGACGGAAAGTTTAAAACTTTTAAAGAATTCTGATTATGAGAATGTGGTCGTTCTCGAAACATGTAAGTTCATGCCAGTGTTCAGTCAAGGATGAAAAATATTTTATTTATTTTAATTAATTTCATGTTATAGAATTCCTTCCTTTATTAAAATCGTTCAATTAATATTAAATTTGATTTAAGAATATCGAAAAATTTTATTAAAGCTTTTTCGGCCTTATTCATAAACAAGTAAGAGCGCTATATTCGGCTATGCCGAATCTTATATACCCTTTACCATGATGAGATAAGAACAAAAAGTTATATACATAAATAACGTTCTTTAGATAGGTATAAATAAATATTAATTGAGCTACGCCAACTTTTCATTTCGCCATGCCGAAAAATATAAAAAAAACGAAAAATTTTTATATTCCTCTTTTGCCAAAGTTGATGTTTATAATTCGTTTTATAATCTCAAAATCGTTTTTTACAACATAAAAAAATTAAATAAAAAAATGAAAAAAAATTATTTTTGCGTTTCGAACTGGCAATATCATCAGCCTCAGGAGAGAACTTAACAACTCGGCTACGAATGCTTTTACTGAAGAAGCGTTAAATTAAAATACATTGAGTCTATGAGCTTGTTTCTTTATTTGAGCGGCATATCATATGCATGCATTAATATGTATGTGGATGCGTAAAATTAAACACTTTACAAATAAAATCCACGACTTGTAGTGAAGGGTATAAAAAAAACAACAAAATAAACCACATTACCAACACTCTTCTACCATAGCCACTGTTGGGTGAAGCCTCCCAAGCTCACTGTTTCCAATAAGATTGTAAACACCAAGTACAAACAATTTAAAATAGCAGTTTATTGGTTTATATTGAATGTTTTAATTCCTATAAGTAAACACTAGTAATTAAAAATATAAAGGAACAAACATATAAAATACACACTTTTTTAGTATGAAAACCGAGCCAGCTTCTTTACAAGATTAAGGTTGACTAGCATTTAAATTAAACTATATCGATCTTGGTTATCTATTTAAGTTAAAATTTTGACACAATAAAAAGATGGCTATTGACTTCTTTATATAATTTTCCGCGTGGAATTTGCGAGATGTTTATAGCTAATTTGACATGTATCTAAACATAAACACAAACGTAAAAAATACGGATAAAATTTGTAAGAAAACAGTATTCACAATAGTGGTTAGGCAGTGGCGGTTACAGCCACTTTATTACCGTAGAAACCAAAATTGAATTGGTTTGCATTTTATGTTTATGTCGTTTTGGTAATACAGTGTTGGTATGGTAACGTCACGTCTATTTGGATCGTTAAAGGAAAAAACTTGAGGCAGTCGTGGTTTTTTACTCATATCTCAGCCATTTGTGGACCGATCGTGCTGAATTGCAATAGCATGCATTTCCAGACCATGTGTGACATAAATGTATAATAATCTGGCCCCTATTATATATGGGGTCTTCGGAAAATCCATTTCAACGGAGAGACGGACATCGTTAAATCAACTTCGCTCCTCATAAGGACCCAGAATATATATACTTTATAGGGTCTAACATCAAAATTATAGAAATAACAAACGGAATGACAAACTTATATATACCCTATTCACCACCTGTGGTGAAGGGTATAAAAATTAAACAGGGTTATTTAAGGTGTACGAAATGAATTTTCTAAGAAAATTTGTCTAATAAACCTTTTATGAACAAGGGAGGAACCCCCCTTTACATTGCATAAGCATAAGAAATATAATACACATAATAAATATAAAGCCCTACAGCCGTCTTCATAAAGACTTATTGATGATTAATTGACCGTTTTTAAGCAAAAATTGCTGAAGTTGTATTCATAAACGAAAAATAGTCTATTGAACCTTTAATAAACCATTCATAAAGTAAGAAAATTTATTGTTGGATTTGCCCTTCTTTAAACCAAAAATAAAATGACATTTTAAAAGGTGTTTGCATTTTATGATATTATTTTTGTGAAATATGTTGAAAAATAATGACGAAAATGTTTTATTTATTACAACGTACATGTTAAATACATTTAACTATTTTTTTTTTTATTTTAGACAGCCAATTTAATGTTATATTGATAATTATTTAAAAAATTATATGATTTAAATGAATATGTTCAGGGGCAAATGCATTCTCTTTAATTATTTATTAAATTATTACAACTAGTTGTTTTTTTTTTTTTTTTTTTTAAAACAACAAATTATTGTTCAAAAATATAAAAAAAAATAAAATAAACAAATCTTAATAATAGTGATGTTAAAAAAAAGTAAAAAAAATTTTTATTCGATTACTTTCGTATCGTATATTTAAAAAAGGTTCAAACAAAAGTTAATGATACCTTTCGGAAACATTTTGTTTAGAAGCTAAAATAATATGTAGTTTTATTTGATAAGAATAATTTTGAAGGTCTACAATAAAAAAAAAAATTATAAAAAAAATTTAAATATAGAATATCATGTAAACCGAATAGAAGTCTCGTGCATCACTAGAATGGTTTATTTAAGACAACATTTTAAATCAAAATATTTCTCCTGATTTCCTCTTAACAGAATATTTAAAGGACTTAGTTTTTATTGTTGCCAAGCTTTTAAATAAGAAATAACTTATACAGGGTGGCGTAGAATCAGCTTTATGGCTAAAATGCTTTATAACTTTTACCTTTTATTTTTCCTTTGTTTTTTTGTAAAGAAGGGTTGGAGAATTTTATATCAATCAAACAACTGAAAAATGCAAACGGTTTTTATTTTTCAAAGCAATAATCAGTTGTGTTGACAGATCCGACATATAGTCGTACCCTTTTCCTATTAAGTTCCTACAACAAGCAAATAGAAAATTCATTAGCAGCTCATCAGTGACAACTACACCGATTTGAGTTTATTGTATAGTCTGGTGTAAAGTCCAATGTATCATTAGAACATATTTTTTTAAATTGCGATTTGCATATCTGTCGAACGGTGTTAGAAATTTGTTTAAGGCCAGCTTTGGAACACCATCCAACATTGTATTTCTAATAAAATGAAACCACTACATACACTGCAGGTGCCTCAATGGGCTTGGCGAGGTACATGCTCGGCGCACAAGCGTGCAAAAATGCGATTACCGGATTCAACAGCTCCCGGCAGTTTTCTTTAGCAATTAATAAATAAACAAATTAGAGTGCTATATTCGACTGTGCCGAATTTTTGCAAATGGCACCTACAGAATACCATTTTTTTAAAAACTCATCAAAAAATCAATTCCCCGATAATATTTATAAACAATTTAAGCCATATAACTTATTCAGCGTCACACTGTATACAATCTTTTCATTTGGTGCTTATATTAGTGGAAAATATTTGAAGGGCTAGATTGTGTGTAATGGACGGGGCTGGGAAAATTCTTAATAATTACTGCCAGCCAGGCCCACAATAACAACAAGAACATTTCTTTCGCATATTTATATTGAAAACAATAATAAAAAACTAAAATTTGTTTTTGTTTTCCATTTAATTTTCCCGGTTAACTGAGTAACAGTTTTCTCAGATAATTGATGTTACGGGTATAACATAAAAATGGTAGTGAGCACGTCTATCAGTGTGAGGGTCAGGGTTGCAGCTTCGATTCCTGCCAATTACTTTGGTCTATTTTACTTCAACTGATAAAATATATACATTACTATAGCTCGATAAATAAAGTTCTAATATAATTTGCAATTGTGTTTGTAGCATTTAATAAAGAAAATAAAATAAGATCTGATGGGATCATGTGTGACTACGCGTGTTGCCAAAATAAATTTGTGTATCTATTTTTTTCAAACTCTTTTAGGTTATCCTACTTATTTTCAGTATGCATTAATTTTTTAGATTTTAAAAATTTTTAAACCCAGAAGACACATTAGCATTAAAGTTTTTAATTATTTTGACTGAAATATTTATATAGAATTTCGCGTAAATTAAATTCCTGGGACATTTGTATCATTTAATTCCTCAGCATTTAATGTTACATACACTTAATGAGTATTTTTCTGATGATAGCAAAAAAAAAAGAAGCAAAATAGGCTTTAATTTTAGAATTTTATGAAACCTTGGTTTTCCCCAATGAACTAAATAATTGTTAACTATTTTTACCATTTTTCCACCCACTTCATTTAACTTAAGCTTCCAGTAATTTTCCTCATTTTGCAACCCACAGCCCACAATGTATTTACTTAATGCTTAAAGTGTTTTACTTAATGTTTGCTTGTATGCTTTCAAGTATGTATGCGTGCATGTCCTTAATATTTTCTGTGTCACTTACAGGCATAGAAACATTTTTTATACTAAATATATACATACTTTCCTTTCTAATTCATTTAGTCCTTCTTCCTTTTTTTCTCAATGGTTTTTTCTTCTTCTCTTGGCTCATTGTTATTTTCTTTACTTTCTTTTTAATTTTGTTGTTCTATTGACACATTTTGTCAAGGAAGTTTATGTAAAACTCGTGACATATTAAAAAAATGAAATACATGCATGCACACAAACATTTACTTTATTACAAAAAGGTAAATATAAACAAAGAATTGCAAACATACGCATCTTTGCAAATGTTTGCACACATACATCAACATGTACACCGAAAAAAATACATGCCTCTTGTGTGCGAAAACTTTTGCAAATTGTGCGAATTAAAATGCAAAATCACGAAATTGTTGCTTACAATATATTAACGTGGTACGTATAAGAAACTTTTTAAGAATTACAAAAATAAAAGTGGTCTGGAATCTTTCTTGGAGTAGACCACTTCCCTTTCCTCCTCCAATCCACTCTGTTTTTTTTTTCTTTTTTCGATAATGTTATGACCGTGAATTTAATTTAGAGATTTTCAAAGAATAAGTTTACCCGTACTGCTTTTCTAAGAAAGAAAGTCACATCTCCATTTTAGTAGTTTTAAGGAGGGTAGAAAAAATTATACTCGCGAGTCCAATTCTAGACAATTTTTTTATTTTAAAATTTGTGCTGGCTAGCTTAAAAAAAATGGTCGCGGGAACAAATTTTGACGGGAGATGACGACATGATAGACGAACCAGAAACAAATGATGCCGAACTTGGAGTTCAAGCTAATCCTAAGCCATATGTCCCAAATGAAGGCCCGTTTGCTTTATGAATTTATTTTATAGGCGGAGTCTTATCTGGAAAAAAGATCAAATGACTTTTGATGCCTCTTAAATGACACATGAAATCATCACAGCAGATCCAAATGTTTCCGACCTACCCACACTATACAGATGTTTTCACCATTATTTTACTACTGAATTTCTACAAAAAATTGCAGATGGAACTAATCTATATACCATTAAAATAAGCCCATCGAGTTCTTTTGTTACAACTGTTTGCGATTTAAAAAATTCATTGCCATTTTGCTATTTATGTCGGTCCAATATTTCCCTAGTAATGCTGTTTCGAACAATTTTTTTAATTGCTCCAATTAGTTTGCCTTAATTGAAAATAAAAATCATAATGCTTCTGTGTATATTTGCAAATATGAAAGCCACATACAAACTTAAAAATATTTTAAAGTTTCAATCAATAAATTAAATTTTATTCCTTCGACCTTTTTTTATTATTAATAAAAATAAATAGTTTTTTGGCCTCGACCTCGAAAAAACTGTTTATTTTTATTAATAGTTTCAAACAATTTTTCAATTGTTTCAATTTACTGAGCTGATTGAAAAAAAATATTTTGATTTGTGTTTACGTTTTATAAAGCCTCCAGCTATCACATTTCAAGTAAACTTATTGATTGCAACTCAACAGCAAGAAAAGGTCAAACTTACGAATATGTTAATTGATATGATCAATTTGTTTGCAGGCGGAAAATCAGTACGAAATTTAATTAACAGTACAAATTTCTAACTACTCTACAGATAATATTGGACTACGTGGTCCATTGTGGCTTAAATTGACTACCCTGCAAATAATAGGACCAGTCCAAACACGCGCGTAAAGAGTAGCCCACAAGGGACTAGGACTAGTCCAAAAGTAACCCAAACGTATGGAAAAAACATGGTCTATTTAACATTACGATGTCCTAGGGCAGGACCATATAACCCAGCTTTGGACTACAAAGGAGTAGTTTTAAAATTACTCCATGGTATACTCAAGTGGATTAGTTTTGAAATCGTTTAAAAACGAAAGCACGTCGTTAGAAAACGAAGACATGTCGTCTCACTACAAACACTTTTTAACAATGGCATGGTCCATGATTGCATTACATCGGACCAGTCCATGGAGTAGTCCATTTTATCAAAATGGATCAGGTGGTCCAATATTATTTGCAGGGTACTTACAGCATGGTGCAATCTACTGTAAAATGGACCATGTTATAATAAATTAACATGCAGTGCTGCCAACAACTGCATGATGTATACTTTTCTATAGTTTACAGTATTACACATTGGTAGCCCTGATGGTGTCCATCATTAATTGTTTATTTAAACGGGAAAGTTTGTGAAATTTGTGAAAAAAAAGGTAAACAAATTAAAAATACCAAGTAAATATATAATAGCAATAATATACTACAGTGCACGCCATAAAAGGCGATTAGTAAAAAATGAAAAATGCTTAAACTATCCCTTTAGTGTACTCCATACTGTAGTGACATGGAGTACTTTTAAAACTACCCCATGGAGTAGTTTAGGGACTACTTCGGTGGGTTATATGTTCCCCTCCTAGGACATCGTAATGTTAAAGGGGCCACCTTTTACCCACATATTTGGAGTAATTTTGGAGTACTCCTACTCCTTTATGGACTACTCTTTATATGTATGGACTAGTCTCGTTATCTGCAGGGTAACAGAGTGATGGTGTGGAAAGACAACAAAGTTGCTACTTTGATGTCTACTTACATTGGCTTCCAAACTGTTGGTAATATATGCCGATGGAGGGAGTGGATTTGGTCACTATTGAATAAGAGCCAAAAGCCGCAAATGATACCTTCGCCTATTTTATCAACTTTTGGATCTCGCCGTAATAAATTCCTGAATATTAATAAAGAAAAGGCTGAACTATCTCAATTAATCGGCAATAAATCAGGTCGACCTTCTCATTAGTCGTAACGGCAAAGTTTACTGACACAACAACATAGAGTGTCAGGGCTGAATGCATTTTTTGCAGAGCAGTTGAAATTGTATATTCTTCGTACATTGTGAACAATACTTTGTGGTAGTTTTTGGAAAAGTTAAGTTGGAATAAAGTTAAAATATTAAGTCATATTAAGTCATAATTTTTTTATCAAAGATTTAACTTACCCTGGATGATTACTGTTCTTCGAGTCGGCAAAGCTCATTTACTCTTTGTCATATACAACTTTTTTATGTGTATTCAAATTACGCACTTTTTTCAACAACGTAAGCTGGGGACGAAAGCTTTAAAAGTTAACTTATTCGAAAACACTCAGGGTTCCCGTTATGAATTTTTGAAAAGTCGCACAAAAGGTCGTTTTATAAAAATAAAGTCGCACAAAATAAGCGTTTGAGAATATAAGAGTCGCACAAATTTTTTTAACGTTTTTTATTAATTAAGAACATAGCAAAACAATTAAAACTAACAGAATCAGTTGCAATTTTTCATTTTCAGAATGTGTTTTTTGTTTTTCCATGTCTCTGAAAATAATTTTTTTAATTCACTAAAAGCTGTTTACAAACACTGCAAAAAGGCCGCTTTAACTTCATGTCGTGGTTAGGCCATTTATACTTCAGTTCCCATTCTTTCGAAGAGTATCACAAAATATTACGTTTCTTGAAAGCACATGCAGCGATGTTAGCCTTATCCATCTCAGGCTCTATGGGTGCCTCTGCTCCTGAACACGTTTTTCTAGCTGCATTTCCTTTTTTGATTTTCAGATTTTTTTTCGTTTTCAAAAGAAATCTTATTTTAATAATAAAATAAATTTTATTTTTTAAGTAAGAGCATAATATTCACATGTTGGTACATATGTACCTGTCCAAGCTTTACGACAACTTCTTCTTTCATTGGCATTGAATTTTGTAAAATGAGCACTGCAAACTCCACAGTTTCTTAATTTAAAAAGCTTTTTTGTTAAAACTATTCCTTCAAACTTTTGTTTTTTTGTAAAATTTCTTAATCGCAATTTACTCTATGGACTTTTCTTGCCGATCAGAAAAAGTTTGTTGATAAGGGGCCGAAGCTGAATGCATGACACATTTTACTTTTTGCTTCTCTCGCCAATAAACTTTTTCTGCCCGACAAGAAATGTCCATAGTGTAAATTGCGACTAAGAAATTTTACAAAAAAAAAAAAATACAAATAAAGGGTTAAAGGTCGCAACAATATTAAAAAAGTCGCAAAAGTCGGTGAAAAAAAAGTCGCACAAAAGTCGCAGGCCGCTGAAAAGGGTCAAATTGCGACTTTAGTCGGGCGAACGGTAACCCTGAAAACACTAAAATGAGTTCTTATTCCTATCCAATTTTTAGAGAGGAAAATAATATTGAATTTATATGTTGATATTTTTCTTAAAACATCGTTCCGGTAAAATTTTTTTTAATAGTTCGTCGATTCGGCGAAGAGTAACCTTAAAGTACTAAAATGAAGAGTAACCTTTTAGGGTTAAAATATTTTGTTTGCGTAAAAATTAATTTTTTTATCTACAAACAACTAACGTTTAAGCGATTTCATTATTTTCGTAGAATTTTGATGGGCTAAAGTAAACTTTTTTCACATTACAGTGCAACTTCGATAGTTCGGACATGCGCTAGTCCGGCCTCTCCAATAATTCGGGCGCTTCTACATTTCGGAAAATTTAAAATTTTTACCAAAGTTATTTTCCGGGAATACAAAATTTACTATTAATAAGATTTCCGTATGACGTGCTAAATTCCCAATTTTTCATATTTGATAAATACACTGAAATTTAATTTTGAGGGAAAGCAAGCTTATATGCGCATTTCACTGGTTGCTTAGGCCAGCTCATCAATTTTTAAATCGCATGTATTGTTATTCACAGTTTTTTCACATTTCGCACTGTTCTTACTTCAGTTTTGGTTCTTTCCTTCGCAAGCGTGTTTGTCTATATTCGTCCCACGTGCCATGTTTTGAAATAATAAACTTTCAGGAAAAATTGTGATGCTTTACAAAGTCTTGTTGAGGGAAAAACTATTAGGCAGGTTGCCGAAAACTTCCATGTTTCTTAATCAACGAAAAAAATAAAGAGGAGATAAAATAATTTATTTCGAATACCTATAATGTATCCGGTAACATTTGAGTCAAAATGATATATTAAACCATTATCATAATATACAACTTTTTTTACGAATTAGAAAAGTTATAAAAAAAGTAGAAAATTCAGAATGAGAAAAAGTGTTTAACACATGGTTTTTGCAGCAAAGAAACAATCATATCCCGATTTCTTCAGAAATTTTAAGAGCAAAGGTTAATTTTTTTTATGTTAAGATGACAGGTTAGGACGAGTTTAAGCAAGCTGGTTAGATAAATTTAAGTTAAGGTATGCTATTTGTTGTGCCGAAGTTTTTAAAAGGGTAAATTAATGTTTTATTTGACTTAATTTATTATTTAAATAATTTTCACTACTATAGTCGGGACAAAACTAAAAGGATAAAAGGAAATTTATGTATATATAGTCCGGATAAGTCGATAATTCGGCCCAGCTTGAAACTATATTTGTTCGAATTGTCAAAGTTCCACTGTATACGAATGTATATGAATTTGTTGTAATTAATACGAAAAATGAAGCAATAGTTTTTTGTAAAAAATAGTATAATGGATTATTTTCAGTGTATTGTACAAAAGGTTATATATTAGCTTGAGTTTTAATTTAAATCTTTTCTGAAAGGCAAAATTTAGAAAAAGGACAAATAAAAATAAAAAAAAAATAAAGGAAATTAACTGAAAAAATTCTTTTATGACTATTTGTTTTTATTTTCCTTTTTTTTTAAAGTAAGCTTTAATAAAATTACTTGAACTGGGAATTAAAATATTTGTGTGAATTTATTTTTTTTTTTAATTGATTTTGCTCATGAACTAAAAATATACATATTTAAAATGTATGTCGATATATTCTCTCGTGAATTAATAGCATATTTAGCTCTTATTGCCTTAAATATATGAGTTGTTATGATTAAAAGAATTGAAAAAAACAACGACACAACAAAACAAACGATATCATAAATTTTTGATATCATTTTAGAAATATATATTAAGGAAATTTGATATCATATACCACTTAAATTACATAGGTTTACAGAACAAAAAAGTCGTTCTAACTTTAAGTATTTTTTACTTAAATTTAGTACGAGTCGAACTGTAAAATTTTAGTACGAATAGCACTAAAAGGTACTTAAAACAATTCAAAATGGGATAACGTTCGAAAACCAATATGCGAGCATACGCGTGTGTTTTTAAAAGTTTGTTATAGAAAAAAAACTATTTCCTTGTTTAAATAGTAAAATAAAAAGCAAAACTTCCCTAATTCTATTTTTTTAAATAACCATAACGGACATGCTGCTAGTGTCTTATAATTGTGAGTTCATCTGCAAACAAATGGCGGAATACAATAAAAGTGAAAAATTTGTAACGTGTAAGTAAATAATAATATTCTTTATTCATCTGGGGTAAGTGTTAAGGTTATTAAATTCGGGATTAAACCAACTTGGAAATTCTTGAATCAAGCTCAGTTTGAGATTGACTTTTATCTTACTTTCCTTAAAACAATCTTTTTTTCGGGCACTTGAATAATCCGTACTATAATCTAGCATTTTGTACTTGAATTAAGGAAATCCTCACTAGTTGTACCATTGACACCGCTTTGGCTTGATTTAGGTCCACAAAAAGTTAAAGTCAAGATCAAGATTGAGAAAAGTTTTTAAAACAAGATTTTTCTGCTTAAACGCTTCTAAGCCTTAATATACTTGTGTAGCAAATATATAAAGGCCATTTGAAATAGGTGATACAATAAAAAAGTAACTTTGTACGAAAACGTCCAGCATTACCGATAACGTAAAGAAATTAAATATAAAAATCAATATAGAATTACATCCCAATTTTTTGTGAATGTTTAAAAGGCCATATTTGCCGGACCAGGTAGTTTATTGATAAATAAACTTTATTTTTAAATGTACGGATTTTTCTGCTTAGTGTCAGTAATTTTCCCTATAAGCGTTGTCAAAGATCAAAGTCTCTGGCAGAAAACGCAACCACAACTTTCGCTATGAGAGATTAGCTCACTAACAACTAGCTTGCCGGCCACCAATAGTTAAAAATATAGACATGATATTTTAACTAAAAGTTTACTATCATTTCAATAGAAGATATACAAAACAAATCATCACCTAATAAGTAATAAGCGGAAATATGTCCGTCTGTCAGTGTGTATCTTGAAATCGGTTTTCCCAAGGCCCCTAGAAATAATGGGGACTAGGTTTTTATACAGTTAGGTCACATATACTCCGTTTGTTTGCTATTGAAATTAAGACAGATTAGTCCATGAGTTACTAAGATATGAACAAAAACCACGACTGCCTCTAATTTTGCACATAAATTTCTTGTTGTTGTTTTTTTCTTCTTTTTTTTTTTTTTGTATATCTGGAGAATGGCAATACCCAAAGTTTTAAAATTTGGTATCATAAAACTACATTTTACAAAATATGGGCTGGATTGGAGAAGCGGGCGTAATAAAAAATAGTTTTTTTATATATAAAAGTCGGAAATAGAAAATTGTCCAAATTTGGTACACATAACTGGGTTATTAACAAACAACTTCGCTTACTGGCTGTACAATACATTCTGTTAGTGAAATAATGGATTTAGGAATATTGTTAGACAAAAAACTTAACTTTACTCAACATATAACGATGACTGTTAATAAATCCCGCAGTATTCTGGCTTTTATCAAAAGATGGGCAAGGGAATTCAAAGATCCCTTAACCACAAAAAGTCTTTTTACTTCACTCGTCAGACCAATTTTGGAATACGGCAGCGTTATTTGGGACCCGATCTATAATATTTATAATAATCCGATAAGAAAACTATGCAGCTGTTTCAATGAAATGTATAACTTTATCGACTATTCTCTAAACATTAATATCATAAAAAGCAGTATCATATTATATTTAAATCAATAATGTTTATTCTAATCTAATCTAATCTAATCTAATCTTTCTTTTTTTGTATAAATAAAATAAATTATTATGTTATTACACTAAGATAATCTGTAAGGAATTTGTCCATAGACTTAAATTAAATAAAATAAAAAATAAAATAAAAGTGTGGGTGAGTTTGTATAAGTGGGCGTGGTGCCTTCCGTGCAAAGACGTTATAGATTTCTGTATATCTGGAGAACGGCAAGAGCTAAAGATTCCAAATTATGTACAAACATCTCTATTAATATTCGACAACCGACCAAATGTGGGCGGGATTGGAGAAGTGGGCAAGTGGCAAAAAAAAGATTTATATTTATCTAAATACCGGGATTTATATAACTTTCGATTCTTTTCGCCCAAGGGTGAAGGCTATAAAAGATTCGGCATAATCGGATATAGCACTCTCATTGTTATTATTTTAATTATATTTAATGTAGAATATTTGGATAAGCTTGTCCCAACTACTATTAAACATATTGTAATAGTTTTTGTATCGGCTGTAAACAAATTTAATATTCTTCGGTATATTATCTTACAAAAATTGTGACACATAAAACAAACATATTTGTTCACAGATTGTCTCTAAAAAAATATTTCAACAATACACCGGATACAAAGTATTTCCATACATACATACAAGCATAAGGTTACAAAAACATATGTTCTAGTTTTTGGCATACACTCTTATATATTTGCATACTTTATTTGTAAACAGCACATATCCCTATATTTATATACTTGTCCTGCAAGTGATTTCATATGCATATATATTTATTAGCACTAATACATGCAAAAGAAAGTAAAAGTTTTCTAGGCCTTATATTAAAAAAAAGTTTAATATTTTCGCTTTGATTTCTATATGCAGTTATTGCGAATTAGAGTGTGCACATATTGCCCTGGTCGTTATTTTGCTCAATTCCTTTATATTCTGGAATTATATTTTTATTTTTATTATTTTATGTATTTCTTTAAAATATTCTTTTATTATTTTCTATATTTTCATATTTTTGTTGTATGGCCTCTTTTAAGAAAAAAAAAAAATCTTTAGAAAAACAAAAGCTTTAATCCTTGACACAAAACATATTTTCTTGTGAGTTTAGTGAAACAAAAAATGTTATATATGTTTAAGTTTATATATGCACAATTTAGCGTTATTACTCCGATTTTTTGTAAGAGATGGTTGCGTGTATAAGGGGGATTTAAATTTTCCGGTATGTGATTACGTAAGCAGAACTTAGAAATCAGCTGGAGCTGATTATGTAAAAATGCTAGTAAGAAATAGGTTTCGATATGATTTAAGGCATCTAATACAATAATGTTGCAGAAAAATTACAAATATTGTCAACTTGACCATACCTTTTTTCTCCAATATCTTGTTATGTTTATAACAATTAGTTACTTAGTTAACTTTCGAACAAGTCGACAGTCTAAGTAGTTTGTGTTGTATAACTTTTCTTTGTTTTGATTTTGACTTAAGTGCGACTGTTTATGTTTAAAAATTCAGAAGTGAAAGCAACAGCTTGTTTTTGGACCACGAAAAATTAAAAATAAGCGCAATTTTACGACTTTTACTACTTTAATTTCAGTTTTTAATGGCTTGTTCGTCGATTTCGAATAAAGACTTCATTCGCTTAACTTACATTTAAACAAAAACAAATTATAAAATATTGTTTTTGTTTTATGTGTCATTAAACACTGGTTGCCATATTTTCTAGATACTTTTGCCCAACGGTAAGTAAACTTAACACACATTTTTACCTTCAGGTGTGCAAAATAAGCATAATGGAAATGATGAGTCGAAATCGTTTTATACTAATCCAATTTGATCAACGATTATGCTTTGTGAAAGGATAACTAACAAGATAAAATGCCTTCAAATTGTGGCACTTATTTAAAGTATTAAATAAATAATCTTTAATGTTTTTAAATGTAGTAGGTAAGGTTGTGTTAGGTCGAAAGGAAGCATTAAGGATGCAACCTCATATCTGAGTGATATACACCTAGGTCTACACTGGCCCTGTTGTGCGCTCCCTAAGAACATGGAGATTTAGGTGGGTAGTAATACAACTACCTATTTGGGGGGAGTTAATGTTCTGCGTTAAGAAACCCAGTTTTCCGGACTTGATTCCTTAAGGTTTTTAAGTCGACGTTCCTCAAGGATCCTAAGTCCAGCATGACATCGTTCCCGAGGTGTTTTCATCTTAACTCGACAAAGACTTGACAGTGGCAGAGAATGTGTTCCAGCGTCTCGCTCGCCTCGCCACACGCCTTGTACTCGTCAGATTCTGCCCGTCCAATTTGGTGTAGTTGTGTTAAAAGTGCCGCCTCGTACCTCACATGTATTTCGATCGGGGGTATATCCGGCAGTGTCTCGAGAGCCTTGGTTGATGTAGTGCACTTTGCCCCACTTATACCCAAGCAACATTTACGCATGACCCCCTGGAGTAGTCTTATGTTGCAGGCTCTCCCCCACGAGGTCCACCAGATTACAGATGCGTAAGTTAAAATCAATCTAATCACACTTCTGTTAAGCCAGTGTGTCATAGTTGGACTAAGACCCCATTAAGGGGTTACATAAATAATTAAATTGCTGGTAAGTGAAATAACCGTTCAGGCAATCATCCGTATATGGCACCCGATTAACCTTCCGACGCATCACTGGCGGTTTTCATTTCAAGTGAAGCACTTTTTAAGACCGATCGGATGAAATTTGCACCAAGAAATAGCTTTCAACACTATTTGGGATAAATTTTGCTTAGCACAAGAGGTAATAAGTTACATGAATAAGCAAAAATACCTGTTTGGCCAAAATGTAAAATCTTGACTCGCTCTAACTCAAAAAGTTCTTGACCGATCTTTTTGAAAAATTGTGTCTAAACTACTATTCAAAAGGACTTACCTTCTAACCATCGGAAGAAAGTATTTTTTTTTACTATAATATTAGATCTACGAACGAAAAGCTATAAATGTTGTGATGAAAGATAAACTTATGCTGTGAGGTAAAAAAAAGTTTGATGCTGCTTCTTTTTGCTTTGGTTGCTTCAGTTCAATGAGCTAAATCTGACCCCTGCCAATATTGAATATCTTAAGAATATTATCGCCTAGATCCAAAACTTAAAAATTGCTTTGAGAGACCAACACATTTAAATGTTTTTCACAAAAATTAAAAAAATCAGGAAGGTTAAAAGACTACCAATAGGACAAAATATATTGCAGTAATGAATTCCAGTATTAAATATAATCAGAATAAAATAAGTTATTTTTTCAATTTATCATAACGTTTCTTTTAAGCCACTTATGCATTATTGCTTTATTTTCCGTTTTTAAAGTAAAATAGTTAAAAATAAAATTTCTTCCTCACATCAACAAATACTCCTAAAAATTGTTTAAGTATATTTAAGTTTTTTTTTTATAATTCTTCTGAAAACTTATTTAAAAAGTTTTATTTTACAAAACAAAATATTTGTATATTTTATTTTCTTTTTTTTCAAAAAGTTCAGTAAGATGCAGCTGTGAGAGATTTTAATATTTTTTATTTATTTATTTATTTTTTTTTTTTTTTTGTTTTTTTTTATTCTAGCCAAATAAATATTTATTTGAAAATAAAAAAATTATGCTGAACTTTATTGAACTATATATAAATCAATATAAATCTTTTGAAAAACTCTCATACTGTACGAAAAATAAAGGGATACATATTAAATAAACCTAAATACAAAGCTACTTTGGTGTACATGCAATATGTATTTTTGGAAAAAACTGTGCATTAACTTTGTCCATGCAGATACATAGTTCCATATAAATAAAGGGGGTTTTTTATAGAGTGACACAAGTTTAAATCATAATAAAACAAGAAAATATATTTTTAATATCAATTAAAAGGACTTAATTGGAAAAAAATTTTATGAAATTAATGTTTAAATATGATTTCCGACATGCCACGGCTGGCGCGTAGAAGGCGCAATCTGGAACACCAATTTTCAATTACTTTTCGCATTCCGACCATCATCGTTTTTGAAGGCATATAGGCCAATGACTCCGCCAGCCCAAAAAGCGCACCAAACAGTAATTATCTGTCGATGTAATGGTGTATCGACAAAAGCTTGTGAATAATCCTCACTCCAAATGCGACAATTCTGCTCATTTACGTACCCATTCAACCAAAAGTGGGCTTCATCGGAAAATAAAATTTTGAATTATTTTGTTAAAAAATGTCAACAATTTACACGCGTTTCTCTAGTGTAATTCGATTCATAATGAGATTTGAAAGCAAACTAAATAAAAAGCGACTACCAATTGTTAAATGGGTGCTTAAATAAAGCAGTGCTGCCAAGTGAAAGTTGCGACACTCTAAAAAAAAACACCGTTTAAAAATGTAGCTATGTTGAAGTTTATAACTTGAACTTAGAAATTATTTAGTAGGGGGACTGACGCTGCTAACGTCGAAATAGAGTACCCTATATCAAATTTAAAAAGGTTGTCGAATGCTTTGTATGTATGTATTAGGAAATATTTAAGGATTTTTCTAGTTCTCCTTAACAGTTTGGTATTAGATACCAGAAAATCAGTTCGGTTAGAAGCAAGCTAAGAACCGAAATATGGAACATTTTGCATATGTATTATATTCTGCTTACAAAATAACGATAAAAAAATTTCTACAGAAATTTGTGTCCGGTATGCAAAAAGAAACGATTAGAAATCGATTTAAAATGATTATTAAAAAGATTTCGTTTAAGTGTCAAATTAACTTTTGGGAATAAAATTTTTTTAATTAATAAGATTAAGTTTACCGTGCTTAATTCCTAATTAATATTCTCGATAAATACACCGAAATTTATTATTAGAGGAGACATTCTCTCAAAAAAAAATTTTTTAAAAGCTAAAGATATTAGCAAATAAAAATACAGAGTGTATGAGAATTACAAACACTCAAAAATTCTTATTTATAACGATATCAAAGCTAAAACAAAATACCAACAATAAACAGTGAGTTTATCTTTTCTTACATTCTCCACTACAATTGGTTGGAATACACCCAACATTAATTGTAGTTGTATTGTTTTCGCAAGAAAATTTAAAAAAAAACATCTTGCCAGTTTAGTTTTTTATGCAGATTTATTTTTAAATTAAGTTTTGGGAATACAAAATTGTAAATTAATAAGATTTTGAATTTCTCATGAATATAAATTAAGCACGACAAACAAAATTTTGTTAATTAAAGACTTCGTTTAATTTAATTGACATCGAGTTTTTTTTCGCATGTGTTACACAAAAAATAATGAATTAAATGAAATAAATTTATATTCAGATTAGATTTGTTATTAGCTTAAAATTAAATTTAAATTAAACACTATGACTGCGTGCATTTACTCCAATCAAATGCTTTCCAACATGCTTATGAACGGTGTTATTATACCCAGTCAGCAATTAGTTAAATTAATATGGGTATTTTTGACTTCTCTGCATGATTAACATTGTTATAAATGAGTCACTTTCAGATTATAGAAGATACTTTTGATACTGTTAAATTGTTGTGCTGGTATAAGAGTATTTTTTTCCCGGAGTTTTTCAGTCCCCGGGAAAGCGGGAATTTTTTTTTAATTTCTCGGGATCCCGCTTCATATAAATTATGCAACGTAAATTTGTTTTTAAATAATGGAAACGTAAGGGAACTTGTTTACAAAGTAAGTAAAAGAAATGTTTAAATACTACAAAATGGAATTGAAGATTAAAAAAGAAACTGGAATTATTATTACCTTACGGTTTTATATGTAAATTCCGTATTATTATGCTCTAGATACAAGATAAAAAGATAACATAAACATAACAATTTAATTCATAAAACAATAATAATAACAAACAAGATATGAGATCAAAAAGTTAATTCATAAAATAGATAAAATATTTTAAATAAATATATTAACATTTCACAGAAAAAAATAAAAATTGATTTCAATTAAAAAATTTGTGATATTAATTAAAAAATTAATTAAATTTGCACCAGTAAACAAATTAATAGTATCAAATAAACCAGTTAATAGTATTAATTAAACGTTTAATTCACTTGATTAAAATTTTGATTAAAACTGATTATATTTTTGATTAATGCTTTAATTGGTGAAAAATGTCGGTGTTTTTAACGACTTACGAAATAACTTTCTGACACACTCAAAGCGCTTAGTATTGCCCGTAGTTTCTACAAATAGATATCTGGCTGTGTATAGATTTCTATGGTGTAACGAATTTTGCATAATTTTAACACGTATTTCTTTCCTACTGGTTAAACTGTAGTGTATTTTACACCATCGATTTTTGACAGTTATTCAAAAAATTAATAAAAATACTAATGTTGCCATATTTTCAAAAAAAAACTTAAAGGAAAAAATACATAGGTAACATAAACGTTGAAATTACCAAAATAGTTTTACCGCTAGGTAAAGATAACTGTTAGGTACGAACACGACCAGATATCTGTTTGTAGAAATTGCGGGCATAAGCCTTGTAAAAGTGTATCTCTGATTTTATTGACTAATTAGCATGTTTCCGAAAAATTTCGTTCATTTTTTTACCGAGGTTGGACAAATAGTTAAAGTGCTCCTTTGTAATTCACAATAAGAATCAATTTTTATATCAGTCAAACATATGTCAAGGTTCATGCAAAAAATAGCATCATCCTCTTACAAACCTTTTCATTTCATTAGGTCTATATGAAATCTTAAGGACAATGTGTTTTTCAAATTGCATGTTGTAGTATCTTACACGAGTTTCCATATTTATTTTTTTTTTTTTTTTTGTTTCCCCGCACTTCACGGGTATATAAACCAACACAAATTGAAAAAAATTTGTGTTTATCACCTAATAAACATATCGCTCCTTCATTGCAACATAGTCATATCTCATGTTACTTAAGCAAAGTGTTCCTTCATACCTTCTCGTATTTTATGTCAAACTGAACCGAAGTTATAGCAAAAGATATCTTTAAATCGGTACATTTTGAAAACTTTAATCGCAATTTGCCTAGTTCGTTTGTTTTTGTAGATATGACTATGTTGCAATAAAAGAGCGATATGTTTAGGCATCTCCTATTTTTAAGACTTGTTCATGGACAATGAAACTTTACTGCCTGCATCTTATTTTGAATTAATGTACTTTATTAACTCTTCACTTCACTAAATGTAATAATTATCATCTGTTGCACTGCCCATTCTGCTTTTAGTAGATTTATTGCATCAAGAGACATTGATTTACGTATGTACTCACTTCTTGTAATTGATCTAATCGACAACCCATCCACAGATGCTAATTTTAAAAGAAAAAAAAAAACAAAATTTCAAAATATAAATAGCTGTTTTCTTAAACTATGAGGAATTTTTTATTTTCCGGGATCCCGCAAGAAAAAATCCCGGGAAAGCGGGAAATATAATAATTGAAAAAACCCTAGCTGGTATGTCCGGAAATAACTATCGATCCCATATAAACTTGCTTTCTAAAAACACTTAAAGACGAAAAATTCGAATAAAGATGTGGAGGGGGATGTAAGAAAAGATAAACTCACTGTTTATTGTTGGTGTTTTGTTAAAGCTTTGATATTGTTACAAGTAAGACTTTGGGTGTTTAAAATTCGTATTCGCTTTAGGGTTTTATTTGTATAATATTTTAAGCTTTTCTAAAATCTTTGGAAAAGGTTTCCCGACGAGCTGGCCTAAGCAACCAGTGAAATGCGCATAGAAGATAGCTTTCCCTCAAAAATAAATTTCAGTGTATTTATCAAATATGAAAAATTGGGAATTTAGCACGACATACAGAAATCTTATTAATGATAAAATTTGTATTCCCGCAAATAACTTTGATTATATTTGTATAATATTTGGCTCATAGAACTTTTATATGAATATAAAATTCATAACATAACGTTCTTTTGATGGGCCTATCTACACAGAAAAAATTATTTTTCCAATTCAAACAAAAAATTTGTAGAATCAAACAATTTTTTGTCTGAAATCGGTCCTATAAACAAATTTGCATATTCAAACAATTTATTTGCATTTTGTTTACTGAAAAAAACACTGATTTTTTCAAACAAATAATTTAACTGAATCAAACAAAAAGTTTACTGAAATTCATATACTAAATTTTAAAATCAAAAAAAAAAAAAAAGTTTTTGCACAAGCAATGACGCGCACACAAGTAAGCACTGTATGAGAAGGTGACGGCAAAGCAGAGCCGCCGACTGGCTTTGAGACACATTTTTTTTGTTGGAATAATTTTTGAACGAAGTCTTATTTATACACACAACACAATGTTTTTCTTTATCACTCTCTGTTGCTGTATCCTGTCCTTTGCTAAAGTAGAAATGTAACCAAAAACGGCAGCAGACCGACTCGATATGTTTTTCGTCATTCTATTTTTGTATTTGATGTATTTAACCAAACAGTTTTAAAAAATTGAATACGGGATTTTGTTTCTTATAATGTCGTTTCTGCTATTGTTTTTCTTATAGTTGCACTTTTTTAAAGCGTCCAAAAATAGACTGTGTGTGTTTTTTGTTGTTGTTCTTATATTTCACATAAAGAAGTGTTGCTTACGATCAAATAAAAAAATGCAAAAAGACGACAACATTAAAGAGCGTTAAATATTTCATACAAAATTATGAAAACTTGACACCAATAACGCGTTTATTATATTTTTGAAGAGTTGTCCACATTTTTGTTGGTTAAATAAAAATCAAACAAAAATATTGATTGAATCAGTAAAAAAATTTATAGAAATTAAAAAAATTTTCAAACAAGCGTTTGTTTGAAAATAATTCGGCAATAATTTTTTCTGTGTATGATCGCTCACAGGTGTTTAATTAAAAATGCGCTCTTGAAAATGTGTTTGTAAATACTGTGGCGTAGGGTATTATGTGGTCTGGCTTGACCTACATTACTTTCATACTTGTTTTAAAAACATTATTTCTGATTCGCCTATGTAATCGCTGTTAGTCGTTAGGAGTCTCCTTTTAGTTCAATTTTTTATTATAACGTTACAATTCTATTCGAGTTTGCGTAAAAGTATTTTTTATTTTATATTAATATAATAATTTCAAGTTTAAAACACCAGCATCATGGCCGACATATTTTCGACTTTTACAATTTCATGTACATTGTTAACTAAAAATATAAACTAAATATATAAAAACTTTTGCTGTTTATTTAACTTTTTGAACAGTTAAATAAGGTATTGTATTCTTCTTGTTTTGTTGTTTATGTTGTTTCTATACAAAATCTTTTTTACCTATTTATGTGGTGTTGTTTCAGTGTCCACAACAAACACAAAATTATGCACGTGAGACTTATAAGTTTTATTGTATTAAAATCAGCGTTCGAAAAAAACTGTTCATGTTCGTAACGTAATTTTCTAAAACACAAACTATAAAATTTTTTTTTGTGTACAGTACACAGCGAGAGTGAGCTGATGCACACAAATAATACGATAACGTACATAACTTCTTTTAACGTACATGTTCAGTATTTTTAGCGTACTTATCTGTACTTTTTATTAAACACGTATTAACGTGCGTGTGTGGTACTACGTATTTTTTTTAAGCAAAGACCGTTCTGTATTCTGTTTTTGTCTTTTTTTATGTAATTTTAATTTTATAACGCGCAAAAAAAAAACTTAAGATCTTAGTCCTTCTCTTCTTCCTTCTCATAAAAGGCTGCGGACTTTTAAGAGAACTTCTTTAGCAGTTAGATCAGAATCAAGCCGAATTCACTGCTTTTTTGGTCCGATTGTCAAAAATATGGCTAGTAAAAAAAAGGTTTGTTTACATAAAAAACAGTAGTTTGTATGCAATATTTGACAACTACACCACAGAAAAAAATAACAATATGTTAGGCAATTCGCCTTGATCAGAATGGTAATTGAATCAAAAAATGTCAAATTAGGCCTTTAATAAGGCCTGAATAAGAAGCTGTTCTGACTTTTCCCGCTAGGTAATTGTTTGTGCACATTTTTAAGTGGTAAATGAATGAGCCGCTCACTTTGTAATTTTATTTAATTTTTTTTTATACCCTTCACCGCAGATGGAAAAGGGTATATATAAGTTTGTCATTCCGTTTGTAATTTCTACAATATTGATTGATATTGAAAGTACATACATTTTGGGTTCTTATGAGTAGAGAAGTTGATTTTACGATGTCCGTCTTTCCGTCGGTCTTACGTTTGAAATGTGTTTTCCGGAGACTTCAGACATGATAGCGGCTAGGTAGTTTTACATTTATGTCACATATAGTCCACCATTTCTTGCTATTGAATTGAAGATCGGTCCAAAAATGGCTGAGATATGACCAAAAAACCACGACTGCCTCAAATTTTTTCAAAAAAAAATCCCTTGTGGTTGTTATTTTTTTTTTTGTTTTATTTTAATGTGTTTAATTTTACGCATACAAACCCATACACTTTTATGTATGTACATTAGGCCGACTCAACTTGTATGAAGCTGAAAAAAGTGATTTTGCTACCCCTCTGAAAATGAAGCTTGATATGTTTTATGATGATTCTCAAAATATTTTGGTTCTAGCGTTGGCCATCCGTGAGCTGGACCATTTTTAAAAATGGTCTTTTTTTCAGTTTTTCGAATTTTTTTGTACTTTGCTCCAAGACGACATAACAAAAATTTTGTATCATCGAAAAGAGTTTTTGAAGCAGCATCCAATGACCCCTTGCGACCTACTAATTGAAATATTTAACTAAATACATATTTTCGTTTCGGATTTTCATACAAATTCTACGTATGTGGAAATAATGTTCTGCTTTTCAAATTGAATCTGTTTTAAAATAATGTTAATTTATTTTATTTTTTGCAATTATTCACATAAAACGCGAAAATCGCGATATATTTTATATGGTGAAGTGTATATAAGATTCGGCATAGCCGAATATAGCACTCTTACTTGTTTTTTACTTGGTTAAAGAATTTTATAAATTTAAAGTCATCCTATTTATGATTGTTTTAAGTAAGTTTAAGTGTTATTCAAACTCAAGTGTTTCAGTACGACTCGTAATTAAATAAAATATAAAAAACTTAATTTATCCCAAGTGTTTTTTTTTCTATCACCACATGATCCCGAAAGTATCTTTTCTACGAAAATTGTAAACTCACCGCATACTCCTGAAAGACAGAAAGCATTTTCCGCAAGAAGAGGCCCCAGTAGTCAATTCAGTACCATGCAGTGCTATTTCCCGTGGAGCAGAGAGGATCTCTGGTCAGCCGCAATCTCACGAGGTTGTACAGAACTCTTTGGATCTTTACATTTCTTTTCGGTATTGACTGTACCTGATTTCGCCGGACGATGTAACACTAAAAGTTAAAACAAGCCTTAGGATGATCCCTAAAAAAACTTTGCCACAAACGACACTGTAAATTCAACACGGTTGCATTGTAGATTCCATTAAAAAACCAAGAAGCTTTGTAGCTGACGTTTTGGAACTCAGCTGAATTGCAGTTTATTTTTTCAGCTTTGAGCTACGTTTCTACTTCAGTTTTTGGTTGTCTAGATGTGCAATATATCACTCCCAATACAGTAACATTTAAAACACCTGCACATAGCAAATACCTACGAGACTTGAAAACAAAAAAGGACGTGAATGAAATAAAATGCTTAAATAGCTACAGCACTTTTTTATTGTCCAAATAAGCGAAATATAATTTCTAAACAAAACTTTTAACAGCCACTTTTCAAACTGCTGTTAGATACATTTGCATTTGTTTTTGATTTTGTTATTGTATTCCATATAAGCGGCTTTTGACGAATCATTTTCAAGTTTTTTTAAACGCGCATGAGTTTTTAGTCTTCAAAGTTTCTAAAAACAGGACTAATTTTGGCGATTTCTATTAAAATATCTTTCAAATGCTATCTGGGTAGTTGTGTTATTCTGAGTAGGTGTATAAATTAAAAGGTGTTGGATTGTATACTTGTACATGCTTGTACACATCTACATATGTATGTGTATTTCAATGTAAAACTTTAGCAAACAAATTTGAATTTTATTAAAAACCGCAAAAAGTGGACACAATTGAAATGCGTTTTGTCACAAAAATTGCACTTTAGCTCAAAAACCACACAAACTGATGTAACTTGTGAAACAAACACCCAACACATATAAGCAATCCTAGTACGAACACCGAGTACACTACCGCTAACAATACCATCGAATACTCGGGCACAAAGATACGAAATACAAGCCTTTAGTACAATCAAACATGCAATATATACAGGAAAGAAGAATCAAAATTTGTGGAAATGTACAAAGTGTAGGGCGAGATGCTTAATGTGACCGAAATGAAAAGATAAAGTTGAGTAAACTCTTAGACATTAATTTCTAGATATAAAATAATAGTAAACTAGATATAAAAACAGATGTAAAAAGAACAGTAAAACTTTTGCCTGCGATGTGGCGTGCAGTCATAAACATAAAAAATTACACATGACAGAAAGTTTTTCAATATATCACAAAAAAGTCACATATTTCTGCTGTAGAATAAAACTTTTTTCATTGAGATGTAAAAAAAATTTTAACGCAAAAACATATTAATTATCTTCAACATTCAAGATAAGATATTAATCAACGTTTAAAACGACACTTCAGCGTTGCGTTTGGTTTGAATATCTAAGAGTTCTAAAACTTTTACAGAACAAAAAGTGAAATTATAAGAGATATTATCGAAATAAATATACATATAAGTTTTGTAAAAATATGAAGAAAAAGGTAGCTGCTGTGGCATTTTGACAAAACATCTTAAGTCAAAAATAAAAAGTTGAAAAAAATGTTGTTATTCATACGAATTTTCCTTCAAAAACTTTTTTGTTTACGTTTTTAAAATTTTGTATTATAAACTAAATTTTATAAAAATGATTTTATCACCGATATTTTTTTAAAAACTTTTTTGCTATCATTTCTCGACTTAAGATGTTTTGTCAAAATGCCACAGATTTACTCTCGTATTTATGAACGATTATTAAATTTAACAAACGATTTTTAAGTATAATTTTCATAGTAAATTTGTTCTCGAAACCTTTATTAAACTTAAAAATGTTTTATGACATTACAGACATTAATCTGCAGTTTTTTATAAATTACTTTAATTTGATTCAGTAAAAAGGAAATTTTTACTCACTAAACAAGAAACCTGAAGTTTTTCTTAGTATATGATATGAGAAGGAGGATAGAGGGAGTAGTGCCGGTGGACGTTCCACTCAAACTTATTTATGTATGTTGAAAGTGAGGGGACTTCCACAGGAAAGTCAATCTACATACGCACAGTCCGGAGTCCGGCGCATTACGAAGCACGAGTTTCACGAATCAGACCCTTAATTCCGTTAAAACACATCCCATTGTAGAAACGATTAAACAGGTAAAAACAAAAAATACTTTTAAGCACTGGCCCACACATGAGGGTTGTGCTCCATTCTATGTTGGGTATAGGTGGTATGAACAGTAGGGAGATCAGATGGAGTAACGTATTTAAAGTTTCGTAACGCATTATTCAATCAGAAAACAAAATTGGTAATATATCAGGCTTTGATACACAGTCATTTAAACTATTTGCCTATTATATATGGCTATAAAAAAAACCAATGAATTTAAATCTCTACAGAGAGCTCAAAATAGAGCATTAAAAATAGTTTTTAATTTGCCTCTGTTATATGCAACAGTACCTTTGTATAGGGACATAGCTTTAACTATTCTTCCAGTACACGGTTTACACAAAATGCAACTTTTGATATATGTTTTTAAATCTTTGAATAGAATTGGATATCATACAATAACTTTCTCGAGAAATCAAACAGCTTTCAACACAAGGAATAACATGAACTAAGGAGTAGCAAGACGTCGATTGGAAACCACAAAACAGAGGATAGAACACATTGGTAGTTTGGAATTTAATTACCTTCCTGAGAACATAAGAAATATTGTTCGAATTTCTATATCCAAAAATAAAGTGAAAAAGCATCTTTTATAAAATATAGAAATGCTTCTTTCATGATTTCATGATTTTAGTTGATCTCAATTAAAGCTTAGTCTTATATTTTATAATATGTATACTTAAGTTTATATGACTTTTAAGTTTAAGTTTAAGTTTATATAATTTTAACTTGCCAATTCGCCTCTAAAATGTCTTCAAGACGCAGAGGCACTACACATTGTAAACAATTTATGAATAAAGAATTAATTAATAATTAAAATAAAATAATTGAGCTCGAGGCCTGGGTTGTTTTTTAAATATTCTTCTTTATTTTTTCCAATATTTCGCTACTCTTCGAGTAGCATCCTCAGGGAATATCTTTAATTTAAAAATAAAAACAATACAAAAGTTAAGTATAATTAATTGACACTTTTCATAAACAAACGACAAACAAAATATTAACAACAGTAATACAACAAGTAATATATATTAACAAACGCACTCACAATGGATTTAAAATAAATCAACAAAATTCTAAAAAATTGTTTCTCCTTTCCTTATCATTGTTTTTAACTCGTCATCATAACTACTACTAAACTTAATAATATTTTTGCATTTTTCTATTCCCTTTGTTGACTAAATGTATGTAGTTGTTGGAACAAGTACTCTCTATGTCGCTCTTAAAATTGATTCTCTGTGTTGTTTTTGTTCTTATGATATTTAGCATCTCCAGTATGTACCTTCGTTTGTAATTAAGTTCGGTTTTTAAAACTTTGACATCATTAAAATTAGGGTAGTGTTTATTTTCCAGACAATGTTTTACCAATGCAGTTTTTTGTGTTGGATTACTGAGTTTTAATTTATTATCAGATTTGTGACCAGCGATTCTGGTCCTCAGTTTATTTTTTGTTGTACCTATGTAAACCATATCACATTCCTCAGTTAAACTTCCATGCAGTGGAAGTTTAACTGAGGAATGTGATATGGTTTACATAGGTACAACAAAAAATAAACTGAGGACCAGAATCGCTGGTCACAAATCTGATAATAAATTAAAACTCAGTAATCCAACACAAAAAACTGCATTGGTAAAACATTGTCTGGAAAATAAACACTACCCTAATTTTAATGATGTCAAAGTTTTAAAAACCGAACTTAATTACAAACGAAGGTACATACTGGAGATGCTAAATATCATAAGAACAAAAACAACACAGAGAATCAATTTTAAGAGCGACATAGAGAGTACTTGTTCCAACAACTACATACATTTAGTCAACAAAGGGAATAGAAAAATGCAAAAATATTATTAAGTTTAGTAGTAGTTATGATGACGAGTTAAAAACAATGATAAGGAAAGGAGAAACAATTTTTTAGAATTTTGTTGATTTATTTTAAATCCATTGTGAGTGCGTTTGTTAATATATATTACTTGTTGTATTACTGTTGTTAATATTTTGTTTGTCGTTTGTTTATGAAAAGTGTCAATTAATTATACTTAACTTTTGTATTGTTTTTATTTTTAAATTAAAGATATTCCCTGAGGATGCTACTCGAAGAGTAGCGAAATATTGGAAAAAATAAAGAAGAATATTTAAAAAACAACCCAGGCCTCGAGCTCAATTATTCTATTTTAATTATTAAATTGGAAAGGTCAAATAAAAAACAACTTTAATATATTTAATGAATTAATTAATATATATTATCACTGTCAACAGGGTTTGAATGTTAGGAATAGGCCGTCGTATAGAAAATAAAGACATAGAGTAGAATAAATAACTGGGCCTATGCTAAAGGCCAGTTTACAAGGTAATACAATCATACATGGGCATACTGCATTACTTTTTAACTGCAGCAAGCGTTTCAGTAATCAGTAAATGCTTACTGGTAATGAAATATAATTTTCATTACCAGTAAATTTTTACTGAATACTGAAAAAAATTTCAGTAATCAGTAAAGTTTACTGAATACTGAAAAATTTACTGATTACTGAAAATTGAGTCACGATTACGTATTTTTTTTTTTTTTTTTTTGACAAGCTCAAAGCTCTGCGGGTTTAGCAAAAGAATTATTTGCTAATTTGAAAATTTGTTGAATAAAGATTTTATTTATTTATTTATTTATTTCATCGATTTTCTAATAAAACAAGACAAAAATATCTTATAAATTACAGTATTAGAATAAGACAAGTTACGTATACAAATGATAACAATGTGACAAATTATTTATATATAAAAAAAAAAGGAAAATACTAATACTTGTAAGGAAAATAATAATATATTTATTAAGAAAAAAATAAAATATAAGTTTAAAGTTCTATTTAAGGTACTCAAAAAGTAATCTCCTAAATTGCATTGCGTTGTCGGTGCACTGTATATAATTTGGGAGTTGATTCCAGAGACGTATGCTTGAAATAAAGAATTGACATTCAGAAAAATGAGTGCGGTGTCGCAATTGTATGATATATCTCCCCCTCTTGATCTTGCAAATCCTAAACGCTCATACAGATACCCAGGTTCTTTTGTGACAATGATTTTGTGGAGAAAAATTAAACTTCTCAACTTTAAAATGTTGATAAAAGAAATGCAAGTAAACCGACGAGAATATGATGATATTCTGTCAAACCTCCTTAGGCTATAAGTATAAAGGACAATGTTATTGTTTATTATTTTATTAGCTTTTCTTAATACAAGCATTTCAAAATTTGTATCACTGAGTTTTTGTCTTCTGGAACGGTTCACAATCCCAGCGAAAGAAAGCAATCTTTCTACAGGAGCAGACGAAGGCAGAGGAGTATTGTATTTCAAAAACACGTTTTTAATAGCACTGTGATTATGCAGACAATTTAAGCTAGTGTCTTGTTCGGTCAGGTACAAAATTGTTTCCTGGAGATAGTTTGCCAAGTCACCTGAATTAATAGTTATGCCCGCATCTATTTAAGAAAATAAGATAAGCATGTGAATAATGAATACAAAAATTAAATGGAAAATAAAATGCAAAACGTTACCATTACTTTCCTCCCCAAAATCTAAAAATTATTTTTGCGGTTTTTGAGGCAAAGCACGGCTTTCAATTGTGGGTATTTTTCCATATTTTACAACATATGTATTAAACATTTTCTTAACCTCTTCTTCTGTTTTCCCCGTTGCCGAATCATCAATGTTAAAATCAGAAATTTCACTCATTTTTTTTCTTTCAATATTTAATAAATTTAAATATAAAATTCCAAATATTTGCGGAAAGAATTTCTAACCTCTATAATGCACAACTTGTTTAGTAACAACTTTGACAATTAGTCATGTAATTAACACTGTTAATACCTATATAACAGCACAGGTTGATTCACATATTTATATTAACTGATAAAATATTGTATAGTCCATAATTTTTTTAATTACAAAGGAATGTACATTAGGTCCGTTCATCTGTTCCTGTGTTTTATATGCATATTGGAATTTTGTTTTATTACCGTTTATTGAGTATGAAAATTCGTACAGTTTTATAATTCTTATTTCTTTTTTGTATGTATAGGTAGTAAAAACCTCCCGATACTGCATTCTTATCAGTAATAAGTAAAATCAGTAAAATTTACTGAATACTGAAATTTTTTTTCAGTAATCAGTAAAATTTACTGAATACTGATTTTTTTTTTCCAGTAATCAGTAAAATTTACTGAGTACTGATTTTTTTTTCAGTAATCAGTAAAAATATCAAAATAATATGAAATTCTCTCCGTGTTTAAAAGAAAAAAATAAATGTGTGTTTTAAGTATAATTTTTTTTTACACAGATGATATAAGTAAAATCAAAGTATAGATATCAAACAGTTGACAGTTGATATTAAGAGTTGACTACAGTTGTTTTGTTATTGTTTAAAAATGTGTGATGAGAATACATAAGTGTGTAAAATGGTTTGGAAAAAAAACCATTTTCCGACCGCTTGTCAGATTTTGTATTCGTATTCTCTCTTACACAATAGATTTTGCTTTAACATGATAAGATTTTTCTCATGCTACATCATTTTTTGCAATATCGTTATTCATTGTATTACAGTGTTAACTTCCTCATTATAAACCAATTATAAGCTCATACTCTTTAAAACATTGAGCTATTTAATTAGACCAACTCACCTTGTATAAAGATAAAATTAAGATTTTCTTACAGCCCTTGGAATATACTCTGGTTTGTTTTATAAAAATTTTGGATCGAGTGCTATCCATTCGTAAGGTGTATTCTTTTTAAAATATATAAAGTTTTTGTTTGTTTAGGAAATTTGTATATTTTCTAACAAGAAAACGTATAAGCTTTTTGGTAGCGTTTAAAAGAATTCTGACGTCATGAATCAAATGTCTTTACTTCACTGCAAACAAAAGAATATGTGTCCAACGTTTTTTTAATTACATATATAATGGAACAAAATCCCCTTTTCTATTTTATAGCTCTACTTTTTTAATTTTTTCTAAAAAATTTATAAATGTTATCTAAGTAGTTTTTGGGTATACAAAATTTTTAATAAATAAGTTCTGTTCGTCGTGCTTAATTCCCAATTTTTGTTCTTGATAAAAACACTGAAATTTATTGTTGGGGGACACGTAAGTTTCTTAGCGCTTATCCCTCAACAATGAAGTTCAGTGTTTTTATCAAGAATAAAAATTGGGGATTAAGCACGACAAACAAAATCTTATTTATAAGTGTTGTAAAATTAGTTTCTTATTTTGCCCATCAATGACTTTCTCGTGAATAGAATTTTTTTTAAATCCATATTGAACTTGCAAAAAGATATAAAGTATATACTGTATTACTTAACGAGATACAGTCCATCGGCTTATAAATATTTTTCCTCCCTACTCCTTTTTATGCAATTTCAGTTACACTAACGATAGAAACTCGAGATCTCCGAAAATTATATAATAGAAATGATAAGAAAATCTTCGCGATGGCAATCAGAAAAACGAAATAATTTTAGTTAATCGGTCGCATTAAGTTTAAATATATTTATCTTTTACCTGCTGCCTGCTGTTGTGGTTTCATGAACGTGTTAAAATAATGCACATATGGATGTTTGTTATACCACAGCCATATTAACATAAATATACACTCAAACATTTAAATTGTTCCTATCACACGCAGCGGCTTATTTTTTATAAAAAAAAGTTACGTAAATTTAAAAATTTTGAAAATTTTTGTTTACAGAAATATCAAATAGTTGGTTTATTTACGAAAATCTGCAACAAATATTGGTAAATATATGATAAAGAGTTTAAGTATAAATTTTAATATTACATTTGCAAAACTATTTTATATAATACTTAAATATACATTTTATGCATATAGTTACACACATACAATGTAGCATTGTGTATTATGTATTATGTATGTAAATTAACTTAAATATATGCAGTTATATGTAAATACATTTACTAACACATGTCTGCATTGTTATTGCAAAGTTAATTTAATATACAACAATACCTGTCAACCATGTTTATTATTGGTTTTAAAATTAAAAATGTATGTCTGTTTGTATATTGATGTATGCCGGATGTAGATAATTTGTTTTTGCAGTCAAACCCATGGGGTAGATAAACAGTTTAGTAATGTGATGTAATATGCAGAAAGTAAAAAATCCTTTAAAAGGTAGTAGTTATTGTTACACTGAGAAAAATCTATGCCACAGTTTACGAAGGAAACTTTTGTTGGCAATATTTCGTAGTATTTACAAAAGTTTCGCTAATAATACGAAAAAAGTTTACTATGGCTCTATCTTCAAAATTTTCGCAACCAAACGAGTTCTTTTGTTTTATTTTATCAAAATCGGTAAAATAGTTTCGGATAGGCTGAAATTGCCCATCTGTCCCTTTATATTCCTAGCTTTGAAAAAATTTAAACCCTGTGTATTTTATTTACGCTGATCTATCTATGGCTCAAGTTTCATCAAAAGTTGTAAGAAATTTACGGAGAGGCAGAAATTCTCCGTATGTCCCCCTCTTGGTCCTAGTTTTGAAAAAATAAAGAGCCTTAGCCCTTAATTAGAATCTTCCATAAATTTCATAATACAAATGACGAAAAAAAATTTTGGCATAAGGAAAAAAAGTTCCAATACGACATATCAAAAAAAAAAAAAAATCATTTTCGTGGCGCCCACATTTTATTTAATTTTTCCTTTTTTCCTTTTTGTAAAATTTTATTTTCAGGGTTTTCTTAGAAGGTAACAAAAAAATCAGGTGATTTATTTTTTTTTAAATTTTACCTATTATTATTTAAAAATAAATTACATCAGCCGATTTTTTTATTACCTTCTAATGCCTAATAAATCACTGATGGTTTAAACGCTGGTTTAGTTGAACTAAACTTGAATTTATATGTAGTTTAAACTCATCAACCATAAATCAGTGTCCCATGTATTACATGTTGTTAAAAAAATAACATGTGGCAGCACTACGACAAATGTTGGTAAATTCATATGATTTGTACTGGTAGTTTAAACGCCCAATTTCATGCGTTTAAAGATGGTTTATATGTTTAATGATTTATAGATTTGTTGGTTTAGACACATTTTAAACCAAAAAGAGAGTTTAGCTTGCTCTAATTTTTTAGCCCTAAATCGATTAATTTTTGTCCTTACAAATCGACCCTCTCTTATGTACAAATACTTAAAATGATTCTATACACAACAAGAATTATCTTGCATCTTTCTGTTAAATGTTTCGTTTTATACAGCATTTTGGTAGCAATACAAGCAAATTTAATGTACAGAAAATTTTACAATTATCCGACTCCAGCGTTTTCGGGAACGTTTTGGCGTTAATCAGCATTTTGTGGCCCTACCTGAAAGCTAATACTTAATAATTGTTTTGTTTTTAACTCAACAATTTAAACAAATATAATGTTGAAATTATTTCGTTTTTTACAAATCGTTTTATTACTTTAGGCTTTGTTTTCGAATTAGCTTCTATGAGTAAAATTTATTAATCTTTCTAACAATAGTCGAATTCATTCAATACAAGATTATTGTGGTAGTGTATAAAAAAATTTCTAAATATACGTACATATCAGGGTTTTTTTTCCACGATAGAGCGGGGAGGTTTCCCCACAGTGACAGGTGCCGCGACCAGGTCAGGTCTATTGTACCCACTCCCCTTAGCTGGCCAAAAGACCCTCCGCTTTCCATAGGAACCCAACCAGGGCCTTTGCCAAAATATTACACACAATGCGATCTCCCCATTACGTTGTGCCTTTTCTATCTGCGCAACCAGATGGTGCAATGCCACCTCACTCGACTTACCCTTTTGGTAAGCAAACTGTGTTCGGTGCAGTGGTGTGGAAGCCTGCAGTTTTTCCATGATGTGCAGGTCCAGTAGCCGCTCAACAGTCTTGAGCAAAAATGAAGTAAGGCTGAAAGGTCTATAGGATTTCGGCTTCTCCAGCGGCCTGTTGCCAGCAACCCTGACCGTACGCCAAGTGGTCGGAATGTATCCCCAGGTGAAGCTTGCCCTAAAAAGACCAATCAGAGGCCCTATTATCATATCAAGACTCTCCTGTAATAATACAGGGAAGATTCCGTCACCTCCTGGTGACTTGAATGGGCCGAACGAGCCAACTGCCCACCGTACCCTATCCTCATCGAAAATCCTACCAGCTAACCCATTAGCCCGGCGAGTCCCCGGGATTGCCGCCTCGACGTTTGAGTGTCCAGTATAATCCACAACAGTCGAGCCCGGAAAGTGTACTCTTAGCAAGGTTTCCAAAGTCTCCCTGCGGTTTGTCGTGAAGGAACCATCTGTTCCCTCCACTCCACATATCAGGGTTACCAACACAGAAAAAATTCTGCAAAATTGTTCACCAATTATCAAAATAAAATGAGATTTAATTAAAAATTTAATCAAGTGAATTAAACGTTTAATTAATCAAGTGATTTAAATGTTAAATCAGGCAATTAAACGTTTAATTGATACTATTTATTTTTTTACTGGTGCAATTTTAATAAATTTTTTAATTAATATCACAAATTTTTTAATTGAAATTAATTTTTATTTTTTTTCTGTGAACCCATGGCTGAAGCAAAAAGTATGTGAAATATTGCGGGAATACGCCTATTGCAAGAAAGCTTTTCAAATTAAAACCGGTAGAAGCACTTTCGGAGAAAAAACATTTTATTTTAAAATAATTAGTAAAAAGAAAAATAATCCCCTAATTTAATTAGAAAATTTTAGTAAGTTCCAAATACAAAAAATTGCAAGTTTATATGTTTGGCTTTTTTTTCAACAAGCAGATAAAAGGTTACTTACTAAGAGGTAGCCCATGCGGTAATATTAAACAAACCCCAAGATTTCTTTTAATTTAAATTAAAAAATTGGGCAAATATATGTATATTGCGTAATAGTTTTAGATTACACCAATTTTAAATTTATTAGCTCACTATTTGTTGAAGGTGGCTTAGACCAATATTTCATAAACTGTTAATAAAAACAAAAAAATTATCACAAAAATAAACTAAGTTTTTAGATATACTCTGTAATGCATTAAATTTACTATCAATTTTTAATTTGCAATTCTATCATATAAATATTTTTGAGCTACTTAACGTACAAAATTTACTCTTCCATTAAAACGTTTTTATTTTTATGCATAATTTGTTTGTTTCCCCTCGATTAAACAATAAAGTTCCTTAAAAATTGTCATTAAAAGTAAAAAGTCATACAAAAAAAATATTATTGGGAATTTATTTGCTAGATTAACAGGAAATAAAAACATTAAAAATAGCCATACAGAAAAAAAGGAAAATAAACCAAGTCGAAACTTTAAACATATGTCAGGATCGATTCAATTAAATGCCATTTAATGCCAAATAATGTAAAAATGTCATGCCCACACATGGAAACACATAAAGACACAAGTGCTTCAATTACATTCAAAATCACACACAGACAAATATGTATTTACATAAAAGTGTATGTGTAGAAAAACTTGCAGACAGCTACTTATATTATATAAATATATAAATAGGGCATTCCACAACAAATCTGATGACTAAAACAATTTTTTTTTTATTTCCTCAATTTTTTAATGTTTCTATTACACTCGAAAGGGGCCCTCCTGGTTATTCTAACATTTTTTGATTACTCCTTTAAAGAACTCTTTGGCGATATAAAAGAAAAATAATGTTTTATCGTGGTATGCCCCATATGTGTTTGTACTTATAAAATATATGTACAGTTTTGTATTAAATATAGTTGTAACTATGTGTATGTATTTAATTTTTATAAACTTTCTGAATTTAAATTTTGCTATTTAAATATGCAGAATTGTACAAGTCTTCTCATTGTTTAGATCACCCTGACAGTTTGCACACATACAAGTGTACATTTATATGTATTTGTGTATGCCCGTACATAAGTAAGTATTTGTTTATTTATTCCTGTTATTAATTTTAACACATTAATGGAGGGTGAAATTATATGTAAACGCAGAATATTTTTTAAACATGGAAATACAAGGTTATCCAAATCGCACTTTTCGCACTTTGTTTGTACACATGCTTAAGTATCTTAAAGTTTATGCATTTGGACACGATATAAGATACGATATTTTTTGTTTCAAAATGCACACGCAGAGAAAAACTATGGTTGGGCATGGTTACGGCAACTGCACTATGTTTATTATAACAATGTATTGTTGTCGTACACAAAAAATTGTTATTTTTATTTAATTCTAGCATTTAACCCGCTATTTCGTAAGCTTCTCCTTTTTCTTCGTGGACATATCTATATACCAAAGTTTATTTTCCCATTCACTCAGGACCTTGAATGTTTAATTTTATCTTTCTAGGTCCAATACCAACGGAAATTCAAAAGGTACCAGTCAAAGAATAAAAAAAATTGCCAACAAGTTCACTCTTATAGATTCTCATCCACCCAGGACATTGCATCTTGAATTTAATGTTTCTAGGTCCAATACTAACGGAAATTCAAAAAGTACCAGTTAAAGAACGAAAAAGTACCAAACAGTTCTGCAATAGATTCTTTTCCACTCAGGACATTGCATGTTGAATCTTATGTTTTAAGGTCCAATATTAAAGATAATTAAAAAAATACCAGTTGTAGAACCAAAAAACTAAAGAAAAATATCAAATTTCCCGTATTTTCTTTTTTGGGTACTATTTTCCCCCCATTAAAGTATCAAAAATTTCAGTATTGTAGTGGCAGCCCATAATTTAGTACAAATATGTCAATGATTGGAGAAAAATGTTTTGTAAAAAAAATACCAAAAATATTTACGATTTTCACCCCCTTAAATGTTCGAATTTCCAAAAAGTACCAAACTGGTATTCGAATTTTTTTTTTGATAAGTTTCGAATGTGGTATTTACTTCGTTTTTATGTTTATTGGTTCAAAAGATAGATGGGGTGTCAAAAAAGTACAACAATTCAGGTTTTACCCGTTTACTCCCTAATAGGGCCGAATTTCAAAAAAATTCCAGACACCTGTCGGCTTATTTTTCTAAAGAACAACGATAAGTATTACATCTCTTTGTATCTCTTTTAGTTTTGGAGATATAAGGTTACCGAATTTTCCCGTTTTTATTCTTTTTGACCCCCTAAACATTCGAATTTCCAAAAATCCCGTCTTAGTGGATCGACTTGGGGAGTGACCAATCTTTGGTCCAAGTTTCATGTTTTAAGCTTCAGGCGTTTACGCTATGCTATGATGAATCAGTGAGTAACGTTACAATTTTAAAGATATAGATCAACAATATTATAATTATAAATTTGTGTATTGTTGAGTGAACAATAATTATGTCTCTAAAAAACTCACAACAATTTCATGATATATAATAGTCATAACATGATAACTTTCTATACGTATTCATAATATGTTTAAGATGAAATGAAAATATCTTTACCCTAATAATGATTTGTTATCGCCATTTGTAAAATAAATTTGCATCAATTGTGTCGTTTGTCTTAAATATGCCTATCAAACTATTTTTTAGTGAGTTGTTGAACCGCAATTGACTTTAGAATGCATAACCGGGTACCCGTGTGTCCAGTAGAAACTTTAAATATTTCTAGCTGCAAAACTAATACTAATATAGTAATTAAACTTCGGATCTAGGAAATTCAAGTCTTCTTGAGTCGTTTTGTTGACCATTTATAAAATTCCAAAGATGCACTTTCGCAAACGCATTACCGGGGTACCCGTGTTACCAATAGTTTTTATATGAAAAAAATGAGCGAGTAAAGAGTTGTTTTAAGATTTTTTAATTTAATATGTTAAAAAATACCAATTGAAAAAAAACAAGCTTAAAGAAATTAAAAAAAAATAAAGAAATTGTATTTAAATATAAAAAAAAAATTGTAAAGTGCCACAAAATAAAAAATCGATACAAAAACATTTTAATTTATTTTTTATTCTTGTGAAAGTGGTGCTGTATCATAACATGATTAATTCGAAATATATTATGATTAGCATGATAAGAATATGATAAAGGGAAAAATATTATTATGTAATATTACGAATATATTTGAATACAATCATGAATCTTGTCATAATATGTTGCTCTTAGAATACAAAAATTTCAAAAATCATATTTTGAAAATTAATTTTAAAAATTATTATAAGATAATATATAATATTAAAACCAATATTAATTCCACTTCATACTCTCGACAAACAAAGATGAAATCTGAGTCAAGTTTGCCATGTCTGTTTGGTTTTCTGTGTGTCTGTTAACATTTTATTGTGAATTTTTTTTTTTATTTCCCCAACCAAGTTGGGATAAAATCGAGCCGAGTCAGTTCCACAGCAAATAAGTTATCACTACTAATTTCTCATTTCTATTAAAAATGTATATTTTTGTTGCAAAAGCTGACATAATTTGTGTCGAAAACCACAAAATCGTTTATATGATTAGAAATTGGATAATAAATTACAAAAGGCCCCTTTTAAAGTTCACACTTGCCTTAAACCCTGACTAATAATAATCTAGTCTAGAAATTTTTCGTGGAACTACACAATACAATATACTTTGGTTTGAACACTGCTTTAACAGTATTGTTCGTTATGTTTATGGCCTGAAGTATAGGACACGTGTGACATCGTATGTAATTTTTTTTGTTGGATGTGATTTCATTAGCTATGTTAATACTAGGCTACTTATTTTATTGTTAACAATTATTAAAAGTAAACCTTATCAAAGAGATAGATTCTGCTTAGGAAACTCAACAAGGACAAATATTATACTTCTACCAAGGTACACACAACCTTGAATATGGAGGTTAGAGTGTATCGGGTTTCTTAAAGCATGTTCTATGCTCTTATTTCTCAACAAAAAATACATAAAATTGCCCGTCCTGCTCATTAATAAAGGGCGGTTAAATTTAAAGGGCCGATGTTCAATGTGAACCACACCTAAACGTTAAGTGTTATTCTGCATTTTATTTGACATTTCTCAATCTCAGACTAACTCAATTTGAACCGTGGAAAGATACACAATCGACCAACGCGTTTAAGTTATTCAGGCTTATTATGAAAGTTTTCGAAGAAAATCATCTTCAGTGATGAGTCACATTTTCACTTCAGTGGATTCGTCAATAAGCAGAATTGCCGCATTTGTGCGGGAGATAATCCAATAGTGATTGTCGAAAAATCAATGCACCCACAAAGAGTGAGTGTTTGGCGTGGTTTATGGTTCAAGAGCTAAAGGATGATACAATTCCGCACATTAACGGCATAGAACCTCAATTATGCCTCAGCGTCATCAAGAACTTGGACCATCGGATGGACGTGTGCCGCCAAGATCGCGGCGGCAATTTGGCCGATATTTTGTTCCAAACATAATTAAACCATACCAGTAGCTCGTTTCTGTATTTCTCGCATCGTAAAATTTCTTGCATGAAGTGTGAAACAAAAAATTCCATCGTTTCTCGATTTATGAGATAAAAGTGTTTCTGTATTTGAATGCGAAAACAGACACAACAAATTCTGTTTATACTGGAATATTTCCAGTACTTAAGTGTCAAATAAAAGCGAAACGTCAACAAAAGAAATAAATATAATAAAAACAGGGCTGTCAGATTGGACGAGTTATCGTCATCTTGACGATTTTTTGTTCCGATATTAACAAAGTGACGTTTTGATGATTTTTTCTAAAAAAGTGACGAAAGCAAAAACAAAATCAAAAATATTTTATAATTTTGTTGTTACTTTCTATAGAAATTCATCTTGAATTTTTAAATTTCAAACACTTCTATTTTGTGGCGTTGAAAATTGAAAAAAAAAAAAAAATAATATGAATGTCTGTAGAAAGCAAAAACAAATTTATAAAATATTTTTGATTTTATTTTTGCTTTTAAAGAAATTGTTGGCGTTGCGTTTTACACTATAAGCCCCTTAGTCTTCCAAATAAGATAATTGTAAATATTTTTATATGTTTGTTTATTAGAAAAAAAGATATCTTTAGAAACAAGGCTGCTTAAATTTTTATATTTATCCCTATTGTGAAAATTGTCCTCGAAAATTGTTTGTTTCTTCCCTAAAAAATGTATCGGCAAAAGCAAAATTTCGAGGGAAAGTAATGGACCGACTTGGCTTATTTTGAACATTTAATACTTTTTATATACATATACAAAATATGATTGATATTTGATATTCTTATCTTATATGTACACTTTTGTGCCAAAACCATTATTCCGGCAAGAAAGAAATTTGTTTGTCTCCCAGTAAAAACTTTTTCAAAATGGATAGCTTCTTTCACTCGTTATTAAGTAGTTTTCTTCCATAAGAACTTCGATAACTACTTTTTTTTTGGATGCATTAAGATAAAAAAATGACTTACTTTTGAATTTGTTCTTTTCGGCACAACCCTTGTAAAATTCATTAGTTTTTCAGTAGAATTGTATGTAGTGCTTTTATGTGTTTCTGATTACTTAACATATTATTTTGTAGGCGAAGATTTTACCGTTTATTTATGAACCAATTTTTTTAATTTTAACTACAAGGTATTCTACTAAGGCCCGTTTTCCAGACTTACCTATAAAGTTCGAAATAGTAAACGGTACCTTTAGCACTAGTGAGGAATAAAGTTACCTTCAACTATTTTTCGTTTTCACAACTTCTGTATAAAATAAACTTAACATTTTTGAAAATGTGGCAATACTAAAGAAAATACCGATTATTTTTGCTAAAATTAAAATACAAACTGGCAACTACGTACTTTTTTACATTTACAAAATATACGAATAATTGGAGTTGCCATATATAAAAAATATGTGAATATAATATGGCAATCTCAAATCTAAACCTTACGACAAAAGTTAAAGGTAGAACGTTCCTCTCTTTAGCATATCCTTCACTTTTAGATTAAAGGGAACTTGTGATAATTAAAAGCTCATTATCTGTTCGATAACTTCCTACATTTAGCTATCGTTAAGTCGTGAAAACGGGCCTAAGTCTATTTCAGGTAAAAAAGAAATAGATTATAGGAATAGTTAAATTAAAGATTTATATCTCAATTATTAAATAATAATAATTAAATACCCATGAACTTTAACTATGTTTTTGTTTGATTATTTTTTAATAAAAGTCGAAACAAATTTGTTTAAAATTGATTTTTAATTGCACGATTTTTTAAACAAAAAGACGATCTTTTTTATTTTTTTCTCAGGAAATTGACGATTTTGACACAAATTTATCTGGCAGCACTGATTAAAACCAAAACAAGAAAAGGCTAACAAAAATTTAAACTAACAAAATATAACAATTGTTTTTTGTTTATTTTCATCATATAAATTATGCATTTATCATTTATATTCCTTCTATTTTTTATTTATTTAAAAAAATAGTATATAAACATATTTTAAATTCAAAATATTTAAATTTTGTTTTTCTCGCCACCAATTTCAAATGTGACTTATTTTGACAGTTCTTGAAAGAAACTTTTCGCAAAATATTGTTATAGAAATACTTTTTCTCGCATCCTTCCAATAATTGCTGGAAAATTATTTAAATGACAGATAATTCTCGCAAATAAAAGATACAGAAACACTTGTGTGAGAAAAACCATTTTTTGTTTCATTTCACACTATTTTTGTTGCAATTGACACGTTTCATGCGACGAGTTTTACGATGTGAGATATACAGAAACGGGCTACAGTATTATCATAATAAAAAGAAATGACAATAATTTCCTTAATAACATGTGTTTTATTCAAAATCAACATCGGCCCTTAAAAATTTAACCACCCTTTATATTTAGTTACATTTTTGTGGAAAGATTGTCTCTGCTTTTGAGGTTTTTGTGGTAAATTTTAAATTAATATTTAATGCTTCTATTTGACCATGTTTGATCAAATATATTTATTTTTGCTGTTTTTAGTGTATGTAGGATTTATATTAAATGAATAAATATTTGTAGATTATATTTAATATTGAAAAATTTTCACATATACATGTTATGTATATGTATATAAATGAATGTGAATAAATAAATCTTAAAATCAATAAATAGAATTTATACTTTTTTGCTTATAAATCTCAAGGGTATTTGCATATAAATAGAAGGGTCAACATTCAGATAAGAATTATTAAAGTATTTGCAATAGCAATTGTGCTTGGGGGCTTAAACATGATTTAAATAACTATAAAGTTAACAGATACATAAAAAAAGTAAAAGAACTATATTTGATTGTGCCGAATCTAAATACCCACTACCATCAATTCGGGTAATCTGTTGTATTTTTTTAAAAAAAATTTATTTCTTAAAATGAGTATGAGTAATATTAATATATTGGAATATTACTCATACGCACTATGTAGATTGTTTTTGTATGCCAGGGTAATGTATAATTTTACTTGTTCACAGATCATAAAAAAATTCTCTGATTCTAGTGGTATAATTTAAACATTTTTGTCCAATCCACAAGTTCACAAGACGTACGGCTTATTGTTACTTTTGCACTTGCGAACAGAAAGTTTTTTTTGTATATTTACTTCATCGTATTACTCAATGTCAAATAAGGAAAATGTCAATTCGAGTCATTCTAATACTCTAATACTTTGATAGTTTACCACATTAGCTGCCTGTTTTTGAAATTAAAAATGTTCGTTTAGAAATTAATATTAAAAACGAAAACAAATTTGAATTGTTTTTTTAAGTGTAAATTCCAAAGCAAAAATTTTTATTTTTATTTTTATTTAAAAAAAAGAGGTAGATAAAGAATTGACTTTAATTTAAAGACTTGATCTATTGGTTTAAAAATTTTATTTTATTTCGTTTTTTTACTTCACGATTCTTCCTAAATGACGTTCACATTATTCAATACTATAAAATTAAAATAAATAGGACGTTTTAATTTTTGGTGAAATGGTTACAAATATTAATGGATAATTTTAAGTAAAATAGTTTAAAATTAATTTAACTTAAATGAATCACTAGCGGATACCCGGCGTGTGCAACAACGCTAAACAATTCTTTATTAATGGAGGGATTACATTTAAATTAGTCAGATACACGCAAAGAAAAAACATAGTTTTGCTTAACATATTCTAAGGGCAACATATATAAGATTCATGATGGTTGTCACCATATGACGATTTTTATTGAATCATATTATGACCAAATTTATTTGTTTTATTAATTACATCCTATTATAATTCAATGTATTCGTATTCTTATCATGTTAATCATAACAGGTTTAGAAGTAATCATATTATGATACAGCACCACTTTCACAACAATGAAAAAAATTAAAATTGTTTTGCACCGATTTTTTTATTTTGTGGCACAATTTGTTTTTTTAATTTAAATACAATTTCTTAATTTTTTTAAAACATTTTACATTTTTTTGAATAGGTAATTTTTTTTAATTGTTAAACCACTCTTTACCAAATAATTCGATAGGCATATTTAAAACCAACAACACAACTGATTTAAAATTATTTTACAAATGGCGATAACAAATTATTTTTAGAGTAAAGATATTTTGTTTGCATCTTAAACATATTTTGATTACGTATAGAAAGTTATCATGTTATGACTAATAAATATCATAAAATGGTTGTGAGTTTCAACGTTTTCGTTGTTTAGTTGTTAGAAAAATGATTATTCAAATTTACTAAAAATTTATAATTGCGATAAACATTGAAATGTTTACAGTAACTATTATATTGCTTATATTTAATAAAAATAAAAATTTTTTGTGTGCGGCAACAATATATTGTTGTAATAAACATAGTGTATTTGCGGTAATCATGCCCAACTTCGTGTAGTTTCTGCTAGGCAAAAATTGTCCCTTGTAGTGGTGTGGTGGTCAGCTGTTTGTGCAACACAAACAGACAGAAACGAAAAAATACAGAATGGCCAGATTGCCAGCGGCGCTGGTGTGCCCGCGTTTAGCTCGGCTGAAGATCGCCTAATGGGGTGGTTCTTGCGGGCAACCTGTACCATACACACACACTGACACAAAAAAAAATCATACCAGCTTGTGTTCCAAAAGTAGTCCTGCATCTCCCTGCCGGTCATTCCAATACACAAATGGTCGTTTTTCTTCTAAAACGCACAGCTTATGTGTCCATCTAAAAATATGTATAATATTTCATTAAAATCTGTTTGATTGTTTCGGAAAGGCAAAAATTGAACCCAATCTTCCTTCTTGGTCCTATTTTTTAAAAAATGCATAGCTTTTGTGTCCATATAAATATCGATTTAAATTTCATCAAAATTTGTTTGATAGCCTCGGAGAGGCAGAAGTTGCCCTACCTTCCCTCGTGGCCCTAGTTTTGAAAAAATATATATTTTTAACAATCTTCACAAAATTGCTTTTTTAATGAAACCGATCCGGACCACATCGGTTGGATGGTTTGAGAGTCTATAATGGACATAGGTACAAAACTTTTTTATTTTTAATATTTATAAATATTTATGAACCATTAGTTTCGAAAAGGGCTCTGGTTCAAAAATACAAAGTGTTCAGGGCACACAAAAACTGAAAATCTTTTAAACCATTTGACTTTTTTAAGCAAAGTAAATTGCAAGCCTCTGTTTGTGCCTTTATTGTCAAAACAAAAAATTATTATAAGCAATATTTAAAGCTGAAAATGGTCATTACAGTTTCCGGCTCAATTCAAAAATTATTTTAAAATTTTCGTGGTTTGAGTAGCAAAATTATATCTAAAAATTATATAATTTATTGAAACACTTAAATTTTGAAATAATCTATAACGTTTAAACAATATTTGCATTATAAAATAAGATAAACCCCCTTTAAAAATTCATTTAAAAACTGCAAAATTTAATTAAAAATAAATATTTTCAATACAGTTTTTTAATATAATAAATTATATTAATATATTAAATTATATTAAATTATATATTAATATTATATATTTATTATTATAATAAGAACATTTCGGTGCATTTTTATCTACTTATTATTAAATTACAAATTAGAAAACACATACGTTTCTTGCAAGTGTCTATTAAACCATATAATATGCAGCTATTGTAAGGAGTATATAAGCAGAAACAAAACGCCTTTAAGATTTGAAGTTCGGTTACTTGTTACACATTCAATTTCGATAACATCGGTTTTAGCTCCTTAATATAAAATTCGATTTTTGGAGAAGCAAAATACGGAATTAGTTCATCTTTCCATTGTATTGATTTCTGTAACAGGGGTGTATATTTAAAATCGATTTAAAAAATTAGTAAAATCCAAACAAATTGAAATACACGGCTTGAGCACGCGGAGGAAAAACATATTTTAATATGATTGGTCACCTCCGAAAATTTCCTAAAATTTATAGTTAATTAAACTATTTTACTCTCACCGGCAACCGTACCATATCTAAATTAGTCCTCCATCAAAAAGCCACAGCCATATTATGGTTGCCTCTAAACATGTTTTTTTTAATAAATAAACTAATTGGCAACACTTGCATCATCTCCTAAAATGTCCACAAGGTACCGTTACGAATTTATAGTAAAAATAATGTTAGCTTAAGGGCCAAGTTGCAAACAAAATTTTTATAAAATATTATTAAAAAAACCTTTATCTGTAAAATTTTGTTTTTGTCGCTAAAGATTTTTTTCGGTAAGGGCTCGATGTAAATATAATAACAAAATTTATTTATTATGTTTTTAATTAACAATAGGATCTTACCTTTTTTTAACAGAAACATGCTATGGATGAAAACCAACCATGTTATTATTAGTGTTAAGCATATTTTTGTTTTTATGAACCATAACATGTTCGGAGGCAACCATAATGTGGTGTTGGCTTTTTGATGGTGCACTAATTTAACTATAATATGGTTGCCGATGACAATATAATAGTTAAATTAACCACAATATGTTAAAACATTTTCGTAAAAAGTAGGTTTATTTTAGATGACCATATTGAAAATGTTTTTTGAGTGAGTTTTTTATTTTAATTAATAGTATTTAAATTGGAGAGTTAGGGCTATTGAAACTTTAAAGACCACATGGAATGAGGAGTTTAATTACCTTATATTCATTAAAAGGCGGCATGAAATAACCCCCCAAAAACATAATAACATAAGTCCCCAAAAGTTTATACAGAGAACACCAACGACGATTTTTTTGGGGTCATTTAATTTTTTTTTTTTTTTTTTGTGGGTTGTTATATAGTTTTTTTAATTTGCTAATTATTTCATATGAAATAATTCCCAAAAAAAAACAAAACTAAAATAAAGCCCCAATATATTTTTTAGGGGATTATTTCATTCTTAAATTTAAACCGAAAACTTTTTTGGGATCAAGGATTTTCTTCCTTTATGGTATTACAAACACCGGCTGTAAAGTAAAGCTGCTCTGCATATCCAGCCTTCGGTCGGGCAAAAAACCGATTTTAGGAGCTGTAGTTAGCGAGTCGGTATTTGTAATACCATAGAGGAGAAAGTCCTTGCGCCAGGCCAAAGGCCGGCTTTGCAGTGAAGCTTTAGTTACCTAAGCCAGTGTTTGTTATACCATAGAGGATTCTATCGTGCGATTCTTTAAGCCAAAACTATACAATTAATTGTATTATACATATTGGGGACTTATTCAATTTCAGAAATTGGGTTCCTTTTTCATATGAAATAAGCTCCCAAAAATTATGGTATGATTTCATATCTATTTGGGACGTTATTTCATTTCCTTGGGAGTTTATTTTATTTTCGAAATTGCGGTTTTATTGCATATAAAAAAAGGTCCCACACTTTGAAGTGTTATTTCATGGTTTTTTGGGGGGTTATATTTTGGGGGGTTTTCACGCCGCCAAATTAAAATCAGACTAATCGATATTGGGAACGCAAAAGAAGTACATAATTCTCATCAATTGAAATGTTATGAAACACGTCATTAATTATGAAGTTTAAGTTGAATGAGTAAATCTTTCACCTTAAATTTCACCAAAACTTTATGATTTCATGTACTATGTTTTATAAAATAATTTTATTTTATTTAAATTAGTCCTCTTTAGGCCTTCAAGTTATCCCTTTATATAAACTATAACCACCTTAACGTTAACTTGCACGCATTAAGCAAAATTAAAAATAAAATAATACATACTTAAAACACTAATGTACAAAATACTTAACTATGTTGTATTAAAAAATTTAAGTATTACTAACCTGTTGCTATTTTATATTTTTATGAACAGTTAATCGCATCATGACAACATAAATACTCCAAAAAGGACCAGCACACTTTGCAACATTAATGTACGTTTACGTTACGGTTTTGTTGTTATATTTCTTGCTGACTTTAACAACATACGACAAGGTTGGTACTTAAACTGATGACGACGACGTCGACAATGACAATGATGACCATGAAACTGAAACAAAGTAGTAGTCACTAACGGTGGTTGGCTGGCTGGTTGTTTGTGGAACTGGCAGCAACAAATACTTTACGGAAATACTCGTAAAATACAATCAAACAATGTGGACCGAACTAAAAGAACATTAGGGTTTTACGTTTGTTTGATTTTTATATATGAGACAACGTATGCGAAAACTTTAGTTTGTATAAGTTTCTTTTAATACGAACGAATTATTTTTGCGACACACCAACACATGCAACTATTTACATTATTTATTATTATAGTTTAAGTGTATAACTTTTTACATTGTTTTTATTTTAGTTGCCTTTTTTTATTTGTTTTAGTTGTTGCCCGTCAATTTTACTTTATTCAAAGGACAATTTTCTTTATAACTTAATGATTTCTTAAACATTTAATATTTTATTTTCTTTTTTATTATTCTTTATTCTTGGCTTGTTGTTTGTTTACACGTTTTGGTTTTATGAGTTGGCAAAATAATAAAAAAAACAATCGTAATAAACGAAATATTTTTATTAATGTTTATGACTAATACAGATAATCTGTGTACTTAATATCATGGCACTGAAATAAATATTTACGAGACGTTAGTTACATTTAAACACACCAACATATGCACTCAAATCATGGTTATTTTGCCATTTATGAACAATGAAAACTCGCAAAATGGAATACGTTTTTTTTTTTTTTGTTTGTTTTTTAACAACGTTGCACTTATGAACAAAAGGATGACAATTTCATTTACACTTTGTATGGTTTGATGTAGTTTTTGTTATATAAATAAAATTTTTTGATGAATTAAATATTTTCACAGATTTTTGTTTGTGTGTGTTTTTTTTTAACTTTTGGTTTAACTTACTTATTTATTTATATCCTTTAGTATTTATGAGCTGAATTTTTAATTTTGGCTGTAGTTATTTTAAGTACAAATTTGCAGCTTTTATTTTACATAAATTATTATTTGTTTATCACTTTTTCAACTTTTCGCTTTTAATCATATAGGAAAAATTTTTTTTTTTTTTTAATTTTTTTACTTTTTGTTTTTAATATTGTCCGACTAAGTAATTTTAAGGTTTTACTTATCGAAAATTTTCACTTCAGTTAATTGTTTTATACATCTAAAATAAACAAAAAAATATTTATTAATCCTGCATTGTTAAAGCCAGGGATCGGAAATATTTATTATTATTGAATTTTCAAAGGAAAAAAGCAACCACAAAAAAATATCGGAGAGCCATTTTGTCGTTTTTGAATTCTTGGATCAATTTTTTTTTTTTTTTTGCTGACAGAAAAAATTATTTTTTTTTTTGATTTTTTCCGCAAAAATAATTAATTTTTTCTCATTTTTCTTTAAATTGGAAGCAAGAATTTTTACTTTTTTCTAAGTTTTTATTTTTGTCAGAAATAAGTTTAATATACTATTTTTTTTTTTTTTTCTTTTTTTGACTGAAATAATTGTTGCTTTACATCCCTTTAGTCTTTAAAACTGAAATTAGTTTAAAGTTAACCCTTAGAGTACGAAGCTCGATTTTTGACATAAAGTACGGAGTGGGGTCACTAAGGTCCCCCAAAGAAAAATTAGCTTTTGTTGCTTATATGTTAGTATAAAATGACTAAAAATATTATTTTAAAAGTAAAAAATTATTATTTTATTAATTTTCAATATAATTATCACATATAAAAGTGTTAATTTTAAAACATTTCATGTTATAATTATTATTAAGGAACACAAACTTAGGAATTCAATTTTTTTCTAAAGAATAAAAAACAAAAAATATAATAATTCAATGTCTATAGTGTGAATAAATATAAAATTTGAAGGCTCCAGTCCATCGTTTTCACTTAAATCTTTATTCAGAATAACTAGAATCCATAACATGTTTTTGACAAACTATTTTCTTTTCTTCAGTTCTATGGTCATTGCAAACAAAATTAGAGCATGTAGAACATTTCACTTTCGACTTCTTATCTCTATTCCTAGGACACAGAAAGCAACGACCACGTTTTTTTCCATCTCTTTTTATAAAATTTTCACAATTTTTTTCAATTTCATCTGCAACACCACAAGCCGACAAGGCGCGTCTTAAACTTGGTATGGTTTTAGCTTCGTTTTGCAAACGCTTTCTCATATTTGGTTCAGCTAGTTTTTTTCCAAGATCTAATAGAAATTTCTTTCTTCGTGATGAGTTTGAAAGATTCCATTCGGGGTTCTTCTGTATAAAGATGATAAATGCATTCATTGCAGCTATGTCAACCATATTCATAAAAATTCTAAAGGGCCAACGTTCAGTTCGCCTGCCACATGAGTATTCTCTTATAAGTTTATCACTATTGTCTACCGCTCCCTTAGTTCGATTATAGTCCATAATCATAACTGGTTTAGAATGAGCTTCATTAGAGACAGAATTATCTGCATGTTGGGAAGACAAAAGATGTACCATTCGGTTCTTTTTAGGAATATATGATACCATTGAGATGTTCTTTGTGAAACAAAATATCGAAGAATTCTCCTTCCGATGTTTTGATAATTTTAATTCGTTGGGTGTGTCCGTTTTGTTTTTTCTGACAGTTCCTAAAAGCGTCATATTTTTTGTAAGAAGGAACTCAGCTAATTCATAACTTGTAAAAAAACTATCAGTAGTTATTCCCATGCCGGATCCAAACAAAGGCTCAGCGAGACCTTTAACCACTCGTGCACCTTGTTTTTTTTCTACGTTTCCACCAGGGAGCTTTCCCGTATACACCTGCATATTGTACAAATATGATGTTTTCACATCAGCGGCTGCCCAAATTTTAATACCATATCTTCCCGGCTTAGATTTTATGTATTGCCGAAATGGGCATTTGCCGCGAAACGTTACTAATTGTTCATCGATAGTTATTTCACCAAAAGGGTTGAATGACTTTCGGCAATTATCTACAAAATGATCCCACACTTCTCTTATGGCAGCTAGCTTATCAGTCTCTTTCCGAGCTTCTCTTGTAGTTTTATCATCAAATCTTATATACTTAGACAATACAATAAATCTATCACGAGACATAGATGCAGTAAATATATTTCTCCGAATGGATTCGTCAGTACTCCACATTTCTTTTACATTTTCTCTTCTACAATGTAGCGCTCCAGCTGATATAAGTACTCCAAGAAATGCATCCAATTCACACTCAGTTACCAGTTTCCAATTTTTTTGCTTCTGGTGATGTTCTTTATTATACTTTTCAAACACTCTTTTGGCTTCTTCGTTAGTATGAAGACAGATTTTCTTTTTGATAGCTGGTGTTATAAGATGGTTGAATATTTCATCAATTTCGCTAGAGTCACTCATGTAACTAGTTACTCCTGGTTTAACGTTCACAATATTGCATGCTAACCTACGCGTTTGTGGAAATGGCTTCAAAGACCAAACTCTGCCAGACTTAGCGGTGCAATATTCAGCATTCAAAGGAAAAGCAACATCATTTTCATCTTCGTCAATATCCGGAAGAATATCTTCTGCTTGTTCTTGTTCTTCTTCCTCAATCTCGTCTTCAGTTTCACTATCATCATCATAATTACTAGGTATGTAATCAGAGTTGTCACTGTCCCAATCGAATTCTATATCATTAGGATCCTCTTCACTGTCATTTATAAAGTCTTCTATCGCTTTCTGGGATAGTTTTCTTTTGTAGTTTTCCATTTTTGGTCCTAAAAAAACAACGAAAATTTGTAACGTAAAGTACGACGTGGGGTAACTTGGGTACCCCAAACGAAAAACTTACCTTCTAATTACAAAGAAATAGATATTTTAATGCAACTTATAAGTTTTTATATAGTGTTCAAAATAAAATTGGACTACCTAAAAGGAAAAAGACAGAAAAAAATTATTTGCGAAGTTATTAAAGAAAAACTAAGATTGGGGGACCTAAGGTCCCCCACTTCGTACTCTAAGGGTTAATATAAATTCCTTATTCGATGGAATGCGAGTGTCAAAAATGAGATTATGGAATGGGGTTATGTAAACAAATTTAAATTAAACTTTTATTTCTGGCAAAAAAATAAACATCAAAAAGTAACATTTTTTTTCTGCCAAAAAATAAAAATTTAAAAAATAACGGTTTAAAAATCAAAGTTAATATAAAAGTGTTACCAAAAAAAAAACAACTTAAACTTATTTTACAAAAAGCAATCCAGGCACATCGATGGGCTTTTTTCATATTTTAAGGCACCCTACGCATAGCCTTTTATATCCCCTTTGTGTGTATTTTCTATAGCATCCATTTAATTTCTTGCTTCCTATCCATTTTCATAGAAATTTCTTTTGAAATTCGCCTGAAGTTTTAATTGGTATCCATTCCGGACCTTCGATTACATTCATGATACAATTGAAGCACAACCGCGAATAACGTTGTAAGTGACAAAATTATTATTTTTCAAGAGCACAAAAAACGTTTTTAAAAAGAAGGATTACTTTTTTAATTTTTTTTTTTAGATTATCAAAATTAATGATAATAAAAACTTGTATACAAAATATCAAAAAATTTTAATTTAAAATAACATGCAAATATACAGTTTATAACTTTTGTTTAGTGAAATAACGTTTCATTTCCGCAATCGCGATGTCATTTAAAACGTTTTTCCACTGCGCAAAACCATTAGATTGTATATTTTTTTAGTAACTTACAACGATCTTTCACTAGCTGACTCTTTGTATTGCATTTTGAAGAGATTAAGGTGCATAATTTTGGATGATATGAAGCATATACAGTGTAAGAGAGAAATGTTAACGATAATTTGCAAAAAAAAAAAAAACAGATATTGCAAAAAGTGGCTTTTACAACGTTATTCGCGTCTGTGCTTCAATACATGGCGAGCCTGCAAAATAAATTTTGTAACAAATCCCATATTAGAGGTTTGAGGAGAACTAAATGTTTTTCTGAGACAGCTGAAATGGTTATCTTTGCAAATTTTACTACTCTTGTATTTATATGCTTTGTATTTCTGTGCCGTTTTATCTTTAACCCTGCATTTATTAGCCAACGCACGATACGATTTTGCAGTACGTCCGGCATTTTTTCTATTCAACATAGCTCGAGTTTGGTTAATTCAATCTTTTTACCGGATCATCGTTTTTTATTAAACGGTTTTCCACTTTCGAAAGCTTAATTGCCTTATAAAAACCAAATTCTTGGATTTGGATTAGAAAAGTGACGAAAAATTTCATACTTTCTTTTTTAAGAATTATTTTCACAAAATGTACACAACAACTTGCGACTTTTTTAAATTTATTGAACTAATATTTTGGCAAATAACTAGTTATTTTTTCATATTTTGTGTTATTTTTGCACTGATGGTTGAAAATCAGTCCATATTTCATTCCACATACGTTAAATGTCATAATTGTTACGGCCCCTGGTTAAAACACTCATACGCAATCGGTATTTTTGTTTTTCATTATTATTTTTTTTTTCTTTAATAAAAACCAATTTGTTTGTGTCTGAATTTCATGTTTTTTTTTACTCATAAAACTTTTATGCTCATTTTAGGTAAATTTTATTTTTTTGTTAACCGGTTTTACACTCCGTTTGCGCTTTTGGTTATTTATTCAAGCAAATTTTTGTATTCCTTTAATTAAAAACTTTGATAAGAGTTTTCAGTTTTAATTTAAATGAATTACATAGTTCATCAGAGAAAATACACTTTCAAAATTACCAAAATTATAGATAATTAAAGCAATAATTTTCTTATATTGTGAATTATGATAACACCCTGAAAAGTAATCGATAAATTTACCAATTTCTAGGAGTTTTAAGTTTTTGAATAGGCTAAGAAAGCCAAGTAGTCAAGTTGTCTAAATATATAAATAAATATTTGTGGCTAACAATATTTTTGAAAAATGGACCTGTCAATTGACCTCCAAGTCTTAATAATTTCATGTGGAAAACCATGCTGATAAACCACTTATAATTATTACTGGTCAATTATAATTGACGTTTTGAAAGCCAAATTTTTTCGTGGTATTCCTGTCAATGCTAAAAAAAAATATGGTCCAATATTAAACATCCATAACGCAGTTCTTTAAAAACACCCACTATGTCCGTAATTATTTTCAAATCCTTCGAAAAAAATAATCTTTTTGAAAAAAGTTTATTTTTTTTCGTGTTATTTTTTACAATTTCAAGTTTTGTTGGACTTAAAAGACACCCTTTACAATTTTAGAATAGATTAAGAAAACTATAACGATTCAAGCGAATAGCGATTCAAAAAAAGAGCTAAAGTGGTACACAATAATCTTGTAGGGATTCTCGTAAATTTTTCTAAATTTCAAAAATTGTTTTTAAAAAGTAGCAATTTCATAAAAAAGGGTCTGCAGCTTACAGGAAGAAACAAGCTACAAAGAAAAACAAAAAAAAAACAAAGTTAAGAAAAAAAAAATTTAAGTATTAAATATTTCGGGTCTGTTTTATAAATTGAAATGAAGTAGATTTAAAAAAAAAAAATCTTTAAAAACAGCCACTATGTCCGTAATTATTTTCAAATCCTTCGAAAAAAATAATCTTTTTGAAGAAAGTTTATTTTTTTCGTGTTATTTTTTACAATTTCAAGTTTTGTTGGACTTAAAAGACACCCTTTACAATTTTAGAATAGATTAAGAAAACTATAACGATTCAAGCGAATAGCGATTCAAAAAAAAGAGCTTAAGTGGTACACAATAATCTTGTAGGGATTCTCGTAAATTTTTCTAAATTTCAAAAATTGTTTTTAAAAAGTTGCAATTTCATAAAAAGGGACTGAAGCTTACAGGAAGAAACAAGCTACAAAGAAAAACAAAGTTAAGAAAAAAAAATTTTTTTAAAAAAAATTTAAGTATTAAATATTTCGGGTCTGTTTTATAAATTGAAATGAAGTGGATTTAAAATCGAACAAATATTGAAAATGAGTCTGTAAAGAAAATTCATGAAAATATTTCTTTTTAATACTTTGCGTACCAACTATCTTCACTAGAACAACTCTCAAAACCAGGAAAAACTACAGTCATTTTGTAAATACTTAAAACGAAAATCTGGTTTTCGATTTCTAAAACATGCTTGTGTATGTTAATTTAATTAGTTTTTTTTTTAAGATGCACTTTCACATATTATGAGTAAATTTATAAAGTTGCGTCGAATTCTTTTTCGCTCTTTGAAGCCGACTTGATTCTGGCAAACTGCTTGCGGAGGCAACAGTTACGCGGGTTTTCTATTAGTTTTTACTTAGATTTCACCTTTTTAAAGCCGACTATTAAGACCCATCCTACATAGAGATTCGCGAACATTTCTCGATAACATAATAACTTTGATCGGTAGCATTTTGTATTTGCATACGCTTCTATAAAGCAACCAAAAGTTTGTCATTGTAAGGTCTAAATAGTGATGCTAAACCAAAAAATATAATTGGGCTATTCACAAGGTGTGCTATCAATTCATAATGTCTTCGTCATAATGTCCTAAATAATATTTTATTATAATTGCTTAAAAAAAAAAATTTTGTGTTTGAAACAAAATAAAAATTTTAATGCTGTGTTCACTATTTTGTCGTAAATGTACATTAGAAATCTAAATTATAAGCGCAGCAGTCATAAATATTTCTTTTAATTATTTTAAGACATATGACTTTACAACTTTATGACTACCTTGTGATTATCCCAAATATAACACTCAAATAAATTTATCAATAAAAAAAGTTGTTTAAAAAGTATTTTAATTTAATAAATCTGATAATTAAATCAATTTTTTTTTTTTTTTTTTTTTGTTGAAAGAAAATTAAAACTATAATTTACATTTGAGTTGCTTTGAAATAAATTTTAAATTCAAATATTAATTAAATAACAAAAAAACTTAATTGAGTTTTTCGTTAAAATAAAATAATTTGAGCTTTTGGAATTGTTGTTGGGAATTGTCAAAAACTGCGCTTTATTTAATTTAATCAATTTACACATTGTTTGAAACGGCAAAGTTTTTTGATTATTTTTTTAATTTAAATTAAAAATGTCATTTATTGAAAAAAAAAAAAAATATTCACAATTTAAAATTTTTAAAACTTTTGTGATCAATTTTTGCGTTCGTTTACTTTTCCAGTAAAATCCAGTAGGTGAGTAATATGAAAATTTTAAAAATGTATGTGTACGCGAACGCATTTCAGAAAAATCCAGTACAAATTTCTACAAATTTTGGGGTAAACCAACGCAGCTATTATAATCATTTTGGTAATAGGTGCAAAATCCAAAAATTGTTTGCTTGATTCTATGACTTGTTATGAATATGGTAAATAGAGAAAATTTTTAATTTTTTCTGTGTAGTGACTGTAAAAAAAAAAAATTATCTTTGAAACTAACCTTACAGATTCTCCCAAAAAAAAGAAGCAGTGATTATAAAACTATTTTTTATTAACTTTTATTTTTAAGCATCTTCACTTTTTGAAATTTTAAAAATTATAATTAGAATGCAAGATTTCAAACTATAAGAAATAACCAGCTTATCCTTTTTTGGTTTTGACGTAGAGAACAGAGTATACACTACTGCAGAGTTCATTACCAGAAAGATCACAGTAACTGTTTCTATGGAAATTATTGAGATGACCTGTATGTTTGACCAGGGATAAATTAAAAATGTACTTGTATAATTGTGGGAAAACAATTTGTCCAGAAATTTACCAGTTCTTCTAAACGATAAGAGTTTTTATTTTATCAGAGTTGAATATTTTTTTTAAAGTAAATTAATTTTTTTTATCTTGAAATACAAAACTTGTTTATGACGACAAATTCGGATTTTAAGGGAATATTTAAAAAATCTAAAAAGTGCAAAATTATCTATTTAACAAAATCTACCTAATGTATGATAAATCGTTTAAAAACTGGGTTTAATTTTTTTTTTATTTTGCGCACATAATAAAGGGTGGTCCAACCATAATGCATAATTTTAATTGTGGGTCTTACCTTAACGTTAAGTTTGACATTACTTTGTTTCAGTGTTTGAAAAATTCCACAAAAGATAGCGTCAAGTGTCTTTAATACGCATAATGGTTGGTTGAACAAACATAAGTGACAAGTGACTTTAAAAAGAAAACCATCTTCAGCAACAAGGCACACTTTTACCTCAGTGGATTCGTTAACAATCAGAATTACCGCATTTGGGCAAATGAGAATCCACGAGTGAAGCATCCACATAGAGTGAAGGTTTGGTGCGGTTTATGGGCTTCTTCGAAAATGAGTTCGGCCAAGCAGTTACCGTAAATGGTGTTCGCTATAGCGAGATAATAACTGACTTCATGTGGCCAGAAATTGATGGTATGGATCTAGACGATATGTGGTTCTAATAGGATGGTGCCACTTGCCACACAGCCAACGCAACAGTGGCTCTTCTGCACGAGTCAAAGGACGCGAGTTTCATCACGTGATTTGACACCCTTGGACTTTTTTCTTTGGGGATATTAAAAAAAGAAAAAGTGTACGCCAATTAGACAAGAACAATTCAAGGGCTAAAGGAAGAGATAATTAGGCACACTACCGATATTGAACCCCAGTTACACGCAGATAAAAAAATATGGTTGGGCATGGTTAAGGCAACAATACTTTGTTTATTGTAACAATATATTGTTGTGTAAACAAAAAATTTTTATTTTGATTTAATATCAACAATTTTATAGTTACTGCAAAGATTTAAATTTTTATCGCAATTCAAAATTTGAGTATTGTTAACTGAAAAATAATAATTTTTCTAACAACTAAATAATGATAACTTTGAAAATATAATAATGAATTGCTCACAACCATTTCATGATATTTAATAGCCATTACATGATAACTTTCTATACATGAACTCATAATGTGTTTAAGATGCAATCAAAATATCTTTACTCTAATAATATTTTGTTATCGCCATTTGTAAAATAAATTTGAATCAGTTGTGTTGTTGGTGTTAAATTTACCTATCGAATTATTTGTTAGTGAGTGGTTCAACAATTAAAAAAATATCAAATAAAAAAAACAAGTTTAAAGAAATTAAAAAAATAAAGAAATTGTATTTACATTAAAAAAAATTGTGAAGTACCACAAAGTAAAAAATCTATGCAAATTTTTTTTTTTTTATTGTTGTGACAGCACCATTGTATATGATAACTTCTTAACTTATAATGATTAACATGATAATAATATGATTATTTCTTAACTTAGGATGACTAACATGATAATAATAGGATTACTTTTAAACTTATTAAACAGCACGCAGAGAAAAAACATGTTTAAATATGGCCACCTCCAACAAAACTATTTTTAAAGAAAATTTTAAAAATATTATGTTTAATATTACCATATTTTTGTCACCTACAACCATATTATAGTTGAATTAGTCCTCCATCAAGAAGCCACAACCATATTATGGTTGCCTCTAAACATGTTATTGTTAAATATGACAATAATTTGTTTTAAAATTAACAATAGTATTTTCCTCTTTTCCAAGAGCAACATTCTATGGTTGAAAACCAACCATTTTAACCATAACATGTTCAGAGGCAACCATAATATGGTTGTGGCTTCTTGATGGAGGACTAATTCAACCATAATATGGTTGTAGGTGACAATAATATGGTTATATTAAATAATTTTAAAATTTTCTTTTAAAATAGTTTTCTCTGGGTGAGGATAAGAATATGATTAAGGGAAAAATATTATGATGTAAAATATCGAATATATTTGGTCATACTATGATTCAATAATAATCGTAATATAGTGACTACAATCATAAATCGTATCATAATATGTTACTCTTAAAACAATAATATTGAAAATATCGACCATCGGATAGAGGTACATATGTCGCCGAAGCCATGACGAGCATTTGGCCGATATTTTGTTTCACACATAACTTTCGTACGTTCTCCTTAAGTTAACTATCTGAAGACCATTAACATCGTGAATTTTGGTTGGACCTCACTTTAGTAGTAATTGGTTGGCTATATAAATTTAACATTTTCGTATGCATTTTTCGTTTCCAATAGTTTTTTTTTTTAATTTTGCAAACTTTATAATGATTAAAACAAAAAAATAATTAACTAAAGATTACAAGCATACAATATTCTAGTGGCCAAATTTTATATAATCGTGAATTCTAGAACCTTAAAAAGTTTTCCTGGAAACCTTAGCATTTTATGGTAAGTCTAAAAATTTTAAACTTCTGTTAAAAAAATACTTCTATTTAAATCTATAACCATATTTTGCCTTTTAGAGATTGTGGCTGCGCAATATTAAATTTAATAAATTTTTTTTTAACAAAACTATCACAAATACAAATCATTCAAATTATTTGAAAAACATTTTAGTTGAGGACTTTCATAACAAAAAAAAAATTTTTTTTTTTGGAGAAATCAATATCTTCTTATATTAATATGCAAGGCGTTTTCACTAGATATTTTTTACGCGTACAGTACACGTCGGATTTTAATAAAATAAATATCATTCGAAAGAAGCGCACAACATATATGTAATTAAAATCGGTTCAGTATTTTTGGAAATATGTTGTTACTCATACATAAGGAAAACATACATAATTACGTGTGAGTACAAATAATAGAAACAATTAAAAGCTGTTAAAGGAACATCAACATAAACCTTTTCTTATATCTTTAAATTGGAAAACTGTAGAGAATATGAAATAAAAATTAAATAAAGAAGCGAATATGAAGCTTAGTACCCTACGCTAAAGCAAATTTTCTAGAGTGAATCCAATATGGGATTCATAGACAGTCATGAACCCGTTAACAGCAAATTATGTTATGAGCTTAAAATTTATATAAAAGATGTTTTTGCCGAATGTAAAAAAGACATCTGCATCCTTATGACATTTTATGGTTTTAAAGAGACGGTTCTTAATTCTTAATTTATTATTAAAATCGGGACGTGCCAGAACAATATTCACATAGTTGCTGTATGGGAGTTATCGTTTCCTAATTTTATTAAATAACAATATTTCTAAGTTTTGGCATTAAAATCCGATTCCAATTAAATTTGTAAATACCAACATAATAAGATGAATTATGGGCACACAGTTTTAATACGAAGTAAATTTTGTAAGCGGCTATGGGAAATTGTGGACCGATTCCAAAAAGAAAATTAATTCCTTAAATTTCAAATACTAGCTGTGTTAATACCCACGCCACCATAAGTGTAGAGGGCATTATTTATTTGTACTGATGTCTGTAATAAGCAAAAATATTGGTTCTAGAGCCACTTTCTATTATGCCGATAAGAATTACGTTTTAAACCGACCTAACAGCGTCCGTCCCTTTGGCTGGCTGGCTGGCATGCACTAAGCAAATCCTTTATTTTCAGATTGCGAACGATTGGATCGACTACAATATATAAGTATATATGTATGTATGATATATATTTTTAAATCATTTGCTGTAGTGAAATAATTTGCTATGAAGTAAAGAAATCGTTAAAAATTATTTATCTGAAAGTCAGCTTTTGAGTTATTAATAAAGCAAGCTAGCTTTAAAGGCCCTGCACTGCCCAGGGTAAAGCAATTATGGACTTAAATATATAGTCATACAATCATTTTCTAAATTTTAACACTTTCCACAAATCCCAATTATGTATTTGGGCAATTTAACGAATTTTGTTTAAAACTTAACCCCAGCGCTATCTAACGGGTCAAAATTTTATCTGAAATCTTTTTTTTTGTTTTATAAATATATTTTGTGAGTTTCAGCAAAATCGTACCATAAAATAAAAAAATTTTAATATTACAACAACAGCGCCACCTTTCGGGATTAAACTTTAAAGAAAACTGGTTCCAGACTAAACCAATTTATTGGCCAATTATGGTATCAATCGATAAAGCGGTTCTTGAGTTTGAGGTACAAACATTCTATTTAAATTTTGGAAAAATTGAGTTTTTATCTGGCTCATTGTGTTTATTTCATTTAAACACATGCTAGCCTTAGGTAAGCACATGCTACGTGGTCACGATAGAATGTGAACTTTAAAAAAAAAAAAAATTGGATAATTTGCAAAAGTTCCTGAAGCATCTTTCTCTCTATGATCAAACGACACAAGCGTATGTTTAAACCCGTAAAGAAATTACAAAGCCTACTTCACTCCATTTCAAAAAATGTAACAAACAAAATCCGTCGAACCCAAGGCAGATCCGATGAGAACAAACTGGCTAATTAAACTCACATTTTTGTAATAATGTTAACAATAGTAAACTCACACATATGATTTGATGTAAGTTTTATGAAAATTAAAACACTTTCGATTTTCTTGAAAAAGCTTTAATCCAGTTTGATGTGTGTGAACGTAATTTCTTGAAATTTAATTTTTTGTTTTGTTGAAAAATCTATGAAAAAAAAATTCATTATTTAATTTTTGAATAAAATTTTATATTTAGTTATATATTTTCGTCTAAAACAAATCCAACTTTATTTTTTGTTTAAAAGCTTTAAAATGAAGTTTGATGGTTTGAATTTTATGCGTGGCTGTGCTAAGCAAAAAAAAAAAAAAAAATTACCAACACATACGTAAATTTGGTTAATCAGCGTGATGTATGGCAAAGGCGCCTTATATAAAATTTTGACATTAAGAGAAACTAATTTTACATATAAACGACTAAGGAAGCAAGTCGGTAAAGCCCGATCATATTATAACCTACACCACAGTATATAAGACAATTTTTTTAGAGAGTACCCTATTAGGCACCTATTAGCAACCATGGATCCGGTAAAACAATATTATGTTAATGGTCAAGATTCATATAAGAGTTTTTCTTGCCGAATATTATCCATATGAGGTTATCTCCAAAATTTAGGCCTGTGCGCACAAGGTTAACATTAAGCGTCAGCCAGACAGACGGATAGACATTGTTAGAAAGAATCACAATGTGATTCTAATAGTATGTTCACATTTGGCTTCTTAAACGCGTTTAAGCTGTTCGAACGTGATTAAGCTCTAATCACTTCAAAATCGAGATGATTACCCATACATTGAAGTGATTTGTTAATCACTTCAAATTGACATGATTACAACTAAATCACTTCATAAATCACATAGAATCCACTGAACATACCTCAAATGTAGAATCACCAAAATGATCGTGTACAACCGGCCAAGTTTTCTGCTTAATGTTTTTTATTTTTTTCCTTAAATAATTCATAAATTTTCACAATTTAATCATTAAAATGATTAAAATAATCTTCTGATAACTTTATAAAAGTGTTTTTATAAATTTTTAATACTTTAAAGAAATATAAATTTGTTTGTTGTTTTTTTGTGTGTTTGTTGTGTGTTTTTTTTCTTAATCATCTGTCATCTCAATCATCTCAAATGTAATGTGAACGGCTTTGATTAGCTAAATAAACATTTTGCTTAAACGCGTTTAAAAACCTAAGTGTGAACTTAGCATAAGACGATCGATATACTAAAAGGTGGGTCCTAGAATAAATATTTGTATATTTGACACTCATTAGCACAAACGCCTAATATCATCTCGACTGTTGTGGTGTGGGTATAAAAAGAACCTGCTGGGCGGATGTGTATACAAACTACTTCCATAAATACACTGGTCGTACATACTGAAAATATTTCAAAACAAACTCTAAGTTTTGATGATAGTACAATTTTAAGTCTCTATAAAATTTTAAGTGATGCCAGCTGTATTTCTTATTCCCATTGAATTTTTTCTTATATATGTCTCGAAGCAGTTAAAGAAATGTTTTAGTTTGATCTAAGCCATTATTTTTAATTTTTAATTATACTATAAATAATGACTGACCCTTTATAGCAAAAGTGACTAACATTTTAATATGTTAAATTAAAATAAGTCAAAAAGAAAAGAAATACACGTATCGTTTTCTAACGAAACTCCCCATATTTTGTAGAAAAATTACATAAGGCAACAATTTATGAAAGTTTCCGGTTTAGCAGCAAAAAAACCTCAACAAATGCTAACGCGGTGTATGTTACCTCAATCCATATACATACATAACTATTCATGAAAATTTACACATACATAATACTGTTAGTGATATACGAAATTCGGTAGAAGGTTAGAATGAATAGAAAAAACTGGTAATAAATTAATTTTGGTTTTAGCAATTCACACCAGGTTTTTTTTTTTTTTTGTTTGTTCGAATGTTGATTTCATTTTATTGTTATTGATAGAAGGCTGATGCTGGAGTAGGTAAAATATATAAATTTTCTATATTTTATTTTGTTTTCAATTCAATTTTCTTTTATCGTCAACCTAAATTTCATTTTTTTGTCTTTGTTGTATATATATTTTCGATAAATTTAGTTTTGGTTGTTGGATGAGAAAAAAAAGAAGTAAAATAAATGTTTGATGTGTTTGGTTTAGTTATTAGTTTTAGAAGTTTTTTTTTAAGGTTTCTAAAAAAATATCTGGTATAGAAGTTAAAAACAACAAAAGTTTGTTAAATGTTTTTTAATTTCCGCTCGAGTGCTTAACAAATTTAAAGCCATTTTCTCTGGGATTGCTTTTTGTTTTTGGTACTTTTTTGACAACAGTTTTTTTATTAAGGTTTTCTGCTTTTAAAAATTTGGGATATTTATTTTTCTTGAGGCGGGGAGGGGATTCTTTAATAACATTTGTTTACACAGATACTTTTATACACTGATAGTTACTGTCGATGGTTTTTTTTTATAGATTATCCTTTTTATCTTTGGAATTTTTTTTTTTTTTTTTGGAAAAACGTGGTTTATTTTTGTTATAAATGATATTTTTTTTTTCTTTAAATTATTTGGAATTTATTTGAAATTCCTTTTATACTCTTCCTAAAAAAATGGGATTGTAATTTGATATAACACAAGTATCGTAAAAAAAACTCACAATTTTCTGTATTTTTATTCAATCAAACTTTTAGACATTTACTTCAAGATTAAGTTATAATTCTTTAAGAAATTTAAACTTGGTTTCTATTTAATGAAATTACTTTTCATTTTCTGGTTTTTTTATATTTTAACACAAAAGGAAGTAAATTTTAATCATTGAGTTTCTTTCAAAAACATTATATTCAAGGTTCAATGTGCACCGTAAGGAACCTTTTTATTTATTTAATATTTAAGTTTTACACTTTCATTTCAAAAGAAAAAACTTCCGCACTTAAAGAAAGTTACGAAATAAAACCTTTTTATCAATTAAATTATTTTCTTATTCATTTTTTTCAACTTAAAAAAAATAAAGTTTCACTTCTTTTTAATTTTCTTTTTTTTGTTAATTATTTACCATAAAAAATTTACGTTAAAAGTTTTTGAAAAAAAAACAATTTACCATTTCGTAGAGCATTTCGTTTTATAAGAAAATCTATAAAAAAAAACCCGTTAAAATTACGCGACGACAACGACCCACTCAGCAGGGTTACGTTACGGCTACTGATTCATAAAAAAGCTAAAGTGCAACTGCAGATCTGTCGGAATATATGTTCGTATGTAAAAATGAGCTTGTGTAGGTTTCTATGTTGTTTTTTTTTACAAAAAAAAAATTGTAAAAACACAATCAGCAGAAGGAAGCAGCATCACAAGCACCTGATTATTTTATTATTTCAACTGTTGAAATTACTATAACCGAACCGACACTCACGGTTTTATTTATTAATTTTTTTACAACACTTTTTCCAAATATTTTACTTTTTTTGCACTGCTATTTAAAAAAAATTCCTTTAAAAATCTGCTTTTCCTTCTTTTTTTCAAATAAAACTCATACACCCGTTTTGTTTTTTTTTTTTTTGCAACTTTCAACAGTTTCCTCCAGATACTTTTTTTCAAAATTTTTGCTTTAGTATTTTCTGAAAAAGTATCAAGGCTCTTTAGAAAAACGACCGTTATATCCTCGTGCTCCTTATGGATGCTGGAGCTTAACTGAACAAATTTTTCCCAGAAGTTTACCGTAAAACAAAACTACCTCTGCACAAAAACTCACACTTACACACACATCCCCATTTACAAAAATACAACGAAAAGTTATATTTTTCCTTAAAATAAAATTTCTACAAGTTTGAAGAAAAAAATTTTTATATACAGGAAAATTTACGCACAGCATCCATAAATGCTCTTAGCTTAAAAACTTTTTTACAAAATAACTCTTTAACACAAAAAGCTTAACCTAAAGCTTAATTTATAATTCTCTTAAAATAAAATGTTTTAAAGAGTATATTGTTACTCTTTCCTTAAACTTAAGAGAACATATTCAGCTGTTTACTTTAGCAAATTTAACAAGCTGAGCCAAAAGCTTTATGGCTTAACATTAAAAGCTTTTAAAAGTTTTAAAACAACTTCACCGTATGTGGGAGTAATAGGTTGCTGTTTTTATTTGGCCCACACACACACACACACACACATAAACAAACTGGTACCGTTGCTAATCGGTATTTGTGTCTCAAAGTATTTCTTGTTGAGCGATTATGTTCAGGAATGCAGCCAGCAAATGTGGAGGTTTTGTTGTCTACTTCATCTCAGGTCATTTGGTTATTTAAAATATTAGATTTTAAAAAGTTAAATTTAAAATTTTAATTAAAGTTCTACAGCGATCAAATTTTTAACTTTTTATTTTCGAATGTCAAAAATGGGTTTTTTAAAAATCCGTTTTCTTTAATTAAATGGATTTGTAATATAATTAGAAAATTTTGTTACGCTAAATGGATTAAGAATGGAGATAGTGGGTAGGTATGTTAGAAATAAATGAATGAGATGAAAAATAAAGTGGGGCTGGTTATACATTTGACCCATCTAGGGGCATCCTAGGCACTGCGGGGGCCAAATTTAAGAATTCTATTAAACCGCCATATATTTAGGGTTGAAATTCTTAAATTTGGCTAATGCAGCGTCTAGGATGCCCCTAGATGGGTCAAATGTATGAACAACCCCACTAATGATGTTCGCATTCGCCAAATTCAAGCGAATATTTTATAAAAACTTTAAGAGTACGTTCAAAAAAATACTAAATTGTAAAAAACTACATCATATTAAACAAAAGTGTTTATATTTAATAACTTAAAAAAAAAAATATGTATTAAACGCAAAATAATAATCTTTTAACAAAATTAAACACAAACGAAATATAGATATTTTGAAACTAGCATTAAAAGGGCAAGTATTCAATTAATTTAAAATATTGAGTGATGCTTAATTTTAAACTGGATATTCGTACTCGGCGAATATTGGCGCAGATATTTGTATTCGCTAATATTAAAAAAAAGTGTTACCAATTTAGCCATTTAGTGAGTAGCCATAAGCCATTTTTTCAACTTGTTTAGCCTTAAATTTATTTTTGCCGTTTTTCTTTTAAAGGAATATAGAAATTAGCTTTCCCTTAAAAAATAAATTTCAATGTATTTATTAAAAATTAAAATTGGGAACTTAGCACGTCATAGAGAATTCTTATAAGTAATTATTTTTGTATTCTTAAAAATAACTTTGATAATTATCGTATTGTAAGATATGAGCCTGAGAAAATGATCACTTTTTTGCAAAAATGACTCCGCGACCCCAAATCTTTGGGGCCTAAAAAAAAAGTGCATGACTTTGGGCAAAACTGGGAGACACGGGTCTTTTTTTTTGTCTTTTATCACGTAGAGTTGTCCGTATATGGTTATTTTTGTTTCGTGTTGCACTGTGTAATTAATTCGCATGTGCCCGTGCAAAAAAAAAAAAAAAAAAAAAAAAAAAAAAACTGAAATGGCAAGATGTTTTTTTTTTTTGTTTTCTTACGAAAACAATGAAATGAAGCAATTCGTTTTTTAATTTTGTTTATCTTTTTATCCAGTTACAACTATAATTCGAGTCGGAAAAGAGCCAACCAATTGTAGGAGAATGTAAGAAAAGATAAACTTACTGTTTATTGTTGGTGTTTTGTTTAAGCTTTGATATTGTTACGGAAAATTCTTATTGGCCTTAAAGTTTTATGTGTATTATATTTTTAGCTTGTCTTTAATCTTTGAAAAAAGGTTTACTGATAATCTGGCCTAAGCAACAAGCGAAATGCGCATAGAAACTTGCTTTCCCTCAACAATAAATTTCAGTGTATTTATCAAAAATAAAAATTGGGAATTTAGCACGTCATAGAGAAATCTTATTAGTAGTAATAAGTTTTATTTTTTTATTAAAATTTAAAAGAATAATAAAGGGTGTTTTTTTAAGCTAGATAGAACTTTAAATTGTAAAAAGTTACACAAAAAATTAAATTTTGATGAAATATTTTTTTTTATCGTTTCAGTATACTCTGACAAATCATCATGAATAGACTCACGCTTGAACAACGCTACGAAATTATCCAAATTTACTTTGAAAATCAGTCGTCGATTCGCGCAACTTATATCGCAAAATTGTGTTCAGCGATAAGGCGCATTTTTGGCTTAACGGGTTTGTTAATAAGCAAAATTGCCGCATATGGAGCGAGACCAATCCACAAGAGGCCCTACAGACTCCATTACATCCAGAAAAATGCACCGTTTGGTGCGGTTTTCACGCTGGTGGCATCATCGGACCTTATTTCTTCAAAAATGAGGCCGGAGCTCGCGTTACGGTCAATGGAGATCGTTACCGCACCATGATCCATGATTTTTTGTTTGAAAATATGGATGACATTGATCCGGAGGAGATGTGGTTTCAACAGGATGGCGCTACGTGCCATACGGCGAACGCAACCATCGACTTGGCCTCCAAGGTTGTGCGATTTGACACCTCTCGATTATTTCCTGTGGGGCTACGTGAAGTCACTGGTTTATGCTGACAAACCAGCAACAATTGACGCCTTGGAGGCCAGCATTGTTCGTGTTATTCGTGACATACGGCCAGCAGTGCTCGAAAAAGTGGCCCAAAATTGGACGTCCAGAATGCGCTTCGTCAAGAACAGCCGCGGTGCCCATATGCCCGAAATCATTTTTAAATGTTAATGTCACGTATTGATCTTTCGAATAAAAATTGATTACTATTTACTTTTTTGTGTTATTTTTTACAATTTCAAGTTCTATCGGGCTTAAAAAAACACCCTTTATAAAGTAAACAGTTACCAATTAAAACGCATTTAATTTTAGTCACAACTTTTAAAAATGTTGAAAATCATTATAAACGATGATGATTTTCTGAGTCGAATTAACGATGTCTGCCCGGCTGCCTGGCTGGCTGGCTGTCCATTCAAACCTTGGGCGCAAAGTACAGGCCGCAATTTCGGAGAGAATTTAATGAAATTTGGTACATACGTTCTAATGTGGTGTAGGGTATCATATAGTCGGGTTTGATCGACTATACTTTTTTACTTGTTTTTTATTGTAGATTTGGATTCAAAAGGTTGGGTGAATGTTATCATGATTATGATTTACCTTCAAAATATTTAAAACATAAAGACACAAGTGATTCCTATTAGAAAAACAATAACGACATCAAATTCATCGATGATTTAATTTTTTTAATGTAAAAAAAAATTTATTTACTTTTATTCTTATGTAACAAATTGATCTCAACTTACAAGTTAATTGTTCAAATTATTTAATGAATTTTTTCTGTTTTGTTATTGAATTTTAATGAGTTTTTATTTTAAAAAGTTTTTAGCCATATTTTCCCCATTTTTACCCATATTTTTCGTAAATTTAGTTATTTTTGGTCACCAATTCCTGGATGCACTGCACGCTACATCACTTATATAATAAATACAAACGAATAATATAAAAAAACCACTTTAACAATGATATGAATTTTTTGTTATTCAAAACTTTTACTATATAATCATTAGTATAAAAAAAATAATCTAATGCGTATTGGTTCAGTAATCGACACTCCTCTTGCATTGAATGGAGAAGTCATCGATGGCGTTGAGTCCTTCAGATACCTTGGTAGTATGTATATTTACTAAAGGCGGCGGTTCAGAAGATGATATCGCAAACAGAAGATATAAAGCAAGAGTAGCGTGTCACGGTTTACACAAGATTTGGAGATCTAACCATATATTCAGAAAAACAAAAATTCGTATATTCAACTATAGTGTTTATTGTTTCTTCTATACGGTAGTACAACCTGGGATACAACACAATATCAAATGGCTAGGATACAAACGTTTATTAAACGATACCTACTTCCAAAATAGATGAACGATTCAATATCTTCTATCGGTTGGTTAAGCAAACAGAATCGCTTACGCTCACCTTTAGGCCCGAACATTTCGCCGTCTCTCTAACTAGTGTCAGCTTCGATTGCATGTCCACAAATTTATCGGTAAGAAGGCAGATATCGTCTTTATAGCCGAGGTCCTCTTATCTCCCCTACAAACCCCAAGTGATGCGCCTTCTATGTCTAGTAGCTTTTTGCACTACTAGATCTAAAACACAGTTGAAAGGAAATCGTGACCGTACACATCCTTGCCGGGCCACAGCTTTAACATTCAGTTATTAATTTAAATGTATTTAACCTTTCCAATTTTGTTTTTGTCACTAACATAAAATATTTCTCTTTACTTTAGATTTTTAATATTACCTCACGCAATATCTTCACGGAATTTTAATCAAAAGAGTTACTAAATAAATATTTTCATAAAAGAAAAATTCAAAATAAAAATTTAAAAAGAACTCATAGGCAAAAAATGGCCTATTTTTAAACAAATAGTATTTTACCTTGAACGACTATTATCCTCCTCACGGCTATAAGAATGTTGATGGCGGTAAATGTATTTCATATTTCGTAACCAAACAATTGATTTCATCTAGACCACCATTGTGAAATACAATATCTTTTCATTTGTACAAATCTGGCTATGCAGTAGTAAGCTGGTCAGTTGTATGTACAATTTGTATATTAAACATTTCTCTTGCTGTTTGTTTGGAATATTTCTTCATTTTATAAATACATTTTTGTGTTATACTTTTGTTGATTTTATTCTTATTTGTTTTTTTTTTTTTTTTTTGCAAATGTTTAAGTAGCAACAAATTTTAAGCCGAAAGTCATACAAACACAAATAAAAAAATCTACAAATATTATTTTTGTTGGTGATGCTTCTGCTCTCACTTTTGTTCAAACTTGAGCACACTTATACACTAACACATACAGAAAGGACAAAAACTGAATGCAATGTTTACTGTTATCGTTCCTTTTGTTAACCTTGAATTTGATTGTGTTTTATTGTGGCATTTATATTGAATTTAATGGGATTTAAGAGGTGAAGACAAATTTATCAATATTAAATCTTGTTGAAGTTGCTATAATTCTTTTTATTTGTCTGGCGATTTCGAAAGGAGCATAAATTAATATTAGCACGATTAAAAATTTAGGACATTTCACAGAATAATAGTATTTTAGTTTAATCGGAGCTATGTGATATTTATTTATTTTGTAGTAGTTTTCAATTAAAGATAGTTTTTTTTATGAAAAGTGTGAAACCATTTTTTTTAAATTGGTATATTGAGCGAAAAAAATTGGCCATTCCAAACTACTAACATTTATCGCGAATTGAACAAATAAGCATTTATTTTACTTTTGGTTGAAAGGCTGATTTTGTGTCATTACATCGAGCCTTGATCGCAAACATAACTTTAGCGATGTAATATTAAAATTTCGCTTTTTTTAATAAATAAATTTGTTAACTTGCACTTGCATCATCTTTTTAACGATCACACAATGTACCGTTTCGAATTTAAAGTGTTTTCATTAGCAGCTTACATTAATTTTTAATAATTTTATTGCTGTTCATAAATTTTATATGATAGAAATTTTGTTGATTTCGATATCCTGCATTTTTATGCACACTTACATACATATTTCTCTACTCATAATTAAGGAGAACACCTGTCCCTCGATTAACATAAAAGATGCCTTCCTAAAAAAATTGAGTAAATCGATGTTCATTTCGTTTTAGAGAAATCATGTACATCAAAAAAAGACCCAAATACGAATTAATTTGAAATTTGGTTTAGAAAAGTAATTTATTAAAAGTAAATTCAATTCGATTCGTCTGCATTAAAGACTTACATACATGTATCAGGAGTGCTTGCAAAATGTTCCGGATATACTTTAGTCGCATCTTTATCAAGCGTGTTCACCTTTTATTTTAGATTATGTAACGAATGTCCTTGCTAAAATTTTTTAAACCAACCATGACTTGCCGAAACGTGGTTTTTTTTGTAAAGTTTTTCATAAACCCTCAAAGTTTTATTTGAAATAGCATTGGTACCTATTGGAATTCCCTTTTGAATTCGATCTTATATCCAGATTTAAATTTGTATGTCCCGAACATATAAAGTTGTATACAGGTTCGTCTTAGTTTCGGCTGCTACACTTTTCCTAATTCTGTTTCCTTTTTTATAGATCTCATTCTTGCTTCGTGAATGGAAAAAATTAAGAATCTGTTGTTACTCTGTCTCCTTTACATAGTTTACCTAAAATCTGAATTTTGATTTCCAAAAATATGTACATTTGTATGCATTTTTTTTTTTTTATTTCGCTTAGTTTTTATTAATATTTTTTGACGTGATAAAAAAATGTTAAATTAGTTATACCATACACATTTTGCAAAAACCAACTTCACAAATATTTATAAATTTCGGATTAAAAATTGTTCCACGATACACGCCTCTCTGTTTTTGAACACTAATCGTACTACAGTATTTATCGCTTTCAAGAATTACATAACTTGTATTGATTTTTTGAAATATTTTTATGCTTCTTGAGCATGTGAATCATATAAGCGGAAATCCTTTTTAATATTTAATTCTGGAGGTACTGTACGAAAATTCAAGTTTGGAAACATACGTTGAATTTGAAATACCCCAGCAAAAAACTTTATTTACCTGGTAAGTTAGCAAGTAATGTTGGAGAAAAATAAACACTACTTATTTTTCGGCTGAATAACTACTTTTTTTGTTCGAGGTGTCCACAGAACTCAGTACTTAAAATACACTTACTAGAAGTCGGAAAATATTAAGTTGTTATTTAACTACGAATAAGTTGAATTGTAAGTACTTACATTATACTTAGTAGAAGCCAAAAACTCACTACTTATTACACCTAAAGCTTCGTACAGATGGTTTTCAGATCTTACAATGTTTTCATTAAAATTGCCTAAAAATGTATTGCAACTGTGTGAACATTGTAACCTCATTTTCGTTTGGAAGATGTGTAAAATTAATGCATCTGACAATAGCACCATTGTCAGAATAATGACAATGTTGTAAGATCTGACCACCGTCTGTACAAAGCTTAATACCCAGTAAAAACTTCGCCTACAAAATAATGTGTTGAGTAATCAGAAAAACATAAGAGCACTACTTACAATTCTACTGAAAGAACCAATGAATTTTATAAGGGATGTCCCAAAATGAACGCATTCAAAAGCAAGTCATTATTTTTTTACTTTAATACATCCATAAAAAAGTAGTTATAGAAGTTGTTATACATGTAGTTATAGAAGAAAGCTACTAAATAATGAGTTAAAGAAGCTATTCATTTTGAAAAAGTAAGCGAAGTTTTTACTGGGTAGGTAGTTATTGAGTACGCTACCAAGAAGTAAATATTCAGTACTGAAAACAACACAACTAATAAGTAGTTATTGAGTTGATTATTAGTAAGCAAATATTCAGAAGAAGTAATGAGCAGTTGCTGACCCAGTAAAAACTTCGCCTACAAAATAATGAGTTGAGTAATCAGAAAAACATAAGAGCACTACTTACAATTCTACTGAAAGAACCAATGAATTTTTTAAGGGATGTCCCAAAATGAACGCATTCAAAAGCAAGTCATAATTTTTTTACTTTAATACATTCAGAAAAAAGTAGTTATTGAAGTTGTTATAGATGAAGTTATAGAAGAAAGCTACTAAATAATGAGTTAAAGAAGCTATTCATTTTGAAAAAGTAAGCGAAGTTTTTACTGGGGAGGTCATAACATTTAAGTACTTATTGAAGTTTTCAATATAATGGCAACTACTTACAAGGTAACGTATGAAATAACTACCACCTATTACATAAGATCAAAAAGTTTCTTCTGGGACTGTGCAAAAGCTTCATAAATCTTAAACGTATATATTACACAGTACAACACATGATTTGCCAACTCAATTCTGTGAACTGTATGTGAAATTAGACCCAAAAAGAAGAATTTCTGCATCATTCGTTTTGTCTTCTTACCTGCGATTTGAAGTTAGTATCGATTTGAAGTTAGTACTATCGTATAGGGGAATTTATCACGTTTTAGGCCCTGTTGTTTGACATAGCTCGACAACCACTAGCCCAATTTAGTTGAAATAAATTTTAAAAAATTAAGAATTACAATTCCCTTAATCTGTTCATATATTGTTTTCCTATACAAGTAACACTTTCGAAGTTAAAAATGCATGTATGAAGGGAAAAAATTATTTTTTGCCTAAAAATTTAAATTTTTTTTTTTAAAAATACATAAAAAATCCAAAATGGAAAAAAGTGTCTAATCTTATAACTTTCGCGTAAAGTCACATGACCTATGAGCAAAATAAGGCATAGATCATGAAAATCGATGCACGCGTTTGTCATTTATTCACAATTAAGTAAATGTATGAATTTCAAAAATTTGCTCGAGATATGCACAACATTATTTGGAGAAAACATTGACACCTTTTTCATGATTCTGAGAATTAAAAAAAAAGGAATAAACAAAAGGTTATTTGATTTTTATGATTGCGGTAATAAATGTACGTGGACAATTAAACGGAAAGTGGACCTTTTTATTATTTGGGTTTTTCCGGTGGCTACCTATATGATTTTTTTACAGAAATTGCACCCACATTTAAGGGTGGTCATTATTTGGAAAGTTGTGCACAGTTTGAAACGTACAAGTGCTGAATCAGGTATATAGCCAGCCGCCCTTAAAATATGCGCCCATTTATAAGTACCTGGCAGTAAAATATTCAAAAATACGTAGTATTTATAGGTGTGCATTGATCGATTTTTGGCATTCAGCCAGTGCCGACGAACGCGAACAGTAAAAGTGATTTTTCTCCAGTTTTGTAAAAGTGAATAACAACAAAACATAAAATATATCAATATGGAAAACAACAAGTGCCCATATTTGGATGTATCTCGGATGACGATACAGACTCAGACCATGAATATGAACAACCTACGAAGAAAACAAGATCATCAGAACCACAAGCGTCAACTTCTACAAGGATGGATATTGCCAATAATTGAAAAAATGTTCTAAATTTTGTTTTTATGCATATTATAATTGCGTATTAATTGCATATTATTTTATTTTCATTAAGTTTTTATAAATAAAGTTTTTTTTTGCATGATAATTTTTTAATTTATATTTTTATTTTAAGGGTGGTGGCTATAACTGATTTTTGAAATTCATACCTTTACTCAATTGCGAATAAAAGCAAAACGCGTGCATCGATTTTTATGATCTTTGTCTCATTTTGCTCATAGGTTATGTGACTTTGCGAAAAAATAACTAGACTTGAAACTTTTTTCCATTTTGGATTTTTTATGTATTTTTAAAAAAAAAAATTTTAATTTTTAGGCAAAAAATAATTTTTTCCCTTCATACATTCATTTTTAACTTCGAAAGTGTTACTTGTATAGGAAAACAATATATGAACAGATTAAGGGAATTGTAATTCTTAATTTTTTAAAATTTATTTCAACTAAATTGGGCTAGTGGTTGTCGAGCTATGTCAAACAACAGGGCCTAAAACGTGATAAATTCCCCTATACGATAGTACTAACTTCAAATCGATACTAACTTCAAATCGCAGGTAAGAAGACAAAACGAATGATGCAGAAATTCTTCTTTTTGGGTCTAATTTCACATACAGTTCACAGAATTGAGTTGGCAATCAATTAACTGAAAAATGTTGTACTGTGTTATTATATTATAGTAATGGAAAAACTATTTTTGATAATTTTGCAGTATATATTTTCTAAAAAAAAAAAATTAGTTTTGTTAAAAATATTAAAAATAAAAAATCGTGTAAATTGAGGTAATTTTCATATCCATTGATGTACAAGAAAGCCAAAAAAATCGTGTAAAAAAGAAATCGTGCAAAAAAAAGTATCATGTAATTCGGGGGATAGGTGCATATCTTACTTTGTTGTAGTTATACTTGTTTGTTACATAATCTGATTATATTTGGTTAACACAATACCAGTATAGACGTAAGAATCCCGACATATGCACATCATAAATACAGTTTTGTTTAGTTTTCGTTTTCCTAACATACACTAATTTATATATTTGATTTAAAAATTTATGGCAAAATTAAAAGTTAAAGCATGCAAAGAATAAGATCAGTCAAACCGGTGATTGTAAAAGATGTTCTGATAAACGTTAAAAAGACGTTCTAACAAGCCTCTAATACCATGTTCGCACGACAGCATTTTTTCGTAATCCACAGCCTAATTATGATCCAAATTACGTAATTCGTCATACAAAATTTTGAGAGCGGATTATCTCATTTGTACGTAATTTAATTGTTATTACCCTGTGGATTACTTTAAAATCAATGTGATCTCTAATTTTTATCGGTTTTTTTCCATCACCAGCTGTCAAAGCACTAAAAAACAAACAAAATATAACATAAACAAAGAAAAATACACAAAAGTAAAGGAAGTAATTATATTCAACATTTTTTATTTTTCAAATTTATTCTATGAGTTACATTTCAGTTATGTATTTTATAAAGCTTTTTTGTAAGAGTTCTATTTCTTAAATTTTTAGGAATGACTTTTATTCACTTCCAGACTATTATATTGTATTTTCTTGTTACATTTTACCTTAGCTATCCTTTGGATAGCAATGACGTATATTGTATGAACAGAAAAATTTACAATTATTAGACACCAGCAGAATGTAATGCATTTTCTGGCCCGCTACGGCCTTCGTCAGCATTCTTTGTGTCACACTGGATAGTGATACTTTATAAATTGAATGTATTTAACTCAACTATTTTTAACAGTTTCTATTTGGAAGTAATTATATATTATAAAAATACATTGAGTCCATTTGCTAACATCTTTTCTATTTACTGGGAAAATTAATATTTTATATGTATGTATGTATTTCTTTGAAATAATATTTTTTACTTACTTTTTCTTTCAATTTGTAATACAAGTAAGAGCAAACAAACACTTAAATTTAGCAATAAACAAAATTCATAAAAAAAAGAAGAAGAAGAACCGTCAAAACCGATTAGGAAAATGCCGTGCGAACATGGCATAAGAGCAAATATGGAAACAATATTATTCGTTGCCCATGACTTTTGTAAGGCTAAGAAAAAATTGTTCTGCTTCGGCTTAGATTTTTGGCAAGGTCATTTTTTAGACGCTAACAAGTGTTTCTTTGTTTTTAACGGAATATGTAGTTAATTGTTTGACTGCTTATTTATATAAAATAACTGAATACTCATTTTGAATTCGCGGTTAAATTTTTGACAGTAAAAATTAAATGAACTTTTCGTTATTTTAAATTACATTTTCATTTAATTTTACTTTAAGTAGAATTAAACTTAATCAACGGAAAAAATTAACTGCAACTGGAAATCCATATTTATATGCACTTTGTTTTTTGAATAACTGTTAGAATCAGTTAAAAATAAATTTGCTTGGAATTTTAAATGTTTATTTAGTTGAAAATGATTGAACGGAATACTTCTTAAAAAAACTACAGTCCGTTACTGTAATAATATTGTGAGTTTAGGACCAGCACTCAGGTGTAGTGCTGGGATACTATCGATATTTATCGATAGTTTCACTGTAGATACTATCGATATAGCTATCAACTGATTGCTTGTACTTGAGTAGGAAACTTTAACTAGTTTTTTATCAGGCTACAGTTCGTCGTTTTATCACTTAATTGAATATATTACTTTATTTCAGGATGACAGTTCTTGAAAAATTGCTGCTGATAAGATAAGATAAGCTGATAAAGGAGCCGAGAAGCAGGGACGATAAGATATTTTATTGCAAATTTAGATAGTGTTCTAAATTTGTTTTGATTCTCAAACCAAAAGGTCTAATTGTAGTTAATTCTATTGTCCTATGCTTGCAATTGCAATTTCAAATGCATTTGCATTTTTTTTACAACATTACAAAAACATTTGACATTTCAGTCACTATGTATACATATACAAATTTCATCATAAAGACCTTTAATTAGCAGTCAAAAAGCCCTTCCAAGCTATCCATACCACCTGTCATTCTTGTTGTTTGTATTTATTGCTGTAATTCAGCGCGAATTAATATTTTGCAAGTAAAAACTTGAGGCAAAAAACTGTGTGTGTATTGCTGCTTTTACATGTCTTCATATATGTATTTTAAATAATATAAATATCGATATTGACATTTTTTCTATCGATATTTTAAGACTATCGATAGTTGCCCATCACTACTCAGGTGATGACCGCTAGTAATGCTTTGCATTGTGTTGGAACTAAGAAAATAGATTATTGAAAGGTGGAAAGGTAGTTCTTTTGGACATTCAAATTTTACTTATTAATGTTGAAAATAAGAGGGAAGATTTAAGCAGAAATGTTATTCCACATACGAACAGTCTGTCCAAGAACCCAGTTTTCCCTGTAATGCCTTGTACAATGCACCGCCCAATCGACCACAAAAGGATGGGATTTTGGGGAAAAACCTTTTATGCAAATCATAATATAGCTTTGTTTTGATAGGTCCATTATTGCCCATGGGACCAAAACAGGGCACAATCTCGAAAATTTTTCTTTAAATACTATGGTGTAGCGTATCATGCAGTTGGGCTTGAACATGTAATTTTTGTACTTATTATGTATGTCACTTATTTATAAATAATAACATATTTTGCAAAATTACAATAGACTATTTTAAAAATGCTGATTTTAACGAATAATTAAGATCAGCAACAAAGGAAATTGATCGCAGTCCTAATGCATGTATAACCAAAAAACATGTAATAGCATTCTAAACGCTCATTTTATTCAAAAGTGTTATAAGTAAAAAAGCACGTTTTTTAGCTAAGCGCGCAATATCATGAGTGATATTGTTTATAAAAAAAAATTCCTCCTAAATCCTTGGAAATTATTATTTGTTACGGGGTTTACAATGCAACATCTCAGTCTTGCAAGGGTCGTCATGAGGTCACAGGTTTTTCAGAATAACAAAAATTAATTTAGACAATTCATGGACTGCTCTTTTGTGTTATATTGGTTGTATCGGTTATATTTTTTTTTTTTAATATCACATTTATAAAGTTATAGCAAATACAACCAACACGACACAATATAACACATTGTCAATAGCCTGATTGTGTTGAATTACATTTTTGATAAATTTTTCTTATTATTATTTCTTATAAAAAACTTTTATACGGTTTTACTGAAAAGTAGTAATTTTTAAATTACGACACTATTGAAATAAATGAAAGATAAATATAGAGTAGTGATGCAACGAATAACCATTTTTAATATTTGCGAATACAAATGCGTATATCTGCTCCATACGAAAACTAGTATCCAATCTACCAAATTTAATTTTAAAAAATCTCCCGTTTGCGTTGATGGCAATATAAAATAAAGACAACTATTGTACACGGTTGGAAATTATAGACTTCACTTAAGGACATTAAAATAACTCCAACCAACTTCACTTCGCCCTTTTTGGGCATTTAATAAGCAATTCAGTGTTGTTTGGTAGAAAATATTTTCCCAGATGCTGCAGCCACTTATGTCGGTGGTTTTTCACATGTTTAATTAAGTTATTTTCTTCATTTTTCTTAACTTCGTTTTTTTATAGTGTAAAATAATGGATATCAAGTTTTATTGCTTTCCGCCTTTGAATATTGTATAAAAACAAGCGATGATTCGCATATTAAATTTGAATTCAAGCCTTGAATTTTAAGGTCAACTTGACAAAACTCAAGTAGAATAATTATTTTATTATACAAAATTAAAGAGCAAGAAATTATTAATACATATTTAAAATTAATATCAATATGATTTAAAAAACAACGGATTTGATTTTATATTAATGTTAAAAAAAAATATATATAATGATTTTATAGAAAAGAACAGTGTAAGAGACAATAATATTTAAAATTGAAATTAATAAGATTTTTGTTAAAAATACAAGGTATTCTCAACTTTTGCGGAGATCGCAAGTCCGTTCGAACAAGATCTGCAGTCGAAAATAGTCTCTCAGATGCAACAGAACTCATTTTAAAACTTAATTATTTCTGAACGAAGCGGACCTGCGTCTCTCAAAATATTAGGAGATCTAGGGTATCTCGACTTCTTCCTCTTCGGATTTTCTTATAATTTGTTAACAAACGCTCAAATGGCAATTTTTATATTTATCGCAACTTTTACTAAGGGCCTTTTAAAATTTTTTTAAAGCCCGTTAAGCCCCAAATGTTTCATTCAGAACTAGTGCTAAGTAAGTCGCCAATTTTTGGGCCTCTGAACTTTTCTATATCTCAGTTTATTCATTTATTATATTTTGACCTTGCTTATGGATTTTGTAGCCTCTTCGAAGTAACCCGAAATTATCCGCAAAATTATTTTTATTCTCACAAATATCTCATTAAAAAACACATAAAAATCTAAAAATATGCAAAACCTATAAGTTTTTTTGTACTACAAATTGTACTACGTATAAAACGCCTTAAGTGGGACTACTTTCCACATTTGCATGAGTCTTAAAAAAAGGTCAATAAAATATCAAATGCATAGAACGAGTGGTGTGGAACTCTAGTTAAAAAATTAATAGCAACAATTCGTTATCCCTTTTAATTTTATGTTCTTCTTTTAAATGTGTTATTATGCCCAAGTAAGCATTAAAAATTAAATTTTTTTTTTAACTCAAAAAAAAGTATCGGCGTATCGTCAGTAAAATATCGCCGATATCGCCGATATCGATATATCGGTATTCATCTTCAACTCCAAGTATCCAGAAAAAATATGTTATGTCAAAATTTCATATAACTTAACCAATTAGCGCTTTATTAAACAAAGCTTTGTAAAAAGCAAATAAATATTTCATCGTTTTAGTTTTAGTGCATTTGTTTAAAATCTTTCATAACTACGATTCATTTATTCAATACTAAAAATTTGACAATACTGAACTTCTAAATTGAAACAGAAACCCACATCAGCACTTGTATGTTTTTCCTTCTATACTAAAAACTAATAACTAAAAACGTTAAACAGCTGACTCAAAATAGAAACGAACAGAGCTTTTTAGTTCATCTCATGATGAAATAACCAGGTATTGTTTTGTTTGTCTAGTCTTATGTCAAGGTTTTTTGTATGTTTAACCGGTGGCAACGTCCAGTGACACAGTGTCCATGGAAGTTATGACGCTCCAAAAAGTGTCATAGTGTCATAATGCCCTCAACTTAAGTATTAATAAAAATATTTGTAGTATAATGCTACAAAATTTTGCAAGCGAAAATGGGAACAAATTAGATAGCATAGCCGGCCTATGGTATAACAAATACCAGCTTAGCTAACTAAATTGTCTCTGTGTAGTCGGCCTTTCGATTTTAGAAGCTTTACATAGCGGAGCCGGTTTTTAATACCATGGAGGAGAAAATCCTTGCGCCCGACCGAAGGCCTCCTATTCAGAGACGCTTAAGTTAGCGAAGACGATACTTATTATACCATAGAAGAGAAAATACTTTGGTCGCAAGAATTTTCTCCTCTATGGTATAACGAAAACCGGCTTCTCTAACTGAAGCTTCACTGCACAGCCGGCCTTGGGCCGGGCGCAATGATTTTCTCCTTTATAGTATAACAAAAACCGGCTTCGCTGCACAGCCGGCCTTTGGCTGGGCGCAAGGATTTTCTCCTTTATGGGAAAACAAGTACCGGTTTCGCAAAGTAAAGCTTCTAAAATCTGCCTTGTTTCCGAACGAAGGCCGACTACGCAGGGAAGTAAATTTATTTATTTCATCACGCTCAGCGGCTCAATTTGATTTTTGTTTGAAATAATTTTTGACGTATGCGGAGACAACATTCCATTTTTGTTGTAATGTTGCATTTGCTGCCTGTGTGACTTTTCCATGGTACAAACAGTGAGTTCATTTGCTTTTAACTGTTTTTTTCAAAGTCAAAATTGTTTTAAGCGAATGTCAAGAACTTTTCAATTTGGCAAGCCTAGGTAAAATACAGCTAGAAAATGTGAAAAATATATTTTCCGGCATTATTATGTTCTAAAATATAATGAATTATAGTAAAGGGAAACAATTTTTTTTTCTTCTTCTTTTTGTTTTTATTTTTTTTTTAAGACACTGGTCGTCAATTCCGGCCAAAAATTAATTTTTTTTTTTTTAATTTTAATCAAATTTTGAAAACAGATTATAGCGAACACTTCGAAACATATAACACATTTCTCAATTTGGATTTTGCATAACTTTTTTACTGTCATTACTGAAGCAAAGTAGATATCTTTTTTCTTACAAATTTAAGGTTTTTAAACTTGATTTTTGTACTTCGAAAAAAAAAGTAAGCTATGATTTTTCCTTTAAAGTTTTCTTTGTAAATTAAGCACGTTATGTTTAAATTGTATTAGTAATTAATCATTCCATGTGATAATTGTGATTTTGTACGCGTAATTTTTTTTGGATAAGTGAAGTGATTGTGAGTTACTTTAAAAATAATTTTATATGTAGATTAACCTCCCAATTGTGTTAATAAAAAAAGTGGAGACTTTGGGAAATTCAATTCATAAGGGGTTGGATATGGGTTAAAACAAGTAAAATCAGTAACATTACATCTGGTGATCTAACAGAGGTAGACAAAAAATTCAAAAAATTTCATTACTGAATCGAAAAATTAATTTTCATGTGTTTGGTACTTTTTTGAAATTTTCACGTTTTGGGTGTAAAAAAGGGCAAAAATATTATTGTGGTACTTTTTTGGTAAACAATTTATCTTCTTAAGTAGTAAAGAAAAAAATAAAATTGTGTTATCTTCTCTTTTAATGCTCTCATACAAATTTTGGTACCTTTTGGAAATTCGAATAGGTATATAAATATCGTTTGTACTTTTTTCTATTATGCTATTTTTATTTTTATACTGAATATATGCCCAATATTTGAATGCCAAATTTAAGCTATTTACTAAAAGAACATATATTTGTTATATGGGTGTTTGAGGGCTCACTGGGTTGTAGTATATGTTGTCCGTCTGCTGTCGGCCTTTTGGTTGTCTGTTGATTTTAATAAAAAACACTTCTTTTTTTTGTTTCTGTTTTTAAGTTGTTTTATTTAACTTGTTCTTTTGTTTTATTTCACTTTTTTTCTTATTTAATATGTTTGTTTTAGTTTAATTGATCTTTTTTAACTTTTAACTTTTATTTTGATGGCTCATTGGCTTTTGTTCACTTTGGTTGAGAAATTACAAGTGACAGATCGTCACAAACCAACGAGTATATTCGCCGCAAGTCGTACATGCATGCGCAACATATACAACCACTGGTGTGTGCAACAAATCTACCACAAATCAACCGCAGGTAGTATTGGAAATAACCACAGTGGGACCTTAAACTACCGCCCACCTTGCGGCATTAACGCAACACACCGTAGAGCCACCAACAATCAACAGTGGGATAAAAATACAATTCATAGTTAATGATCAAATAAAATATAACAAACATTTTGAATAAATATAATTCAATTTAGGGGGGTTTTAATTCAGTATATAAAAAACAATTGTATTAAAAGAAATATTAAAAAAACAATTAATTCATAATTATAAATAAAAAAAACGAAAATAAGGCATATTTACATATTGACAAAGGAATATTATTTCATGATAGATAATTTTACGAATAATGATAAAAACTTATGTGATGATGATAATTTTAACAAATTCATTCTATTTGGACCAATTTATTTGGACCACAGCCTCCTTACTGCGCGCATTTGTTGGCTTCCCCGAAGAAAGCTTCACCGAACAGGGTTTTTTGGCAATATATCTTTCCCGGTCTTCCTTCAGCAGGCCCTTCTAGTACCTTGGCAGTAACGTCGGCCCCCAGAATTAGGTAAGCTGGCGCGGACCGAAACCAGTCAGGGTCAGCAAGCACCGCGCCTCGTTTTTTACGGTAAACCCACTCCTGGTCTAGATCGACCGACGGGGTAGTATAGAAGACATAGTCTGCAACCGCGCATTGGACCACAATCTTTCTATGGTTGTATAAACGATGAGCCACGGTTACCCAAGTTCGATCTTGGAGGATGGTACAGCCTGCGGAGATGGCAAAAGGCTTGTGGATGGAGGTACGAGCTGCGTTTGGATTTAACCTAGCTCGAACTTCCACATAACGTGAAGACCCCTGGTGCGGGTAAAGCTTCACCTCGACCGTCATCGGGAACCACACATTGCCAGGGTCTACGGGGTGCAGCAGGGTATTGTGATGCCGGTGGCATCTCTTGCAGCGATCAAGGCTGTTGCACTCGCTCAGCTGGTGCGATTGGGCCAAGCAACTTTTGCAAAGCTCATAGCTCATGACAGTCCGGCGCTTCACCTCCACTCTCATCGTGAGAAACTTTGAGCACTGCCGGATAGCATGGAGGCGATTGCACAACGGGCAGCCGTAATGGGTGTTGAACCACGCGTCAGTCATGTCGCACTGTAAAAAGTTAAAGTATGAAGAAATCAAATTAGAAACGAATGATAATAAATGTGGACCAAACTAAAATGAATACGTGTACCAAGTGATGCATTTTATTGCCCAGCGGGATTGGGTAAAAGAACCAACTTATGAATGGGTCTATTAATAACACCATTTTGCGTTTTTATATCGACTACTCGCACTTTCCCGTCCCTACCTGGGTAAATTTTTACAATACGACCTAGACGCCATTCAGTAGGACAAAGGGGTTCATTTCTAAGGACCACTAGATCGTTTTCTTTAAGTTTAGGTTGCGGCGATTTCCATTTGTAACGTTTATACAACTCTGTCAGGTACTCTGCTTTCCATCGACGACATATTTCGTGTTGCATAGCTTTGACCTTTCGCCATCGATTTATAACGCTCAAGGCAGAGCTAAGCTCTTCAGGTTCAGCCGGTGTCAACATCGCAGAGCCAATTAGAAAATGACCAGGCGTAAGCGCAGTTACATCCTCGATATTATCTGACAGGGGGCCTAAAGGTCTGGAGTTGAGGCATGCTTCTATGGTGGCTAAAAGCGTAGAAAACTCCTCAAAGGTGTATTTTAGTTGACCGGCCATCTTTTTAAAGTGCGTCTTAAAACTTTTTACCCCTGCCTCCCACAATCCCCCCATATGAGGCGCTGCAGCGGGGATAAAGTGCCATTTTAAGTGGTGGTGTCCATATTTCGCTAGCGCGGCATCTCGTATATCGGCCAAATGTTTGCTGAAATTAGCAGCTATTTCTTTGGCCGCGCCAACGAAATTGCGGCCATTATCCGAGTATACGCAATCTGGGCAACCTTGACGCGCAATAAAACGGGCCAACGCAGCTAAGAAACCAGCGGTGGTCAAGTCGCTAACCACCTCAAGATGAATTGCTTTCGTGGAGAAACAGACAAAGAGGCGGACATAACCCTTCGTAATTCGACAATATCGACCGGTAAAACTTTTAATTTCAAAAGGGCCAGCAAAGTCCACCCCTGTGTTCGTAAATGGCCTACTTAAAGTCGTTCTTTCTATGGGCAACGCTGCCATAATTTGTCCTTGTCGTACTTTCCGGTGTAAAACGCATTCCTTGCAGTTGTTGATATAGGCCTTTATTAAATTTTTGGCTTTAAGTATCCAGCACTCATGCCGAACCACGCTGTGCACTAACCTTAACCCTCCATGATGTGTCATTTTGTGTATAAAGTCGACATACAACTGAGCCAATTTACTTTTATATGCTAAGATTACTGGAAGGCGTTCATTGTAAGATAAATTCATTGATGAGCTGAGGCGGCCATTAGCCCGAATAACTTTATGCTCATCAAGAAAAGGCGTGAGAGTCAACAGCGGGCAACTTTTGTCAATATGTCCCTTGGTAAGCAGCTTATGGTAGTCATTAGTGAAATATATTTCCTGGGAGAGCGAAAAAAGGCGATTTCTTACAAAGCTTAACTCTTCAGCCGATATAAGTAAAGAGGTATGTCGGGCCTTTTTCGGGGAATCAGGCTTAACCGCGAAAAAGAAACGATAGATGTAAGCAATTACGTGTAAAGCTCTGGGCAAACTGGAAAATCGTTCTAAAACATCTTCCTTAACAGCAGATCTAGCAACATGTACCTGGACGTTTTTTATTTCTTCAGTAGTTTCAAATTCTGCTGGTAATGAAGGCCACGACCTTTTCTCCAATGTGAGCCAATGTGGACCATTCCACCAAAGTCTACAGCTCTTTAACTCCACAGGAGTCAGGCCCCGGGTTGCTAGATCTGCAGGATTTTCTTGGGAAACTACATGGTTCCAGTTTTTATTGCCCACTTTCTCTAAAATGATTGCCACCCTGTTGGCCACAAAGGTCTTCCAGCTGCATGGCGGTTTTTTTAACCAAGCCAGCACTATGGTTGAATCGAACCACAAATACAACGCATAATTTTTTATTGAAAATAGGGGCGCAACACTATTGACTAACTTTGCTAACAATACCGCTCCACATAACTCTAAACGTGGTATTGAAGGTTTTTTAACTGGAGCCACTTTCGATTTTGCTACTAATAAGTTCGAATATATATTATCCCCAGTTTTAACTCTCTTATACAAAGCTGCTGCATAAGCTAACTCAGACGAATCGCAAAAGCCATGAAATTCTATAATTGAGCCAGGCGTGTACATAACCCACCGTGGAACCGTGATTTCATTGATATCGTTATATCTACTAATAAAAGTTTGCCAACTTTGAAAAGCTACAGGTTTAATATTGTCATCCCAGTCGATCTTATCGAGCCACATTTGCTGCATTAAGACCTTCGCTATGATTATTACAGGAGCAAGCCAACCTGCTGGATCAAAGAGCCTAGCAATCACGGATAACACTTCCCTCTTGGTATAAGTAGATTTAAGTGGAATTTTTTCCGTCGTAAAATAAAAATAATCAGCTGAAGCATTCCATCGAACACCTAGAGTCTTTGCATTACTTTTATCGTCAAACCGTAAAAAATCCTGATTTATTAAATATTCAGAGGGCAGCCCTTCTAATATCTCTTTACTATTCGAGGTCCACTTTCTTAGGTCAAACCCACCAGACTTTAATATTGCTATTAACTGATTTCGGGCCTCTAAAATATCGGGTAAACTGTGTGCGCCCACCAGAGCGTCATCTACATACATAAAGTTCCTCAATATTTCTGCCCCTAATGGGTAATAACGCTCCTCGTCACTTGCTAGCTGTAACAGGGTTCTAAGTGCCAAATATGGTGCACAATTGATGCCAAAGGTAACAGTTTTTAATCTGTAATCTACTATCTCTTCATCTGAAGAACCACGGTGAACTATTTGTTGAAAGCGAGCATGATCAGGGTTAACTAGGATCTGCCTGTACATTTTTGTTATGTCTGCATTAAATACCAACTTATAAAACCTCCATTTAAGAATCAAATAAACTAAATCATTCTGAAGTACAGGGCCAACGTGCAAAATATCGTTCAGAATTTTGCCACTAGCTGTAACACTGGAGGCATTAAACACTACTCTCAACTTTGTTGTCGTGCTTTCTGGCTTAAAAACGCCATGATGAGGTAAGTAATAGCTTGGGCCAATTTCAGGATACTCAATTTTTTCCATATGCCCCAATGTCAAATATTCTTTAATGACCTCATCTTATAAAACCTTGTTTTGAGGTCTACGCAATAATGAATTTTCATTTCTCAAAAATTGACTCAGAGCCATGTTTCTATTTGGACCAAGAGCTGAGAAATCTGACTTAAATGGCAAATTAACTATGTATCTTCCCTCAGAATTTCTCCTAATTGTTGATCTAAATATTTCCTCACATAACTTGTCTCCTTCTGAGACTACTGGTTTTTGAGAAATCTCCTCAAGCTCCCAAAATTTTACCAATTGCTCATCAATTGAAACTTTGGTTAAATAAGACCTTCTTACTGTACGCTGTGGATTCGTTGGACCTGTTACCACCCAACCAAATATGGTTTCTTGAGCCACCAGGGAATCAAAAATACCATGTTTCACCCCACTTCGTAGTATTGAGGGATAAACATCACCTCCTAACAATATATCTACAGAGCCACTTTTATAAAACGCTGGGTCTGCAAACTCTAACCCTGGCAGACTAATATTTTTATTAGGGCTAAAGGAATGTGTTGGAATGTCTCCAGTTACCTGGGACACTACTAAAGCTGTAACTTTCAGTGATAAGTTCGGATTGATCAACGAAGTTACAATAAAAGAAGCCATTTTATTAACATGACTTATGATTTCACCACCCAAACCTGCTACTTCAGCTGATGTCGGTAATGTAGCCAGCTTTAACAATTTACAAATTTTCTCAGAAATAAAACTCTCATCTGAGCACGGGTCAATTAAAGCTCTTACTTTATAACTAGAGCCATTATTTTCTATGTTAATCCATGCAGTAGCTAATAAAACCCTTTTCGAAGCCGAGTGATGATGATTCTGATCTACATTAGAAGATGAAGCAACTTGGACAGACTGAGTAGTCGTTTGCTCCCTATTTTTAGCCTCAATACTCGTGCTATTTCCCGTAGCTGGTTTCTGAACAAAATCCCTATGTAAAAGATTGTGATGTTTCCTTTTACATTTGCCACAACCATTATTATTAGGACAATCGCCAAACATATGTCCTACTTTAAGACAGTTGCATAACTTGCATTGGGCCGTATTAGCTTTAGTGTGATGTGTTTTAAATTGTTTAGGCTTATTTTGGCTTTGGGTATTATTGAATATAGTTTGAGAACCACTGGCACGAATATTGGAAACACTTTCTAACGCCCGAAATCTATCGGTCAAAAAATCATTAATTTCTTTCCACTTTGGAATTTCTGATTTATTTTTTACAGATTGTTCCCATAAATTTAATGTTTGCTCAGGTAATCTAATTGAACAATGAAAAACAAAAAGTGGTTCCCAAGCCTCAACATCAACTTTGTAAAGTTTTAAAGTCGATATGCAATTATTTATCTCCCTCTGGAGCCTTTTAATTTCCGCGAACGATTCCCCTTGACACGGAGCCAAATTGTACAGTAAATTCATTTGACTATTGAATAATACTCTTTTATTCTCGTAGGTTGCTTTCAAGTTTTCCCAGGCAATCTCAAAATTATCAGCAGTTACGGTAATATTTCTATTTACTTCCCTTGCGTCCCCTTCTGTTTTTTGAAACAGGTAACACAATTTTTCAACAGGGCCTAAACGATCATTATTTATATAAATTGTGGTGAATAGATCTCTAAATGTGGGCCATGACGCATAATCGCCACGAAAAACTTCTACATCGCATGCCTGAATTGGTATAGAAATACCCTGTTTGGGAACCACTGATTTAGATGAGGATGTATCTTCCTTAAGTAACCTACGTTTTGCTCTAGCCAATACGTTAATACATTTCACATGAATCTTGTGGGTTTGGCTATACCTTGCGTGAATGGGTGTAAGCTCTTTCTTTTTCTCTCCTAACTCTCCTACGCAAGTTTCATAACAACTTTTGAATTTTCCCCAGCCCTTTCAAATTCCAAAGCCTCACTTGTGTAGACAGAAAAATCTTCCTCCTTGAGCCTTGCTTCAAATCTTACAATTTCTTCTATTACTTCATTAAATTTTTCTAAAAAAGCCATTTCTATAGCAAATCAAATTTTTATTTTAATGACTAAACGAAATTGTAAATTTTTCGAGCCAAAAAGATTTTTCACAATATACAAAATTGCCAATATTTTGAGCCAACAAAAAAAATATTTTTGCAATTATATATGAAATTGTAAATATTTCGAGCCAAAAAAAAGAAAAAATATTTACAAAAGCTAGGTTAATTTTTGTACACCAAATCAAATTAATTAAAAAAAGATGGCTTCAAATAAAATAAAGAAGTCCACGAATATTAAAAAAATACCAAAAAAAGGCGCTTTTGCCGGCAGCGGCGCAGCAGAGGACCATAAAAAAGAGCCAAAAAAATTATAACGGGCAACCGAAAATGGCGACAACGAGCAATAAAACCAAATTTTTTTTTAAATTCTTTGGGACACGCTTGTTCACTTTTTCATGCAAATCCACTTTTATTTATTAAATCCAATGTGTACATACCTCGAAATTGCCAAATTTGTTGCTTATTTTTGGGTTTTTATTACCGGCGAAGGACCAATGTTTGAGGGCTCACTGGGTTGTAGTATATGTTGTCCGTCTGCTGTCGGCCTTTTGGTTGTCTGTTGATTTTAATAAAAAACACTTCTTTTTTTTGTTTCTGTTTTTAAGTTGTTTTATTTAACTTGTTCTTTTGTTTTATTTCACTTTTTTTCTTATTTAATATGTTTGTTTTAGTTTAATTGATCTTTTTTAACTTTTAACTTTTATTTTGATGGCTCATTGGCTTCTGTTCACTTTGGTTGAGAAATTACAAGTGACAGATCGTCACAAACCAACGAGTATATTCGCCGCAAGTCGTACATGCATGCGCAACATATACAACCACTGGTGTGTGCAACAAATCTACCACAAATCAACCGCAGGTAGTATTGGAAATAACCACAGTGGGACCTTAACAATGGGCATTTCCTTTTTGACGTGTCGTGATATTTGTACCACAAAATGTAAACAAATTAAATGAAGAAGTCAAATATGTAAAAAGGGTTTTTATATATACAAAGTAATGAAGTAGGACTATATTCAGAAAAATTACAGCAATCGACGCTAAGGATATGCAGATATAAGCAAAAAAATATGCGCTGGCGTGACGTTAAAGAAATGGAAGTGGATTTTGACTTGCATTACAAAACTGAATAATACTGCGTATTGAGCAAGACGTTTTGTATAAAGCCTTTTTTAGGAAGCTTTGGAGTTATAATGAATCATTTTTCAAGCTATCAAATTATAAAATCTTTGCTCGTTTTAAAGTACATATTGGCATTTTCATCAAAAAGTCTACTTTTTTTAATGTAACGCCAGAATGCAAATTAGGTTGTATTTTAGGACCATGTTGTTCAATTTATCCCTTTTGTTACTAAATGTAGAGCTTGATGCGCTTGACACCAAAATATAAAAAAGTTAACAATATATAACAATTTTTTGAGAAACAATTTAAATTACTTGTGGCGTTACGTTCAAAAAAGTAGACTTTTCGCTGGAACTGCCCATATATGGTTATGCAGTCACGAGTAGAGGGGAAGAAAAATGAATAGGTACTCATCCCAAACCAACTCAAACCATCCCGCCCCCCCCCCCTTAAACGGATAAAAATATACCATTTCTATGGTATTTCCAAAAGAAAGCTTGCAAAATGGTATGTTTCAGTTGAAGGTTCCTAAGCAATCCCCCCTCACCCATCCCACAGGAGCTCAAGTCGGATCCACGTCTGAGGTATGTAAAGATATATACATAGGTTTATGTATATAATCACATAAGTTTACATATTATATTAATATCTACTTTTATTTGCTCAGGTAGGCAAAAAGATGGGAACAGGAGATGAGCATATATAGATATTCCTCAATCTATTAATATAATCGCTAAAAAAGATAATATTTTATTACACCTCCAAAGCCCTTTTTTAATTTTGTTCTAAACTTTTGGGTCGTCAATGATTACCTGGCCAACCCGTATATGCACGTGTCCAAAACTTAGGGATCAAACATAATATTATTAAGTCGGATCCCAAATTTCAGCCATTTATGTAAAGAAATAAATAAGTTATGGATTTTTGGCCGGAATTGACCAGTGTGCAATGGACGAAAAAATTATATTTTTGTCTCATTTGATGCTTTTTTAACTTTTTTTGGAACGAGTTTGCAAAATATTCGTGAAAAATTCGCTTAAATTTTGCGAATACGAATACGAATGTCATAAAAAGCCAAATACTCGACATAACGAATACGAATATTTGTAACATCACTAACATAGAGTACTCGTACTTGTAGATACAAAAAAATAATCAATGTTCTTATGCTTTCATAAACATATTAAAACATGCTATTATGTCCGGCTTTATCAACATATTGAATATACAACAGCAACAAAAAACTCACACTCGGAAAAAATGGCAAACTGGAAACACTTAACGTAAATTGAATATACACTAACTCAAATACAAGCACAAACTCACGATTACACAAACACTTTTACAATTACCAGTTAAAAAATTCAACCATTACGCATTGTTGACCCTTGGCCCACATTATAAAAACCACAATCGTTTCCGTTTGCTTTGCGTTTATACAAGTAGCAATAAGAGCCATAAATAAAAAGCGGAATTGAACGGAGTGCCGCTAAAGTGAAAAGAGGAAAGTAAAATGTTGAATTATTAAATATATGCTAACCAACAACACTGTTATATTTAACTTCCTGTCTGTTGTCTGGTTTACTAACTTAAAAACACGCATATCCATACACACACACACACACACACATTAAAAGTCCAACAAGCACATAAACACAAAAAAATAAGTTTTCATTAATACAACAAGAACAACAACAACAATAATAAAAGAAACTATTAACTTGTAAAATATTAAGATGGGGTTTTAAGGTCCTTTAACCATCGATGCATCGACTGTGTTGGCTATTGGGCATGGAAATGAAATAGGAAAACATTTGAAGGAGTGTTAATAAAATGAGCTCATTAAATTCTTTGTTATTTAAATTGCTGTGAAAGCTACCACCTCTGTAAATGTAGAAGGCTTTATTTTAGATTTTTATTTTATACTTTTTATGAATGTATATATGGAGTGTTTATGGAAAGGATGCATGCGTAGGGTATTGAGGTTGTTATTGAGTTAAATTTTGCACGCAATGTTGGGTTATAAAACTACATAGTTAATATTAAATACAAGTAGTATGTAAAATTAATACATAAATTACACTGGCATACGAACTAAATATTATTTGAAAGGCCTCCCTTCCCTTGCAATTGTTTTCTTATACTCCTAGGCCTGCCAAACAGCCTTGATTTTTTTATAATTTACAAGAATGTTAAGTACTCGTCAAGAATTAAGAAAAATCAAGTTTTGTTAAGAGATTTTAAAGCCCAACCATAAAACAAAATATAAATTTCTAAAATTGTTTCGGTCGGACAACCTTGATGACAATCAACTTTCTACCAGTAGAGTTATGCTTCTGCAAAGACAAGAAAGCCTTTCCCACAAGAACCATACACGCAAAGAAAAAACATGCTTGTGGTAAACATATTCTCAGAGCAACATATTATGATAAGGTCCATAATTGTAGTCACCATATCGACCCCTTTGCGCGAAATTATCGTATGTTACAAAAACCAAATTTTACAGGACAGCTATTTTTTTAATTTTATTTGTTTTCGCTTGCAATATCAAAATGAAAATATACAATCAATTTTTGAAGCAACGAAGTGGAATTCGCCTACAATATTTTGTCAGGTGACGTCTCTCTGAATGTAGAACAAGATTGCATCAAAAACTCAATTTCAAAAAAATTTGGTCGATATTACGATTGTTATTTAATCATATTATGAATAAATATATTTGTAATATTACATCATAATATTTTTCCCTTAATCATATTCTTATCATGTTAATCATATGAAGTTAAGAATCAATCATATTATTAAAAGTAATCATATTATGATACAGCACAACTTTCACAACAATAAAAAAAATAAAATTTTCGATTTTTTATTTTATATTAAAAAAAAAAAAAAACGACACAATTGGTGCAAAATTATTTTACAAATGGTGATAACAAATCATTATTAGAGCAAAGATATTTTGTTTGCATCTTAAACATATTATGAGTACACGTATAGAAAGTTATCATGTTATGGCTATTAAATATCATGAAAAGGTTGTGAGTAATATAATATGTTTTCAAAGTTATCATTATTTAATTGTTAGAAAAATTATAATTTTTCAGTCAACAATACACAAATTTATAATTGCGATAATCATTGAAATGTTAACAGTAACAAAAATATTGTTGATATTAAATAAAAATAAATTTTTTTTGTTTACGACAACAATGTATTGTTACAATAAATAAAGTGTTGTAGCCGTAACGATGCCCATCCAAATTTTTTCTCAGCGTGTACTAACGGCGGGCTACTGACTTCCTTTGTATCAGATGTGATCTCTGGTACCTCTAGAGATTTATCAATTTTGGATTTTTTTAAACTGATTATGCCTCGGAGGATGTAGCACCATACATCTAGCACAGGCTAAAACAAACAATGCATAAATCGAGTCCGTTAAACAATTTTTGGAATTATTCAAACCTTTGTTTTTTTGAAAATGTCAGTAAAATATCATGCTACATTTTAGTATTTACCCAATGCAATTAACGTACACGGTGCGTATGATTAATGTGCATTGCAAGAAAAATAACACTCATACACTCTGTAAACTTTTGTATAAATCTTATTAATTACATGCAATTAATAAAAGTTTTATTATCTCAAACACACAAATGCATCATCCCTTTAATTAACGTACACAACTAACCGTTTTTCTTTGCAAGCAACAAATGAAATTTCACGGTCTAGTAACTTTTAATGATGTTCATAATTTTATGATTTAAAAACGCAAGGTTTTCAAAAACTACTTACATGTGCGTGTTGACGGCAACAAAAAAAACTCTTCTGGCGGTTAATAATTGCGTAAATGATATTAAATTAAAGCATAAGCATTCTTTTTTAAAAGCATTTTGTTAATTTAAACTATAAATTTGTTGTAAAAATTGTACCTTAAAATAATTCAAGAGATTACTTTTAGCACAGAAAAAATTATTAGTATTTTTTTTATCAATTAAAAAAATTATTTAAAAAGTATTTTAATTTAATTATTGTAATAATTGAATTAATTATTTATTTTGTTGAAAGAAAATTAAAAATGTAGTTTTGATTTAATTAACATTTTAGTTATTTTGAAATAAATTTTGAATTAAAATATTAATTAAATAACAAAAAATTATTTCGTTTAAAATAAAAAAATAACAATTTGTGAAATTGTTGTTGGAAATTGTCAAAATCAATCAACTCATTGTTTGAAACGGCAAAGATTTTTGATAATTTTTTTAATTAAAAGTAAAAATAAATTTTTTTGAAAAAAAATTTTCAAAATATTAAATTTTTACAATTTTTAGTAATCAATATAATCACTTTGGTAACAGGTGCAAAATCAACAAATGGGTTGATTGATTCTATGAATTTGGAATAAATTTGGTGATTAGAGACAATTTTTAATTTTTTCTGTGAGGTCATTAGTTTGCGGCTATTTAATTCTTAATAGAGATTTTCTCTAATATAAAGGAATATGTAAATAAAATGTAATATTATAATCGCTCATATTTCTGTGGCTTAAAATTTATGGGCTTATTTGTATCCTGAGTTCGCATAAACTGTTGCCGTGTGTAGCAGAGGGAAAATTGATCAATCATTTGTCGTAAACTCATTATTGTTTTTTGTATTCTTATCCCTCGAAGCTCTGCGCTTGTCTGCAGGATACCAGAGTCTCTAGCGAGAATCGAGATAACAATTTTTCAAGAAAGAACTTAATAAGTAGTATATTATGAAACGACCTTCCAACTTTCTGGCATCATATTATTTAAAATAATTTGTTTATAAAAGCCAAAATACACTTTTTTATATAACATTTTTAGTGCAACCAAAATGTTAGGCCGCCAGCAATTTCATTTTACATTAAGTTATTTGGGTAACACAGTTTTTTACATAAATCCATGCAAAGTATGTCAAAACTCATTTTTTAATCTACCCAGGTAATGATATAACTCCCCAATGAAATTAAAAAAAATATCTCTGTTAAAGGGTACTTATTATACTTACATAAATATATACAACGTCTTAGCGCATTCTTACAAAAAAAAAAAGATAATAAAATAAAACAACAAAAAAGGCAAAAGTAAATTTAAATCCCAAAACGTTTTTTATGTTAATCAAAAACAAAAAAAAGGTTTAAAGAGGCACGCGCGTATTACGTTAATGGACGAAACCATAAAGTCATTATTTTCAATTTGTTTTAATGTTTATACCCTCAATCATTAAAAATATTAAAATCGTGGGTACTTTCTTTTGTGTCTTGGACAACAATAAATTTGCTTACAATATTGCTTATCAAAAAACAAAAAGTAAAAGTTTCGAAAAATATATAAGACTTTGTATAATAAAATGTGCATACACATATATATTTCGATAAGTTAGAATTTAAATTTGTATCTTTCAGGCCTGTTTTGAAAATCACGTGATTTCAAATCACATGTGCTTTTAAAATCACACGTGTGATTTTGTGGTGTTCCGTAAATCACATCGTTTTTGTGTTTTTCAGTGTGATTTTCAATAGTAGAAAGCACAAGCAAACACAAAAAGTTTGTTGTTTGAAATTATAACTAATTTTTTAACGTTTTTTAAGTTATATTTTGACAATTTGTTTTTTATTTACCAATTTAGCGATCTCAAATTAGTTTGTTTAAAATTTAGCAATTTTTTGCGAATTTCAGCCATGTTCGCGATAGAAGCGATTTATTTCTGTAATTTTTCTGATTCTTTACAGCTTTAACGATTTATAATAAATAGTAGACTTTGCTATCATGCCGCTATTGGCAAATTTTTGCGAACGTCCGCTAATTTAGCAAATTTTTGCCAATCCTTAAAGTTTTAGGGACTTTTAATAATTTTTATGGCTTGATTCAAATATAAAAAATGTTCGCAAATTTTCGCTATTTTGCAAATTTTTTTTCTTGTTATCATCCAAAATTTGGTTTTTAAACAATTCCATTTAGCGATTTCAAATAAATTTGAGGGTTTGTTTTCAAGTTTGCAATTTTTCGCGAATTTTAGCGATAGAAGCGATTTTTTCCTGTGATTCTTTACAGCTTTTACGATTTTTAATAAATATTCTTTCATGCCGCTGTTAAAAAATTAGCGATCTTTAACTCAAAAAGTGTTTACGTAGCTGAACATTTTGAAATTACAGAATAATATGCCCAGAACACCTTTCTTGTGATTTCAAATCACTTTCATAAAATGTGACTTTCAGAACAGGCCTGTTTGTTTGTGTTTTCAACCGAAAATGGTCTTGATGGTCTGACGGTTTTTAGAACGGTTTAAAAAAAATTTTTCTTTTTCATCTTTACTTCCACTTTTCTTAACGCCTAAAACTGACGCTTATTTTTGTGGTGCAAATCCTCATTGTTTTGTATTTAAAATTTCTAATTTCCAATTTCTATTTAAAATTACTTCAACTTCAATTAAAATTAAAACGAAAATTTATTAAAAGCAGTGTTGCCGAGAAGCTAAATTTTTTTTGATAATTATATAAAGAGAAAAAGTGTTCTATAAAATTTTTTAAATAAAAATAATTACATATTTACAATTTTTTTAATAATTACAGAAATAAAAGTGTTCTCTAAAATTTTTTTTTTGCGAAAGTGTTTAAAATAAAATAAAACGAAGCTAAAAAATATTTTAAATTCTGTAAATTTCAAAAGTTTCTAATAATAAAGTCTCATTATTTTGGAATAAAAATAACCTGTTTAATGAATCGTGATAGGTACTTAACGTCATGCAAACAAGAATAAAATTCGTGGAATATACGCAAGCTTTTCAACATAAGATTATCTATCTTATAACTATAGTAGTAAACGCACATTATATAGTGGATATTAATACAGGAAAGAGATAATCTTAAACAACAAATTTTAGAAATTTAGAAAATCCAAACCTCAAAACTCGAAAATAAGCCAATGCGAAAGCTTATAAGAAATCAGCCCGATCTGACAAAAGAAAACCCTTCGAATAATAAACATGTGAAAGCGAAGTAGTAGCTGGATCAACTAATATTCGAGAACTTTATAATATAATTGGTCGCATTACAAATCAAAACATGAACCGTAAAACTATGCTTAAGGATGAAAATGGGCAGCTGCTTACAAATTAAGTTAAACAAACTAGCAGATGGAGAGATCATTTTGAGCCTAGTATCAATTTTACCGATGAAATCCACATCACAGGAAACAACGCTTCCTCAGAAACCACTACAAAAATTAACACCTCCTTATCGGTTACCCCAACAGACATCAAACAGATTTTCACCGCTATTTCAAAACTGGAACAGAAAAGAGGCACCTGTAGAGGATGGCAACCCCCCAGAACTCTTCCAGATAAACCCCCCTACATCCGCTGAAACATTAAGCCCCTATATTTACAATGTTTGGATAAATGAAGAACTTTTAGGCACATGGACGAAAGGCGAAATCATAAAAGTTCCCAAGAAAACGATTTAATTGTATGCGACAATTAGAGAGGTATCATCCTGCTCAACACAATCTACAAGCTTATTGCGATAATCATTAACACTAGGCTGGCAGGGATTGAGCAAATACTAAAAGGCAGGCTTTTGTCCACATCGCAACTGTGTAGCGTAGTGCAATATGGGAAACACTTAGAGCTATAGGAGTGCCTAAAAAAATAATAAATATGCCTCATTTCACACAACTTTAGTGACATATAATATAAAGTCAATGACCTAGGTGAACTAGCAAGCAGTTGCCCAGGTTTGGAAATGAATATTGCTGAAAAAAAGCTGCAATGCAAATAAATAACCCTTCCATCAACCACAATAAAAAACAAAATCAGAAAATAAAATAAGTGAGATCCCCGCAGATCTCACAAAATACTAAAATAAGAATATTTAACGCTTGTGTAAAGTTTACTCTTCCGTATGGAAGCGAAACCTGGCTGATATCCAACAACATAGCGCAGAGACTGTAGGTCTTTAAAAACAAATGCTTGCGTATGATATGTAGAATCTTTTGGACTAAGATAGCGAAAGAGGAGCCAATAGCCACCCAAATAGGTTAAAAGAGGTGGAGTGGGATAGGTCACACAATGCGCAGACCAGGGAACATTATAACAAGGACAGCGCTACAATGGAATCCTCATGGCAGCCAACGTCGCGGACTCCCTATAAATATTTGGCAAAGAGCAGTATTGAGTGAACAATACAAACACAACAAAACCTTTGGTTAAAATTAAACAATATATTATCACAAAATTAGATATAAATCTTTTATAGAAGCCCTCTCCTCACAAGTGGTATAAATCAAGGAAATTAAAATATAGTGCAATTAATGAAACTAAAGTCTAAGTTATTAATGCAAATAACAAACAACACTTGGCAAATAAGCCAAAACATCACGTTTGTACAACACTTTTCTGTTATTATTCAAACTTATTTTGCTTATTAGGCAAATTTGAAGAGGGGCGAGCATTTTTTTTATCAAAGAATTTATTAAAAAATGTATGATAAATGTATAAATCATATTTGTTTCGTTTACTTGCGGACAGTGTGATTTTGTTTAGTATCACAGTACTTTTATTTCAAATGCATGTGTTTGAGTTTGTAATTACTTCGTCTTTCGTCGTTCGTACCGTTTATACAATCTGTAGCTCATTTTTTTCGTACTTTAAAATTTGTTTAGAAAAAAGTATCCCCGTCCGTCCAAAGGAACGCTTCTGTGTTTGTTCGAAAAATACTATAAACCCCTTGGGACTTAAGATATCGCCCGCCCATGGAAGCCATCTAGCTAGGGGAACTTTCTGTTAAAACAGCCTTCACTGTACTTGAGAGATTTCACAATAAATTTTTAAAGCAAGATACTTCTATTACAGCAAGACATTACTACCTGTAAGTTATCAAAAGTCGATTCTTTTTGTACTCAAACATTTTTTTAACGCATTCGCTTCCATGGCTGTTTTTATGAAACCAACTCCTGGGCCAGTTCAAGTTTTTTATTCATTACGATAACTAATGCGATAATATTGTGTAAGAAATTCTAACAAATTTTATTAAGGTTGTAATTTGCTATTTATGGGTTAATGTATGTACTACGAGATATCTCGTAGATGGCCCCACTAAAAAAATTAGTAACCCATGGCGACCTGCGATATATCTCGTAGTGTTATTTTTGAATAAGATTTGTTTGATATGGTTATAAATAAACTACAAAATAATGAAAACAAAAACTTTATTCATAAAAATTAAAATTCAATATAAACATAAAGATTCCACTGACATAAGTACTATTCATATATTATTTTAATTTTAGTGATAAATTCTAAAACAGGCATCCTCACAAAGAGCTGGTTTTTTTGGACAGACTGCGAAAAAATTTCTATGTAGACTCTTTTCTTTGTCTTATTGCAAACTAGCATGGCTTATTTGAAAATTTTTTCATTTGGGGGAATGGCTTCCAGGAAGGAAAATTTATTGGTATTATCGGATACTACACAAGGTTGTTCATTTTCATCAGCTAAATTTTCAACCACCTTTTTGCCTTCGTATATCTGGATCCTTAAAATCATTCCCTTTGATTCGCAAAGCTCAAATAATTTGATGCCATATTTATGTTTCTTGCTTTTAATGTATTGATGAAAAATTAGCCTTCCCCTCCAGAGAACCCTGGACTTATCAACACACAGATGTTTCCGAGGGCTTTATACACGGTTCATTGTTTCGTTCAAGTGTTTCGAAACAGGATTTATTTTAAACAAACGATCATTTGATTGTTGCTCGTTATTATAAGATATTTTACCTAAAATTTACCGACCCCATATGAAGAACCAGACCGAAAAACACTCGAAGCTTTTTAGTGTTTGTTTCTTTCCAATAATTCAATCGCGAAGATCTCAGGAATTGGTTGTTAGCAATTTCTGGAGCAGCACAAATATTAGTTTGATCAACAAATTATTTAAAAAAGTTTTCTGTTAGAAATAAGTTAAAGAAATCACCAGGTATTGCACAACTTTCTGGAATATTTATTGACGGGTTTCCTGCAAAACTAAATTGTGGAGGATATTGTCGTATTTCATTCCAATTATGTTATGATGTAGAGCTTTGAATTCCTTGCGACTGCGATACACAAAGTCGTTTAGCTGACACGGCTTCGATTTCGTTCGTCTTCAGAACTAATATCTTCATCTTTACTTTCATAGACATATTCAGCGTCATCCTCTGAAAAATCCTTCTTATTATCCCTCAATGACTCTATATCATCTAGATATCCTTCAATGAATTTGTCATTTATTTTATTTTGTCGTATCAAAAAACACTCACTTATCAATCAACTGTACTGGAAAGATACATATTTCAAATAATGTATGTATTCAATTTTCAGCCTACGAAATAAACAGAAAAAAAAGAGAAAAAAGGGAGATTATAACGGTATTTAATCATCGGCAATAAAATAGTTACTACCAGTGCTGCCACAACGAATACAATTTTTACAACCAAAATTTTTGAAAAAGTTACCAAATGTAAAAAATTATAACCAAATTTAAAATGCTTTTTATTAATTGAGAAAATCATTAAAATCATTGTAATACATTGTAACACAAAGGTTATTTGCACTTTATAGTAAAACAATAATTATTAATCAAGAAAACAAAACAAGAAATGTAATTCTTTTACATATTAAAAAAATAACGTGAAACTTAATTAAAAGATTATATTTATTTGAGACTTTTTTCGTAAAAAAAAATTTTTTATTTTTTGGAGCCCTATGCTCCAGTGGGAGTTAGAGGAATATATAAAAAAAAATTTAATATTTTTTAATATGCCAGCTATAAATAACAAAAATGGATAATAGTTTTCCGCTTTTTAGCTGTTATTGGCAGGACTGTCAAATGTGGCGATTTCTTAATCCTTTTGTCGATGGAAATTTACGTTTGGCGATATGGCGATTATTTTGGCGAAATTTAAAACGATTGGCGATATGCGAAATGCATTTTATGTATTAATTTACACAGAAAGAAAAACACTCGGGATAAATTGATCTTTTTATGCTCACTTTTAGCACGAGGCGTGCTCAAAAAATTGAGTACGAAAAACAGTTAAACGTACTTAAAACAATCCCAAACGTACTTAAAACAATCCAAATGGGATCATTTTCGAAAATCAATCCCGGAATTTCTCAAAATAAGTATAAAATTATCAAATCAAGTACAAAAAAGATTGAACTTTTCGTTGGTATTGACACTCTGAGAGTTAAATTATAAAGTGAGCGTATTGTTCTCAGAGAACTTAAAAGCAGGGTTGTCAGATTGATTTAGACCTTTTTCGCCAAATTCAATGTCAAAAATCACCAAAATCGCCGCAGCCTTTGTTTTTCAGTTTTTGACAATAAAGTACCTATTTTTAGAATTATTAAAAATATTTTTTATAAATTCTAAAAAATAAATTTGTTCAGTATCGCTAAAATTCGCCAAAAATTTAAAAAGAAACAAAAAAATTTTTTTTCAAAAGACTGATCCAGATCTGTAATAACACAAAAATTTTAAACTCCATTATCTCAAAATGGCAAACAAATTATACACCATTGTTTTATCAAGGGCACGATATTTCTTCAAAACTGCTTATTATCATAGGATAGATTGTAATTTAAATAAGTGTAATGTTAAAAAAGAAACTTATTTTCAATGTTAGTGAATATAAATTTAGCTTAACTTTACTCTTCTGCAAATATCTATCTATTTTCATACACAGATATAAAGTATGTATTTTATATTTACCTTATGGAAAAAAAAAATTTTAATTGAATTGCTTAGCGCTTAAAAATTATTTCTTCTTTTAGCTTTGGTCTTTAATCCTTAATAGTGTAATATTTTTGAAATAAAAATGAATTGACCCAACATACATATTAATAAAAACCAAAAAAAAAGGCAAAAAATCGTCAAAATGCCGATAAATCGGCAAATATGGCAGGCCTGGCTGTTTGCCACCTCATTTACTTCGTGACTCATTGTTGTTAGTAGGCTGAGAAAATTTCATCATTGTGAAAAACAAATTGTTAAAGAAAATTAAGTAAAATTTTTAAAAGTGGTAAAAAACATTTAAAAACAAATTGTTAAAAAAGAAAAAGTAAATTGTGTGGTGTTTTTTTTTTTGTCATGGCAGATTCTTTGAACGAGGAGCTGCTCCAGCTATTGAAATCATTGGGAGTGGATGCAGCCTACGAATATTTAATAGGTAAGTACATACGTATGTATTTTTTTACCCAAAGATTTGTGTTGTTTTAACCCCCGTATTTGCAAACGAATATTAAGGTTCTAATACATATGTAAAATGCAACACCAAAAATTACATATGTAGAGAGCAAAAACAAAATCGAAAAAAATTGTAATTTTGTTGCTGGTTTATAGAAAAATTTATTTGAATTTTTAAATTTCAATATGTATCTCTTGCAATTGTTTTGTTATAAAAATGGTAAAACAATATGAATTTCTGTAGAAAGTAACAAAATCACAAACTATTTTCGATTTTTTTTTTTTGCTTTCAATGTAATTTTTGGTGTTGCATTTTACATAATTAGGGCCTAAATTTAAAAAACGTTTAAGTAAAATGTTCAAAGAATTCCTATATATATACACATACATACAAACATATTTGTTAAATGCGGAATATTTGCATGAATACGGTAGTTAATGTGTGCTGTCTGTACCATACTTGTTTTAATATGAATTGGTTCTGCTCGCGTCTTTACAAAAAAAAAACAGTGAAGCCTCGATTATCTGTCATTCGATTAACCTGCAACATCAATTATGCGGGAAAGAAAAAAGAAACATTTTTTTTACCATTTCGATTTCTTGCATCGATTAACCGTGATTACCTCTATTTTCCGGAATTATAAGCATAATTTTTATTTTTAATTTTCAATCGAACACAATTTTAATAAAAAAATACAATGAGTTAGAACAATATAAACCAGAAGGCTTCCGGTCCCGAGCATTACAGATAATCAAGGTCTCACTGTAGTTAACTTAACAACATCATATGAAAAATAAATAATATTTAAAACATAAATGAAATGAAAAAAGTGTAATGTAAACGCACTAGATTTTGAGGAAGATTTCAAATCAAATCTACAAGATTTCGTTGTAGTGTAAATGTAGTATTAAGCATAATGCGAAACTGATTGTTCATTCCGTATGGAATAAAATGTTTGAAAATGCTGAATCAAAAATATTAATGCTTAATTTAGCTCTACTGCATACACATGCCCGTTGTTTCTGCGGCCAGGAAAAATTGTTCGGAATCAGTCATTAGTTCATACCATTTTGGAGTTGATTGTATAATTATTTACTTTTGCCCAACTCGCCGTAAGACCGGTCTCAGAAAAATGTTATCGCTCTAAGTGACCAAGAACCCCTAGCTTCTTAATGACATAGTTTCCCTTAGAGCACTGATGGGGTTGCACTTTAGGAGCGATGACGATTACAAATGTAATCAGCTTAGAAACGTTGGCTTAAGTTGAAAGCAAAACAGATAATTATTCATTGACGATTGATTCGAATTATATTGGCCGTCAATACCACAAGGCAGTACTATGCAGCAGCGTTACCAATTAAGCCATTATAAGCCATTTTTTGTTTAGATATATAAGAAAACAATGAAATACTCCTTAAGCCGTAGCAAATGTAGATATTTTGGTAATTTGGCCAAATTTTTAATTTTTTGTCAAAATTTCCAAAAATTGAAAGTTGTGACGTAGGCTGCATTTAATTTTTGAGCAATTTACTTTCAAGATGTCATAAAGAAAACAATTTATAAAAGCAAACGAAAAATTTGCTCACTAACCTGGAAATCAGCTGTTTTCTTGAACGTAAATTGATACACTCACTTGAAAGAGAATTTTAAATGGGCTACTATATAGTCAGAAATAATACATTAAAAATGCATTAGGAGTTTCGGATAGGGTTAGTTAAATTTGTTTCTCTTTCTTTTGGTATCAATCAGGGGTGTTTTGGAAATCGAAATACTACAGTTTCTGACAAGATTTTTTTGTCTAAAGATTTTTTTTCTTACCTTTCAATATTCCGTTTTTGAAATGAAATCTTCTTTATAAGTTTTTTGTTTACTATTTCATCTAGATATATATTTCTGATGAGTTCTAATTATTTTGCATGTGCAGCTGCGCAGGTAACATTCAACAGTTTGCAGTACATGCAACACGACGACATAAAGGAAGCAATACCTCCTCTTGGTCTTCGTATGGAATTTCGAGAAAACCTGTTCAAGTGGAAAAAAATTCAGGTAGTCCTGGAAGTATACACATATGATAATCATGTACTTATTTATTTATTCTATGTATGAGTAGTTTGGTATAGATGACGAGACAATATCGGTTCAACCAAAAGTCTGTAACTCGCTAACAGAAAAGAACGACTTCCAAGGAAAATACGTTTTGAACCAGGTAAAAAACATTTTAGAGCTTATGGAGTTGGGTCTGCTACAAAAAGTATATATTTTTAAAATATCACAGAGTTTACCACCCCTCCATTACATTTGTACCCACTCAATAACGGAAAAACATATACAAGACGCAAGAATTTATATTCATAATCTCTTTTTATTAATTTTTTTTATACCCAACTATAAAAAATTATACTTTAAATGTCCATAAAATATTATTAATAAATCTTTATTAATTAAGCTTTTATTAACCCAGCCAATAATTAAATTCAAAATTAATGAATTATTATTTAAAATTTAATCAATTGATGTATTAAAAATAAAATTAACTTCCATTATATGTATTTTTTATTTTAATTAATATATGTATATATGTACATACAATTTAGAAACTATTGTATTTTTTCATTTAAAAATTCATTTAAAAAGTTATATACCCTATATAAACTATAAAAAATCATACATTAAATGTCCATAAAATATTATTAATATATGTATATTAATTAAGCTTTTATTAACCTAACCCAGCCAATAATTAAAATTAAAATTAATAAATTACTATTCAACATTTGAATCAATTAATGTATTTAAAATAAAATTAAATTGCATAATATGTATTTTTTATTTTATGTACCAACAAATTATAAACTACTGTATTTCCTAATTTAAAAATTAATTTAAAAAGTAAATAAATAACCAAATGTTTAAATATTAACCCTCTAACAGGCAAGAGCTAAATTTTAATGGCAACCTCTTGTAAATTTTTTTTTTAAATAATATTTTTCCAAAAAAAAATAAATTAAAGGCTGAAGTTGAAAAACTTTTTTATTTCAGTCGTGAGGTGGAAAAAACGAAAAGGTACCTCAGGGCATCCTTGACTGTTTAAGATAAAAATTATGTACAGGTAGAGTTTTATGAATCAAATGAGTTTTATTAAAAAAATTATTATTTTTTAGGAAAAAAGGAAAAATGTATACTATTATTGTTAAAGATATGTAAAAAACAGTTTTTAGTATCTGAATAACCTAAATGTACATCACACTTCTGGCATTTACATTGTGTTTGAGATTTTTTGAATTTTCTTTTGCCATTTTCTTTACCTGGCCAGATTGGAAAAAGGTTTTAACCCTAAATCGGTCGTCTTCGGTTGGATGTTTGGCTTTTCTACCGATTCCAGATGTCGTTGTCTGTGGATTTTCGATTTCTAACAAAGGATGGCAAACCGATTGTCTTTCCGAACATGCTATCAGTCAATTCAGAAAGATTTAATTTCTTTTTTCTGGGAAATATATCTGGATTTTTATTTTTTTAAAGTAAATCCCACAATACAAAAAATTTATTTATATAACTGTAAAAATTATTTAGGACACAATAATTGCCATAAACGGGCAAGAGTGCCCTGAGGCTGCTATAATATTTTTTCATTTAGAAAAAACAACATTATTATTTTGATGAACATTTTTGGTTTAATTTGAACAATTATATATAAACTGCTTGTCAAAAATTATATATTGTATTCTTTTAATTTGAAGTCTGTTTTTTTACTTCACAAAAATTATATATTTTTTTAAATATTTTTTTTTCTATTGACACTGATTTCCTGCAATGAAATGTGAATAAAACACACAAAACTTGTGCTATTGCATTCAACCAAAAATTTAACGGTAAATTGAATAGTAAGTGATCGAAAGTAACAACGGTTCATTGAAAAAAATTTTCAGTAGTATCACAATAGGAAAAAAACGGATAGCTGCCTTGAGGCATCCTTATCTGTTAGAGGGTTAAATAAACAGGGGTGTGCTGGAAATCGCAAACGCAAAATGAAAGAATTTTAAAAGTCGTTTTTTAGTAAGATTTCTGGAATAAAAGAATTTTATGACAAATATTATACAAACATTTCTCTATTAAACTGAATTTTATAACAACAATTATAAAAATTAAATTAAAAGTGTATTAAAAACAGCCTCCAAATTCTTGCGTTTTGCGTTTTCGATTTCCAGCACACCCCCCAAAATCTTTTCATTTAACAAATCGAGTTAGGATTTCTTTATATAAGCGCATTTTGATCCTACTTTTACTTAAATCAATCTAATTTTCGGATTACTTCAAGTACGAATTGGGGATTAAATCAACTTTATAATGCTTGAATCAATCCCATTTTGAGATTAATTTGATCCTAGTTTTACTTAAATCAATCTCATTTTCGGATTACTTCAAGTACGAATTGGGGATTAAATCAACTTTATAATGCTTGAATCAATCCCATTTTGAGATTAATTTGATCCTAGTTTTACTTAAATCAATCTCATTTTCGGATTACTTCAAGTACGAATTGGGGATTTAATCAACTTTATAATGCTTGAATCAATCGCATTTTGAGATTAATTTAATCCTACTTTTACTTAAATCAATCTCGTTTTCGGATTACTTCAAGTACGAATTCGGGATCAAATATGGATAAAGTGAGAATTTTGGGATTGAATAATCCGTACTTGAATCAATCTTTTTGTACTTGATTCAAGAATATCCGTACTCACCGTACTATTGATACCGCTCCGGATTGATTTGAGTACGGATGGATTGATTTTTTTTTGAGTGTACATATATCTAAATTATTATAAAAACTTTTTCTCTTTTGTGTAAATATTATTTCAAATTTATAATTCTTATTATAAAAAAATGTTTCAAAATTGTTCTAATATATCAAATATTTTGTAAATCATTGTAAAATATTACTGACTCTCGCCTTTCGTAACGTACATTCAATGGGGAAAAAGTATATGACTGACAGTCAAAAGTTTTTTTTTACCAAATAATTATCTTAAAAAACATTAAATAAATATACATACCGACAAGTTATAAACAGTAAAATTTCAAAATTCCTTTAAACTTACAGCCATTTAAAAAGAAAATTCCATAAATTTTAAAATTATATTGATAAATCAATGTAATCTAAAAAATCTTTAAAATTCCTACGTGTATTTTCAAATATGTATATAAAAATATACTTCTGGAAAAACCCAAATTCAGAACCTTAAACTTATTTTCAAGTTTTTAAAAACACTGAAACGACTTTTGTGTAATTTTTCAGTAATTTTCTAAAATCGATTCCGCATGATTTTATGCACTTCCTACTTTAAGTACTAATTATCTTTACTTCTCTTAGAATCAAGAAAAACTTCATTTGTTAACGATTTCAGATCATGGCGTTTTTAATATAAAAATCACAAATGGCAATATTTTCTTAGCAAAAATCTTAAAAAAATTATTTGGTTGCTGTTTTGAAAGGAATTTTAAAAAACTTTGGTTAGAAATAACCAAAAACAGCAGCTCTGGTTACTACTACGAGTTATCTCGTAGGGCTCCTTGCAATAGTTAAATCAAAAAATTCTCTATGCCAAAATAAAAAAAAATCCAACTTGATATGCCATGTTAAAATTATATTATGTGTAATAAAATCATTATTACTACAAGTTATCTCGTAGCCGGCCTCATCGATATGGATGTCGACTACGAGATATGAATAAAATCAATGAATTAAATTTTAAAAACATTCATATTAATTTTTGTTGATGAAAGTAATTAAAACAAGTTAGAGTGCTATATTCAGCTGTGCCGAATCTTTGATACCCTCCACCGAACTATATCTATATGATCTTACTATAGGATCTATACGATATCTATTTATTATTAATTTATCTCTTTAAAAACAGACATCAACATTAAAATTGGTTGCGGTTTATACACATATTAAATTATTGACAGACAAACAGAAAGTTTTATGCTTTTTTTTAGCAATTTTAGCTAGCTTGGGTAAAATATCATGATTCGTAACAGTTTAAGCCGATTTTAATGGTTTTATATTGGAGCCATGGTGAACAAATCATACATACATATATCTAAATTATTATAAAAACTTTTTCTCTTTTGTGTAAATATTATTTCAAATTTATAATTCTTATTATAAAAAAATGTTTCAAAATTGTTCTAATATATCAAATATTTTGTAAATCATTGTAAAATATTACTGACTCTCGCCTTTCGTAACGTACATTCAATGGGGAAAAAGTATATGACTGACAGTCAAAAGTTTTTTTTTACCAAATAATTATCTTAAAAAACATTAAATAAATATACATACCGACAAGTTATAAACAGTAAAATTTCAAAATTCCTTTAAACTTACAGCCATTTAAAAAGAAAATTCCATAAATTTTAAAATTATATTGATAAATCAATGTAATCTAAAAAATCTTTAAAATTCCTACGTGTATTTTCAAATATGTATATAAAAATATACTTCTGGAAAAACCCAAATTCAGAACCTTAAACTTATTTTCAAGTTTTTAAAAACACTGAAACGACTTTTGTGTAATTTTTCAGTAATTTTCTAAAATCGATTCCGCATGATTTTATGCACTTCCTACTTTAAGTACTAATTATCTTTACTTCTCTTAGAATCAAGAAAAACTTCATTTGTTAACGATTTCAGATCATGGCGTTTTTAATATAAAAATCACAAATGGCAATATTTTCTTAGCAAAAATCTTAAAAAAATTATTTGGTTGCTGTTTTGAAAGGAATTTTAAAAAACTTTGGTTAGAAATAACCAAAAACAGCAGCTCTGGTTACTACTACGAGTTATCTCGTAGGGCTCCTTGCAATAGTTAAATCAAAAAATTCTCTATGCCAAAATAAAAAAAAATCCAACTTGATATGCCATGTTAAAATTATATTATGTGTAATAAAATCATTATTACTACAAGTTATCTCGTAGCCGGCCTCATCGATATGGATGTCGACTACGAGATATGAATAAAATCAATGAATTAAATTTTAAAAACATTCATATTAATTTTTGTTGATGAAAGTAATTAAAACAAGTTAGAGTGCTATATTCAGCTGTGCCGAATCTTTGATACCCTCCACCGAACTATATCTATATGATCTTACTATAGGATCTATACGATATCTATTTATTATTAATTTATCTCTTTAAAAACAGACATCAACATTAAAATTGGTTGCGGTTTATACACATATTAAATTATTGACAGACAAACAGAAAGTTTTATGCTTTTTTTTAGCAATTTTAGCTAGCTTGGGTAAAATATCATGATTCGTAACAGTTTAAGCCGATTTTAATGGTTTTATATTGGAGCCATGGTGAACAAATCATCCTAAAATTCTACCGAGTGATTTCTCGTATTAAAAACATAAAGTTCAATAAATTTCAAAACAGCTGTGAAATTAGTTTTAGCGCTTACAGTGAATTTCAGAAGGCTGCTAAATATGGGATCTGAGGTAAATTATGGACCGTATATCACAAAATTATTTTCTGGCCATATAAAACCAAGTTGGAAGAAATTTTACCACAATAAATTTATCTGCGGTTTTAGGCATATTTAATTAATTTACCAGAGTGGGCTTTATATGGGGCCTATAGTAAATTACAAACCGATCATCACGAAATTTTTTAGAGCTATTTCTAAACCTATAAAACTGTGAAGTATTCAATTTTATAATGATAGCATTTTTTATTACGGTTGTAGGCGTACTAAACTGTTTTCCGGGAGCAGGGTTTATATGGGGCCTAGAGTGAATTATAAACCGATCTTCACGAAATTTTACAGTATCATTTCTAGTGTTATAAAACTGTGACGTGCCAAATTTTGTTATGATAGCATTATTAATTACGGTCTTAGGCATACTTAACTGTTTTTCGGGAGTAGGGTCTATATAGGTCTCATTCTAGTCCTAAAAAATTGTGACGTATAAAATTTTGTTATGATAGCGTTATTAATTATGGTTTTAGGCGTAATAAACTGTTTTCCGGGAGTAGGGTCTATATAGGGCGTAGGGTAAATCATGGACCGCTCTTCACAAAATCTTACAGTGTGATTTCCAGTCAAATAAAACAATTTTTCTCAAAATCTTATATCATTCTGTGCATTGTTCCACCATTTATGTTAGTTTTTGTAACATGGCTAAATCGACTTAGAACTACTCAAGGAGCCAGAATATATATACTTTATGGGGTCTGAGTTGAATAATAAAAAAGTTTCACACGGAATGAAAAACTTAGTATACCCTCATCACAACTAATTGTGCTGGAGGGTATAAAAAATAATAAACAAATAATAAACAAATTAATTTAATTTAAAAAAAAAGGATTTTGCAATAGCCGCCTTAACATAAATTATAAGGTAGCCAGCATGAAAGTGAAAGGGATCATAATGATGATAAATGATCGATATTTTGGAAATATATTAAATAAATTAATTGCAATATACTGCTAATAAATAGCAGTGCTTAGATAATCAATTTCATAGTAACAATTTGGCTCAAATGAAAGATTTAAAACAAAAACTTGCCTCTTTAAAATTTTGCTGATATTCTACATCGTTTTGACTGTTAAGGCTCGATCTGATCTCTAAAAAATTGTTATAGACGTTTTTTTCTTAAGTGTCTTCATAATTTCGGCTATTCAAAACATGCAGAGTCTAGCTTAAGAGCCAATTTTTGGTACTGAAAGAACACAGTTTGACGCAGTTCTTTAGATTCCTTTTTTTTTTTTTGGGTGTGGATCAAAGTGGTTGGAATCCTTTTTTATTCCTTTCGTATATTCTGATATCTTTTCTGGTTCCCAGAACAATTTTGCGACATAGCCCAATTTTAAGCGCAATGGCGCCATAGAAATATTCTTACGAAAAATAAATATCGATTTTAGCTCTTTTTGCTGTGTTTAAAATACTTTTGCTGCCCATTTTTAAGCAATGTTTTTTAAATAGTAATATTTTTTCTAGTTCAATGTTAATTGTATAAATCAAATACCGGAATGGTCACCCATCCTATAAGATTCTATATGATAGATAGCTCCACCGCATTATCAAGAAATTTAGTACATGATCCTGCAAATAGTGCCATTAAATAATCATTTCTTTATTAGAGTTCGTACACAATGACGTCGGTAGATGAATTCCGTTGACCCGGTTAAAAAAGCGCGATGCGATTGGGTCATTAAAAACTCCTTCTATTGTCCTTCTTTGTATTGTAGTATAAACGTATTAGCATTTAAACACTAAAATCTCTATAAATGTTACTTAAACTTCAAATTTCTCTTTAACTAATTAGATATATAAAGAGCCTTACATTTTCTTTAAATAATGTAAAGTTACGCTATTGAAATTGTCGTTTATCCTACCACAACTTAACATACATATATCCTGTATAACAACCACTAACACTAATTAAATTATTTCAAATTGAAAATCTGACAGTTGAGACTTCTTTTTTCTACATACATATATATTAAATACCCAATGAATATGCATTCGTGTATGTACAAATGTGGTTAAAAATGTGCGTCTGGACATTTCTTGTGCGTCCAGTAGATTTGAACATGTACGTGACAAATCATTTAAAGTGAAATAAATCTTCTTATTGTGAGTACGTGTACATTTATATACTATATAAAAGGGTGATTGCAAGTATATAACTTATAAATGAAAAGTCTTTATCCTTAATCTTTAATCTTTAATTCATTTTACCATATAAAGAATGTGTACGAAAGAAATTATAAAATATATTCAAAACTTAAAAATTATGTACTAAATTCGGGATGAATACACTTTTCATTTTCAACAATATAAAGTTTTATCACTTTTTGTTTGGGATAACATTTTTTCGTGTTCACACTTTTGTTATAGATACATAATTAAGGAACAAATTATGTTAACTGTTTATAATTCCTTGTTAAGCTAATACGGCCTATAATCTTTTATGTAATTAAAAACACAATTTTAATACATTTTTTCCCGACGTTTCGTCGATTTTTTGTCAACTTCTTCTGGGGATTGTCTATTTAATAAAAACATGACATTAATTAACATTTTTTTACCAAATTACATTTAGAACTTACATTTTTTTCTATATTATTACATTAAAAAACAAACTTTAAAACCAAAAATTTTACATTTAACATATATAATACAAAAAACATAAAACATGGAATTATTTTTAAAACACATAATATTTAAAAATTGTGTCACAGTTTATTTGATGGCTACTCTATAACTTGCACATATGTTGTTGGTGTCCTCCTTCAAATTCATTGTCTTTTTTATGTTTTGCTGAATTCTCAAGCTTTCCTTCGTAAATCTCTTTCTCATATTTTCCTCCTTGTCTAATATTCTAATACTTTGAAAATCTGGTGCATGGTGTGAATTGATCATATGCATGGCTAGTGCTGTTGTTTCTTTCTGCCGCGTAATATCCATCTTGTGTTCTCCTATCCTTGTTGATAAAGCTCTCTTTGTTGTTCCTATATACACCTGATCACAGAGTTCTTCGTTATTTCCTTGACATCTTATTTCATAAACAACGTTATTTTGTTGTTGTTTTTCTACTGGCGCTTTTATTTTAGTGAATATTGCATTTGTTGTTTTGTTCGGCTTATACGCAAAACATATGTTATTTTGTTTCAGATTTGTTATCATGTTTCTGTTGTCAGTAAGGCCAGGGATGTATGGTACACTGTAGAATTTTCTGTTTTCCATTTCATCAGTGTTGTCAATTTTCCTATTTTTATTTAATCGCCTAAATACGTTGTCTATTAAAGAATTTATTAATTTTTTAGGGAAACTATTTTGTATCAATATTTCTAGTATTATGTTTATATTTTTGTTGTGGAATATTTCGTTATTAATTTTCAGTACCCTCTCTATTAAATTTCTCGCTGTATTTATAATCTGACTTCTGGGTTGTGTGGCATTAAAATTCATAAGTCTGCCTGAAGCTGTTTCTTTAGAGTACCAATTAAAAATAATGTTATCCTTATTTTTCCGTAGTTTTGCGTCGAGGTATGCTATTTCATTATTTTTTTCTATTTCGATGGTGAATTTAATTTTTTGATGGTGAGAATTTAAAGTTTTAGGAATTTCGTCCTTGTCGTCCTTATTAATGATAGCGAAAATGTCGTCTACATATTTTGCTATGTATTTAATATTAATATTTTTATTTTTTAACTCTATTATTGCATCGTCCAGCAAATTATCAAGAACAATATCCGCTATTGTAGGAGAGGGCGGGTTGCCCATTGGCATACCAAATATCTGATTAAATGCTTTTTTACCATAAACAAAGTAATTATTGTCCGTTAGACAGAACTTCAACATTTCTAAAAATGTCGGTCTAGGAATGTTTGTAAATTTCTTTATTGTTAGCCATTTTTCCATAATATTTTTAATGGCTGTGTGTACCGGAATATTTGTGAAAAGTGAGATGACGTCATAAGATACTAATGTATCTTGAGGCTCAAGGTTTATATTACACAGATGATTTTTTAATTCCAACGAACTTTTGATGTTATATTCCCAAGATATAATATGTTTAAGGATATTTTCTACATATTTGGATAAATTGTAACATGACACTTGTATTGATGACACAATTGGCCTAAGAGGGGTTTCCGGTTTATGGATTTTTGGTAATCCGTATATTCTTGGGGCAACAGCCGCATGACAAGTAAGATTACGTTTTCGCCACATATCAATGCATCCATTCTTTTCTAAGTTTGATATGATGTTGTTATTTTGTTGAATCCATTCTTTTCTAAGTTTGATATGATGTTGTTATTTTGTTTTTGAAGTTTTTGTGTCGGGTCAGTTCTTAATGTTCTGTAAGTATCTCTGTCTTCTAGAAGACATTTATAAGTGAAAAATGTAGAACTCATGCCATATTAAACCTTTTTTAAGTCTGATATCATATTTATTTTTTTTTTGCAATAACTTTTCCTTAAATTTTATGTTTTGGATTATTAGACGGTTCTTACTTCTAGTTTGACTGTGACAATAAAATAAAATATAATATAATAAAAATGATTTTCAAACTTAGAGCAGTCGTACCAATAAAAAATTTGCCAGAAAAGCTATTAAAGTTTTTAAAAAAATTAAAAAAGATATTAACTGCTCGTGCAACAATTTCGAAAGTAAACGTTCGCGTGGAAGTTTATATAGAAAATATTTTTAAAACTGAGTGTTTTTCATACAAATTTAATATGCGAACGTTAACGTTCAAAATTTTTGAACAAATAGGCAAAAATTTTTCACCGTTAACAGCAATTTATAATCAAAGTTATTTTTGGGAATACAAAATTTATAATAATAAGGCTAAAAGTATTATACAAATAAAACTATGAAGCGAATAAAAATTTAATACAACAAAAGCAAAAGTTACTTAAAATTCATTTGTACATTAGTTATACATAATATTAGGGTGGGTAAAATTTTTTCGCGTCAAAAGCACATCACGATTCTTGTTCTTAAAGTCAGTCCAAGAAACTTTGCCATAGAAACCATAGGTCAAAAATTAATTTCGAGCCCCGGCTTTTTCAAAATAGTTCGTTACTAAAATATTCAAAAATAGAGGCAAACAAATTGTATTTGATCTAGCCAGACCTGTATCATGCGGTTTTTAGGGTTGAGAAATCCATTAATTTTTATTTTTGATTGCTGTGGAAAATTGACGAATAATTCTCAAAATTTAGAAAATGCACGCTTATATGCTGCCGCTGGTACTAAATTTAGAATGTGGCATAAGCAATCGTTCAATGAAAAAGTGCAAAAATCTATTCACAGAAGCGGAGTTCAGTGTTTGGTGCAAATGGTCTTGCAAAAGAGCAAATGCAAAATATTATAGCTGTTTTGTTAAATCCAACAACAAAAAATAGAGTTTCCCTTAGATTTCATAAAAAAGCATTTTCGCACGACTATTTCTGTGGTTTTCACGAATAATCGCGTAAGTTATAAAACCAAACTTTTCAGGAGAGCAAAAACAATTATTTTTTTCAATTGCGGCTTCTATAGATGCTTTTTTAAACTTTTTTCTTTTCTATCCTCTTAACAGTGACTTTCTACGTATTATACATAGTTTTCATGAAAAAATCGTCACAGTATCACAATCTGTAAAAGGATTAAAAATGCATATGTTTGATTGACTCATTAAGTGTGTGCAATATAACATCATATCTCCACATAAGTTCTTTTTTGTGAAAATAAATGTTATCATTTTAATCACACATGACGACTTACGTTGTTATTTTTAGCACACAAGTTGGCGACATATTCAGAGTTTTTGATACTTATAGCCAACGTATGGACTTAAAATTACAAACAACCGCTCATCTGCTGTTGTTGCAACTAAAAGAGTCGACAATAAACGCACATGTACATATAAGTTGTTATTAATAGAAAAATTTTCAAAAAATACTTTCATATTTTTTGCACGAATAACAACATAACATCACATATGCTTTTTTTGGAAACATATTCAGCAATTTTACAATTTTTGGCGATGTATGTCGACATAAATCGTTATAATAGCAAAATATTTTATTAAACAGTTAACTTAAGTTGTTTTTAGCAGAAAAAAATTAATAATACTACATTATTTTCTAAAAAGCTTAATACTTATAAAAACCTAATGTAAAATGTAGCACTTTGACATCATTATCTCAATTTCGGTAAAAACCAACTTACGCGATTATTCGTGAAAACCACAGATTTGCACCAAACACTAAACTCCGCTTATATTCATTGGACAGTAAATACGAGTTGCCATTTTATATCAATTATAAATATGTAGCTTTGAAAATTTTAAAAATAGTACCAAATAAGTCACGGGGTACCAGCGTACTTTTTAGTTTTGAATTGTACCAACTTTATCAACCCTGCTTCACACTGTTTTCGCGACGCAAATCAGACTTATAATTTTGTACCCAAAAATAAAAAAGAAACACAAATTTTTTTTTAGCAACTGTTGGTATTATTGTCGTTAATAACGGTACATCGATTAAAAATTCTTTGTTTTTACTTTGAAGCTTGTAAAATGGTAGCTGTACTCATTTGAGTACAGTGACCTCTAATGGGTTAAAAGCTGACTGAAAAATCTGACTTACCCAGAAAAAAGTTTTTGATTTTAAGTAAAAGGTGGCAGTTATTTCATACGTTACTTGGTACGTAGTTGTCATTACAATTGTTATTATATTCCGAAAACTTTAATAAGTACTTAGTAGTAATGACTTCAGCAACTACTTATTTCTTCTATTATTTTCACTACTGAATATTTGCTTACTAACATAGCGTTTACATTTGACAGTATTGGCAAGACAGTAAGAAAATACATATTAGTTGCTAAAAACACCGCTAACTGCCTTCGTGACGTAGGCGTCCAGACAGTAGTTAAGACAGTTCACTTTGAAACATATGTAAAGCGTGAATGTTGCAGTTAAAGTTCAGCTAAATGTGTTTTATATGAACCAAACCAACTTAAAAACAGCCTAAAATAACTATATTTTGTAAAAAAAACATAACACTTAGCTAAAACATAAAAAATCAAAGCAAAATATATTTATTTTTTTACGATTTTTTTCCTTTTGCTAATAAAACTTCAGATTACTATTGGAAAATGACAAATCACTGTCCAATTTTACTGTCTGCAAAATTTGCTAGACAGTAGACAAGACAGTTGGAAAAGTGTGCATGTATTAGTAAAAAAGTTTGCATGTATTGCTACTGTCATGCCAGTACTGGCAAATGTAAACGCCAGGTAAAAATCAGCTCAATAACTACTTATTAGTTGTATTGTTTTCAGTACTGAATATTTACTTACTGGTAACGTTCTCAATAACTACTTATTAGATCTATGTACTAGTGATTTTTTGGCTTCTAGTAAGTATACTGTAAGTACTTACAATTCAACTTACTAGTAGTTAAATAATAACTAGATATTTTTTGACTTCTAGTAAGTAAGTACTAAATTCTTTGGACACTGGAACAAAAATAAGTAGTAATTCCGCCGAAAAATAAGTAGTATTTTTTTCTCCAACATTACTTGCTAACTTACCAGGTAAGTAAAGTTTTTGCTGGGTACCAGCTAAAATTAAATTTATAACTTTCTTCCGACACTTTTTAACACTTTAAACAGACAGATTACAAACAAACCAAAAACTATTCAGTGAATACTTTCATATTCAAATATTACACAGGGCAGCACACCAAAAGTTTCCTGACCTTTGTCCATTGTTTTAGGTTCAATTGAGAGTGCTGATTTTGATGGCATCATTAATTGTTTTTTAGCAGCTTTACTGCTAGGCCCACAATGTCGACAAGAACATTTCTCTCGCATATTTATATAGAAAACAATAATAAAAAACTAAAATTTGTTTTTGTTTTCAATATAAATATACGAAAGAAATGTTCTTGTCGACATTGCTGGCCAGACAGTTAGTTTTAGTGACCTTTACTGTTTGCACAATTTACATAATTTTTTGTATTATACGCTTAATATTTCACGAACGACCCTTCAAACCTTAAAATACTGTTAAGACAATTAATCTACACAAAATTCTTTTTCATTTAAGAAGAGTCATATTGATGAGTACTTTTATTGCAAGGATGTTCAAAATTATATTTTTTAGTTTAGTACTTAAAACTTTGAGAAATCCAATTTTATGTGTGTAAGAACTAGACATTCCAACAAATGTTTCTTATTAAAAAAAAAAAAAAAATTAAATCCATTAAAAGGGTCCCGAAATATTTAAAAACCAACTACACGTGATATCTAATTTTCTACATGTTTTAAATAGTACCAAAAATTGCAGTCGTCATAATGTTTACGCGGCTCCCGCTAGGCCATTGCTGTTGCAAATTTAAGAGTGGATTTTTCCACTTGACCATTGTCGTAAGGATGCAGCGCATTTTTGCCAAACACTTTATCAACCACTGTATGACTTGATAGGAAATATCAAATTTAAAATAGTTGAGCTTCTAACGAAGCAGGTTTGTAAGGGAGAAACATTAAAGTTTCGCTTACCAATGCGCATGAATTTTATATCGCAAGTTCCCACTTTGAATCATTACATTTTTGACACATAAAGCGCATTATTCAGCGCATAAAAAAAATTGTTGGATGTAGCGATCAGCTTTACACACTGAATGTTTTGATACAGTTATTTTTTAGTATTCTCCCTTACAAACCTGCTTCCTAGTAAGGGAATGCCGCACAGTGCGGCCGATTGCCAAAAAAGCTGGCCAAAATTCGAAAATTCAAGTAATTCACTCCAAACTGGAATCTTGGGGGCTTTTGGGGTCGCTGATTAAAAATTGTATGTCAAATGTACGGAAGTTCACCCCCTTCACCCCTAATCGGCCGCCCCATGGGGTATAATATCATGTATTATTTATCATAATCAAGTTACATATCGTCGTTGATTACGAATTTTCTGTCAAAATTATAAAATTCGAATTGAAAAATACAAGATGGCGTCACCCTTGTTTTTTTGATTTTTTTATCATCTTTTTTTAACTCAACAGTCTTACTCAACCAGTCATAATTTTTTATTATCAATTTTCTTTCAGTCCTATTACTTGAATCCCATCTTGTTTTTATCTTATAGACCAAATCTGATATTTGCTGTTTCTCGTTTTCTGATAAATAATAATTCGCATTTTGGTTTTCAGACAAAAACTTTTCAATCCTTTCATAAATCACGTTGATATCATCCTTCAAAATACTTCGAATAATTGTAACCTTGGTAAATCACCAGTAGTGGACATACTGCAACCTTAAAATTAGATTATTTTTATAGTCGATAGAAAATTCTGAAAAAATTCATATGTGTTTTTTTAAAAATTAACGAATTCGATTTGCTTAAGAGATATAATAGCTTATCGCGAAAATTGTTGAATAATTTTTTGTTTAAACAAATGTTTAATAACTTTTGGGGCAACATTCTGAATTTTTTGAAGTACGGAAATTTCAATAAGATTACATTTTTTACTGGGAGGTTTTGACAAAGCATCCTTAGAAAAAAACCCATATCAATTCAAGGGGCAGGAGAGGGCAGCTGAATTTTGGCTTAATCGATAGTTAATACCTTTCCAAGTAACCTCCAATTTTATGGAAAAAACGTACCCTTATGATTGTGCTGCTAAAAATTTTCTGTCAAAGAACTGACATTTACAAAATTGTTTACATATTGTGCTTACCTTCAAACTTACATTCCATTTGGTTTTATTAGATTTTCTTTGCTGCACGCGCTTTCACACGTTTAAAGGTTTTGCCGAATAACTCCACCAATATTGCGCTTGAAAAAAAAGGCCAAACTCCAACTGAAAATAAAGAAAGATTTTGGGGTATAGGACGTTACTCTTAGCATATTTTACTTCTTATAGGATCCCTCTTGCCAACTGCATGCTAAAAAAAAATCTTATCTGAACACTTTTATTTTTCGAGTTTTGGCCAGATTTTTGGCAATCGGCCGCACTGTGTGCCGTGGCACTTCAATTGTTATTTTTTTTTTTTTTTATAAAAGTTGTTGAGAGTGCTTTTTCTTACTTTACTGCATTTCTGTATGTGCGTAGCGCATAATTGTGCGAAAATTTTTTTAAATGTACCATTAGTGCTTCGCAAAATGATAAAATTTTTTATTGGGCTAAACGCAATGTAACACTAAATGGCATACAATTCATAAACTAGACAATTTTTCGGTCAACATTGTATGGTAACCGTATTTTGAAAAATGTGTACTGTTTTTATTTGTGATGTTTTTTCAGCGTATTTGTTTTCGGTGATGCTTTGTCTCACTAAAATTAAGAAATGAGCATGATTTTTTTGATTTTTTTGTTTGAGGATATGCATAAGACAAAATGAAATTTTGTCAATAACGGTATAATTATTGGCTTTTATCATTAAAAAAAAACAAGTCTTTGATTTCAAATTTAATGCAACATTTTTAGTTGCGCTCAAATGAGTGAAGAAAAATTTCAATAAGTTAATGATTGCTTTTTTTAAATCAAACTATCACTCATGTTTAGTAAGGCTGCAAATTTTTAATTTATCACTTAACATCAACAAAAGTGCACTACCTCCATCTATGTAAATTTAAATATCTTCACTAAATGTGTGGTTATTTTTAATTTGTTGTCCGATGATAACAATTTTACACTAAGTATTTTTGAAAAAAAATTATTTAAGATACAAGCTAATAACAAATATAAAATGTTTATGGCCTTGCTGGAGCGACTTAAAATAGTGAATTAAAAAAAAAAAACTTGAATTAATCACTTTTTTCATGTTTAGAGTCCTGAAGCTCAGTAGTTTTTATCCGATCGATACAGTATAGATATAGGCTGAGAGAGAATAGACATATCTATACAAAATATTAAATTTTGTACAATTCAGATGCATACTTCTCGAAAATTTATTTATTTTCAAAAAAAAAAAACTGCTGAAAAACACAAATTTCGCGAATTCTCGCAAACGCTTCTTAAGAAAAATTAATTAATGACATATTTATTTGTTCATTAGCCCCAATTTAGTCTCATTTTTGAGGTTCGAGTTTTGTGCCATCGTGTTATTTTTAAACTGTCGTATTATTAAAAAAACAATAAATTTCAGTGTATTTATCAAATATGAAAAATTGGGAATTTAGCACGTCATACAGAAATCGTATTAATGAAAAATAATTTATATTTACAGCGTTTTTAATAGTTTAAATTGACACAGTTTAATAAAATTGTTAATGTTGTTCAGATAATTATCTTGTTTGCAAGGCGTACGAATAAATTTATCTGTTTCAATTATAAAATAATTAGTCCTTGTTATTCATGAAACAGCAGTTTTGAATTTAGCAAAGTTCAGCTTTCTCAATAACAATATAAAACTTTTTCGCTTACAACAAGCAATTAAAAGATATCTTGCTTTTTACAAAAAAAAAAAAAAAAAAAAAAAAAATTCAGGTTTTCCAGCATTTCAATTAAGATTATGCTACTTGCATTAACAAACCGCATTACATTGTATTATACCCAGCCATTCTAGACATCAGCATTGATTTTTTAAAATTCAAATGGAAATGTGTTTTGATTATACTGAAAGTACTACAAGAACCACAAAAATATGTTTATCTTCTTGTTTTTATGCAGATTAGTAAGTGAATATTCCCACTGCACTTGATCGCTACATGTAAGGCTCTTTGTCTATCATGTACAGAAAAATATAACAGAAAAATTTCATATATCCTGACATACAAACATATACGACGAGATGAAAGAAGCTGCACTTACAATGAAAAACATATCATCTGAAATACAATAACATTTGGTAATTGAATGTGAGAAAAAATAATACAAAACATTCTTATATAAACACTGTACCTAAAATGAGTAAGAACTAATGAAATTACTAAAAAAAACTTTGATTCTTATAATCCAACCTTTCACAACTTGAGATGAAAGTCAATTTTTAATAATATTTTTTTTTTAATATTGAAATCATTTTCAGTTGCTTGTTCTATAAATCTGTTGTATAAAATCACTCGCCTTTACTTTTATAACGATGTTTTTGGAATCTAATATCAAATCTGCATATGAAATCACAGCAAGACAAATCCAGCACAAATTTTTCACTTTTTTATATTTATATACACATACAAGTAAAATATGCACAACCCTGTAGACAAAGTATCTAGTATGTGGTGAACATTATACTAGTTGATTTTTACCTAAGACTAGTTTTTTTTCATATAACGAAGTATTGATTTTAACACTGGGTTGTTATATGAGTAAGTTATAAACAAGTTTAATGACTAGCTGTTTTCTTTCTAGTTCGGAGGCAACAAATATTATAAAAATCAAAGTTTTTTAAGCCAGAGTCAGTAGTTTTATCAAAGTTATTTTTAATGAATACGAAATTTATTATTCATAACCCTAAGTCTAGACGAGCAATTTGTTTGGCAATTATTGCCGTAGCAACTATCAAATTCTATTGCCAACACTATATATTAACGTGTGGATTGCATAAATATGTATTTGAACACATGTTCAGCAACAAATGTTATAATATATTGCTGAGCAATAATCTTTTAACACAAGCTGTCAAAATTAATTATCATTTACAAAAAAGGAAAAATTTTAAACTTAAAACATAAAATCTAAATACAAAATTTACGAATTAATAATAAAAAAGTAATTAAAAATAAATTGGTTGCCAAACAAAATGGAAATATTTATTTACATACAAATTCATGTTTTGTGTTTAGACATACGTTAAAATGTTAAGCATAGAACATTTCTGTGACGTCATTCTGCCGACTTTATTGCTTATGTTAACAAATACAAATTGCTCGTATAGACTTAGGGTAAGTTTTCTGTATGTCGTGCTAAATTCCCAATTTTCCATATTTGATAAATACACTGAAATTTATTGTTGAGGGAAAGCTAGCTTCTATGCGCATTTCACTGGTTGTTTAGGCCAGATCGTCAGGAAACCTTTTCCAAAGATTTTAGAAAAGCTTAAAATATTATACCAATTAAACCTTAAAGCGAATAAGAAATATAAACAATCAAAGTCTCACTTGTAACTATATCAAAGCTTAAACAAAACATCAACAATAAGCAGTGAGTTTATCTTTTCTTACATTTCCCTACAATTGGTTGGATTTTTTCCAACTCGAATTGTAGTTGTAAGTAGGTAAAAACAAAATTAAAAAACAAATTGCTTCATTTTATTGTTTCCGTAAGAAAAATTGTAGAGGGAAAGCTAGCTTCTATGCGCATTTCACTGGTTGCTTAGGCCAATTGAAACCTTTATTACTAGCAGTGAAGTAGCTTAAGAGAAATGTATGTATTTTGGAATAATTCTAGACAGCAGCATATTTTGTGTCTTCCTGTTTCACTTTAGCTGCAATTAAAAAGAAAAATCAATCTTTCCGTACTCAAATCAATCCGAAGCGGTATTAATAGTGCAGTGAGTACGGATTTTCTTGAATCAAGTACAGAAAGATTGATTCAAGTACGGATTTCCAATCACAAAATACTTAAATTATCCATATTCAATCCCGTTTGGTACTTGAAATAATCCGAAATTAAGATTGAGTTAAGTAAAACTAAGATTGAATCAATCTCAAAATATGCTTGATTAAGAATTATAAAATTGTTTTAATCCGAATTCGTACTTAAAATAATCCAAAAATTTGATTGATTTATGCAAAACTAAGATTGAATCAATCTCAAAATGCGATTGATTCAGTTATTATAAAGTTCATTTTATCAAGAAATTAGAAAGAAAAAGTTATAATGATTGATTTACTTACCCGTATTACACCTTACAGAATTATTAAACACCAATATCATGCCCGATATGGTTTTTATTTTAGAAATCTTATGTACATATTTAACTAAAAATATAAACTAAATGAGAATCAAGAGTTCAAATTTACTTTTTAACCCTTAGTGGTGCACATGAGTCTCGCCAGACCTTTTTTCAATTTGTTTTGAAAATTAAAACATGCATTTTTGATTACGACTAGTTCTTAAAGTAATCATAAAAAAACTTGATTTATCCTGAGTGTTTTTCTTTCTGTGTGCATACTTTGGTCATAAATGAAATTAATTTTATGTACTTGGCAATTTTTTTTCTTTCATTGTTATTCGTTGAATATTCAGATATAACACCCCTTTCAGACTCGGCAAGTTAGCTAGGCATGTCATTTTCTTTTGAACTTGCTTTTATTTTTACAATCCGTAATTTAGTTGCGCAATTTTCAATTTCTTTTTTACTAAAATTTTTCGTAATTTTTTGACGCCTTTTTGTGTTTAATTTATGCCTTAATTTTAATTGTGATTTAAATTGTAAAATTTGGTTTAAACAATGGAACTTCAAAAAAAAATAATTATTTAATTAAAGATATACTTGACTGTATTGCAAAAGCGGTTGATTTATATCCGATAACAGTGATTAAGAGAAACTCCTGGTTTGTTTGAAGCACATTGTTTGTTTTTCCGTTTCAATTTCTAAATTTTGGATTTAATAAAAGTGATTTCGAAAAAAATTTCGCCACAATCAATAGTACCTACCACAAACAAAAACCATTCAAAAACAAAAATATATATTCTTCTTCAGGCAAAAGAGTTGCGCAACTAACTTGCCGAGTCTGAGAGGGGTGTTAGAATATGAACTAACAATAACACTGTGCAGGTGAATTATATTCTTTATATATGTTAAAGAAATAAAGGGGGATAAAATGTATGACCGACCTTCATTGGTATTTTTCCTTAACATTCTCTCAAAACATACTTATCATCATTCACTAGGGGGATTCCATACAAATATAGCGTGTTAATAAAATTCTTAAATTTGGTCCCATGCAGTGCCTAGGATGCCCCTATATAAATCAAATGTATGACCAACCCTTCTTTTTTTCATCTCTATAATTTGTTTCTCCTCCTCTATATTCGAAATAACGGTATATCTCAAAAATTTAACGAAATTAGGCTCACCCGCTAGGTGATCCGCCTGTGGTCTTCTGCTCGGAAAAGAGCTGTACTTGAAAACTTTATGATCATTATTTTTACTGATGGCACATTGAGGTCTTTGTAAATTTTCGACTTTTTTATAAACAAGGTAGCGAGACAGTGCACGATAACTGAATTCAATAGCACCAAATGGGCTTAAATATAGTGTTGTGAAGTAAGAGTTTGCAATTATAACTTAGTTTTGCTAATAAGCCAATCTTGTGACATCTTCACTTTAAAAGTCGATCTATTTGTACACAGAGATATTGTACGGGCAGATGTTTAAGGTATTATTTGATTTTTGATTTTAATAGGGGAGCATGACTCTCTACGCAAGGCTAATTTTATTTGTTTACATTCTCTTACATTGATATTTATCGGGTTTTCCAATAAGGACTTGACGATGACTTGGTCACACATTTCGGCCATAACGGACGCTATTTCGCGTTCAATTATGGCTCTGAGTTATTCTAACGTCGTCGACTTTTTGGCATAGACCAATGATTTGACGTAGCCCCAAAGAAAATAGTCTAGAGGCGTCAAATCGCACGAACGAGGCGGCCAATTGAATGGTCCATTTTTTGAGATAACACGCTCACCAAACTTACTCTTTAATAAAAATATGACCCAATGACGCCGCCGGCATGCAAACCGAGTCAGCTTGATCTTGTATGAGTGTAAACCAAAATCTTTACGCAAAATTCGCCATCAAGGGGTCTTGGCGATGCCCAATTCTTAAGAACGCCACGGAATCGGATCGTTTGATACGGATGCCTGAACGGCAGCGGTATTTTGGCCACTTCGACCAACCCGTTGTCTCACTCGCACGGCAGCATGACACAATGAATATGTAGACTCCAATTTTTGCACTAAACTTGTTATTGCTTGTCTACTAGGGCGAGAATAACGACCGAAAATTGGAGTTAACGCTCTAAAGTTGCGGTCATAGACTCCGAATTTCGGTAGAACATTTTTACAATTTACGTACGTTGTTCGTTCGTGTACTTTACCATGATGAAAATGTTTCGTTCACTGAAAAAAAGGAAAGCAAGAGTAAGAGTAGATGATCAGTGAAATAGTGCATTCACAAATTAAATTCAAAGTTGTCAAGTACCTATCGGAAAACCCGTTATTTTCCCTTATTGTAATCATTTTGCCAAATTAAATATGTGGTCCCGTAAGTATATGAATGCTCAGAAAAGCACTATCATCAGCAAAAGTTGATTTGTGGGTTTAGTTGTTGGCTGGCATGTCTAAAGTATAAATCAAATATAAAAAAGGCCCTACACTTACAAAAGCTCCTTCTTTAATAATAAATTTTCGACCGTCTAAGTATTTTTCTAACAGCTTGTGTGTGTAAACTGGTAAATTTACCTTCAATTTACGTATTAAGCCTTCGATCCAGACTTTAATAAAAGCTTAAGAAACATCAATGAAGAGAGCAGAGCAATATTTTTTTCTTTAGCAGTTTTCCTAAGGACATTTAATAGTCTGTGGGTTTGTTCGATTGTGCTTTGTTTTTTGTCTAAAGCCAAAAGTTTCTCAAATAGCTTTTAAATGTTATAAAATAAGGTAGTAGGCCTAGTGGCTCAACTTATGTGTGATCTTCCGTGACTTAGGTATTATGGTATCAGAAAGACCTTCTATTCTTTTGGGGCTTAAGTCAGGAATAGCTTTATTTACTTTCCTTATTTTAATTCTTGTAGCAGTGCCGTAGGGTTTGGTAGGTTAGGGGTTAATATATTTTTTGTTAATGTTTAGCAAATATGTTTCCTTTATCAACATTATTTTCCAACTTCCATTTGAGTTTTGCAAGGGAGGAATAACAGTTTTTTCAAATATTCAATTGCACGCCATAATGAGAAGCCAGATTACCAAGTTGCATCAAATACCTAAAGATACTTTTTAAGTATTGTTATACTAAATAACAATTATTATTAGACAGCAGACGACAATTATTATCTGTCCTGTTACGGTTACAATTTCATGTATTGATCTCAAAATTTTTAAAAAATAGAATACGAGACTCTAAAAAAGTTATTTTAATTTTTAAAATTAAAAAAAATTTTTTGCGATAATAAAACTGAATTTCACTTTGTACCCTAGCGGAAAGGGTACAAATGTAAATTTTTCATATATAATATGCTATAACTTTTTTCCCTAATCATCAGATGCCTTAAATTCTGCGAAATCTCTGCATTTATAATACACAGTACATTTCTTAAACTTTTTAAAAAGTATCGTGGGGCTTTCTCCTAATAAGAGGGCCTGGTTAATTTAAAATCCTTTAGAGGCTATTTGGGTACAATTGTACCTTCGCATATTATATGTGAAAAGAAGCAGAAAAACTAAATAAAACGATTTGATATCGAAGATTTTTTTTTTTTTTAAGAGTAGTAAATTAAATGTGACAGAAATAATTAAAAATATGTTTACTGAGATTCTTTGCTCATCACAGACGGCACTAGTATGGACCATACATAAATTTCTGGTTTTGCGTTGTTTTCATGGTTACGTTGGCAAATATAATACCTTCCAACGACGCTTGAGGCTCCACGACTACCATATGGTACTTTCGGCCAATCTTCTGCTTCTGCTTACAAAAGAATGCGTCTTGGCAAAACCATTTCTACTGCACCGCGAAGAAAATATTTTCTCGTAAACTAATTTGTTTATGCTATGTTCTTAAACTGTGTCTTTTCGGGGATTCCCCGTTTTGCATATTTAAGTGTAGAACAATAAAAAAATGTACTGTTTTGCTTGAATATTTCTTAAAACCATCCATGAAATACGAATGTGCATAAAAGCCAAATTTGTCAGCTCAGAAACAAACCAAATCTTAAGTTTTTGTTTTAATGTTGTGTATAATAAACAAATCGCTATATTTTCCTTACAAAGAAATGAAGTCGACATTTCATAATTCTTCTTATTTGGCTAGTATAAATCTATTACTTTTGCAACAAGTGTCATTTTAAAGAGTTATAAAGCTAGAACGATATGATTTTAAAAAAGATATTATATTTTAGGCCATTATAATCATGGTATAAGGATTACAAGGTACTCTTTCTTTCTCTCTTTCTTTTATGCTGGCATATTGCCTTTTGACAACTAACGTATTTTGTGAAAACTGTGCTACCATATTTGTTCTTAATAATCCCATTTTGTACTTTTTTTTTTGTCAAAATAAAATTTTATTTTGAATAAATCAACAACACAAAAAGTTTTTAAATTAAATTTTTACAAAGAGAAAATGAGCTGCACATTCCAAGACTGCAAGAATACAATGTGCAACTGTTAGCGTTTGGATATCAAATTTTTTAAAATACCGCTGTTGCCGTTCACGCGTAAAAAGTGGTTGAATGCTTGCAGGAAGAAAGAAGCATATTTGAAAAAAGAATCATTTGTTTGCTCAATTCATTTCGCTCAAGAAGACCTTCGAGGGAATAAACACAATGTAAGGCTTAAAACAGGTAATTTGGAACATTATAGTTATAAATGATGGTTCATTGCGAACGGATCAGGCATCCAATGCCAAAGAACATCTTTGTTTTTATAGTTCATTATCGTTAAAAATTATCTTTCAGTCGGCTTAATGAATGTTTTGAGTCCCATGTTAAAGAATATATTGAAGCATATTTCCAAGAGCGTGATGAATACTTAAACGGGTAGGTTTACCTTCTAATTGAAGTTTAATCGTGAGCAATTATCGACAAAAGCAAATTACATAAAACCAATAATAACATTGTAAAAAGATTTTTTTTAGGGAGAAAATTTTTCAAAATTCTCAAGTTGAATCATCAATATATATAAACCATTTGCATGTAAATAAAAAAATTAAAAAAATAATAGGTTAATAAAATTTATCAAATAAAGTTTAACAGATTTTCATCACTATTTTAAATTAAAATGTCTCTACCACAAGTTTCGCAGAACTAAAAAACCACCAGGGTAAATAACGGTTTCTCAAATATTTCGCTATCACTTATGTATTTTTAATTTATTAAATAAGATTAATGGCCATTTTCTCATTAGGCGATTATCTTTTTTCCCAACGAAAAACTGCACATTAAAGAAATTTGGTTTTCTCAATGTCTCATTTGCTTCTATTTTGTCGCAATGCTAACCGGCACTCATCTGCCAATTATTTATTTTCCTTTTATTTGACGTACAGATAAATTGAATCAGCTGACTCCCAACTTTTACATGTATTTTGGGTGGTGTTGCCAACTCAAACCAATGTTTTTTTTCGGTATATTGAGAAACCCAAAATCGTTAACGGACAGTTTATCGCTATAATAAATTTATGTTGACATTAGGTAACAGACAGTTTGTAGATACATTGAGAAAATGGCCATAAGACTAAAATTTGTACGTAAGTTTCATATATTTAAACTCTATCCATTTTCTTCATGTGGCAATATTTTATTAAACCTGAATAAAAAAATACAACAGAGCAAAACACAATAATTGCCAGAAAATTTTAAGTGCCACTACCTTGTTTTCCTTATACCATGATTATAATATTATATATATACCATTATTCAAAACGCAGACTAAATCATAAACAGTCACAACTCAAAAATGTTAAGGAGAGTTAATGAAACTGGCTTTAAGAACATGTTTGCAATTTTATAATCAAATTGAGTTCCAAAAAACTTAAAGAAGATTTTAAAGCAAACAAAATTTTCGTGGTCATTATAGATTTAATTTGTGGAGTGGACGAATAGAGTCATAAAGTATACAAAATCTTACACTTTTGTTGATTTGCTAAATTTTTCTTTTCGAATATGTGCTTAAGGCTTTTGCTCAAATAACTCTTAAGAAAATGATGCATTTGGATAAGTAAAAATTTGGAGAAAGCAATTGAAAACTTAATATGCATTTTTCTCGTTTTCACCTTTTCTGAAATGTTACTATTACTATTGAGTTATCGATATGCTTATTCATACATACATGCAAATGAAAAGTTACCAAAATGTTTGACTAGAAAAAATTACGAATATAAATATTAAAAAAATTATATCGTATCGATAGCATTACAATATCGCTTGGTTTATTGGGTAGCTGTTGGTTTAAATATGTATTTTGATTGCATGTTTCTATAAATGTGTGAGCAAAAACTTTAGTTTATAGTCTACTCAAATATGTGATTTTAGACTTTGTATGTAGACATTTATTGAATATTCAAGTGTGTTTTTATATCGATTTCAGTGTTGGATGAGAAGTAAGTTTTCTAAAGAAAATATATTTAAGATGAATGATTTATTTTTCGGAATTTGGATAAATCGAAACTTTTATACAACATTTCAAGAAGATTGAGAAAACTATGGTCAATTGTGAAATTATATCAGAAAAATCGACCTTACTCATTTATTCAGTGATTCAGTGGGTTACTTATAGATATATTCCACAGAATGATTTTGACTTTATTTTTATATATTTTTGTTAGATTTTTGTAAGTCTTTTTTTATCAAAATAAAACAAGCAAAAGTGTTATATTAGGCTGTGCCGAATTTTTGATACCCTCCACCGACAATTTGAATATTTCAGGAGTGATATCTACATATATAATGACTATTTATTATTAATTTATTTTTATAAAAACAGACATCAGCATTAAAATTGGTTGAGGTTTACCCTATATTAAATTATTGACCGATAAATGAAATTATGATAGCATTATTTATTACGGTTTTAGGAGTACTAAACTGTTTTCGGGAGTAGGGTTTATATGGGGCCTAGGCTAAATTATAGACCGATCTTTATGAAATCTTTTAGTGTCATTTCTAGTCCTAAAAAACTGTGAAGTACCAAATTTTATTACGATAGCAGTAATAATTACGGTTTTAGGCGTACTTAACTGTTTTCTGGGCGTAGGGTTTATATGGGGCCTAGGGTAAATTGTAGACCGATCTCCATGAAATTTTACAGTGTGGTTTCCAGTCAAATAAAACGAATATTTGCATAATTTCATATGATTTCGTGCATTTTTTAATCATTAATGTTAGTTTTTGTTACAAAATTATCAATTTTTTAAAGTGTCGGTCGCACATTTTGATTCATAGCTCTGATCCTACTGAGCCGATTTGGCTGGATTTCAATCCAAAACTGCTTAGGATAACTACAAGCAATTTGACACCCAGTTATTTTTTTTCTTTTGAGTTTTTCGAATGACAAACTTAGTATCCCCTTTTCACAACTTATTGTGGTGGAGGGTATAAAAATACGTGTCGCAATTAATCAACAAGAGGGTATTAACTCAAAATTTAAAAAGTTTTAGAAGAAGCAAAACCATTCTTAATTTAACATTAAAGGCACAGAACCATTTAATTCCCAAAAAGTAGAGAAAATAGCATGATAAAAAAAAAAAAATCACTAAAAAATATAAAAATATATCAAAAATATAACAGATTATCGACTTTTTCAAAATTTTGCAGGCCTGTGCAATCTTTATGACTATTTTTCTTGTTTCTTTAGCAATTAAGAACTCGGTTTTAAAGGATTATGTTTTTGCACAAATATTTAAAAAAACGTAGCATTTCCTAAATATAATTTTATTAATATTGTTGTCTGTGGCAAAAAGGAAAAAGAGCTTAAGTTGACTTGAACTAATTTGGAGTTAATATCCCTTTTAAGATCTTGATGTTTCAAGGTATCCATGGGCAAAGATTTAATTTTATTGTAGAATTTTTTAGGGAGTTTTAGCAAATTAATTTTAGCTTAACTGTTTTTAATGTTTAATATCATTTGGTTAAACAACTAAAGTTTACTTCCGATCTGTTATGCTAAAACAACTTTAACTGAAGAGAAGTTAAGATTGTATTAGAATAAGAATAAAATTTCAAAGCTAACCTTTAAAATTGCTCTCCTACAAAACTAAGTAAATAGACTTAACCCTGGATGGTTACTGTTCGTCGAATCGATGAAGCTCATTAACATTTGATCATATAACTTTTTAATGTATTTTCAAATTACGTTCTTTTTTTCAACAACGTTAGCTGATGATGAAAGCTTTAAAAAAATAATTAATTTTAAAACACAAAAAAGTGCTGAATTTCGTATAAAATTTTGAGATAGAAAAAGGACTTTTATTTTTTGTGTCTTATTTTATTTAAATAATATGATTAACCAAAAAATGTTTTGTTGGTTTTTTACTTTAAAAATTGTTCCGCTAGAATTTTTTTTAAAAGTTCGTCGATTCGACCAAGAGTAACTAAAATGAAGAGTAACCTTTCAGGGTTAAGCACATTTTTCTTATTGCCAAGGAAATATTCAACAATAAAATTAATCTCTCGATTATAAAAATTAAAAACCTTTATTTAATCATTTTGGAACTATAAACCAAAATTACCTACAATTATTTTAATACACAAAAGTAGTTGAGTTCATAAATTATACATTTTGTATTAATTTCCATGATAACATTATTTAAAATTAATACCCTTATTTAATACATGTGTATGTGTGTACACATATAGTTTTGCATATGTTGCCATAGTAATTAATACCGATAATTAATTAATTCACACCAAAGTATCATGTTCAAATAATTAAATAATCAAACTTCGTTAATTCTAAGAATAATTTCTCATTAATAATGTAATAAGATTTTACTTTTTTTAACATTAAAAATAATTTCTATAAATTTAAAAACTTATTTAAAGAAAGCCTCCATTTTACTTTTACTGATGAATTAATAAAAATTATGCATATTCCACGAAGACAGAATGATTCCTTTGCTTGACTTAAAAACAGTGCAGTACTAATTGGTCTCAAAGGGAATAAGTTCTTTCACTACTTCTTTTTGTTTATTTATTTATTCATTTTCCTTTTCAAAAAATTAGGTTTCTTTAGCTAAGTTTCACTTTCCATGGAGCAAGAACAAGCATCAACTTTTATTCTTTAAAATTTTTTTTTATTAACAAAGAAATCCACAACCAACACAACACATTGTGCATCTTTAATTGATGTTTATTGTGGCATACCGCAGTGCAGTTGAAAAATTAAGATACCACCTGTAGATGCTACTGCCAGGTCATGCAAATATTGCAATTTGTAAGAGTAAATGGGTTGAAAAGTACAATCGTCACTGGTTAACTGCAGGTGACATAATCCGTTCGCATTTTTTTTCCCGTTCTTTTTTTTCATTTTATTTGTTTTGTACATCTAAGGTGAGAGTATTTTAATACGCTCTTTACTTTTAATTTGTATGCAAGTTGGATGCTGCTTTCTTTTCATCAGCGTAAAAGGGGTTTAATTAACAAAATCAACATAAAATATTAAAACAATATTTTTTATTTTATTGTTCAAAACTCTACTTTTATTTTACCCTACAGTAGAATCGCTCAGAAATATTTTATTCTTTTGAAACGCAAAAATTATTAACTTGTAATAATTTTTGGTAGGTGGTGCGCCCGTGTAGGCTTATTTTTTAATAAAACCGCAATTTTTATTAATTCTCGAAAGTTTCGTTTTTATGAAGAATGCAAAAATAAATTAAAAATAAGTTGTTCTTTTCAGCAATAAAATTTGCCTAGTCAGAATCCAATCAGTTGATAGTATAGTTTTAGATCTGTTAAGACATAAAAGTTACTATACAAAATACTTCCACTTTTTCTTTGAATCGAAAACAATAAGTTCAACCGTCAAATTTTATCGAATGTGCGTTAAAAAAATAATTTTTTTAATAAAGAAAAGTAGCAACGAGCGACGCATGAGCTCACAGTCTATAAGATAGTTTTTCCCAGAATTCACGGGAAATTCTAACCTAATTCAAAACCAGCCTGCAAAAAATTATAATTTCATGTCAAGTGACCCAATTTTTAAATCGATGTCTTCCGATTTGGGTGAAATTTGCACCAAGCTTAGTCCTAGTCCTTAGACACAACTTTTCAACAAGATCGGTCAAAAAGTTTCTGAAATAGAGGGGGTCAAAGATTGACATTTTGGCCATACAGGTGTTCTTTCTCATCCATGTAACTTATTACCTATTGGTGTTAGACAAATTTGTCCCTAGTAGCTTAGATAGCTATTTGATAAATCTTTTTAAAAAAAATATTTTTGTTTTTTTAAAAAATTTTTTAAAATTTCTTTTGTAATAATTAGTATTGTGGTTATTTTGTTGAACTATTCATAGTTTTTAATCCAAATTTTTAATATTTCTAATTAGGCTTAAGTTCATTAAATTAAATTTTCACGAAGAAAGGAATTTCACAACATGAAAATTAATTAAAACTGTTATTGATAATCATTCATTCTTGACCGTGGCCCGGCCGGAAAATTTAATTTAATGAACTTTTTTTTTTTTAATTTAAAATTTTTTTTTTATTTTTTTAACGGGAATGTTTTTTTTTTTTTGCTCAAATGAAAGCTTTTGTCTTTTCCTTTATGATAGTCCTGGTCCTTTATGAAAAAATTCAAAATAGTGCTGCATATGCTAAAAATTTAAAAATCCTCGTCTTGAGTTAGAAATTATTTTTTTTATACATAAGCCACTCGTATCCCAAAAAGCGACCAATACTACCTTAGAGCAAAAAAAAAAAAAAAAAACATTCCGGCTAAAAAAAATAAAAAAAAGTTTTAAATTTAAAAAAAAAAATGTTTTAAATTTTTTAAAAAAATCAAATATATATTTTTTTTCAAAAGATTGATGAAATAGCTATCTAAGCTACTTGGGACAAATTTGTCTTACACCAAAAGGTAATAAGTTACATGGATGAGAAAGAACACCTGTATGGTCAAAATGTCAAATTTTGACCCCCTTTATCACAGAAACTTTTTGACCGATCTTGTTGAAAATTTGTGTCTAAACTACTATTTAATAAGACTAAGCTTGGTGCTAATTTTACCCAAAGCGGACGACATCGATTTAAAAATTGGGTCACGACATGAAATCCCCCATATATAATTTCATTATTTGTGTGTTCCTCTTTTTTGGCTATCCAGAGCTTTTTGAAGCCCACTGACAGGCTAGAAAGCTGAAAATTGGCATGCATATAGTAAAACACCCAGGCCAAATTCTAACGGAAAAAAGGATTAGCAGCATTTAATTTTTTAAAATTTTAGCTTATAAGGGTGGTTAAATTTTAAGGGCCGATGTTGATTTTGAATAAAACACAAATTATGAAGGAAATTACTGTCATTTCTTTTAATTATGATAATATTGGTATGGTTCATCTATGTATGGATCAAAATATCGCCGGATCCAATGATCCAAGTTTTCGATGATGCTGAGGCATAATTGAGGTTCTATGCCGTTAATGTGCCGAATTATCTCATCCTTTAGCTCTTAAATTGTTGCTGGCTTATCGACGTACACCTTTTTTTTCAAATAATCCCAAAGAAAGAAGTCCAACGGTGTCATATCACATGATATTTGCGGCCAATTGACATCGCCACTACGTGGGATAGCACGGCCATTGAATTTGTCGCGCAAAAGAGCCATTGTTTCGTTAGCTGTGTGGCAAGCGGCACCGTCCTATAGAAACCACATATCGTGCACATCCATATCTTCCAATTCGGGCCATAAAAGCTCGTTATCATCTCAGGATAGCGAACACCATTCACAGTAACTGCTTGACCGGCCTCATTTTGGAAAAAATACAGCCCGATGATGCCGCCAGCCCATAAACAGTACCAAACAGTCACTCTTTGTGGGTGCATTTGTTTTTCGACAATCACTTTTGGGTTATCATTCGCCCAAATGCGGCAATTCTGCTTATTGAAAAAAAAGATTTTCTTCGCAAATTGATCATTCACTGTTGCCATTTCTCAACGTGTTGTTCGATTGTGTATCTTTCCATGGTTTAAATTTAGTTATTCTGAAATCAAGAAATGTCAAATGAAATGCAGAAAAAAACTTGACGTTTATGTGTGGTTCACATTCAACATTGGCCCTTAAACCACCCTTTATTCAAGCCCCCTAATGACATAGGATGCTGAAATTGCCGAGCATATAATACTAATAAAGGAGCATAGCTTGAAGTAGTTGGATCTATGATTTTTTGACTACGGGCGAAGAATTGAGAGGAAAAGAGGTGTTGCAAATTTGTGTTATTGTCATTTCAGCTAATTTTGAGGCCCCATAAAGACCCTGCGGGAAATTTGTGTCAATTGGTCCAACAGACTGGTCCTGAGATTTGTGAAAATAGAACAAGTACAAAAAGAAAGGACTCATGACCAGTGAAAGAAGAACCAATCCCTTAACTGGTTTATGAAGAACAAAAAGGTAGAAAAAGTAATGAATTAGAGAACAGTCTTCACCGGTGCTGTGACGCATTTTTTGGTACTTTCTAAAATTTGGTTCTTGAATTTGTTTCATTGAAATAATACTACATTGTATTGAAATAATACTACATTTTAGTTACTGACACTAAGCACGTTCATTGAGAATAGAGCTGTGACTGGTCAAATGGTGTCACTTGACCCCCTACAATGACAACCCCATGTAAAAATATTCATATAAAGTGTTAGAACTAAAACCGGGACCAATGAAACTAAGAATTGCAAAGTAAATGGTACTAACGCTAGGGCTTACCTTTAAGTAGTTTTTTTCTGTCTGGCAGGGGCAGGCTTAACAGATAGTACACACCAGAAAAAATTTTAAATTATCTCTAATCACCAAATTCATTGCAAATTCATAGAATCAAGCAAACAATTTGTTGATTTTGCACCTATTACCAAAATAATTATATGATTACCAAAAATTTTAAAAATTTAAAATTGTATATACAAATATACATATTTTTTTTTTATCAATAAATCATATTTTTAATTTTAATTACAAAAATGACCAAATAACTCATTGCCGTTTTAAACAATGTGTTAATTAAGTTTAGGTTTTGACAACTCTACAATCAATTAAGATTTTTTGTAATTTAATTAATACTTTAATTCAAAATTTATTTCAAAACAATTAAAATGTTAAAAAATCAAAATTATATTTTTAATCTTCTTTTAATTAAAGTCCTTTTAAAACAATTAAAGTACTTTTAATAATTGAGGAATACAAATCTCTTGATGTTCTGGTCATAAAATTATAATGGGATGTCCGATTGACAAAACCTATAATCAAGGTACCGAAAAAGCATGGAAGTGCCTCGATTTATTAAAACGGTGTAGGAGATACCCCCTATATCCGATCGAAAAGTAAGTACAAATCTCATGTGTGGGCCGGTGCTTTAAAGTATATTTTTGAGCCTCTCGACCGCGTGCAGTAGAGGGCGAAATTTCTCATTGGTGATAGTAGGATATACAATTCTATTGACTCTCTTGAGTACCGTCGTAATGTGGGTTGTATTTGCCTGATTTTTCATTACTACAATGGGATGTGTTCTGATGAATTAAGGGTTCTGGTTCCCGAAACCTGTTCGTTTGTTCGTAATACACGTTTTTCCCTAAGAGCCCATCCTTTTGTGGTCGATTGGCCGGTACATCGTATAACTGGGAAAGTTCGTTTTTAGCCGGACTTTTGTGTATATGTTAATGAAACAACCTTTCTATGTTTAAGTCGAATGTCCACATGCACTGCTCCCTCTATCCTTCTTCCCATTACTTATTATCTCAGTTCCAACAAGGGGTCATCCCCTGAGTGTTGGTCCTAACAAAAAAATTAAAAAACTTCCTTAACCCTTATGTGCACATCTAGGTACAAGATGCCTTTGACGTTATCAACAACAATTCTTACATTGAAATTGATAGTTACTATGTCTGAACTTTCTTAAGAACTAATAACTTTTATGAATTAGTATTTTTGCAGCCTTCTCTTAACGAACAAATGATTTTGGAGGTTTTTTGTGGAAAATTTAATTTCCTACAAGAATATGCCCATCAAAATTCTAAAAAAGCAATTTCAACTTTTTTATTTGCAAAATACGAAAAAAAACTTCAAATGTAATTAATTTATATGGAAAAATGTTCGAGTTAAATTAAAATATGGAGATGATTTATTGGGAGAGTTTTTTTATGCCTGGTGAGAACCTTTGAAATGATAGCAGTTTTGAAAAGCAAAAAAATGTTTTTTTTTGCTCCGAGTAAATATATTTTTTGCGTCAAAAACGACAATATGTAAGGTACAATGGGCTCTTTATGGGCTATTTAGAGTGCCTAGACACGTTCAGATTGCATTAATATGTCAACAAAAGTTCACCGTACTTGCAACTTTGCTGAATATTGTGTGTTCAATATTAGGAGTCCCTTTAAATTATTCGAATAACAAGTGAAAAAAAAAATTGTTGATTAATTTTTTTTTTTTTTTTTAAACTGCATAAAAAATCAATTTTTTGGCAAAAAAAATTGTTAAAAAAGGTATTCGGAGGAATCTTAGCTACATTATTGCCATATGTGGCTATGCGGTATCACCAAGTCTGAATTAACTGCTGGCCAAAAACTAATGACACTTTTTTTAAGGGCCCACCGATTTGCAGAATAATTGGAGGCCCATAAAATAATGTGTTACCAAAATCGCCAACTGGAGTATAGAGTTTTACTACCCGTTAGTAATACAATCGAATCTATACTGCCAAGTCCGTGCGTGTTTCCAAAAGTCTTCATTTGTAGCATAGTGTAACTTTTTAGCAGACGTCTTTAAAGTTTTAAAACCCCTAACAGTAAAATCGAGAATAACCTGGTGTATTATATATTCATTTTATATTCCAACTGGTAATGGATATTTCTTTTTGTTTAAGGTTGTATATCGGAATTCAATAGTTCTCGTATTATCTATGCTCTCTTGGCAGAGCTAAGTCCTGATAATTAAAATAAACTAATTTTAAGCTAAAAAACAACTTAATATTATTATTGCCAACGTCATAGTGTTACAACAGCGATTATCTTACACTCTTAGAAATATACCATGATTTCTTTTGAAACAAATCGTAATTTATTTTGTATCTAGTGTTAACCCTTTAAGAGCTTAACCCTATTTAAAAATAAAAAAATTATTCCGCTTCGTGCACTTTAAGGCACTCAACACAAAGTTTGTAAGTCGAAGTCGTGAATAAATCGTTTAATGAGATCACCCAGCCTTTAAAGAAATATTCCTACGAAATGACCCAAAGGAAAACACACGGAGTAAAATACCGCAATTTGTTGATATCATTAGCCAGCGAAATCTGTAAGTTTTAGTATGGAAACAACAACTTAAGTACCATCTTAAGTACTTTTTGTAAAAAAGTTCCTTTGGTATCGTAAATATAAAATGATATCTAACAAATTACCAACCCGCTCCCACTTTAAGTGTCATTTTTTAAACGATCGTGGGTTAGGCATTTACATTTGGTTAACATTTTTATAATGTTCGAAAATAAACACTAAATATCGCTCCTTAGTGTTCGGTTCGGTAGATTTGTGGAATAAACAAACGCTAATAGTGTTTGTGAGGAATATCATTAAAAAAATAACGTTTCCCTGTTTGTCATCTGCCGAACACAAGAATAATACTGTTTTTATCAAACTCAACAAAAGATGAGAACATTAAATTCCGTTCGGTTTTTTTAAATCCACAAATTTCAGTTTGCTCGGTTCAGCTCAATAATGTTCGTCCCTTTTGGCTGGTAAAAAAACCAAACATTTTTTACAAAAACAAAATACACATACGAAAAAAAAAACAGAGAGCCAGCAAAATAATTTTTCACAAATGAAACATTTACGCAATACTAAAACAAGCTGTTTGTCGTCGTTGCTAAAATTTTTTGTTTGTTCATTACTTTATCAACGTAAAAAAAGAAACATTATAGAACATTAAAATATAATGTTTTTCTACAGTATCACTACAATTGTTCTGATTTTTGTTGAAGAACAGAACATTTTATAATGTTTAGCTCTTTCTTGAAAATAGTTACGAACGGTATTTAGAGTTGTGTTCGTCTACACAATCACTAAAAAAAAATATATGTATTTCTTGGGTGTGTGAGCCGAACGCTAAATAATGCACATACTGTTTATTATCAAACACTGGTTCAAAGTTTGTTTTCTATGGCGTTTTTAATATTATCATAAAATAAGATAATATTACTTATTCGTACATGCATCTATGTTAATTTTAACTATATAATTATGGTTTTTATTTTCATTTAGTTCAACATTGAAAAAAACCAGCTTGGTGTCAAAAGGTAAAATTATTAATGATAAAACTATATATAAAAGCCGAAAAGCATTACTATTTTTTCAACAAAATGTATACAAAAGTCCATGTAAAATTCTACCATATCTAAGTTGTTGATTGAAAAAAATTTTTTAGAGCTCCTATAACTTGAGGCCATTAACGCATTTAATATCAACAAATGTATTGTGAAAAGGAAAAAGTTCAATTTTGAATGGCAAAATACTAGTAACGAAATGTTACAAAAAAGGTTGTGTGATAAATTTTGAAATTTAAATTTAAATATTTAAAAAGAATTAAATTTTGCATTTTTGAGGTCACCCTTTTGCTATTTCTCTTGGTATTTTTATCACACTTAATTAGAAATTGTTTGAAAAATTATAAGATTTATGACCTGCAATTAAAAAACAAACCTCTTATTTTAATAACAAATTTAGCTTCAAGTGTCTTTTTTATATTCCAACAATATTTGTATCTAGTTTCAAAAATTCTTGCGCGATGTGCAATTTATTTGGCTTATATTGTATTAAAGCCTCAAGTTGGATCATGGGATTTTTTTAAACGTATCCAGAGGAAATGGAAACCGTTGCAATTCTATGCATTGGATGAATAGAGAGAAATGTGTATTTATTGGCACTGTGGTAAAACGCAACAATTCCATTTTCACATTTCAAAAGGAAAAAAGGGACACGTTATATTCATATCTACCCGCTGTAAAAATATCGTGCTATTTTGGCTTCATTTTGGTATAGAAACGGTTAGTTTGAAACATTATCTTTGATATGACTTTAATGTTAATTAAAAACTGTTTTGCTTCTACTAAAAAATACAATTATATCTTTGGTACTTTTTTTGAAGTTCAAAAGAGTAAGCGGTGAAAAGCGTACCCTTTTGTTACTGTTTTACAAAACCTATTTCTCCATTCATAAACATGTGCGTTTTAAATTATGGGCTCCCCCTACATTACTGAAATTTTTGGTACTTCAATATGGGGAAAAAAATAGGAAAAATAATATGAAAAGAAATATGAAAAAAACTTTTTTGTGCTGAATGTGGTAAATTTTGACATTTCTATAATATTGGTTGAGGGTCTTATGTGAACAAGAAATTAAATGACGAACAATTTTGGTACTATTTTGTTCTTCAACTGGTACTTTTTGTATGTTTGTTAATATTGAATCTAGGAACATAAACTTAAGCTGGGATCACACGATTGCCGCGATTGCGAAATGGTTACAACAATTGCCGCAGCACAGGCACACGATTGTTCTTACTTGTGTTAACTGCGAAAACAACTGTTGTGGTAGCTTTTTGATTTGTTTGAAAGGTCTTGTTGGTTTGTTCATTAAACAAACTAAATATGTATCATATACTTAAACAAGTTTTTGTTGAATAGTGTTATTTAAATTTTTTAAGAAATTGCAAAAATTAACTGTCTGTTCAACAATTTCGTAAGTAAGGTTCGCATAGAAATATTTCAAATAAAAATATTTGCACTGAACAGCTAAATATGCTTGTGAACATACATACATATTTTGTTAATAGCAATAATTAAAAAAAAATATGTAAATGTCATTTGATTGTGCAATCACACGATTGGGGTATTAAAAAGTGTGAAAACTGGTGCATTGCGGCAATCGCGTAATCCCAGCAATAAACATGCATGGTCCTGAGTAAAAAAAAAAAACTGTAAGAGGGAGCTTTTTGGTACTTTTTTCGTTATAGTACTGGTACTTATTTCTTTATTTATTTATTTATTTATTTAATCAATGGACATTATCCTTACTGACTAATAACAATATTGACTTAAAATGAATAAATAACATTATAAATTTTAAAATATACTAACCAACTTTACAGAGTATATGTAAATAAAAAATTACGAGTTCAGAAAAACAATAATTTTATGCTTTATGGAATTTAAACCTAAAGAAAAATCAACAAATTGTGATAAAGAATTAAATTGTCTACATAACCTTGAAAAAGGATCAGCAATGGCGTAATTTACTCTATAAAATTTAACAAAAAGCAGATTATAATGACGAGTATTGCGACCAGGTATATTAAATTTTACAGAATTTAAAAGAAAATCACAAGAAACATTACCATTAATTAGATTAACCATAAAAGATACATTTAGCATTGTACGGCGACTTTTGAGCGATGGTAGTTTTATTAATGCCAGTCTACTAGCATAGGAAGGAAAGTTTGTCGAGTAACTCCAATGAAGATCACGTAAACAGAATAATAAAAATTGTTTTTGGACAGATTCAATACGAGAATTATGAATGTTGTAATACGGATCCCAAATGATTGACCCATATTCTAAGATAGGTCTAACGAGTGACACGTACAGTTGCTTCGTTATGTATGGATCAGTGAATTCTTTAGCCCAGCGCTTAATAAAGCCAAGAACACCACGAGCTTTATTTACAGTTAATGTAATATGCGAAACAAAGTTTAATTTAGGATCCAGTAAGACTCCAAGATCAAGGAACGAATCAACCAACTCCAGTTGATGTCCACTCAAAGCATAATAAACATCAATACAGGTATTTCTATAAAAACGCATACATTTACATTTCATTAGATTTAGCTCCATCATATTATGATTACACCATAAAAAGAAGTTATTAAGATCCGCTTGAAGATAAAAATGATCAGCAAAGCAATTAAAAGAATGGAAAATTTTTACATCATCAGCATACATCAATATATTGGCAAAGTTAATAACGTTGGGCAGATCATTAATAAGCAGCGAAAATAAAAGTGGGCCAAGATGACTGCCTTGGGGAACACCGGACGAAACATAAATGTACTTGGATATACAATTATTGAATTGTACTTTTTGCTTTCTACCAACTAAATAAGAACGTAACCAGCTTAAACTTTTACCCGATAAACCTAATAAATCCAATTTAGTAAGAAGAAGTTGATGGTTAACTTTATCAAACGCTTTACTGAAGTCAGTATAAACAGCATCAGTTTGTTTCTTTTGTGTAAATGCAGAATTAATTAAAGTTGTTAAATGAAGTACATTAGTTGTAGTTGAACAGCCTTCTTGAATATTCGTTAAGATTGGACCTAGAAACATAATATTAAACATTTAATTTCATATGTGGGCTTTTTTGTTCTTCAACTGGTACTTTTTGAATTTCCATAAGTATTGGACTTAGAAACATGGGTGGACGATAATCTGTGAGAGTGAACCTTAGGGCACGTTTTTGTTCTTTAAATGTTACTTTTTTATTTGTATTAATACTGAACCTGGAAACATAAAATTCAACATGCAGATTCCATAGTGATTGAGAAACTATGAGAGGTACTTTTTTGTTTTTAAATCGGTACTTTCTGATTTTTTTAATTTTATAGAACTTACAAAATAAAGTTTAACATTCGCGGACCTGAGTGAAAGATAATATAAGAACCGGAGGTTGGTCCCTCGCCAAATCGATGCACTAGGATGAAAATAACCCAATTCTCAAAACATGTAAGTTTTATATCCTTACACTTATTACCATTAGTATCATACAATTTCTTTTATAAAAAAGAAATTCAGCGTAAGAAGCTGAATGAAATTGAAATCGTTGGCAATTTTTATTTAACCGTTGATTTCTCTGATATAGCATTAAACTACTGAAATTTGTAACACAGTCACTGACGTGATGGTATATTTGCCTGCTAATTTATTTTAATTTTTATTTTAACAGAAATTTTTAAATAACATAAACAATTATCAAAAGTAATTTTTGGGAATACAAAATTTTAATTTAAAAGATTTTGTTATTCGTGCTTAATTCCCAATTTTTATTCTTCATAAAAACACTTGAAATGTATTGTTGATGGGATGATCTATTCCTTGCTATTTCTATTCTATTTCACTGGTTGCTTAGGCCAGATCATCAGGAAACTTCATCCATAAAGATTTAAAACCAAATAAAACTGTTAAGCGTATAAGAATCATAAGCAACAGTTCTAGTTGTAACAATATCAAAGTTTAAACAAAAACATCAACAATAAACAGTGAGTTTATCTCTTCTTACATTACATCAAACTGGGAATTAAGCGCGAATAACAAAATCTTTAAAAAGTAAAATTTGGTATTCCCAAAAATTACTTTTGATAATAAACTTGAAAGTGCACAGTCTAAAAAAACATACCTGGCAACATGCTTTTGCAAGTTGTTTTTTCTTAACCTACTTACAACTACAATTAATGTTGGAAGAATTCCAATTAATTGCAGTGGGGAATGTAAGGAGAGATAAACTCACTGTTTATCGTTGATGTTTTTTTTTAAACTTTGATATTGTTACAAGTAAAACTGTTGCTTATGATTCTTATACGCTTAACAGTTTTATTTGGTTTAATATCTTTAGTTTTTCTAAAATCTTTACGGATGAAGTTTCCTGATGATCTGGCCTAAGCAACCAGTGAAATGCGCATAGGAATAGCTTATCCCATCAACAATAAATTTCAAGTAATTTTATCAAGCATAAAAACTGGGAATTAAGCACGAATAACAAAATCTTTTAAATTAACATAAACAATTTTTTAAAAACTATTTGTTTTTTGAAAATAAGACACGATATTTTTAATTAAATAAATAAATAAAAATAAATAATTAAATTAAAAGAAAAATATGTACTTTATGAACAACATATGTTTTTTTACGGAAAAATACATATACATATATGAACAATTTTTTTTTTAAGAAAAAAGACATTTTTCACAGCCAACAACAATTAATTGTAACAATAAACATAGTGTAATTGCCGTAACCATGGTCAACCATATTTTTTCTCTGCGTGTATGCATATACGTTTGCTACATCTCATGCACCTAAAAAAAAAACGTAAAACCGCTCTTTTTCCTACTGGGACCTATCGTCGGCTTAATGTTCAAACCTGTTAAATCCACTTTAAAGTAAATTAACGCTTCGTCGTCCAACATGTAGTTTTTCTTCAATTTGAGTCTTATTGCCATTTTCTCAATGTATCGACAAACTGTCTGTTACTTAATGTCAACATAAATTTATTATACCGATAAACTGTCCGTTAACGATTTTGGGTTTCTCAATATACCGACAAAAAACATTAGTTTGAGTTGGCAACACCACTCAAAATACGCGTAAAAGATGGGAGTCTGCTGATTGAATTTATCTGTACGGCAAATTAAAGGAAAATAAATAATTGGCGGATGAGTGCCGGTTAGCATTGCGACAAAATAGACGCAAATGAGACATTGAGAAAACCAAATTTCTTTAATGTGCAGTTTTTCGTTTGGGAAAAAAAATAATCGCCTAATGAGAAAATGGCCATTAAAGTGTGTAAAACCAACTATATTTTTGGTTTTCCTATCAAGCTGCAAACAGGAAAAATAATAAGTTTTTTTGTCTCTCCTGTAAAATGTGCTGAAAGGGAGTTATCAGGTTTGCATATTAAGCGGACGAGTAACAGGAGTAGATCCCATTAGGGGTTATGCTACGGTGATGTTATAACGCGGACGAGTTGTCGTGTTTACAGCAGCAGCTATATTATTCTGCACACGATTTACGCACAGCAGCTGAAATACAAATATTACATATACATTAGAGCGACTCAAGTTGTATGGAAGCAAAATTCGTGCTGGATGTACCCTCCTAAAAATGAACCTTGGACCTTTTTTAAGATGACATTTTAAATATTTCGGCTCCAGCTTTGACCATTTTGAAAAAGGCTCTTTTTTCGCATGTTTTGTTAATTTGAGAATCTGTTTCCTTACCAACATAAACAAATTATGTATCGTAAAAAAGGTTTTTTAGGGCGCGTTCGAATGTATATACAATTTGCCCAAGGACGATCATCCATGTCCTTTTTTTAAGTATTTCCTGTAAAATAACGGATTTGAATTTTTTGTTCAGGGTTGTTTGTAATAAAAATGCCTAATTAACATATTTTAATCTTTAGTCGATTTCAATAAATACGTGTACATACGTATACGTGTTTAACAAGTAAATCATCCTTGTATGCAAATAATTTGGATTTTTGCAAATTAGATGCATTTTACACGGTGCTCTGAAATATATATAAATGCAATTTTGTTGTAACTCTTATATGATAGCGGATTTAGTTTCTAGATTATGTATGGATGAAAATAGGACTAAAGAAAAAAAAAGAAATGATCCACGACTTTATGGCGGCATATTTATTAATAACTTTTTCATTTTGCGAAAAAAAAAATGCCGCCACAAAATCGTGGATCATTTCTTTTTTTCGAAGCTGGAGCCGAAATATTTAAAATGTTATTTTAAAAAAATCCAAGGTTAATTTTTAGGAGGGTGCATCGAGCACTTTTTTGGTGAGTCGCTCTAATACACATAAACAAAAAAATACATACGAATTTCTAAAGAGCCAATTTTTTATAAACGCAAATAGTTATGGAATGAAGCTTGTATATTAAAGAGAGTAGTTTTCTGAATCTTTAAAAGAGGATCGTTTTTAAAGTTTGTTCGATTTTAATTTCACAAGAATTCGATTTTCGAAATAACTGTATGCAAGCCAAAATTTTCACATGGAACCCACTAATATTAATAAATATTATCTTTATTGCGCCTGTTAATAGTTTTACTATAAAATGTTTAATATTGTGTTTGTGTGGAATGGTGCAGACGTCGACAAAGATTTTTCAAGCTACTTTTAAATGAGCACATCAAAATTAAAAAAAAAATACTAATAAACATAAATTTTAATTATTAAAATAAAAATAACATAAAAATTACCTTAAATGTTGAAAAAAATGTATTTTAATATTGTTAAATGTTAATTTTTAATAAAAATCATCTAAATAAAGTTTATATTTGTACAAAAAAAAAAAACATACATAAATAAAGGACCCAAAAAAAATAAAAATAACATGTATAATGTTAAAGTAACCACAGTACCTTTCTCAGCATAAACATGTATTTGTGTGTTAACATTTCGTTCCAAATAGGTTTTGCACAGTTATACAAATGTATAAAAATGAGCGAAAGGTGGTAACTAGAAAACTGCAACATCATTTTGAGACAAACAAATTTCATGCAATGTTGGTTACACTCGTACTCACGCACACTCGCAAATTCGTTAAGGTTATAATGTGCCTTAAACAAGTTTTTCCCACAAGCAGATGTTAATTGTATATGTCTATCTAAAGTGAAATGAAGGTACGAGTGAATTGTGGAATGTATTAAAAAAAAATCCTTGGGCGGTTAAACAAGTTATACAATGTGTAAGTATTCACCCCATAATAATGTTTTCTTTTTTTTTATTTTGCCTTCTATATTCATCCTTTTATATTTTACCCTTTAATAATTTAAAATGCTTTTTAAATAAATATTCATTTACAGTTTAGCAAATATTAGTTTTTCTAAAAGGACCTTATGAATTTTATATTAAAATCATAGTACCAACTAAACGTATGAGTAATATGCGTGCTGTTTTTTTTCTTCTGTTTTTCTATTATATAGTTTGCCTTCTTTATACATTCAAAGTGTTTTTTCTGGTTAAACAAAATAACATGTGTGTTACCACGGCTATAACAAAAAAAGCCCAAGATCACCTTTATGTAAAAAAAAAAATGTTTTCTAGGTTTTCGAATAAGTGCATAATAATCATACGCCCAGTTGGGTTCACAGAATATGATTACTCGTTCTTAGAATTTATGTTCATTGTTAGTAATTTAAGGTTTAAATATGATATTCTGCTAAATCACTACAACCTTTATGCTACTTAAGTTTTTAAATTGTATAGTTTTTTAAATTGTTTGTAGCTGTTTTCGAATATTATGGAAAAGAAATAAAAAAATGTGTAGATTTCGCAGCTTCTTAAAAAGCATTACATCGTATTTGCTAGTGCTTCGGTCAAACTGCATTACAGTGTCATGTTTTTTTTTAAATTTTTATTTAAAAATGCGGAAATTGCCATTGGGGAGGGTAAACATATTTTATATTTCCCTTATGCCGACCATATACTACAAAAATTCAGTGCTCAAGTCTGGTACTGTGCAGTGCGTTTTTGCTATTTACGCAGTTAAATGAGGTAACAACATGAACGGTATTGTTGGTGTTTGCTCAAGTTTGTAAAACTGTACCGTGAACTTGTGTAGTGTTTGTTAAGAACGTTCAAGTTTGTTTGGGTTTTTTTTAAGTTGACAACAAAAAATGAGAACGGATTAGAATTCTAGACAGAGTTCGTTAAAGATTGATCAGCCGTTATCGAAGATAATCTTACTGACCTTAGAGACGAATTTATCGTCTTCGCTGATGGAAAACACCTCCAAAACGGAATTCGGCCTCGATTAAAATATCAAAAACGATTAAATTAAAATGCCCCGGTAGGCTAGCTGGTAGAGAGCTAGTCTATCAGCGCCGGGGTTGTGGGTTCGGTTCCCGACAGAGACTCTGTTTCTTTCCTGCAGACAAGCGTAGAGCTTCGCGGGATTAGCTTAGGGAATAAAAAAAAACAAAAAAAAAAAACAAAAGGTAAGAAATAAATATAATCTCTCTAGTTCTATTTGTGTCTTATTATTATAAGTTACCACAATTTCCAAGACAATAAATTTGAAATTTAAATTTTTTCAGAGTTCCTAGAATTGTACCAGGAATCGTTTGAATAGGCTCATGAAAGTGCAGTCCTATGAAAAATTAATGAACAAATTTAAAGAGGCAAAAATGTTTAATTCACATGTTGTGTTCCTGGTTTTAAAATATAAAACAAGTAAGAGTGCTATACTCGGCTCTGCCGAATCTTTGATACCCTCCACAGACAGCTAGAATATTTTAGGCGTGGAGTCTATAAAAAAATTATTTCTAGTTTAGAATATTGGATCCATGGTTCATTATGAACCAATCATCACAAATTTCAGAAGAGTATTTTCTGGAATTAAAAAACCTATATTCGTTTCAGAGTTTTAAAGTGGTTTTCGGAAGGCTGCTTAGTATGTACAAAATTGCATGGTACCATTTCTGGCCATTCTGGCTTTATTAAACCAAATTTTACCACAACATATATATCTGCTTCGGTTTTAGGTGCATTTAAAAAATTTTCCTTTATACGGTAAATTATAAACAGATTTACACGAAATTTAAAACTGTTATTTCCTGTCCTTTAAACTGTGACGTACCAAAATTGTATAGCAATAAAATCATTTGTTACGATCTTAAGCGTACTTAACTGTTTCTTTATAAAATTTTACGATATGATTTCTAGTCATATATGTACATAGAACGAATTTGTGCCATGACGTCTTACAGATATTTAACAGAAACGTCGGCAAAAAAGTCAAGATCATATACGAATTCTGTCAGACTTCTGACCCAAACATGTATGAAGTGGTTGACACGAATTCTGGCAGACATGTCGTGGTAAATTCTGGGTTTTTTGCCAGCATATCTGATAGATATCTGACAGAAATCTAATGAAAAAGGCATAGGAAATTCGGATATATAAGCCGCATTCTTAATGTTTTCTGACAGATAGCTGTCTTGTAGAAATGTGATCGAAAGTTGAACGAGACTTTTATATAGTGTTTTATTATTATTAAGTTTTTTCTTTAAAAGTACAGTCATTATACTTTAATTCATAGTAATAGTTGAAAAATTTGATGTCGATGTCATCCACGGAGCTATAAAAAATATTTTAAAATTGCATTAAAAAAAGTTAATTTTTAGAACACTGATATTTCACATTATCTTGCGATTTTTAGGACTGTTCCACGTTATTTTATTTAAGGATACTAGTACAAATTTAATATGTTTATTCAAAAGTTGCAAAACAAAATAATCAAATATTTCCGTGTCCCATCAATTTTTTCTTTGTGTCTAAAGCCTATAGTACACGGAATGTAAAAATTCACATGCGCATGTGGTTCTGACGTAATTTTGTCGTCATCACACAACACGAACTTGCTATTGTGGCCTTGTAGTGACGTCGAAATTACGTCAGAACCACATGCACATGTGGCTTTTTACATTCCGTGTACTATAGGCTTAAGACAATCAGATAGATCTCTACCTATGTAAATTAAAAAAATTTCGAAGCTATAATTTTATTACAACACAAAAACATTTAATTGAAAATTTTACATGGACGTACCATTTTTTAACCTTTTTTTGATCAATAAAATAATATTTAAATTATTTTTAACTTAATGACAATTGTCATTTATAAAAAAAAGTACCATTAGATACATCTTTACACAGAAAGAAAAACACTCGGGATAAATCAAGTTTTTTATGATTACTTTAAGTACGAGTCGTACTCAAAAATTCAAGTATGAATAACACTTAAACGTACTCAAAACAATCCTAATTGGGATTACTTTCGAAAATCAATCCCGGAATTTCTTGAAATAAGTATAAAATTCTTAAATCAGTTAAAAAAAAGATTAAACTTTTGTTGTGTTTAACCCTCCGGCCTACGCATATTTTAATTTTCTATACACATTGAAAAAAGTTCTGGCGAGACTCATGTGCACCACTAAGGATTAAAAAGTAAATTTGAACTCTTGATTCTCATTTAGTTTATAATTTTAGTTAAATATGTACATAAGATTTAAAAAATAAAAACCATATCGGGCATGATATTGGTGTTTTATCATTCTGTAAGGTGTAATACGGGTAAGTAAATCAATGATTATAACTTTTTATTTCTAATTTCTTAATAAAATCAACTTTATAATACTTGAATCAATCGCATTTTGAGATTGATTCAATCTTAGTTTTACTCAACTCAATCTCATTTTCGGATTATTTCACGGAACGGGATTGAATATGGATAATTTAAGTATTTTGTGATTGAAAATCCGTACTTGAATCAATCTTTCTGTACTTGATTCAAGAAAATCCATACTCACCGTACTATTAATACCGCTTCGGCTTGATTTGAGTACGGATAGATTGATTTTTCTTTTGAGTGTATGAATTCCGTCAGAAATCTATTTGACATGTCGGTACATAAATTTCCCCCCGATATATCCATGCGAAATCGAGCAGCAAGCAGCCAGACAGTACGTATATTCAACGTCTAATAGAAATCTGAACGAATTATCTAGGAATGAAGTCAGACATTTGCAAGAAATTTTCGTTTCTAAATAAAGCCATGATTTACGTAACATTAATGATGTATTTATTCCGTTGGTGATTAACAACAAACCATACAAAGCCTATGTGTATTTTATATAAGCACTCACTTTATAAAACATAAATTGCATGCAGTTCACAACAATACTAATAATATTCACACTTGCCAACAGAAAATTGTGTCTCTAGTGCAAATTACATAGAAACTAAACATATGTGGAAAATCACACACGAGAGTAACTTACGTAATTTTTGTAATATTTTGTAACCTAATAATTAAATTTTTTAATCAAAAATGTGTTTTAAGTTCTTAATTGATAACAAAGTCAAGAAGTTTCTGTAGTGTACCTAAAAAGAAAATTTTTTATCGTGCAAATATTATTCCTTTTGTGTTGGGTTTTTCACACAAGGGTGATTAAAAGGTTAAGGCAGAATTAGTTTGAACGTTCTGTTCTGCTATGAGTCAGCTGTTTTGTTTCTGTTTAATTGGAAGTCTTTACGTTTGATTAGTTTTGCCTTTTTCGGTATGTTTTGTTGTTGAAAATAAAATTCAACGTAAATGAACATTGAAATTTGAGAGACAAAAATTTGTTAAATTTTTACTAGCAAGAATTATTCAACCACTTGTTTCATGTTTTTGTGTACAAAATAAAAATAATTTTTATAATTTTTTAATTAATGTTGACAAACAATTGATTGTGTAGAAAAACTTATATAAAAATCACTCAGTTTTTTAAGTTCTTTTTATATAAATTTTACTACTCAATCAACTGCTTGGCACATAAAAGTTTTTCAATAACAGATAATATTTATTTTTATAAAAATTTAGAACAATATTCTCGCGCAAATAGTTCAAAACAATTGAATTTATTAAGATATAATCTCGTAACTTAAAGCTGAATAAGGTATTTATGCCTTACTTGCTGGTTTTTGCTGGTAAAACGTTCATTTACTCTTTTATTTTTTTGAGCAATTAGGAGAAACATTTTGTAAATTTTAAATTTTCTCTCTCATTGCAAGTTTCTGCTAGTAAAGTAAATGAACACACCTTGTGGAAAATTTGCCAACGCGAATTAAAATATTATATAAATGGTTTAAAAATTGTAGCTCGTCTTTTATATCCACATATATTGCAAGATTTACTAATTGAATAGTTTGCCTTTCCTTAACATTTTGTGACGCCCTGGTATCAGAATTTGATTGAAATATATTAAACACTAATACACACATTCGAAAACACCTCTTACCCACACGTGCACACACCATATCCTTATCAAACCCACACACGCATTCATACTATATTAAGCTCCTAGTACTTTTTTTTATCACATAATTCATCTTTATTTTATAATTGTAAAGAAGGATGTAAATTTTCAAATGATGTCATGTTGATTTAACATGAATTACATTTTTTGTTCATTCTTCATGTCGAGTTGTTTACTTTTTTTACTGTTTATCAACATGTTTGATGTTGTATAGATTTTTTACATTCATCATACAACTTAAGGCAAGTTTACATAGTGATACAATGTTTAATGACTTTGTAGAATCAAAATACTGTGAGATTCTCTCTGTGTTAAAAAAAGAGAATAAAACTTTTGTAAGTATTTTTCATGTTCACACGGATAGTATGAGTAAAGTCAAAGCAAGAAATAGCGGATGGTTACAGTTCGGCAATATTTACGAAAACAACGTAAAAATATACTGATTTGGTTTTGTTTGTTTTTGTAATTGTATAAAAATATTAACACCTTCAGTATATTCTCTTAGTGCTGCCAATGCTTATCCTTTAATACATGAGTTTCTTAAATGGTTTTCTCCCACTTAATACATTTTGCTTTTATAACCAGCGTTTAAAAAGCTGCAGTTGAGATGGTAAAAGTCATAAGATTATGCTGTAACTTCGACATCTTCATTTGTCATTGGACAAAAATAAACTGTTGGCTTTACTTCTGATTCATTAAATGAACACAGTCGCAGTGAAGGCAAAAGCAAAACACGAAATGTTGTACACGACAAAGAACATCGGCAGTCGACATGTTCGGAAGTGTTTGGTTTGACAGACCAAAACTTTTAAAAAATCCCGTAGTTATCGAAGATGGGACGTTGTGTTTGTGTTTTTATTTTCCATATTTTTTTTAATAATACATGCGTTCATAAAAACATAAATATGAACATAAGTACATATTTATTATTTTTAAGCTTAACAAATCTTTTTAATTATTTGAAATTAAATAAAACTGTAAATAACATCATCGCTTTCATATATATACAATGAACACAACGTCCCATCTTCGTTAACTTCGGGATTTATTAAAAGTTTGAATCTGTCAAACCAAACACTTTCTAACATGACGACTGCCAATGTTCTTTGTTGTGTACAACATTTCGTTTTTTGCTTTTGCCTTCACTGCGACTGTTTTCATTTAATGAATCAGAAGTAAAAGCAACGGTTTATTTTTGTTCAATGAAAAATCAAAAAGTGGAAGAAAAAGCAATTTTTTCATTTTGACTGTAGTTTTTTAAACCCTGTTTATAACTATGATACAATTTTTTTCATTCCACATAATTTTTTTACATGTCGGTATACATCGTATTACCTTGTAAACCTGCCTTTAGTAGTTGTAGTTTTAATATTCCTTCATACTTTTTTTTTTTAATTTACTATGTTTGGATTAGTTTTCTTTTTAAATTCTTCATTTGTGTTTCTTGTAAACTTTTATATTTTTTTTAATGGTATATTTTTTTATTACTTCTTTGTTTTTTTTGTCGTAAATGTAGTTGTTAATGTTCTGTATATGGTATATCAAAAGAAAAGCAATCAAGCTGAATAATCACAATACATGTAGACTATTTACTAACACATACTTAAATACATACACACTCTATTGTTCTAAACATTCTTTACATGTGTATTTTGTCTTCAAGGAGATGTAGTGTTAAAAGGAATTTTACATGAACACTTGTACTTCGTACATATTTAAAATGCATAAAATCACTTTAGAAATCACAAAATTGCTTCAAGTGAAAATAAATGAAAGAAACTGTAAAATCTTGTATGCAATAATTAAAGTAATTTTTGTTTTTTTGTTGTATTTTTAATAGAAAATTATAACGAAACATTTAAACTTTATTTAGGTGTTTTAGTGAAACAAAGAAAGTGAATGAAAAATAACTAGTGAAACAAAAGTCTTTTTCATCAAATAAATTGTTCTTAAAACATGTTAAAGTGCTATATTCGGCTATGCCGAATCGCATAAACACTTCACAATGGTAAATTAAACATTCAAAAATACAAAAAAATTCGAAGTTTGAATTCCGAACCGCAAAAAAACACTAATGCACATAATTATCATTGTAATAAAACAGCTTAAGTAGCTTCTTTCGATTTATTTACATTTCTTTATTTAAACGATAATCATTGTAGTATTTGTTATATGTTATATTTTTGTAAAGAAAAGCAATAACAATCACGAAAAAATACCTAAATCGCATGAACTTTGTTCAAAATATAATAAATGTTAATATTTATATAATTTTGAATGTTAAGGAAAAATCAAGTTTTTCCGAAAATTTGTTGCATGCAGTTTTATACATATCTCTTTATTGATATCAAAAAAATAAAAAAAAAAATTGACTTAATTGTATTCATATGGGTTATTTTTAATAAAAACAAAAAATAACGAACACAAAAGCTTAAATTATGGATGTTACGAATACCGATATGTTGGTGATATTCCGTGTTTGCCGATGCATCGGTATCGGCGATATTTTACTGAACAAACAATTTAATTTTCAATGCTTGTTTTTTGCATTATAACTAAGAGCAAGAACACATTCAAATCAGAACATAAAATCAAACAGAATACTATATGATTTTGACAACATAAGAATACTGTACAAGGTAAATAATGTGAGGAAAATATATACAACAGAAAGTTTAAGAATTCAACAGAAGATAAACAGAACAATGAATAAAAAAAAAACTAACAATTTAAGCGCCTGTTATACAGTTGAAATAAAAAATTTGCATTTTTATTTTCGCAAAAGTAGTTAGGCCTCACTAGCTTAATATGTATGAACAAATATATAAATATAAAGAATACTAAAAAGTTTCTTTAAATTCTTAAGCTGGTGGTCCACACCACGCGTTCTATGTATGTTACTTCCATGACCTTTTTTCAATACGGATGCTAAAGTAGAAAGTAATCCTACTTCTTGTTTTCGATACGTATATGCATTCTACGCGTTTGCTGTGTAACTTTTCAATACAATTTTACACCTTGGCTACTTTCGAGTGAAAGCATTGAAATGTCGTTAATGTCACACCAAAGACTGTAAGCCCCACAAGATGTTTATACCTTACAATTCAATCAGAAAAAACACGAATATACCACTAAAAACTGGCTCTTTTGCTACACGGATCGATCGATATTCACTAGTGGGGTGTCCTACGCAGTAGTAGATAACAATTTTAATATCATCAGTTACGGGCTACTTAACCATAACAATCCAATATTTTATGCAGAAGCAATATTAAAAGCAAAGCTTCTAAGTTTAAAATTTGTACTGACTCCAAATCCAGTATAACAGCAATACAAAATGTATTTAATCCAATCGACACCATCTACGAAATCAGAGAAATCTAATTCGTTTTACAAAAAAATAAAAATCATATTGATACCAGGGCATGCAAACATAAAGGGTAATAAAACAGCCGACAAAAGTGAAAAAGATGCACTAAAATCACCACTTATTATCAGTAAAACCCAAAACAGTAGCTCTTTATACTCAGCAATTAAAAAATTCTTTCTCAGTAAACACAAAAACGAATTGAACAACTATTCACATACCTACAAACAATTTAACCCAGACGGCAACCCATCTCCCTACCCACCTTACATTTCAAGGGTACATTTTCAAAAATATCTAGGAATTAGATTAGGGCATTGTCGGTTGACACACCAACAAACACCTCATGGAAAAAAAATCTGCTCCCCAATGCATCTTCTGCAGATCTTCAACCATTTCAATGCATCATATTATTAATTAATGTACTTATATAAAATCAATATGTATAAAAAATAATAAAAATCTCCATAATATTCTCTCAGAAGTCACAAAAGAAAATATTAACAGCCTTATCAAACTCTTAAAAGAATAAAATATCTTTCATAAAATTTAAATTGCAAAATCATATGTACATATAACTTTAATTTTAGCATAGATTTAAATATACACATTATTACCTGTCTGCACTCAAAATATTATGTAGTTAAATTCAAATGAAAATTCATTTTAAACAACTTAAAATTCATTTAAAAACGGATCATTTACATTTCATTTAAAACAAATGATTTTTACATTAATTTTTAAATTTTTTATTTATTGAACAGCATATTCCTTAAAATTAAATAGTTTTTAAAACCAAACTACATAACAAAATTAATACGGAAAACATTTTTTTGTAGTTTGTTTTTTGAATAACAAACATAAATATTAAAAAATAAAATTATTCGTAGAATAACTATATTTTTATTAAATTTTAACAGTACGGAAAACGAATTTAATAAACCACAATCAGTTACTGTAATAATTTAATGAGTGTATATAAAAAATTAAAAGCCATAAAATATGAGCTGATGGCCTAAGACGATAGTGCTCTAACAATTCAGCTGTATAATAATTTTATTATTTTATAGTTATTAAAAATAAATAAATAATTTTATACTAATACTTTTTGGAAAAATGCATACAAGAATTGGACGCTTGGTTCTCTCATTGATCAAGATTTAAGATTTTTTTTGCTTAATTTTAACAATTTTTGTGAAAATAAAAATCATTTTGCTATAAACAAAAATCTATTAGCAAAGCCACTGCTACCATGTCTGAAGCTATAACACTTGTAAACAGTCCTCGGACATTATAAAAAAATATATAAAATGAATAAACTGAGATGCAGAATTGTTCCCAGTCTTGAAAATTGCATACTTACTTAGTCGCCAATATCAACGAATGTAAGATTTGAGATACAAATCTTGAACATTGAACTATATTTGCAAAAGCTTAAGATACTTTGTTTTTTTACCAAAACTCTTATTAATTTTAAATATTTACCCTGCCTTTACACATGCAAGTAGTGGCATGCCACTGTTGTATACATATTATCAAAGAAAAATTGTTCGAAATTGTCGAATCTCATGCCATTTGCTTTTGTGTTTACATAAGCCACTACGAGTACATTTTCAAAATGTCGTCGAAGCGCAAACTTGAGATAATTTGTTTACTTCTCAAATTAAAAAAAAAGTACCAAACAACCAAAGAGAGTTACCGAGCTAATCATATAAGCACATTTTTGGGGGAATGGTTTACATATATTTATATAAGCATTATTTTAACAATATTAATGCTCTATAATTGACAAACTTGCTTTTAGTAATGCGCGTTTCAAAAAATTAATAATAATAATACATTTATCAAGTCAAAACTTTAATTAAAATTTGACAATAATCCAGTTAGTTTGCATTAAATTTTAAACAGGGTAACATTGTTCATCGTTTTGTCATTTAATGGCATGCAAGTGCCAAATTTCCACTCGCATGCAATTTTTGCTGCCACTGGTGCTGCCATTGCGAAAAATGTGAGTGTATTAGTAAAAAAGTGTGAGTGTATTGAGTTTTTCGAACTGGCAGTGGCATGTGTAATTGCTAGGTTACAATCTCTTAAACTTTTCTTTGCTTAAACAAAAATTTATTTTTAATTCCAATTTTAAATATCAATAATATCTTACACTGTAATTATGTATTGTTACGAAAGTAACTTTAGTTAAGAATTAGTTGTAATTATTAGTTAAGAGTTAGTTGTATTTATTAGTTATCTTGTATTTATTAGTTGTCTTATATTTATTAGTTGTCTTGTATTAATAAGTAATTTTACTAGTTTACATTGTTATTTAAAATTGTTATAATTTAGTACACTTCAATCCCAACGTGCAGAAAGCCCTAGAAATGGCCGTTAAAAAAGCTTCAGTATAAGAGGTAAAATTATGTAAACATAAGTGCTGCCCTAAATCAAATTAAAGTGTGGTGAATAGTAAAACCTCGAACCTTCGAAAAACATTTCGAATGTTCTAGACAACCAAATTGCGGTATAAATAGGATCATTCGAAGTTCAGACTTTGTCAATAACGTATAACTTGGAGAAAATTATAGTTGCATGTGAATTATGTGAATTACAGTTGTTAAAAAGACTTAGTACTAAAAAGAGTTGAGTAAATTGTAAATAGTGTTTAAAGTGTTTGTGTTTTATTTATTTTATTTAAGTTGCAATAAAGAACTCGAAACCGTTTATTATAAAGGAAAGAAACCAAAACGTTATTGAAAGGCAGTAACGTAACAGTATAATAGAAAAATCAGGCTTTGTTCACAATGGGAGTAACAATTTCGTTTGTCTACTATCTTATTTCTTCCCAAAGTACTTTATGTATTTTCCTTTTATTTTTCGTACAAAAATGTTTTTTTTTTTAAGTTTAGTCTACTTATACTTCAGCAAAAATTTGTATTAAAATTTTAATAACGTTTTTAATTATTTTATTCAGTTTTGAATGAAATTTTAACAACATGTTTTAAAAAATAAAAATCAATACGTAATATTTTTCTGGACAAAATTTGCAAACGGTTTCTTAATGGAAAATGTGTGTGGTTATGAAAAAATGTTTGCATTATTGTGAACACCAGCGAAAATGTTGCTGTAATTGTGAACGAAGTTGTAGAGTAAAGATTTGTTAATATTACATTGAATTAAAATTTAAAAATTCGCATCGGTATAGGTATTTGTTTTTAGGTATCGGTATCGTATCGGCAAAAAGACGCACGTTACATCCCAAGTTTAAATACGCATTGAAGCTTATCGAATTTTGGCTATTTCTTTCTGCTATGCTCTCGTTATCTTTTGTTTTTCCGTCAAATATATATATTATTCACCGTCCGAAAATGGTTATTTCTACTTTTTGTTGCATAATTGTTAACTTTAGCCGGCGCTATTGGTAAAAGAAAATAGAAAGATCGACGCAAAATTTTTAATAATTAATAGGGCTAATAACATCGAGAAGCAAGAATATAGGTAAATCTAACATTTCAAGCGCCCAAAATATCGTTAGAAAATATAACTAAACCGTATCATTGAAAATATGCTTGGAAGGAGCCGATCAATAAAACTTTCTATTCGAGTTGTTATAAAAATAAAGTTATTAATTCTTTGAATAAATATGTCCATCCAAAACAGTTCAAAGAGCATTACAGTAACTGATTGTGCGTTATTAAATTCGTTTTCACTGTTAAAATTGAATAAAAATATAGTTATTTTGCGATAAATTTAATTTTAAAAATTTATGTTTGTTATTCAAAAAACAAACTAACAAAAAATAATGTTTTTTCGTATTTATTTTGTTTTGTAGTTTGATTTTTGTCAGTTAAAATATATTTTTTTAAAATAAAAACTATTCAATTTTAAGGAATATGCTGTTTAATAAATAACAAGTTAGAGTGTTATATTCGGCTGTGCCGAATCTTTGATACCCTTCACCGACAATTTGAATATTTCAGGAGTGATATCTATATAATGTTTATTTATTATTAATTTATCTTTATAAAAACTGACATCAGCATTAAAATTGGTTGCGGCTTACCCTATATTAAATTATTGACCGAAAAATGCCATTATGATAGCATTATTTATTACGGTTTTAGGCGTACTAAACTGTTTTCGGGAGTAGGGTTTATATGGGGCCTAGGATAAATTATAGACCGATCTTTATGAAATTTTGCAGCTGCATTTCTAGTCCTAAAAAACTGTGACGTGCCAAATTATGATAGCATTAATAATTACGGTTTTAGGCGTACTTAACTGTTTTCCGGGAGTAGGGTTTATATGGGGCCTAGAGTAAATTATGGACCCATCATCACGAAATCTTTTAGTGTCATTTCTAGTCCTAAAAAACTGTGAAGTACCAAATTGTATTACGATAGCAGTAATAATTACGGTTTCCAGTCAAATAAAACGAATATTTGCATAATATCATATCATTTCGTGCTTTTTCAATCGTTTATGTTAGTTTTTTTTAACAAAATTATCAATTTTTTAAAGTGGTGGTTTCACATTTTGATTCATAGCTCTGATCCTACTGAACCGATTTGGCTGGATTTCAATCTCAAACTGCTTAGGGTTACTACAAGCAATTTGACACCCAGTTTTTTATATTTCTTATGAGTTTTTCGAAACACACATACTGTTTTCAACAGACGGACAGACAGGCGGACATGGCTAAATCGACTTAGAATTACTCAAGGAGCCAGAATATATATACATACTTTATGGGGTCTGAGATGAATAATAAAAAAGTTCCACACGGAATGACAAACTTAGTATACCCTCTTCACAACTTATTGTGGTGGAGGGTATAAAAATTTAAAAATTAATGCAAAAATCATTTGTTTTAAAAGAAATGTAAATGATCCGTTTTTTAAATGAATTTTAAGTTGCTTAAAATTAATTTTCGTTTGAATTGAACTACATAATATTTTGAGTGTGGCTTTCAACCAAAAATTAAAATGTAAAGTATGAAACCTAATGACTTGGGAGCTGTTAGGCAGGTGTTATAAGAGCATATAAGAAAATAATTTGCAAGCTTCTCTAGACAAACTAGAACTTGGATTTCCAGCAAGACAACGATCCGAACGCAATATATTTTATTAAAGCAGTGGCGACTTTATTATGCTCCACGGCAGCTTCATAACCTTTCCCAATATCCTTGCCTAATTCCCATAGAAAATTTTTGGGATATAATAAATCGAATTTTAGGAAAAAAGCAATGAAGCAATCATTAACAAGGAATCGCGTTCTTTTTAAAAGGTCTGGTCAGGAATAAGGAAACGAAGAATTTGATGCTATCAGTGCCACGTCGCTTGCAACATGTCATAGAAATTTTGGGTGGTCCTACCAAGTACTGAAGTGTAGCATTTTTTTTTTTATTCAAGGCGTCCAACTTTTTATGAAACAATTCAATATGTATTTTACCTTTCGTCCTAGTAATGTTTTGGTTTTTTTTTCAAATTACCTTGTTTGTTAGTCTTGAATCTTACCCACTTCTTCACATACGTATTATTGAATTGAGAGTTCACAAGTGATTGTAGCATAAGCACAGCTGTGATTTTGATTTACGTCTATACAAGTATTGCGGCTTAACTTCACGCTGGATCTCACCCCATGGTGTCTTAATATTTAGCACTAACCAAATTCCCCTACGTGAGTGAAGGTTCTGTTGCACACACAGCTTAATCAAACACCCTCCCCTTCTTATGGAGCCGGAGCTTTCTAACCTCTACTGCTATTCATAAATCCCAGCAGCTTCTGCTGAAAAGCACAGCACCTAGGGTCATACACAGGCCAAAGTCTCCCCCAATGGTGAAAAGTCAGCATCTGAACGAAACCCTGCCCACGACTTTGGTATAAAGCACGATTTATTCGTCAAAAAAGCTGATATGCCTTTAAAAAGGCACTCCCCCATCGAACAGTGAACAAGTTACTGAAAACCAACCTCCTATCGGAAAAGCAAGGCTTCTGCAAACACAATCATCCTAAAAAACAGCATGCATTTCTCGAAGCATAATAACAGAGATTTTACCAATAGTCAGACCAGTGCTTGCTCCCACCGGGAGCTTAAACAACTTCGAACCCAATGAAGTCTATTGGACTCCAAGGTGATCTGTCCCCGACATAAGAAAAAAAAATATATGTCTCGCAGAGTTCGTTACTCATTTTAAATTTTAACTTTTACATACTTCAGCAATTTTTCCCTTTTATCAGATAAATTGATTTTATAATATTTTTTAAGAATTTTTGAAATATTCGGCCATGTTCTAGAATTCGAATTCGAGTGGAATTGAAATCTTGAAATTTTTTTTTTTTTTTTTGCTCATTTACCGCAATTTTTATTGGTTTTAAGAGTTTTTCTGGTAAATAATATAAACTAAGCCACAGGGGAGTTTTCAAAATATGTTCGATCGTATTTCCTCTCGAATTCGGTTTTCAGGCCAGTACTTTTTATAGGATTTTGCATGTGATCCTAAATAAACGGAGTATAAAGTATGAATTCGTGCAGTAGTGTTGCCAATTAAGCCAATTTGTGGCTAGATTTATCGATCTTTATTTGCCAAAATTTTCTTGAAGTTTATAACATGTTTAGACCAAAAAATGTTATAAATTCAGCATTAGCTGCGTTGTTGTGTTCTTAATTAGTTAAGGAAAATTACTTTTACAATAAAAAAATTAATTTTATCGAAAATTTGAGATGTTCGTCAGTCAAAGATTTTTATTTTGATTAGCTTATTATACCCTTCACCACAGGTGACTATATAAAGTATATATATTCTAGGTCCTTATGAGGAGAGAAGTTGATTTAACGATGTCCGTCCGTCTGTCCGTCTTACGTTTGATATGTGTTTTCCGGAGACTCCAGACATGATAGCGGCTGGGTTGTTTAACATTTATGTTACATATAGTCCACCATTTCTTGCTATTGAAATTCAACAAGATCGGTCCACAAATGGCTGAGATATGACCAAAAAACCACGACTGCCTCTAATTTGTTATACCCTTCACCGAAGGTCCTACACCCTATAAAGTATATATATTCTGGGTCCTTATGAAAAGCGAAGTTCAAATCCGGTTGTCGTCTCTTCTTCCCCACCCTCTTCGCATTTGTTTACATATACTAGCATAATGCCCAATATGATTTTCGTTATCACCCTTCTTTATTATTTCATCTGTTTAACGAAATAATTTTAACAAATAGAAACTAGGAATTTTTGTGTTTTTTTGCTACTTAAAAACTCGCCAAAAGAGGTAATTTTATTTTTTAAGATGTCGGTATAAAAATGTGTCAAATCGGTTACAAAATGGCCGAGTTATGACCAAATACTGAAATTCGATCCAAAAAAAACTTGCTATATATTAATTAAACTTTAAATATAAGTATTTAATACCACGCAAACATGTGCAAACAACTAAATAAACCTAATGATATATATAATATAAATATACATGTATATATACATATATTTAGATAAATATATAAACTTCTGTTCTTTCCAATCCATGGTGAAGGGTATATAAGATTCGGCATAGCCGAATATAGCACTCTTACTTGTTTTTACTAAGAATGTTTTTCTACAAGCAAAATATTATCTTAAGAGCCACAACCGATTTAGCATTCATACTTGTTTTAAAATATTTTCTTAGTCAGTTTTTTTTTTTCTGATAATAGATATAACATCTTTTCTGCAATAGAAGTGCATAACTTCCGCCCAAAACAAATCACAATACTTTCCTAAGGAAACACCACAAAATTCTCCTTATTCATTTAATTTCTATTAAACATTTTAATTACCACTGCTGTGAAGAAGGAACCAAAAAAAAAACAAGATTGGTGTAAGTAATATAAATTAAAGTAAATTAATAGAATCGTGTTACCACTAGAACAAATGAATGGACATTAAATAGTAAAATCTACGAAATAGTAAATTTATAAATTAGAAATCCTTTGTTATCTCTCGGTAACGGCTGCCGCTGATGATGATGCCGTTAGAGATTTAACATTTCTTCTGTTACTGCCTGCCGTTTCTGTTGTAATAAAAAGTCAAATAAATTAAAAATGATTCCAAAACAAGCAGCCGTTAAAACAATATTCTTAAACCTCTGTACAATAAAACAACCGGAGATGCAACAGAAACAGAAATCCTTAAGGCAAAATGTAAAACTGAGATCATGTTAAATTATACAACAAACAAATTTCTTTATTGCTTTTTTGCTTTATTTGTTGTATCTATGTTTAAGTTCAGGTTGAGTGTTTTAGGAAATGAAAAATACAACAAGTGAAAATCTTAAAGGAAAGAACAAAAAAAAAAAAAAGAACATCCGTCCTTCTTTGAGACGTTTATAAGCAAATATTCGCATAATAAAGATGTTTTATGACTTTTTTGTATTTTGTTTTATTTCTCTCTGCAAACATGGTGTATGATATTTTGGCTGTTTGCTCTAGTTCCAAATTTAATTTCCAACATATTTACCATTAAATCTCATGGGAATAACAAGAATAAGTTGTACTTTAAATGTTGTATTGCCTTTTCATTCCTGTTGTTGCTGCTACAAAACAAGATTAATAAAAGGAATCTTAAACGCTGCTGTCCATTTATTTTAAGGGGTGAGCTCAAAGTAAAAAAAAGGTTTTGTGATTCGTAAAATTTAAAGATAATTTTTTTAAATAGTGAAATTTTTTTGGTACAAAAAAGGACTAAATCGTCACATTGTATTTTCAACCAACAGGCAGGGAGATACGATCGGGCAAGCCCGATCATGAATCCTTTAACCAAAATTTTATATTTGTAATTTTTTTTTTATTAAATTAAATTGAATATTGAACTAAGGACTAATCAGATCAAACATTTGCATGAATTGATTATAAAAAAATGGTCCCAAAAATCGGAGCTAAGTTTTCATTATAGACCTTCATGCTTTTATCCAGTCATTGTTATAATCGCGCTTACAATGATACATTAATTTATTGTTCTGAACTTCTACAATGTTGTTCTAAATTTTACCACTCCATATCTAACGTCTGCCTGAGCTAGGGTGTTCAGTCGAATAAATCTTGTTCGATTAATCGAACTATTTTAAGCGATTAATTGTTATTTTTCTTTATTAATAATTGACAATTAATAAAAATTAATTAATTAATTATCAAACACAATTTTTTGTTAATTTTTGATTATATTTCATAAATATAATATCCTGAAGAAGATTTCCAAAGAAAATCCAAAAATTGTGAGAACAAATAAACGAACTATTTGAAATAGAAGTGACCTTAAGGTCAATTATTAATAAAGAAGAAACATTTTTAAAAAAGGTCGAAGAAATTAGAATAAATTTATTAATAAAGCGATTAATTGTTTGAATAATTTAAAATTGCTAATTCCGATTAAAGGATTAATCGAAGAATTTATACCGATTAATCGAATAATAATAATTATATATAGTATTTCTGTTAATGTTCAACAAACCAAATGTATGTGTCCGTTGAAATTAAAAAAAAAAAAACGGTCATGTTTAGTAAGTAATTTTTGTTAAGTTTTTTCAACACAACTTAATTATTACTTTTACAAAAAAAAAAAAAACGACAAAGGTATGGTAACTCAATGATTTATATTAATTTATCGGGTATGTTCTAGAAATCTAAATGAAGTGAAATTAAAGTCGTACGATAATTCAAATTCAATTATTTACAAAATGACTGAAGTAGATAAAATGGAATATTTTTATGAACTTTCGGTACAGGGTCGTTTTTTAAATTTGCTCGATTTTAAATCCACTTCATTTCGATTTCTGGAACACACCCATATTTTTTAACAAACTACAAGGCCAACTTGGACTGACTGATTTTAAATGCTTATAATTTTTGTATTTTTTTATAAAATTTTATAATGTCATCATATTGAGTGGAAGAACGTGTAAAAATTGTTGAATTTTATTATGTTTCCGGACGATCAATTATTACAACGCAAAGAAAATACCGTCAGCATTTTAATACTGCAGAGCCTCCCAGTGTAAACATGATAAGAAGCTTAATGACCCGTTTTGAGAATTTTGGTTCAGTGGGTAATGAACTACGAAGAAATGTTGTTCGTCCTGTTCGCACTGAACAACCTATAGAAGCTGTACAAGAAAGTGTTCACATGGATCCAACTGTGTCTACTCGTCGACAAGCTACTCAATTGAACATCTCCAGAACATCGCTACGGCGTATTCTAAAAGTTAATCTGAAGATGTTTCCATATAAAATTCAATTGGCCCAAGAATTACTGCCGAGGGATGCACCACAACGGCTGCAATATGCCAATAAGTCAGTCCAAGTTGGCCCACCCTGTAGTTTATGCGTTTCTCTCTTTAGAATGAATTTGGTTTTAAAATATTGTACGAAGGATAAATCTAATAAATCTAAAAACGTTCTTCAGCAACTTCACTAATTCACCACTTACACAGTTACTATAACTTAGTAATTGAAGAAGATGATTCACCAACAAAATCAAAGGGGGCTACAAGTGGTCCAATGAATAAATATTTTAAACAACATACTTCGATCGATTCTCTAGAGGAAATTATTTGCAGAAGCATAGCAGAGGATGGAATGCCCGTGAAAAGTTTCAAAAAATCCAAAGTTATACTGACTCTTTTAAAATCCAAGTACCCGAAAGTGAAGCAACAATTTGGAGCCACATTGAAAAGTTAAATTTAAAAAAGAATATTTTTTTACTTAAGTACATACTATTTTTTTTCTAAAATTATCAAAAAAAAAATCTCGTAATTTATAAAATTTATGGATTTAGATTTATTCGATTAATCGATTAATTTTAAAATTTTATTCGTTTAATCGAATAAGTAAAAAATGCCAAATACCGATTAATCGTTTAATCGAACAAAAATAAAACACGATTAATTGAACACCCTAGCCTTAGCAGAAGAAAAAATTAAATGAAATCCATTGCTATTTGAAAACTTTTAGTAGCATTGAGTGTTAAAGCGCACATTCGCTTGTTTATATTACATGCCTTAATTAAGTATTTCTTTTCTTTTACTGCCACAAAAACAATTTGGTGTTCCGTCAATTTCCTGGAAAAAGGGACACCAGACAACATTTCTTAGAATTCAACAAGGAAATGAAACAGCATTTTTTTATGCTCCTGTCGGATTTTCTTTATTTTTTAATTATGAAAAAAAAAACAATGATGAATCCCTTTCTAGTAAGAAAACTTTTAACATTTACTTAGGAGAGATACAAATTTAATTAATATGTAAATAGGTCAATAATGAACAATCAAGGCAGAAAGAAAATAAATTGAGAAGGGTTAGTTTAGAATACAATGAACAAAGAACAATAAGACAAACAATGGAGGTTGTTAGGAAATTTAAACAGTTTTGTGGTAATTATAAAAGGTATGCTAAAATATTGATTATTTTGGAAAGATTTATTTAAATAATTATATATATTAAAAAAAAATTAAGAAAATTTTCTTCTTGCACTTTTAAATAAACTTTAATTTTTCAGATCTATGCCAATTTTGATGTACATAACACTAAAATAAAGGTTTAACAGCTTTAGCTCAGAATATTTTAAAGAAAGTTATTTTCGTTTGACTTTAACAACACTTTAATAACCATTGTAAATTTTTAGTAAAATAACAACAACAAAAATTTACAACATCTTTTGCTATTAAAATAATTTTTCTACTTAAAACTTTCTCTTTCTCTCTAAATCATTGTCATCTTAAATGGAGGTTGATAAAATGCTTAATGCATTTTCTAAAGCCTTATATACACGTGTAAACATATGTATAAAGTTATTAAAAAAGAGTTATATGTTTTTAATTTTGCATTACACTACATTTTTTTTTTTTTTTTTTTTTTTTTGTAAAATAAAAGACGGGAAATTTAATGGGAATAAATACGCAATCGAACTTCGTGCGCGAAATAGCGGCTAGACTAATCTATTCCGTGAAAAAGTAAAGAGAAATCAAGAACTTATTAACAATTTTATAAAGAATGCTTAAGTTCATTTTCTGTTATTTATGCCAAAAGCAGTTCATCAGCGACAATTACTCTTGCTTATGTGTTCTCACTATTAAGTCAGTTGAAACGTCCAAAAGGATGATTTTTTTAGAAAATTATGTTTCCATCTCTGTCCACAATAGTGCATATTGGACGATGTTAGAAAATTGTGTACGGCAGGAAAACCATCTACTTGTAGTTTCAACAAAAGATGACACAGCACATACTGTAGGCTCCTCAATGGTTTTGGAAAGGGGCATATTCGGCGAACACATTTATTCGCGCACAACCGATTTTAACTGGCCTTTACGTAAACCAGATTTGAAAGTTTCAGAGAGTTTTTTTGGATATTTGAAAGAAGGAGTGTATGTTTATAATCCAAGAACCAACATTGGAAATTTAATCATTACACCCAGAGAAAAAACATGTTTCATTATGGTCGCCTTTAACAAAACTATTTTAAAAGAAAATTTTTGTCAAGAATAAAAATTGGGAATAAAGCACGACAAACAAAATCTTGTAAATTAAAAATTTTGTATTCCCAAAAACAAAAAAAAAATACTTTGATAGTAAACTGGCAACTGCACGGCTTAAAAAACTAAACTGGCAACATGCTTAATTTTTGCGAAAACAATAAAGCAAGTTGTTTTCGTTTTAATTTTGCAAGTAAAACTGTTGCTTATAATTCTTATTCGATTAACAGTTTTATTGTTTAATATCTTTAGTTTTTTATCAAAAAGTAATTTCAATTTTTGGGAATACAAAATTTTAATTTCAAAAGATTTTGTTATTCGTGCTTAATTCCCAGTTTTTATTACTGATAAAAACACTTGAAATTTATTGTTGATGGGATAAGCTATTCCTATGCGCATTTCACTGGTTGCTTAGGCCAGATCATCAGGAAACTTCATCCATAACGTTTTAGAAAAACTAAAGATATTAAACCAAATAAAACTGTTAAGCGTATAAGACTTATAGCAACAGTTCTACTTGTAATAATATCAAAGCTTAAACAAAACACATCAACAATAAACAGTGGGTTTATCTCATCTTACATTCCCCACTACAATTAGTTAAAATTCTCTCAACATTAATTGTTGGGAATTAAGCACGAATAACAAAATCTTTTGAAATTAAAATTTTGTATTCCCAAAAATTGAAATTACTTTTTGATAATAAACGGGCAGTGCACGGCCTAAAAAAAACACTTAATTGTCAACATCTTTTGTAAAGTTGTTGTTGTTGTTTTTATTTTGTTTTTCTTAACCTACTTACAACTACAATTAATGTTGAGAGAATTTCAACTAATTGTAGTGGGGAATGTAAGATGAGATAAACCCACTGTTTATTGTTGATGTGTTTTGTTTAAGCTTTGATATTATTACAAGTAGAACTGTTGCTATAAGTCTTATACGCTTAACAGTTTTATTTGGTTTAATATCTTTAGTTTTTCTAAAACGTTATGGATGAAGTTTCCTGATGATCTGGCCTAAGCAACCAGTGAAATGCGCATAGGAATAGCTTATCCCATCAACAATAAATTTCAAGTGTTTTTATCAGTAATAAAAACTGGGAATTAAGCACGAATAACAAAATCTTTTGAAATTATCTTTAGTTTTTCTAAAATCCTTGGATAAAGTTTCCTGACGATCTGGCCTAAGCAACCAGTGAAATGCGCATAGGAATAGCTTATCCCTTCAACAATAAATTTCTGTGTTTTTGTCAAGAATAAAAATTGGAAATTAAGCACGACAAACAAAATCTTGTAAATTAAAAATTTTGTTTTCCCAAAAAAATTACTTTGAGAAAATTTTAATGATACACTCGTGCAGGTCTTATATATATCTGCGGTAACAACCAACCACAACCAAGCTCGAGCTTGGACACAATTGAGTTATTAGTACCATCGTATTCAGCGTGTCTAAATCTATTTCCTATAAATTTCTCTTTTTTGTGCCTGTTATAGGAAGGCAATTAACCCTTAAAAACCTCAAAGCTTAAGTTATTTTTCCAAATGACTGTTTTGGCATAACCGCCTGAGTCAATTCAGGATTACAACATATATAAACATTATTTTTTCTTTATTGCCTAAATCAACTTTAGTTGTTATTCTTTAAACTTTATGAATTACTAGCGGATGGCCCGGCGTGTGTTACTACGCCTAAAAAAGAAATACGTTTTGTTTATGGTATTAGTAGGAATCTATCTATGTTTAAAATTTCATTAAAATCTCTGAAGGGGGAGAAATTTCCCCCCACCTTCCCTCGTGGTCCTATTTTTTAAAAAATATCTTACTAATTTGTCGATATAAGAAGTCGTCCTGCTAAGTGAAAAATTTCCTTAAAATCTGTGAGGTAGTTCCATAGGGGCGGAAATTCCACCCACCTCCCATCGTGCTCCTATTTAAAAAAAAGTGTATTGCTTATTTGTCCATATAAATAGTCATGCATCTATGTTTTAAATTTTATTAAAATCTGTTGGATAGCTCCGTAGGGGCAGTAATTGCCCCAAGACTCCCCTCGTGGTCCGAGTTTTGGAAAAATGTTTAGCCTAAAATCATCTTCACTTTCCCTTGTGGTCTTATTTTTTTAATTTATATTATGTAGTTAAATTCAAACGAAAATTCATTTAAAAAACGGATCATTTACATTTCATTTAACCCTAGAAAGATAACGTTATATTTTTGTAGTGAAAAGATAACGACATGTCTGAAAGACGTATGCTTGTTTCTATCCTTTAAAGGATATCAACGAAAGTAATATTGATCAATTTTATTGTTGAAAGCATTTATTTATTCTATTTCCTTTAAAAAAATATAATTTTTAAACAGAAAATTATAATAAAATTAAAAATAAATTATCAAAAATTAAAGAGTTTTTATAAAGGACTTCAGTTCGGTTCTAAAAACTTAAAAAAATATTTTCTTTATACTTTGTGCAGATAATGTTATCTGTATTAACTTATAAAAACAAAACAAAAATTGTGTTGGCGAACAACTATACTTTCATCGTATTTATTAAATACATATTTATTTTCATTTTATACTTTTATGATCTAAGTTTTATAAGTTAATTTGTTTTCCGTGTACACACTTTAGTTTGTTATTTTGCATTTACGTTTGTCTCATTATTGAATTTATCTGATGTTAATATGTAATGATTTTGACTCAAAACTGGTTTTTATCAAATGAGAAAATTAATTATATATTTATATGAATGTGTGTATTTTTTTTGTAAGTTCTTGTTGAATATTTAAAGACATTTCAATTGTTTGGTGATCTTTGAAAGGAGAATAAGTATTTGTTACTGCCGTGCTGCATCTTTTATTTAGGCAAATTTATTTGTACAAAAAAAAAGAACCGTTTGTTTTATTTTAACTACATATGTAAACTTTAAGCATTGAACAATATTTTAATAAATTTTGAAAATCAAATTAAAAGGAAGCAATTTATTTGTTCATAAACCTCATACAAAACAAATTGAATAACATTATGTGCAAGTGTTGTGGTCGCCACATGAAGGTATACCGCATTTGATACATACCATTTTGGACAAAAGTTTAATTTCTGAGTGGCAGAAGACACCGTTTTATCTCTTTTTTGATTCACGTTGTTCTCCACTCAACCTTAATCATAGGTTACTTCATCTGGTCAAATTTGTTCAATGTTGTTGGTCAAAGTTTTCGACAAAATATGAATTTATAGCCTTAAAATTGAACAATTTATGGATATTTTGGCACTGGTCCATTGAACAATTCCCGAAATTATTTCGGTAGTAAAAAATATCGAAGCATTAAATTGGGTCGTACAGTGATTTCCATTCCCTAGTTGGTCCTCTTTCCGTACGAACTATATTCATTGAAGAAATTTGCCCATCACTTTGACCCTTCGATGTAGCCCACTTACTTTTACTTCTTAAAGTGGGTCGAGATATCGTAATAACGCAGATATCGGAAGAAGGAGTAAAATGTTCAGGTTCTTCGCTACAAAAGTAACAATAAAGATAAAGATACGTCTCTCAGACATATGTTGTGTTTATTTCTCAAAAGATACATAACTTACAACATAAAAACTGTCGCCACCAACTAGGTGCTGCTAACAACTGAGATAATTGAACGTGAGAAAGTTATATGTTAAGAAATGTGAAAATAGGACCACAAAATTGAAAAAGCGTACGTCTCGCAGACGCACCTTATCTTTCTAGGGTTAAAACAAATGATCTTTACATTAATTTTTAATTTTCTTATTTATTAAGCTGCATAGTTCTTAAAATTTAATAGTTTTTACTTTAAAAAAATATATTTTGACCGACAAAAATCAAACTACATAACAAAATAAATACGGAAAAACATTATTTTTTTTTTAATATTTTTTTTTTGTTGAATAACAAACATGAATGTGAAAAAAAAAATTATTCGTAAAATAACTATGGCCCATATTCATAGTCAAAAATAAAGTCGACTTTTTCTAAAGTCGACCTTAGAACAATGTTATTGACATCCATTTAAAGTCGGTTTTAACTTAAAGTATACTTTAATTTGACTATGAATATGGGCCTATATCTTTATTCAATTTTAACAGTGAAAACGAATTTAATAACGCACAATCAGTTACTGTAATAATTTTATAAGTGTATATTAGACCTTGAATTAAAAAACTTTTTTTTTTTAAATTTGAATGTGGGTAGCGATAAAAATATGCGATTTGATAACAAAATTTATGCAGCAAATTTTCAGGCTGATCCGTGCCATAATAAGGTCAAAGGTCAAAATTTTGAAAAACCACCAACATAATTTTTTTTTGCAATTTAAAAATTTTTTTAATAAGAAATACTGTATATATACAGTCGTATTCATAACAAAAAGTTAGCCACAGTTTGTACACTATGTACAACGAGCTGCTAACTAGAATGCCGATTAAGCCTAGCAGCTTGTAAGCACAGAGTTTATTCATAACAAACTTTTCTCCATCTGCTAACTTTTAAAAAATCAACTCTGAATTTTAATGATGCCACATTATATTACTCAACAATGCAACACGTATGCATTAATCATCGCTGGTTTTATTATTTTTTTGTAAATTTTTTTTTTCTCCACACAAAATAAAATAAAAAAAAGATAGAAAAATAAAATAAAGAGTAATTTAAATAAAACCCACCAAATTGTTTAACATTAAACAGCTGTTTTCACAAGTTGGCAAACGTTTGGCAGCTCGATAACAAGAGTTTAGCAAATCGTTAGCCAGAGTTTGGCAAGTGTATTATAAATAAACTTTGTGCTAACTTCATGCCAAATTTTCATTATGAATACGGCTGATAATGTTTTTCTTTAATTTTTATTTAATAGGCTTATTATTTTTATCTTAAATCATTATTTATTTTTGAAGATTTTATTAGCCTGGTTATCGTCTTCGTTGTGTGTTAAGCATCTGTTAAAGTATGTTATAAGTTTGACTTTTTTTCGAAGGCATCATTCACAACAGTAATGCATTTGATAATCTGTTTCCCTTAAGAAAATGCTTCGCTCTGATGCCAATATGACGGATCAAAGCGTGAAAAATCAATAAAAATTTCCAAGCGAGAAAAAAGTTTTTTGCTTTGGTAGTCGCAAAAGAATAATTGGTATTCATCAACGCTTGCACACGCGCTTTTTTAGAAGGGAAAATATCAACAGCATCACCGATATTATTGTCTTTATCAGACTCTTTTTGCAACGCAAATACCATATTTTCCTTTATTTCTGAGTCTACATGTGCATCAAACGAGACAAGTGAAAATGCTTCCTCTGATAAATACACAGATGGTTCTGAATTTTTTTCAATAGCACTGTATTTATTTTTTTTAATCAAAAAAGGCAATACTCCTCTTTATCAGTTGCTTATCTTTATATTAACCGCATTTGCGGTTCTGAACCAGTATGTAATATAGAGACTCACTTAGAAATGCTTATATTACGAACTCCAGAATAATTAAATTTTTAGACAATAGATAGACTTGGACATGAATTTTGCATGAGACGTCGCTCCAGGCGCACGAAATGTGAAATTGAGAACGCATAAAAAAAGACCACATAAAGAGAGAACACGCTTTTTCGTATACATCATTTGGTTGACAACAGCTTAAAATAAAGGTGTGTTTTGTTTAAAGGGGAACATTTGTTTGTTCATTACTTATTACATACTATATGTATACTATAGGTATGTACATTAGCGTGGCCGTTAGTTGTATGGAGAACTTTTTTTTTTTGATTTCTTATACTCTCCCCCTCCAAATCGGTTCAGTTTTATGTAAAAAAAAATACAAAAAAATTTCGTAGCGATAAGTTGTGTTTTAGGGAGGGCGTCCGCCCCTCAAAGTTTGCCATCAAGCCATTTATTCAAATGTAATTTGTTTGCGTATGACTATCTTCTAAAAACAACATTTTACAAGAATATGATATATGGCAATATTTTAGCTCTTCTAGTCAACAACATAAGCCTCAAAGAAAGTTTTTTGCTAAGACTAATATCTTAGAAAATAATTAAGAAAATAACAACAAAATACCAAACATTTTATATACGTTTTATATATATAAAAAGGCGATTTAATGTCAAGTGACACAATTTTGAAATCGATGTCTTCCGATTTGGATGAAATTTACACCAAGGTTAGTCCTATTAGATAGTAGTTTACACAGAAATTTTCAACAAGATCGGTCAAAATGTTTTAGAGCTAGAGGGGGTCAAAGTTTGCCATACAGGTGTTCTTTCTCATCCATGTAATTTATTACCAATTGGTGTTAGCAAAATTTGTCCCAAGTAGCTTAGAAAGCTATTTAATCAATCTTTTTTAAAAATATTTTTTTTGTTTTTTTTTAAAAAATTTTTAATATTTTTTTTTAAATTTAAAACTTTTTTTTTTATTTTTTTTAGCCAAGTGTTAAATTTAAAAAAAAAATATTTAAAAAATTTTTTAAAAAAACAAAAAACATTTTTTTAAAAAGTTTGATCAAAAAGCTATCTAAGCTACTTGGGACAAATTTTGCTTACACCAATAGGTAATAAGTTACATGGATGAAAAAGAACACCTGTATGGCCAAAATGTCAAACTTTGACCCCCTCTAACTCAGAAACTTTTTGACCGATCTTGTTGAAAATTTGTGTCTAAGCTACTATCTAACAGTACTAAAATTGGTGTAAATTTCATATAAATCGAAAGACATCGATTTCAAAATTGGGTCACTTGACATTAAATCCCCCTTTTATATATATAAAACGTATATAAAATGTTTGGTATTTTGTTTTTATTTTCTTAATTATTTTCTAAAATATTGATTTTAGCAAAAAACTTTCTTAAAGGCTTATGTTGTTGACTAGAAGAGCTAAAATATTGCCATATATCATATTCTTGTAAAATGTTGTTTTTAGAAGATAGTCATACGCAAACAAATTACATTTGAATAAATGGCTTGACGGCAAACTTTGAGGGACGGACGCCCCCCCTAAAACACAACTTATCGCTACGAAATTTTTTTGTATTTTTTTTTACATAAAACTGAACCGATTTAGGGGGGGAGAATATAAGAAATCAAAATAAAAAAAATAACGGCCACCCTAATGTACATATTAAAAAAAACTAAAAACATACATCTTTATGGATTAAAAGTTTTTGTTTCATTACTATAATGACATTTTTCATTGTCATAACGAAAATTTAAATTTATAAAGACATGCTTTTTCGAAATATTTTTATACTTTTAATTATTGAGACTACACTCAGGTCTCGTTTTATGCGGATTTTTTTATGCGAATTCAAATTTATGCGATTTTTAAATTAACGATTTTTTTTTCAAATTTTTACGGTTTTGGAAATTTTGGAAACCAAGCTTGCATCACTGATATAATCGTTATAGTTTGTTTTGTGTTTTTTATATGCATAGCCGATGCGTATGTATGAGTGTTTTTAAACTTATGAGGAGCACATATAAGTTTTACAACGAAGGCTAATTTCGGTGAAAATATAATAAAAATTTAATTTAAACTCGTTCTTTCCTGTCTTTTACGGTACAACATTGTAATAACCACATTTACGAGTGTAAAGAAATAATAAAACTTTTACAATATGATAAGGGCACTAAAGGCCAATTTCGATTAAAAAAAAGTAGAACTAAGTTAGAAAAATTTTGATTTAAATTGGTCATTTCCGGTTTTGCAGATAAAATTTTTTTTTCAATTTAATTTTTTTTATTTAAAGATCAATCGATTTGCTATAGGAATCACTTGAAATTTTTTTCGTTTGATTAGATTTAGTTTAAAATAATAATTTAAAAAAAATTTTTAAAACGGCAACACAAATAAACATCATAGAAAAAAAATATTTCGCACACTCATTCATATCTATTAGAACTAAGTTGTGCCAAATATAAAGCACTTCCAACAAAATATTTTTATGGGATTGTCCGCTTCACATATACATATTTGTCGATTTTTAATTATGCGATTTTGTTTTGATTTTTTAATTAAAATTTGAATTTATGCGGTTATTCAGAATTTTGGAACGAATCATTAGTTTTTATATGAAGCTAGAGTATCGTTTTATGCGAATTCAATTTATGCGATTTTTTTGGGACGCATCTATCGCATAAAACGAGACCTGAGTGTATAGAGTTATTTGAATGTTAAAAATAATTTTTTTTTCAATTATTGAAATATGTTGCTTTTATAAAAGAAATTTTGATTTCATAAATTTAATGGCATATTACATTAGATGTATGAAATAAGTAAATTTTACATTTTTTAATTAACAATTAAACATTTTTTTAAGGAAACTATAATTTTGTATTAATTTATGAATATTGTTATGTTTGTATATTTTTTTTATGTTCCCAATTAAAATTTTTTGTTTAACTTTAAATTTTTTTAAATTTAAATTTTTAACTTAACTACGAAATCCAATCAAGCGATTTTAACGAAAATACTTCACTGCAAATATGAAATTCCATTTAGACAACGAAAATTTTCAGTTAACCAATGAAAATTTTTTTATGAAAACGATTCATTAAATATATGATGCATTTTTCTTTCAGTGTGGTGCGAGGTTACCATTGACGGTACGATTCTGATCGTACCAATGATTACACTCTCAGCTACAGCTGCTATATTCGTTTCACTACGTGCTGGATGCGGTCTAACCGGTAGAGTATCATCCACTGATGTAAACTGGGACTTAAATTTGCGAATGATGTTGGCAATAGTGGTTTCAGTAAGCCGATTATGAGCACCGTAAGTTCCTCGAATCGCACGAAAAACATTTCTCACAGAACGCTGGCTGTGCATAAACTTTTTATTGATCAGCAAAAACAGAAAAAATGTATTTCCGTTTATTCAAATGCGTGAAAAATTTATATTATGTTGATATGCGTTGATTCAGTAAGCCTTTCTGAGAAAAAACAAAAGTGCTAAATAGAAAAATCGAACACTGCTTTTTGAGGTCAAATAACAAAAACACAATAGAAAAACACGGACATTTTTTTGCTGAAGTTTAATCGTTTTTCAATGGAACTACATTTTCACTTTATTAATTTTTTATATTTTATACGAAGTTTTCTGTTTTTAAAATTATGCTAAAATAAATGTTATTTCTTCCCCCTTTTTAAAAAAGGGAGGAGTGAAGTGGGTAAGAACTTTTATTTTTATATTTGTAGCTAACCACTTACAATATATAATTGCTAAAAAAAAATTATTTCTTTGTCTTACCTAAGAAGAGTAAAAAAATCAAAAACGCGTAAAATTTGCTGTTTGAAAAATCCAACATTGGGACGATATGTGTTAAATATCCTATAGCAAAAAATAATGAAAATCCTTAATCACTTTAATTTGCACCTAACAAATTTTTTTAAAAAAATTATATATTAATATAAAAAAATATAAAATCTCATTTTTTTTTCGTTATAAAGAGGTCCTAGAATAAAGGGGATGATATCTGTGATCATTTTAATATTCATAAAAAAACGAATATATATAAAACATTGCCAATCAGCTCTTTCGTTCTCCTTACTAAGCTTATGCATAAATGGGTGGTACTCTTACTGAAATACGTGACGTTGCGGTGAACCTAACAAAATTAAAATTTGTCTCCTTTTATTACGTATCAGCTGTTATGTTTGTTTATATTTATAAATAAAACGAATTTTCCGTCGACGTAAACAACCTGTGCTTATATTACTATACATATACAAAAGGACAAATACCAAAAGCTTAACCCTTATGTCAACAGCTACACACCCGGGTATGTTTTGAATTTTAAAAACTCTGTATCTCTGAAAGTGGCTGTCATATCGCTCTCAAACTTCATGATATCCTTACTTAACGTGTTTCCTAACATATTCTGATGTTTGAATAAAATTGGACAAATCAGACCATGGATGTTGTTATTTTTTTATTCCTACCCCTCACGTCAACCGTAGTTCAAGTAATAAAGAGCAACTAACAAGTTTTTGCTCAAAAGTCACTTAGTGTAAATATTCATTCACAAGTCTTTGCTAAAACAAACGTTATTTTAAGTATTCACGCATAAAAACAATTTAAAATAGGAAAAAATTTCAAATAAAATACAAATAAAACGAAAAAACAATAACAACAATATGTGCTTGCGTACCCGGGTATGCTTGCTGTTGACGTTAGTATAATTTTTCAGCTGTTGACATAAAGGTTAAATTATAAATGTTCTTTTTTTCAACACATTTACTTCTTTTTAGTAACTACCAACTATAAAAGTCGACCGTAACATTTACATTTGTATGAATAACAAGGCTTAATAATATTTCGTGCTAAGAATATTTCTGTTAATTAACAACCAATCTTTGTAAAAACTCCCAGCAGTAAAATTTGTTGAGGTTTTAGACCTTAGTATGATCAATTATGGGCCGACCTTCAAAAAGTTTTGTGCTTCAATTTCTATTCATAAAAAACTTAATTTGGCTTAATTGTAATAAAATATCAAGTCTCGTATAAGTTTTGGCCGTATTAAAATCAGTAAAAGAATATTTAATTTCTAACCTCATAGCATAAATGTTTTTCTGTTGATACTGTTTCGTAGGGCATCAAATGGTCTGGTTTGACGGAATATACTCTCTTATTTGTTTTGTTTGGAGGTGTTTTTTATTTTGCCGTTTTATTATAAATATAAATATTGCGGCCCTTAAGCCCATATGACACTACATTTTTAATGCATTGTTCAAGCTTTGGTGAACAGTACAAATATAATGTAATAGAAAAATTTACCAAGTGCAAAGAGTTCAGCTGTATTAAGATAAATGGCAAACTGTCAACAATTTTTAAAAAGTTATCGATAAAAAATGAAGTTATGTCAAAAAAAATGTAAAATTGTTTAACTTAAATTTGACATTTCAAGCTTGAAATATGAAAAGTGTTGCTGAATCAGCGGTTTATGGGCAAATTCAGCGATTTACCGCTTTTTGTTTTTAGGTTTCTCATAAACAAAAAGTTGGCAGCATTTAATAAAATAAACAAAACAGGGATGGCTAAGTTGTTTCAATTGTTCTTTTTTGTTGATACTTTTTTAACTAAGATTTATAATACCTTTTGTGGTGTTTTTTATGAACATAATTAAAATTAATTTCAACTAAAAAAAATCTTTTAGTACAATTAGGGTAAAAAACTATAATTTTTAAAGGTTGTTGGTACAATATTAAAAATTCTCAACGCCATCCCTGAAACAAAAACATAACATAGATATAGTTTGCTCTTTCTTACATTTACTGTTTCTTTCTATCAATTCTATATCAAATAATGAATAAAAAATGTAGTGTCATAAGGGCTTTAATAAGGTTTGAAATTTTTGTCGCAACCCAGAAAATAGTAGGAATATATTGATTTATAAAATGCATTTATGTTTGAGTCTGCATTAGAAAATAAAAACTCCTTTTCCCTTGTACATATGCAAACGCACACCACGAACTAACTAAGTAGGTAAAAGTGTAAAAACAAAACAAACGCCAAATGAAACAAAAGGGGCAAGCGGTAAAAATAGAAACTGAATAAACTTTACGGATGTCCTTTTGAATGTCTTAATCCGGATGTTCTTTTATTTCTTGTACTTAAAACTTTTTTGTTATACTGTATAGCTATGGTTGTTGAAGTTGCTTCCAACAAACAGGCACAAGAGGCAATTAAGAGGCCTTTCCTCAGGCCCAATTTTTTTTTGTATTTAAGAAAGCAAGTAGCCTTTGTGGCGTTTGCTTGTAACTGGTATCTACTATAAATTTTGGGTGCATGTTAGTAGCAAAGTTGATTTAACTTAAAATTAATTATGATGGGTCGGTTTTACCCATAAATCTCTTGATATTGTTTTTATCTTTTTGTATATCTAAAAATTAGGTACAAGCATCTCTCGACAAAAAGTGGACGGGATTAGAGAAAAATGTGGGCGGTAGTGGAGGAGTAGACGTGACAGAGAAAAGATTTATTTATTCTAAGGAACGGTTAGAGAAAAAATTTCCAAATTTAGCAAAGTTATCAACGCACAACCTCATTATATATTTCCGTATATCTGGAGAGCGGCATGGTCCAAACGTTGCAAACTAAGCATATTTGTAATCAAAACATAACATCCGACAAACCTTAAAATGTTGTATATATTGTATTGTTAATAATTATAAGGTTCACAAAATTTAAACAATTCTGTTAGTAACAAACTGAACCGCTTAATGACTCACATAAAAACAAACTTGTATGTGTCGGGTTATATTTATAGCGCACAACCTTTTCTAGAGGTTTCTTGCACCTTTCCGTATTAATTACATATAACAAAATCACTTTTGTTAATCCAAATCTAAAGTATTCTTTTAGGAGTAACAAAAATATTTTCATATCTAAAGCAAGGTTGCCAATTAAGTTATTTTCCGGCTAGATCTGACGGTTAATTTTTCATAGTTTTGGTTTATTATCATTTTTTGTAATATTTTTAAGACAACTTTTTGGCATATTTTTATAAAATGTGCTGTAATTACTTTGGTGTTAATTTAAATTTGATATTTTAAAATGCAACAATGTCATTCACTTCAAATCAAAGACATACTTTGATTTTTTTACATTTGTATAGTTTTGAAAACATTAAAAAGTTTATTGATATTGCCTGAGCCAGACTTTTCTGATTGCACTGACTTGCCAATCTACGTAAAATTTGAAAAGCTTTTGAAGATGATTTTGCAGAAATGTTAAGAAAGTAACAGTAAAACAGTATATAGTAGGCAATAAAACCCGAAAAAACCGATGAATAAAATAAGAATTTTCCTTGGTTTCCTAATTGTTACAAATTATGCTCAGTTCCTTCAACGAAAGATTATTGTTCAAATTAAAGCGATCTTTAAAATTAAATGTTTCGGAATCGTAGCAATGGTTTTGATAAGATATTACGTCATATATATTTTATTGATAATGCAAAACAACAAGATGATGATAAAATCTGGAAACTTCTTTATTTTTCTTTTGTGTAAAACTCATTATTTTTTTATTTATTTCAGCTATAAGGACCTTAAGAATAGTATTCTTTTATGGTCTAGAGGATTACATAATCAACACCAATATTAAAAAAAAATAGTTTCTGTTACCTTTTAGGTAATTAATAGAAGTTTTTGTTAAGTTTTGTTTATACTAAATATAAGTTTTTTTTTAAAACTGGTTCTTTAATTAGGGTAAATTTCTGTCAAAAATGTCGTTGATTTATATATTATATGGGTTAAGTTGAAAAAAAAAAAATCATAAAATGTTTGATTCCTGGGTTAAATAATGCAGTTTTTAATCTTTTTTAAAATCTAGCCATTTTTTAGCTTCAATTCTAGCCTTTTTTTTTGAACTGTCGAGTTGGAAACCTTGATCTAAAGAATTCCGTTCGTTAAAATAAAACTGTGCATGATAATTTTAAAAGAATATGTACCACTAAAAATTAAAACTTACAATATAACTTTTACCTCTCAAGAATTTCAGAGAGTATTATAAGAGACCCGTTAATGTCCAAATACAGTTGAGGCCTTGCGTTTATTCAACATCTATTTTTTGGCATTATAACTGTACTAGTGTCAGTGTGGTTTTACTTTAAACTTTATTAAAATCTTACACTTTTTTACTTTTCCTTATTTTATTCTTTTATGATTGTTCACTCGTTACACTCCAGGAGGATTCAAGAATATTATTAGAAGTTTTGCTGCATCTTAAGTTTTTATCGGTTTTACAAAACGTAAGTATATATTGGCAAAGGTATTTTGCGGTTTTAATTTTCTGATAATGTTAGTTAAACAAGAAACAGGGTCAAAAAATGGAATTCGTACACGCAGAGAAAAAGATTGCTTAATATTGACACACACAACACTTTAAGTTTACAATATTATAATATACTAGCTGCCCCGGCAAACGTTGTTTTGCCATAAACATAGCGTATTTCTAGTGAAAGAAAGAGAAATAAAGCGCTTTATACCATGATCGGCGATGACAAATAAAACCATATTTATTTATTTCTGTTCGTTACATATTCAAAAGTTAAAAATAAAAAAGTGATGTATTGTTTATCCTGAAGTATGAAAATCAAACGGGGATAAAAAATTTTATTACGAAGAGACATTGCGTGTACGATATTTTCTGTCAGTCCGTCTTTAGCCAACACAAATAAGCTCGATGATAGGAGGGGGTGCGTTTTCCCTTTTTGCTTTATTTTACGCCGTAAATGTTGAAATTTATAGCCTGCAGTTTCTTGAAGACTTAAAACTATCATTGGATAATTAATTAAGAAGACATGGGTAGAGGGAGCCTTTTGTCCTATTTTACGCCCTAATTGTTGGAATTTCCAAAAAATATATATCCTACAGTTCCTTTAAATATTACAGTGTCTGCATGCCAAATTTTAATAAAACCGGTTGATTAGTTAAGAAGATATAAGAAGGGAGAGCGGATACTCCTCTTGCCCTATTTATCACTCTAAATAATAAAAATTACAGGCTATAGTCCCTTCGAGATGTTACACTATTTTCCTGCCAAATTTCAAGAAAATCGGTTGATTAGTTAAGCAGATATTTGGAGGGGGAGCTTTTACCCGTTTTACCCTACTTTACGCCCTCTAGCGATATGAAATATACATTAAAATCTTTTCCAAATGTCATTGTACACATAAGACATTACGATACAATGGCTTGGTAACTTTTCAAGTGACAATAAAAAATCATAACATTGAATATAGAGGGCATTTTGTTTTAGGAATATATATGAAAATCTAAATGCCATATCTCAAGAACCACTGGGCCGACTTCGTGCAAACTTCACACAAACCATCTACAGACTATCCTCAAAGTACTCTTAAATTTTGATTTAAATCAGTTTACCCGTTTTTGCAGTTAGTGGTGACATCAAAGTGTACACTTCTTTTTATATATATAGATTATGATCACTTTGATAAAACTTATAGTTAACGCAAACATTTTATGAACGAATTTGTTCCTTAAATGTCTAACATAATAGTTGATATTAATGCTGTTTACTACCATGAATATTTTGGATATGATTTATTTTTGAAAATACAATATGTATTACAATTGAATTGGCGACATTTATGCCTATCACAATCATATTATGGTTGCCTACGACCATAAGGATTTTTACCATTTAAACGTACAATTAACACTTTACCTTTCTTATCATATTTTATTTAAATGGTAACCATGGCTTATCATGGTTGCAGTAACAATAACTTTTATTAAAATTTTTCGTCTTAAATATTTTGAGTTTTTCGTAACTTTATAGAAAGATAATTTCTTTCTCCGTGTAAGCATGAATATGTCGTAAAAAGAACGAATTGAGCAACCGAACTCATTTCTAGGTATTGAAGCTGTAGTTGTTTGGTGACTATGTTAGCGCAAGCATTAAGGTAAAACTAGGTTGCCGATGAATATCCTTGTTTTATTTAAGGTGAAAGTATGTGTGTGTGAAAAGTTTTTTAGCTTTAGCTTTAAATTGGCGGTAATTGTAAAGGGTTTTGTTTCCCTTAATTACATTTTTCTTCTAAGAGCTTATACTGCTACCTCAATATCTTTTTTAAACTGATTGTGATTCCTTTTTTGTGTTAATTGCTAAGGTGCTTTGATTAAGCGCCAAACTTTTTTCTTCGCTTGTCTTTCATTCCTTATTCATATTCTCTAAATTTTATCCTTAATATAATGCACTTTAAGTTGCCCATAACTTTGCTCCTTAAACTTTATGCTACTCATTTTGTCTGGTGCTAAATTAAATTGTTTCACTTGAATTACTTTCAATAGATTGTCTGCTTTCATGTAGATTACTGAAGAGAATATTATGCAATTAACTACAATTTTTTTTTTTCAACTGAAAGTAGGTAGCATAGTTGGGGGTAGTGCACTAAATATTGATTAAAGTCAGCAGTGCACTATCACTTAATAAAACTGCAAAAAAATAAGTATGCATTCTTTTTTACCAGCTTTAGTGATAATTGTTACTTTTTTAACTACCACTTAAAATATTGAGTGATATTGCAAATTTTTTCACTATCACTAAATAAATGCAGATTGAATGCAAAAATCTGCACTCAATTCAAATAGTGTAAAATTTTAACTTGCAATCAAAAAAGCTGCATACAAATATTGTCTCACTAAAATTAACTTTGTATGTGCATGGTTTTTGATTTCTTTTGAGGTTATGCGTAAGCAAAGAACATTAAACAAAACGAAATTTTGTCAACAAACGGTATAATTAATTGGCTTAAATCATGAAAAAACAAGTTTTTAATTTTAAAATTAGTGCAACAATTTATGTTGCACTCAAATGAGTGATGAAAAAATAAGTTGCAATAAGCTGATGATTGCTCTTTTAAAATCAAACAATTTTTTTTTTTTAGTTAAAAATGTTTTAACATCACTATCACTCATATTTAGTGAGGCTACAAATTTTCAATTTATCAAAATGATTGCAATATTTTTGCACCATCACTAACTGTGAGTTGAAACCGCAAAATGAGTGCTCTACCCCCATCTATGGTAGGTAGTAATACTTACAGACAATTAAATAAATAAAAGATTATTATTCTTTTATAGTTTATTATGGAAGCAGGGGCACATGTTTATGCTTAGTATATAAAATCTAATTAGCATTGTGATTTTATCAATAATGTGTTAAAGTTTTTGGTTTTTTTTTTTTTGTCTTGAGTAATTTGTAGCAGAGAGATGTTTAAAAGTTTTAGTTTTTAGCTTTCATTCAATTAAAAGTTGGCCTAGGATAAAATTATATTATGTTTATTATCAAAAAGTAATTTCAATTTTTGGGAATACAAAATTTTAATTTCAAAAGATTTTGTTATTCGTGCTTAATTCCCAGTTTTTATTATTGATAAAAACACTTGAAATTTATTGTTGATGGGATAAGCTATTTCTATGCGCATTTCACTGGTTGCTTAGGCCAGATCATCAGGAAACTTCATCCATAACGTTTTAGAAAAACTAAAGATATTAAACCAAATAAAACTGTTAAGCGTATAAGACTTATAGCAACAGTTCTACTTGTAATAATATCAAAGCTTAAACAAAACACATCAACAATAAACAGTGGGTTTATCTCATCTTACATTCCCCACTACAATTAGTTGAAATTCTCTCAACATTAATTGTAGTTGTAAGTAGGTTAAGAAAAACAAAATAAAAACAACAACAACAACTTTACAAAAGATGTTGACAATTAAGTGTTTTTTTAGGCCGTGCACTGCCCGTTTATTATCAAAAAGTAATTTCAATTTTTGGGAATACAAAATTTTAATTTTAAAAGATTTTGTTATTCGTGCTTAATTCCCAGTTTTTATTATTGATAAAAACACTTGAAATTTATTGTTGATGGGATAAGCTATTCCTATGCGCATTTCACTGGTTGCTCATAGGAATAGCTTATCCAATCAACAATAAATTTCAAGTGTTTTTATCAATAATAAAAACTGGGAATTAAGCACGAATAACAAAATCTTTTGAAATTAAAATTTTGTATTCCCAAAAATTGAAATTACTTTTTGATAATAAACGGGCAGTGCACGGCCTAAAAAAACACTTAATTGTCAACAGCTTTTGTAAAGTTGTTGTTGTTGTTTTTATTTTGTTTTTCTTAACCTACTTACAACTACAATTAATGTTGAGAGAATTTCAACTAATTGTAGTGGGGAATGTAAGATGAGATAAACCCACTGTTTATTGTTGATGTGTTTTGTTTAAGCTTTGATATTATTACAAGTAGAACTGTTGCTATAAGTCTTATACGCTTAACAGTTTTATTTGGTTTAATATCTTTAGTTTTTCTAAAACGTTATGGATGAAGTTTCCTGATGATCTGGCCTAAGCAACCAGTGAAATGCGCATAGGAATAGCTTATCCCATCAACAATAAATTTCAAGTGTTTTTATCAATAATAAAAACTGGGAATTAAGCACGAATAACAAAATCTTTTGAAATTATATTATGTTTACTTTAACTTTATTATTGTCACCGACAACCATATTATGGTTACGCAGTTCACTGCGTAAATTGTAAAAACACCGCAATACACGACACAAAGCCAGACTGGAGCACTGAATTTGTGTAGGTTATGGCCGGCATAAGCAGGTTTGGATTTAATTTCGCACAGCCAATTCAGTAACAAACTCTCCTTGTCACACAGTAAATCTGTAGGTGTAACAAGGATGTACCTGCGAAGATTCAAAGAAGGACACATCGGTTGTATTTATTTATTATTATATGTCTATGGAATTTTATTTCTTACAGACAATTTAAAAAATAATTGATTACAAAATGTTACACATAAATAATACATAATTAACAATAAGATTACTAAGTGTTAAGAAATGTGATTATTGCCCTTTTTATAGCTTCAGGATTTGATGAAAAGTCAATAAACCTATATAAGTTGTTAAATGCATTGCTCATTCTCCTGAGAGGGTCAGCATTAGCATAATTAGCTCTAACAAATGTTACTGATAAAGGTATGTAATTCCGGGATGGACGTTGAGGAATGTTGAGAGAAATATCATTTATTAAAAATCCACAGCAGATGACACCATTAATAACATTGAATAAAAATGACACATTAAGCATAGTTCTACGACTTTTTAATGTAGGAAGTTTAATAAGAGCAAGACGAGCAGCATATGAAGGCAAGTTCAAGGGGTTAAAATGTAATCCACGAAGACAAAACAACAGGAATTGTTTTTGGACCGACTCAATGGCATTGGAATGGATTTGGTAAATAGGGTCCCATATTATCGATCCATATTCAAGAATAGGTCGAACTAGTGCCATGAATAAAGTTTCACCAATACACGGATCATTAAACTCTTTAGCCCAACGTTTTATATAACCCAGTGAACCCCTTGCTCTATTTATTATAGTTGTTATATGCAAAGTAAAACTCAATTTAGGGTCAAATAATATACCAAGATCTTGGAAGCTGTCAACTAATTCCACTTTATAATCACCCAAAAAAAAATCAGCTGCAATAGGGTATGCTTAATTTAAAACAATCGCAATTTCAAATTTTGGTTCCAATTTAAAAGGTAGAACGTGAAATATGCAGGTCTTTATCCGTAAACAACCTTAACTTACAGGAAACTTTTCAAGCTAGAATTGTTTCTCCAATCTCTTGATTATAGCGGATACAAATTTGTTGTTCGCTTAACCCTAAAAGGTTACTCTTCATTTTGGTACATTTAGGTTACTCTTCATCGAATCGACGAACTTTTTAAAAGAAATTCCAGCAAAACGATTTTTAAAGTAAAAAATTAACAAAAACTTCTTTATTTAAGCATTTTATTAAAAAATAAACTAAAATAAAACATAAAAAATAAAAGTTGTTAATCTATCTAAAAATTTAATACGAATTTTAGCACTTTTTGTGTTTTCAAATTAATGTTGATGAAAAAAATAGTGTAATTTGAAAATACATAAGAAAGTTATATGATAAAATGTAAATAAGCTTCGCCGATTCGACGAAGAGTAACCGCGCAGGGTTAAAAAATGTATAACTTACCCCCCAAAAAATAATAAAATTGTTAAAAAAAAACACCAATTTGGGAATTACGAAAATCTAGCAAAGCATCCTGTTGCCCTTAAAATTTAAATACCGGCATTATTTTAAAAAAATATTTCAGAGTTATAAAAGGCTAATAAAATCTTGTTTCATATAAACTTATTTAAAACCACTGTCATAAATCTGAAATGCAGTGTAACCTCGGTTAACGCAATCAAAATAAATTTAGGGCGATGCGAAAACTCAGGTTGTTGCAAAAACCAAGTCAGAAATTTATATTTATACACTGATAGAAAAGGCTCCATAACGCTGATGTATTTTGACATCAGTACTATGACAAGGGTCTTCGTTTTTGACCCCATAACACTTGTCATCATTGTGATGTCAACCTTAACATCATTTGGCTAAAGTGTCATCAGGGTCAAAATTAAATTATGTCATCAATGGGATGACAGATTGGCATCACAGAAATGATGAACATGTCCTCAGTGCGATGACGCAGTAACATCGAAGAATGGACACATTAGCATCAATTTAATGACAGTTTGTCATTAAGTCAAAGTCATTGGAATTGACTTAAGTCAAAGTGAGAGAATATTATTATTTACTTACCCGTTGCATATGTTTGTTTCACGTTTGTTAAATTACTACCTTTGTTTACAACAGAACTCTCAATAATAAGACACCAGCACCATGCCTCAAGTGGTTTTCGTAATCATTCTACTTTAAAAGTTTCATGTATTTAACTAAATAATTTAAAAAAATTGAATATAGGAATTTTTGCTTCTTATAATACATTGTAATCATGAAAATAATGTTAATAATATACAAAATGTGGCATCGAATTGATGTCACTATAGTCATAAAATAGATGACACAAAAAAATTACAAAATTGTACGAAGACGTTAGTCATTGGATTGATGTTACTTTTTGCATCGTTGATGCCATTTGTAGTAACATTGATGTCACAATTCTGATGTTAGGTCGTCATCAATATGAAGATCTATTAGTTTATTACTTAACAAAAGGTATTTTTAAAAAATAAGTCTTAACTTTTAAATTCATGAAAAATTATCTATAAATTTTAATTAATTTCATGTTGTTAAATTCCTTTTTTCATAAAAATTATTTAATGAAAATTAAATTTGATGAATTTTAAGTCCCAACTATGCATATGCTTGCTGTAGTTACTATCAAATTTCGAATTTTTCGAATTGTCGAATTTGGTTTTTGTTTTAAATGTAATTTTCTACGCGAACGTTAACGTTCGAATCGTTGAAAAGGCTGTAAACTTATGTGTTGGTTTAACAACACAAATCATTGTACGTGTAGAAATGATTATATGAAAAGCACTCAGTTTTTTGAGATTTCGTCAGAACAAAGCGTATATTCCGAAAGAGCTAAGGCTAAACGCAACGGATAGTAAGTAAGAGCGGGACTCTTGTATGTTGTTACGAAGAAGAAGAAAAGTGTTTACTATTTGTCGACAGTGCTACAGATGCAACTGGCCCATCGGAATCATCAAAGCGGGATAAAACTAGTAGGCTACCATTAAAAGGTCTACCTTTATGTGGCTATTGATTCGGAATGGCTGTAAATGGCCAAAGTGCAACACGAACAGCAAAAGAATTGCTTCACGCTGCATAACATGTTAATTTAAAATTAAATAAAGGTATAACAAATATTGATTCTAAATAAAATACTAAACAAAAATTACTCTTATCTTTACTTGTTCTGTACAGAATTTTTTTGCTTGTACACATGTACCCTTATCAGAAGAGCAAGGACTATTTCACTTTCGATGGCTCCACAGCCAACCCAATAAAATCAGAAACCTTAAAATTATAAAAATCTTTAAAAAATGAATAGCTTAAAGAACTTGCGGGATCTCAACTTTGTATGATTTATTGTTTAAACGATATTTGACTTTAAAATTCTCTCGAGTACCGGAGTACCCGTGTCAGGAGTGTTAGGATTAAATAAGAACTATATGTTCTAATGTATTCGTTGTTTTCCTTACAACTTTTATCAATATTTTTAACAAAAAGTGCGAAATTTTTGATTGCACAAAAAAATTCTCGTCTAATTTTTTTCCGTTAAACCATTAATTAAATATTAAATCATTTCTAATAAATATTTTAATCAAGTGACTAAACAATTCTAAACATGCTGTTTAATACATTTCTATTCAGGGCTGCCAGGTACTTATTTTCCTTGTCCCCAAAATATTAAAAAAATATCCCCAAAAATCCCCAAAATTCCAAATCCCAAAAAAACAAAACTTTAAAAAGTTAATATTTTTTTTTTTGTTTTTTTCTGAACAAATTTTAAATTTTTTTAAAAAATTGTTAGAAAAATGTTAATAAGAAATCCCCAAAAATCCCCAAATAAAAATTTTTAGTCAAAAAATCATTTAATTTTGTTTGTAGCGACTGGTTTCGGCATGTTTTTTTAAATTCTTTTTGTGCGATTCCAGTGAGGAATAACAAGCAGAACAATATGCTTTTATTGAAGACGAATGAGCCAATTTATACGAATTTGGAGCTTGTTCAATCGGTTTAAGCCATGCTTATAATCAACAAAAAAAATACATATATCTGTCATTTATTTAGTACTTCGATGCATCATAACTACTAACCAATAGCCTAGCATTTTTTCCCAATCTTTATTATATTGTTATTCATATTCACTTATTTTTGGGGACGACATACATATTACCTTTAAAAAATCAAAAATATTTTGTGTTGTCAACGGTTTTAGATTAAATTTTTAAATTCTTTTTTTTTTAACACTCACTCAAGCAAAATAACAAGTGTATAAAGTACCTTTTACGCACTTAACAAAAATGGTAATCTTAATTAGGACCCTTAACACTATATAAGAGTAAGATAAATGTTTTGCTACATTTTTTCATATTTTATATGCGAAACAAAGAAAAATAAGCGTAAATAATAAAAAAAGTGTTTAATCCCCAAAAAATCCCCAAAATTTTTTTTAAATCCCCAAAAAATCCCCAATCCCCAAATGACTTTCTTTGTCCTTTTTGCTCACATGAAATCCCCAACTTTGGGGATAAATCCCCAAGTCTGACAGCCCTGTTTCTATTGTATAAAGAGAATTTTAAAAACGCACACCTTAAAATATGCTATTAAATATTTTTTATTATTTACAATAATTACATTTTATTAATTGACGTTTACATTTCTTTTAAACGTTCCAAGTTCTTGACTTTTAGTCACAAAATTTCTCAAAACAGGTTTCACACAGAAGATAAAAATTTTAGTGTAGAGACAATTGACAAACTAAAAAAAAACTCAAAATATTCTCTCCAATAACAAAGTCTTTCCAACTGTGCAAGTAGTTTATTATGACCTGCTACTTAAAGTTTTGTAAGATACATTTTTATGCAATCATTTCAAACTATTTTTTCTTATTAAAATTTATAAAAAAAGGATTTACTTATGTTAAAATATAAAAGTTTATAAATTAAACTAGATAAATTCTAATATCTTCTTTAATATCAAAATTTAATGATATATTTCCTGAATTTAAAAAGGAAAAATTGGAGCACTTACTTTCATAACTTTCAAGCCTTTAATACTCAACATACAAATTAAGCAACTGGGAAAAACTAGCACTTTCTAAAATGACCAAAATTTAAACCCTCACAAACAGTAACATAAAATCTCAATGGAGTCATAAACAATAGGAACAAAATGAAAAGACGCAAACTTAAAAAAAAACGCCAAAACGCAAAGCCTTGTATGTTATACTATTTACACATTAATATCGTCACCTGGAATCCTTAAATATTCGTGAAATAAAAAGATTAAATATACAGGATTGTTGCAAAAGTTGTACGAAAGTAAAAATTAGCAAATTTTTTTGCTTTCGTAATGGTTTTGTTTTGCTTCTTCAGCTTTCATTCACATTCTTTATCTATCCTTAAGATCTTATTATTCCAGTAGCAAAAAAAATACCTGACGAAAAAGTATCAAACCATTGCAAATAATCGGTATCGAAATGTAATAGTGTGATGAAATTTTTCATAAATTTGTTCTATATGACTAAAAAGTATATCACTTACATACATGAAACTGTTAAAGTTTATGGAGATCAGCCGGTTATTTACAACAGGTCCAACTTTAAACTCACTATCGGAAAATACTTAAGTTATGCCTAAAAGGCTAACAAATAATGATATTGTAATAGAGATTTCGTATCCATTAGTTTTATATAAATAGAAATTATGATGTAAGATTTAATTGATGTAAGTTCATAGTATATTACAGATCTCATACAAACTCAATTCCAAATTTTTGATAAAGGATATGAAAAACTCGGTAAAGCAGAATAAAACTCTCTTACTTTTTAATTTTTTTTAAGATTTTATTAGCATGTACGGTATATTTTCAATTCAGCTCACTATATTATTTTACTATTTTCTATTATACGAACTGCCATATCCGTTGCATGATAAACATTCGCGCACAAAAGCATAAATATATATATATACTTTCAAATACATATACATAGATACATATGTATGTACATATAAATTCACGTTAAAAGCTTACAGGAATTTTTTCAATGTGTGTGGTAGTCTTTGTTACAAGTGCATGATCTGCCACCAAATCCCCAAAGTGAAGAAATTCACGCATTTTGTTTACATATTCAGACCAACACATAGTTTGTGCCTTTTTTTCCTTACAATTTGACATATAAAGATACATAAATTTAACTAACCCAGTAAACAAAACTTCAGTATTTACAACATGGTAAATTTATTTGACATTTTATTCTAAAAGAAGTGGTAAGCAGAGATTGTAGATATTTATAGCTTATAGAAAGTGCATTACGTATATATACGTTTCTGCGTAAGCCCACTCTACAATAGCAGAGAGGCTTTTATGCGTTAGTGCTGATGTTTGTAACACCTTACAGTATTGGTCCTAGATCAACTTTTAAGTATACCGATCGGCTCAGAAGTCGAACATGGACCAACTTTTATAAAATTTGATAAGATTTGAAAGATTGCAATAAAAGAAGATTGGACAAAATTGAATCTAAATACCAACATAAAAGGGGGTTTTTATGCACAAAGACCCTATTCCGGAAGGAAGCTTGTATGGGGACTATGTAAAATTATGAACCGATTCGACCCATTTTCAATAGGCTCTGTCCTTGGCCTAATTAGAATCCGCGTGGCTAATTTCATTAAATTGTGACCAATACTTTGCGCACAAGTTGTGCATGTACATCCACCAGACAGCCTACCAGCCGGACGGACATCGTAAAAATCACAATCTTAGTTGATCGGTACACTTAACCTTTATGTGCTCGGGGCTATAAGCTAACGTTGGCGGTCGGAAATTAAGATTTGGCGAAGAACCAACCTCCGGTTCATATTTTATCTTCTACGTGATTTAATTAAATTTTGTAAGTTTAATATAAAAATTTAAATTGAAAAACAAAAAAGTATCAAAAAGTCTCCTTTATAGATTGTCATCCACTCAGGACATTGCATGTTTAATTTTGTGTTTCTATGTCTAATAACTATTGAAGAAAATTAATCAAAATACCAGATGTTGAACGAAAAAGTACCAAAAAGCTCCCCTTACATGTTCTTATTCACCCAGTTTAATGTATAATTTTGTCTTTATTAACGAAATCTCAAAAAGTTCCAGATGAAGAACAAAAACTACCAACATTTTTCATCTTATAGGTTTTCATTCGCTCAGGATTTTGCACCTATAATATAATGTTTCTAATTTTAATATTATAGAAAATTTAAAAATTATCACATGCAGCACGGAAAACTAAAAGAAAGAAATGTAATTTCCCGTATTTCCCCTTTTTTATACTTTTTTTCTCCCCACAGAGGTTCGGTTGACAAACAAAGAATGAAAGCGTTATTAATTGTTTTGCCATAAGATTTGTACATAAGATTTATATAGTCTAAATATTCGAAAACCGGTTTCTAAAAAAATGTGGTATAATCGACCACCCTATTTTTTTTATTATTTTATAACTGAAAAAAAAAACAAATTTTTATTTGTGTTCTGCATATGTGTTAGTAGTTAGTAGAAATTATTGAACAGATTTTAATAAAATATATATTGTGCACTTCTGTGAGTAAATACCTTTCAAAAGGTGTATATTTTGTTCAAATCGGTTGACATACAGAAAAGGAAAGTGTTATTAACTGTTTTGCCTTAGCCGATTTATATATAGATAATAAAGTCAAATGCGCAAGCACACGCATTCATATACAAACATGCACAAGATTTTTTTTTTTTATTATAAATTCCTTAAGCTAATCCCGCGAAGCGCTTGTCTGCAGGAAAGAAACCAGAGTCTCTTGCGGGAATCGAACCCGCAGCTCCGACGCTGTTAGACAAGCTGACTACCATTTAGCCTACCGGGGCACTCAAAGAGTACAAAAATACTAAATGACATGTTCGATATGCCGCATTAAAACATATTTTAGTTAATTAAAAAAGTGAAAAGTCGGATTTCCATACATTTTATATGGTGTCTACATTTATAGACTACAGACCAGAAGACGATCATTTCAAATTATATTTTTAACTCGTTGGTAACTAAAACTGCTTAAAATCGATTTGTAGGAAGCTACTGAAAATTCCGGACCCTGTTGTTGCGGATTTTTTTTTTTATTTAACAAACAAGCTACAAATGTAGACTACCGAGCACATAAAGGTTAAAGGTGGGCTTAGGACCAACATCAGCACAAATACTTAATGCCCTCCCTAATATTGTGGTGTGGGTATAATAAAAATGAACATATTTTAGGAGGACAATAAAATTCACTTGTTTCCCCCATATATGTATATGTATTTGTATTTGCAAGTGCAAATGCAAAAAACTTTAACCGACAAAAGAAATTGTTCCCATATTTAGATACAGGATGGTGCAGAATGAGCAATATGGTTTGAATTCTTTTTATCTTTTTTTTAATTTTTTATTAATTAGATTACTCTATGACGTACTAAGTTACCAATTTTTATTTTTGATAAATACACTGAAATTTATTGTGGAGGGAAAGCAAGATTCTATGCGCATTTCACTGGTTGCTTAGGTCAGATCATCGGGAAACCTTTTTTCAAAGATTTAAGAAAAGCTAAAATATTTTACAAGTAAAACTGTAAAGCGAATAAACATTATAAACACTACTTGTAACAATATCAAAGTAACGTTGCAAATCAGCTGCTTCATTATATTGTATGTAAAGCAATTTGAACGATTATAGTTAGCAGTAAGATGTTACGTCTCAATCTGTAAGAAATAGATTGGTCTTACTTTTATACGGTAAGGTTAAGTTACTGGTTCTTCCGGCTAACTGAGTCTTTACACATTTCCTTACATTTTCCTACAATTGGTTGGCTTTTTTCCCGACTCGAATTGTAGTTGTAAGTGGGTAAAAAGAAAACCAAAAATTAAAAAACAAATTGCTTATTTCTTACTCGCTTTATTTTTTATTTTTATTTTATTATCAAAAATACAAATTGGGAACTTAGCACGTCACACAGTGCGGTCGATTGACAAAAAGCTGGCAAAATTCGAAAATTCAAGTAATTCACTCCAAAATGGAATCTTGGGGGTTTTTGGTTTCGCTGATTACAAATTGTATGTCAAATGTGCGGAAATTCACCCCCTTCATCCCTAATCGACCACCCCCTGGGCTATAATATCATGTATTATTTATCATAATCAAGTAACATATCCTTTTTGAAGGGTTTGGGGTCGCTGATCACTAATTTTCTGTCAGAATTATAAAATTCGAAATGGAAAATACAAGATGGCGTCACCCAGGGCATTTAAACCCCAAACAAGCCAAACTCACATATGTCAGAGCCTTGATTTTTTTCATCTTTTTTAACCCAACAGTCTTACTCAACCAATAATAATTTTTTCTTACTTGAATCCCATCTTGTTTTTATCTTATAGACCAAATCTGATATTTGCTGTGTCTCTTTTTCTGATAAATAATAAGTCGCATTTTGGTTATCAGACAAAAATTGTTCAATCCTTTCATAAATCACGTTGATATCATCCTTCAAAATACTTCGAATAATTGTAACCTTGGTAAATCACCAGTAGTAGACATACTGCAACCTAAAAATAAGATTTTTTTTAGCGTTGAGATAAAATTCTGGAAAATATCATATGGGTTTTCTTAAAAATTAACGAATTCGATTTGTTTAAGAAAGATAATAGCAAAAATTGTTGAATATTTGTTTGTTTAAACTATTTATTAATATCTTTTGGGCAACATTATTATTGAAAATTGTTGTTTAAGGCATGGCAAATGTTTCTGAATTTTTTTAAGTACGGAAATTTCAATAAAATTAAATTTTTAGACTGGGAAGTTTTGGCAAAGCATCTCTAGAAAACAACCCATAACAGTTCAGGAGGCAGGAGGTGGCAGCTGAATTTTGGCTTAATCGATAGTTAGTACTTTTCCAAGTAACCTCCAAAAGGTAAGAAGACAGCATTTGACAGCGTTTTATTGTCATTTGATTTGAAAACTCAAATTTTATTGAAAAAAAAACGAAAAAAAGTACCCTTATGATTGTGCTGCTTAACATTTTCTGTCAAAGAACTGACATTTACAAAATTTTTTACGTATTTAACTAACCTTCTAACGTACATTTCATTTGGTTTTATTAAATTTTCTTTGCTGCACGCGCTTTCACACGTTTAAAGGTTTTGCCGAATAATTGCACCAATATTGTGCTTGAAAAAAAGTCCAAACTCCAACTAAAAATAAAAAAGATTTTTGGGTATAGGACGTTACTTTTAGCCAACTGCATGCTTAAAAAATGTTATCTAGAGACACATTTATTTTCCAAGTCTTAGCCAGCCTTTTGGCAATCGGCTGTGCGTCATAGAGAAATTTTATAAATAATAAATTTTGTGTTCCCGAAAATAACTTTTTTAATTTTTATTTTGCTTTTTAGCATTTTGTGAAGAAGACTTGGGAAATTAATTATGAATAACTATGTATGCAATCGAACAAAAATAATTACACCCGAAATATTGAGATCAGTTATGGAAAATATGTTGAAAAGAGAGTTACAGGATATAATTTTTCAGAGCTAATTAAAAAAATTCCCTAATAGCTGGCTGTAATTAAAAATATATGTAACAATAATCGCATAAATAAAAAGTTAAAAAACCTTTTAAAACATAAAGCTCAATCTGAGACACCCTGTATAAGATGATTTATCCAAAAAATTTCAAGTGGATTTAAATTACATAACTTTGTTATTGAGGAACTCCAAATTTTCTGAATTGTTATAAATAGTTAGAGCAGTTGAATTCATAACGACCGTCTATCAGTATTCCGAAAACCCAAAGTATGTACAATGTATTATAAAATTTTTTCAGGATCGGTCCCTTATCGGCTATAGTTTTCATTTTGTGTATATTTTTTAATATAAACTTTGTAGATTACCAAAAGTAGTCCTCTATACGAAATCACAATCATATTAAGGTTTTCACCGAACATATTATGGTTAATAAAAACATTAATATACATACATATATATCAAAAATTATAGTACAACAATAATTATTATTGTAATTATTTTGTTGAACTGTTGGGTATTTAATCCAAATTTTGATATTTTAATCAGGCTAAAGTTTATTCAATTTAATTATTATTGAATTATTTTTATGAAGAAAGGAATTTTACAACATGAAATTAATTAAAATTTATTGATAATTTTTATTCTTGACTGAGCTGGGAACCGAATCAAGGCTTTCACGGACAGGCTACCCTTACATGTTTCGATTGCAATCACTCAATCTCTAGAAAAAGGATTTGCCGTTTAAGACTCACCGCCTTTGACGACGGCTGGCAGTCAATAGTCAAACATCAAATTTGCTTTAAATAATTATCTACTTTAATTGAATTACATGTTCTTCCTTACATACTTACTAAATTTAATGAACTTTGTTCATTAACAATAAGATTTTCCTCTTTTGTAAAACAAAATGTTCTGGTTTCGGGTTTCTTATAAATGTAACAATAACATGATTAACAAACCATAACATGTTTAAAAATTTTCTGATAAAAAAAGCGATCATATTGAAAAATATGTTTTTATTGCGTAAAGTGTTAAAAAAACAACCTTTGTAATAGCTTGCATATAAACCAAAATTTGGTGACGAAAGGCCCTAGATTTGACCGTTATACCCATAAAGTCGTTTTTTCCAAAAGGTGTTTCAAAAAAAATTTTAATTTAATATACGGCAAAACATTATTTAAATTTTATATATGGGCATTTCCTGGGGTCACGAACGTACGTTCGTACACTTTTGATGTACAAATAATATAGAAAACAAAACTTTTCCTAGCATTTTTTTTTGCGATTCGATAGCATTTTGGTAGATGTATGTTTAGTGCAAAAGATGGATTTCATCGAGTTTAAGTTTTCATAATAATAGTTATAAACAGAGTACCGAAACGTTCACTCATTTTTCAGTCATGAGCGAGCGTGAAAAATTAAAAATTTTACTGCTTTTTCATCCTCATGAGGGTGAGGAAAAAAACTAATTTGAATTTCCTCATTCATGAAAAATGAGCAAACGAAAAAATTCATAAGTGAATTTGTCAGATATGAAAAATTTAAAAAAATTCACAATCAAATTCCTCATAATGAAAAAAACGCAACCATTAACAGCAGGAACATGAAGCAGTAAAGAGGCCTTATAGAAGGCCTCTTTGCCGATATAAAGTTTTCTAATTTATACAGTGTGTTATTGGAGACCAAAACCCTGACTTCTTGCATCTACTTTAAAGGCCTTCTTAAAATAATAAAGAATAAAGCTTTATCCAGTGTAATTGTATTTGCTAATAATGCGAAGTGAATAAATTAATAATTAAACTTGGTACATATTCCAACATAACTACTAATAAAACGATTTCGATCTTAGAATAGAAAATTTAAATTTGTAAAATATTTTATAAGAACCCTTCTAAAAGAACTTTTAAAATAAGGCAGAGTGGAATAAGTAAAAGTTTATTAAAAATACAGCTGAAAACCTTCTTTAAGGCCTAAAAAGTGAAAGCGCTGGCAATTTTTCCCGCTTGACAACACGACAGCATGTGTGTGTATTTGTTTGTGTAAAATATTTTTGGTAAAGGCAACCAGCCAAAGTGTCTGTTGGATTTTTTGTAGGAAACAATTATTGAAAAAAAATTAAAAGAACTGCACATATCGTCATCTTAAATGCAGAATAATGTAACATCACATTAATAAGTTTACATGCAAGGCATAAAACTTTGTAATAAGTTAATTATTTGAAATTTAAAAGAATTTTAAATATTTCAGCTAAAAATGCGATAACCGATATATTTTTGAGGAAAAAATATTATATTTATTGTTATTTTTGTAGTTGTGTGTGTTACGTTAAATTAATTTGTAATTTTCAGAAATAAAAAGACGTACCATCAAAAAATGTATATAAGTATTAAGTGAAACAAACATTTAAAATAATTAAATATTTTTTGTTAAATTACCGGAAAAATAGAATATACATATGATAACCACACGAATATTTATATTATTATAGATATTATGATATACCTATTATGTATAATTTTTTATTGATTTTAATTACTAATAAGTAGTGGTTTAAACTAAAAATTGTACCTATTAAATTTAGCTATGAATTAATTTAAAAAGCTATCTTTTTCATTCTAATTTAAAAGTATTTTGATCTCCTTAAAATGAATTTTTTTTACAACGAACAAATTTAGCAAATAAATATTTGACCTATTTGTCTCCATATAACGAATTATTTTAAATGAACTCTGCATCGCATACTTACAAAGATCCACTTGGAAGAATGCAATCCTTACAAAAAAAAACAGATTTTTTTAAATAAGCTAATAAAAAATATTTCTTTTGTATTATAAACTTTTTATATGATGAAGAAATTTTGTGGTCCAATACAGATTCATTATAGGGAAGTTCGACTGCATTTAAATTTATTAAAAAGGACATACATACATATATTAACTCAAAAATCTTAGGACCTGCAGATGTTGCCATTTATTCTTGGAAATTCTTAGCGTTTGGGAGTGCAATGAGGTAGGCTGCAAAATTTCAAAATTACTAACGGTTAGGTTCTTTTAATTTTAAAGCACTTTTTTATTTTTTCTTATGCAATACTGAAAATTATTATTATAAATCATTATCTGTTCACTAATTTCACTAACACCGTAGTGACAGTTATAAAACAGATTACCCAGTTTTGATGTTTAAAAATATTAATGTGCTCTTATAAAAAGAATTAAAAACTCTGCTAATTTTTTTCTTGAGTGTGATTATACATTATGTTGTTAAAAAAATTATATATGTATTTAATGATACGTCATTTTTAATTTTGTAAATAACTTGGTTATTTTTTAAGATAGAAGTTTAAAATGTTATAAAAATATGTAACGTGAATCGTAATCAACAAAAAAAGTCAACTTCAAATGTTCCAATAATATCTCCATTGTTTTGCATTTATGCTAACGATATGTGTTTTGTTTGTAAAAAAAATTCGTTGATGCCTTTAAAAGGTCCCTGTTTCTTTCGTCAAAAAGACGTACCTAAAGGCAGCAATTATTAAGAAAAAAAAATAGCCACAAGAATTTGTTGGTATTTTGTGCTTGTAAAAATATTTTGGTTTCTGTACAAATCGCGCCGGTGGTTTTTTTTTTTCTTTGAAAACACTTTTCTTAAGTAAGTAAAAATATTTGAAAAAAAAAATTAAAAAGGTCTTATTTTGCTACAATTTATGTGTAAGTAACCAATATACATAAAAACAAATGTGACAGTATCAAAAAATCTGTTTTGTTAATTGTAGTGTTTAACTTTATTGTTTTTTTTATTTTTTTTTGCAATCAGGGACATCATCACTATCACTTTCATTATCACTTTTGATGTCCTGCCGATGAACAAGTTTATAATGACTTTTTATGTTCGATTTTATCTTTCCACAAAGTTCTTTTTTGCATGATGTTATTAAACAAGTGCTTTTGTTTGAAGATGCTTTATACGACACAAATTTTTTTATGTTGAACTGTTTTCTGGCATTGTTAAACTTTTGAACTTAGACACACACTCCACGACAATTACCTATTAAGAACTGCTTTCAGTAAAAACTATCTATATGAATATATGTAAATATTTTGCATTGCCAGTGCAAAATGTTTTGCAGTTATTGCCTGTCACAATGATAAAAAGGTAACCACAATACTTAGAAAAATGTACAATAAGAAAAGGCAACAGGACAATTAATTCAAACATCTGTGCATACATTTTAATTCTACCTAATGGTACCTATATCATAACTTTTTTACAAAATACCAAATGCGCACTTGTGTTTGCCTGCAAAAATGTATAAAGTCATTATAACAGGTCAAATTTACGTTAAATAAATTACCATAAAATGGTAAGGTTAACTCTTTGGGCTCGGTTATATAATTGTAGCATAAAAAAAGTAAGAAATGAATTTAGTGCGAAACAATAAAGTTTCATTAATACATCAATAAAACACATCTTCTTTTGCAAAAATTCTACCTATGTAGTGTCACATTTGCTTTTATGTGTATTGGTTACTTACACAAATTGTAGCAAAACAAGACCTTTTTAATTTTCAAAGAAAAAAAAAAAAAAAAACCACCGGCGCGATTTGTACAGAAACCAAAATATTTTTACAAGCACAAAATACCAACAAATTCTTGTGACTATTTTTTTTTTTCTTAATAATTGCTGCCTTTAGGTACGTCTTTTTGACGAAAGAAACAGGGACCTTTTAAAGGCATCAACGAACACATATCGTTAGCGTAAATGCAAAACTATGTAGATATTATTGGAACATTTGAAGTTGACTTTTTTTGTTGATTACGATTCACGTTACATATTTTTATAACATTTTAAACTTCTATCTTAAAAAATAACCAAGTTATTTACAAAATTAAAAATGACGTATCATTAAATACATATATAATTTTTTTAACAACATACTGCCTTATTTATAAAAAATAAAACAGCTTAATAAAGGGTTTATGAAACAGATTTTGTATGGAAATCGGTTTTATTAACGCTTTATTAACCTCTTTTATTTTTTATAAATTAGACCGATAATGTATAATCACACTCAAGAAAAAAATTAGCAGAGTTTTTAATTCTTTTTATAAGAGCACATTAATATTTTTAAACATCAAAACTGGGTAATCTGTTTTATAACTGTCACTACGGTGTTAGTGAAATTAGTGAACAGATAATGATTTATAATAATAATTTTCAGTATTGCATAAGAAAAAATAAAAAAGTGCTTTAAAATTAAAAGAACCTAACCGTTAGTAATTTTGAAATTTTGCAGCCTACCTCATTGCACTCCCAAACGCTAAGAATTTCCAAGAATAAATGGCAACATCTGCAGGTCCTTAGATTTTTGAGTTAATATGTCCTTTTTAATAAATTTAAATGCAGTCGAACTTCCCTATAATGAATCTGTATTGGACCACAAAATTTCTTCATCATATAAAAAGTTTATAATACAAAAGAAATATTTTTTATTAGCTTATTTAAAAAAATCTGTTTTTTTTTGTAAGGATTGCATTCTTCCAAGTGGATCTTTGTAAGTATGCGATGCAGAGTTCATTTAAAATAATTCGTTATATGGAGACAAATAGGTCAAATATTTATTTGCTAAATTTGTTCGTTGTAAAAAAAATTCATTTTAAGGAGATCAAAATACTTTTAAATTAGAATGAAAAAGATAGCTTTTTAAATTAATTCATAGCTAAATTTAATAGGTACAATTTTTAGTTTAAACCACTACTTATTAGTAATTAAAATCAATAAAAAATTATACATAATAGGTATATCATAATATCTATAATAATATAAATATTCGTGTGGTTATCATATGTATATTCTATTTTTCCGGTAATTTAACAAAAAATATTTAATTATTTTAAATGTTTGTTTCACTTAATACTTATATACATTTTTTGATGGTACGTCTTTTTATTTCTGAAAATTACAAATTAATTTAACGTAACACACACAACTACAAAAATAACAATAAATATAATATTTTTTCCTCAAAAATATATCGGTTATCGCATTTTTAGCTGAAATATTTAAAATTCTTTTAAATTTCAAATAATTAACATATTACAAAGTTTTATGCCTTGCATGTAAACTTATTAATGTGATGTTACATTATTCTGCATTTAAGATGACGATATGTGCAGTTCTTTTAATTTTTTTTCAATAATTGTTTCCTACAAAAAATCCAACAGACACTTTGGCTGGTTGCCTTTACCAAAAATATTTTACACAAACAAATACACACACAGGCATTTCGAGCTGTGGTCATGCAAACTGTCGAGCAACAACAACATTACTAGTGAGGATCGTTTCTAAAAATTTTTTTTTCCTCATTCCTCATGACTGAAGAAAGGCAAAAATGTATTTTTCCTCAAAAACATAAATGAATTTGGCGAAATATTAACAATTCAGTTATGACTGTGAAAAAAGTTACATATTTTACATTTTTCATTTATGAAAAAAATTCAAGAATGGTTGAATATGAGTGATCACATATGAATTTCTCTGAACTCTGGTTATAAACATGTGGTCACTTAACTTTGGCTGACGTAATGAAATGTAAAAATCTGCGTAATGGAACGGAATATTCAAAAGTGAATTATTTATTTTTAAAGTGTATTAATGTAGGTCTCCATACAGTATTCACAAAATAAAATATCTCTTTTGGTTTTTGTTTAATTGGCGAACGTACGGGTCGTGAACGTACGATTTTTCCATATATTTTTTTTTTTATTATTATCACCATAATCAATTTACAATTGATTGTAATGGAGTGATTATGAAGAAAGAGTGTAAACATAACATATTTTTTGCATGTAAAATAAGTACATAAAAATGTCTTTAGAAGTAGAAAATATACAATTTTCCAGTTTCCAATGCAATTTCCTGAAGTAAAACAGCTGAGATATGCTACGAAACGATTCTTTTATAACAACATAGATTTTTTATAATAATAAACAATAAAAGACGATGATTATCAACATTTTATTTTTTTATCCTGGTAGACCATTCTGAGGAAATGCCCATATACAGTAGAGTCCTGATAATTCGTAATCGAATGGACCGACTGTTTTTTACGAATTATAGCAGTTTTCGAAATAAATATTTTGATTTAACGAAATTTAAATTAATAAGGAACGATTTACAAATGTTTGAATGAAATGAGTTTTATTATAAAAGACGAATGAATAAAAAAGTATTTTTTGCTTCACGTAAACAAAAAACAGACTAATCTTAAGAAACCAAAAAAATTCCAGAAAGAAAACAAACTTGTAAAAAAACATTGAGTTTGTTTTTTTTCAAAACATATTGGTTTTTATTACGAATCAGAAGAGGTTGTTTATGAGTGAGTACAATTTGGAGGGAGCTTACACTCACAATATTCTGTACGTAAAATTAACTGAAATTGTAATATGAAATAAATGAAAGTTCAATTAAAAACCTATTTTTCATTTATTTTTAACAAAAAGTAAATTTAATTTTTACTCTCAAAAATTCAACACCATATTCCGTAAAATCAAATAAATATTCAGTTATTTTGTAAAATTTTACTGTCAAAAAATTGACCTCATATTTAGTAAAAACAATTAAATATTCAGTTATTTTATTAAATTTTCGTTTACTCCACAAAAGAGCCGAATTTCTAAAAAATACCAGACAGACACCTGACCGCTTGTTTTTCTTATAAGCGAGAGAGGGAGAATATTTTTATTTACTTACCCAGTTACACACGTTAGTTTTACTTTTGTTGTACTGACCACGTTGTTTACAGAAGAACTCTCAATTATAAGACACCAGCAGCATGACCGATATGGCTTCGCAATTATTTTACTTTTAAAATTTGATGTATTTAACTAAATTATTTTAACAAATAGAAAATGGGAATTGCTTACACAAATCAAGCAATTCATTTTTTATAGATAAGTAAAAATTAATTTTTGGTAGTAAAATTATATAAAATAACTGAATATTTAATTGTTTTTACTGAATATGGTGTTGAATTTTTGACAGTAAAATTTTATAAAATAACTGCATATTTATTTGTTTTTACAGAATATGTAGTTAATTTTTTGACATTTAATTTATATAAGATAACTGAATATTGATTTGTTTTTACGGAATTCGCGGTTGAATTTTTGACAGTAAAAATTAAATGAACTTTTCGTTGCTTTAAATTACATTTTTATTTACTTTAACATAAAGAAGAATTTAACTCAATCAACGGACAATATTAACTGCAACTGAAAATCCGTATTAATATGCACTTAGTTTTTTGAATAACTGTTAGAATCAGTTAAAAATAAATTTGCTTGGAATTTTAAATGTTTATTTATTTAAAAATGACTGAACGGAATATTTCTTAAATAAACTACAGTCCGTTACTGTAATAATATTGTGAGTGTACAAGTGATAAAAATCAATATTTCAGCCGGCTTCATTCTAAATTAATACTTGGTTTTTATTAAGAAATTGTTAAAATGTTTGGATGATATTCACTACGAAACTACATGTTGGGTTACTCTTACTTCAAAAGTGCGGTTGAGAATATTATAAAGAATGAAGGTACATAGTTAATTTTGTTAAACAACACTAAGGGAAGTGTTTTTAGTCAGGAAAATAAAAAAGTAAAATTATTATTTTTATACTCTCCATTATTTACTAAAGCAAATCGCTTTAATGTATTAAATTAACTTTTTCAGATGTCAATGCTTTTGGATAATTTAGACACAGAATAGAAATGTGATAGAATAAGATTAACAAACATTCAAACTGATATTGTCCAGTATTTGTTTGAAATCAAACAACTAAGCAGTACTTGCTGTGCTTCCTAAAAAAGAGCGGCACGCCTTTTTTATTCTGTTTACACCGCTTCTTTACACTTTGCACCAAACTTCTGAATTTAAAACTTCGTTCAGTATTTTGATTTTTCTACTACAAAATTTTTTATTCTTCTTCTACCTCCAGCTCTAAGTTTTTTGGTCTGCACTTTTCTCTTTTGTTTTCAACAAGAATTGTGCCTTCTTCTTCAGATTCACTGTCACATTGAATTACCTCTTCTTCTTCCATATCGTTTTTATCATCAGCTTTTAAGATTACTCGTAAATTAACATCTAAACAACGATGCGATTTGAGCAGTGTTTGGAAATAAACAAAACATTATTTTGCGTACGGCTCACACACCCAGAAACGATATCAATTTTTTTTAATGTTTGTGTAGACGAACACAACCCTTAATACCGTTCAAAACTATTTTCAAGAAGGTAGCGAACATTATATAGTGTTCGGTTTTTAGTTATAAAACAGAACAGTTTTAGTGGTTCTATACAAATACATTATATTTTTATGTTCTATAGTGATTCTTTTTTACATTGATGAAGAAATAAGCAAACAAAAAATTTTTACTACGGCCACAGCACGAAAAGCTATTATGTTTGTTATGTGAACACGTTTTCTTTATGTAAAATTTTTCGCTGACATTTTGTTTTTTTTTCGTTTATGTGTTTTGTTTTTGTTAAACAATTGTTGGTGTTTTTTATTAGCCAAAAGGCTGCTAATCACAACTGAAACGAACGAACATTAATGTGCTAAATCGAACACAAAGATGTTTGTGATTAAAAAAAACAGAACGCAATTAAATCTTCTCATCTTTTTGTTGAGCTGGATAAGTACAGTATTATTTTTGTGCTCAAAGATTACAAACAGAGAAACGTTATTTTTTTTAATGATTTATTACACCAACATTATTAGAATTTGTGTTTTCCACAAATCTACCGAACCGAACACTAGGGACTGATATTTAATGTTTATTTTCAAACAATACATCCAGAGATAAAACATGTTTAAATATGGTCACCTCCAACAAAACTATTTTTAAAGAAAATGTTAAACATATTTTGTTTCATTTAACCATATTATTGTCACCGTCAACCATAATATGGTTGAACTAGTCCTCCATCAAGAAGCCACATCCATATTATGGTTGCCTCCGAACATGTTATGGTTAAAAATAACTAAAACATGTTTAACATGTTTATAAAAGCATGGTTGGTTTTCAACCATAGCATGTTGCTCTTGGAAAAGAGGAAAATATTATTGTTAATTTTAAAACTAAATATTGTCATATTTAACCATAACATGTTTAGAGGCAACCATAATATGGTTGTGGCTTCTTGATGGAGGACTAATTCAACCATAATATGGTTTTAGGTGACAATAGTATGGTTATATTTAACATAGTATGTTTAGGATTTTCTTTAAAAATAGTATTGTTAGAGGTGACCATATTTAAACATGTTTTTTCTCTGCGTGTGGGTTTGAGTTTTGTTTAAAACTATTACAAAAAAACATTATTTGTTCATCATCTTCACCTGCAATTTGATCCAATATTTTTCAAAAAAATGACGTCCGGATCATTTAAGATCTGTCAAATATTTTTTAAATGATGTTGAAACTAGATCTTGCTTATAGAAAATAGACAAATATTCAGTTTTTGGATGCGCTATAATTTGTTCTTTTCGAAAATATATTTAATGTCACAAAAACTTAAATTTACTGGTATGTTCTTTAAATTGAAATGAAGCGGATTTAAAATGGAATAAATTTTGAAAAAGGGGCCTTTAAAGAAAGTTCATAAAATATTACTTTAAATATACTTCTTACTTTAAGTACCAATTAGGTATATTTACAAAAACAATTCTTAAAAACAAGAAAAACTACAGTAGTTTTGTAAATAATTGAAAGAAAAATCTCGTTCGATTTTAATTCCAGATCATTTCGATTTGTAAAACATGCGGTTTGATCAAAAACTTTGAGCAGAAGTTTCCAAAACTTTTGTGCCAAAACATTCTGAGAATTTTAAAAATATTTTTTTCAGAAATTTCGTGGATTTTTTTTCCCAAATAGAAAGTCAAAAAAAAAAACAATATTTGACCAAATGTAACAATTGCTTCACCACCAGAATTTTAGGGTATTTAATGTTTTTAATACAAAAACACATACAAAACATGCATATTGATGTGTTTAAGAAAAAGCTCAGTTTATTAGGTTTTTGTGTTAAATAATAAAGTTTACTAAATAAGTCCCCTGTTAAAGGATATTATTAATTTCCTACACTCTAATACTTGTGATGAAACTTTTCCATGACTCCAAACAGTAATAAATATTTAATGAAATACTTACTCTTATAGGAATAATAAATAGTGATTTTGGAAAAATAAAAAATTCTGATAATTATGTATTTGACAATTCGCTGACAGGAAATTGCGCATGTCATGTAGTCATTTCCTGTATAAAATGGAAACTTTGTGTAAGCTAAAATTTCATATAAATTCTGCTATTTGGTTTTATTTTTAAACAAAAACATAAAAAATTTTAATTTCATGCAAAGAAACGAAATTATTATTTAATAAGAATCAATCATTCGCTTCAAAGCAAATTACAAATATGTACCACGTATTATAAATAAATAAACCTGTCTACCGTCCAGTTTTCATTGCGTTTACAAGCAGTATTAGTGAGTTTTTTATTGGCAGAAAAAGGAAAAAATTAAAAAGATCGGGAAACAAAAGTTTAATTGTATTGAAACGAATGCAGTTTATAAAGAGAACTAAAGTTACTGCAGCAAATGCTTCGTAATACTGACAAGAACATATTTTGAAAGCACTTATTTGTATTTAAGAATCATTGAAATTTTTGTATAGATTAGCAACACTTCATATATTTTATTTTCAAAATAAATGATTCAATTATATTATTGAATACTATCCTCAAAAGTGGAAGGTTTCCTTAGTCATCATGATACCTAAACCAGTAAAGGATCACACAAAAGTTGAGTCATATAGGCCTATAAGCTTAAATTCAAATATATCAAAGATGTTTGAGAAGCTGTTAGCGTCAAAATTAACCCCAATTCTAAATGAAAACACATGTATTCCTAACCACCAATTCGGCTTTAGAAGAGAACACAGCACAATTGAACAAACTCATCGTATAGTAAACGCAATAAGAAAAGCCTTTGAAGAAAGAAAATATTGTTCCGCTCTCTTCATCGGTGTTTCTCAAGCTTTTGATAAAGTCTGGCATGAAGGCTTATTACACAAATTGAAACAAAATTTACCAGCAAACACACACAAGCTATTATTAGAAAGCTACTTAGTCGATCGTCAATTTGTTATTAAGGAAGGAAACTTCTTAAGTTCACCTCAGCCAATTGGTGCTGGAGTCCCACAAGGCAGCATTCTGGGCCCTCTTTATACTTAATTTATACTTCGGACATGCCAACAAACAATTAGACACAAACTTCAACATTTGCGGATGACACAGCCTTTCTAAGCCTGCACGAAACCGTCATGAAGCATCACGTAACTTACAGGATCATATATTTCAACTCGAATTGTGGCTAAAACAATGGAGGATAAAGGTCAGTGAACAAAAATGCGTACATATAACATTCACCTTGCGTCGGGAATCATGCCCACCTATTAAAATCAATAATCAAATAATACCTCAAAATTCGCATGTAAAATATCTCGGTACACATTTAGATCGCCGTTTAACGTGGAAAAGCCATATAGAGGCAAAATTAATTCAAATGAAACTAAAAGCCATCCAAATTCATTGGCTTATCGGAAGAAACTCTGTCCTTAGTCTCGACTGCAAACTTCTACTTTACAACTCCATCTTAAAGCCAATTTGGTGCTATGGTATTCAGTTATGGGGCACTGCCTCGGCCTCTAATATCGAAAAAATTCAAAGGCGCCAAAATAAAATTCTTCGAATAATCACAGCTGCCCCTTGGTATGTTAAAAACTCAAATATTCACAAGGATCTCAATGTTCCATTAGTTCAAAATATGATTACGAAATATGAAGTAAAATACTTAAAAAGGCTCGAATTGCACACGAACCCACTTGCTCGAAATATTTTAAATGATAGCGGCCACACTCGCTTAAGAAGGAGAGACATGAAATTAAGGACATGAAATTAAGTATTAGGCTAATATTTGATTAATTATTGTTAGTTCCTATTAAATATATGAAGATTCAATAAATAAATAATGAATAAAAAAAAAAAAAAAAAAAATATAGTTTCGGCAGCAAATATAAGTTTAAGTTATAATTAAAATAGTCAAATACAATTTTCTTTTCAAAATTGTTATATATACAATTTGATTTAATTTCAAGATAGTTATAAGAATACAATTTAGCTGTCTTATAATAATTTCAAATAATTTCATTAATTCTATCTGTCTTGTTGCTTTGTTACGATTTGTTAGTGTCAAAGAATTTTACTCAATTAATGTCGGTTTTTTATACTTTTTGACCATGTGAAACTTTCACTTAACTACTGCTAAGTAACTGTGCTTTTGTTGGAAATTAATAGTACATTTTCACTATGTGGAAAATGCTCTTAAAGATTTAATAAGACACATTAGTGTGTCCAAAAAAATTATAGTTTTGCACACAAAAATAAAGCTTGAACATTTTTCTTTTAAATTGTTTCCTTAACAGCGAAGAAAATCATATATAAAATAAAATTTTTGGAAAGAATATTCTTTTTTTTCTTTCCATATATAAAATATATATTCTAGCTCCTTAAGTTATATTAAGTCGCCCTTCCATTTATTCCTCTATGTCTTTCCGTCTGTTTAAATCACGGTAACATTCAAAAAAATCGCTAGAAACCGCTAAATATTAAATTAGATAGGGTGATGAATTGGGCTGTGCCGAATCTTTGCACCCTCCACCTACCGTTAGAATATTTCCGGAGTGGTCTTTATATGGAACTTATGGTAAATTATGGGCCGATATTCACAAAATTTAAACAAGTAATTTAAAGTTTATAAGTATGATTTTTAGTCATACAGAACGAATTTGTGCAAAATCTTATATCAATATGTGCACTCCGCCACTAGTAATGCTAGCTTTTGCAGCAAAATGATACATAATATAAAAAAAAACTTAAGTTTGCCTAAGTCCTCTTCCGTGTAATGAAGCATTTGCTGCGAAATATTTGAGTTGTATAGTTTAAATAGAAAGACGTATAGAAAAGTTTACTTTGTTTCGTACGCAAGCAGTTTTTGTGAGTTCGTTATTGAAAGGATAAAGAGAAACAGAGAAGGCATACAAAATATTAAATGCTGCAAAACAAATTTTTGATTGTATGGACACGAAACTGCATTCAAAAGAGAATTGAAAAAAGTTTTTGCAGCAAATATTTTATAATATAAAGGAGTAAAACATAAATATTGATATTGTGGTAGAATTCGATCTGTCACAGTTTCTTTAGAGTAGAGAACACACCACCAAATTGCGTGATCATTAGTGCATAATTTACTATAGGGCTCATAAAAGTGGTTAAGTTTTAAGGGCCGATGTTGAATGTGAACCACACCTAAACGTCAAGTTTTTTTCTGCATTTCATTTGACATTTCTCAATTTTAGACTAACTCAATTTGAACCATGGCAAAATACACAATCGAGCAATTGCTGGTGTTCGCGATAGTTTGGCTGAAGAGCCGTCCACCTCAACTCGTCGTCGTGCCCAACAATTGCACCTCTCACGCTCGTCGTTGATGAACATTATGCATAAAGACTTGCATTTACATGCTTACAAGGTGCAACTGACTCAAGAACTAAAGCCTCATTACCATTCAATGGTCAGAACGTTGGCAAGAAATGGCAATAGTTGATGGTAAATTTTCGAAGAAAATCATCTTCAGTGATGAGGCACATTTTCACAATTGCTGCATTTGGGCGAATGATAATCCAACAAAGAGTGACTGTTTGGAGCGGTTTATGGGCTGGCGGCATCATCGGGCCGCATTTTTTCCAAAATGAGGCCGGTCAGGCATTTACTGTGAATGGTGTTCGCTGTTGTGAGATGATAACGAACTTTTTTTGGCTCGAATTGGAAGATATGGATGTAGACAATTTGTGGTTTCAACAGGACGGTGCAACTTGCCACACAGCTAACGAAACAATGGCTCTTTTGCGCGACAAATTCAATGACCGTGTTATCTCACGTGGTGGCGTTGTTAATTGTCCGCCAAGTTCATGTGATTTGACACCGTTGGACTTCCTTCTTTGGGGTTATTTGAAAGAAAAGGTGTACGTCGATAAGCCAGCAACAATTCAAGAGCTAAAGGATGAGATAATTCGGCACATTAACGGCAAAGAACCTTAATTATGCTTCAGTGTCATTGAATATTTGGACCATCGGACCATTTGGACCGAGGACGCGGTGGCCATTTGGCCGATATTTTGTTCCATACATAATTGAACCATACCAATATTATCATAGTGAAGTGACAATAATTTCTTAATAATTTGTGTTTTAGTCAAAATCAACATCAGCCATTAAAATGTAACCACCTTTTATAAAAACCAGCGTTTGCCGTTTTGTTTACTTTTAACCAAAATTGATTCCTTTTTTCCAATGTGTACTTGTGTACTTTTTTCCATTTTGGTTACTTTTTTTCAACACAAAAATAACCAATTTTTTGTTTTGGAACAAGAATTACCCGCTCCGCAATCCCATCCCTTTTAATAAGATTCTATTCCACCGGGCAAAAAGATCAACCGCATAATTTAGTTACATTTTGCACTTTGATACCATAATAACACAGCAAGACCTAAAATGTTTTATTTACAATGTATTTATGTAAAAAGGTTGAAAGCTCTAGCTCCTAAAGTTTTTGAAATTGAAGAAAATAAGTGATAACTATGCATAGAAGGTACACGTGCATTAAAAATTTCGAAAAATTTTATCGCCTTTGAATCTTTCCAGACAATCGGTAATATACCGTAAAAATTTATAAAAGTCGGCCCATGACTCCACAAGATACAAACAAACACAATTCCTTCGTTAGACATATTTGAAGAAGAACAAAATAATTTTGGTTACTTTTTTCACTCTGGGTTTTACATTTTATTTTTACATTTTGGTTACTTTTTTTTGGTTGTGGCAACGCTGATAAAGACCACTTTTAAGTTCGCCTAAAACAGTAACAAATAATAATATTAAGCTAAATTTTTGTCTCTCATAGTTCCATAAGAATAGAAATCACACCAACAATTTGCGATCGGTTCATAATTTACCATACTTAGTTCCCATATAAAGCATACTTTTGCAGTAGACTCAGTTTTTATGAAGATTGGTTAATTGATGATTAACAAATCCTATTAAAAGTCCACTGCTGAAATTTTCTTGCTCTCGGTGGAGGGTATCAAAGAATCGGCACAGTCAAATATACCCCTTTTACTGTTTTAAAATTTAAAAATAATCCGGTTAGTTTTCGAGATATATTTAATTTTTTTTTTTTTAATATTATCTGTTGAAGTCTTTAGTTAACATATCAGTTAAAAATATTTATTTGTTGAATTAAAATATTAAAGTTGCTTGCAGAGTCCTAAATTCGTATTACGGCGATCTCATTTCTGAAAAATATGTTGCATATATGTATATTACATGTTCTCTATTTTTGTGTTCGTTTGTAACCCCACTTTTATTTAAGGTGTTCATGCTGCTCTGTTTTACAACTTTGGTACCAACTACTGTTTGTACCATCAAGGTTTTATAACGCTTGTCATAATGCATACCGCTCATAATTTTAAGAAAATATTGTTTAGGAGAAAAATTAGATAAGTTTTTCATATTCAAATGAAAAAATTTGATGTGTTATTAAATTTATCGTTTTAATTTTTTCCAAGCAATTTGTGATGTCAAACACTTTTAAAAATCGCAAATGAAGTGATAAAAGTGTAATAGGTGTAAACAAAACAGCTAATTTTGTTCGATTAAAGATGCACAACATGTAAAATTTCGAGTAATTATCGGTAAGATTAAAAAGTGTTACATGATAAATATATTTGTTGTGTAAACTGCAACATATTTTTCTCAGAAAAGAAATTGCCATACGTTTTAATAAACAATTAGAGTTTTTTTCCCCGGACTTTTTCGATTCCCGGGAAAGCGGGAAATTTTTTTAAATTTCCCGGGATCCCGGGATCCCGCTCCATATAAATAATACAAAGTAAATTTTGGTATTAATTAATGAAAAAAAACTTTTATAAAAAAAACGTAAGGGAACTTGTTTAAAAAGAAAGTAAATGAAATGGTTCAATACTAAAAAATTAATTGAAGATTGAAATAGAAACTTGAATTATTATTACCTCACGCCTTTATTCCCTATTATTATGCTTTTAATCAGTATTATTATGCTCTGGATAATTCGTATAACATTTTTTAATGGCTTGGGAAATAACTTTCTGATACACTCAAAGCGCTTTGTAAGTCGTCAAAAAGTATATTCCTGATTTTATTTACTAATTATCATGTTTCCGAAAAATTTCGTTCATTTTTTACCGAGGTTGGACAAATAGTTAAAAGTGCACCGTTGTAGCTTCGGATTCACAATCAGAAGCAATTTTTTCTTTTTTATAAACAACGTCTATATCAGTCAAATGTATGTATGCAAAAATAGCATCAACCGGACTGCTTCTTACAAACCTTTTCATTTCAATAGGTCCATTTGTAGTCTTTAGGACAATGTGTTTTTCAAGTTGTATGTTGTAGTATCTTACACGCGTTTCCAAAATGTTTTTTTATTTCAGTTTCCCCGCACCTCACGGGTATATAAACCAACACAAATTGAAATTGAAAATTTGTGTTTATCACCTAATAAGCATATCGCTCCTTCATTGCATCATAGTCATATCCCAAAATTTGAAGTAACTTTAGCAAAGTTTTCCTTCATACTTTCTCGAATTTTATCTCAAACTGAACCGGAGTTATAGCAAAATATATCTTTATATCGGTACATTTTTAAAACTTCAATCGCATTTTGCCAAGATCGTTTGTTTTTGTAGATATTACTATGTTGCAATAAAGGAGCGATATGTTTAGGTATCTCCTATTTTTAAGACTTGTTCATGGACAATGAAACTTTACTGCCTGCATCTTATTTTGAATCAATGTACTTTATTAACTCTTCACTTCACTAAATGTAATAATTATCATCTGTTGCACTGCCCATTCTGCTTTTAGTAGATTTATTGCATCAGGAGACATTGATTTACGTATGTACTCACTTTTTGTAATTGATCTAATCCACAACCCATCCACAGATGCTAATTTTTTGAGAATAGAAAACTAAATTTCAAAGTATAAATAGCTATTTTCTGACATTATGAGGATTTTTTTATTTTCCAGGATCCCGCAAGAAAAATCCCGGAAAAACGGGAAATAAAATAATGGAAATTCCCGGGACGGGAAATCCCGGGAAAACCCTATTAACAATGCAATATGCAAATAAAAGGGGGTTATTTTCTAAAACACTTTACCGCGCTTAAAAAATATTATCATACAAATTTTTGAAAATTCAAAAAATTTTATATGAAAAATTTCACAACGCAACGTAGAGGGATTTACAAAATAACCCCCTTAATTTTACTATATTTTAAAATTATGAAAAGTGTTTGCTTTTTATTTTTAGTTTTAATTTTTCAGTATAGAAAATTAATAAAATTCGATGTTACATAGCTCAAAAATAAACGTTATAAAAATTCAAAAACTTACCGTACAATTGGAAAATGTTTAATATATTTGAGATCAGCGTGGCAAAATTATAAATATTATACGTTTTTTAGTATTTATTGCCGGAACAACCATTTAAAAGTGTAAAATTCGATTAATCTACTTAGACAAAAGTAACTCTTTCGGCATTAATTTGTTTTTTTAATTCTAACGGGTTTATTCATAAAAAATAAAACAGGCTTATAAAAGGTTTATGAAACGAGTTTTCTAACATTTTGTTCGATTAACATGGCGGACTTCGCAAGCTTTTTTTTAATTTTTTTCCCTATGCAAATCCCCGCGAAGCTCTACAGTCGTCTGCAGGAAAGATACCAGAGTCTTTGGCGGGAATTGAATGCGCAACCCCGGGGCTTATAGACTAGCACACTACTAGCTAGCCTTCCGGGGCACCGGGAGTAGACTACGCATATGTATGTTTAAAAATTAAGTTCTTCGTCTTATACTGACTAAAAAAAAAAAAATAACAAACTTTTTTTTAAAAAATTTTTTCGTAAAATTTACTTTTAAATGAAATGCGGTATATTGAGAGAAAAAAATTTTTTGTAACTAAATATAATGGATGGTTCAATATGACTTGACTATTGATATCAAAACAGTCGTTTTTTACGTTTTTAAATAAAACATCTAATGATTTTAGCAATTTAATTTTAAAACAAAATATAACCCTAATCATATCCAAACAAAAATGTTGCCATGTGTATTGGACATGGCAGCTGTTCAATTTCCATTTTTAAGTTATATTTTTTTGATTTTGCTTAAAACTAAAAGTTTTTGGCGAACTATTTAAGTTATAATGCCAGGGTATCACACAATTTTTGGAGCTTCAACCACAAAACCTCGTTCGACCTAAACCTTCGTATAGGAAGGCGAGAGCTTCCAGAATCCGCTCCAGAGTATTTTGGTCTCCACCAGTAAACTTCTGAGTTATTTCCTTGGTACTCCACCAGTAAAACGTCTGAGTTATATATGGTTCTCCACCAGTCACATTGAGTTAATTTAGACAACACATTAAAACATTGAGGTTAAAAACGATTGCATAAAGTTAATGTGGAAACCGCAAAAACTGTAACTCAGTACAGTTATACGAAGCCGAACCACTAACCAATGCGGGGTGACAACGCAAAACGCACGAAAAGCAGACAAACAAGAACGACCTGTTTGTCCTTAAGAAATAATGACAAAAAACGCGAGCTGCTTCTCCACTCAGAGCAGTTTTACGAGTGTTTAAGTTATATAGCTATTGATTTCAGTGGTGCGATTCACTAACTTTTAACGAACCGACAATCTTAATATTTGTCGACATAAATATTCGCTTGCAGTAACGAAAGTGTAATTCTGTAATTTTTGTTTAACGATAGTAAACAGCTGTATTTTTGTAACATCTCTGTCTACAGAATGTTAAAAAAAAACGAAAAGCACAAAAGAGAATAAAATGTAAACAAAAAAAAATTTTCTTAACCCCCCGTGTTACACATGTTTTTTCATTAAAAATGCATTAAAAAAGGTCTGTCCAGACTCATGAGTAAGATGAAGGGTTAATTTGTGGTTTTTATATTTTTTTTTTTTGTGAATTTTACATTTAGAATTTTGTTTTTGTTCTTAATTTGCTTTTATTTGTAAACTTTGAATAAAGGATTTTGTTTTCGTTCATACATTTCCCAGTGGTTTACGGGACTAGTTCCGCGTATGTATATTCACTAGCTCTAAAAGAACTACCACTAGTGCAATCACAATCTACTCTACATGCTTTTAACTGTGGAATTTAACATGGCAATGTCCTACGAAGATGGCAATTGCCCCCCTCCGTATAACCTCAACCTACCATAAGGGCTAGCTACTTATATCTAGAAAACGTGATAGCAAAAAGCAAGCGATTTTGTTGTTGTTTCAGTAACGGAATCCATTTCGGATACATATTTTTTTGTCTTGTCGTTGAAAAAAAAAAATTGTTTTCTGCATTACTTGGAGCTATAGAATTAGCTAGCGAAACGTGGGTACCTATTTTAACATGTCAACACTAGATATTGGTGACCAGGGAAAGATATAGGTATGATTTGAATGCCACTTCAGTAGTCACTAGTAAAAATTGAGTAAAAGTGCTAACTATTTCGCCTGTCATTAGTGGCGATTGCTTCTTTTTATACCACTGGGTTACATATGAATATATCGTTGTAAGTATGTAAGCTATATTAAACATAAAATAGATTTTATCGATTAAATAAACACAGCCTAAATTATTGTCGCTAAAATAACGACAAAAAAATTGTTTAAAGTAACAGCTGACCTTAAACGACTGCGAATATTTTTAAAAATTTTACTGAATATTATATTCGATAACTTTTCGTTATATTTATTTTAACAATTTGATTATCGTTATAAAAGTTAGTGAATCGCACTACAGGGGTTAATTTATGAATCGTAATGTATCCTTAATCATATCCAACAAAAAATTTAAAACTCTAGCTAAACTACTTACCGAGAAAAATAACTTTGTCCAGCTAGATTGTCTAAATCTTACACTGTGCATTTGTACTTCCTTTTAAATTCAATTGGCTGTCGCTGGTGCTGAAACTGTCAAAGCTGTTCTAAGGAAACAATGTGACGTCTCCAACCATGACATGGTTTTTTTTTAATATTCCTTAGTTAAAACAAATACAGGCAAACCAATGTATTACACTAAAACCTAAGGTTACATGAAGCAACAAACAATATCTCAAGCATACGAATACTTTGATTAATGTACGGATAACTGTGGTATATGGTAGATGGCCAGAGAGGGCTGCCTGGCTAAAAAAAAGTAAGCAACATAATTTTTACTAAAACAATATAAAAAACTTTTTTTTTTTTTTGTCAAAAGTTGTGAAATGTTTTTCTACGCTTTCTGTCGCGTAAGCAGGTGACACCACATAAAGCTTAATTAACACCATCAAACAATAGACGAGCGTGGTAAGACATTAGTAACAAACAAAACCTGAAACAACAATAACTACAACGAAATATAAAAAAATAAGGATTTGAAGTGATACATCACATAAATGTAAACAGATAGACGTGTGACGGATACACATGGTGCTCAATTTTTATACTTTTGTACACGTACTTCGCTAAAGGTGTGGTAAAAATTATTTGATTCTTTTTTTATTTTTAACTTTATGTTGTTTTATTTGCTTCTCCTGCCACAATTCTGAATATTGGTCATGAACTAGGGTTGCCCTATAATTACACAAAATTCAATTTAAATTTCAAGTTTTTAAGTCGATAATACAAAATGACCAAAGAAAAATAATGTAAATGTAAACAAGTGTTAAATTATTTCACTAAATTTATAAATATTATTTTCAATATCAAATTTTCATTATTAAATTTGTATTTTTAAAACTCAAACTTAAGAACTTGGAAACAAACCCTACGGAGTTCTTATACACTCAAAGAAAAAATATGCTTTTATATAGTCATGGATAACTTAATTTTATTTGTAAAGAAAAATGATTTAACATATTATAAACAAGAGTTTTTCTTTTCCCGGAATTTTTCATTTCATGGGAAAGCGGGATTAATTTTTAAATTTCCCGTGGTCCCAGGAACTCCCGCTCGATACAAATCGATGCAAAATATTATTTAATGTAATTTATTGAAACTAGTGCATTCAAGTTTTTTATTTATGTGACAAAAACGAAAAAGTGTTGAATGGCACTTTATAGTCTTCATGTTCAAAAGTATACGTCAAGTTTACATTATTTTTTATGAATTAAGTGTTTCGGGCTGGCAGCACTGGTTGGTAATTGTGTCCAAACTACATCTGTGAAAGTGAAAAGTGTTTAGTATACTATACCAAAAAAAATTTTGGTTGAAAATAACCATTATTAAAAAAAAATTTTTTTTTTGGTTACTACTTCAAAGTTCCACTTTTTCAGTGCATTACGAATGAAGAAATTACACTGTACATAATCGAAACTCAGTAATCACACTAAAATAAATCAACATAACTCAGGAAAAAGTCAGTCCACATATAACCAAGATATCGGTCCAAAACTTATATTTTTAACACATATATCTAAAACCAAGAACCTGAGTATGCCCCAAAGTCCTGAAACATGATATACCAACTCTTTCGGCGTTAAAAATTTACATATGTTAATGAATTTTTTTAAAATTATGTTCCTATACATATGTATGTATCTGTTGTCGGGCTTTCAATATCAGTTTTTTAAACCCAACATACACATAAGTTCGTTATATTTAAATGAAGAAAGCCTAACGTAGAATCACACTAAAAGAATTCAACGCAATATCAAAGAAGTTGGTCTCATTTATTAACATTTTTTTTAATTTAACAAACATTAGGGATCTTAAAGAATTGTCTAAGAGGTTACATCTAAGATCACTAAGGACCATTTTCAGGGTTGAGAATGCGCGCTCGACACTGACTTCAGTTGCTGGAGCTGCTTGAACAATATCCACCAGCTGTTTTAAAAACGGAAAAGTATTTTTTTTTTCTTCCTAGTATTCTAAAAGGTTGGCATCTATATCTACTCTTCCCTCCCGGTAAGTGTCGATTTCTCCGAAAGTGTTTAAAAGCACTTTTGACACTGCGCTTGGAGTTTCATCATCTGAAGACGAATCGACTTCCAAGCTTCGTAAGGTCTGGCGAATCAATGAAGACGTGCTTGTTTGTGACGTTTCATCAATAAAAACATCGCTTTGTAGAGGACTCTGCATCGCTTGTGGGAGATTTCTGTCGACCTGAAACAGAACAAAACGGTCGCCATAAATATAATGAAAATGTAAACATAAACACTTTCTAACCTGTTCTATTGCATTTAATCGTGTTGCCAGCTTTTTTAAGTGAGCTTTCGCTTCTTCCTTTTTATTTGGTGAAAGCAAGCGCCGGAAACGTGGGTCCAAAAATATTGCTGCGTTAAGAACGTAGGCGTTTAGCAAATTCGGCTCTCTCGCTTTGATACAGTCCAATACAGCCGTTGATGCCTCTATATTTAAGGATGCTATTTTAACCTTGAGCTCAAACCAAACTTTATAACAATCGCCCATGGAAAGCTGCTCCCCTTGCAATTTCAAGGTAGTTTCATGAAGGGGACTTAAAATAATAACTAAGTCTTTAAGCTTATCCCATTCTTCATTTGTTCTTGGCTGATTTAAATTTTCATTACAAAAGTCCCTATACTTTAAAAGCTTGTCAATCATTAAAAAAGTAGAACTCCACCGTGTAGGTACATCCAGAGAAGGTTTGCCAAGTTTAAGCATTTGTAGAAATTGTCTAAACAAAGGAAAAGATAAAGGTAAAAGCTATTTTTTGGACACTTTTGTACCCTTTACCATTCTCTGCAGCTGAATTGATTTGGTCATATAAATAAAGATTACGTAAATGTAATCAGCAATATATTCTTAATCCTTGCTTGACGTATCACCTAATTTAATTTTTAGGCACATTGAAAGGGTTTTACAATTGAAAGCAAAATATAGCATCCTCACTTGGTTTTTGAATGAGATTGGTAAAGGGTATCCAGAATTCGACATAGCTAAATGTATTTGTTAAGCCTCGTCAATTTGTTCTTACTTACCTGCACTTTGGCGTACTTAAAGTTTTTACTACCTGCCTCGCCTTTTCAACCACTGTAGAAATGTTTGCTTTTCCGATAAAGTCTTTCACGATTAACTGCAAGGTGTGAGCCGCACATTTAACAGAAAAAATATTTCTATACTCTTCGATGAAAGTATTTTCAAACTCTTCAAGGTTTTATAGCGATTGCCCAGAGTCATATTCGGGATTTTCTTCATGCGTAGTTTCAGCAAGCATATCAACTGCCTTCAGCATATTTCGGCCATTGTCGGTAGTGATTGTATATATTTGTTTTTTAGCTATATTAAATTCTCGCAAAATTTCTTCAACTTCTAATTTTAAGTTCACAGCAGTCTGTGGCACGCAAATCTCTCTCATTGAGAGGGTAAAAACTTCAATTTTTTTTTATTTACTTGCTTTTTCTAATATACTACAGAAAAATTTCAAAAGATTTTGTTATTCGTGCTTAATTCCCAGTTTTCATTATTGATAAAAACACTTGAAATTTATTGTTGATGGGATAAGCTATTCCTATGCGCATTTCACTGGTTGCTTAGGCCAGATCATCAGGAAACTTCATCCATAAAGATTTTGGAAAAACTAAAGATATTAAACCAAATAAAACTGTTAAGCGTATAAGACTTATAGCAACAGTTCTATTTGTAACAATATCAAAGTTTAAACAAAACACATCAACAATAAACAGTGGGTTTATCTCATCTTACATTCCCCACTACAATTAGTTGAAATTCTCCCAACATTAACCGTAGTTGTAAGTAGGTTAAGAAAAACAAACAACAACTCACAAAAGATGTTGTCAATTAAGTGTTCTTTTAGGCGGTGCACTTGCCCGTTTATTATCAAAAAGTAATTTCAATTTTGGGAATACAAAATTCTAATTTCAAAAGATTTTGTTATTCGTGCTTAATTCCCAGTTTTCATTATTGATAAAAACACTTGAAATTTATTGTTGATGGGATAAGCTATTCCTATGCGCATTTCACTGGTTGCTTAGGCCAGATCATCAGGAAACTTCATCCATAAAGATTTTGGAAAAACTAAAGATATTAAACCAAATAAAACTGTTAAGCGTATAAGACTTATAGCAACAGTTCTATTTGTAACAATATCAAAGTTTAAACAAAACACATCAACAATAAACAGTGGGTTTATCTCATCTTACATTCCCCACTACAATTAGTTGAAATTCTCCCAACATTAACCGTAGTTGTAAGTAGGTTAAGAAAAACAAACAACAACTCACAAAAGATGTTGTCAATTAAGTGTTCTTTTAGGCGGTGCACTTGCCCGTTTATTATCAAAAAGTAATTTCAATTTTGGGAATACAAAATTCTAATTTCAAAAGATTTTGTTATTCGTGCTTAATTCCCAGTTTTCATTATTGATAAAAACACTTGAAATTTATTGTTGATGGGATAAGCTATTCCTATGCGCATTTCACTGGTTGCTTAGGCCAGATCATCAGGAAACTTCATCCATAAAGATTTTGGAAAAACTAAAGATATTAAACCAAATAAAACTGTTAAGCGTATAAGACTTATAGCAACAGTTCTATTTGTAACAATATCAAAGTTTAAACAAAACACATCAACAATAAACAGTGGGTTTATCTCATCTTACATTCCCCACTACAATTAGTTGAAATTCTCCCAACATTAACCGTAGTTGTAAGTAGGTTAAGAAAAACAAACAACAACTCACAAAAGATGTTGTCAATTAAGTGTTCTTTTAGGCGGTGCACTTGCCCGTTTATTATCAAAAAGTAATTTCAATTTTGGGAATACAAAATTCTAATTTCAAAAGATTTTGTTATTCGTGCTTAATTCCCAGTTTTCATTATTGATAAAAACACTTGAAATTTATTGTTGATGGGATAAGCTATTCCTATGCGCATTTCACTGGTTGCTTAGGCCAGATCATCAGGAAACTTCATCCATAAAGATTTTGGAAAAACTAAAGATATTAAACCAAATAAAACTGTTAAGCGTATAAGACTTATAGCAACAGTTCTATTTGTAACAATATCAAAGTTTAAACAAAACACATCAACAATAAACAGTGGGTTTATCTCATCTTACATTCCCCACTACAATTAGTTGAAATTCTCCCAACATTAACCGTAGTTGTAAGTAGGTTAAGAAAAACAAACAACAACTCACAAAAGATGTTGTCAATTAAGTGTTCTTTTAGGCGGTGCACTTGCCCGTTTATTATCAAAAAGTAATTTCAATTTTGGGAATACAAAATTCTAATTTCAAAAGATTTTGTTATTCGTGCTTAATTCCCAGTTTTCATTATTGATAAAAACACTTGAAATTTATTGTTGATGGGATAAGCTATTCCTATGCGCATTTCACTGGTTGCTTAGGCCAGATCATCAGGAAACTTCATCCATAAAGATTTTGGAAAAACTAAAGATATTAAACCAAATAAAACTGTTAAGCGTATAAGACTTATAGCAACAGTTCTATTTGTAACAATATCAAAGTTTAAACAAAACACATCAACAATAAACAGTGGGTTTATCTCATCTTACATTCCCCACTACAATTAGTTGAAATTCTCCCAACATTAACCGTAGTTGTAAGTAGGTTAAGAAAAACAAACAACAACTCACAAAAGATGTTGTCAATTAAGTGTTCTTTTAGGCGGTGCACTTGCCCGTTTATTATCAAAAAGTAATTTCAATTTTGGGAATACAAAATTCTAATTTCAAAAGATTTTGTTATTCGTGCTTAATTCCCAGTTTTCATTATTGATAAAAACACTTGAAATTTATTGTTGATGGGATAAGCTATTCCTATGCGCATTTCACTGGTTGCTTAGGCCAGATCATCAGGAAACTTCATCCATAAAGATTTTGGAAAAACTAAAGATATTAAACCAAATAAAACTGTTAAGCGTATAAGACTTATAGCAACAGTTCTATTTGTAACAATATCAAAGTTTAAACAAAACACATCAACAATAAACAGTGGGTTTATCTCATCTTACATTCCCCACTACAATTAGTTGAAATTCTCCCAACATTAACCGTAGTTGTAAGTAGGTTAAGAAAAACAAACAACAACTCACAAAAGATGTTGTCAATTAAGTGTTCTTTTAGGCGGTGCACTTGCCCGTTTATTATCAAAAAGTAATTTCAATTTTGGGAATACAAAATTCTAATTTCAAAAGATTTTGTTATTCGTGCTTAATTCCCAGTTTTCATTATTGATAAAAACACTTGAAATTTATTGTTGATGGGATAAGCTATTCCTATGCGCATTTCACTGGTTGCTTAGGCCAGATCATCAGGAAACTTCATCCATAAAGATTTTGGAAAAACTAAAGATATTAAACCAAATAAAACTGTTAAGCGTATAAGACTTATAGCAACAGTTCTATTTGTAACAATATCAAAGTTTAAACAAAACACATCAACAATAAACAGTGGGTTTATCTCATCTTACATTCCCCACTACAATTAGTTGAAATTCTCCCAACATTAACCGTAGTTGTAAGTAGGTTAAGAAAAACAAACAACAACTCACAAAAGATGTTGTCAATTAAGTGTTCTTTTAGGCGGTGCACTTGCCCGTTTATTATCAAAAAGTAATTTCAATTTTGGGAATACAAAATTCTAATTTCAAAAGATTTTGTTATTCGTGCTTAATTCCCAGTTTTCATTATTGATAAAAACACTTGAAATTTATTGTTGATGGGATAAGCTATTCCTATGCGCATTTCACTGGTTGCTTAGGCCAGATCATCAGGAAACTTCATCCATAAAGATTTTGGAAAAACTAAAGATATTAAACCAAATAAAACTGTTAAGCGTATAAGACTTATAGCAACAGTTCTATTTGTAACAATATCAAAGTTTAAACAAAACACATCAACAATAAACAGTGGGTTTATCTCATCTTACATTCCCCACTACAATTAGTTGAAATTCTCCCAACATTAACCGTAGTTGTAAGTAGGTTAAGAAAAACAAACAACAACTCACAAAAGATGTTGTCAATTAAGTGTTCTTTTAGGCGGTGCACTTGCCCGTTTATTATCAAAAAGTAATTTCAATTTTGGGAATACAAAATTCTAATTTCAAAAGATTTTGTTATTCGTGCTTAATTCCCAGTTTTCATTATTGATAAAAACACTTGAAATTTATTGTTGATGGGATAAGCTATTCCTATGCGCATTTCACTGGTTGCTTAGGCCAGATCATCAGGAAACTTCATCCATAAAGATTTTGGAAAAACTAAAGATATTAAACCAAATAAAACTGTTAAGCGTATAAGACTTATAGCAACAGTTCTATTTGTAACAATATCAAAGTTTAAACAAAACACATCAACAATAAACAGTGGGTTTATCTCATCTTACATTCCCCACTACAATTAGTTGAAATTCTCCCAACATTAACCGTAGTTGTAAGTAGGTTAAGAAAAACAAACAACAACTCACAAAAGATGTTGTCAATTAAGTGTTCTTTTAGGCGGTGCACTTGCCCGTTTATTATCAAAAAGTAATTTCAATTTTGGGAATACAAAATTCTAATTTCAAAAGATTTTGTTATTCGTGCTAAATTCCCAGTTTTCATTATTGATAAAAACACTTGAAATTTATTGTTGATGGGATAAGCTATTCCTATGCGCATTTCACTGGTTGCTTAGGCCAGATCATCAGGAAACTTCATCCATAAAGATTTTGGAAAAACTAAAGATATTAAACCAAATAAAACTGTTAAGCGTATAAGACTTATAGCAACAGTTCTATTTGTAACAATATCAAAGTTTAAACAAAACACATCAACAATAAACAGTGGGTTTATCTCATCTTACATTCCCCACTACAATTAGTTGAAATTCTCCCAACATTAACCGTAGTTGTAAGTAGAATTTCAACTAATTGTAGTGGGGAATGTAAGATGAGATAAACCCACTGTTTATTGTTGATGTGTTTTGTTTAAACTTTGATATTGTTACAAATAGAACTGTTGCTATAAGTCTTATACGCTTAACAGTTTTATTTGGTTTAATATCTTTAGTTTTTCCAAAATCTTTATGGATGAAGTTTCCTGATGATCTGGCCTAAGCAACCAGTGAAATGCGCATAGGAATAGCTTATCCCATCAACAATAAATTTCAAGTGTTTTTATCAATAATGAAAACTGGGAATTAAGCACGAATAACAAAATCTTTTGAAATTAGAATTTTGTATTCCCAAAATTGAAATTACTTTTTGATAATAAACGGGCAAGTGCACCGCCTAAAAGAACACTTAATTGACAACATCTTTTGTGAGTTGTTGTTTGTTTTTCTTAACCTACTTACAACTACGGTTAATGTTGGGAGAATTTCAACTAATTGTAGTGGGGAATGTAAGATGAGATAAACCCACTGTTTATTGTTGATGTGTTTTGTTTAAACTTTGATATTGTTACAAATAGAACTGTTGCTATAAGTCTTATACGCTTAACAGTTTTATTTGGTTTAATATCTTTAGTTTTTCCAAAATCTTTATGGATGAAGTTTCCTGATGATCTGGCCTAAGCAACCAGTGAAATGCGCATAGGAATAGCTTATCCCATCAACAATAAATTTCAAGTGTTTTTATCAATAATGAAAACTGGGAATTAAGCACGAATAACAAAATCTTTTGAAATTAGAATTTTGTATTCCCAAAATTGAAATTACTTTTTGATAATAAACGGGCAAGTGCACCGCCTAAAAGAACACTTAATTGACAACATCTTTTGTGAGTTGTTGTTTGTTTTTCTTAACCTACTTACAACTACGGTTAATGTTGGGAGAATTTCAACTAATTGTAGTGGGGAATGTAAGATGAGATAAACCCACTGTTTATTGTTGATGTGTTTTGTTTAAACTTTGATATTGTTACAAATAGAACTGTTGCTATAAGTCTTATACGCTTAACAGTTTTATTTGGTTTAATATCTTTAGTTTTTCCAAAATCTTTATGGATGAAGTTTCCTGATGATCTGGCCTAAGCAACCAGTGAAATGCGCATAGGAATAGCTTATCCCATCAACAATAAATTTCAAGTGTTTTTATCAATAATGAAAACTGGGAATTAAGCACGAATAACAAAATCTTTTGAAATTAGAATTTTGTATTCCCAAAATTGAAATTACTTTTTGATAATAAACGGGCAAGTGCACCGCCTAAAAGAACACTTAATTGACAACATCTTTTGTGAGTTGTTGTTTGTTTTTCTTAACCTACTTACAACTACGGTTAATGTTGGGAGAATTTCAACTAATTGTAGTGGGGAATGTAAGATGAGATAAACCCACTGTTTATTGTTGATGTGTTTTGTTTAAACTTTGATATTGTTACAAATAGAACTGTTGCTATAAGTCTTATACGCTTAACAGTTTTATTTGGTTTAATATCTTTAGTTTTTCCAAAATCTTTATGGATGAAGTTTCCTGATGATCTGGCCTAAGCAACCAGTGAAATGCGCATAGGAATAGCTTATCCCATCAACAATAAATTTCAAGTGTTTTTATCAATAATGAAAACTGGGAATTAAGCACGAATAACAAAATCTTTTGAAATTAGAATTTTGTATTCCCAAAATTGAAATTACTTTTTGATAATACTACAGAAAATTTAACTTTTTTATCACAATCACTTTCATCGTCATGATCTTCATATTCATTAATGGACTGTTGATAAATTTCATTATGCTTAGTCACCATATGTCTCCTCAAATTCGTTATGTGATTTCCAACAAATGTAGAGGCGCAGCTCTTGCAAGTGGATTCGTTATCCCTTTCATTGTAATGAAAAAAATCCCTAATAATAATGTTTTGTTTTCTTCCCATATTTATGAATAAAAAATTGAAATATGTATTTAGTTTTAATTTCAAATTAGTTGTAATTTAAAACTCTGTTTCACAAAACTGAACTATTATCCGGGTAATATATTCTCACTATTCGCAATCACTTAATGCACATGACAATCATACAAGAACTATAAGAAATTTAATTAATCTTCGCTGATGCCTATTTTGCAAAAACGAAATTCGTTTACTAGGGTGGTACATTTCTGCATTATGTTATATCCATATCCTAAAAAGGTATATTGCAATTTGTAATATTGCATTGATCGTATGCATACAATGTGTTTCAAAAAGTTACAAGCCTAATGTGTATCAAAATAAAAGACAGTAACGGTTAGACGTGTGCCACACATCTACGTACTATACTGTTTCAATTAATATTTTTACTTGATTTTTACTGTATCTACAAAAATGTTGACAACTGTTAAAAAATATGATGTACGCTTTATTGATTTCAAATTTTAATAATTTTGTATGAATTATTTAACGCTCTTTAATTTAGTCGTATTTTTATTTGATCGTAAGCGACACTATAGTGTATACTAAAGTATACTTTATGTGAAATTAATGAACAACAACAAAAAACACATACAGTCTATTTTTGTACGCCTTAAAAAAGTACATCAATAAGAAAGATGATAAAAAAAAGCATAACCAGGTTTGTAGTAAACAAAAAAACCACAGTACACTCAAAATATTATGTTGCTAAATTTAAAAGAAAATTAATTTTAAGTAACTAACAGCCGTATTCATAAAAACTTATTGATGATTAATTGACCGTTTTTAAGCAAAAGTTGCTAAAGTTGTATTCATAAACGAAAAATAGTCTATTGAACCTTTAATAAACCATTCATAAAGTAAGAAAATTTATTGTTGGATTTGCCCTTTTTTAAACCAAAAATAAAATGACATTTTAAAAAGTGTTTGCATTTTATGATATTATTTTTGTGAAATATGTTGAAAAATAATGACAAAAATGTTTTATTTATTACAACGGACATATTAAATACATTTTACTAATTTTTTATTTTATTTAAGACAGCCAATTTAAAGTTATATTGATAATTATTTAAAAAAAAATTATATGATTTAAATGAATATGTTCAAAGGCAAATGCAGATATTCTCTTTAATTATTTATTAAATTATTGAAACTAGTTGTTTTTTTGTTTAAAACAACAAATTATTGTTGAAAATATAAAAAAAAAATAAAATTAACAAATCATAATAATAGTGATGTTAATAAAAAGCAAACAAACCTTTTATTCGATTACTTTCTTATCTTATATTTAAAAAAGGTTCAAACAAAAGATTTTATGATAGTTTTCGGCAACATTTTGTTCAGAAACTAAAATAATATGTAGTTTTATTTGATAAGAATAATTTTGAAGGTCTACAATTAAAAAAAAATTATAAAAAAAATTTAAATATTGAATATCATGTAAACCGAATAGAAGCCAAATATAAAGAAAGTTGCCATACTTAAACAGAAAATCGCTGCAAACAGTTAATAGTAAAAAAGCTGTTATTGTACGTTTATGAATACAAATTTTTATAAGAGGTTTATAAGACAAAAAGCGTTTAATAGTTATTACATACTATAAGCTTAAAATAAGAACTTTTTATGAATATGGCTGTAAAAGTTTATTTAAAAACAGATTATTTACATTTTATATATAATACATTAATTTTACATTAATTTTTAAATTTTTTATTTATTAAATAGCATATTCCGTAAAGTAAGCTTCGTAACAGAAATAGACAAACAAAAAATTCTGATAGTGCATAGAAAATATTCCTGAAAAATATTGAACGAATAAGACTATTAAAGTAAAAAAGCTTTTGAGGATTGTAATTTGACTTAGAATACACATTCGAATAATATGAAAATTTATTTTAAAATTTTAATACTAACTAACATAGTGAAAAGTAAGTAATAGTAAAAAAAGTAATAAATAAAAATGCGAGCTTCTCTTACCTATAGCCAAGTATTATTTAGTGATACCTGCAATGAATGTCCAGAGCGAGCGAATGTTTATATTTTTGAAGTTCAATAATGGTCTACTGAGATTTGATTATTAATTTGGCATGATATGAACAAATAAGACTTTACGTTCTTAACTAGTTTTGAAATATATTTTGTTGGTTTTTTCCTTTACTACTAGAAAATTATTATTTTGCGTTGAAGGCCAAGGTTTTTTTTTTTAAATAAAAATTATTTAAAAATAATACGTTTTGTTTCATTTGATGTTCTTTTTTTCCAATTTAGCATGTTTGCAAAATATTGACTTAAATTTTAATCGAATTTTAAAAATTCGAATGTCAAGCAATAAGCGAAAATTCGGCGATACGAACACGAATATATGAATAAATCATGAAAAAAAAAATTATTTTTAGTGAGGATTTTCTAATTTTCGATATTTTCCATCCAACTCTTAAAGGTTTCGAGAAAAATGCATTTTAAGTTTTTCATACAAAATCATGAAAAAATATTTTAGTGAGAAATAGCAGTGATCTCAGATTTTTATTATTTACCCTCTAACTCACAAAGTTTTCGAGAAAAGCGCATCTAGAGTTTTTGATATCATGAAAAAAATAATTCACTAATACCGAAATCCCAATTTCGAATAAGAATTACTCAAGTACCCAGGATATTTTCACTTTATTGAAAAAGTTTCACACGAAATAACAAGCTTAGTACACTCTCTTCACACCTAGTTGTGAATGGTAGAAAAATTATTGAAACATTTACTTGAACACGAAAGATCCAAACTAATTATAAATTTTTAAAAATGCACATCTACTCTAAATTACACTTACTATTTGTGTACCAAAGATAATTTATTGCACCAATTAGGCTTAATAACATCCCGTTAACAACAAACCCCACCTGTCTATCACCACCAAATCACTAGCCGGCACTGACGCACCTTTTTGTTTGTTGTTAATAAGTCTACACGAATATTCTGGCACATTTTCGGTAAAATGTTCCTTGTAATTAAATGCCATAAAACTGACAACAAAATAAGGTCAAAACAAAGGTCCTTTAGAAATAATTTGCATATTAACCCAATTATAATATGAACCGTATAGAGAAGTCCACAATGTAATTAAGGCTTAAAACTAACATTAACATTTCACGCATTATGTCTATCATTTGTTGTTATTGTTGTAATATAGCGTTTGAAGCAACCACCGCGTTTGAACGTGCTTAGTTAAATGTGTGTGCAAGTATTTGTATGCTTGAGTTTGCGAGTAGCATTCATAGAACAATAGAAGCAATGTAGCATGTATTTTTTCTTACATTGAAAATTAGCCTTTTAAAACGTGCTACCACATGTATGTAAGTATGTATATCATTTGTAATAAGTTACATTCATGTTAATGAGTTTAAAAACGTGGGATAATTGGGGAGTACAATAAGAATATCTAAACTGTTTTTGTTTAACAATTTATATTCGATAGCGATAAAATTATCTAATCTACGTGTTAGGTATGTATATACGGTGACCATATTTCTTAAGAAAAAATATGAGTTAGCCACGGTCTTATTATTCGAATTAAGCCCGTTTTAAAATCAAAACTATTGTTGAAAACTTTCAAAAATTACAATCTTATCCAAATTTTTTTAATATTTTTAATTAGGCTTAAGTTCATTAAATTTAATTTTCATTAAATTATTTTTATGAAGAAAGGAATTTTACAACATGAAAATTAATTAAAATTGTTATTGATAATCTTTCATTCTTGACCGTGGCCGGGATTCGAACCGCGGCCGGCAGGTTACCATGACATGTTTCGATCGCAACCACTCGATCTTCTCAAATGGATTTGCCGTTTTACACTCGCAGCCATCGACGGCTGCTGACGTCAATAGTCAAACATCAATCCTTAAACCAAATTGTATTTTAACCTTTGGTAGATCGAAGTTTGCTTTTTTGAATGATTATCCATTTTAATTGATTTTACATGTTCTTCCTTACTTCTGTTTTTTCGTACTTTCGTCAAGAATTTTTCTTGAAGTCCAAAGTACATTTTTTGTTTTTTCATTTCTGTCTTTCTTTTTCTTGTTGACCTTTTTCAGCACAACTTGAAGGACAAATGAACACATAGAGCTCGTGCCTTAGCTTTTAACAATAATTAGTATTGTGGTTATTTTGTTGAACTATTTATGGTTTTTAATCCAAATTTTTTTAATAAGGCTTAAGTTCATTAAATTTAATTTTCATTAAATTATTTTTATGAAGAAAGGAATTTTACAACATGAAAATTAATTAAAATTGTTATTGATAATCTTTCATTCTTGACCGTGGCCGGAATTCGAACCGCGGCCGGCAGGTTACCATGACATGTTTCGATCGCAACCACTCGATCTTCTCAAATGGATTTGCCGTTTTACACTCGCAGCCATCGACGGCTGCTGACGTCAATAGTCAAACATCAATCCTTAAACCAAATTGTATTTAAACCTTTGGTAGATCGAAGTTTGCTTTTTTGAATGATTATCCATTTTAATTGATTTTACATGTTCTTCCTTACTTCTGTTTTTTCGTACTTTCGTCAAGAATTTTTCTTGAAGTCCAAAGTACATTTTTTGTTTTTTTTCATTTCTGTCTTTCTTTTTCTTGTTGACCTTTTTCAGCACAACTTGAAGGACAAATGAACACATAGAGCTCGGCCACGGTCAAGAATGAAAGATTATCAATAACAATTTTAATTAATTTTCATGTTGTAAAATTCCTTTCTTCATAAAAATAATTTAATGAAAATTAAATTTAATGAACTTAAGCCTAATTAAAAATATTAAAAAAATTTGGATTAAAAACCATAAATAGTTCAACAAAATAACCACAATACTAATTATTATTACAATCTTATTTTTACAAATTTCGGATTGCAAGCAAAATAACAGCCATATGATATTGATTTTAAAAAAGTATCAATCAGCGATTGTTAATAAAGATTATTTTTCAAATTTAAACTACAAAAATTTTAATAAAAGAGAAGTGCTGCGAGCAGAAAGAATACACCACGGTAATCCTTGTTACAGGACTACCTTTAAAAGTATTGAAGTATATTTTTTAAAGTTTTATTAAAAAACTTTAACCTTAAGCAGTTTAAGGCAATTTATCAATTTATCATTTTAAGGCCCGTTTTTACAACCTACCGATAGCTAAAGGTAGAACGAACCTTATTTTACTTTGGATAAAGTTTCCTGATGATTTGGCCTAAGCAACCAGTGAAATGCGCATAGGAATAGATTCCCATCCCATCGACAATAACTTTCAGTGCTTTTATCAGGAATAAAAATTGGGAATTAAGCACGACAAACAAAATCTTGTTAACTGAAAATTTTGTATTTCTAAAAATTACTTTGATTTTTTGATTATTATTGTTTTGCTTGCAAAAACTAACTAAGCAAAATATTAAAGTTATAAGAATTTTTTTTAGCTGAAGAATAAACAAAAATCGAGAAATGTATTTTATATAATACATTTTAGTTTCTAAGAAAGTATAGTCGGTCTAGCTCGACACATTAAGATAAACTCACTGTTTATTGTTGGTGTTTTGTTTAAGCTTTGATATAGTTACAAGTAAGACTTTGAGTGTTTATAATTCTTATTCGCTTTAAGGTTTTATTTGTATAATATTTTTAGCTTTTCTTAAATCTTTGGAAAAGGTTTCCTGACGATCTGGCCTAAGCAACCAGTGAAATGCGCATAGAAGCTTGCTTTCCCTAAACAATTAATTTCAGTGTATTTATCATACATAAAAAAATTGGGAATTTAGCACGTCATACAGAAATCTTATTAACATTATGTTATGATTCATGAAAAATTCTTTGTGCCCAATATTTTTTATATCTCCTTCTGTATGAGATTTTAGGATGGGGGTTTATATGAAACAACATTTTGTTACGACAAACTTGCTATCGCAAAAGTAATTATAGCCAATCTGTATGTTAATAGCAGCATTTTTAATTTAAAATCTTTTCAGGATTAGTATTTGTATGGAAGCTGTGATCAAATATGGACCAATTCCAATAAAATTTGGTGAGGTGATTTTGATCGATCTAAATACCAACATAATAGAATGGTTTATGGGCACAAGGACCCAATTCCAAAAGAAAGCTTGTATAAGTGCCATCTAAAATTATAGACCAATAGGTTTGGTCCTTCGAACCGTACCAAATTTCATCAAATCATATCCAAAAATGCGACCTTAACTTTTTGCACAAGATTTACTTGGACAGCCAGCCGGCCAGCCAGACAGACATCGTTAGATCGACTCAGAAAGTGATTCTTAGTCGATCGTTATAAAAGTATATTTTATTTTAATAATTTTAGGTCCAATATTTTAAAGTGCTACCAACATCACCACAAATGCAGAGGGACTGTGGCTTGGAAATGATGACTTAAAAGTAATTTTTAAAATAAAACCTATAACCAGGAAAACTAAAAATATGTACCTAAAATAGAGTTAAAAACTTGAAAATATGCCACAAAAATTGTTAAAAAAAAGCCCCAAAAAAAACCAAAAATTGCTTTTAATGAAAGCAAAATTTTTAACAAATTAATAATATTTGCATTTAAAAAAAAAACAAGATGGGCAGTCATGTGCTCAGCACATGAAAACCAGTCGTCTTTAGAAATTGGTATTATTGACGTTAATGACACAAATACGACAAACTTTCTATGTGTTTTATATTATCGTTATATACGATATCTACAACGCCTTTCGTATTAAGGCTGACTATTTTGATGCACCATCTATATGAAATTATTTGGGACGGTTGTAATATTTGAAATTAATAGTCACGCTTAAAAGGAAGTTAAAGTTATTTTCGGATAGTCCAATGTCAATCGACTCCAAAACAATTTAATTTGCAGTAAGCATTTTTAGAGCAAATTTAATAAAATACGAACACAATTAGATAGTTTATAGCACAAAAAGTCTATTTCGGAAAGTAGTTTATATGTTTAAGTTTATAAATATAATTGTAGGGTCTCGTTCTTTGTAAACTTAAAACGAATTTCCAAAATATATCAAATTATCTACAAAAGCGCAACTTGTACTTTGTGCACACGATTTACATATACAACCAACCAGCCAGACGGACAGATGGACATCATTAGATCACTTTAAAAAGCGATTTCGAGTCGGACGGTATGCTTAAAGATTGGTCCAGATTTCTATGTCTTACACACATTGCCAAAAACGTTTATTATTGTTCTTGTTAATATTTTACTTTGCTAGAATTCTTTTTTATAAAGCTCGTCGATTCGACAAAGAGTAACCTTAATGTAGCAAAAGAAAGTGTTGCCTTTCAGGGTTAAAAATATAAAATTTGAAATTTTAAAATAACTAGGGATGTAACGAATACCGATACTGATATGTCGGAGATATTTGGATTTGCCGATATATTGGTATCGGCGATATTTTACTGTCAATTAAATTTTCAATGCTTATTTTTTGCATAACAACTAAGAGCAATTACACACTCGAAAGCAGTGTATAAAATCAAACAAAATAATAAAGAGTTACTTTTAATTCTTCGGCTGCAGGATCACACGCGTTTTATGTGTATGTTACTTTTTAAACCTTTTTTTTAAGACACATGCTTAGCTAGAAAGTAATCCTACTTCATGCTTCCGATACGTATATGCGTTTTATGCATTTGCTGTTTAACATGTCAATACAATTTTACAATTTTTTATCCGTTTTGTTTACACCATAGTAGTTAAATCTCTCATTGATAAGTCTTGTATGTACATATTTGTACGTTTCAAGATTTTTCTGCTTATTTTTTGTGCGAATAACAATAATTTTCCTGCAAATTTTGGGTTATTTCGAATAGACCACAAAATCCATAAGCAAAGCCATTGCTAAAATATCTGACGCTAGTCCGATAGTTAACAGTTTTCGAACATTATAAGAAAACATTATTACAATAAATTAATAAAACTTTTGTTAATTTCATCATAAATTCAAATTCATTTTGTTGTTTTTAAAATCTTATTAAAATCAATTTTAAATATTACTTACTACTCGTCTTACACAGATATTTTGTAAAATAAAAAAATGATTCTACTTGAAATTTGTTAATTTTACCCTAAATTTAAATTTTATATTCGTATCGGTATCGCCGATATTTCCTATTGAGTATTGGTATCATATCGGCAAAACGGCGCCAAGTGGCTGAAATTTCATTGGCTAAAAGTCCAATTTTTGTTTGTAACCGATTTCAAAAATTTTAATTTTATTTAATAGTAAACATATTAAAACTAAGGTAACCAAAAAATTAGGTAAAAATATTGGTAATTGTGGTTGTGCCATATTGTTAAACACAACTTTTTATTTTAGTTCAGAAAAAAGTGATTTTTTTATATTTAATCCGAAAGAAATTACCGTTGCTCAAAAACTATCATCGATAATGCCCTGCTAGCTTTTTGCTGGGTTGGTAGTCTTGTTATCGTTAAAAAGGTAATATGTGCGACTATTGTGTTATTTATATTTGAGATGTTAAGACATATTTTCTAAACTACTATATTTTTGTTAAATTTCATATTTAGTAGAATAGAACTTTTGCGGATCAAAAGGGATTAAGAAGGTAAAACCACTGATAGAAAGGTGAAAGTGTTTTCTTTAACCCTATATATACTTTTGTACCCGCTTAGTCCCGCCTGTTTAACACTTTTTTAATTTTAATGAAATTACTCCAAAAAAATTTGTAAACTACTATATTTTTGTCAAATTTCAACTTTAGTAGAATAAAACCTTTGCGGACCAAAAGGGACCAAGAAGGTAAAACCACTGATAGAAAGGTGAAAGTGTTTTCCTTAACCCTGTATATACTTTTGTACCCGCTTGGACCCGCCTGTTTAACACTTTTTTAATTTTAATGAAATTACTCCAAAAAAATTTCTAAAAAATTTGGAGATTTTGCTAAGGAAACTGCAAAAATATATACAACCAAGTACTCATGGAGAAATATGTCTGCTACAGTTCACAAAATCTTTTATCATGGAAAAAATGTCATTAAATATCAGTTCCAAGTGGAACCTGGAGATTTATCAGAGGAAGCTGAGGAAAAAAGGAATAAGGATTACAGATTTTATAGAGAGCACAATACTAGAAAATTTTCACGAAATTCCACTAATGAAGATCTATTTAATATATTATTGGCAACGTCAGATCCGTTCATCTCCAGTATTCGAAACCAATGGAAAGTGGTATATAGGGATTTAGATGAAGAAGGAAAAAAACTACTAAAGAACAGAAATAACACAGAACAGAATATGAAATATTTGCAATCAACCTTTCAATTAAGACAGACATTGTATTAGTAAAAAATAATAATAAACAGAAACTCACATTGTTACAAAAGCTATTAAAATCTATTGCTGCTTTTATTTTTAAAAGGTTTTTTTTATCCACATATGTATGAAATGTTTTAATAAATAAGAAATATTCAAAAAATATCCAGTTGACTTTACTATTTTTTTTTTAATGCTAAAATTTTTTTTATAGTGTAAACATTTAATTTTTTTGAGTGTCCCATTATTACAAAAAATGTTAATGATTATTATTTAAATCCAAAAATGACATTTTCAAATAATTAAAACAAATAAAAAAATACCATATTTCACGCTGAAGTTAAAAAAATCTAAAGTTTTACTTTGCCCTTAAATTCCCCAATAACTACTCATTTAAATAAATAAATTTAATAAATTTAAAGTGAAGAAAAGTTTAAGAATCTATTTCTTTCTGTCGATTAAAACAAATTCACTAAAATATCTCCTTCGGTTCAAAAGTTACAGATTTTTGGCCAATGAAAAACTATTTTCAGCCACTGTGCGGCGTATCGTTACATCCCTAAAAATAGCATTGTTCTTTAATGACAACCTCCTTTGTCTCACAATTTTAGAGTTAAAATTAAATATAGATGGCGATATTTAAAACAGAAAGGCCAGAATTTTGCAAAAGAAAAATTTTTTGCTGCGGAAGCTCTAGTAGTCGTCTAAAAAGATTTACCATGTATCAAAATATGCCTCAAAAAGGCAAAATATGTGCTTTAAACTCAAAAATGCTGAAAAACTAATTAATTATGCAAAAAAATTGCAGAGAACCTTAAAATATGCAAAAATATGCACTTAAAAATCTATGCCAAAAATCATAAGAGGCTCTCAAACGGATAAATGCATGGTTGCCTTCATTGCCTTCTCTGCTTCATGCATGCATATTAATGGTTTTCCTGGATATAATGGTACCGCTCCTCTATAGTACGAATACCTTCATGGAAACGTACGTGTAACTTAAAAATATGAGCTGACGGAAAAAATTGAATTTAGATTTAAAATCCTAAACAATTATCTAAAATAAGTAAACAACAGTAATAAAGTTCCTAAGCTAGTTCCTAACTTAAAATCTCGGTCCTATTTTTAAATTTTAAAATTGATTACTTGTATTATTTTTATTGTCGAAAATAGTGTTTATAAACCTCAAGTGCTCCTTAGAAAAAATAAAGTATTATTTTTTACACTTTTTTTAAATTAAGTATTTGTTTATATTTAAATATAAACAAAACAAAAAAAATCTGTGCCAGATTTTATTAATGAGCAAAGTATGATAAATTGGGAAAGGGGTTCTTTTATTAAAGACAGTAAAAATACAGAACATTTAATAAAATACAGAAAAAATAAATGTGTTTGACAATCAAAAAGTTCACACAGAGCAAAGTTCTGAAATACGGTACTGTTCAGTATAAAACACAACGGATGGTAACCGTACCTATATAAATAAATCAATATACTGAGTTTTTTTTAGATTTTTAAAAACAAATTTAAATTATATGTTCTCTTTTACACCAACTTAACTAAACTTTCCACAACACGTGGTTTTTCTGAACAAAATCTCTCTTTTGTTTCTGAGTTAACCATCCCACATAAAAGCCACTATATTTTTATAATTACAAAGGACTATTCATATTGTGATGTGGAAATTTATATGTACATATTTTTTTTTTAAGAAACAATGAAAAGTTTTTGTTTTAAAAAATACTATTTATATGAAAAGCAGTCAAAAAACCGAGTGCTTTTCATATAAATTTTACTACGCGTTCAATCACTTGTATTGTGAAAACCGCACATATGTTTGTGTATATATGCTCGCTTTTTATTAACACGGCGAGTAGGTTAACAGTTTTAATTACTGGTGGTTGACATGGATATACCACTAACACAGAAAAATAACATGCAACAGTGTAGGACACAGCAAAGTACTAAATGAGAAATGCAAATTAATAAAAAAATTTATAATAATTTAAAAAAAAAAAATTTATATACCGCCCATTTGCTGCAACGTCGTCATCACTCAAAAAAAATACATATCGAAATAAGCGTGTTTAAAGTTTTTGATTTGTTCGCACCACTAAGAAAAAATAACGATTTTTTTAATGGGAAAAGTATACTCAATATAAAGAAATTCACAGCGAACAATTCTGTAAAACTAACTCCAAAATTTAATTTTTGAAATCATCTCGACGCACTGTGGAGACTTTGCGAAAAAAAATTGTCAACATACTAGAGTATGCAATTATTTAATTTTTGGTTTTGTTCGAGTAGGGAATTAATCAATTTTTGAATTTGAAAACTGCTCGAATAATCGAATGGGGGTTTTAAATTGTTCGAATTACTCGAATAATTCAAATAACTTTATCCAATGAAATAATAATTTTACCCACATATTCATAAAAAATGTTTTAGTTTTATAGCAGGTTTATGAAATGAATTTTTGTTATGAATATGGCGGTTATTATAATAAAAAACAGAAAAAAACAATAGAAAGACAATTCAGTAGTACCACGTATAAAACTCTAAGACAATTGAATAAAATAAAAAAAACTAAATAAGTCGAAAACCCGGCTGCAAGAAATACAGTTCTTAATGCAAAAAAATGATCGAAACAAGGAACAAAATTAAGACAAACTAAAAACAATTTAAACACTTCGGTTTAACATACTATAAAATACATTTTAGTCCCGGCTTTTTTGTGCCAGTTATGAAAAACTATTTAAACCATTTTATTATTTCTGAAAATCAAATTATATTTTCAGTAATTAATTTCTATACGCTAGATCAGACAAATCGGCCACTGTGCATAGAGGGGAAAATTCTTGAGCCCGGCCGAAGGCCGGCTATGCAGAGAGGCTTTAGTTAGCGAAGCCGGTGTTTGTTATACCAAAGAGGAGAAAGGCCGGCTATGCAGGGAAGCTTTCGTTAGCGAAGCCTGTGTTTGTTATACCATAGATTAGATAATCCTTGCGCCCGGCCGAAGTCCTGTTATGCAGAGAAGCTTAAGATAGCAAAGCTAGTGTTTGTTATACCATATAGAAGAAATTCTTTGCGTGAGCACAGTGGTGGGGTGAAACATATGCAAAACGAGGATTAATTCAGGGAAGCTTGTAATTTATGACAACAATTTTTTTTTGGATTCTGTGTATATTGATAAATAAAAAAAAAAACTTTTGTTGTATAATTTTAGTGGAATTGTAATTTTGTTTTATTAAATAAACTGAAAATCTAAAAAGAAATCAATGTAATTTTTTCGAACAATAATTTTTTTTTTTGAAACAAGGCACATTCATTGCTTAAATATGGAATTAAAAATAATCTTCATAATTATCTTCACCTTCATCAAATTCATAATCTTCATGTTATCATCATGAACATCGGAAATATTTAGCAGAATAAGCAAATCAAGTGCTGTTTGTGGTAAATTTAAATTATGTAATTTTTTATCAAAATTCTCTAAATCTTTTGTAGCTTTTTCATGGATAATCATTCAAAAAAGCAAATTTCGAAAGGTTAAAATACAATTTGGTTTAAGGATTGATGTTTAACTATTGACGTCAGCAGTCGCCGATGGCTGCGAGTGTAAAAGTCAAATCCATCTGAGAAGATCGAGTGGTTGCGATCGAAACATGTCATGGTAACCTGCCGGCCGCGGTTCGAATCCCGGCTACGGTCAAGAATGAAAGATTATCACAATTTTAATTAATTTTCATGTTGTAAAATTCCTTTCTTCAAAAAAATAATTTAATGAAAATTAAATTTAATGAACTTAAGCTTAATTAAAAATTTGGATTAAAAACCATAAATAGTTCAACAGAATAACCACAATACTAATTATCAACATTTCCTTAAAAAAACAAATTTTTTTGACCAATTTAAAAAAAAATAAAAATACTTCTTCTATATTTTTCTTTACAAAAATGTATTAATAAATTAGTTAAATACCTAAAGTTGATGGATCCATTTAAAAAAAAAATGTGTTTTTTAAGAAACAATTCTCTCAAATCGCAGTTAAAATATCTTGATTTTCACTTTTTAGCCAATATTTCCATATTATAAAATATTATTCAAATTTGGCAGCGTATAACAAAAAAAGTAAACAATATAGATCCACAATTTTTACAGTTATGCGTGTTGAATTTTATCTACTTTTATATGGTACCAAATACTTATACGAAAAACTAATTTTATTTTTTAATTAGTATTATTATTTAATTAAGCTTTAGGTCTCTTATTTTTATAAAAAATAAATAAAATTAATATTTTTTATAAAAAAAAGAGACCTAAAGCTTAATTAAATATTAATACTAAACAAATTTTGTAAAGGTCGAATAAGAGTCAATTTATTTATTTTTTAATTAATCCTCGTTTATTGTATTGTTCACCCCTCTGTGCGAAGGCCGGATAAGCATGCAGTCTTTGTTTGCGACATTGGTGTTTGTTATTTTATAAAATTAGTTTTACACTTTTATTTAAATAAATTATACACTTAGTACACAAAACTTTAATGCGAGCCTAAGAGTTAAAAATGTTTAAATAAATTCTATATATCCAAAAAGATCTGGTCAAAACCTTCAAAATGATACCAATATTGGCCATATACCTTTAGAAATGTAGTGGAAAAATTACATTTTTGTATGAAAACTAAAAACGTCCACAACTCGAAAACTAAGCGTTTGCGCCAATTTTTTTTTATAATTTTTTCTTCTTATTTTTCAATTTTCTATAACCTAACGTCCTTTTTTATTTGGAGCGTCGGTAAACTAGATTTGTTCAAATTATAAAATAGCATATCATTAGCCATTCAAAAAATACAGCGCAGAATTCGTGTTCGCTTAAAAAAAATTTTAATCATAGAAAAAACATCTTTTATTTCACACACCGGGAAAATCAAAGCCTCTATATATGTCACTTGTGGTAGCCCAATATGTCGCACAACAATAAAAATAGTTGTGTATGTATATCCAGCGTTTAAAATACTGCAGTCAAAGTAGAAAAACTTCTATTTCTTCCGCTTCTTCATTTGTCATTGGCAAAAAAAAAAAAAAACTGTTACTTTTACTTCTGATTCATTTAATGTAAACAGTAGCTGTCAACTCAACTATAAATAAGAAATTTTGATGAAAAAATTGTTTGAAAAAACTAACAGACGGTCATAAATGGAGGTCATAAGTGGAGGGTATAAAAATGCTATATCATGAAAACTAGAGCTGATAGAGACAAACTGATTACAGATTCAGCGCACCAAAATTAACTAGAATCAGTTGACAAATTCAAAGAAGCAAATATTTTTTTTAATTTTGTCGGGCTGTGTAATTAATAAAAAATATTTTCATAATCGCTGCTTCGTTTTTTTTTTTTTTTTTTTTTTTTTTTTTTTTTTTTTGTGAGAATGTGTAAAGTTAGTGTCCAGATATGAGTCATTACTCTAGTACTTTTAATTTTTTTTTTTGACTAATTTAAGCAAAACACGAAATTAAGTGTTTGAGACTTGTGGGCTACATTGAGCAAATTTATTATAGTGCTATTTTATATTTTTTGGTTGAGAATTACTATTTAGACGTAACAATGTCTAACTTTTAGTTGACTTATAAGAACGAATGCAAATAAATCAAGTTCCATTATGTTTTCGACAAACTTTCGCCTAGAAGTTAGCGAATCTCTATGTTGGATTAGAACTTAATTCACCCTTACACGCCGACTTTTATAAGGTTAAATCCAAGCAAAAATGAATAGAAAACCTCCGCAACACTTGCCTTCGCAAGAAGTCCGCCAGAATAAAGTCGATCACTGGCCTCAATCGACGCAACTATCTAAAATATGTAAAATTTACTTATTCTGTGTGAGATATGCATCGTAAATTTATCCTACTCGGAAACAAAAAAAAAACTATTTCAAGAGTTTTCACTCATCTTATCTGATCTAATTAACATAAATATGAAATGCTTTAAATTTTTCCGATAAGCTTTTTCATAACTTTTTTACTATTGCTTTCCCTTGTTGCTCGTTGTTGCGTGTAGGACACACTCCGTTTTTATGAAATTACTCCTGTAAAAACAAAATTTTTAAATATAAAAAAATACGTATTTTTTTAATATTAACCTCTATGTGAATTAATTGAAAATTTGTAATTTTAAGATGCTGAGTTATAGAGGGTTAACGTTCGCATAGAAAATAACATTTGAAAAACATAGAAACTGTTTTTGTTTTCAATGTTATTTTCTATGCGAACGTTAACGTACGACATCGTGGGATTGGTTGAAAGCTTTCAGAGAATATTTTTTTATAATAAAAGAAGGATCTATGACAATTATGTGTAAAACAAAATATTGGCTCAATGCTCGGCACGGCTTCGGTGGCACACCTACGAATGCTATTTACGAATTCTCCAAGATGCTGCGACTTATTTAGTAGAGACAATAAAGACTGAACATAAATTCATCGGTCTACAGCAATATCTCAACTGTTAACAGTTTTGAATATCTGCGTGAACTCAATTCCAATTGTTAGACCAGTAAGTCAAAAGAATTTCCCGTGGGATTTTTCCTTTTTATTAACCAAAATAAGAAATATTTAATAAAATGTCCCAAATTAAATATAAAAAAGGAATAATTTTTATCTTTTTACTTACAAAATCTACGCAGCCGCCAAAACTTTATGGTTGCCTAAATATTAATTATTATTTGGCAACTGAAATCGACATCTGTAATATATTTTCGGCAACTGGAAAATCCACTTAGGTTCGGTTTCCATATACAATGGACGCACTTGTTTCAAATAGTTTAAGTACAAATTTCTGTAGAGGTTACAACAAATGCGGCACACAATTGTGATCACTTTTATTTCTACTTAAAACTTTAAATTTGTGTATGGGCTCTATAGTAAAAGGTTGAAAGTCTCATCCATGTTATAATTTACCAAAAATGTAGTATTTTCCATTAAATAATTTTCTAAATAAATTTTTGATTAAGTTTTTACAGAAACATACTAACATAATTACTTACATAACAAAATAGGAAATTTTACTACTTTTTTTTAACATTTTTACATCACCTAATGAAATCTCTTGTTATAAGCAGCTTGATGTTTCCAAAAGTTTTTCAGTTAAACTATAATGTCAGCTTCATTACCCACTAAGTGTTTAGAGACTGTAATCATCATTTGTGTATAGTTGCGTCACTACCCCACTATAATATTTAACAACCCATCCCTGCTTCCTTTGTGGCCTGTCACACACAAGTTACAATGTTGTTTGGGCAATATGTTGCAAATAAATTCAGACATACCTGTGAATGTTTATGTCCCTCTGGTACAAGAACTGCTGCACATACATACATACTATATATGAATGTATTTGTTTTACCTATTTTTTATACATGTAAATAAAATGTGTTAATGTATCAGTATGTAATTATGTTGTGCGTGTTTGTTTGTTTGGCTGGCTGAATGGTTGGGTGTGTAATTTTTGTGTATTATATGTTAGTGTTAAATAATAGTACTTGTTGTAGGGGTAGTAATAGTAGTTGCGTAGTCGTAGTAGGTGTTAAACAAAAATTTACATTCATGACTTTGTACCGGCTGGCTTTTAGTGTAATTAAAATATCACCCGTGACAGTTACACCTGACACACATTTACAAACAGTTTGTGTATACGTATAAGTGAAAGAAGAAAAAAAGTATGTATGTGCTCACACAGCCTCAAACATGCTTAAATACTACATACGTGTTTCAAAAAAAGTATGTCTATATTAAGCCCCAGTATTGCTAAAATTACAAAAAAATAAGCAGAAATGATGAGATGAAAAGTGATTTTATGACTATAAGTATGTTGAGTACAAAATCTGTATGAAATTTAAGTTAATGGGTAATAAAATGTAAAATACGTATTTATTTTCATTCAACATAATGTACTTCTTGGCTTTTATGAATTTTCTTTAATATTTGAATGCTTTAGTTAAACGTTGAAATTATTGTGATAATGTATTTACATATGAGGGGTGTAGAAACAAACCATTTTTTTTTTTTTTTTTTTTTTGTATGTTACAAATTACATTTGTACAAGTTAACTTATCAAGCATAATTAACACATACCCTCGGTATCTTGTGGTGAAAATCCTTAAGCCATTCTTACCCTCCACTACCACTATGGAATTATTACCACAAACTAGTTTTGGCATTTGGTATATTTACAGCTATACCCCATATTAAGTCCTTGAATAGTTTTAAGTCGATTTAATCATGTCCGTCTTTTGATATCAAGCTTACTTCTAACCGACTCGTTAGAATGGAATTGTCCTGATGCCAAATTGTTAATAGTTCTCTTGAGAAATTTAAGGTTAAAGATCAGCTAACTCGTCTTAGTAAAAACAGAGTTATGGATTCAGCTACTTTAGCCCCATGTTCATCACATTTTTTCTCAATTCCATTAAAACAAATTTTAACATACCCACTTAGGTGGATTTTAATTTACAGTTTCTTTTAATATTAGACTTTAATAAATTTTTCAAGCTTAAGTTCTCTTTTTTATAAAATTAATTAAAATATTTATTTCGATATTTCGATTTCCGTTGGGAATCTTCTTCAGGAAATTTTTTAAATAAAATAAAATTACAAAATTATGTTTGACAATAAATGGAAAAATAAAATATGGAAAAATAAATTTTAAAATTTAAATTAACAAAATTATCATAAAACATTAAAAAAAATCCATTCTACAAACTTTAAACAAAAAGATAAGCAAACAAACAAAAAGTAAAAAAACAAAATTTTAAATATATTCAAAGCCTAAAACCTATTCTAATATCCCTTTCCGTCAATAGTTATTTTCCCTTAATAAATTTTCACTAACTGTTCAAGTTCTTTCGGGCTTAAAAAAACACCCTTTATATCAACGTTTCTTAAAACTTTCCGTATTCAAAATTGATGTGTTTTCAAAATCAGGATAATTATTAAAATCCCTACAATGGGTTGAGAATGCCGTTCCATGGGCCGAATTATAATTCCTATATTTTTGGTCATGTTTATGTCCTGCTAATCTACTCTTCAGTTTTGTCCCAGTTGTTCCTACATATATTTTCCTACATTGTTCATTATCATTGCCACCACAATGAATCTTATAAACCAAATTCGACCTATCTGACATTTGTAATATATCCTTAGTTTTTGTGAATAATCTCCCAACATTATTATTCACCTTATGTGCCATTCTGTATTTCCCTTTATCATATATATATTTCTTTTAAGAAATTTGGCATAACATGGCAACAATTCCATATAAGGCCACTTACGAAAAAATCTTTTTAATACGCCTTAAACCGTAACTCAAAATTCATCATAGATTCCACAAAACTCTACTTCCAAAAAATTCTAATTCTTGGTGGAGGTCATCAAAGATTCGGAAGAGCTGATTATGAAATTCTTACTTTAATTTAAATAAACTAGATTTAATGGCCATCTTTTTAAGTTATATCGCCAGAGTAGCATACAAACAAAAGATAAGACATCGCCAAAGTCGTCGCTCTAACTAAACACTTCTCACAGAAAACTGAAAACTTCCCCTCCGAACTTTTACAGTCTCCACCGAATACACAGAAAATATTCTCGCCAATTTCTTTTTAAATTAAACTATCAAAAATAAAATCAGTTGAAATTCAAAATTTATTCACAATACAAAACATCTGTCAAAGTGGGGGTTGGATTGAAGAATTCTGCGTGGCAACTTCAATGCATAGACAATATGAAAATATACAAAAATTTGGAGAACGGTAACAGAAAAAAACATAAAAATTTGGTAAAAATTGCTTCGTAATCAGAAAAGGAAAACAGTACCTGTAGAGGAAATTCTTAAGACTCTTTTGATCTCCAGCGAAAGTGATTTGGATTTGAAGATTCCCAAAGTTTCTTTATACCAAATACCCAATTAAAAATGGAGCTTCCAACGAAGCGGCTTTAAAAGGGAGAAACGTAAAAGTTTCGCTTACAATATCGCCTACGGACAGTGATGTTATACGTAGGGAAAAATCCCCATTCGTAATCATAAAATTGTAGGGACCTTTAAGTAAGTAATGTTGGAAAACTGTATACATTTGGAAAATTTTTTCGATTTGTGCAAACTAATAAAATTGTTAATGCGGCAACATAACAAATTGTTAAATTTTTTTCAGTCATCGCTTGCCGTCATTTCAGTTTTGATTTTAACGTTCATTTGTGATGATCTATTTTACAAGAATGGAGAGCTTTTGAACTTCATTTTTCAAAACAAGAAAAGGAGCACTTCATTTATTTTTTGTAATTGACAATAATGAGGCTTCTTTTTTAACTCATTTAGGTGATTTTTACAAAAAATTATCACCCAAATGCCAGCTGGGAACAACTTTAAATAAAATTTATAAACATTACTATAAATAGTTTTTTTTGTATTGATATTATTATCAAGTTGTAGGGATTTTGAAGAGACAATTTTTTTTAACGGGCAACGAAAGGACTTTACAAAAAAGTGTATAACATCACTGCTTACGGAAGACATAAATTTTATATGGCTAGTTTCCACTTTGAAACAATACATTTTTGACACAGAAAGCGCTTTGTTGTGACCGTTCTTTAACATTCTCCCTCACAAACCTGCTTCGTTATAAGGGAATGTCGCGACTTGACTCTTCAAATGTTATATTTATACCCTTCATGGAAGGTAACAGGGTATATTTAAGCTTGTCATTCCGTTTGTAATGTCTACAATATTGATGTTAGACCCAATAAGTCCCTATCCGTCTGGCTGTCCGTTGAAATGGGTTTTCCGAAAACCCTATATGTTGATAGTTATAAATTAATCGAAATTCAGCGTTATCGGATCACCACTTGTTGTTGTTTTTGAAATTTAATTTTATGAATATCTGGTTTCCAGTTTCCAAATTAGGTACAAGTTATCAATACACAACATCAGACAAAATTTGGGCATCTTTGTTATTTATTTATTTATAGTTAATCTGTTTAACAAGACAAAAGTCTTACAAATTATCAAAACACAACAACATCCCAGAAAATATTGGCGAGCTTGGACAAGTGGGCGTGGCACTTTCCAAACAGAGACAATAAGGATTTCTGTAGCTTCCAATTTAGGTACAAGCATTTTGGTTGTCAATACACATAATCCGACAAAATCTGGGCAGGATAAGACAAGTGGGCGTAGCACAAAGTTGTATTATTCTAATCTAAAGAACGGTATCTTATAACTTTATTTTACCTTCGCACAATGGCAAAGGCTATATAAGATTAGACATAGCCGAATATAGCACTTTAATTTTTTTTTAATTTATTAAGAATTCGTTCACTTACTTTACTGCATCTCTGTATGTCTTAAATTTACTATTAGTGCTTCGCACAACAAGAAAAAATTTTTATTGGCTTCTTAGACCGAAAAGACCAAGAAAGACAATTTTTTTAGAAAAAATAATTGAATTGACGTGGGGCCCTAACAATATAATATTTAATGGCAATATTTGAGGAGAAATTTGTAAATATGTGGAGTCTGCAGACACTGGGAAATTTATTGGATTATAACCATATCATTTTTTTAAATTTGGAAGTCAATAAAATGACTACATACATAAATAGCAATAAATTTTAACATATTTTTTTTTTTTTTTATATAAAAATTAAACCATTTACTGGCTTTATATGTGACACCACTTTAGTTAAAACTCATGTCACTTATAAGTGACTTTGAAGTGTGTCACAAATATGTGACACACAGTTTCTGTTAGGACAATGTTTTGCAAAACTCATGTCGCATATACACAGAAAAAAATATCAAAAGTTATTAAGTAATTAAAGAAAATTTGTTGAAAATTTTCTAATATTTTTAACAATTTTCTTAATTAACATGTTTGTAAATTGTCATATTAACAGTTTGTTTCATTTGTAGAAAATTAATAGAAAAAAATAATTTTGTGTCAAAAAATTAAAAATGTAAAATAAATAAAATCTGGATTTTCGATCTAAAATCTTTAAGGGCCATTATTACAACTAACAAGTAGTTATTTTTAGGATGCTATCTGACAGATAAATAGTTTTTGGTTATTACAAGTTAACATTAACCTAAAAAGTGACTGATAAGCTAACATCAGGTTTGTCCTCATGGTAACTTTACAAGTGAACTTTAAGAACTTGAAGATGCCATATTTTCTGCTGAAGATATGGTAACTTCAATGATAGTCTTAAAATACTCAACTTTTTCAAAAAACACAATTTAACACAAAAAACAAAACAATTTACCATTAAAACCAAAAATAAAGCACAAAAATTTACTTTTGTTTTTATTAATAAATAAAACAAAACTAAGTCGTTGCCACTACGTATTTTAAACAACCAAAAGTAGTCGGTATATACTGCAATGTTGCCACAGTATATATATTACATTTTTTATTTTATCGGACAGTTGTAATAATGGAAAAAACTTGTTGGTCACTTTATCGTTCAAGATAGCTATTGTTCACGTTAATTATCATATCACGTTAACTATCAGAATAAACGATATGATGATTATTGCAAAATTTAATCAATCTATACGGCAAGTAACGTTATTATCTAATGATTTATAAATACATTTTAACCATTCTTTTATAAATTATAGATTTTGAAATATTACTGATAATAGTGCCAAGATTCCGTTTTGTGCTAATGTATGAACCTCCCAGTGCCTCCAGGTCTTAATTTATGGCCTAAATAAAGTATAATGTTATTAGTGATGTTATTTAATATTTTTCTAAAAAAAATATAAAAACAACTTTTAATTGCATCTTTTTTTTTCAACTTATTTAGCAACAAAATATTTTGTTAATATGACAAACTCACAATTAAAAATTATATCTAATTGTTAACAAATATTTCATTCAATATAACAAACTCATTGTTAAAAATATTTGTTGAGTTTTAACAATTTTATTTAATAAAATTATTTTTTGTATTAACAAATTTAGTTGTTGGTGCCTTTTCATTTAAAAAGTTGATTGTATTCAATATGACAATTGATTTGTCGTAATTCTTTTCTGTGTATATGACATATTTTTTTTTGTTCCTGAGTTTGGGCATAAAACGCGAAAAACTGCTGAGTGACGAACGTGTTAAAATGAAGTCATCAGAGATCGAAGGTATATAGGCAAACCAAAAATTAGAAAAGTGGTTACAAGCTACAAACATTAGATGTCAAACGTACCAAAGCCACACAAACAATTTGATTGTATATAGAATATCGATTTTATATCCAATCCAAAAATTAAATCTTAATAATATATTATGAACCTTAAATCAAATGTATATTGAATACATAAATTATAAATAAATTTGCAAACTTGTTACTCTCAAACGCATTTTCTTACTCCTTTTAATATCGTTAAAAAATTTTTGTTCAACTGCCATAGTTTGCACCCAGAAAATCATAACTTTGAATTTTTAAAAATATTTCTGCAATTAAAACATATTAAAACCAAACCATTTGCTCACAACTTTTTGCCATTCATTTAATTTTGCTATGAAAGCAAATAATTTGTAAAAGTTCTTTCCTCATAACAAATAATCTTTACACTTGCATTATAACTTTACCTGTCAAACTAAGTTGTTAAACCAATTTTTTTTTCTTTCCAGCTGGAAGTCTGACATTGACGAAAATGAATCACTTAACTATCACAACGCGTAAAAATTATTAAAACCTAGTACAAAAATGGTGATTCTGGTACAGCCACATATCGTGCTTCAAGAGGAGATTATGGTTTACATAATCGTCCAACTACGCAAGCAATTGGCAAAATTGTGAAGAAATTTGAAGAGACTCCTGGATTCCTCGTCGTTCTCAGGAATTAGGACTGTCTTACGGTATATTATGGCGTATTTTGCGTTTGGAACTACACCTACATCCATATAAAGCCCAGGCCCACACAACAACTAAAGCCAGCTGAATTATAAATTATATATAAATTTGCAAACTTGTTACTCTCAAACGCATTTTCTTACTCCTTTTAATATCGTTAAAAATTTTTTGTTCAACTGCCATAGTTTGCACCCAGAAAATCATAACTTTGAATTTTCAAAAATATTTCTGCAATTAAAACATATTAAAACCAAACCATTTGCTCACAACTTTTTGCCATTCATTTAATTTTGCTATGAAAGCAAATAATTTGTAAAAGTTCTTTCCTCATAACAAATAATCTTTACACTTGCATTACAACTTTACCTTCTAGGAGCATGAATTGCTATTTAAATTATGTACCCTAATTTATAATATTTTAAAGTTAAATGTTTATAATATTTTTTGCAGATTTTTACTCGTTATCCCTTCTATTTTGTGCTCACAACAAAGTGTATTTGAAAAGTTTAATAGAAATCAAATTAATTAAATAAATTATGATAAAGTCAACGACAACTTGGTGTATTGAAAGGAAATATTTTATATAACTTCTATTGAAAGTTGCATTTGTGTGTGTGTGTGTGTGTGTGTGTGTGTGTGTGTGTGTGTGTGTGTGTGTGTGTGTGTGTGTGTGTGTGTGTGTGTGTGTGTGTGTGTGGCTGTGTCTCTGCAGTTAAAATGCAAGGAGTCTTATAAGTATTTATAAATGAAACACAAAATAAAAGACTATTTATGAAGCTAATAAATTATATTGAACTATAAACAACTACAAGTGCTGACATGCAAGCAGTGTTAGTACGAGTACGTGCATTTGGAGTAAAAGCAACAGCTGGATATATAATTTCAGATACAACGTTGCACTTAATTATAAAAAGATATTAGTTAGATTATGATGGAAATAAAAATGCATTTTGCGAAATCGAATTTTATATGTATTTAATGCTTTTGTAATAAACCCTGCTAAGTTAACTTGTAATAAAAATAAGAAATGGAATTTCACTGAAAAATTATTTGCAGGGAATAAAATACACAAATAAAAATCATAAAATCATAAAATTTTAGTTAAACCATGTTGGCCTGATCTTACAATCGTCTTAACCACTCGGTGGCAAACAAAGCGTTCACCAACTGCTCATGCGTGTGAGAAAAACCATCACACACAAGTAGCAATTTTAAGAGTTCAAACTGAAAGAGTTTTTTTAACAAAATCGGCTTAAAAAGATATATAGACAAATAACAGAGTTATAGACAAAAACTTTTTTTCTATAATAGAGCAATTCCATATGAAAACGATCAAAATTGGCAAATTTTTGGACGACCCCTCTCCGATTTTAAAATAAATAGTCTCAATCGATTGCCCAGCAAAAAATAATGTACCTACATATTTTTTTTATTTTTTATAGTGACTGGTTTAGTGGTGGTGTACACCACTGTCATGTGACAAAATTGAAGAATTCTTCATAAGGGACCTCATTGAAAGTTGTTTTAAAAAAAAACTACTAAAGCGATCGCAACGAGTGATAGCTCGTTGGAAAGGTATTGAATCAGGCTTTAATTGAAAAATAAAATTTTCCTAATTTTTCTTAGAAATTTACCTTTAAATTTTCCCATGAAAATTAAATTTTCCGATTTTCCACTGAAGCTCCTAAATTTTCCGGCTAATTTTTTTTTTTTTGGATTCCCCATAATTTTTGCTTTAAGAATCAGCAATAAAAAAATGGGCCCCGACTCCTTGTTTGGACAGGAGAAGAGCATTTAAGAGACCACCTTGTTAAAAATACATTTTAAAAATTACACTGTGCATGAAATTGACACTTTTTTTCGTGACAAGGCGGGCACATGGCATTTTAACATAATTCGGGGACGCTGAATCCAGTGGTGCCCGCGGTTTTTTCAGATTGGCTCTGGTTTTCGAGATATACCGTTATTTCGAAAATGGAGGAGGTTGCTCAACATATATTCGCGTAACTCAAAAACGGTTTAGTTTATTGAAATTACTAAAAAAACCGAAATTCCGCAATAAAATTTCATTTCAGAAAAGTAAAACTCTTTTTCTAATATGAGTAGGCGTTATTGAAACATAATTTTTTTTTTGAAAAAAAAAAATAATTTTTTTTATCAAAATTTCGAAATTTTTGTTTTTTAAAAATTCATACAAAATTAAAAATGCAGCTAGGCTTCTAATTTTTTGCAGACTTATAAAAAACAAAGCTACAAACAAAACAAGCCATAAATGATTAAAATCTGTTTGCAACTTTTGATTTTATTCACAAAAGTCGACAAATTTTTCATTAATTTAAGAATTTCCCTTAGGGGGCTTCCATACAAATATTGCGTTTTATGAAATTCTTAAATTAATTAAAATTTGTCGACTTTTGTGAATAAAATCAAAAGTGTCAATTTCATGCACAGTGTAATTTTTAAAATGTATTTTTAACAAGGTGGTCTCTTAAATGCTCTTCTCCTGTCCAAACGAGGAGTCGGGGCCCATTTTTTTATTGCTGATTCTTAAAGCAAAAATTATGGGGAATCCAAAAAAAAAAAAAAAATTAGCCGGAAAATTTAGGAGCTTTTGTGGAAAATCGGAAAATTTAATTTTCATGGGAAAATTTAAAGGTAAATTTCTAAGAAAAACTAGGAAAATTTTATTTTTCAATTAAAGCCTGATTCAAGACCTTTCCAACGAGCTATCACTCGTTGCGATCGCTTTAGTAGTTTTTTTTTAAAACAACTTTCAATGAGGTCCCTTATGAAGAATTCTTCAATTTTGTCACATGACAGTGGTGTACACCACCACTAAACCAGTCACTATAAAAAAAAAAAAAAATGTAGGTACATTATTTTTTGCTGGGCAATCGATTGAGACTATTTATTTTAAAATCGGAGAGGGGTCGTCCAAAAGGTGATCGCTTTCATATGGAATATCTCAATAATGGTTTTGGTACAATAGCGCCCTTGCCATATTAACTAGAAGAATCAAATTTGGAGCAGTTGTTTGTTCAGTATAAGGATTAATCAATATTGCCAGATCAGTCCATTATTTTACCCGAGGGCTAATCCTGGCAGTGGTGATCGAATACATTTTCGATTTGAAAGCAATTCTTTCAGCCGATACTGAACGAATAGAAATTATTTTTTCAGTGCTTTAAAACTCAAATAAATGGTTTACAACTCTGAAAAATAATTTCGACTCGTTCAGTATCGACTGAAAAGAATTCTGACAAGATATGAGCACTTTTACTCTTAACCTCTTATTTTATTAATAAATGGTTGGTAAACTTATACATGAAAATCAACGCTGCGTAAATGCAACCCATTTTAAGCTTCATGCATTATCGATCGAATTATTTCTAGAATATTATTTTATGGTTTGTGTTAGGTCTGCGGTTGATCTACGTACACAGGTTTTTTTTTTTGAAACTTAGGTCATTTATGAGTATAAGTATGATGTCGACGTCGCACTTATATTTATTGCAACCTATACTTATACATCAACGGTCTCGTGATTAAATCAGAATAGTTGAGCTTAAATTACTTCTACTTACTTATACTTATAATTTCATGAGTGAATATGAGTAGCGAAATAACTATTCAATTCTTATCTCCGCTCTGTATATGTGAAGGGTTATCCATTTCGTGGTTTCAAAAGTATAGGGCTGGAATTCGACATCTGTCAAACTAAGTTGTTAAACCAATTTTTTTTCTTTCCAGCTGGAAGTCTGACATTGACGCAAATGAATCACTTAACTATCACAACGCGTAAAAATTATTAAAACCTACTACAAAAATGGTGATTCTGGTACAGCCACATATCGTGCTTCAAGAGGAGATTATGGTTTACATAATCGTCCAACTACGCAAGCAATTGGCAAAATTGTGAAGAAATTTGAAGAGACTCCTGGATTCCTCGTCGTTCTCAGGAATTAGGACTGTCTTACGGTATATTATGGCGTATTTTGCGTTTGGAACTACACCTACATCCATATAAAGCCCAGGCCCACACAACAAGTAAAGCCAGCTGACCATTCACAACGTCGTTGATACGTGGAATTGGTGCTTGAACAGCAGGCGGTGGACGGCGATTTTCGAACAAAATTTTCTTCAGCAGTGAAGCACATTTCTCACTCGGTGGGTATGTTAATAAACAAAATTGTCGTATTTGGGGTTCTGAGAATCCTCAAGTAATTGAAGAAAGGCCATTACATCCACATTACATCCAAAAGTCACTGTTTGGTGTGCTCTTTGGTCCGAAGGCGTGATTGGACCTTACTTCTTCGAAAACGACTATGGAACGACTGTCACCGTCAATTCGGAGCATTATGGCCGTATGATAACCGACTTTTTTGCCTGCTATTAAAGAATACGGCTTGGAGAATAAGTGGTTTCAACAAGACGGTACCACATGCCACACAACTCGAGCGAATATGGCTTTATTGCAAGAGACATTTCCTGGCCGTGTAATTTCTCGTCGTGGCGACATCAACTGGCCACCAAGATCATGCGATTTGACACCATTAGACTTTTTTGTAGGGCTACGCGAAAGACCGTGTTTATGCAGATAAACCTTTAACTCTTGAGCACTTAAGAACCAATATTCGTCAAGTTATGGCTGAGATACCGCCCAATATGTGTCAAAAAGTGGTCCAAAATTGCCTCAAAATTAGAGGTATGAATCAAAATTTGAAACCACCACCCTACACAATTTATAATTTTGTTACAAAAACTAACATGAATGGTGGGAAAATGCACGGAATGATATTAGTATTATTCGACTGAAAATCACACTGTACAAATCCTACACCCAGAGAAAAACATGTTTAAATATGGTCACCTCCAACAACACTATTTTTAAAGTAAATTTTAAACGTATTATGTTTAATTTAACTATATTATTGTCACCGACAACAACAATATGGCTATTTGCTATTTGCTTTGATGAATGCGCTGCGGATTCATCTTGTTAAAACGAAATTTGTAGATGGTGCTTCTCTGCCGACTTCAAGAAATTTTCCAAAATGCTGCGGTATTAAGCAGCACACACGGTAACTGCATTGTCGACTATATCCGTAAAGAAAATTTGACAGTATAACTTTCGGATGATTTTCTACACTAAATGTACACTTAAGAAGGCGTAACTGCCGCTAAATTGGTTTATTTTATACCACCATATATTATTAATCAAGTTAAATTTTGAGGTTTAATTTCATCTCGGAAATTGAAATTATATAAAATATAAAACACAGTGCAACATTCTTAAGGTCACCGAGTTCAAACTCCTTCTTGTATGGTATTCCTCGAAAAACTTGTCGAAACTAGCAAAACACTATTTGAGTTTTGCTAGTTAAAGCTGCTGTTCGGAGTTTTTGGCTTAAACTTGATTTTTCCGGAAAACATGAAATATTTCTCACGGCTGTGTCTCGGACACTAATGGGAATTTTGTTTTCCTGTCTTTGAAATACATATAATGCGCAACTTAATTTTAAACGATAAGAAAATTTTTGACGTGGGTAACTTCGTAACTTTCTTCACCTTGCGTATGTAAAATTTATGGAAATTTTCAACATTTGTATAAAATTGTTTTTAGCGTAAGGTAAAGTGTTTCAGAAAATTATTTACTTGAATAAATTATAGTGAACAATTCATACACCTGAAAATGTTCCTACTAAAATACTGTGCAACAAATGTTTCATCACAACTCAATTTAAAACTCTATGATACCGTAAAGTTTGTTTTGCTTAGACCAATAAATTATCGATTCATTTAAGCAAAAGTAATTTATTTTATAAAATTTTCGCTTGAAACATTCATAAGTTCTTATACATACATTCAAATGGTATGTCTACGAGGTGTATCTGCATATTTTTGTAGCTCGTAATCACTCAATTAGAACTGAGTTGTACATAAATTTAAAGACAAGTGTGGGAAAAATTTGTTTAGGTTTTTTCATCATTATTATTTTTTTTTTTTTTTCATAAAAAGGCCTTAGATTGATTGTAAGTATGAAAGTATATAAATAAAATTTCTTTGGCTTATACTCTTCAACTTGTAGATGACTTTTCATTTCTGTAATTCTGTGCGGTACCTTTAATAAGAGAAAAGAAGAAGACAGCAAAAAAAAAAAACAAAATGTTGATTATTAGTTCTTTAACTTGTTGGCTTAGTGCAATGACTTTTTGGTTCTGGACGGTTGCACATGACCACATAAAGGTAAGTATAAAAGCAATAACAACAACAAAACTAAAATAATAACAGTAGCAACAAATGAACATTACAATTTGTAGACGTTGTAAGTGTGTGTTTTATGCTACTCAAAATTACAAGGTTAATAAATACAAACTGATAGATAAGGAAGGAGTTTACAACAGAGTACCGAAACGTTCACTCATTTTTCAGTCATGAGCGAGCGTGAAAAATTAAAAATTTTACTGCTTTTTCATCCTCATGAGGGTGAGGAAAAAAACTAATTTGAATTTCCTCATTCATGAAAAATGAGCAAACGAAAAAATTCATAAGTGAATTTGTCAGATATGAAAAATTTAAAAAAATTCACAATCAAATTCCTCATAATGAAAAAAACGCAACCATTAACAGCAGGAACATGAAGCAGTAAAGAGGCCTTATAGAAGGCCTCTTTGCCGATATAAAGTTTTCTAATTTATACAGTGTGTTATTGGAGACCAAAACCCTGACTTCTTGCATCTACTTTAAAGGCCTTCTTAAAATAATAAAGAATAAAGCTTTATCCAGTGTAATTGTATTTGCTAATAATGCGAAGTGAATAAATTAATAATTAAACTTGGTACATATTCCAACATAACTACTAATAAAACGATTTCGATCTTAGAATAGAAAATTTAAATTTGTAAAATATTTTATAAGAACCCTTCTAAAAGAACTTTTAAAATAAGGCAGAGTGGAATAAGTAAAAGTTTATTAAAAATACAGCTGAAAACCTTCTTTAAGGCCTAAAAAGTGAAAGCGCTGGCAATTTTTCCCGCTTGACAACACGACAGCATGTGTGTGTATTTGTTTGTGTAAAATATTTTTGGTAAAGGCAACCAGCCAAAGTGTCTGTTGGATTTTTTGTAGGAAACAATTATTGAAAAAAAATTAAAAGAACTGCACATATCGTCATCTTAAATGCAGAATAATGTAACATCACATTAATAAGTTTACATGCAAGGCATAAAACTTTGTAATAAGTTAATTATTTGAAATTTAAAAGAATTTTAAATATTTCAGCTAAAAATGCGATAACCGATATATTTTTGAGGAAAAAATATTATATTTATTGTTATTTTTGTAGTTGTGTGTGTTACGTTAAATTAATTTGTAATTTTCAGAAATAAAAAGACGTACCATCAAAAAATGTATATAAGTATTAAGTGAAACAAACATTTAAAATAATTAAATATTTTTTGTTAAATTACCGGAAAAATAGAATATACATATGATAACCACACGAATATTTATATTATTATAGATATTATGATATACCTATTATGTATAATTTTTTATTGATTTTAATTACTAATAAGTAGTGGTTTAAACTAAAAATTGTACCTATTAAATTTAGCTATGAATTAATTTAAAAAGCTATCTTTTTCATTCTAATTTAAAAGTATTTTGATCTCCTTAAAATGAATTTTTTTTACAACGAACAAATTTAGCAAATAAATATTTGACCTATTTGTCTCCATATAACGAATTATTTTAAATGAACTCTGCATCGCATACTTACAAAGATCCACTTGGAAGAATGCAATCCTTACAAAAAAAAACAGATTTTTTTAAATAAGCTAATAAAAAATATTTCTTTTGTATTATAAACTTTTTATATGATGAAGAAATTTTGTGGTCCAATACAGATTCATTATAGGGAAGTTCGACTGCATTTAAATTTATTAAAAAGGACATACATACATATATTAACTCAAAAATCTTAGGACCTGCAGATGTTGCCATTTATTCTTGGAAATTCTTAGCGTTTGGGAGTGCAATGAGGTAGGCTGCAAAATTTCAAAATTACTAACGGTTAGGTTCTTTTAATTTTAAAGCACTTTTTTATTTTTTCTTATGCAATACTGAAAATTATTATTATAAATCATTATCTGTTCACTAATTTCACTAACACCGTAGTGACAGTTATAAAACAGATTACCCAGTTTTGATGTTTAAAAATATTAATGTGCTCTTATAAAAAGAATTAAAAACTCTGCTAATTTTTTTCTTGAGTGTGATTATACATTATGTTGTTAAAAAAATTATATATGTATTTAATGATACGTCATTTTTAATTTTGTAAATAACTTGGTTATTTTTTAAGATAGAAGTTTAAAATGTTATAAAAATATGTAACGTGAATCGTAATCAACAAAAAAAGTCAACTTCAAATGTTCCAATAATATCTCCATTGTTTTGCATTTATGCTAACGATATGTGTTTTGTTTGTAAAAAAAATTCGTTGATGCCTTTAAAAGGTCCCTGTTTCTTTCGTCAAAAAGACGTACCTAAAGGCAGCAATTATTAAGAAAAAAAAATAGCCACAAGAATTTGTTGGTATTTTGTGCTTGTAAAAATATTTTGGTTTCTGTACAAATCGCGCCGGTGGTTTTTTTTTTTCTTTGAAAACACTTTTCTTAAGTAAGTAAAAATATTTGAAAAAAAAAATTAAAAAGGTCTTATTTTGCTACAATTTATGTGTAAGTAACCAATATACATAAAAACAAATGTGACAGTATCAAAAAATCTGTTTTGTTAATTGTAGTGTTTAACTTTATTGTTTTTTTTATTTTTTTTTGCAATCAGGGACATCATCACTATCACTTTCATTATCACTTTTGATGTCCTGCCGATGAACAAGTTTATAATGACTTTTTATGTTCGATTTTATCTTTCCACAAAGTTCTTTTTTGCATGATGTTATTAAACAAGTGCTTTTGTTTGAAGATGCTTTATACGACACAAATTTTTTTATGTTGAACTGTTTTCTGGCATTGTTAAACTTTTGAACTTAGACACACACTCCACGACAATTACCTATTAAGAACTGCTTTCAGTAAAAACTATCTATATGAATATATGTAAATATTTTGCATTGCCAGTGCAAAATGTTTTGCAGTTATTGCCTGTCACAATGATAAAAAGGTAACCACAATACTTAGAAAAATGTACAATAAGAAAAGGCAACAGGACAATTAATTCAAACATCTGTGCATACATTTTAATTCTACCTAATGGTACCTATATCATAACTTTTTTACAAAATACCAAATGCGCACTTGTGTTTGCCTGCAAAAATGTATAAAGTCATTATAACAGGTCAAATTTACGTTAAATAAATTACCATAAAATGGTAAGGTTAACTCTTTGGGCTCGGTTATATAATTGTAGCATAAAAAAAGTAAGAAATGAATTTAGTGCGAAACAATAAAGTTTCATTAATACATCAATAAAACACATCTTCTTTTGCAAAAATTCTACCTATGTAGTGTCACATTTGCTTTTATGTGTATTGGTTACTTACACAAATTGTAGCAAAACAAGACCTTTTTAATTTTCAAAGAAAAAAAAAAAAAAAAACCACCGGCGCGATTTGTACAGAAACCAAAATATTTTTACAAGCACAAAATACCAACAAATTCTTGTGACTATTTTTTTTTTTCTTAATAATTGCTGCCTTTAGGTACGTCTTTTTGACGAAAGAAACAGGGACCTTTTAAAGGCATCAACGAACACATATCGTTAGCGTAAATGCAAAACTATGTAGATATTATTGGAACATTTGAAGTTGACTTTTTTTGTTGATTACGATTCACGTTACATATTTTTATAACATTTTAAACTTCTATCTTAAAAAATAACCAAGTTATTTACAAAATTAAAAATGACGTATCATTAAATACATATATAATTTTTTTAACAACATACTGCCTTATTTATAAAAAATAAAACAGCTTAATAAAGGGTTTATGAAACAGATTTTGTATGGAAATCGGTTTTATTAACGCTTTATTAACCTCTTTTATTTTTTATAAATTAGACCGATAATGTATAATCACACTCAAGAAAAAAATTAGCAGAGTTTTTAATTCTTTTTATAAGAGCACATTAATATTTTTAAACATCAAAACTGGGTAATCTGTTTTATAACTGTCACTACGGTGTTAGTGAAATTAGTGAACAGATAATGATTTATAATAATAATTTTCAGTATTGCATAAGAAAAAATAAAAAAGTGCTTTAAAATTAAAAGAACCTAACCGTTAGTAATTTTGAAATTTTGCAGCCTACCTCATTGCACTCCCAAACGCTAAGAATTTCCAAGAATAAATGGCAACATCTGCAGGTCCTTAGATTTTTGAGTTAATATGTCCTTTTTAATAAATTTAAATGCAGTCGAACTTCCCTATAATGAATCTGTATTGGACCACAAAATTTCTTCATCATATAAAAAGTTTATAATACAAAAGAAATATTTTTTATTAGCTTATTTAAAAAAATCTGTTTTTTTTTGTAAGGATTGCATTCTTCCAAGTGGATCTTTGTAAGTATGCGATGCAGAGTTCATTTAAAATAATTCGTTATATGGAGACAAATAGGTCAAATATTTATTTGCTAAATTTGTTCGTTGTAAAAAAAATTCATTTTAAGGAGATCAAAATACTTTTAAATTAGAATGAAAAAGATAGCTTTTTAAATTAATTCATAGCTAAATTTAATAGGTACAATTTTTAGTTTAAACCACTACTTATTAGTAATTAAAATCAATAAAAAATTATACATAATAGGTATATCATAATATCTATAATAATATAAATATTCGTGTGGTTATCATATGTATATTCTATTTTTCCGGTAATTTAACAAAAAATATTTAATTATTTTAAATGTTTGTTTCACTTAATACTTATATACATTTTTTGATGGTACGTCTTTTTATTTCTGAAAATTACAAATTAATTTAACGTAACACACACAACTACAAAAATAACAATAAATATAATATTTTTTCCTCAAAAATATATCGGTTATCGCATTTTTAGCTGAAATATTTAAAATTCTTTTAAATTTCAAATAATTAACATATTACAAAGTTTTATGCCTTGCATGTAAACTTATTAATGTGATGTTACATTATTCTGCATTTAAGATGACGATATGTGCAGTTCTTTTAATTTTTTTTCAATAATTGTTTCCTACAAAAAATCCAACAGACACTTTGGCTGGTTGCCTTTACCAAAAATATTTTACACAAACAAATACACACACAGGCATTTCGAGCTGTGGTCATGCAAACTGTCGAGCAACAACAACATTACTAGTGAGGATCGTTTCTAAAAATTTTTTTTTCCTCATTCCTCATGACTGAAGAAAGGCAAAAATGTATTTTTCCTCAAAAACATAAATGAATTTGGCGAAATATTAACAATTCAGTTATGACTGTGAAAAAAGTTACATATTTTACATTTTTCATTTATGAAAAAAATTCAAGAATGGTTGAATATGAGTGATCACATATGAATTTCTCTGAACTCTGGTTTACAACAACCTTATAACAACTGAATGAAAATAGAACAACAATTACGACAACAACCTCTTCTGCATACAACCAAAAATATTTTTGACTATAAGTGCGTAGGGATGAAATAGAAATTGTTGGTTTGTGCAGTAGTTTGTGGTTCAATTTAAGCTGTGAATGTTTGAAAGTAATTACCAAATTTTAAAGGTCTTTTTTAAGTTTGTAATATGTAAAAATTAATTAAAACTAGAATTATATAAATGCAATTTGTCAGCCTGTTTTGATATTCATAAAGAGAAAAGGCTAAGCCTAAATTTGAAGCTAAGAATGTATATATCTGTGGTCACAAGCGATAACCGACTAAGTCGCCTTAAGAAAAAATTGAGTTTAAATTTGTTCTTATTAAAAAAAATTTCTAAAATAAATACAACTTTCGTTATAATATTTTAATCTTAGCATTGTGGGAGTAAGAATCTTTGATTATGAATTACTTTTTTTCTAATTCAATTATTTTTTTCAGAAACGCAAGCAAGTGCCTTTTCTCAAAAACTATTTCGTCTATTTCTTGTGACCACAGATATAGTGAGGGCTGGAGAAAATGTAAGAATTTAACGTGATCTAATTTAGGGAAACATTATATGAGTTGTTCGATCTAAATTTTTGAATTTTACTTATTGTCGAAGTGCTCTACAAACGAAATATTGATGCTTAAATATGCTCAATTTAATAAGTCTTTATTCTCGAATTGGCACATTGTAATATAATTGCAATTTAAAAGAAAAATAAGTATAACTTCTAGAAATTAAAATTCAAAAGGAGTTAATTAAAGATAATTATGCAAACAATAAAAGGTAAGATTTTAAGTTACGTAATAAGTATTAGGAAAAGGCCTGTCTCTCATATTAGCCAGATCAAAACATATAAGAAAATGTTTTTGTTATATCGTTTCGTTGTATTTATTCATTAATATTGTCAACGTTGGAAAGTATTTTTCAAAAACAATTGGTTATCCGTGGAAAAGCTTAATTTATTAAAGAATTGAGGAAATAAATAATTAGCCACTATAAAAGACCAATTACACAGTGCAAAAAAATTCGGGTCATCGCCACCAGCCTCAATACTTGCAACGCAAAATGAAACTAGACTATTGGTAGAGCAAATCTGCCAAATATCGAAATATCGGAAAATATACTAAATGTATTTCTGAGCTAAAATACTATTTCAGATGTCTTTAGTAGAATTGCATGGCGATTCTTTTCTTACAGGATATTAACCCTCTAACACTCATTTTAAGGGGTCATTTTTGTCCTTTTTTTACTTCCCCACAAAAGTATACTAAAACTGTTCCACGAATAATTTCTGCGTCAAATTTTATTTGGGTTTTTTTTGCGTGATTTGTTGTTTTTTTTTTTTTTTGATAATTTCCATATTATAAAAAAAGTTCTTAAAAAAAATTGTTTTTATCAAGAATAAAAACTGGGAATTAAGCACGAATAACAAAATCTTTTAAATTAAAATTTTGTATTCCCAAAAATTACTTTTGATACACCAAAAACCTTAAAAAAAAAATTTTAAATTAAATTTTAATTAATTTTTTTGGAGCTTTGCTTTAGAAACAATTTTTTCAAGTTTTTTTTTCCAACCGATGCAGAACTTTACAAGGTTAAGGCTTCCAATGGGTTTGAAATAGTTTACCCAAAACTGTTCACAAGTTACTTGCTTGGCACATGGGTTATACCAAGTTGCAGAGAATATAAGAAGCCAATTCGATAATATTTATATTTTTAATGAAATGTATCCCTTGATTCCCTTTCCACCGCAGCCAATAGTATCAAGATGGGGGCCTGGCTAGATGCTTCAGAATTCTATTCAAAAAACTTTGATTAATGTAAGAATGTTAGAAGAGCTTGGTGATAATAATGATTATGCAATTAAAAAAGTAAATGAAATATCAAATTTAATTAACATCAGAAGTCAATTAGCATTTGTATTTTCCAATTACGGATATATTGGTGAAACAATAACTAATTAAAAGCGATTTAGTTTACTTAATACTCAAATCAAAGTAAATGATATTGCAAAAAGTAAAATTTTATGGACATTATTTAAGTTTTTAGTGCATATTTTTTATTTTTTAGTGCACATTTTGGCTTTTTTAGTGCATATTTTATGCGCATATTTTCGATTTTTTAGCTCCCTATAAAACACAGATAAGTTAAAAAAAATTTAAGTCATTGGATGGTTGTAAAAAAATCAAATGAGTTCGCATTTAGTTTTACTAAATCTAGTTTTACTAAACAATCTAAATTGTCTTAGTTTTGGAAGTTTATTGTTACCTTTTAAAAGGCTACTCTCACGGCTTCGGTAGCATTTCATATTTCCAAATTATACAATAGAAAACAAACTCTGCACTCCTTAGCAATTTGTGATGTTGGAATTTTTTGCTGTTTGATTAAACAGAACTGCAACTTATATTTAAAATATTATAAAAAGATTACCTGTGATATGTAGTTTAACATTTTCAATTAAATTTTTGAGTATACATAGTTAATTACTTTTTGGTTGACTTTTAATTTCAATCAATTTAGTTTCAGTGAATATCGCGGAATTATAGAATAGGTTAACTTCTTGACTGAAGAAATATTTTTCAGCAATATTTTTTAGACTGGTTGTAAAAATCCGATGCCTACTGCCATTAAACACTTATAAATTATAAGATTTAGAATGTAGTATTTGTATCAGGAGAATATGAGAGTAAAACTGGTATTCAATAGCGGAGTCTTCTTGGTTCTATTTTCAGAAGTAAGCATGATATTTACACCACAGACTGATTTTCTGACGTACCTTGACATTCATTTGGATATACGTCTATTTTGTCGTCGACACATAGACACTAAGAGCGCGCTGCGAAATATGGCCCCAAAAAATAATTAAAAATTTACCCCAAATTTGGGGCTATTTTTCATAATGCAATATGACCCCATTTTTTTAATGAATAATCATTATGAAAAATCACCTCAAAAGTTATGATGAATTTTAAACCCAAAAAAGAACACAAAGAAATTTATATTAACAATTTTGGATGGAGTTCATATGCCCGCAACTAAAAATCGCAAATTTAGAATCCCGATTTCAAAATCCAAATAATTATACAGTTTTGGTTTTAAAAATCGCACGATTGACAGCATGGTTGGGCTTTCGGCCATGCGCAAGGATTTTTTCCTCTATGGTATAAACAACACTTTCTTTGCTTTACTAAAGTTTAACGTTATAGCCGGCCTTAGGCCGGGAGCAAGGATTTTCTTTTCTATGATATAACGAACACTGGCTTCGCTTACTGAAGCTTCTCTATATAGCCAGCCTTTAGCCGAAATGAAAACTGGCTATACTACATAGCCGGCCTTCGGCCGGGCGCAAGGATTTTCTTTTCTATGGTATAACGAAAACTGGCTTCGCTCAGTAAAGCTTCCCTAAATAGACCGGCCGGGCGCAAGAAATTTTTTCACAATGGTATAACGAACACCGGCTTCGCTAACTAAAGCATCTCTGCATAACCGGCAAGGATTTTGTCCACTTTGGTATAAGAATTCGGGTTTTTTATACAATCCCTAAAAAATTTTACATAAAATATAATATCATTTGTGTAAAAACGTTTGCGGTGATTTTTCATTTCTTAAAATTTGCATTTTTTATTAGTAAACGAAAAATAGCCCCAAAGTAAAAATTGTTATTTTATTTGGGGCCATTTTTCATTCAACTTAAAATGCAAAAACACCCTAACGAAAAAAATTAAAAATAACCCAAAAAAAAAAAAAACAAAATAATTGCCCCAAAATTGCGTGTTGTTGTGTCTCATGTAAAATTTTAGGGCCGTTCTTCAATTTTCTTTTGGGGCCATATTTCCTGGGGTCATTTTGCGCACCGCTCACTAAGAGATTTCTCTTGAAGTCGAGAGCCCGTAACTTCAATGGCTAATTATTGACAAATCTAAACTTAACCTGGGCTAAAAAGTCATTCTGTATAAAACCGTTTTGAATTTGATTTGGACAAATGGTAAAAAATTAGACCGAACGGCTAGCAATTCGAGTAACGAGCTTATAAAGAGGGCATAATCAAAAATTCTTAGCACGATAGATAGTATATGAATAATGAATAATCCATAGGTATCTTAAGATTTCACTGGCGAAAGATGAATTTCGCAAATTCCATGCAGTATATATTACAAAATTGTAAGACCATCACAATCCGATTTCAAGCACCTTTCTCAACTCCAAACGCTAACAAGGCTTCGAAGAGCCAGTCTTCCAACCCGCTAGGACGACGACCCTCTAAACATTAATGTTCTCCTGGGGTGGGAGGCAGATTTAGTAAATAAATTTTGAAATATAAAAAAAACTTTTAATTCTTATGTAACTTATTTTAACCCAAATTATTAAAACCCATTTCCTATAATTAAAAAAAAATTATACAAATTATTGTAATGGTAATTCAAAAACAACCTTTAATCTCTGGTGCTTAATAAGTTCATATTTATATTTTTTCTTTCGTCACTGCAAAATCCTTGAAAATAACTACCAGTTCTATACACTTAATGGTTATTGCAGTGCTACAAAGAGCAAATATCAACCGTACACTGAAAAGAAAAATCAATCCCTGCGTACTCAAATCAATCCGAAGCGGTATTAATACTATTAATTTAATAGTACGGTGAGTACAGATTTTCTTGAATCAAGTACAGAAAGATTGATTTAAGTACGGATTTTCAATCGCAAAATACTCAAATTATCCATATTCAATCCCGATTTCGTACTTGAAATAATCCGAAAATGAGATTGACTTAAGTAAAACTAAGATTGAATCAATCTCAAAATGCGCTTGATTCAAGAATTAAAAAGTTGATTTTATTCCGAATTTGTGTAAAAAAAAAAAAACCAAAAAAGAAATTAGAAAGAAAAAGTTATTATGATTGATCTACTTACCCGTATCACACCTTACAGAATGATAGATCATCAACATCATGTCCGATATGGTTTTTACTTTAGAAATCTTATGTACATATCTAACCAAAAACCATCGATGGCAGCGAGTGTAAGACGGCAAATCCCTCTGAGGAGATCAAGTGGTTGTGATCGAAACATGTCAGGGTAACCAGCCGCCTGGGTTCGAGTCTCAGGTCAGTCAAGAAAGAAAAGTTATCAATAACAATTTTAATTAATTTTCATGTTGTAAAATTCCTTTCTTCATAAAAATAATTTAATGAACTTAAGCCTGATTAAAAAATATTAAAATTTGAATTAAAACCATAAATAGTTTGACAAAATTACCACAATACTAATTATTCAAAAATATAAACTAAATAAAATGAGAAGCAAGAGATCAAATATACTTTTTATCCCTTAGTGGTACACATGAGTCTAGCTAGACCTTTTTTCAATGTGTAAAGAAAATCAAAACATGCGTAAGCCGGAGGGTTAAAAACAACGAAAAGTTCAATCTTTTTTATACTTATTTCAAGAAAATCCGGGATTAATTTTCGAAAGTAATCCCATTTAGGATTGTTTTGAGTATGTTTTAGTGTTATTCGTACTTGAATTTTTGAGTAAAGTAATCATAAAAAACTTGATTTATCCCGAGTGTTTTTCGTTCTGTGTACAATTACTTTTTAGAAATAAAAACACTTTGGTTACATCAACAAAACAACCTATTAGCAACATGTAAAACAAAAACAACACTAGGCTACAATCAACATTAGCTAATGTAACATAACAAGAGGTTTTGCAGACACTAAAGAGAAAACAACAATAACGAGTATTTAGTTGCACAACCACCAAAGTTCTCATCATCATCATCATCATTATCGTTATCAACTACTAAAGTAAACACTTATACCTGTTTCATGTTTCAGGTAACCTATTGACCTTTTGTGCATCTTGTTTATATTGTAGGTAAATAGTTGTTCGTAATAGTTGGTTGATTTGTGTGCAGCGTGTTTTTGTGTGTTAAAAGGTTAGTTTTAAGTTTATGGCAGAGAATTTAATTGCTGTCTAGTTAAATTGTTTTTGTTTTTTTATGCCTTACACTTAGAAGTATTTAAATCCTGCTCGTAAAACATACTTTTTTGGAATTAAAAATTACGATTTGGGTATATTGACTAGGTAGGAGCTGTAAAGCTCTCAATATATAAATTTTTTAAAAAGTTAAAAAAACTTCCAAAAATATAAAATTAAAAAAATTTCCAAAATCTTTTGCTCGCCACTAAATAATTTACATATCGTTAGCTTAAACTCAAAACAGCGTACTTGCAAAAAATTAAAAATCAAGTTTTTGATTGATTATTATGAATGCCATTAAATTAGATGTTTTTACAAAATTTAAAACTTCTGCCATCAAAAATTACGGTTATATTAACAGAAAACAAAAGGGACGTAACTACAAGTGTGTTTATTTGATAAACTCAAAACGACGTAATTAAACATTTTTTCTAACAAAATATAATTAAATAGTTTTCCTTGAATATTGTTTGAAGAATTCCATGCACGACTTATCAGTGCATTTTTTTCTGACATGTTTATAGTTTTCATTTTACAAAGTTTTTTGCTTCTTATGTAAACTTTTATTATTGCTAGTTAGGCCTTTTTGCATTTAAGCTAGCGATATACAAATTGATAAAAAAATTGCCACCTAGGGCTGTCAGGCGGCTTTAATTGTCCAGTATATTTTGGGGTTTCAATCATACGTAGTCATGGCCAATATTTACATGATATCATTTTCAAACTGAAAATGCCATAAATTGTTCTTTTAACCTATATTAAAAACTTTAAGTCCAATTTTAAATTTATGTGTTTTATTTTACATTATAAGTCAAACCTCACGATGAATCACCCGATATATCTTTTAACCATTGTTTTATTATCCATGCTCAGCCCGGTCCTGTGCAAACCGGATAATCAAGGTTCAACTCTATATATTTTTAACTTAATTAAATGCCTTGTTCTATTTTTCTTAAATTAAATAAAATGAATTAGTGTCAGTTTATAAAAAACTTATGTTTTTCATATTTACGCTCAGTAGGAGCAATAAAACAAAACGCTTAATAAGTAGTGCCCAATGTTCGATTAATCGAACACCATTTTTCTCAAAAACCAAAAATCTAAAAAAAAAATTGGACTTCATGTTTTCTAGTCCCAAAATATCTATCAACCACCAAGTTCTATAAATTTACTCGAAAAAATCGCTCCGACGAAATGAGTTAAATCGAATCAGAAACTAATATAAATTTAGATAATCATTGCAAACGTCATTATGCATTTTATTACTTTGCAGATATATATAGATCAGAAAAAGTCCCAAGCAGGATTCAAGTCTTGAACTTTAGTGTGAATAACTATGTGAATATAAGGGAAACAAGTTATATTGATACATTTGGCCATGTCGAATCATTGATACCCTCTACCGGGAGTTTTAAGCAGTGGGCTTTTTATGGAGCCTATAGCAAAATATAGACCTGTCTTCGCAAGATTTAATCGTGTAGTTTCTACACTAATGAAACTTTAACAATACCCAACAACAATACTACAAGTTTAAATTATTTTATTTTAAACGAAAAAATCAATTAAGATTTTTTGTTTTTAAATTAATATTTAATTAAAAATATATTTCAAAACAACTAAAATGTTAATTTACCCAAAATTATATATTTTATTTTCTGTCAACAAAAAAATAATAGATTCAATTGATTAAATTGAAATATGTAAAGGGTCCGCCAAATAACTTTTTTTTTTTAAAAATGCTAAAAAAAAACTGCTGAATATTTTCTCAAATTTCTTTTTTTATTTGAAAGTACAATCCTTCCGGTTAATAATGGAAAATAATTTCATTCAAATGGCTGCCTCGGCCGGCCATGCAGAAGCCTACACGATCGGTCCAATTTTTAAGCACATTATCGATTGTGTGCAGCTGTATTTCATCAATGGCTTTACGAATATTGTCCTTTAAAGCGTCAATTGTCTCTGGCTTGTCAGCGTAACACTTATCTTTGACGGCACCCCACAAATAAAAGTCCAACGTTGTTAAATCGCAGCTCCGAGGTGGCCAAATGACATCAGCTCTGCGGCTGATAATGCGATCTTCAAAAACAGGGCGCAAAATATCGAGTGTAGCTTCGGCTGTGTGGCACGTAGCGCCATCCTGTTGAAACCAAATGTTGCCAATATCCTCCTCTTCAATTTTTGTGAACAAAAATTCGTTCAACATGGCCCGATAACGATCGCCATTGACTGTAATGGCCACTCCTTGCTCATTTTCGAAGAAAAATGGCCCAATTATGCCTCTGGACCAAAATCTGCACCAAACAGTGACTCGTTTTGGCTGCATCGGCTTTTCAATGTATGCGTGCGGGTTTTATGTGCCCCAAACGCGACAATTTTGCTTATTTACATACCCGCCAAGATCAAAATGAGCTTCATCTGAAAAGATGAGTTTTTTGGCAAAATCGGCATCTTCCGTAACTCGATCGCAGGCCCACTTAGCGAAGCGAAAACGCATTGGATGGTCAGTTGGCTTCAACTCCTGAACCAATTGGACTTTGTATGGCGTCATACCAAGGTCTTTATGCAAAATTCGTCTCAATGATGTCTCCGAAATGTTCAATTGTTAAGAACGACGGTGAATTGATGTTGATGGCGCTTCACGAACACTTTCTGCCACAGCAGCAATATTCTCGGGTGTACGCACTGTTTTTGGCTTTTCACGCTTTGGTTTATCGATGAGGATGCCAGTTTCTTTCACTTTTTTCACAAGATAATGAACATACGGAGCTGACGGTGCTTCTCTTCTTCCAAAATCCGTACGCAATTTTCGCACACATTCTGCAACATTACCCTGATTTTCAAAGTAATGTCGCAATATTTCCCAGCTTTGTTCAAGCATGTACACAACCATATTCGTTCAGCGGAAGGATAAAACTAATTATCTGTCAAATTAGAAAAAAAAACAAAACGTTAGATGGCGGACCCGTTACTATTTAAGCAGTTTTTTAATTGATACTTCGCTGATTATGCTGAATTTAAATTTCAAACTGAAAGAATCTGACACCAGTTCTGTTCTTTATCTCTTGAGTCGTTTGAAAGTGTGCTGGATTGCAACAGACAGGCAAATTTTAATCGACTCAGATTTACTCGATGACCCATAATATATACACTTTATGGGGCTTGGATGAATAATAAAAAAGTTGCACACGGAATAATAAACCAGGATTCTTTTTCGTACTTGCTCGATTATCTTTTTTCACTGGTGTTTATATTAGAGTGTAAAGAATTTTAACCTTAACGAAGAAATACATAGGAGACGGACGATATGCTTATCAGTTGTAGTAGCCAATTAAATACAAAAACTTAGACATAACAATTTTTTTTTTTTAATTTTACTTTTATTTATTTGTGAATGGCTACATTTATAAGTACACAGAAAAAATATCAAAATTTGTTTAGTAATTATATAAAATTTGTTGAAACACTTCTAATATATTTAACAATTTTCTAAATTAAGTAGTTTGAATATTGTCATATTAACAATTTGTTTCATTTGTAGAAAATTAATAGAAAAAAATAATTTTGTGTCAAAAAATTAAAAATATAAAATAAATAAAATCAGGATTTTCGATCAAAAATCTTTTAAAGAATAAACGATATGATGATTATTGCAAAATTTAATCAAACTATACGGCAAGTAACGTTATTATCTAATTATTTATAAATAATTTTTAACCATTTTTTATAAATTATAGATTTTGAAATATTACTGATAATAGTGCCAAGATTCCGTTTTGTGCTAATGTATTAACCTCCCAGTGCCTCCAGGTCTTAATTTGTGGCCTAAATAAAGTATAATGTTATTAGTGAGGCTATTTAATATTTTTCAAAAAAAAAATAATAAAAACAACTTTTAATTGCATCTTTTTTTTTCAACTTATTTAGCAACAAAATATTTTGTCAATGTGCCAAACTCACAATAAAAAATTATATCTAATTATTAACAAATATTTCATTCAATATTACAAACTCATTGTTAAAAATATTTGTTGAGTTTTAACAATTTTAAGTAATAAAATTATTTTTTGTATTTACAAATTAAGTTGTTGGTGCCTTTTCAATTAAAAAGTTAATTGTATTCAATATGACAATTGATTTGTCGTAATTTTTTTCTGTGTATTTGGAATTTATTTCAAACATTTTTGTTATTTCAAAATTTATAAAAGTGTTTGAAATTTATGAAATAAATGGGAGTCATCTAAGAATTCCATATTAGGTCTTTCTAAAGTCCAGCAATTTAATTAATACTGTTAAGGGAATTGAGTCAAATATTATCTGATTTTATTTTATAAATAACCGAACATGTTTCACAAATTTGATCGGTTAAAAGTAAATGTTCATTAAAGCCGCCAAAGCCGCTATAAATTGATACAAATATTAAAGCGAACGCCTTTTTATTAAGGCTTGCCTTAAGAACTTTCATTAATAATTTTAAAATACAAAACATTAATATTAATTAAAGCTACAATAAAAATCCACCTTTTTCTTTAAATCTCTAAAGAAATTCTAAGAGATAAACCACAAAATAGTAAATAATAAACTATAAACACTACAATAGAAATATTAGTGTGTGTGCAGGTAGTAAACAATGTATGCGGTATCAGCAAATGAACCATTTAAATGTCACATTAAAAAACAAATTGTTTCAGGTGTGACGAACGTCACTTTACACACACAACCACACACAAGTAGTGAACTAGAAACTAAAAAATCTCTTTTTGTTCTTGTGTAACGCCTTAAAATCAAACTTTAGGAATATTATTAGGTTTCCCTGTTTTTCAAACACCAAATTTAATACAAACCCGCTGTTTTATGTTCATTCTCCCACTCATCCAACTAGTCAATCCTCTTTTATCTAGCTAATGTAGGATAAAATAGAAAACAAACAAACAAACAAAAAAAAAAAAGGGATTGATTGAAGTCGTTGAACTTTTTCAGGTGTTCAGCGTACAATAAATGCTAACAACAATTTTCCACAGTAACCAGGGTGACGGCATAAGGAATAATGGACACAAACAAAAACGACCACATACGTACTATAAGTAATATATTACACTTACATTTAGGTATATACATGAATGTATATGTGTCTATGTATAAACTTTGAATAAGAGTAAGAGTTAAGACAGAAACCCCAACATCTATTGCACTAGTTGCAACATCACCTATACTTGTAGCACTTTGCAGCAGCTTAAATGAACAGAAAACATACCTTCACACTATTATGTACGTAATCAAAACAAAAAATGATAATGTTCGTTTAAAACTACAAGAAACGAAATTATGGTCGTTCAGGACGGACAATAAGAAATCGTGGATTATAAAATGCAACCAACTAATTTTTAATTGGATCGAAAGGTGGAATCTACCATTGTGCAGTTTATAACCTACGCCATTACAGGATGAAAGGAAATTATGTTTTTCGCCCTGGTAAACATCGCCTGTGAGGCGAAGAAATTTTAAAATTTTTTTAAAAAAACCTCGGTGAAGCAACCATTTTTAATAAATAATAAAATAAACCAAAATTTCGTTTATAATACATAATTTTAAAAACGTTAACAAAAATGTTTTTGAATGAAAATTCATATAATTAACAGCATTTTTTTTATCAACTTTTTAACCCATTTCGTCCCAATGTTTGATTTTTCGAACAGAATATTTTACGCGTTTTTGTAATTTTTTTACTCTTTTTAGGTAGCAGTGTTCGATTTTTTGAACACTGGGCACTTTTGTTTTTTCTCCATACCATAATATAAATTTTTAAAGCATTTGAATAAACAGCAATAGGAAAATTTATTAACGACCAAGTTTATATTACACAAAGTAAAATTAAAATAATGTCAATTGCAAATTTAGTAATTAAAAATTATTTCGTTAACTTATATTTTATTTTATGTAATATATACACACTTTAAAAATGTTCCCCTGAAGAAGTCAACAAAAAATTGACGAAACGTTGGGAAAAAAATGTAATTAAATGTATTTTTAATTTACACTGGAAAAAAATTTAGGCCCTATTAGCTTACTAAAATATCTAAAACTTCAAGGCCAAGGTGTTACCAAAAAATAAATAAATAAAATATGTAGAAATAAATTTAATCTCTTTTTTCTGAACAATAAAAAGTTTATGCACAATCAGCGTTCTGTGAGAAATGTTTTTCGTGCGATTCGAGGAACCACTATTGCCAACATCGTTCGCAATATTGAGTCCCAGTTTATATTGGTAGATGATACTCGATCGGTTAGACCCCATCCAGCACGTAGTGAATTCCATTTAGCAGCTGTAGGTGAGAGTGTAATCATTGGTCCAAATTTGTTCAAAATTGAGGATAATCAGGATGTTACCGTCAATGGTAATCTCGCACCATATTTTTTTTGTTAGGACCAGCACTTAGGGGATGACCCGTACTAATGCATTGCATAAGGTTGGAACTAGGAAAATAGGTTATGGAAAGGAGAAAAGAGGTAGTATTGCCTGTGAACATTCGACTTTATTCATGTCGACAGTGAGAGGGAAGACTTCTGCAGGAAGGTCATTCCACATACGAACAGTCCGGCCAAAAAACGAATTTTCCCTTTAATTGTATGATTTACCGACCAATCGACCTCTCTTGTGGGCTTTTGAGGAAAAATAAACGTACGGGTTTCGGTCTCGGCCAAGTGTGTCATTCATGTTCTGAAGCATAGCTCCAACATTGGAAACGCTTGGTCTATAATCAAATGATTACGAATGGCAAAGGTTGGTGTCATTACCAAAAAAGGAGATAGTGTTGGAAGTTTGACATAGGAGGTCATTTAGAAAAATAAGAAATATAAATAGTAGGAGAAAGAAAGGAGCCTTGCGGCAAACCCTGAATGAATTTTGAATTCGTTTGACTAAGCCCTATCTAAAACAACTCGTAAGGCGCGACTTCTGAGAAAACTCAATATAAATCGAGAGAAATTATCACCGACACCAAATGCAACAAGTTTTGACAGGAGAGCAGGAGAGCACCTCAGACGAAGTCATGACCAACGTTTCCATGATATCACTTTCATGCAGTTAATGCCAGAAATTTGTGTTTTTAACCAATAGTAAAAATGTTAAAAGTTCACTTTCAAATTTATGTGTTTAATTTTACATTATAATTTAAGCCTCACGATGAATCACCCGATATATCTATTAACCATTTTTTTATTATCCATGCTCAGCCCGGTCCTGTGCGAGCCGGATAATCAAGGTTCAACTCTATATTTTTAACTTAATTAAATGCCTTGTTCTATTTTTCTTTAATAAAATCAAATTAATTATTTTCAGCTTATAAAAAATTTAGATTTTCTATATTTACAATCTATAGGAGCAAAAAATAAATAAAGCTAAATAGAGCCCAATGTTCAATTAATCGAACACCATTTTTCTCAAAAACAAAAAATCTAAAAAAAAATTTGGACTTCAGATTCTCGTTTTCTAGTCCTAAATTATCTATCAACCACCAAGTTTTAAAAAGTTACTCGAAAAAAAATCGCTGGGACGAAATGGGTTAAGTTCGACTTAAGATGTTTTGTCAAAATGCCACAGAAATAAATTTGAATACATATTTTGTATTGAATAATATGTACTAAAAAATAAATTTGATCTGGTATATGTAAGTCATTTGTTAATTCTGCTTATTTTTTTACATTTAATGCAAATTTTGGAATGATTTCACTGTGCTAGTTAAAAAAAAGACAAGCCGGGCACATGGCGTTTAAACATAATTCGGCTGGATCCAATGGTGCTAACCGTTTTTTTAGGTTAGCTCTTGTTTTCGAGATATACCGTTATTTCGAAAATGGAGGAGGTTTGTACATAAAGTTAAAAAAATATAATTGCCTAGTTTTGAAAATAATAAGCAAAAAAACCTATTTGCGCAATTTTGACCCATGAATACAGATTAAGTGTTCTAAGATCTTGCGCACGGACTTATTTTGTTTTGCATCATTTTGTTTTTGGTATAAATGCACGTGTGTCGTTTATGGGGCTTAGTTTACCAATTAAGGCAACATTTGTTTTGCTATATTTATCGCTTTTTACCAACTCGATTTTAAGCAATTTACAGTATTTTTTATCTTACTTGTGCAATTGCAGTCTGCTTTTTTAAATAGCCGAAATTGTTTCACGTATAAGCATTTGCTTATATGCATATCCCGAATCTTCGCATCACAATTTTATACAATTTTTATAAATTGCATAAAAAAAATTTCATAGCTTCCAACTTATGGCAATTATAACACTGTGCAACAAAAAAAAGAAAAAAAAAAGCCTCAATATTTGCAACGCGAAATAAAACAAGACTATTGGTGGAGCAAATCTGCCAAAGGGTTTTGAAAAGTTAGCTCGGGTTCCCGAAATATCGGTCCCTAAAGTTTTTGAATTTTTTGAAAAGCCGTTTGGTATAAGTCAAACAAATAAACTTAATGTCCTCCTAAGCTAAAATACTATTTCAGATGTCTTCAGTAGAATTGTATGGCGATTCCTTTCTTAGAATTTTGTTGCACTGTGTAATAAAAAACGCACAATAACTATTTCCTCAAAACTAAATTTGGTATATTTTGAACATAATTTTAATTTATTGATGCACTTTTGATGCAAGTTGAACCGTTTTTTTCATGATGCTGGTATTATTATGCGAGTTTTTTTTAATAGCACAGTATATGCGTAATGCGTATAGCATCAAAATTACTCGTTTGAAAGCATAAAAAACCGTGCCAATTATAAAGGCACTTTTACACGATAATAACATCAGGAATTTGTTAACCGATTAAAGCCTACGCATAATTTAGTAGCCGTTCAAACACGAAATAACCTTTTTTAATTGTACTAGACTTTGACACTGGATGTCGGATGAAAGAGAAGTATTCGGCGAAAAGCACAATTGTAACATAATCTGATAAATGTAACATGATAGGTGAAAACTCAAATTCGGCTTAGCATGCAAAAAGAAGTAAGAATCAAGTGGAATAATTAAAAAAAACTGTTCAATCTCGACCTGAGTTATCAAATTTAAAAAAATATTGAGTGCAATACTTTTTACGAGTTCAATTGAACCAATTTCAAATTTTCTTAAGCTGTCGATCAAAATGATCTTACTTAGTTGGTCCCATTTAACATTGCATGAGTGTGTTTGGTTAGTGAAATTTTCTTTTAATCCTATTGAACAATTGTAAACAGTAAAAGGTGCATTGTGGCATCAACGCCAACTACAGAATCATCGACTTCGTCGTCATCGTCTTCATCAACAAAACCCATCATTATGGTTTTTACTCTAGCACGTACATAAAGACAACATGATTTTAAACGCACACCTACTACTATTCTCAATCCAAACATTGTACAACCAACTGAGTTTAATCTTAGAAAGAATTGTAAATGGCTAATATAGAAAACAGCACAAAGACAGCCACACAGATGCAGGGCTCATACTCATTTCTTTCCTTTCAAGTTGTTATAATGGTCTGCTAATGCTACATGCTTCCCCTTCTTCATTTCGATGCTGCTTTTTAGTAGTCTTTGTTATCTTTTGGTTCGTGCATCCTAAAGGTTTAAGTATATTACGAACATTTGGGTTTTGTTTTCTTTTTTTTTTTTTTCTTTAAACAATTTTGTTACTTTGGTTGGTTTCATCATTTGAACAATTGACTAAAGGTTATTGACTTTTTATAATGATGTTATTGTTACTACTTCTTCGCTTCTGATATTGATGATGATGATTTTGTTGAAGCATTTTTATTTTATTATTTTTGGCAGCTAAGGTATATGATTACAAGTTTATGTTTTTCACTTTTTTTACTAAAAAAAAGATAAATAAGTGAAGAATTGTTTGTGACAAATTGTTGGAAAAAAATCAGAGTGTTGGTAAAAAAAAACTAGCAACTTATAGCGGATTTGCCGATAAACCTTTGATATTCCTACCAGTGCTTTTAAAACATTTGATTGTCATTTTTTTTTTTTTTTTTTTTCTATTACATTTGTTTCAATTTCAATAGTCAATGAAGGGAATAAATCAAGCAAGCTGTATGCAGTTTATTGTTATCGGTAATCTAATTGAAAATAATATTTTTGAATTGTTTGGAATATTGGAGATTAACCAAAAGCAAATATATAAAAGTTTAAATTTAAATGAATAGCTTGTGATATTGTATATTTTAAAATGTTCATTGAGTTGATTGAAAGTTACAAAATTTTATAACTTTTGATTCGAATGGCCAATGAACTGTATTTAATAGAGATATGTAAATAAATTTCACTGTACTTCAAAAGATTTATGCAGAGATTTTAATACAACTTGGAAATACTAATAAATTATTTCTAACACTTCGTAAAGTTTTTTATTTTTGTGAATAATGTATGTACTTAATATACAGTTGGGGGATTCACAAGGTTTGCTATTAAGTCATATCGTCATAATGTCCCAAATAATATTTTGCAATTGTTTAAAAAAATACTATATTGTTTCAACCAAAATATAAATTTTAATGGTGTGTTCATTGATTCGTCATAACTGAATAGTAAAAATCTAAACAAAAAGCGTATGCTTACAGCAGTCATAGATATATGTTTCTTGTAATTATTTTAAGACATATGACTTTACAACTTTACGACTACCTTGTGAATCCTCCAAATGTAAAAATGTATAACGTGTTACGAATTCACAAAATCATAAATTTGTTACATTAACCATTTTTATTTTTGAATCAAATTTAAATTTATAAAATCATTTTCGAGGCGCCTAAATTTCAATTCTTTGACTTTTTCTCAACATTTATTTTTAAGGTTTTTTCTAGTAGGTAATAAAAAAATCTGCTGATTTACATACAGTAAGTTTGACTTAGCTGCATAATCTCCTTTGCATGATTATTTGTGCAGACAAATCAAAAATGCAGTTATATTTAATGTATTTAGCTGCCTTAATGTGCAGGTACGCAATTGTGGTTACCTGCATAAAAGTGCAGCTAAAGTAAAGTGTTTGAAAGAAGAATTGAAACCTTTTTATTAATAAATTGATAAAAACCATGACGTTCAAACAACCTGTAGTCATTTTTTATGTATTTTTATAATAAACGAGATAGCCAAATTGGAAACAATAAAGTGGGGAACAGAATAGTCGCTGTAGTACAACGTTAAGAATATCGCTGAAAGCTGTCAAAAGCGAAAAACGGCAGTTTCAAAGAAGTGTCAACAACTACTGCGCATTCTTCAGCTTCAAATACTACTACAACTACTTTATTCTGTTGCAGGCCTAAGATTTGCTATTTCTTTCATTTAATCGTGATAAAGTTGCTGTAACCACAAGCCATATGCATAAATGTAGGTATATGCAAACAAAATAAATGAATTATAATGTTGCCAACTTAACTTGTTTACGATTTTTGTTTTTATAAACAGCTTAAATTGGATATTTATGTGAAACAGTTGCCACCATATTTTGTTATGTGGGCAATTAACTTTGATGTTTTATATGAAAATATTTTAAAGCTGCCTAAGAATATTATAATTATGCAGGTATACAAAATGCACGTAAGCACGGATTTTGAAGAATAATTACAGAAAATATGTATTTAAGGCAGTTAAGTACTTCCTCAGTAGGAAAAGGTAAGGGGGAAGTCGGAGTGAAGCGCTTAAACTTCTATAATATATCAGATGAGTTTTGTTTTGAATTTCTCGCGTAGAAGCTGACATGAATCAATGAAGTAGAAGAAAATGATTATCATGAATAAAGTATGTGCTTGCAAAGAATGAAGCATTGGAAAATTTGTTATTTCAGCGTTTAAAAAAACTTTTTATAAATCTTAAATATTTTTTGAAATAAGAGAATTAGCCTGTTGTATTCATACAAATATTTTAAATTTAATAAAGGTTTGCAAAAAAAATTTTCTATGAAAATTTCCTTTAATAATCGTTTGTTACAGTTAATAATCGTTTATGAATAATCGGGTTATAGTTTTATATATAAATTTATTTAATTTTTGTAAAATCTAGTTAATATTTTTTATTTTTTATCAAAAGAATGAAGGATTTCACTGTTTCAATGAAGTAGTAGAAAATTGTATCTTAGGTTTGTATGCCGTATCTTACGGCTGTAGAGTAAGGCAGCGTAATTAAGAAGCAAAAAAGGAAGTGGTTGGGATACAGTCAAATCAAGTCTTGAAAATTTTTGCTGGGAAGTAGCATTTTTTAAAAAAAATATAATAAAAAACCTTAAAAACAAAAAGATATTTTGGAAACATTTCAAGTCAGATTCCATTATCACCACCATCCTGCCTATCATGTAGTGGCACGTGTTAATAGCTATCTTTAGTGGTCCTAACGCTGACCTTACTCCTGCCAAACAGCGAATCAGAATCGATCTTCCAAAGCACCGACCAAAACGTCCGTGTTTCTCCACAGTGCGTTCTAGTGCCGCAAGCCACATTATTCTAGTTTAGAACACATTCCGTAATTGTTCTAAAATAAAAGACCACTGAAGGTCTGACTGTACCCACATGTGGTAAGGCTATGCTGGGTATGCATATTCTTCTAAGATAGATTAGCATCGATTACACTGGTTCACAATTTTTTTTCTGTTTGCCATAACCACAAAATTGAGATGTTTTCTAAGATAAATCGTGGCTGCTGATCACGAATATGGCATTCATTTATTTTTCCCAAGAAGCGTTTTCGAGATAAACGCGAAAATCGTGTTTTTCTGCAGTTGTTTTAGGTATTTCAAAAATTCTACGGTATAATGTAAGCACGGCTTAAAGACTATTTTGTTGCCGAGTTCCGGATTTTTTTTTACTGAATATGGTCAACCGTTTTTAAATTATTCCAATATATGTAGTGATACTGCCTTACTTTTGGACATAACGGAGCTGATGGAAAAATGGATGGAAAAATAGAGCTGATACAGAAAAATTGAGATTAGATTTGAAATCAAAAACTTTGCAATCAAATTCCAGACCGCAAACTAACTGTTCCGCAGTGTAATAGTAACATTCTTAAAAAAAAAATTTATGAAAATTCAAGTTCGGATGTTTGCACTAAATATGCCGTTATTTCTTAATTCTTTGTCCGACGATAACAATTTTACGCTTACTGCGTTTGAAACAAAATATTATTTAAGATACATGTTAAAAAAAATTAAAAATTTTTTTTATTGCCATAAATTAATTTGTGAATTTTGAAAAAGCATATAAAATCAATTTCAAGTTTAAAGTCCTGTTACTCAGTAAATCTTTATCTGATCGGCACAGTTTAGATATTTTCTGAAAGAGAAAATTGTACAATTCAGTTGAACAGTTCTCGAGATTTTTCGAAATACCTAAAACAACTGCAGAAAAACACGATTTTCGCATATATCTTGAATACGCTTCTTGAGAAAAAAATGAATGCCATATTCGTGATCAGCAGCCCCGATTTATCTTAGAAAATATCCCATTTTTAAGGTTCATTTTTTTGTGGCATAGTGTTATTATTGGTTTTGGAATACGTGTGCTTTTTTAAGTCCTGTTTTTATATTCACAAATACCGCTTTCAGTATCGAAATGTAAACAATTCCAACGAAAACAATAATTGCATATTGTACCAAAAATGGACTAGATATATAAAATTTACATGTATTAATATCATCCATTCCTCATATTTCCTGTTTTGCTTACCATATTAAGGTGCCGACCAGTGTTATCAAACATTTATAAATAAGGTGTTGAAAAGAATACTGTAGGTGCATTCAATAAATTAAGATTTTGTTTTCTCAGAAAATTACAAAATGTAACGTCTATTTACGCCTCTTTTAGTAAAGAAATGATCTATATGTATTGAAGTTTTGATACTTTTGGCAACACTGATGCCCATCCAAACTCTGCGAAATTAGCACTAAAGAAATAAACAGGAAAATATTAAAGACTTTCAGCAAAAAAGAGCATTTATTACGCGTACTGGGTAATTACTTAAACCATAAAGTGTATTGAAGTGAAAAATGTATTATCAAATCAAATGCATTAATACGCACAAAGACCAGATACATGACAACTGCTTTAACAACTGACAGTTATGGTTAATCGCTTCTGTAAGCACTTGTGATGACGCTGATAAAACCAAAACAAAGAACATGGACAAAAAAAAGATGTTGAAAACGAAGCTAATAAAGCCACCATCTATAACGAAAAGAGCTACAAGGACGATTACAAACTCAGCAGAAGTAAACAGCAGAAACAGAGTAAGGATGTCGTAAGTAAGAAAGTAACACATCAACGTTGACAGAAAAACAACGCTGAAGGGATGTGTTTTTTGGAATTATGGTCGTAAAATATTATACAAACTCATATATTTTTGGAGATAATTGCACATACACACAAGGAATCCAGAATTAAAAAAGTATACATTGACACATAAATCCTTTTGGCAAACACACACGAAACAAGCAGTATTTCTTTTCAACTGCGAAGACATGTATAAAAAAAAATATGGAAAAAAAAAATAAAAATGGTTGATACCGTAAAAAAGTATTTAATATTTCTTTTTCGTTGGAAGAGAAAATTAGAAATATAATTTTGATGCATTATGGACTAAACAATTTAATATTCTTCAACTGATTTAAATTTAAGTTTTAAAAAAAAATTAAAAAAAGGTTAGCATAAGCATTTTGATTGTTTATCTTGTCTAACAACCCAATAAAAAATGGAGCTTCCAACGAAGCAGGTTTGTAAGGCAGATACATAAAAATTTCGCTTACCATTGCGCTTACGGAAGACATAAATTTTATATGGCGAGTTCCCACTTTGAAGCAATACATTTTTGACACATAAAGCGCTTTTTTCAGCGCATATAAAAATTGTTGGATATAACGATCAGCTTTACACACTAAATGTATTGATGCAGTTATAAAAAATAACTTCCTTACAAACCTGCTTCGTAGTAAGGGAATGCCATAGCACTTGAAATGTTATTTTTTTCATAAAAGTTGTAGGGTTCTCTTTCACTTACTTTACTGCATTTCTGTATATCTTATTGCGTAGCGCATAATTGTGCGCTTATTTTTAATAAATGTACCATTAGTGCTTTGCAAAATGATAAAATTTTTTATTGGGTACCTTTTTAGGTTCAACACACAGTATCTACAGTCCAATCTTCATCATATAACTCCTAGCCTCTAAGTTGCTTTTTTAATTCTTTAATTGGCTTTAAATTGCAATCTCTTAACTTTAAATCCATATTCATTTAATTCATAACACAACAAAATAGTTGTGAAAGTATGTCACTGGAAACCTGCTTTTACAAAATGATGGGTTAATCATCAGTTGGGGTAAAATGACCCCATGCTTTCAGAAAATCGATGACAATTTTGCATTATTTTAATGTCAGAAAATTTTATTAAGACTGTTACTATTCGTCATCACATTAATGAAACATTTCATTAACATAATGATAAAGAGTCAAACGTTTAAAGAAAATTTTTCATTATTTTAATATAGATGTTTTTTAATTTGAATGAAACTTTAAATTTGTCCAATAACATAAATTCATTAAATTAATGATTAAATTTGAAATTTTTTGGGACAGTCTTTTATTAGTTTAATGATTGTTGTGCCTTTATATTTATGTTTATTAATTTCAGCCATTTTTTATACCCTCCACCACAATAAGTTGTGAAGAGGGTATGCTAAGTTTGTCATTCCGTGTGAAACTTTTTTTACTATTCATCTCAGACCCCATAATCCTTGAGTAATTTTAAGTCGATTTAGCCATGTCTGTCTGTCTGTCCGTCTGTTTGTCTGTTGAAAACACGCTCACTTTCGAAAAACTCAAAAGAAATAAAAAAAATTGGGTGTCAAATTGCTTGTAGTTATCCTATGCAGTTTGGTATTGAAATCCAGCAAAATGGCTTCAGTAGGGTCAGAGCTATGAATCGAAATGTGGAACCAGCACTATAAAAACTTGATAATTTTGTTACAAAAACTAACATAAATTTTTGAACAATGCACGGAATGATATGCAAATGTTCGTTTTATTCGACTGGAAATCAAACTGTGAAATTTCATGAAGATCGGTCCATAGTTTACCCTAGGCCCCATATAAACCCTTCTCCCGGAAAACAGTTAAGTACGCCTAAAACCGTAATTAATAGTGCTAACATAACAAAAGATGCCATGTAACAGTTTTATGGGATTAGTAATGATTCTGCAAAATTTCGTGAAGATCGGTCCATACTTTACCATAGGCCCCATATAAACCCTGCTACCGAAAAACAGCTTAGTACGCCTAAAACCGTAATTTATAATGGTATCAGGATAAAATTGAATACTTCACAGTTTTATAGGACTAGAAATAGCACTAAAAAATTTCGTGATGATCGGTCCATAATTTACTATAGACCCCATATAAAGTCCACTCTGGTTAATGAATTAAATACGCCTAGAACACAAATCAAAATATTTTTTTCAATCAACACAGTTAAGTCAACTTTGAATTAGACTTTAAGACCGTGCAATGTGACACCTCTTGTCTTCCGTAGGTCTGTGAAGTCACTGGTTTTTACTTAAACCATCAACAATTGACGTCTTGGAGGTCAACATTGTTCATTTTATTCGTGACATGCAGCCAGCAATGCTCGAAAAGGATGAACAAAATTGGAGGTCTGCAATGCCTTTCATCAAGGACAGGCGTGGGCCTATTTGTTTGATATCAGTTTCAAATTGTAACGCCGTGTCTAAATCTGCGATTAAAATTATTTTTTTTTGTTTTTTGTGTGTTGTCTAAATTTTTAAGTTTCATGGTCTTAAAAAATACCCTTTATACCTTATTTAGTAAACAAAGCGCCTGCAGAGTTTTATACAACTGTCCATTACGTTTTACAACTGTTAAGGGCGTTACATATTCTCAAACTAAAGCATTTAAAAGTTGCAAGATAGCAATAAAACTAATTATATATTGGAATATTGGAAAAATATCTTCCCCCAGGCTAGTGTTTAGTTTAAATAACTTTTTTAAATAAACTTCTGGTTCTAAATCACTATGATAGGCATCTTTATCCAAATGTAAGAGTCGATCTTGCAACATTTATAACCAAACCAAACAAATATATATTAAATGATTGAAGTCTTTCCTTAAAAAGAAACCGAGAGTTTGTATCAGAAGACTGTGCATTTTTTTTTATCAAAAAGAAAAAAATGTGATCTCAGAAATCGAATTTTGATTTTATTTCGTTTTTGAAGTAAGAATTTCAAGTAAGACCTGAATTACACCTAAGATAAATTACCCACGCTCTACTCACGACAGTAAAAATTATACCAAAATCGGGTAATTACCCACAAAGTGGCAACACTGCTGTCTTAAGCATAACAAAATTAAAGTTCATGTTCGTGAGCCGATACAATAAACCTTGAGAAAATTTAGAGGCCTTGTGTATCGGTTAACTCACGTAAACCTTAATATTTTTTTCCATACGACACTTAATTTGATTTAAATAATAATTTTTTTTTATTTTGTATCCTGTTATACAATGTTAACTATGTATAAAAAGAGAAAATATTATCAGAAGTTTTTTATCAATTAAAAAATTGTTCAAAAGGTATTTCTATTTAATTAATGTGGTATTTGAATCAATTTTTTTGTTTTTGTTGAATGAAAATTATATATACAATTTAGATTTAATTTTCGTTTTAGTAGTTTTTAAATAAATTTGTAATTAAAATATTAATGAAATAACAAAAAATCTTGATCGATTTGTTCGTTAAAAATAAAGTAGTTTGAACTTACAGAATTGTTGTTGGGAATTGTCAAAACCTGAGCTATATATAATTTAATCAATTAACACATTGTTTGAAACGGCAAAGTTTTTTGATAATTTTTTTAATTAAATTAAAATATCATTTATTTAAAAAAATATATTCACAATTTTAAATTTTTACTATTTTTAATAATCTATAAAATCATTTTAGTAATAGATGCAATATCAACAAATTATTTACTTGATTCTATAAATTTGGTATACATTTGGTGATAAGAGACAATTTTTAATTTGTTCTGTGTATGCTTTAGATTCTTAAGTGAGACTCAAATTTTTATATTAGATATACCAATGCAATAGACAATGAATAACATCCACTAAAGCGGAGCGGGTAATGCTAGTACGGTTTAAAAAATAAAGCTATTTATATAAAAACACATATACATATGTATGTACGTTAGAGTGTATATGTACGATAAGCGTTATTTGTAAAATATATCGTTAAAAGCCAACATAAATAACAAGCAACAGTTTTAGCGAGTCAAATACAAATGACAACAAAAGAAATTGCAACATATTCGCTAAATGGTTGTATAAGGATTTTGCAAGGATTTTATTTATCTCCTTTATACAAACACACAGAGTTGTTGCCATTTGTAAATACATATGTATCTCTTCGTATAGTTTAATAAATGTCTAAGTGTAAATTTTTATGTGTGCGTTCTCATATTAACACTCTGGAGAGTGACAAAAAAAAAAGGAGAATGAAAATAAATACTCGTTGCAAGTAACAAAATGGTAAATTGTAGGGTGGGATTTATGAGATTTCTAAGTTATTTGTGGCTGTTTTGGGATGTGGATTATGTGGCTGGAGTGTCTATGTGTGAAATGCATTATGGTTTATTACTACTTCTTATTTTACAAATACTATACACATGTAGTGTGATACAGGGAAGAAAAAGTTCGTATTAATGTACGTTTGGTGTACAATTTTATGGCTTAGAATAAGGTTATTTTTTAAGACTATTTTTTTTAATTTTGTGTACAATTTTATGGCTTAGAATATGGCTATTTTTTAAGACTATTTTTTCTAATTTTGTTAAAGCGAATATTTTTAAATATAATTTTAGTATCAAATTGTTGGATAGTACATTTTCGATAACAATCAATACTTTCGATAGCAACGTTTATCAAAGAAATTGTTAAGACAATACTTTCAATAAATTTTCTTCGATAAAAATTTTTATATGGTAATTACCACAGAAAAGTCTATCGGGCATGTTCTAGCAATCGAAATGAAGTGGAATTGAAATTGAACGAGGTTTTTTATTTAAATTATTAACAAAATAGCTGTAGTTTTTTCAGTTTTTAAGAGTTGTGTTTGTAAGGATAATTGGTACTTAAAGCATAAAGTACATACAAAGAAATATTTTTATGAACACCACCACACCACGCCACGCGTTCAATGCGTTCATGCATCTGTCAAAAAGGTAGAATCAGTGTAAATTTGTATTGATAAGTTACACTGTACACGCGTAAAATGCACATCGCATCAGATGCATAAAGTAGGATTATTTTCGATTGCAAACGTCGCATGCGTCTTTAAAAAAAAATTGTACAAACTACATTTGTACATTTAAAAGAAATCTCAAAATGTTGTATAAGTATAAAGCGCATACAAAGCGTGGTGTGAGCTTCCAGCTAAAGTGAAAGAGTGAAACATTTTAACAGCATGGGTCTAAAAAACATGATTAACTGCTTGCTGGCGTAACGTGACAAAAAGAAACCTTCCCGTGTAAATGTAGATATAAGCAAAAATTTTCAAAACTAATTACAAATATCTTAACGGGAAAAAATTACAAAAAAAATATTGAACGAAAAGTTCTTGATTCAAAATTTTCGATTAAAAATTTGCACTACAAACTGTGTCTGTTAAAAATTTTCTTTTAAAACTGTTTGATGTTTCGTTTAAAAATGTTCTTTCGAAGTTTTCCATTAAAAGTTTTCATAAAAAACATATTTCGATAAATTTTTTTTTAGTTTTATTTTCATATGTGCTCAAGCATAATTTAAAAGCTTATAGGGTAAAGTATTTTTAAGATTTTTCGGGTTTGCCGTTTTTTTTTTTGAGATTTCTTCATAACTTTGTCAAACACTTTGATTTTCTTAACTTTTAAAGAATTAATTTAAAAGAAAAATATACAAGCTTTACTATTAATATGATTTCTCTATAACAAATAATTCATAATTTTTATTTTTGACTAACAACTCAGTTTGGAAGATCAATTCATTCTTACCGTTACTGAGTTATACCGGTTTTCAGATTTGTACCCAGCTTATGATATTATTACTCATACCCAACAAACAAATATAAATCAAGTTTTGCTTTGCTTAAAAATCATTTAATGGGGTTTCTACATATAGTTCTATGCCCTATATATTTATATCAAAGTATATTTTGTCACAATTAATGGAATGTGGCCAACTATTTCAACTGAGAGTAGACTGACCGCCCGAGTTTTTTATTCCAAATCATTTTTTTAATAAAATAGAGTAAATTTTTGAAAGAATGCAATCCTACAATAATCTCCCACTTAAATATTTTTTTTTTTTTAAACCTCAATTACGTTAATAATAAATTTATTTTTGGCAAAAGCTCAATAAAAAGATTTGCATGATAATCGGGTAACATTTTGTACTATTTTCTTATTAATAGTGCCCATCACTAATGCAGAATTTTTGGCTAGTGTTGGTATTAAAAGCTTAACACAAATATTTTACTATACTATTCATTCTCTTTTACTTTTATTATTCTTAACGAAAAAAGGACTTTACATTTAGCCCTATGGCACCATTAAAATATAAGTATATGTTTAAGTTAAGCCAGTGCTTTACCATCGACTTAGTATCAAGCAGCCACTATAAAATAATACAAAATATAAATAATTTCCTAATGTGTCGCTTTCTCCATTAGCATCCTCCTTATCCATTCTTGGTTAAATAGCAGCATTAAGTTTTAATTGAATACTTTTTAATTGCAACCATTTAGTACTAGCTGACATATTCATATTTCTCTATTTTGCAACCCTCATGCAATGGCAAATCTGCGATATCTTTAAATAAAGTGTCAAGTTTTTCCTTATGAATATTTGCATCTTGGATTTATTACCAACCAATTTAATCTTATTTTTCACTTTCAATTTAGTTGTTCTTTTTAAGTGTTGACATAAATCTTGATCAATTGTCTGGAGTACGTAATAGACTGTGTGTCTTGTTAAATTGGTCGAAAACATTTCTTTATGAGTTCTTTCAGTTTATATTTGTGTGTAAAATATATTAAATGAAATTAGAAACTTTGCTTGTTTCATTAGTCTCAATTGCATAAATTTGTCCAACCAGTTGTTATAATCTATAAAAGAAAGAAAGGGACATTTATTTTATATGAATTGTGGTAGTTAAAACCGCACAACAATAGTTGAGACGGTATTATGCGTTTGTGCCGATGTATGTGACACTTAACAATATTTGTCGTAGACCCACCTTTAAAAATACCGATCGACTCACAATCACCTTTTGAATCGATCCAACGATATCGATCCATCCGTCCGGCTGGCTGGTAACTTTGTGCGCAAAGTACAGGTCGCAATTTTGAAGATAATATGATGAAATTTGGTACGTATGTTTCAATTGTCTATTGAAAATGGTGAGAATCCGTCCATAATTTCAAACTGCCCACATACAAACTAGTTTTTGTACCCATATACTATCTTATTATGTTGGTTTTAAGATTAAGTTTCTCTAAAATATATTTTAATCCAACATAAATCGTCTTACCAACTTTTTCTAAAATCGGTCTATATTTGACCATAGCACCCATACAAATGCCACTTCCGAAAACTTTTATATAAATCTTGGTATTGATATAATATTGGTAACTTTTACAAAAACTAGAATATCATTGAAAAATGTTGTACTGGTAGTTCAAAAATTAACCATAGGTCAAATACAAACCCCTCCCTAAAGTCACTTAATGACAAAAAAATCTTATTTGGAAAAGATAATATTCAATGAACTCTTATATGAATCTTAAGCAGGTTCATGCAGGTTCATGATAGCCGACTCTCGAAAGTTTGTCTCTTAAAACGGTTTTGTAGGGTATTATATGTTCGGACTTAACCGATTATCCTTTTAATACCCTCCACCATATCTAGTTGTGAAGAGGGTATACTGTTTGTCATTCCGTGTCATATAAGACCCCATAAAGTATATAATTATATATATTCTGGTTCCTTGAGTAATTCTACTTTCTTAGTTACAAGATTTATAAGCGATTCATAATGATTCATTTGAAAGTTCTAATGGCCGATTTTAACAGACGGACATGAATTAATTGACTTATTGCATTTTCACCAATTTATTAAGATATCAATTTATTTTTAAAATTCGTTTTTCATGTCAAATAAAAAAAATTTTATGAAAAACTATATTCAATTAGAATTGGTGAAATTGGCCATAAGTCAATTTATACATGTCCGCCTGTCTGTCCGTTTGTTGAAATCACGCTCACTTTCGAATACTCAAAAGAAAAGAACAATAATAGTGAAGTTTGAAATTAAAACCCAGCAAAACCGGTTAATTAGGATAAGAGTTATGAATTTAAATCCTTAAAAATTGATAATTTTGTTACAACAACTAGCATAAACAATGGCGGAATGCACATATTGTTATAAGATTTTACACAAAATCGATCTACATGACTAAAAATCATACTGTAAAATTTCGGAAAGATCGGTTCATAATTTACCATAGGTCCCATATAAAGACCAGTCTCGGAAAACCGTTAAGCATGCGCAAAATCGTAACGAATAACGCTTTTGTAACAAATTTAGGTTTGTCACAGTTTTATATGACTAAAAATTACACTATCAAATTTCGTGAAGATCGGTTACCACAGGTCCGCTATATCCTGAAATATACTAGCTGTCGGTGAAGGGTATCAAAGATTCGGCCCAGTCAAATGTATCACTCTTACTTATTTCACTTACATATGTTCGTCGAAATCAAATAGTTTTAACAAGTACTCACATGAAGAATATCTACATATTGCGCTTGATCAACAAGAGGCTGCTATTAACCCAAAATTTTATTTCTCACTTTTTAGAAAAAATCGACACGCAATATTCATATCTAGCCGCTGTAAAAATATCGTGTTATTGTCTACTTTTTGCTATTAAAACGGTTGGTTTGACATTTTTTATATGCCCTTTATATTAATTTAAACAGTCCCAGCAAATACTTACATTGCAAAGTAATGCGTTAAAAAGCTAATATAACTACTCTTCACTACTTATATGTACATTGGCATTTTAACTTATTATTTTAGCACAGTGATGTCATTGGAGGCAAATTTGGGGCATGGGTTCTTATTGGCACAAAGACCAAGCCTATTGAAAATGGGCCGAGTCGTAGGTCCACGAGAGAAGATAGGGGGAAATTTCTTCCTCTCAGAAACTATCAAACCGATAGATAGAACCATATCTATATGGACACAAGAGGTATGCATTTTTTAAAAAATAGGAGCACAAGGGAAGATATGGGCAATTTTTGCCGCTCAAACCGATTTTAATGAAATTTAAAACATAAATAGATCCATATATATAAGGACACAAAAGCTATACATTTTTTCAAAAATAGGACCACAAGGGGAGGTAGGGGGCAATTTCTGTCTCTCACAAACTTTCAAACCAATTTTAATGAAGTTTATAAACATAGATAAATCAATATTTATATGGACACATAAGCATGATGTGTTTTTAAATACTGTGGTGTAGGGTTATTAATGGTCGGGCTTGACCGACTATACTTTCTTACTTGTTTTGTTAATGTGATACTTACGAGAACAAAAAAGCAACTGAACATAAATAAAAAGGCAATACATAAGTACAGTTGTAAGTTATTTTCTACTCTACTTATAAGGGAATCCCCAATTTCTGATATTATTTTATAAAATAAATGTGTATGTGTACAAATGTGTGTATTTTAACTGCTGCTAAATTCAAAATTTTGTTTTATTCAGAGTTGACGTTTTAGAGCTTTGTGGTTGGGTTGACGTTTTAGAGTAGGCAATGTAAAAAAAGGGTTGACGTTTTGGGATGTTGACGTAAACGAGCGTTGACGTTTTCCCGAGTGCACTGTAACTCCATTTTTTCAAAATACGAGAAAAACACACATAAAGTTTTAAACTTATTTTACTAATTAATTAGTATTGTGGTTATTTTGTCGAACTATTTATGGTTTTAATCCAAATTTTAATATTTTTGATCAGGCTTAAGTTCATCAAATTTAATTTTTCATTAAATTATTTTTATGAAGAAAGGAATTTTACCCTGACATGTTTCGATCACAACCACTTGATCTCCTCAGAGGGATTTGCCGTGTTACAACCGCAGCCATCGATGACTGCTGACGTCAATAGTCAAATATCAATCCTTAAACCAAATTGTATTAAACCTTTGGTAGATCGAAATTTGCTTTTTTCGAAAGATTATCCATTTTTAATTGATTTTACATGTTTTTCCTTACTTCCGTTTTTTCGTACTTTTTGTCAAGAATTCTTCTTGAAGTCCAAAGTACATTTTTGTTTTTCCATGTTTGTCATTCTTTTTCCTGTTGACCTTTTTCAGCACAACTTGAAGGACAAATGTACACATAGAGCTCGTGCCTTAGCTTTAACAATAATAAGTATTGTGGTTATTTTGTCGAACTATTTATGGTTTTAATCCAAATTTTAATATTTTTAATCAGGCTTAAGTTCATCTCAGGCCAGCCGTCTGGGTTCGAATCTTAGGTCAGTCAAGAAAGAAAAATTATCAATAACAATTTTAATTAATTTTCATGTTGTAAAATTCCTTTCTTCATAAAAATAATTTAATGAAAAATTAAATTTGATGAACTTAAGCCTGATTAAAAATAATTACAGCCTGTTCAACGATTTCGAACGTTAACGTTCGCATAGAAAATTACATTTAAAACAAAAACATTATTCGACAATTTGCTTTTGCTTTAAATGTATTTTTCTATGCGAACGTTAACGTTCGAAATCGTTGAACAGGCTGTAATATTTTACTAATTATTTTATATGAATTTGTGTTATTATGCATGCGCCTTAACCCTTGTGTTAATATCCAACTTTATCCACATTGTATAGCACGTGGGGTACCCATATACTATAATTTACTAATAATCCATATTTTTATGAAATAAAATTAAATTTTTTAACTTTTCAAAAGCGTATTAAATTATATTTATGTTAAAATGTGATTTTTTAACTTTGTATTGCATAACGGCTAAAATTTTAAATTTTTTATGCAGGACATTAGTTTTTAGTATAATAGTTGAACATTTTTGGCCATACATGATATGTAAATGGGACTTTCCCGTATTATAATACTAACGCTGTGGAAACTAAACTTAAGTAATTGTATGATATAGAATTTAGTTTATTGAATTTTTTGAGCAGTTCAAAAGTGTTTGTGTTATCCCATAAAGTGTATTGTATTGTATTGGGTACCGGGGTACCCGGATGCGCATGTTACGATGGTTAAAGTTTAAGCAAATTTTTTTGAGTATTAAAGAGCAAAAAAATAAATCTAGAATCTGAATTCGATTTCTTTTAAGTTAAATAACGACGATCCAGAAGCTTGTTTAAAAATATTAATTCTTAATAAATTTTTTTCATGTTAATACACGTAGGTGGGTACCATGGTACCCGGGTATTAACACAAGGGTTAAACAAAACATTATTTAAAAAAATGCTAAAGATTTTTGGTTCCATTGGACATTTAAACCGAAAATCAATGTTACCTTGTTTTTTCGAAAAATGGAGTTACCCAGTTTTTCCAAACAATATTTTTTTTCTCCTTTTTTTCTTATTTAAATCAAAAGAAGTAGCGGAGTTTGTTCGGCAGTCTCTATGAATCAAAAACTTCAGAAATGATATAATATGCATATAAAAAATGCATGGAGTTACGTAGTTTTTACATTGAATTGGGTACTAATCTGATTTTTGCTAAATAAGAAATTATATCAAAATTTCGATCTGAAATGTAAGAAAATAAAACACAATTATAATTTTTAAGGTTATCTTAATCTTTATCTTATCATACATTTGTTAATTCTGTTTAGTTTTTTCATTCAATGCAGTGTGCTGGTTCACAATCTTCCAGTTTAAGCCACCAAGTTTTAAACTTTTAGGAGAGAAGGGAAAAGATAACTACATTTCTTTTCCTTTCTCTTCTAAAAACTCAAGACTTGAAGTGTGTGAATCAGCACTAATGCAAGTTTTGAAATGATTTTTACAAATAAATTTAAATTTACAACTGTTTGAATATTTTGTGTTGACTAATTTTTGACCCATGAATTCATTTAAATTTCTAATTTTTTGAAGGCCATCTGAAGGGATGATAAGAAAATAAAATTAAATCAAAATTTTTAATAGCTTTTTCATTCTAATTTTATTCATTAACTACAAAAATATAGATTTAACCTCATTTTTTCTAAAGCTAGGATTAAACAAAAGAAAGGTGAGCCCTGACTCCAAAGCAGACCTTTTATTTAAAAAGGCAAACGATTTCAAACTGGTTTTATTTTTTTAAAAATGTCAAAAAGAACGGTCCATAAATTGCAATATGGTCCGTAGAAACAAATAATACTATTATGGTAAAATGTCGTGGTTTCATAACACTGGGATATACATGAAAAAATTTCGTAAAGATAGGTTAATAATTTGCCATATGCCTTATATAAAGTCGCCAATTCTTGAAAATGTAATTTTGGGTTTTTTTATATTTAAATCCCACTTCTTAAATATTCTTACTCTAGGTGGAGGGTAACAAAGATTCGACACGGCCAATTATAGCACTTGTTATGGCACGTCAATTACCAGAATGCAGCGAAATTAAATAAATTATTTTTTATCACTGTTTGCTTAAGGATTGGTCACAGTATACAAGATCATTCTAAACATATAAAATTCCATTGTAGCAAAATATCATACGTAAAGCTGTATGAATGTATAATTAAGTGGATCGAAGTATTTAAAAACGCCGTTAACCATAAGCGAAAATGTAAAGGTATAAATAAAACCTGATAAACATATTGACTTAATTCTTTAGTACACAGAAAAAATTTTCACCAAAATTTTTTCAATTAATTCTATAATGCTGTTTTAAACAATTTTTTTAGTTGTTCCAATTAATTTGCGTTAATTGAAAACAAAAATATTTTGATTTGTGTTTACGTTTTATATGGCCTCTTTTACTGGTGGTCAAATTTCAATTAAACGTATTGATTGAAACTGAACAGCAAGAAAAGCTCAAACTTACAAATGCGTTAATTGATATAATCAATTTGTTTGCAGGCGGAAAATCAGTAAAGAATTTAATTAATAGTAAAAATTTCTAACAAATACGTTAATTGAAGTTGGTTTTTAATTTTTTCTGTGTAGTTGTATTAACAGCGAGATATATTACCTTAATTTCTATTTCTTACAACTAAAACATTAAATTGCTTAAAATTCTATTTAAAACATGTTTAACTAAGTTTTTGTTTATATTTTACCAACCAGTCAGTCAACCAATCTAATACATTTTCATATACTAACTTCGTATACATACGAAGTCACTAAATGTAATATGTATGTTTTAACTTTGACCTCTTCCTCAAAATAACAACAATGACTAACTTTCAGCACAACAATCGCAGTGTGTAAAGACAAAAAGATTCATGTAATGCGATATATGAAATTGAGACTTTAATGACGCTGTCTTCTTCATTTACCATATAGACAAGAGACGACAACAAGACAATCAAAAGACACATATCTGAACAGCCTTGATGTTTTGTTAACTGGCTGCTGAGTAAGGTGAACGTCAAAACGGCCCAAAATAGTCACTTATGGCTTGGGATTGTTCAAACAAGTTCATACACTCTATGAATTAATGTTCTTGTAGAATGTACAGTTGGTTAAATGTACTCTTATATGTACTAGCCTCTTTTAATAGGTATTCATATGTTTGTAACAACATATTTATTAGAATTTTGCTGCTTTACAGTACAAGGTTTTTGTGAAGTTCTTGCCAAGCCCTTAAAACTCTATAACACGCACGGCCAAATTGCGGCTCGCAAGCCTCTGGCGCTTGTAAGATTAAAAGAAAAAAATTAAAAATCTAAATAATATTATCAAAAGTAATTTTATATACATGATATTGTTACAAGTAGAACTGTTGCTTATGATTCTTATACGCTTAACAGTTTTATTTGGTTTAATATTATTAGTTTTTCTTAAATCTTTATAGATGAAGTTTCCTTATGATGTGGCCTAAGCAACCAGTGAAATGCGCATAGAAATAGCTTATCCCATCAACAATACATTTCAGTGTTTTTATCAAGAATAAAAATTGGGAACTAAGCACGAATAACAAAATCTTTTAAATTAATCTAAATAATATTTAATAATTAATTAAAATTTTAATAAAATTGGAAGTAATGTTGTAATAATATTATATGCCACATTTTTAAAAGTTAAAAAAATAGATGTGATTTTTAGTTGAACTGTTAATTTTCAATTTTGATATTTTTTTCTTTAGTTAGTTTTGAGTTCGTCAAATTTAATTTTCATTAAATTCTTTTTACTGAAGGAAGGAATTTTACAACATGAAGTGTTTTATTAAAATTTATTGATAATTTTCTTGGCTGAGCTGGGGCTCGAGCCTGGGTTGGATTTACATGTTTCAAGAATCACCACATTTTGTCATCAGAATTGTCTGAGTTCTAACCTATGCACCACTGCGGTGCCTGCCAGCCAACAGTCAAACATCAATCTTTAACCAGTGGTACTGGTGGTTCGAAATTTTCTGTAATTATCATTTTTTTTTTTTTTTTTTTTTAATTTTATGTTACATGTTGCTTCCTTTCTATATTAAATGTTGGTCTTTCATGACTTTACTGGGCACATAACTTCTTCGAAATCCAACATTTTGTTTTAAGCTGGTTAAATTGGTGTGGCTTATGAAGTTATTCAACAAAAATCATTTAATCATTAAAAGTCAGTTATCGTCGAAGTTATACTATGTTCACACTTGGGTTTTTAAGCGCGTTTTAAGCCAACATTTGAGATGATTAAGATGACTGTTGATTAAGATGACTGTTGATTAAGAAAAAAATTAAAAATGGATAAAAATACTTCAATAAAGTTATCAGAAGATGATTTTAAACATATTAATGATGAAATTGTGAAAATTTATGAATTATGTATGGTCAAAATAAAAACATTAAGAAGAAATCGTGTTCTGTAGTACACCTGAGGGGTACGTTCATGGTGGCCGATTCTACATCATACTCAGTTTGAGGTATGTTCAGAGGATTTTATGTGATTATTGAAGTGATTTAGATGTAATCATGTCCAATTGAAGTGATTAACAAATTACTATAATGCATGGGTGATGATCTCGATTGTGATGTGATTTGAGCTTAGTCAATTTCGAGGAGCTTAAACCAAACCCAAGTGTGAACATAGCATTATAAACTATTTGAAAAATAGCTTTAATCTTTCGAGGGGATGTTGGGATGGTTGTAATCAATAGAAAAAACACATAAGCCCAGTTTTTCAATTAGGGCGGCTTATAATGTTATTAAAATAATTCTATCATATAATTTATGATGGTTACCCAGCTATAATGTTCTAAGACGATTTGTTGATTAAATGAAGCCTATCAGCAAGTTTCTTAAAGTAAAAGAAAAACATTATCCGGAATTAAATGGTAATAAATGGATTAATGACTGTATGCTATTAGCTGACATAATGTAGCATCTGCAATCCCTCAACATAGACTTATAACAAAAAAATAAAGGGTTCACTGATCTTATTCAAACAATTCTATATTTCATCATCATCAAAATCAGCTTTTTAAGCGCATATTTAACTACAAAAAAAAACCCATAACTTTTCTCGTCTGAAAAATAAATAGATTTCCTAAAATTGATGAGAAAAAAATTAAGTGAATACGCCAGTAAATTGCAATAAATAGATAGACTTTCCCCTGCAACTTCATGATTGAAATACTATAAAAATTTCTCAAAATTTCCTTGTAAATCCATTATTAAAATAAAAAAAAAATCAACTTATACCTTGTTACTTTCGGGGATGGGTATAAAAACAACAACAACGTTGGATTTTATGAAAAAAATAAGAGGCAGTCCTGGTTTTTGGCTCATACCTCAGCCATTTATGCACCGATCCGGCAGAATTTCAGTAGCAAAATTATAAGGAGCAGACGTGACAGAAATATTTAACAACCAAGGCTCCATCGTATCTGGGGTCTTCAGAAAATTCATTTCAACAGACAGACGGTCAGACGGACTGACTGTCAGATAGACAGACGGACATCGTTAGATCAATATTGTAGAAAAATCAAACGGATTGACAAATTTTTATATACCCTTCGGTGAGGGGTATAAGTATCGATTCGGCATTACATTTTGAATGAAAGTGCCACAGTATAATTGAAATTATTGGAACTTCAAGAGGGTCATAGTCTTAAACTGCAACACAAATTAACACAATCTGCAAATTAGTTTAGGAAACTTGCGCAAAAATAAAATTACCCCAATTTAAGAGAAGCTGTTTGTAGATTACTCTCCATATACGGCACAAACGCGCTAACGAACTATGAATGCGATTTCAGTAAATTCCCGGTCAAGTTACACAGAAAAAATTATTGCCGAATTATTTTCAAACAACCGCTTGTTTGAAAATTTTTTTAATTTCTATAAATATTTTTACTGATTCAATCAATATTTTTGTTTGATTTTTATTTAACCAACAAAAATGTGGACAACTCTTCAAAAATAAAATAAACGCGTTATTGGTGTCAAGTTTTCATAATTTTGTATGAAATATTTAACGCTCTTTAATGTTGTCTTCTTTTTGCATTTTTTTATTTGATCGTAAGCAACACTTCTTTATGTGAAATATAAGAACAACAACAAAAAACACACACAGTCTATTTTTGGACGCTTTAAAAAAGTGCAACTATAAGAAAAACAATAGCAGACACGACATTATAAGAAACAAAATCCCGTATTCAATTTTTTAAAACTGTTTGGTTAAATACATCAAATACAAAAATAGAATGATGACGAAAAACATATCGAGTCGGTCTGCTGCCGTTTTTGGTTACATTTCTTCTTTAGCAAAGGAAAGGATACAGCAACAGAGAGTGATAAAGAAAAAAAAAAACATTGTGTTGTGTGTATAAATAAGACTTCGTTCAAAAATTATTCCAACAAAAAAATGTGTTTCAAAGCCAGTCGGCGGCTCTGCTTTGCCGTCACCTTCTCATACAGTGCTTACTTGTGTGCGCGTCATTGCTTGTGCAAAAACTTTTTTTTTTTTTTTGATTTTGAATTTCAGTAAACTTTTTGTTTGATTCAGTTAAATTATTTGTTTGAAAAAATTAGTGTTTTTTTTCAGTAAACAAAATGCAAATAAATTGTTTGAATATGCAAATTTGTTTGTAGGACCGATTTCAGACAAAAAATTGTTTGATTCTACAAATTTTTTGTTTGAATTGGAAAAATAATTTTTTCTGTGTACAATCAATTAAAATATAATTCCATAACAACTTATGTTTTGAATATCTTATTTTTATGATGACTCTCGTAACAACAGATTATTAGATTCGGCTCCACCTGCAGTGAAGCTTGGCCATCTCTGCTCTATAACACAAAATATATAAGTATTCAAAAAAACATTAAAAAAAAGAAATAAAGCCATATTAACATTTATTTCTTACCTTAACTTTAAGGTTAGATAAAACGTTAGAACAAAATGGGTGGATTGGTTTTAAATGGCTTGATATGTGGAATAAGATATTGGGTTAAAGAAATTATTAATTTCGAAAAAACTAAAAAAGGTAAAAACAGGTAAATTCGGCGACCAATATGTAAAATAAAAATGTTAAGCCGTTTATGCTCGAATATGCGGTAAACAATATATTTAGCGAGCATAAAGACGATTGTACTGCGACTAACTGCCTGTTTTTAGATGACGAGCGTAAAATTCGATCGTTTAACTTACATTTAAAACCAGAAGAAATTTTTAAACTTTGTTTTTGTTATAATGAAATCAAAAACAAGACATCATGTTCATTACACTTAAAAACTTTTCGTAATAATAAAAATTTACAAAAAATTTAAATCATCGAAAGAACTGGCTTTTTTTTTATCATATAAGACGTTGTAGGATGTGTTTAGAAAAAATTGTAGCAAGCATTTTTTTTTTATTTATTTATTTATATTTATAAAAAATGACTGAAAAAATTGCTATGGCCATATATTTTTTAAAGACTAATCAGTATAAAACATTTTCATATCTTATCAAAAAATGGCTAAATTGCTAACCCTGGAGTACGGAAACTTGACTAGTAACCTTGAAAATAAATTTGTTTGAAATTTATGTACTATTATTTTTTTTTTTTTGATTAGTAAAGCGTGTTTTTATAAATTATCACAACTTTGAGTTGGCATCACTGCTTTATTTGAGCACCAATTTGACAGCTGATAGTTGCTTTTTGTTTAGTATGCTTTGAAATTTCATTATGAATCGACTTACACCAAAACAGCGCGTGCAAATTGTTGAAATTTTTAATCAAAATAATTGTTCTTGAAGATGATCCTAATCTATCAATTCGTCGCTGTTCAAATCAACTGGGGTTATGTTCTTCCACTTTATGGAAGATTTTAAAAGCTTTTAAGATTCATTACATCCACAGAAAATTACTGTTTGGTGCCCTTTATGGGCTGGCGGAGTAGCTGGCCCATATGTTTTCAAAAACGATGATGATCACAATGTTACTGTCAATGGTGAACGGTATAGGAACATGATTCAAAATTATTTCGTACCTCAATTACGTGGCATTAATCTCGCGCCACATGGCAGAAATCATATTTAAACATTAATTTCATAAAATGTTCTTTTCAATAAAACCAGTTTCATTGATGTTAAAACTATATTCCCTTGTTTTATTGTGATTAAAACTTGTGTCACTCTTGCGTTTTTTTTCTTTCAAGGCTTTTTCGAGGCCTTTTCTTAATATCTGTACCAAAAAAATTACTCATTTTGTAAGCATGGACCCAAATAGCCCAACATAAGTCAATACAAACAATCAAACAAATGTACAGCATGTAATAAATTTTAGTAAAAATCCATCCAATACTTGCACTTGCATTAAATGTAAAAAATAAACAGAACTAATAAATATATGAAGAACTTTCTACACTGGGCAAAATTGATTTGTGCTTCACCACATGCGTTTTATTTTTTAGTACAGATAAGTCAATACAAAATATTCAAACATTTAAGCAGCATGTAATAAATTAATTTGTTAAAATCATTCTGAAACTTGCATACATTGAATGTGAAAAAAAACAGTATTAGCAAATGAATGATGAATGAACTTCCTATTTTCTTTTACACGGAATGCAAAAAAGCCACATGCGCATGTGGTTCTGACGTATTTTTGACATCATCACACAACACGCAATAGCCATTGTGAATTTGTGGTGACGTTAAAATTACGTCAGAACCACATGCGCACTATAGGCTTTAGTACAGAATAAGAGTTAAAATGTTTTGTTATTATTTAAACCAGTGTTGTTCCAGTGGTCGAAATTATTTATGCAAATATATATACAGAAAGCATACATTTAAGTATGAATGAATTTACGTGATGCGATCATATGTTTTTTTCCGTCTTAGGGGATCGATTTGGCGAGGGACCAACCTCCGTCCCAAATGTTATCTTCCACTGAAGTCCGTAAATGTTTAATTTAATTTTGTAAGTTCAATAATATTAAAAAAAAGTACCAACTAAAAAACCCAAAATTAACAAAGTCTCCTCTTATAGTTTCTCTATCACTCTGAACTTATGATTCTTGGTTCAGTATTAATAAAATTTCAAAAAGTACCAATTAGAGAAAGAAAAAGTACCAAAATGATGCCCCTAACAGATTTTTATTTCTTCAAGATCATGCATGTTTAATTAAATGTTTCTAGGTTATACATAACGAAAATTCAAAAAGTACCAGCTAAATAACAAAAAAGTACCATAATTTTTCTTCTATAATTTTTCGCATATAATTTGAAGTTTCTAAGTTCAATATTATAGAAAATTTAATAATGACCACATGCAGCACGAAAGAGTAAAAGAAAGAAATTAAATTTCCAGTATTTCCCATTTGTGATGATACTTTTTTCCCACTTTGAAGTATCAAAAATTTCAAAATTGTAGTGGGATCCCATAATTTAAAATACATATATATAGAGAAAGGTTTATAAAAAAGTACCAAAATAAAGTAAGATTTTCGCCACTCAAACTTGCGAATTTAGAAAAAGTACCAAATTTGTGTTTGTACTTTTTTAGATAAATTAGAAATTTGCTTGAATCTTTTTTTCTATGTTTACTAGTTCAAAAGATAGATGGGGTGAAAAAAGTTCCAAATAAGGTTTTACCCGTTTAGTCCCCAAAAGTGCCGAATTTCAAAAAAAATTATCGGACACCTGAACAACGATAAGTTTTAAATTTTTTTGTATGTATATCTCTTCTAGCTTTGTTGATATGAGGTTACCAAATTTACCATTTTTTACCCCCTCAGAATTTAATAAAATATATATTGTGCAATTTTGTAACAAAATTGTGTATTTTTCGCTCAAATAGGTTGACTATGCCGATTTATATATAGATGATCTATATGTATTTTTACTGTATTTAGAAGAGTATTTAATTAAAGTTATTTTGATTTTTCTTCCTACTGGAAACGTGTAAAATGTTTCTTTTTTTCCAGAAAAATTCTGAAAGTAATAAATTGGAAAGTCTAAAAAATCATACTTTATGTGCCTCGGTAGGCTAGCTGGTAGCGAGCTAGTCTATCAGCGCCGAGGTTGCGGGTTCGATTCCCGCCAGAGACTCTGGTTTCTTTCCTGCAGACAAGCATAGAGCTTCGCGGGATTAGCTTAGGAAATTAAAAAAAAAATTAAAAAATAAAAAAAATAAAAAAAAAAATAAAAAAAAAAAATTTGTTCTATTTACGACTGCAAATTCATGTACACTATTTTTGACGACACAGATTAATTTTCAAACTCGGAAAGAAAGTTCGATTTTTAAAATAGTTTTTAGCAGAATTTTGAATTACTATATATTAAAAATTTTGCAAATTTTATGATGGATTTAATATCTAAATTTCTTAAAGAATTTCGAGAAAAATTTGGAGAAGAATTTATAAAAATAGCTAAAAACCATTTTCAAAATCGAAAATGTTTTGAAGATTAAAAGACTTTAAACTACGCGTATGGAATTTAATACAACAGATTAATTCTGATAGCATAAAAGCAATATCTGAAAAGTCTTTTAGTGTGTCTCATATTGCTGGGCTACTTTTGTGCACCTTTAACAAATATTTAAAAATATGTTCTGTATTTTGGTTTCAAAAAAATGGTTACCGTATAAACAGAAAATAACTTTTTCCCCACACAATATATAAAATATACATTTATTCAACTTTAGCTAAAAACGAAACGAAAAATAAGCCAAACAAAAACCAACAAGTGGCATTTTATATTTAAAGTCAATTCGTTCTCGTACTTAATGTTTAAATATGTATGAATGGATTTTGCTCGTTAGGATTTTGTTTTCCTTTATTTTCGCGTAAACTTTCCATACTCAGCGCACAATTTCTTCTACACAGCAAATACTCTTTTCGTTTGCGATTTCAAGGTATGGAATAACATTTTCACAGAGTAGCTGTATTTGCTATTATTCCCTGTTTATTTACCTTAAAGCTTGGCATTATTTTTTCTAACTTTCTTGTTGACATTTTCGGTAGAAAAAAACTAAAGAAAAAAAATTTGTTTTAAAAAATCTATAGGGGTTTGTACAAGTTTGTTGCCGTGTTGTTGTTGTTGTTGCTGTCATCATCAGGTGGAGTAAAGTGGCTAAAGTTGGTATACAATTTCGAAAAAAAAAGAAATAAATTAAATAAAATAATAAAAACAAGAAAAACCACAACGTACTTACACTACATATGTATGCCCTGAAGTTCGGAAAACTAGTTCGACTACTGCGAATTCCTTAGCCATCAAGAAACCACTACTTGTTTTATTAAAACATATTTCTTTTGAAAATTTTAGACATTCGAAAATAACGGGTTATTCATAAAACATACATAAAGCTGTGATTTCGATGAAGCTTATATTTCATTATAATGCTTGGACCTTCCCATTACATTGAAAACGGCAAACTCCTCTAAAGAGACTGTGTGGTTACAATAGAAACGGCAGGGCAATCTGTCCGTGAAAACCTGGGTTCGATTCCCAGTTCAGTCAAGAATGAAAAATTATCAATATAAATTTAATAAATTTCATGTCGTAAATTCCTTTCTTCATAAAAATAATTTAATGAAAATTAAATTCAATGAACTTTAGCCTGATTTAAATATCAAGATTTTAATAAAAACACATAAACAGTTGAATAAGTTAACCACAATACTCATTATTTTTATTTTTGCGGCTATTTTTAATTTTTTTTGTGATGACATTTCATTAAAAAAATCGGGTTACATTAAATAATGAAAAAAAGCCCTTCATTTTGGTTCAATTTTTATTTGCTTTTCAGGGCCATATTTCCAGGGGTCACATTTCAAAGCGCCTATCATCATATTAAACAACACATTTTAATATAAGGAATATCACACAAATATATATTTGAAAATTTAAATTTGTTCACTAAATTAATGACACTTTATAAAATAACAGATATTTAATAGCTAACAGCTTTGCCAGATTTGGGGCTTTGAAACCACAAAATGGATTACCCTGTGCTAATGTATTCAGATGATGTATTGGTTTTCCTTATCTATTATGATATATAAATTTAATGGATCTGAACTCAAGAAAATGTAAGCTAATTATTTTGCAGAAGAAGTATGGAATTCTGTAGCTAAACACTAAATAGGCATTACCTTAAAAGAGTGGAAACTTTCTTCGGAATTAGCTTCCATATTTATAAGCTGTGATTTAATGCACTAATGTTCATCGCAGGCTGTCAACAAGACCAAAAGTAACCAAGGGCTTATCAAACGCTGATGAAAGCAGTTTGATGATCCCTTTGCCATAAGTCAATTATATATTTCATTTGAAAGACCTGTTCTATAGAACGTCTCAGTAATCTGGGATTACAAGCATGGGGTACATTTTAAAAAATCGTACGGAAGCAATACATTTTATTCTGTCTTTGAACACTAAATTAGAATACGAATAAAAACTTGCCTTCGTATGAGATACATTCAAAACTAATTTATCTTCCAAACGTAAAAAAATTTAGGGTCAACATATCCTTCATGCTTTAATTGTTAAACGGTGAAGTTGTTTCAGAATTTCTACTTCGTAAAATTAAGTTTTCAGTTCCTATTTGCCCTTCCAGTAATTATATTCCCCTTGAACTTCAATACTTTCGGTCTATGGTAGTAATATATTTTATATAACATTTTATTTAGGAAATAATAAATTAATATTGTGTTAACAATTGAAAAATCAAATTTTTATATTAATATTTTTAATTATTTGAAAGATAAAACAAAACCTATTTGATATATAAATAAAATATTTTCAAGTAAAATTATTATAACTTGTAAAGTATATAAAACACCCATGTCACCACACGGTCTAATTATGCAAATCAAATAAAAAACTAAATAAATAAGTCTTGAAATTAGACTTTTTGATTTCTTAAAGGTCGGTTCCTACTTTTCGATTGGGCCCATACAAAGTCCACTCCCAAAAAATTTCATTTCTTGATCAAGAGTATTGAATAAAACATTCCTGGTTATTTTTTAATGCTAACGATTTTGCTGACAGCATCAGGACAAAAACCCACGACCTATTGTTTTGTATTTATGCCGATCTTTCTTTTCCTTTATTTCGGCGCCACTTATCTTACACCAGTGTTGCCAATTAAGCCATTTAGTGGCTAGATTTAGCCATTTTTCACCCTGTTTAGCCATTAAAAAATGAGTTTAGCCATTGGCCATTTTCAAATGGTTAAGCCATAAAATTTTATTTGTCGTTTTTTTTAAAGAATAATTTTTATTTTATTATAAAAATTTATAAAAGTAAAATAAACAGTTTTAACAATTTAAACGCCTTTAATTTAAATCACAACTTTTACAAATGTTGAAAATCGCTATAAACTATGAAGATGAAACATCTTTCAAAATAAAGGAACAGTGTTCCAATATTAAATTATAAATGGATCAACACAAATAACGCTGTTTTTTTCTGGTTGCAAGTATTTCAATAAAGAGATGCAGGCGGCAACAAAATTTTTTTAAGAAATTTCAGAATTGACTATAAAGTTGCTCTCACTTCCATGGTCTAATGCTGAAGTAGAGAGGGTATTTTGCCAAGTAAACATCGTTAAAATTAATTTAAGAAATAGGTTACATTTTGCAACCGTTAATTCGATTTTTTTAATTAGGTAAATATTTTTACCGTAAAGCCTGGTACTCTGTTCAACATTTCACGTGAAATGCTGTCAAAATGCATATGAAAAAAACTTGTGCGGAATATCCACGAAATAATGTTGATGGAGTTGTACTCTGTTTATTTTGTGAAAAAGTTCCGAAATGTTTCTGGCAACATTTTTTTTACAACTGCAAAATAATGTAAGCTGCCTTTATTTCACGTGGAATTTTATGCAAAAGCAAAAAATATGAACTTAATATTAAAAAAGAAATAAAAAATTAAAATAACACAATCGATAACAGTTTTTTATCCATATTTACTTTTTTTTTATTAAATTTTTTATTAAAAAAAAATAATTTTAGTAAAATACGTGTGGCGTTTGTTTACATACACGAAACAATGTAGCATACTTTGAAGGAATAAAAACGTCAAATTGTACAAACTCGCAAGATTGGTAACATTGATAAATGCCAAAATTTTCGTGTGGAATAATCAATGTTGCTCAACATTTTTCACAAATTTGAACAGAGTACTAGGCTTAACAATAAAATGTCTTTACCAACACCACAATAGTGGAGAGGGTACTATGCGTTTGTGGTGATGTTTGTAACACCTTAAAATATTGATACTTAGCCAACCTTTACGTATACCGATTGACTCAGAATCACATTCTGAGTCGAATTAACGATGTTTGTCCGGCTGGCTGGCTGTCCATGTAAATCTTGTGCGCAAAGTACAGGTCGCAAATTTGCAGATAATTTAATAAAATTTGGTACATAAGTTTTAATGTGGTGTAGGGTATCATCTAGGGGGGGTTGACCGACTATACTTTTTTACTGCTTTTTTATTGTAGATCTGGACTCAAAAGGTTGGGTTACTGTTGTCGTGATTATGATTTTCCTTCAAGTTATTTAAAACTAATAGATTTAATTTTTTAAATATCTATCAAAATATTAATTTACGTTTATTCTTATTTAAGAAATTGATCTTAACTTACAATTTCATCGTAAACAACTTTAAATGAATTATTTCTGTTTTGTTATTGAATTTTAATGTGTTTTTATTTAAAAAAAGCTTTTAGCCATTTTTTAGCACATTTTTAGCCATTTTTTCTTGTAAATTTAGCCATTTTTGGTCACCAAGTTTTGGCAACACTGCCTTACACTGTAACATTTTCAAACGTCTACTTTATGCATTTTTTAAACCAATTAATATACCAATTAGCCAATGAACAGGCATTTTTATTACAGTAAGGATTAAAGCCTAATCCCAATTCGAATTGATACTTATACTACTGCAGGGTAGTTTTGTTCTTTACAATAAAAAACTTTTTGTGTTATTTATACCCTTAAATATATATTTTCCTAACGAACATATAGAAAAGTATATATGTACATAACATACATATATTTATAAGTATGTAGGTAAATTTCAACTCTGAAATTTGAGTTTTTGCCAAAGGATATATTTGTGTATTGAATTTCATGGTATATTTATCTGCTGGCTTTTATCCCCTTTACTATTTGCACCAAATAAATAGAAATTGTGTACCAGTAAGTTTGTAAATAAAAATCACCTTAAAAAATCAATTTTGTTTTTTCCTTTTTTTTTATCAATTTAATTACCCAAATATTCTTATTGGTAGCTATTAACAGTTTGTCAGTAGAATTTCAACAAAAACAAGAATATGATTACTTTTAAATGGCTTTATTATGATTAATATTACTAATAGCGTATTTATTGCAAAAGTTCAGAAGAGAGATAAATTTCGCAGTATTAAGCCCTATTTATATTTGCAATATCACCTTGCAAGCACATTTGCTGTAGATGCAAAGGGTGTTCTTTAAGCGCGATAGAACAAAAGAAATGTTCAGATGTCAAACGAATTGGCATACTACGCTCATTTCAATTTAAGTATTGTAGATGGCGTAAACATAGTAAATTTAAAATGTATGCATCTTGTTGCTTTGGGGTTTAAAATAAGACTTACACAATAGCAAACCGTGAATACCGCTTGAACAACTCTACCAAATTATCTAAATTTACTGTGTTCAGCGATTGGGCTTATTTTTGGTTCGATAGAGTGAGACCTATCTATAACAGCCCCTACAGACTCCATTAGATACATAACAAGAAAAAAAGTATAGTCGGTCAAGCCCGACCATACGATACCCTACACCACAGTATTTAAAACCACATCATTCTTATGTGTCCATATTAAAATTAATTTATCTATGTTTATAAACTTCATTAAAATCGAAGTTTTTCTTGGGATTAAAAATTTAATTAACAAGGTTTCGTTTAAATGTGCTACATTCCCATTTCATACTATTGATAAACTGAAATTTATTGTTGAAGGGTTAAGCTATTCCTATGCGCATTTCACTGGTTGCTTAGGCCAGATCGTCAGGAAACTTCATCCAAAGATTTTAGAAAAACTAAAGATATTACACAAATCAAACTGTTAAGCGAATAAGAATTATAAGCCACAGTTTTACTTGTAACAATATCAAAGCTTAAACAAAAACAACAACAATAAAGAGTGAGTTTATCTTTTCTTACAGTCCCGGCTACAATTGCTTGAGTTTTTGTCAACTCTAAATGTATTTGTAAGTGGGAAAAGAAAAAACAAAAATAAAAACAAATTACTTTATTTTATTTTGCCAGTTCACTTTAATTTACACTGCCACATGCATATTAGTTATTAAAGTTTTTCTTGGGATTCAAAATTTAATTAACAAGGTTTCGTTTTAATGTGCTACATTCCCATTTCATACTATTGATAAACTGAAATTTATTGTTAAAATCGCTTTGAAAGTTTGTGAGAGGCAGAAATTGCCCCCTGCCTCACCACTTGGTCCTAGTTTTTTAAAAATGCATAGAGTATGTGTCCGTACAAATATGGATCTATCTATGATTTAAATTTCATTAAAATCGGTTTGATAGTTTCTGGGAGGCAGAAATTTTCCCCTATCTTCCTACGATTCCATTTCCATTTTCAATAGGATTGGTCCTTGTGCCAATAGGAACCTATGTCCCAAAGTTTATCAAATTAACTCCAAAATTTCGACCTGTACTTTGCGCACAAGGTTACATGGACAGCTAGCCTGCCATCCTGACGGACATCGTTAGTTCAACTCAGAAAGTGATTCTAAGGGCTAAAAAATCAGAGCAAGTTAAACTCTCTTTTTGGTTTAAAATGTGTTAAAACCAACAAATCTATAAATCATTAAACATATAAACCATCTTTAAACGCATGAAATTGGGCGTTTAAACTACCAGTACAAATCATATGAATTTGCCAACATTTGTCGTAGTGCTGCCACATGTTATTTTTTTAACAACATATAATACATGGGACACTGATTTATGGTTGTTGAGTTTAAACTACATATAAATTCAAGTTTAGTTCAACTAAACCAGCGTTTGAACCATCAGTGATTTATTAGGCATAAGTCGATCGGTATACTTTAAGGTGAGTCTAGGACCAATGCTTTAAGGTGTTACATAATACCCTCTCCACTATTGTGGTGTGCATATAACAAATTTTCGAAAGGGTACCCTATTTGAGACCCATAAACAATCGTGAAACCGAAAGAACAATATTAATTTAGGAGGTTAAAGTTTATGTTAACAATCATTGTGACGAATACTATAAATGTATGTATCTACATCCAGATGAGATTCGTTTGTCTTCAAGTAATTTTAGGATGGGGTTTGTATAGGACCTGTAGCTAGTTTTGGACCTTTCAGCAGAATATTTTTTTAATGACATAGAAACTGTCGTGAAAGTAAGTGTCACCCATTTGGATGTAAATATCAACATTTAAAAGGAAGCTATGGTATTTAAATCTATTTTGGGAGCAATGGTTAAAAACACACCGATTGCAATAAAATTTTGTAAGTTGATTTATATGATATGTATACAGTTAGGGACAAAATTGTTCATAAAATTAGAGTTATTGGCAAAATAGGCTATACATTTTTGTTTTATTTATAATTATTTAATATTTTTTAACTTTATGAAATGTGATCGAAACATGTCATGGTAACCTGCCGGCCAGGGTTCGAACCCGGCTACAGTCAAGAATGAAAAATTATCAATAACAATTTTAATTAGTTTTCCTGTTGTAAAATTCCTTTCTTCATAAAAATAATTTAATAAAAATTAAATTTGATGAACTTAAGCCTAATTAAAAACATTTAAACTTTGGTTTAAAAACCATAAATAGTTCAACAAAATAACCACAATAGTAATTATTGTTAAAGCTAAGGCACGAGCTCTACGTGTACATTTGTCCTTCAAGTTGTGCTGAAAAAGGTCGACAAGAAAACGAAAGACAAACACTCTATTTCGAAAAATAAGCTATTATGGGGGCTATGTGAAGTTATTGACTAATTATTAAGTCTATTTCCTTCGACCTTTTAATTTTATTTCTTCTTTTTGTTTTTAAGAAAAGCTCAAGGTCAGGTCACTATTTTCAATAGACTTTGTCCTTGTGATAATTTGACCCTACGTACCAAATTTTATCAAACTATCTCGATAACCACGACCTGTACTTGGATCACAATGTTTGCATGGGCAGCCAGCCATCCAGACGGACGGACATCGTTAGTTCGACTCAGAAAATGATTCTGAGACAAGCGCATAACACCCAGTCCACTATTGTGGAGCGGGTATAAAAATTAACCGTGCGGTTTATACACTGGTAGCGATATCGGAACTTATTTCTTTTAAAACTAAAGCCGCAGCTTGCGTTACAGTCATTGGGCATCGTCACTGCGTTGCGACCATTGATCTATTGTTTGAAAATATCGATTACATGGCTTAAGGCGAGTTGTGGTTAACAGGATGGCTCTACGTGCCATACGGCGCAAAATACTTTGATGTAGAAAAAAATTGTGCAAAAATAGAAAGAGTTGACCCAGAATAATAATATTTTGCATTGAGGTATATATGATAATAATAAATAAAATTTCAAGTTTTCAAAAATTCCGTGAAAGGATTCATATATCCTTTTTTAAAAAAAATTTAATTCGGCAACACTTATGTTGAATTGTTGTAAATTACCAAATCTATCTAAATATAATGTTAAAATTGATGTTCTTAATTCCTTATAAATTCTAGCATGAATTTTTCAACGATACAAACAATTTAAATATTTCATAATTAAAATATTTCATACAAGAATATAAAAAACAAGTAAAATTTGGTGTTCCGGAAGAAGCACAAACAATTACACTTAAACTCAAAATGTGGTAAATTTTTTTCTTTACATCAATAGTAAGGGCAATGGAGCATATATTCTTTAAAAAAACTAAAAAAACGGCGCACTTAGTTTTTTTTAAATTAAAAGTAAATATTGACGATTTTCATATTTTTTGCAAAAACAACCTGAATTTTTTTACGGCTATATAATAAAGTCTAATAACGTTAGAGATTTCCTTGAAGTTAAGCTCTTTAGAACGTTAATTTTTAAACACAGTACAACAACAGTGCAAAGAAAGTTATTTATAGCTTTTAATCTAAAGTACTAAATTATAAAAAATAATAAATGCGTTTTTAGCCTCTCAAAAGGATCACATATCTCTAAGTTAGAACTAAAATGTGGTTAGTTTCTCTCTTGATTCTTAATGGCGAACACTTAGTTTTTTAAACGGCAGAGAAAATTGAAAAAAGTATTCACTGACTCTTTTTTTTAGATACGGCAACAATTTGTTAAGATTCATCCAGAGCATTATTAGTAATAAGTTTAAGTTTTAAATAAAGTGTGGACTCATATCAAAGAAGAATATCCTTTTTAACAAATACTAACTTAAAAATTGTGGTACTTTTTTAAAATAAATTTTTTATAATTTTTTTCCTAGTACAGTGTAAATTCGATAATCCGGACTCCACTTATCCGGAATATTCGGTAATCCGGACAGAATTTTGCAGCTCATTGCGTATTCTATAAGCCGGATTAATTGCAAATATATAGTCCGGATTGAATAACTTCCGTTTTTATTTATTTTTTTATTCAAATCACAGCATGCTTTAAAATATACAGTCACTGCGTATTCTATAATCCGGATTGAATAACACCCGTTTTTATATATTTGTTTTATTCAATTCACAGCATGCTTTAAAAAATACAGTTAGAATACTGTGAAATGAGTAAGTGTGCACATGCGTTTTTTTGCTAAGAATTATTATAATTTTAAATAAATACATACATGCGGTAATCCGGATAATTCGCTACTCCGGATTGGGGTCTGCAATCAAATATCCGGATTATCGAATTTTTACTGTACATGAATTAAGTTTAATTTTTCTTGTAAAATGTTATTAAAAATTAGGACAAGTTTAGCGACCTCTAGCAGCGGCAAAACGCATTTTACATAAAAAAGGTTCTTCCTTCATGTAATTTATTTAGATACGAATACAGTACAGTAATTTTTTTAAACATTGGAACAACATTGTTTCACCTTATTTTTGTATATGGAACAAAGTACTGTGCAGCGACCGCTACCCATTCAATTATTTGGCCATAAGTTGATTTTGAGAAAAAACACTTGTCATTTGGTCTCCAAGTTCGTTTCCTGGGGGGCAGTTGGCCTATGCTTATAAAGCAGCAACAACGAACGCCCTGGATGCCAACATTGTTCATGTTATTTCTGACATACTGCCAGCAGTGCTTAAATTTTAGGGATTAATATTTTATATTTACAATTTTGTTGTTGATTCCAATAGAACTTCATATTGAATTTTTAAATTTCAAACACTTCATATATGGTGGCGTTGAAAATTTTAAAATAAATATGAATTTCTATAGAAAACCACAACAAAATTATAAAATATTTTGTACGTTTTACGAAATAAAGCCGTTTAAAAATAAACACCCTTACCAACCCGTGCAGTTTACCTCATATTGTTCGGCGCTCTGAGACACAATAAGGGTTTATATGATATCGCTTAAAATTGTCATTTGTGCAAATGGGCTAACTTGCGAGACTCGTTTCATGAAGAACCTTTTTAATTTTTGTGTAATTTTAAACAATTAATGTCAGTTTGTAAGAAACGTCTGTAGAAAAATAAATTAAAAAGAAAATTGAAAAATATAAAATTAAAAGTTGAATCTTGTGATAAATAAGTGAAATTTGCTTAAAAATGCACAAAGAAAGCCAAAAGACTAATTTGCTCAAATTATTGCTAGAATTTATTGTTTGTGATTTATAAACACTTTTTTCATTGAAATCGACGTAAAAAGCATTAAAAAAAATCTGTTTGTATAAATGCACAATTGAACAGCGCAAGTTTACGAGTCTAAATTGTTTGGCAAATTAACGAAGGTTGTGTAAATGAATTCTCATACAATCCTTGACAGTTCATTTGCGAGGGCGTAAAAATGCACAGTTTGCACAGATTGTGAGACTTTTAAGCGATATCATGAAAACCCTTATTAATTCATTATAAAAAATCTAAACTGTAAATGGCTTTAGAAATATAAAAAAAATATGAAAAATTTTGGTTTTAATTAAATTTTTTAAGTTATGTTTCTAGTTTAGTAACTTTCTAAACCACTTGCAAATTTCGAAAGGGTTTATTGAATTATGAGCAAAAGTACGAAATACGTACATGTGTGTATATCGAGTAAACTTATATATTTATTACACCTAGAAAATAAATTGAACTTATTAAGCTTAGCTTTTATGCATATCAAATATGTTTTCCTTTAAAACTTTGATTAAAAGTTTGCAAACTCTTATAGCTTTTCATTACTCCAATCAATTAGAACATCACACACAATAAAGTAACTGCATGTATGCTCTTTAATAGAAATCAATAATAAAATAATTACTAGCGATAAACAAAACAAATGTTTGGTTTTTATAAGAAAACATCTTTCTAAGTATTTTAAACATAAAACGCTAAAATAATGTAGACTCATTGTTACCTAAAAAGTAATAAAGAAAAGTAAAAAACTCTGAATAGATAGCTAAAGAAGACGCCTCAAAGTACAAAAAAAGTCAAAAACATAAAAATAAACTTTTTCAACAATGATGATGATGACTTGAGGAAATACTTTTAATGCATTAATGATTATAAAAATAATAATAAAAATAAAACAGAGTGAAAACAACAGACAAAAAAACGGAATTTCTTTAAAATAAACTTTCTTGTTAGATAAAATGGTAATTCGTGAGGGGGCTTTTAAAAAGGAGAGCTATTTGTTATACAATTTTTTTTTAATTATTTCTTTTAAATTTTGTATTAAGTTACGTTTCTTTTTAAAGTAAAATTTGCTGTAACGAAATAGAGGATTTCAAAAAACTTTTAGCTATAATGTACATCTGTAAAGTCGTTAGGAAAAGAGTCCTTAATTATATATACCCAAACTATTGCACGCAGATAAAAATATGGAGGCAACCGTATCTAAGAGCAACATACTATGGTAAGATTTTAATAATATTTGTGTTTGCATATAAGCTATACTATGGTTAAATATGACCATAATATGGTTACAATTAACAATAATTGGCCAAAATCAACTATAATATGGTCAAAATTAATCAAAATTAGTTTTTTCAAAAGGAACCATATTTTGGTCAATATTAACCATAATACTTGTAAAAATGTACAAAACTACGTAAGTTAATGTATTCAGCTTTTGTATAGAGCAAAACCCTCATAATTTTGTTGCTTTTAAGCATATTATTTTAAATTAAAAATTTAACATGCAATGTTTTAAAATATTATAATATTATAAGTTCTATAAATAATAACAGTCTATCGATAACATACGTATATTTGTTTGACATTTCAATATTTTTTATGATAATATATATATATATATATGATATGATAATATATATGAAATATATATATATATATGTTCCTTTAACTCCCATTGGAGCATAGGGCGGTTAAATTTTGAAGGCTGATGTTGAATGTGAACCACACTTAATTAAACGTCAAGCTTTTTTGCATTTCATTTGACATTTTTCAATCTCAGACAAAATCAATTTGAACCATGGAAAGATACACAATCGAGCATCGCGTTAAAGTTATTCAGGCTTATAATAAAAATGGGCATTAAAATCAAAATGCATGTCGTGCACTTCGTGATTTGTGATGAGGCACATTTTTACCTCAGTGCATTCGTCAATAAGCAGAATGACCGCATTTGGGCGAATGATCTAAGAGTGATTGTCGAAAAACAATGCACCTACAAAGAGTGACTGTTTGGTGCGTTTTACGGGCGGTCGGCATCATCGGGCCGTATTTTTTCCAAAATGAGGCCGGCCAGGCAGTTACTGAACTTTTTATGGCCCGAATTGGAAGATATGGATGTGGACGATATGTGGTTTCAACAGGACGCTGCCACTTGCCACACAGCTAACGAAACAATGGCTCTTTGAAGCGACAAATTCAATGGCAGTGTTATCTCACATGGTGGCGATGTCAATTGACTGCCAAGATCATGTGATTGGAAACCGTGGGACTTCTTTCTTTGGGGTTATTTGAAAGAAAAGGTGTACGTCGATAAGCCAGCAACAATTCAAGAGCTAAAGGATGAGATAATTCGGCACATTAACGGCATAGAACCTCAATTATGCCTCTGCGTCGTCGAAAATTTGGACCATAGGATGGAGGTGTGCTGCCGAGGTCGCGGCAGCCATTTGGCCGATATTTTGTACCATATATAATTAAACCATTCCAATATTATCATAATAAAAAGAAATGACAATAATTTTCTAAATAATTTGTGTTTTATTCAAAATCAACATCGGCCCTTAAAATTTAACCACCCTTTATAATCATACTCTTTACACTCGGTCAGTTTTCCTATGCAAATATATTTGCACTGTTCTCCAAAATAGAAAAAATAGCTACTAGTATCATAACACCTTAACAAACAAAACATTAATTCATTTAGATATAAAAATACATGTCAATGCACATATACGTTCTAGAAATGTACTAATTTTGGGGTCCCGGCTAACATGCCGCTGTACACTGATAGAAAAATGCATCTTCGAATTGATGATGCCCTAACATCAGAATTGTGACATCAATGTTACTACAAATGGCATCAATGATGCTAAAAGTAAACTGTATATATACAGTTCAATCCACTAACTACATTAGCATTACATATGGCATATTTTTTGCAATTCGAATGATGACGATAATTAACCAGGCACATACACTTTTGTCTTTCTAAACTTTTAGAAATATGAATTAAAAAAAGTACACTTAATTTAATATTATATTTATCCGTTGAAAGCAGCCTCCATTTTTTGAAAGTTTAAGGCATTTTTTATTTTTGTTTTGTTTGTGGTGTTCAAAATAAGTTTGTTAGGTGAGTAAAAACAGTAAATATATTGTTGTGGGTAAAACGCATTAAGAATTACATCTTGCTTGAAATATTAACATATTTCCACAAAAAAAATGAACGAAAAAAGAATAATAAATTGTATGTGTACTAGTGTTGGGATACTGTCGATATTAATCGATAGTTCAAATTTCACTATCGATATTACTATCGACTGAATGTTTGTACTTGAGCAGGAAAACTTCAACTAGTGTTTTATCAGGCTTCAGTTCGTTGGTTTTATTACTTTATTGAACGTATGAGACGTATGTATGTATGCACATTATGTTAGATGACAGTTTTTCTGTTCCTTTCTGAAGGAACCGAAGTAGCAGGGACTCCAAGATATTTTATTGCAACTTTAGATAATTTTCTAAATTGGTTTTGATTCTCAACCCAAAACGTAATCAATCTAGCGGACTTTTCCTCTAATAGTCGTTCATTGTTTTGTCCTATGCTCGCAATTGCAATTCCATTTGGATTTGCATTTTTTTTTTTACAAAATTACAAAAATATTTGACATTTCAGTCCCTATGTAAACATGTACAAATTTAGACTTAAAGACCTTTAATTAGCAGTAAAAAAGCACATCTAAGCAATCCATACCACCTGCCATTTTTGCTGTTTGTATTTATTGCTCTAATTCAGCACAAATTAATAATAGTAAGTAAAAACTTGCGGCAAAAAACTGTGTGTGTATAGCTGCTGTTACATGTCTTCATAGCTGTATTTTATATAATAGTAATATCGATATTCTTCCTATCGATATTTGAGGACTATCGATAGTATCGATAGTTTCTCAGCACTGAAGCGTACCCTGTATGTTATTGGTATTGAGGAAATGTTGTGAATGTTAAAAAAATAGCAACGCTGGATTTTTTAAGTGCCCGTTTACGTTGTTCGTTTTCTTTTGCTGAGATTCTTACCTTGCACTAAGAAAAAGTACTGAAAATACTACAGTAGTATGTACTGAATTTTGCATCACTGGTAACAATCCGACTCAACATAAAGATGAGAACATTTCATTGCGTTCTGGTTTTCGTAAAAAAAAACACAAACTTCGTTATGTTCGTTTAAGCACATTAATGTTTGTTCATTTTAGTTTTGCTCAGTGCCCTTTTGGTTGGTAAAGACAACACAAATTTATTTACAATAACGAACTACATATCTGTTGAATATATAATGAATGTATACAGAACTACTACAATTGTACTATTTTATAACGAAAAACAGAACACTACATTATGTTTGCTACTTTCGTGGAAATAGTTATGAACGATATTAAATGTTGTATACTAATACACAAGCACTAAAAAATATATATCGTTTTGGGTGTGCGTAGTACGCTAAATAGTGTTCGGTTTGTTTTCAAACACTTTATTTTAGCAGTATGTCATTTGAGCGGCATCACAATCCTTAAATATGTCATGCCGAGAGGACGGTGAAACTTAAACCCTACACCATACGCGAAAGCGCTGAATTTTTTCCGTGAATTCAAAAGCTGATTTTGAGTAAAATAAATATTTGTTGCGGTTTGTAAAAGTCAAAAGTTGTTTTTCAATCTATAAAAGTCAAGTTTCGAGTGTTGCTAATTTTTATATATACATACATGCATATTAGGGAAGCCAATCCCGAAATCCCGGGATCCTGGTATTTGATTTTTTTTGTAATCCCACATCCCAGGATTTGCGAAAACCAGTCCCGATTGGCATCCCTAGTATATTTATGCTTTTATCTACTTAACTTTGACTCCTTTAAATGTCGTTTGAGCTTCTTTTCAATGTTGTATAAAAAAACTATTTTCTTTGCTTGAAATTGCTTGACATTGCAAAATATAGTAAAATCTACTTATTTAAAATATAATAATTTAGTGTTTGCATTTATTTAGAATACAAACAAAAAACAATAACAATAAAACACAAAAAAAAAAATATAAAGACGAAACAAAAAACAAATTATAAAAACTGTATATTAAATACTTTGCACTGAAAAAGCAGCAATTTAAGCAACCTACGCTCGCTTGTAATAAAAAGGCTTGAAGTCGGCATACAAACATATAATGGATTTATACATCTACCTTTATAAACCCTTTTCTGAGAGAGAAGTAAAAAAATAGGTACCTCAAAGGCATTCATACATGCACAATACAAACAAGGAACTCTATCTATGGTCACAGAGAACAACAGCAAAGAAAGAACTACATACAAATAAAAAATTAAGAAAATCAACAACAAAAACAATACGAATAAAAGGCACCCACTACAACTGCATCATTCACATTCAAAATGTTGCACAACTACTGAGTTTGTACTTGTTTTTTTTTTTTTTTTTGAACAGACAGTGGCAAGAACCTTAAGGAATAAAATGTAAAAGAAAACAGCAACAGAAAAAGAGGCTTTTTCTTTTCAATATATACAATCCTGATAAGCAAAAAAAAAAAAAACGTTGCAACAACAAGAAATATACTAGCGGGCGACTTACATATTTATAAACATACATGCAGTACTCATGCAAGTATCAAGGTACAAAGTACTCAGGCAACATAATAGCTGAATTCGTTTTAAAAATTTCTGTTGTTTTTTGTGTTTTGTTTTGATTTCTGTATCTTAAAAAAAGGAGTATGAAAGTATAGTCGGGCAACCCCAAGCATAATATACCCTAAACCATTGAATGGTGCCTGATTAGATCTTATGAACAGTTATGGACCTAGTAGCATAAAATTTTGTTATGAAATTCAAATTTATCTAAGAGCTATTTGGGAAAAATTAGATTTATATACTAAATTATTTATACTATTTATTCGGTAGAAGTTATGGAACTAAAGGCCAAGCCGAGAGCAACGGTAATAACATTTATAATATCTACTGGCAGAAAGTTTTTTAGAATTGTATGGGAGCGATTGTCAAATATGAATCGAAAATGGGTATGTGATTGCGGTTACAACAAAATATTTTTAATATGAATCTTATCATCATTCAAACTAACATAATTTAAAGGTTAACAGACAGAAATGCTTTATTCTGGAAGGACGTTTGCATGGGGACTATTTAAAATCAAGGATCGATTCACAGTATTCGCAATTGGTGTAGTTCGACGCACAGACAGACAGCTGACCATACTGACGGACGGACGGGCGGATAGACATGCTTCAATCGACTCAAAAAGTGATTCTGAGTCAATCGGCTTACTTAATGGTGGATGCATGACTAAAATTTAAATGCATTACAAACTTTAGCACAAACGCATAATAACCACCTTATGTAGAGCAATGAAGAGTAAAAATTAAATGCCTGCAACACATCATCATCAACAACAACATCGTACTCATCGTAGTTGCCGTCGACAACGTCAACATTATCATCTTTAACAACATCGTCATTGCCATGCTCTATGTATAGAATGTTTTGTAAGAAAATAAAAAAAAAACAAAAGAGAACAACAGTCGCATAAAAAGAAAACAGTAACCATCAAGTTTTGTGCAGTATTTTCGAAAGTGAACTCAGAGGCGTTATTTTTACTCCTACAACATTCAACATAAGTAAATTTATTTTACACTTAAAAAAACTACTCTGCGTTAAAATAAATGAATTGTTAAAGAAAGATTTATTAAAATCAATATTGTTGAAAATGAAATCTTATAATGCAGCTGCTTACTAATTTAACTACATTCTTGGCTATTAGTTGCTAACTAACATGAATAGCCAATTATTTTTCAGTGATATTTTAAGTCAAATAATATTTTAAGTATTTCGAATGCAATTGAATCATGTTCATTTAAATTCGTACTTTTAGTCCAGAGTTACGCAAAGGCAGCATTAAAATATCCAAGATATATGTACCAGCTAAAACAATATAATGGAGCCAAAAACAATTACTTTGCTTATTTGATTACACCTGATCCTCTTATTCTGAGGGGACATTAATATATTGTCTTCTGAATTTAATTTTCCTAGATTGCTTGGTATACCAACCCAGTGTTGCGCCGAATATTTTAATGCGAATAAAATTAAAATGTATTGAATTTAGCTCTTTTTATGTACCAACCCCCTTTATTAAATTTCTGCAAAATTGTCGAAAGACAAGTTATGTTTATAACCAGTAAGAAAGTATAGTCGGCCAAGCCCGTCCATTTGTTCAAGTGTCCAAGTGTTAGAAAGTGTACCCTATTTGTGACCCATGGCTCGGCAAAACAAAATTAGGTTAATATGAGGTTAAGGTTCATATAAAAAAGAGTTCTTTGTTCCAAATATTCTCTAAACATCAACATCTCTATAAGATTTGTCTATCTTAAAGCGATTATAGAGAAAGGAGCTATGGTCAATTTGAACCTACCAGCGCAACATTTTGTCATGACAGTAGCTATTGTGAAAGTTATTGATTACATTTTTATGTCAATACCACCATTAATAAAGAAGTGATGGCATTAAAAGCTATTTTCAAGTATTTGTATGAGAGCTGTGGTCGTTTTAAAAATTTGGTAAGATGATTTATGTTGCAACAAGATATTTTTGGACCAAATTAAATCTGAATACCAACATAATAAGATAGTTTATGGGCATAAAGACCCCATACTGGAAAGATGTTTGTAAGAAAGCCATGTTAAATTATGGACCGATGATAACAATTTTCAATAGGCTCCGTCCTTATTACAATTGAAACGTATGATGCAAATTTCATTTAATTATCTTCAAAACTCCGGACAGCCCGACCACTAGTGTGTGGTGGGTATCAAAAGTATTTATTTCCATTTTGTTTCTGTAGCTTAAACGCTCTCGTTCAAACCATTTGTATTAGGGTAAGATACAACAATTGACCAAATTTCACCTTTGTTCATTTAATGAAACTCTAACGTCCCAAGTCTTTTTTTCTTCTTCTGGTTCCTGTGAGAAATAATGAACAGGTTTGCTTCGATTATCGATTTCTCTTACTCTTCCTTTAAAGTCGTTGTGTAGTTTAAAGCCTTTTCCAAAAACTTATTTTTGTTCTATAGTCATAGGAAGTACAATATTGGGGAATCCTTCTTTTTAAGTTGGTAAAATTAGAAATTTGCTTTTTATTTTTATTATGTATCGTATTTTAATTTCAAAAGTGTGAGGAATTGCGGAGTTTTCAGACCAGTGTAATCAATAAATAATAATAACAAAAATATTTAAGAAAAAAAGCAGTATCTAGTTTTGACAAAGTGAATCCTGTCGCAAAGGTTATGATGATGCAAAAATTAAAAAGAAATTTTTTGGGAATGGTCTTGTAGTTTTTACGAAAAAAAGCTTTTAGGCGGTCATACTGGTTAACAAAATGTTATTCTCTAAGGAATATTTAAAAATGCACAAATACAAAACAAGTAAATAATTAAAGTTTTAAAAGAACTATGATATTAAGGGATAACTTGCCATCAAACAACAAGACGTTGGAACAAGCGTAATCTACGTAATATACTGCGGGCAATAGGCAAACATATAATTAATTATAAACAAAACGAGATGAGAAAACGATGAATATTAGACAACACGTGGCATCAATAAGGAAAAGGAACTACATCAAAGGACTGCAAATATATAATTCTGCAATCACAGCCCAATATAGGGAAATTGCAAAACAGTTAAGAATTTAGGGAGAAATGCTAAAAGGAGATACTTGGAAAATTAGTCCAACGAAGTAGTGTTTCAAAAATTCTGGCCAACAGTAGAGAGCTTCACAATATAATTACTCGTATATCATATCAAAATAAGAATGCCAATCATTTAATCGAGGGTAATAATGGTCGACTTCTTACTACAACTGAAGAACAAAACCAGCGATGAAGACAGCATTTCGAATAAATAAGCAGCCGCACCCGAAATTGAAACCTCGACCCTACACTCATTGTAGAAATACGAGATATGGAAGAAAAAGTGACTTCCATTCAAAATTAAAAGAAGCCCTTGTAAAAGGCGAAATTCCGCCAGAACTTTTACAAGCAAACTTCTAAGTATTAGCTGAAATACTCACACCGCACAAACAAAAGGTCTGATATTGGAGCACCTACCAGCGGAATGGACAAAAGGGGCCATAATCACTCCCCCGAAGAAACATTACTTTACGGACTGCAATAACTGGCGAGGTATAACACTGCTTAACACTATTTACAACATATTAGCAATTATAATAAAGAGCAGACTATGGTGTTTAAAAGAATCTCTGAGAAACGAACAGGTTTTTTTAGCGCGCACATACATAAGTTGATTAGAACAACCAAATACTTTCCGAATTATAACTGAGCAGTCCATTGAATGGCGAACAGCAGTTGATATTGTCTTTATTGATTCCAAGAAAGCTTTTGAATTCATAACACGGAGTTCCATTTGGGAAGCTCACAAAAGCAAAGGCGTACCGGCAAAAATAATTCGCATTATCTAGGCGACGTATTCCAACACCACCCTCGACGACGAAACAACAAGCGATCCATTTATATAAACAATGTAGTTAAACCAGAATGTCCCCACTCGTCACTTAATTGTGCAGTGTTGCTGGACGAAATGAGTAGTCCACTTTCAAACATCGCTAAGTCAAAAAAAATTAAAATTCTGTAAATGCCGCCATTTTATTTGTTTTTATAATGCCTTTCTAAGCCCTTATCAATCTCGTTCAAAGCGCTGTAAGTTACGCGTAAGTTCTGGTTAAATATTCAATACTCCTGCAAAACACTCTATATTGTTTAGCAATTCACTTTCCAATAACTCTAAGTTACATATAAACTTTCAAAAGTCGCCAAGTTACGTTGTTACTTCTGCTCCAAACCACTATTGTGGTGTGGGTAAAACAATTTCTCTCTTAATTTAAGTTACATATAATTTTAGAAAAGTTACAAAAATTTTACTCTGCAACTATACAACATTTAACACGATTTCAGAAAAAGAAAAAACTCATATCATCGTATTTTAAAATGAAACACAAAGCTATAAAACTAGAAACGTGAGGCAAACAACATATTGTGGCAAACGTGATTTAAGTTAATTTTTTCACCAAACGTAAACATTATTGTTTAGGAAATAGAATTTTAATTTTTGACAAATTTATTTTAACCACTTGAAAATATAACAATGAACCAATTAAAATGTATAAGTAAGTACTAGGGTATTCATTTAATCGGGGTTTCGCTTTAATCGGTTAATCGCTCGATTAATTAACCGAGGTTTTGGTTTAATCGGTTAATAATCGGTTAATTTTGTTATTGATGGGTTAACCGATTAATAAAGTTTTGTTATAAATTAAGTAATTTCAATTAATAAAAATGCAAAAATTATTTATTATTGGAGTCGTTAAGTAAAAAAAAAAAAAAAACAATAACATAACGAACAAAACAATTCTTCAACTAAAACGAGCAAACAAAAAAGTAACTCATAAATATGAAAAACATGTTTTATAGTTAATACATAATATTTTCATGTATTTATTAAAAAATTAACTGAGATTTTTTTATTAATTATTTCAATAGTTTGAGATTTTATAAAATAATCCTTTGGAAAAATAATTTGGTTTAAATGTTTAGAATTTAAGCAATTCTTTTCTTGACTTGATTTGGAAACAATTCTTTCACTTATCGAAGATGTTTGAGAAATCGAAAGCAACCCATAATACAGATTTAAGATTACGCATTGCACATGTTTACAAAATTCAACTGTTTATTATGACGTCACTTTAGCATATTACACACATGTTTGTTTGCTTGTGTTTCTATATTTTAGCTGCACTTATACGCTGATGTGACGTAGATGGGCACAAACATTTCATTTTTTAAAGCTGAATGCGTTATCTTGGTTTCTTTGTATCATGATACAGATTATCTAATTTCTCAGTCCTTTTCCAGGATATCTCTCAACATATAACATTTTCCATTATGCCATTATTTCGGCTAATTTTGTTAAAGATTGTTAGTGTTACAATCGAGAGTTTCTTCTATTGTAAGGTCATCATCTGACTCATCCTGGCAAAGCTCAGCACCGAACAAACTAAAAAAAATGTTTTTCCGAACCCATAGTTTCTGTTTTTGTACTGTATTTAAAGAATGTATTGCTCGAATATATATACCTTTTTTATATGAGACGAAACAAAACACTAAAAAATATGTTATAACACTTCAAAAAACTACAAAAATTTGTAACATCGGTTAATGGACTGAAATTAACCGGTTTAATCGTTAATCGAAAATTGCCAATTTTAAATTAACCGATCAGTTAATCGGGTAGTAATTAATCGGTTAACCGATTAACGGTTAACCGAATGAATACCCTAGTAAGTACAAATTAATTTAAGTGCTTATATTTATAAAGTCCAAAACTCTGATATGAGATCGGGGACAACGTCACTGGTTTTAATTTCAAAAGACGCCAAAAAATAATAATAATAACAAAATAAAAGAGAACCTTAAAGAAAAAACAAAAATAAACAATCTACAGACATAAAAGTTACTTGGTTACCAATTCAGCCGTCATATGAAAATTCAGACCAAAAAAAAAACGACAACAACCAGGAGAAACCCAGTTAATGTATGAATCTCTGTTCGGCCGTATGAATATAGTGGTTTTCTGTTAAGTTTCTTATTCTTTATGTTTTGTGTTTTTAATTCAGGTCTTTAACAGAACTGACACATATCTGTATATACACAGAAACTTTGCAAAATATTTAGAAATTCGAGGGTAAAACTTACAAGTTTCCTTAAAATAAAAGATTTGGAAATTTCTTAAATTTTAATAATAAGTTAATCCAACTTATGAGATTGTTATTCTGATATTGTTAACGTAGAATATAAATGAGATTGTTATTCTAACAATTTTTTGGCATGTAATAGTGCATTTGTGTTAGCTCAGCCCGCCCGTAGAAGATAGCACCGACTCCTAAGAAACTGAGCATCCTTTTTTAATTGTTTAATATAAATATTAAATTAGTTTCCAGTAATATTGTAAATTTTGTTGAAACTAATAATTTAAAGCCATATTTTTCATTTTTTAAATGTCCGCATTAGCCACTTTTTTCAAAAATATTAATAGAGCAACACGTTGTGGTTGATAAACAACCCACAAATTATTTGTGGCAAACCATTATTAAACATAATATGTTTGTGGCATCCTTATAGAAAGCTGACTTAAAAAGTAGCAGTGAACAAGGTTCACTGAACATTTAAACCATATGAGTAGCGCAGCACAAAACGTACTTGTTTGCTCATTTAAATTTTTGGAAGATTGAGGTTAATTTATTTCGCCTCCTTAAAAAACTGCATGAACCTAGAGATGATATCAAGTTTTTTTTTATCATGAGATGCATCAAATCATCAAAATATTATAAGTAACCTCAATAAACATTTTAAGGCAAATATTGTAAATAAAACTACAAAAAAAAAAAACATTTGTTAAAATATGCGAAAAAGTACGTTTTGTACTGCGGCTGCTCGTTTGGTATAATTTAAAACAAAAACTAATTTTCGAATTTTGGTTTTGTTTTAAATATAATTTTCTCTGCGAACGTTAACGTTCGAAATCGACGAAAGGCTGTTAATTTCATTTTCTAAAAAAGACCATCTTTTATTTACCGCAACTAAAGTTGGTACAGTCCATTTATTTTTCTTTCAAGTTTTGCTATAAATATCTTTATATAGTCGTAATAAAAGACTGAACTTTGCGAAATTTTAGTGTCATGAGTTTATTTTAAAATGATGTGTCGTTGAAGACACTTAATTCATATTAAGTATAGTTGCAAACAAGTTAATCAAGTTAGTGGTTCAAGCTACGAGTTATGCTTAAACCTTAGTTCTGACGAAACTTATAAGAGTCACAAAAAACAAAAGATAGTAATTTATGGAATAAAGACGAACGAGGATGACCAAGACTGCAATTATTTTTAAAACAATGACAAATCATAAAAGGATATACAACCTACTTGTTCACAATAGTAGTTCGTGATGGCTTGATGAGATTAACAACACAGGTTAAATTTAATGAAATTCTATTATTTCTTTATTGTTAACTTGTAACGCAACCTTATGTTTTAATTCCTTAAATTTAAGAGATAATATTCAATACAATTGTAAATTAAACTAAGTTATTTTAACTTACTTTTTGGTTTCAAACCACCAACTCTTCAATTTGAGAATATAAGGCACGTTGTGCGCAACTACTTGTGGTTCAAAAGGCAATTATTTGTAAAAAAAGAAAGACCGGATGTAAAATTTTACAAATGGTCAAATATAAATGACAAGTGCATAAATAATGTTCAATAAAATATTGTAAATAGAAAAACTAACATCGGTTACTTTTCAGGGCTGCATATTCCGTACTTTAACAGTGGCGGCTACACCCCCCTGCAGTATGACAAGAAGCCTTCGAAGTCATACTCCTAAATAGAGGACACATCCAATACCGCCAATCTGGCAGCCGGGCGCACAATTATACCAGTTGTTGTAAGAATCTTAGCCTTTCGTACCTGTCCGTCATTTGCCACAGTAGTTTCCATAATTTTACCTCTTGGCCACACGTTTCTTGGACTCGACGGATCAACCACAATAACTAAGTCGCCAACTTGCAACGGTTTAGTCTTTTCATGCCACTTTGTTCTTAGAGTTAAGGATGGCAAGTACTCTTTTACCCACTTACGCCAAAATGTATCTGCGTACTGTTGAGAAGTCAACCAGTTATGCTTCAGTGCTGTGCCGCTGTCATCGTACGTCGCTAAAGGTTTCATGCCATTTGATGAATACACCAGCAGATGATTTGGCGTTATTGCTTCAGCATTTTCGTGTTCAATCGGAACGTAAACCAATGGACGAGAATTTATAATGTTTTCTACTTCAGCTAACATTCCCCGAAGTAGTTCATCACTTGGTCTGCGTGTATGTGAAATATTATAAAAAACATTCTTTACCGATCTTACGAGCCTCTCCCACGCCCCTCCCATGTGCGGAGATGAGGGTGGAATAAAGGTCCATTTTGTAGTAGCCGTGGTAAAAACACGTATTAGTTCATTTTTATCAACCTCTTTCACGGCTTCTCGAATTTCCTTCTCAGCACTGACAAAATTCGTGCCATTGTCGCTGAAGAACTCTCTCGGCGTGCCACGGCGACACATAAAATTTCTAATCGCTATTATACACGATGAAGTATTTAGCGAATTAACAACCTCTATATGGATAGCTCTTACCGTAAGGCATGTAAAGAGAGCGCCGTACCTCTTTTCCGTGTGTCGACCAACCGTCACCATAATTGGGCCAAAGTAGTCCACACCTGTATATGTGAAAGGCCGACAAAATGCTGCCAACCGGGCTTCTGGTAACTTTGCCATTTGTGGACAGTTTGGAACAGCTTTCTTTATTTTGCACATTTGGCACTGCTTCAATATATTTTTAAAAACTGCTCTCAACCGAGGAATATAAAATCGCTGCCTCATTTCGTTTATCACGGTTTCATGGTTGAGGTGTTTATAATTTTTATGAAAATTCATTATTAAAAGTTGGGTAATCCGACTACCTTTAGGTAGAATTATGGGGAATTTGGTATCCTCAGAAACAATAGCTTTCTCTATTCTACCTTCTACGCGAAGAATTTGGGTTTCATCCAATTTTGGAGTAACTTTGTACAACGAGCTTGATTTAGATAATGTTTTGTTTAATTTTAAGAGATGTATTTCTTCAGAGTAAAACTCTTTTTGTGCTAGACGGAACAATAAATTTTCAGCTCTAGCTAGTTCTGTTGACTCAAGTTCATGATTAGAGTTTGCTTTTTGTCGAACTACATCACAAAAACGCAACACGTATGCAGTGGTCCTCAACAGTCTATTCCAGTTTGAGAAACGATTTATGTCGATAAACATTTCTGTTGTGTCATGAACTTGTACATATTCGACTACTTCCGAATCGCATGATTCTGACTCGGTCTCGTATACTGGCCATTCGCTTACAGGCTTCAATAGGAAATCAGGCCCCTTAAACCAACGACTTTCGAAGGAAATATCAGGTTTCTTTGCCCACTTTGTTGCTTCATCGGCAACATTGTGCTTTCCCGGAATCCAACGCCACTCTTGCAGGTCTGTTGTATCCAAAATTTCGCTAATACGTAAAGAAACAAATTGGTGATACTTTTTATTGCCATTATTTAACCAGCTAATAACAGTCTTCGAGTCAGACCAAAAATATTTCCTATTTATGGCAATTGTGTGATTTTTTATAATATTATTGGCAAAACGAGAGCCGATAAGAGCAGCCATTAACTCCAAACGAGGTATTGAGGTCATTCTCAGGGGGGCAACACGGGTTTTAGAACCCACCAAAGAGCAAACAATATTATCATTACGAACTATACGAAAATAGGCTACAGCTGAATAACCGCTTTCACTCGCATCCACAAATGTATGAAGCTATGTGTATGCATCGGTATAATCAACGATTGATTTTAAATAGCAACGCGGAATGCAAACCTTTTCCAAATCGGGAAGATACTTTAACCATTTGTCCCACTTAACAAGTTGTTCTTCTTTAATTGGCTCATCCCAGCTAACGCCGCTTCTCCAAATTTCTTGTAAAATTATTTTAAGGTACATAACAAAATTACCAACTAGTCCCAAGGGGTCGTAAACTGTCATTAAAATTCTTAAAATCTGTCGTTTTGTAGGAGACTTATTAAGACGAATAATATCGTTGCTAAGTATATGAGGCGAAATTTTAAATACAATCACATCATCTGTTGGGTTCCAAAAAACACCTAAAACTTTTTCTGTTTCTTTATCTGACCCCATATTCAATTGCTTTTCATTTGCTTGCTGTGGTTTTTCGATTTGGTTAACTACCTCGATTTTATTAGACACCCAATTTCTGAGGTTGAAGCCAGCTTGCATTTGAATATACTTAACTTCCTTTGCTATAATAATGGCTTGTTCAACTGTGTCGGCAGAGTAGAGAAAATCATCCACGTAATGGTTGTTTTTTATCGCAGAAACTGCTTGTGGAAATTCGCTTTCATATTTGGAGGAGTTTGTATTTTTTACATATTGAGATATACTGGGAGCACATGAGGCCCCAAATATCATAACGTTCATGAGGTAAACATCTGGTTCTTGGTTAGCATCACAATTACGCCACAAAAACCGTTGGACATGTCGGTCTTCTTCACGCATGAAAACCTGATGAAACATTTGCTCAATGTCACCACATATGGCTACAGACCTTTCTCTAAACTGAAAAAGTATTGCTTGTAATGAAGCTAGCAGATCTGGTCCTTTGTAAAGCATGGAGTTTAAAGAAATTCCATTAAACTTAGCGGCGGCGTCCCATACTATTCGACATTTGCCTGGCTTATTTTTGTTGTATACTGGAAAGGTGGGAAGATACCAGACTCTTTCAGCTGGTGTATTAATATCAATTTTGTTAATATATCCCTTGTTGAGATATTCTTCAATTGTTTTAGTATAGACCGCAAGAAGTTCACTATTTTTTCTCACTTGCTTTTCGAGACACAAAAGTCTATTTTTTGCCATTTGATAATTATTTGGTAAAAACGTTTTATCGGTTTGCCACAGCAGACAGGTTTCATAATGACCGTCATCGCGTTGCTTGGTAAAATTATTTAAAAGTTGGAACGATCTTTCATCCTCTTTATTAGATACCTAAACTTTCAATATTAAAAAAACTTTTTACCAATTGATTCATTTGGTTATCTGCCTCCAAACATTCGCAAATATGTAGATTATACTGTCCTGGTTGACTACTGCCAGAGGGACCAAAAACGGTCCAGCCTAATGCAGTTTTAATTGCAATGGGTTCGTTTTTTCCACCTTCTTTTATTTTGTTAGAAATTGTAATGTTTATATTATTAAGTCCAATAAGAACTTTTGGGGTAGCAGAATAATAACTTTCTATTGGCAACCCTTTTAAATGATTAAATTTTCTTTTAAGAACTTCATAATCAAGAGTTTGTTTAGGCAATGAAAGTTCCTTTACAGTACGAACATCAACACCAAATAACTTGCTGTTATTACCAGACACTTGCACTGTTAAACGTTGTGAATTCTCTTCAATTCTTTCTACATTTGCAGTCCATTTCAAACACAATTTTTCAGCTTCCCCCTCTAAATCCAATTGCTTAACAATTTCTTGATCTATGAGACTAATTGATGAGCCGTCGTCTAAAAACGCATATGTAGAAGTGACTTTGTTGTTGTTTCCATAAATTGTTATTGGAATTACTTTAAAAAGAATTTTTTGTTTTTGAGTACCATGTGCATTAACATTTTGCACACTACTGCTATCCTTTTCTGTGTCATTGCTTTCGTTTTCTTTATTATTACATTCGTATTTATGAAGAAGATTATGATGTTTGTATTGGCAGCCTTCTACATTACAGTTTTTGTCTTTATTGTAACAGACACCTGAATGTTTACGCAAGCAGTGCTTGCACAACTGTAGTCTGTTAACATAATTCCATCTGTCTTTGCGATCAGCCGACAAAAATTTCTTACAGCTTGAAATGTTTTTACAGTCACTGCTGCAAACAAGACATTTCTTTTCATTAGTTTCTGTGTGTGTATTGCAAAAAACGTTTCTCTGTTTACGATTATTAACAGAATCGACTGTCATATTATTTTCAACATTAACAGTGCTAGCTGACAGTCCAATATCAAATATCCAATTGGAAAACTCTGATATATTTGCTTTTCTATTACTTTGTTGCAAATTTAATTTGGTTGAACCCCAAATTATTTGGTAATACGGTGGTAATTTCGAGACGAGTTCCTGGAGCAACGATGAATTATTTAATTCATCCACGAGTCCACAGGCTTCAATAGTGGATTGGAGACCCTTCACTTGAATTGCGAAATTGGTAATTGTTTCCATTTTGTTGGGGTTAATTTGTGGTAATGTTTTTATTTTGTTTTTTAGAGAAAACAGAATCTTGTCTGGCTGACCGTACAATAATTTAAGAGTGGAAATAGCGTGTGGTACACATGATGGGTGAATCAGAATTCTCTTAACTGCTTCCAATGCATCACCACGGAGAGCCCTCTGCAGCCTTATTAAATTTTCTGCGTCTGTCAGGCCACAAACCGCCGTAGACCAGTCATAAGTCGAGCTAAACAAAGGCCATTCCTCAGGGCAGCCAGAGAAAGTGGGTAAGTCCTTAGGCACAGTTTGACGAGCATGTAGTTGGTCAGTTCTTAGCCTGTGGCCTAGAGTTAACGGCTGCGACGATGGTGGCATAGATGTTTCCGTCTGCTCGGGATTAATAAATGATTGTGACTGCTGTGCATTATTTGTATTTTGCGAATAACCGAGACGTGTTTGATTGTTATTTTGATTTACTGTTGAGTGTAGCGAAAAATTTGGATAAATAAATCTAAAAGGTTGTGGGTTTAAGGTGTTGTTTTGTTCATATGAGTGGTTTATAGGTGGATTATGTGCGGCGGTAGTCATAGTCGGGGCGCTACTTTGAACGACTGGCACATGTAATAGCGTTTTAAGTGAGGTTAGGTTTGGCATTGAGATAATGGCATTTGGCTCATCAGCAATTTGGTTTGAAGCTATTGGAGACTGAGCATCTGCATCTTCTTCTTCAATTTCATGAAGAATTTGATATTTTTTATGCAAGTATTCCTGATCGCGTCTCATGGAAAGTTCACGTTCTTCTTCCAGCCTTTTTAGTTCAAGGGCCTTCCTTCTGCTTACAGAGTCATTTGATGCCAACGACGAATGTGTGCTTGAAGCAGAGTGGGTTGAGTTTGTGTTACATGATTGACACAACCATGATTCTTGTGGGCCTGAGACTTTTGCGCAAGTTGTATGATAAGGTTTTTGACATAATTTGCAACTAACGACAATACCAGCAAGTTGTTCGTGGCAAAGCTGACATATCTGTTGAGCGTTTTGTGGCGAGACATTCATATTGTGTGGTTGACCGTGCTGTAAGGAAGAGTCCATGTGGGTACTTACGTGTGTGTGAGGTTATGTTGAATTCGGCAGTTATATCCAGTTTCAGTTAGAGGCGGCAGACTCCAGCATAAGCTAAATCCACTAGGCGGGGTTTACAATTGTCCACAAAAAGAATTAAAAATTTGTTCACAATAGTAGTTCGTGATGGCTTGATGAGATTAACAACACAGGTTAAATTTAATGAAATTCTATTATTTCTTTATTGTTAACTTGTAACGCAACCTTATGTTTTAATTCCTTAAATTTAAGAGATAATATTCAAATATTCAATACAATTGTAAATTAAACTAAGTTATTTTAACTTACTTTTTGGTTTCAAACCACCAACTCTTCAATTTGAGAATATAAGGCACGTTGTGCGCAACTACTTGTGGTTCAAAAGGCAATTATTTGTAAAAAAAGAAAGACCGGATGTAAAATTTTACAAATGGTCAAATATAAATGACAAGTGCATAAATAATGTTCAATAAAATATTGTAAATAGAAAAACTAACATCGGTTACTTTTCAGGGCTGCATATTCCGCACTTTAACAGTGGCGGCTACACTACTTTTAGTTGAAAATAAATTTTTTATTGAAAATTTGAAAAAATATTTTTCACGCTTTTTGCGCTTTTTTAAAATAATGCCATGAAATTGTACTTAATCTGTAATTTTTTTATAATTTATCCCTTTCCGACCCAAGCAATTTCAAAGTTTTTGGATTTCAATGAAATTTTCTGTATATGATAATTCGCCCTAAGATAACATAAAAATGAATTTTTAATGTACATAAAAAGCCCAAGTCCTTAGAAACAGGACATACACATATGTGTACCTTGGGACTTCACTTGGACAAAATATTAGCATTTTTTGGCAAAAGTGTAGTTTACGGGGCATACGAAAAAAAACTTGTTACCCCTCTGGAAATGAAAAAAAAACAAAACAAATTTAAAATTTAAGGGGGCTGAGGCCCGTGAGCCCCCTGGATCCAAAAAAAAAAACGGCCCCGACCACTTAGTGTTATGTGTAGGTACTCGAATTGTAGGTAATTGTACGGGAAAAAAATTTGTAGTGGGCAGGACTTTTGGGGCCCTCTGGGGCAAAAAAAGAGTGTCCCCTCTACTTATATCTTTGTGTGGGTACTTAAATTAAAGGTAACTTGCTCACGATTGTAAATATTTTGATTTAATTTTGTTTTTTTTTATTGTTTTATGGGTTATATTTTCAAAAAATTATCCTTCTTTTTGCTTGCGAAAATGACTTGTTAGTTTCCGCAAACGACTTGTTTACATTGTGCCTGTTCCATGCACATTCATTTCCGCCAATCGCTCCAAAAGTAGTAAGCTGGTAAAATACCGCACAAAAAATATAAAGGAATTATTTGGCAAAGTCCTCAAAAAACGCTTGCACCTAATCACAGTTTTCTTTCGCAAAATTGAGGTAGTAGAAACCCATATTACACATATGTGTAGGTACACATTGTGCTCACAAAAAACACAAAAATTCTTTGTGCATTTTAAAATATTTGCATATCATTTAAATGTATGATGCTTTTGTTACAAAATAATAACAAAATATTCATATATTTAGTGTAATTTAAACAAAATAATGATACTTTCATATCTTGTCTTCCGCACTGCGAAATATGATCATCTTTTTTGCACGCATTTACACAAATACTAAACTAAGCTTCGCAAAAACTTATAAGACAACGATTTAGAGATAACACATAACATGTAGAGACTAAAAGAAGTAAGAAAAGTTAGATATTTATATATAAACTTCTCTCTTCAAAATACGTTAAATTTACCTACACGTATGTGTAGCCTGGGTCGGAAAGGGTTATCCCTCTCCGCCCGTTTTTCAAATGTTTTTACGCGTTTACTGTTCCAACAGTTAGCATCACTGATTCTATATCACATTTTTTAAAGAACTTTTTGGCCTGCTTTTGTTATTTCTAAACCAAAGCTAAGCTGGCAAGTAAGCAATATCTTACAACAACTGCACTGCCAACAAAAGAGGCTGAAGAGCAACAAACACTTAAATTGTGTGACGACATAAACCGGCTTTTAACGCTTTTATTTATTTTTTTCTTTTTCCCTCGCATTCTCCTTTTCAGCTCCAAGTTTTTTTTATGACGCTTTTGTTGAATATAAAAAAAATATCTAGATACATAGGTGACTAAATATGTGTGAGTAAGTGCTGTTGTCAATGTGTGAGTAAAAATATAAGTCTGTTTATTTTAAGCACTACCATATTGTTGTTAGTAGAAACTAAAACTTGAAAAAAAGAGAATAGGTATATGTAATAATAGTAGAAGTAAAAGGTAATGTGTAGAAGAATAAAAATAAGACAAAACAAGGCAAGAAGAAAAAAAAATAATATATACTTCATCTCTGTATAAACGAATGTATCTCACATAGAAGGTGCTTAAATTACTTCACTTTTCAAAATAAAGCAACAACAGAATATAATTTGATATACCCTTCCACGTTTCTGGTTATAAATTTATTAGATATATTGAATTATTTTATATATGTGTAAAAATTATTGTTGTATTGTAGTTTTGAATTATTGTTTTATTAGATAAACAAATGGCAAACCAGTTCGTAAATAAACTTTATTTTATTGACTTTGAAAAAATATGTTTTTATTAGAAGACATTAATGTTAATGTATTTGAAGAATAATATATTTATAGTAACAAATTTTACACATTTTATTTTCTTTATTTTTATTAATAGAAAAATTGTGTGGAATTGAAGTTTATTATCTAAAAAAAACCGGAGAAAAACTTTAGGTCTGAAGAATGGTTGATACGTTCTTAAGAAATTTATAAATAAGATTTTGTTTGTAGTGCTTAACTCCCAATTTTCATTCTTGATAAATACACTAAAATTTATTGTTGGAGATCATAAGGCCATATCATAAGGTCACCTTTACCCAAAAACTTCAGAAACGCTTAAGATATTAGATATGCAAATAAAGCTGTAGAGTGAATGAGGATAACAAACACTGCAAATTTTATTTGCAACGAAATCAAAGCTTAAACAAGGTTCAACAGTAAGTTCATATTTTCTAACAATCTCCACAACAATTGGTTGAAATTCTCCCAACATTAGTTGTAGTTGTAAGCTGGTTAAGAAAACCAAGAAAAAAGTTCTTGAGAAATTTTTAAAATTTCTCCGCAAAGTTCCAGTTCCAAAGTACATTATTAAGCGTTCAGCTCACACAACAAAGAACGATATCTATTTTTTTAGTGATTGTGTAGACAAACGCAACCCTTAATACCGTTCGTAACTATTTTCAAGAAAGAGCCGAACATTATATAATGTTCTGTTCTTCGTCAGAAAACAGAACAGTTGTAGTAATACTGTAGACAAACATTATCTGCCTATGAAATAGGCAGTATATTTTAATGCTCTATTCTTTTTTTACATTGATAAAGAAATGAACAAACAAAAAATTTTAGCAACGACCGCAGCACGAACAGCTTGTGTGTGTATTGTGTATATGTTTTGTTTGTGTAAAATTGTTTTGCTGGCTTTTTGTTTTGTTTTTCGTATGTGTATTAAGTTTTTGTGAAAAATTTTTGGTTTTTTTTAACCAGCCAAAAGCGACGAACATAAATGAACCAAACCGAACACCATGAAGTTTATGGTTTAAGAAAAAAAAACCGAACGGAATTAAATGTTCTCCTCTTTTGTTGAGTATGGTAAAAACAGAATTTTTTTGTGTTCGAATGATTGCAAACAGGGAAACGTTATTGTTTATAATGATTTTCTACACAAACACTTTTAGCGTTTGTGTTTTCTACAAATCTACCGAAATGAACACTAATGAGCGATATTTAGTGTTTATTAAAACAACAAAACAACAAAACTTAGTTCTGTTTATGCGCGTGCCGTTGGATTTGGTGCTATTGAGTTAGCTAGCATATCAGTGTGGGGGTTGCGGGTTCGATTTCTGCCAGAGACTTTGGTCTATTTGGTACTACTACGGGCTGAAGGTCTAAGTTTGTTTATTTCTATTAACCCTAGAGTACTAATGATCGACGTTTCGACGAGCATCGCTTCCTTTTGATTAATTTACTTTTAAATGGGTGTGTCTAATACTCTCAAATTTTGTATGCTGTTAGTAGATGATTTACTTTTGCTGTGTGTAATTGTGTTTTTTGAATTGCGTTGCTGGAACATTGCTTTTATTGGTTTTGTACTCGTCGAATCGTCGATGGTTAGTATTAACGTGACTTTTATTTTTCAACTTTGTGAGCAAATATTGCAAATGTTGTTACTTCAAACAATAGTGGCACCAATGTCCAGCTTAGGAGAAAATAAAAAAGAACACAAATGAAGTATGTGTAGATCATGCCCATACGAAAAAATGACGAATGTCAAAATCAAAATGTGATATATGCGAAAAACCCATATTCGGAGAGCACAAAGTTGAACTTTGTGACTCTGGCTCAAAGTGTTATTTAAAAAAAAAAAATTTTATTTTTTTTTAAAGACAAAAATGTCTTTTTTAAGTTTTGATTCTTTTTTAGTTTTTCAGTTTTCCCTAACAATATTTTATAGGTAATTTTTTATGATCACAAAAATATGTGCAACATAAAATAAAAACTTTTTAAAATTAAATATTTCGTTTATCTATATGAATTAAAATAAAATTATTTTTTTATATAAACTTATAAGGTGCCATAATGAATAATAACATTTATTGAAAAAGTATATTGGCTTTTAAGCTAAAGTTATAGGCAGTTAAAAAATACATCGTCGAATCGACGATCATTAGTTACAACGTACGTAAAATATGGTTCGTACTCTAGGGTTAATTAATTAAGAATATAATATACCTAGAGGAAAGCGAACTGACACCAAAGTAGTCCCGTGATAGGTCTTTGGTGGTAGAGACTGGTTCTAGTTCCTTATACTTTTACATGATGTTGTCATTGTAGGGGTCAATTGACACAATTTGCCTAATCACACATCTATTCTCAATAAACGTGTTTAGTGTAAATTACTATAATGTAGTATTATTTCGATACAATGTATTATTTTTTCAATAAAAAAAGTGCTAGAACTTAATTTAAGAATCAAATTTAAGAAAGTCCCAAAAAATGTGTCACACCGTTCTACCGTTTTGTGCTTCATATACCAGCTTAATGATTGGTTCTCCTTGCACTGGTCATGAGTTCTTTCTTTTGCTACTTGTTCCCGCAGGGATGTAGTTGTTTTGGTAGCTCTTAGTAAATTAAATAAATAATTCTGTTTTACAGTTAGACTTTTTTATACTTCATCACAAACTTTTAAAATTTAACTAAATCAATATTTTTGAAACTCAACGACCCAAAGAATTTCATTTATTTAGCAGCTTTAAACAGAAAAGGCAATTTTTTTGCCCTTTACTGCAGACTTTCAGTTAAAACCTTAAGCCTTCATCATATTTCGTTATTTTCAAATTACTTTCTATACTTCTTTTTTTTTTGTACATTTGTCTACTATTTAAAAATAGAAACAATCTAACCAAGGTAAAGAAAAAGTAACACTAATGTATGTTATCCCATTATTGTTATTATTTTATAACGTTTAAACGTTTAGGTGGAGCAAAGCACAAGTTATTAGTGTTTCTGAGAACAAAGACAATAAACTCACATAAATAAATCCAAACAAAAGTAACACTGGAAGCAAGTAAAAAGCGTTAAAAATTAAGTAGAATGCATACAAACTCAAACTCCAACTCTACTACTATTGTGGAGCCAAGGCTTAACAAAACAATACCTCAACTGTCAGTTTCATTTGATTGTTAGACGATGCACAGTGTTCTTTTTCCTTGGCTAGGTGATCAAAAATAGAAAAGACAAGAAATTTGTTGCTGTATATTTAAAATTTGAATATTGATCTGAATGAAAAGTATTTTTAGTTTTTCGATTCTGAAATTGGTTTTGTTTATTTACATCCACAACACAATAGTGGAGATGGTATTATGCGTTTGTGCTGATGTTTGTAACACCTTAATATTGGTCCTCGACCCACCTTTTAGTAGACTGATCGACTGAAAATCACTTTTTGAATCAATTTTACCCTGCCTGTCTATATAAACCTTGTGCGCAAAGTGCAGGTCGCAATTTTGGAAATAATTTGATGAAATTTGTTAAAAAGGTTTCAATTGTCACAAGGACCAAAAATGGTAAGAATCTCTTCATAATTTCACATAGCTCCCTTACAAGTTTCTTTCGGAATAGAGTCTTTGTGCCCATAAACCATTTTATTATGTAGGTATTTAGGTTGAATTTGGTTCAAATTCTTAATAATCTTACCAAATTTTGTTGAAATCGGTCCATATTTGACTATAGCTCCCAAAAAATACTACTCCCGAAAATAGCATTTAATGTTATAACTACGTTATAAATTCTGGTACTGACATTAAAATTGTTAGATCCAAAATTAGCCATAGAGCTTATATTAAGCGCCTTCCTAAAGGCAAACAAATCTCATATAGATAAAGATATCTCAATATTTTATTATTTAGTTAGTATTAAGGTAAAGAATAATTGTTCTAGCGGGTCCGTGATTGCTGATGGATCCCCAATAGGCTACACTCTCGAAAATTTATTTTTAAGTACTGTGCTTAAGTGTATCATAAGATTGGACTTGACCGACTATACTTTCTTATTTGTGTTTTGTTCATTTTAGGTTAGAACAATTTTTAGCTTTCAAGTTCGTAAATTTTTTCACCTATCAAAACTTACCATTCCTGAATGATTGCAAATATTTGATCAGTTTTTTCTTTTAATATCTCTTTTTTTGGTTAAAATATGCTTAATTAAGAATTTTTGCCTTATTTATTTTAGTTTTTATTGTTATTTTTTAAGCATTTTTAAACTTTTCTATACACAGAGCGAAAACAGACGTTGTAAAATTGTCAACCAATAGTATTAGAACAAAAAACGAAGTGTAGACCATATAACGACAAAAATAGTAACTGGAATTTTTTTTTATCATTATGTTTCATTTAGAGATTACTATAACTATATGAAAAAAAAAATCAAATTCGTAACCGTGTTTTCCAAAATATCCAGGAAAATAAGAGCATATCGTACGTGACATAAAACGGAAGTGATTTTGGGGTAAATATGCATTAGTAAGAAAATCTGCGAATTGTAGAAGGTTTTTCTTTTTTTTTAATTTTTTTACATTAAACAACATATTTTTCCTTTATAATATGTAATTGAAAAAAAAGTTTTTTTTGGATGGTCTTATAATGAACCAAATATAAGTCGTTCGTGACATATTGTACGTGACACATTTTTCTCTTATAGTATTTACAAGGTATGTGATATATTTTTTTTTTAAATATATGTATATAAAAACTTAAAATAAACAAGTTGGAAATTATAGTCGGTCAAGCTCAACCATATGATAGATACCCTACACCATTATATTTAAAAAAAAAAAATTTTTAGACCCTATTAAGGACCCATGCGGAATATTTTTTAGTTATCTTCATCTGTATGAAATTAGTTTTCCTCTAACCGTTTTAAGAAAAATGGTTTATACGGGACCTATGGTTAATTTTTGACCTACATTTTGTCATGGCTAGTACCTATCGTAAAAGCCATTATCGCCTATTTGTATGTAAATACCAACATTTGTTAGGAAGTTATGGCATTAAAAACTATTTTCGGGAGTAGTATTTGTATGGGTGTTATGGTCAAATATGGACCTATTCCAATAATATTTGGTTAGATGATTTAGATTGGAATTAAATAAGTTTGGACGAAATTTCAACCAAATACCAACATAATAAGATGATACATCTAGTTGCAATTTAGTACTTACAATATCGTACGGGACGACTATGAAAAGCTTATTAAATGTTTATTATTATACAAATTAAAAAATAACTCCGATCAATATTTTTTTGCAGCAAATATTTTGCTTTGAACTTTTATTTTGAAACATCTAAGACTGACCAAATACAAATGATGTTTTTGCACCACGTACGTGACATTAGAATAGCATCCACAACAAACCAAAAACATACCGCTAATCGAACTGTATATTTGGTCTTTCCTAATGGATCTTGTGCATTGCTGTTGTAATATTAATTTTAAAGTATAATTCTAATGTTACCGTTGTCTGTATTTAATGGGCCGACAATTTAATGTTATTGAATGCAGTTACTAAAAATTAATCAAAGAGAAAGTCAGCTTAAACTTTTATTTTTTGCTTTTTAAAAATTATAATAAGCTGTTAGTACCACTGCATAGTAAAGTTTTGGGTATATCAAAAAAAGTTTCAATCGTTTAAATTTTTTGAGAAGTGGTTGACATTCTCATGGAAATGCCCATTTGAGTAAAATTTAGAACACTCTCTTGTCAACTAGACAACTCAAGATTATCATTATTAATTGCTTACATACTTATGTTGTCAAATTCACCTCATTGTTTAACGAATTAAAGAGGTTGCAAATCATTTACGAAGGTTAAGAAATAAAAAAAATAAGCCTTGAAAATCGGAAAACATGCATTTAACTGTGGTCAAATCATTTAACTTAAATGTTTAAGAATCCGTCAAAGATTTTCTTTTTGAAGAAAATTGAACTGCCGGCGTGAAAACAAGTGCAGTTATGATGACAACAACGATATTATTATTTAAAAGATAAGTAAAAAAATATACAATATTTTGGAATATGTTTAAAATTTTAAAATTCTTTTTTAACTACTAGCGAAGAAGCAAGCGGTACTTAAGTAAAGAAGATCTAAATGAAGCTGTGTCGCGCTAATGGGTTATTAATTACCAGATTCAGAACAATCTATTGTCGAAATGACAACTAAATATTGTCAATATACTAACGGTATGTTATCCAACTATTAACACCATGTTGTCGAGTTGAGACCGTTGTGGATATTAACAACAATTTGTTTTCAAAATTAAACCAAATGGTGACAAAATGACAACGAGGTGGTTTAAAAATCTTAACATCATTCGCTATCAAATTTAACACAAACGTAGTTGGCTCACTTTTGGCATCGAATGGTGTCAATTTTGATATTTTCATAACGGATTATTTCCTTAGTGTATAGAATTAGAAGCTATTTACATTAAGGGTGATGTCGCTGCGACATGTCCCCTGCGACTAGTGTTTGCTGGCGGCAAGTGTAGAGAAGCTTGCGGGGTAGTAAATGTCGCACGTAATAAGAATTGAAGCGTCAATTTTGACAATTCTCTTTTGCATATTTCTTTCTCTCAGAATTTTGTGATGTAATGTATTAGCAGTCTTGCCAATTTTAATATTTTTAGCATCAGTTTAATATAAAGTTTCGACAGCAAGTTCAGTAAGGTCCACAAATCAAACAGCTTGAATCGTCACACTGCCCAGAAGACACTGTGCGACGTTTGTATGTTATTATTTATGTTTTTAGGTTGGGAAAATTCATGAAAAAGCAATACAGATTATTTCTTTTCATATACACACATACACATATGCTTAAAAATAAAAGCATTTAATTTATAAGAAAGTGTATATGTATGTAGGTGTCTTAAGCTTTTCTTATTCCTCTCTTCCATCTTTAATATTGTTGGTTTTCTCTATTCCCATGGAAAAAACAGTAGTCGGCGTGTGTAGTCAAACCTGTATGCATTATTTTCTATTGTTATTCAAAATTATAGATAAATAGTTATGTTGCTGCTGCTATTGTTATATAACTACTTCAGATATGATGACGCTGATGTTGGTTATGATGCTTAGGTTGTGTTTTTTCCATAATTCAGTTTGGTATTGTGTCCGTCCGGGTATATTCATCCATCCATCTGTTAGTTGTGATGTTGTCATGTTACCAACTTCAACTTTTTACAAGCGTTTTGTTTTTGAATAATGGAAAAATTTTCAAATTCATGTTTTATGATTATTATTCTTCATGTCTTTGTATTTCGTTACCTACTTACTGCACAAAGTTATGGGAAATTTTATGTTAAACATAAAGAATTGTAATAAAGGAGATATTAAAATGGTTATAAAAATTAATTTAAAATGTTTTATCAATGGTATTAATCAAAATGAAAATGTCATTTAGATTATGTTGTTAAGATTTACATAAGTTCATATCACATTATCAAAAAGTTTTGTTAGAGGTAGTAAATGCTCCACATGTGAAATGATACCTTATGAAAAAAGTTCAAACGTTGATAGATCTACCAGTGCTAGGCGTCTGGTACGATTGTTATGAAATGATTTAAAGGAATGAATTATGCCCCTGGAACACTCCTCTTATTTCGGATACCGGGGCTTGTTAATTTATATTTTAAGATGAAAATTTACTGCTATACAAAAATTTCTCCAACAAATACAAATATTATAATATATTTTTAGATTTTGTGACTTTTCACAATAACTTTTATTGTATTCACAAAAACTGTCGGGGTCTCGTAAAGGTTACCAAAATAAAATAAAATATGTCCTAAATTTCCTCTAGACTCCTTCAATTAATCTCCTAAAATAGATATTGTCCCGTATAGAAAATTTTAAAAGCATAAGATATTTTCTAGGGAAAGTTTTTAAAATAACTTTTAGAATAGAAAACTTTGTATAGATTCGTTACTTGTTATATATAGGGCTAAGAGCTAAGCCGAACCAAGTCATTACAAATATATGTATTTTAATACTGTTGCAAAATTCTCCGCAAAGTTTAAATATATCCAGTATTATAACGGAATACATCAAAAAGTGTTTCATACCAAAGGTAACGGTAATAAACCCAATTAAATGGGTCCAGAATTTAAGGAGAGTTCACTTTCTCAAATTCAAAATATTTTCGAATTTCCTTTTTCGACTTGCTTCGCTTCAGCTCTAAGCCCTCCATGTGTCCCATGTACGTCCCAATTCGATAATTTATTGTAAAACATGAAAAATTGCAAGAAATGCAATATTTTGACGAAATTTAATAGGTATAACTTATAGGTAAATAACACAGGCCAACAAATTTTTAACCACGGACCAGAGTATGCACGCAGAGAAAAAACATGGTTGAAGTATGGTTAAAAAAAATATTATGGTCCCTGTAATGGCAACAAATAAACTTTTGTTGTTTTTAACAAAACTTTTTTCACGATTGATAATTTTTTGTTTCTATTTAACAATAAAGTGTTTACCTCCCTTGAAACTTAAAATATGGCTGAATTTATCAATATAATGTTTTAATAAAATAAAGCTACAACTATACACTCAAGCATTTAATGGTAACCTTAACCACATTATTATCACGGCAACCATATTATGGTTAAATTCATCCATCCAAAAGCTATTAACATATTATAGTTGCCTCCAAACATGTTATGGTTAAAATTCAATAACAATAATATGTTTGAAATTATAACATTTTAAAACATTGTATGTTTAATTTAAAATTTTAAATAATATGTTTAAAAAGCAACAACGTTCTAGTCGTTTGCATTTTACAAAAGTTGCTTGCTTTGATTAAAATTCTTTATTTATTTTTTTATTTTAATTTTTGATTAAAATACATAAATTTACGTAGAATAATAAATAACCATAATATGGTTAACATTGGCCATATTATTGTTAAGTCTGACCATGATATGATTACTTTTGTCAAAGTTCAAGGAAATTTTGGCAATATTATGGTTATTTTTGATCATACTATGGCTAATTTTGAACATAATTTGGATAGTTTTGACCATTATTATGGTTAATATTGAACAAAATGCAGTAAATTTTTCCCATATTATGTTTGATTTCGGGAAATTTTTATTGAATTAAACCATACTATGTTTATATCTAAACATATTATGGTAACCTACAAACATAAACATTACTAAAATCCAACCATGGTATGTTGCTCTTAGAATATGGTTACCTCCAGCCATATTTTTTCTATATGTTTTGTCTTAAAATTTAAAAGCATTGTGCATATGTTTAATTTAAAATAATATGTTTAGAAAAAAACAGCTTTCGGGTCGCTTGCATTTTACAAAAGTTGCTTGGCTTGCTTAAAATTCTCATTCATCTTATTTTAATTTTTGGATTGGATGGAAATAATACTTTACTAAAATATGCTGCCAAAAATGAATGAATAACTTTTAAATATCTATATGCTTAAAACTACAACATACCGGAGGAATCAAGGATATGGAAAAATTTATCAGTTTTATTAATTAAAACACCAAGAACTTAAAACAAAATTGAAGGAATCAAACAATGTCATGGTAGGTTTTAAATTGTAATCGACGACTTGAAAAATATCAAAACTCATTTAAAATACATTTTTGAGAATAACAAATATAATAAATTTTTTAAAGTCCTATAAATATTTGCCGTTCTACACAACCACTAGTTTTCTTTAAGAATTGTTTGCTTTTGCAAAACGTTTCTAAATTACATTATATAATTAAAATAATTAGAAATTATAAAAAATAAAGCTTAAGTTTGATTAGTCACGCTTTTTTTTGGATTCTCTCGTCAAATATTTGTTAGGTCTGAACATACCTTAAGTCATATCTACATATGTATTTTGTTGGTTCCTTATCATCGTAAATAGTTTTTATACCCTCCACCACAATAAGTTGTGAAGAGGGTATACTAAGTTAGTCATTCCGTGTGAAAGTTTTTTATTATTCACCTCAGACCCCATAAAGTACATATGTATATTCTGGCTTCTTGAGTAATTCTTGTCGATTTGGCCATGTCCGTCTGTCTGTCCGTCTGTTGAAAACACGCTTACTTTCGAAAAACTCAAAAGAAATAAAAAAAACAGTATATATATTCTGGCTTCTTGAGTAATTCTTAGTCGATTTAGCCATGTCCGTCTGTCTGTCCGTCTGTTGAAAACACGCTCACTTTCGAAAACCTCAAAAGAAAAATTAAAAAACTGGGTGTCAAATTGCTTGTAGTTATCCTAAGCAGTTTGGGATTGAAATCCAGCCAAATCATACTGTGAAATTTCTTGAAGATCGCTCTATAACTTACCCTAGGCCTCATATAAACTCTACTCCCGGAAAACAGTTTAGTACGCCTAAAACCGTAATTATTAATGCTTTCATACCATACCAAATTAGCACGTCACAGTTTTTTAGAAGTATAAATGACACTGTATAATTTCATGAACATCGGTTCATAATTTACCCTATGCCCCATATAAACCCTACTCCCGAAAAAAAGTGTAGTACGCGTTAAACCGTAATAATTAATGCTATCATAAAAAAATTTGGCACGTCACAGTTTTTTAGGACTAGAAATGACACTAAAAAATTTCGTAATGATCGGTTCATAAGTTACCCTAGGCCCCATATAAACCCTACTCCCGGAAAACAGTTTAGTACGGCTAAAACCATAATTATTAATGCTTTCATAACCAAATTTAGCACGTCACAGTTTTTTAGAAGTATAAATGACACTGTATAATTTCATGAACATCGGTTCATAATTTACCCTATGCCCCATATAAACCCTACTCCCGAAAATAAGTTTAGTACGCGTTAAACCGTAATAATTAATGCTTTCATAACCAAATTTAGCACGTCACAGTTTCTTAGGACTAAAAATTACGCTGTATAATTTCATGAAGATCGGTTCATAATTTACCCTAGGCTCCATATAAACCCTACTCCTGTAAAACAGTTTAGTACGCGTAAAACCGTAATTAATAATGCTATCATAAAAAAATTTGGCACGTCACAGTTTTTTAGGACTAGAAATGACACTAGAAAATTTCGTGATGATCGGTTCATAATTTACCCTAGGCCCCATATAAACCCTCTCCCAGAAAAGAGTATAGTACGGCTAACACCGTAATTATTAATGCTTTCATAACCAAATTTAGCACGTCACAGTTTTTTAGAAGTATAAATTACGCTGTATAATTTCATGAAGATCGGTTCATAATTTACCCTAGGCCCCATATAAACCCTACTCCCGGAAAAGAGTTTAGTACGCCTAAAATAATTTAATATAAGCCTAAGCCGCAACCAATTTTAATGCTGATGTCTGTTTTTATAAAGATAAATTATTATTAAATAGACATCATACAGATATCACTCCTGAAAAATTCAAATTGTCGGTGGAGGGTATCAAAGATTCGGCATAGCCGAATATAAAACTCTAACTTGTTTTTTTTATTCAAATTAACTTTTTATTAACCGGTTATTTTTAAAATGCTTAACCCGAAACCCGGTTTTTCTTTAAATACTAGCTATTCGGAATATTCAAAAACCGGTTTTTAAAAAAAGTCGAATTATCGATCTTCCTAATCAATAGTTATCGCGAGTTTAAAAAAATGCAAACCCTTGTTTAAAGTATATAAAATTGTGTTGATTTTATCATGGATATACCAAAAATATTATCTATGTAGCAGAATCAAGGGATTATTGAAAATTTTATGAAAATGGGAATATGTAGTTCTCTAAATAAATTCTTGGTAACAAACAAATTTAAGGAGAAAGGTTTTTACTAATATGTATCACTTCAACTTTTCACTTGATTTATTGACTCCTTTGATATTGTATTTTGCTTTGTTTCTGCTAATTTAACATTTTTTGAATAATTGAAATTTAAATAAAAAATATTTTCCGGAAATTATCTTAATTTAACGCTTAAAAAAATTAATAATTTTATTAAGTTAAAAAAAATTGTTCAATATTGTGGTTCAAAATACTTGTTGTCTTATTTAAAGTCAATTTTCAGATAAGTACTTTTCCACTTTAAAGTAATTTTTTAACCTAAATTAGGCCAATTAATAAAACAGCAGTTTCTATACAGAAAGTAGCCGAAAGTTGTTTTATTTTTATGAAAAAAAAAAATTCAACAAAAATTATAAGTGTGAAATTAGAAAGTCAATTAAAGCCATTAATGGGTTTTTCCTCTTACACACAAACATCAAAAGAAGTAAAAAAGAAACAACTTTTTAAGTAGTCAATTTTGTAGATAAACTTTACAACACTTAAGATCTTTAGCTTAAAATCATTATTTCCAAACAAACACACAAACAAGAAAGATGCGTAAAAAAACCATTAACAAAACAAAAATCCGATAAATTAATACAAGCAACACCACCTCTTTCATGTTGCATATGCAACGAACTCTTAAATCTAAAATTTTGTTAAAAAAAAAAACTTAGTTATGTTTTATAATAGATATTTATTTAAAGCTGTTGTTGCATGTGTGTGCACCATAAGTAGTGCAGGATGACCTTTTCTGAAATACAAGTCAATAAATTCTATTTGTAGTTATCATGTTCTATTTTCCAGCACAAGCATACAAACAAATGTGTACATTTATTTTGGTCAAAACGTCTAACTTAAAGTAAATAAATGTAAAAGTGTAAAAAAAAAATCGAAAAAGATACATCAAAAAAGACTTATATGTACTTTACAATGTTGCATCTTTAAAGTTTCCCTTGGATTAAGTTAAGCTGTATATAACTGACATATAAAATAACCAGAGAGAATTTATAAGTCAAGAAATGAAAAAAATCGAATCTAACCACAACATTACCGGTACAGTCACTTTTAAATCTATGAAAATGTTTAAATTGCTCACACATTTATACAAACACACTTAAAAAATACTCAACAAACAATGACCAATTTAATTTATAAACAAACTGTTTTTTAAATGTTGAGATACTTATGTTGATGGGATTTGAAACGATCATGTAGTTAAGAGATGTTTTGTAATTCTTCAGTTTTTGTTCTGTATCTTTAGACAAATAAAGAGAATTTCAGATAAAAAGACACATATGTAAGTACACAACATTATTTATCTTATGTTGATAAACATACGATACACATGTTTATGCAACATTCCTATAAGCCTCATAATCACTATTGCCTAAAAACCTTTCGAATTTTAATTAAAGAGGTCATAGTTTGCTATTTTTAAACTCATCCCTTTTAATATCTTTACGCTCATATATCTTCTCTACGGCTATAAATTTTAATTTATAAACTTTGCCTGTGCATATATTTGTTTGGTCGTTTGTCAGTTCTTTCACCCATTCATACATTTATGTTTTGTTGTATTTTATTCTCTTCGTATTTTGTTATAATGTTCAGAGAGTGATAAACATTACAGAGATTTAATTTTTGTAATGGTATAATTTCGTATGATGCCCTACAGAATAAGATTTTAAGTTGAGTTCTTTTATGGTTGTAATAATATTTAAAGAAAATAAATGTCGGTCAATTGCAGTGTTACCAGCGCTTAATGAACAAAACTGACTAAATTTTTAACCAAAAACCGCTGAATAGTTTCTTAAACTGGCTTATAGCCTTTTTCGGCTGATCGCATCTAACAAATACCATCAATCAAAAATTTCGCCATTTCTGAAGAAAACTTCTTTTTAATTTTTTTTTCTACAAAATGTTAAAAGAAAACACAAAACAGTATTTGGAATTAGTTTTGTTAAAAGAAAAAACCAAAGAAAAAACACTTGATAAAATTGTCAAATGGTAACGTTGCTTTCCTAACAAATGTCATTTTGTCAGTGATGCCACAATTATAATTTTCTGCCGCTTTCCAAGTGATGACACTATAATAATCGAATAATTCCATTCAACATATCGAGCCCTTACCGCGGCAATAACGTAAGCGACATAATTTTCAATATTCGCAACATTGCATAATCTCCTAAAATGTCGTCGTCACATAAGGTACCTTTACGATTTTATAGCAAGAATAATTTTATCGTAAGCGACAAATTTCATACAAAATGAAATATATTAAAAAAAACTCTCTCCTGTAAAATTTGATTTTTTGCGCTTACGTTATTTTCGCGGTTAGTGCTCGATATGTTGAATGGAATATAGTGAGATAGAAATACTTATAAAGATGTTCCTTTTAGCCTTATGTATTTTTAATGGGAAGATATAAAACATTTTCGCAAATTGATGGTAGTTGTTAGTTGTTGATCAGTGTAAAAATGACATAAACGAGATTTTAGTAGCAAAAAGTCGTCAATTTAAAAAAAATTATTTTACATGGGATAATATGAGACTACTAACAAATGTTTTATAAGTTAAAAAATATTTGCTAGTATTAAGAAAATCGTATTGTAAAAATAAATAAATTATACACTAAAAAATATTACGACAAATCAATTTTTATATTGAATACCTAATCGTCAATACAATTAATTTTTAATTGAAAATGCACCAACAACAGAATTTTTATATATAAAAAATACTTTTGTTATTTCAAATTGTTAAATATTCAAAAAATATATTTAGCAATGAGTTTGTAACAGTGGATTCATCTCATCCATGCGTTCCGAACAATATTTTTGGCCGGAGAATATTTTTTTTTGAAAGCGTTCTGCAGAACGATTCACCCACCCATTTCGGAAAATTTTTCCGAAAAAACAAAGCTTAGCACATCTAGCAAACCACTTATTTTGAATTGTTTAATTAAGATAGATGATTGACAATTGACTGCCAGCAGTCGTCGATGGCTGTGAGTGTTAAACGGCAACCCCTCTGAAGAGATTGAGTGGTTGCAATCGAAACATGTAAGGGTAACCTGTCCGTAAAAGCCTGGGTTCGAGCCCAGCGGCAGTCAGGAATGAACAATTATCAATTAATTTTAATTAATTTCATGTTGAAAATTCCTTTCTTCATAAAAATAATGTAATGAAAATTTAATTTGATGAACTTTAGCCTAATTAAAATATCAAAATTTGGAAAATATATTAAATTAATTAATTTTTTATTTAAACATAATATAAATTGCATAACACATAAAATTTATACTTTACTTGGCGGTAAATGCTTTTAAAGAACTAGCTAACTTTATAATTCGTGAACTTTTGCTCTCTTACTCAAAGTCCAAAGTCAATAAAAAATTTGGTTTAATGAATTTTTTAAACGAAAGATCGGAAATTGAGTTTCTTTAAACTCAGTCAATTATTATTGCATATTAAATACGGTATAAAACAAGAAAAAGTTTGTTGTTGCAATTACAAATTGCCTAGGATATTTTGGGGATTCACAAGTTAGTAATAAAGTTGTAAAGTTGTCTTAAAATAATTACAAGAAATATATATGACTGCTGTGTGCAACCACTTATAATTTATTTATGAGGGATCAATGAACACAGCATTAAAAAATAATATTTTTTTTAAATAATTGTAAAATATTATTCAAGGCATTGTGACGATATGACTTGATAGCGCACCTTGTGAATACCCCAATTATATAAATCAAACTTATAAATGTTCTGGGTAGTTTCTTTAAACCGTTTCGAGGCCCGTGGATGATGATAATGAAACTGTTCTGCTTATAACGTTTTAATATAAATTTGGAATTTTTTATAAGTTGTTATTTTTGTTTTCTCCTACATTAAACGAATTGATAATAAAGACAATTGTTTATTTAATATAGATTGCTGATTTAGTGCTCACATCACATTCCTTTGTTAAAAATAGGACCTTATTCATGTATGGCTTCTTTTTTGGAATTTCGGCTTCAAGGCAAAAGTCATTAAAAAATCACTGGGTTAAAATTGACGTGAAGTCAATACAATTAGCTATACTAAATAAAAAATATTTTTGCTTAATCCATTTATTTATAAGTTTCTCATTCTTTTTTTACAATTCAAAATGAATTAATTTTAAAAGTTGCAAAAAAAATATATAAAAAATTAATTTTATTATGCGTTATAATAAAATATATTTTATGGTTTTTAGACACTTGAAAATTTATTATCAAAATTATATGTGAAATATATTAGTAAAGCTTATTTATTTACCCTACACAAAGTATAGGTTGTGGGTTATATTACAAACAGTTTTGACGCTTTGTTAGGTGGCTTTAAATGTAATTCCTTTAATCGAACTATTGCGATCATCCTTTACATAGAAAAACCAAATAAATTTTATTTAACGAAGGCTTTCTACGACAAATATGTACACAAGTAGAACACACTGAAGCAACTCAGAAGTTTTTTTCCCGTTATAATTTTACAGTTCAATAACACTGTGCTAGTTGAAAAACTTTCAAACCTAACTCGGCTACGCTGAATCCAGTGTGGCTAACCGTTTTTTAAGTTAGGTCTTGTTATTGATATATACCATTATTTCGAAATTTTTATTAAAAACAAAGAGGACGAAACCCGTTACATATATATTTTTTAATATTTAAAAAGTCTATTAAGCTTTAAAATTATATGCATTATAAAAAAAAAATATATAACGGTTGTCTTCCTCTTTTTTCGAATAAAAATTTTAACAAATATAATCTGGGAATCTATTTCTAATGGCGAGTAACATTTTGTTATATAAATTTTCATATTAATTCGAATGTGTATTCAAAGTCAAATTACAATTTATAAAGCTTTCATACTTAATAGTCGTATGGCCAATTTCACCAATTAAGCTTGAAACTCGTTTTTCATGTCAAATGAAAATAAAATTATATGAAAAACTAAAACTAAATATGAATTAATATTTAATAGAATTGGTGAAATTGGCCATTATTCCTTCATTAATTTCCGTTAGAATTTTTGCTTGTATATTTCTGTTACGAGGCTTACTTTAGCTATCCTTTGGCTAGCAGTGAAGTAAATTTAACAGAAAATTTATACAACTATTAGATACCAGCAGAATGTAATGCATTTTATGGCCCGCTACGGTCTTCGTCAGCATTGTTTGTATCTTATAACTGGAAAGTGCTTATTGTAAATTTCGTTTATTTAACTTAATTATTTAAACAAATAGAATCTGGGAATTTATTTCTCATGGTGAGTAACATTTTGTTATATAAATTTTTATATTAATTCGAATGTGTATTCAAAGTCAAGTTACAATTTATGAAGCTTTCAGAACACAGTGCAACAAAATTCGGGTCATCGCCGCCATACCTTGCACGATTTTTTAGTCTTAGAAGATTCCTAGTGAAATTTGATGCCGAAAATATTCGTAGAATATTTTAACCCTTAAAAGTCCCGTTTAATTATACTTTTATGTAAGAGTTGGGAAAAAGGACAAAAATGACTACTTAAAATGAGAGTTAGAGGGCTAATAAATTCTAAGAAAAGAATCGCCAAACGATTCTACTGAAGACATCTGAAATTTTTTTGATTTATACCAAACGCCTTTTCAAAAAATTCAAAAAATTTAGGGGCCCATATTTCGGAAACCGGAGCTTACTTTTCAAAACCCTTTGGCGGATTTGCTCTACAAGTAGTCTACTTTAGTTTCGCATTGCAAGTGTTGAGGCTGGTTTTTTTTTTGTTGCACAGTGTAATTTAATGGTATTATTCCTTCAAAATTTTTCAATATTTGATTCTTTAGACTACTATTTGCATAATCAAATTTTTTTTTTATAGCGGACTTTCTTTTTAATTTATGGTGCTTTCTTTTCTAAGAAAAACATGTTACAGTATTTACATGTAACCCTTTCTTATGTTACCTATATTTAATCGAAGTTTTACATGTTGCGAAACTTTAAAAGAACACATTTAGCTGATTTGTTTTACAACGATTTTTAAAGCTGTTTGAACGGTTTTTACACGCTATTACGGTTTGGTGACAAATATTGACATTAATAGTGGTTTGGAAAAACTAAATTTAAATGATAAAAATATACATAGACTTTTTTCATTATAATATATTAATATTTTTATATATGTTTTAAAGCAATCTTTTCACAAAATTATGAGCGGTATTAATTATGAAAAACAAAATAAAACATTGGTTGTACAAACAAAGTAGTAAGTACCACACTTGTAAGACAGGGCAGTATGAACACCTTAAGTAAGTAATTATTCAACATGTTTTGGATTTCTTTATCAACATATTAACAAAAGAACTTGCAAATTATACCCATAGTTGTATTTCTTGTATTGTATTAATGCAACATATTTCACAGAAAAGATTAGTTTATTCAATAAACCAAAACGTTTTTGAGTTATTCGAAATAACGGTAAATCTCGTTTTTTCAACTAGCACAGTGGTATTGAACTGTTTAATTTTAACGGGAAAAAACTTCTGAGTAACTTTAGTTTGTGGCACTAGTGTATGTCAAAATGTATAAAAAATGCGGTCTCGAAGCAATTTTTTCGAACATTTAATTTCAAAACTTAGGTATAGATTTATATGATTGATGTAGTATATATATATATATATTTATATATGCAGTGCAGTATATATGTACATATGTCTTCAAATGCCTTTTTTAATCTTTACTTTACGGTGGCTTAAATATTAAACTTATGGATTTTAGAAATTTTCTACTTAATTTTTTTCCAACATTACTGTGCAAATTTTATCAAACTAAGTTCTTCCAAATAAACATCTCATTTTTGTTGGTCTTTTCTCCTTTCTTATATCCGGTTTGCTTAAACATGAATTAATTTTATCGGAAGTTTAACTTCTTTATAGTGCTTAATAAAATCGACGATATTCTTTATGCAAATACATTTGCACGTAACTTTTTCATTTGTGCACTTAAAACGCTAACAGCGTAAAATTTAATCTATTTTACTTTCTAGCCATATTTAGTATAAAATACGTTCGCATTGGGATACATTAATACTTTTGCAAATGTGTTTATGTGACTACATGCATACATTTATGTACCCAGTTGGCCACGTCTTTAAGACATCCTCGAAGAGGGATGCACGACAATGTTAATTTCTGCACGACATGTGAGGGACAGCGGGAACAAATCGTTAACGACATTTTTGAACAAGTGTCGCGAAAATCGTACACGACACAAAGAAAGACAATGTCGCCTACTTTGTCGTTAACGACTACATGCATGACAATGTCGTCTATTTCGACGTCCACGACAAAAATTATTATATGACTATCTATTTCAGACAGTTTTTAGTATAGTTGGAATTTTAATTTCTGTTGTATGTTTTTAATTCGACTCTAATAAGAATTCCTAAGGTTGAAAGCGAAGTATTAACTGCACGTAATCCATTTTCCAGCCAGCGAATAACTTCATCAGCATTTTTCGGTTTTACTAGTTAGAGCTAACATTTAATTTTTTTGTAGGTATTTAAATTAACAATTAAAAAAAAAGAATATGAGAATTTTAAGAAAACCAAGCAAGTGATTCAATAGCATCCAAAAAAAACTTTGTCGCCAATAGCATTTATACAAGACAATTATAAGGCAGTGTCGCTCATACTGTCCCACATAGAGCTAAATAGAAGACAACTTCGCTGAAACTGTCGTGCACGACGAATTCCTGTAAATTGTCTTCTAGAAAACCTAAACGACAGGGGATAAGTCGTGCATACATTATTGACGACGATGTCGTCAACGGCAGTCTGGTCAACTGGGTATATGTACTACGTATTTAGTATAAAATATATTTCACACTTGTTAAACCGCCAAGTAGTTGCACATACATGTGTATGCATACATAACAACATTCTAGAAAACACATGCACAATCATTTACAACAAAGTGTTGCCGCAGGTTGGTTTCAGGATATATTTATATACTAAAAGATACATAGGCATATATATATTTTTTTATATACAAATAAACATACATATGAACACAAAAGTAGAGAAGGCAAATTTAAGCTGGTATGACTTGAAAATAATTTAAAAGCTTTAGTATTGCTAGACCACTTGTAGTTTATAAATGTTTATTTGTATGCGTCTGTATGCACATGTATCTCAACATGCTCATCTGAAGTTGGGCTATGCAATTTTTTTACATCACCCACTGCCATCACCCATGTGTTTTGTATACGTAACATTATAAACATTATATTAATGCTAGAAAATTATGGCAAGTCCAACAAACTCATTATATGAGTGCAGAAGAGTGTATAAATGAGAGGTGTTAGTCGGGAATAATTTCTTTAGATAACGATCTTACGGGCATATTCTGATAATCGCAAAACGCTTAAAACATTGGCGATTCTGACTTGAAATTTAATAATATGTGTTCTGTTAATCGCAGTAGCAAAAAGTTTGGCGACTTCAAATTGCAAAACTATGCTCACGGAATATTTGTAAGAAACTATGCCTGATCGCAAGCTAAGCACACACGTTTCAGAGCACCATAAAATAAATCCTGCGTTTTTCGATTTCAAATCGTGCAATTGTCAGATAATGACCGTTAATCTAGCTGACAGTTCAAATTTTGTACAGTTGAAAATTTTGTAAAGCTCAGTACAGATTTGGAATTTTATATTGTATATAGAGCAAATCTTGTGATCTTCTCATTATTTTTTCAAATAATGATTCTTATTTTCGTAGCTTTTTAATGTAAATGATTCAAATATAAACTTATATACATAAATATTAGTTCAATAAGAAGAAAGTTTATTTAACAATATCGAACAAAAAAATTGGAAAAATCAGTCGTAATTATTTTTTTAAACTCCAAAAGCAGGGCTGTGGAGTCGGAATTGAAGAGTCGGAGTTGGGCTTTTTGAGTCAAAGGAAAACTCGCGACTCCGACTCCAAAATTTTTCAACACAAAATTTTTTAATATTTTTCAAAATAAAAAAATTATTAAGTTTTATTTCTTCGACTTTTTTAATATTATTTCTTTACAATAAATCTTCAAGCTCAAGGTCACTATTATATAAAAAATATTTATTATTAATCCAACATTTCTTTATCTCAATGGAATACTTCTTCCAGGATTATACTATAGATCTTATACTATTATACTATAGATCTTATACTATTACATTTGGCGATTGTATGTGTTGCTTGGATTTTACTTATGTGGTTAATGTTATTAAATTCTCTTTAATGTGTGTCTACACGAACGTAATAAAAGAGTATAAAAGATATTAAAAGAGAAAAGAGAAAACGCGGCGCCCTGATTTTGCCGATCGCAGCTATAGATCGACACATGACCACATTTACTGTTTTGGTTAATATTCATCCAAATCAAGCCGTACGTTCAGAAAAAGCTGTACACGTCAGTGTGCAAAGGTCTCGAACTTATAGATTTTACGCCGTTCTCAGTAACTGGGTCTCTGCCCGTCCAATACTTAGAAAATTTTGAGGAAAGATCTTCGCCTACATCAATATAAGATCCAACTGGTGCTAACAAAAAGCCAGCAAACCATCAGTTGCTTTGTGTGTTCGGTGAATAGGCTGTGTGAAGTAAACCTGATTTTATCGTAAAACCATTTTCAGCGACGTGACTCATTTCTGGCTAAACGATTACGTTAACAAGAAGAATTTACGTTTTGCAAGAGAGAAAGATCCTCGTGAGACTATTTATACTTCATTACATCCCAAAAAAATCACTGTTTGGTGCGATATATCCCACACCCGCCATCAACCCATTTGCCCTTAAATCTGAAACCGGTTCCAATATTATAGTGAATGGCTACAGGCAAATGATTCGTGATTTTTTTTATTCCTCGTGTCCTCATAAATTATCTCGAGCAATGGACCTGTGAATTGACCACCTCTTTCGTTCAAATCATACCAGCTTACACCCTTGAACTACTTTTTTTAGGGGACGTAAAATAAAATAAAATCAGATCTTTTCTCATAAGCCAGCAATGCTTGACCATTAAGAATATTAACGAAATAAGTGGTGCAAAATTAGACCGAATGACGTTCAAAAACATTAAATGCCACGAAATGTGTGAGCTAATAAAGCTAAAACTATAGTAATTTCATTCCTCTTAAAAAACAGCTCTTATTTTCGTTTATATTTATATTGAAAACAAAAACAAATTTGAGTTTTTTATTGTTTTTCAATAAAAATTCTTGAGGGAAATTTTTACTTTATTTTGAAAAACAGTAAGTATTTCTAGCCAAACTTAAACTATTAAAATTTTTATTGTAATTGAGATTTGATCCATTTTCAGAAAAAAATTCCACTTTTTCTAAATCCTTAAAGCTAAATTTTTAAACAGCAGTAGTGCGCTTCACTAGCTTTTATAACGATAATCGAATCGTTAAAATAAATATAACGAACATCTATGGAATATGCTATGCAATAACATTTTTAACGATATTCGCTGTCGTTTAAAGTCAGCTGTTAACTTAAGCAATTGTTTTGTCGTTATTTTAGCGACAATAATTAGGTTGTGTTTATTTAATCGATAAAATGTATTTTATGTTTAAAATATCTTACATACATACAAAGAAATATTCATATGTAACTGTTTAAACAAAAACAAAAACAAAATCCTAAATTTAAAATTTAAAATTTACAAAAAAAGTGAATTAAGAACAAAAACAAAATTCTAAATGTAAAGTTCACAAAAAAATATAAAGACCACAAATTAACCCTTCGTCTTACTCATGAGTCTGGCCAGACCTTTTTCAATGCATTTTGAATAAAAAACATGTGTAACACAGTGGGTTAATAACAATTTCATTTGTTTTTATTTTATTCTCTTTTGTGCTTTTCGTTTTTTTTAACATTTTGTAGCAGAGATGTTACAAAAAAACAGCTGTAAACAATCGTTAAAAATAAGTTACTGAATCACACTATCGTTACTGCAAGCGGATATTTATGTCGACAAATATAACAATTGTCGGATCGTTAAGAGTTAGTGAATCGCACTACAGGTACTTTTTATACTTTACAAATTATTGAATTTGCCTCTTAATATATCCTAAGAAGATTTCACTGGAAATAATTATTAAACTTAAAAATATAAAAGCTAAAATACACCTCTGAAAAACTAACCCTTTTATCAGTCTATAGCACGTTATATCTTTTATCAACATTTTAAAGATACCAGTCGTTAACCAGCCTGCCAGCCAACCTACCAACTCAACAGCAACAACACCAGCAAAGAACTTACAATTCAAATTTGTATCCATTCGTGTATCCTTTAAGCCATCATCTGGTTTGCCTTGCAAAGACTCTTTTTGTGCGCCTGCAGAATCGTCCAAGCCCAAATCTATCCACCCATTTGCCTGATTCTGTTTGTTTTTCCGTTCGTATGTTGTGCTATGCAATGATGTCTGTCTGTCGGTCTGTCCGCCTTTTCCCGCCATGTGGCTGTTTCCAATTGAAGTCTTCAGTTTTTGTTGCTCCAACATTTGCATTATGTTTATGGTTTTATGTAAACACATGCAAATTCATTCATTTGTTCTATTTGCCTCAGCTCTGTGCTCTGCTCTATTCACTATGCGAATGAACATGCTCTAGCTTTAGCTGTCTGTTTGACTGTCTTTCTATCACACCAGCCAACTATTTATTTCGTATGATGATTCTAACATGCTGGAGTTACTGTTGCCGTTGCTGTTGTCCTGCTTCCAGCCTGTTCTGTTCTGTTCTGTTCTGTTGAATGACTTGTCTGCCTCATTGTATGCAGTTACATACATTTATTTGCATCAAAACCTCTGCATCTAGTACATGTTTTAACATATTTGTATGTTTTGGAAATTGTTGTCAAATGGCATTTTTTTGTTATTGTTGTTGTTGCATCCAACATTTGTTTTTTGTTCTGTTTTATTTTTGTATGGTTACATTTATTTTTGATTTTATTTCCGTGTTTATTTTCTGTGTGTTTTCCTAAATCTGACATCTAGAAATGTGATTTTGTGGTTGGATTTAAGATATATTTTCTAGCTGTTGCTGATGGTTTTTGTTGTTGTTTTTGTTGGGGTTTTTCCCCTCCTCCTCTTTTCGTTTTATTTTGACATTTGGTGTTATCGTTTTAAGCTGAAAATGTTTTTATTTAAATGCAATTGTTAAATTTAACTTAAGTTTCAATATTATAATGAATCTAAATATGTGCATAATCGTATTAAGTGTAGTTGGCTTTTTATTTCATGATACTCAAAATATTATAAATTTTTATTAAGGGATATAAGGCTTATGTGTATTTTGTTTTATATGAGCACTTCGTATGAAAAAAGAATTTAAGTGAAATAATTTTACTCTAAGTGAAAAAAACATTTGGTAGAATCTTGAAAAATAAAAAATACTCTCAGATTGTCATGCTAAAACACGACTCTTTATGGACAGATCCCCCCGAGGGATGTGCTGCGCCTCTCAAGGGGCGTCGACCTCTATTACATCGTCTGAGGTAAATAGCATACTTTCTTTTCTGTTGCCACAGGAGCTTGTAGCCCCCGGTGAACATGCTCACCGGTCTGACTATTGGTGAGGTCTTCGTTGGTATACTTCTTTTGTGCCTGTGGCTTAAACCCAAAACTACGGGAAGGGAATCGTTCACATGTAAAGCTGATTTTTCACCCTTGTGGGACAATTGGGTCTTTGGAGGGACCCCTAGGCCATATTGCTATTCAACAGGTGCTGCTTGGATTAACTATATCAGTGAAGGTTAATATCTCAGGTTCCTAGACAAGGGGTTAGTGTATAATTTTTGGCGGACTTAAATTGTGACCTATGTATGAAAATGATCCTTAACCCTCTAATACCCAGCTTAAGAAAAAATGGAAAATAATAATGCAAAAAATGTTTTTTTGGGCCTTTGAGTTCAAAAAAATATTTGTAAGCTAGTACAATAAGTCGTTTACCTTCGACGTAAAAAAAACATCAATTAGTGCCTGGAGACGCTCTTGGGCATTTAGTAATAAAAATACATTTAATTTTTGGAGAATTCAGTTCGTTAGCTTTTATTTTCAATAAAACATTGAAAATGTGTTTATGATAATCAAAAAAACAATTTAGTAACGAAAGTGTTTGAGATTGTTTACAATGAGTTAAGAGCTTTCAAAGTTCTACAAATATTTTTCTATATCAAAAAAAGGTTAACTAATATATAAAAAATGTATATTAGCCGTCGGTATAACTTTTGTTAAGAGTTCCTTATGGTAATCTTAGGCATAAGAGGGTTAACACACAAAAGGGCATTTGGTAAGTGCTAAATATTAACACACCATATGGTTAACATCTACCATAAGATAAGGCCATATGAAAGGTACACACCTAAATCGAAACCTATGCTATTTCTAGACAGATTCGATAAGAAAAATGTGAACGTTATCATTGGGTTCCCATACAATTTAGCCATACTCTAAAATTGGTTTTACAAGTGACGTACACAATCTTTTGGTGATAATGGCACATACTTTCACTGCATATAGTAGTACTTAGCATAAATAATTTTTAATGAATCGAAGGTTTGTCTCAATATTTAAACCGTGGTTAATTAAAACTTTTTTGCACCTATATAAAATATCTATTGATATATCACGTTGTTCATTAATAAGAACAACAAGGTATTTAAATTTTCGCTCCTTCTTGTCATGGGGGGTTTGATCTTGTTTAGTTCTGATTGTTTGTCTTTATAGGTTAGGTACCTGTTGTATATCGGCTTAGATTTTGTCAGCAGGAACTTCATCTGGGCCAGTGGCTTTTCATCTCTTAAGCGCCGCAATTATTATACAATGTTATTGAATATGTTGTTTGCCATATTATTTCGACTTTGCCCTACATTATGCAATAAGCGGCACAACGGCTTCAATTAATACATGGCGCAACTTTTATTACGCCGATTTAGGGCTTTTACTGCATATTCTAACGCACTATCTGAACTGTTATCTCCTGTCATTTCCTGTGTTGCCCGAATGTAATAACACAATCTACTGTCGTTAGCAAATAGTTTCTGAATGCACTCTTTTCAAATTGTAGATTGCTACTAAACTATTTATTTTTATAAACAAAAGAGACTTGATACCTTCTATGCCATTCTCATATCTTTATTAAGCTTTAGAAAGATTACCGGACCCAACATTTGGTATGAACGGTACAGAACCCACGATATAATTTTAACATTTTACAAATATGCTTTTTTATTTTTATTAGGCTTTTCTCAATAGTCTATTTTTTTTTTTGCTTTGGCTAATTTTTGTTTAGCAAGCTTCATTGATGTGTATTTAGTTATAGATCTAGGCACCAGTAGAATATTTTGTATCTTTCTGTTAAAATTTGCTTTTAAACTATCGTTTGGTTAGCAATAAGGTAAATTTTGTGTGTTACAATTATCAGACAACTGAATATAATGAATTTCCAGGCCCGCTAAGGCCTTTGTCAGCATTTGTTCTGTCTCACTCTTTATTTTTTTAAACGTTAAATGCATGAAAGAATATGATAACCATTTAACACAGCGTTTAAATTTGACAGTACTGGCTAGACAGTAATAAAATACAAATTAGTTGCCAAAGACACTACTTAAGCTACGGTCAGATTTATCAAATATTTGACGAAAAAAACGGGACCAACAACCAAACTAAAAAATCATTTCGCTTAATATCAATATTTATTTTGATTAAAATATCACATCTTACAAAAAACTGTTTTTTGCTATGTCTAGTCGTATAATTAGTTTATTTTGTAATATTGAGACCATTTTAAATCTCACTAACTATTAACAAAAGTAGGGGTTACGATTATTTGATCAAATATTTAATAAGTGTGACCGTAGCTTAACTGTCTTTGTGACGTAGGCGTCCAGACAGTAGTTAAGACAGTTCAAACGTAAGTGTTTCAGTGGAAGTCCAGCAAAAACATGTTTTATATGAACTAAACAAATTTAAAAATAACTTTAAATAGCATTATTGTGTGAACAAAAACTAAAACATACAAAATCAAAGCAAAATATGTTAATTTTTTTCTTACTTCTTGATTTTTTTTTCTTTTTCGAACAAAACTTCAAATCACTGTTCAATTTTACTGTCTGCAAAATTTGCTAGACAGTAGACAAGACAGTTGGAAAAGTGTGCATGTTTTGCCAGTACTGGCAAATGTAAACGTTATGTAAGATGCTGTAATTAGGTCACTTTTTGCCCAACTAAGCCCTTGTTCTACAATAGAATCACCAAATCATGACTCTGTTAAAAATTAATATGTTTAACAAGGTTAACATAGTAAAATTTTTTCTATTTAAAATATTAATGTGTCATTTTTGTGTACTTCCATACTTCGAGTCAAGGAGGTTCGCATTGACAAACATTAACTGTCCCAAAAAAGGAACTGACAATAATTCCTAATTTAAACGCAACAAAGCATGTTAAATTCTACTTACTTTGGGATAAGTTTTAGTTCAAATTTGTTTTTCTTTGCTTTTACAAAAATGCAAAAATATATGTTAACTTCATGTTAAATAAAAATACTATAAAAGTTTTTAAATTAAACAAATGTAGAAAAGCAAATATATCAAACAAAAGGAAGATCATTTGTTAGAGAGTTAGTTTATTAGCATTATTTTATAAAACTATTTTTTACAAATTTATTTTCTTGTTGTCATTTTATTTTGCTTCAACTACTTTTTTTCTTACGGCAATGCAGCATAGCAACAGTAAAATTTATTTTGTACGTTTTTGTATGAAGAATTTGCTGCAATCGCCAAACAGTGGCTTTCTTATAGGAAATAATATAAAATAATAGAATAGAAAATTTTTGGAAAACTTACGGTAAATTTCAAATTCTTGTAAATTTTTTTATGAATAGCTAATTTTTTTAAATTTCCTATAGATAGCAAGTTTGTAAAATTTCCTATAAATAGCAAACTTTCTTAAAATTTCCCATAAAAAAAGCAAATTTTTGTAAAATTTCGTATAAAAATAGCATGGTTTTGAAAAAATGCCTATAAAAAAAGGCAAATTTTTATAAAATGTTTTTAACAAAATAGCGTTTGTAAAACTGCAGATAAAAATAGCAAATTCTATAATTTTCCTATAAAATAAATAGTACATTTTGTAAAATTTCCTATAAAAATAGTAAATTTTTGTAAAATTTATTATAAGAATAGCAAATATTTGCAAAATTTCCTATTAAAATATAAATTTTTTGTAAAATTCCTTATAAAAATAGCTATTTTTAGTAAAATTTTTTATAAATTGCAAATTTTTGTTAATATGCAAATTTTTTTTTAATATCCTTAAAAATGCAAATTTTGTTAAAATTTTCTATAAATAACAAATTGTTGTAAAATTTTAAATAAATAGCAAATTGTTGTAAAATATTCTATAAAGAGCAAATGTTTGTAACAAATTATTAAAATAGCAAATATTTGTAAAATATGTAAAAAGGGGAAAAATTTCCTTAAAATAGTAAATTTGTGAAAATATCCTATTTCTAGCAAATTTTTATAAAATTTTCAATAAAAATAATAACTTTTTGTAAAATTGAAGAAGACAAGAGGACAATTTCGCAAAACTTCCTTCGCATAGCAAAAGTTTTTAAAATATTCTGTAACCTTTATGTTTACAACATTGTTGCCAACTTTTTTGGAGACTTCCCGTCAAATCGCACTTCAAAACCCGTTAGAAACCGCAACATTTTTTATTTAGCTAAAAATCTTTTAAAAATGTCGCTAAAATCTAAAATGTTTATACTAATCTAGATTTAGGGTACTTTTTAAAAGTGTATGACTTTAGATTCAAATTATATTGTAAGGTTTTTAATTGCCCTGACTTTTTTAATCCCGTAAAAAATTTTTTTATAAAAGTGAGTTAAAGTTGATAAGATTTTCTAATTTTAGCAATTAGTTGCCGTTTAAAGCGACAAAATGTTAAGACATCTATAAACTAGTAGTTACTAACTACTAGTTAGGTTAGTTAAGCGTTAGTTCTGATAACTGCTTGTAAGTTTTATCCCAGGAAATTAAATATTAATAAAGTTTCCATTTAATTGTCAGTGGCTTAAGTGTTTTATAAACATTGATTTACTGTAGATTACACATATAGATTATTTTTTCCTTCGGTTAAAGTTGATAATACTGGTCTGCAGCCAAAAATCGTTTTTAATAAAAATATATGGAATATAAAGATTTAAAGCACTAAACTGAAATCTGTTTTCAGTTTTTTTTTTTTTTTCATTACGTCTAGTATTTTGTTTTTTGGCTGGACTAATGCTAATACATTTCGTCATTTCTTGAGAGCGATGACCAGAAAATGATTTGGAATATCCTTAAAGTCATCTGAAACATTTGTTTCGGCGACATTCAGTAATGTTTGCTTTAAAGAAATCATAAAAAAAAATGTTAAGGGAAAAAATTTTACAATTTTACGTAAAATATTGGAAGGCCAGGTATTTTACAAACAAAATAAGTCATAAGCCATGAAAATTCAATTGCTGATTTAAGAAATGTTTTCCTTATCATTTATAAGTTAGACCAAATATTTCTAAAGTTATGATGAAATGTATTAGCATAACCGCTATATCGGGAAAAATATTAGTCCAGCCAATAAAAAATAACTAGACGTGATAGAATCAATACGAAACATTTGAAATAAGCTCGCTAAAGTCAATTAAAATCACATATGGGTAATTCCATACTGTTGAACGTAACAGTCGTTTTGAACAACAAATATTTTAACGTTATTTGAACCCTTAAATTATAGCACTTCGAAAGTGCTGTTATCAACGTTAAAGTTGATGAAGGGCGCGATTCTAGGTCAAAGATAATAGTAATAATAATAAAAAAATTCAGAGAAACCTGGTACAAGTTTTTAGTCAAACTACTTTCAGAATTTGACGTAACAATGTAACATTAAAATGTCTTTGGTTTGATTCCAAAATATTCTGTATTTTTTTAAACAAAAATCTGGGTCGATACGTGACGATTCGAACATGAAATTTTTTCCATAATAATTAAACTGAATAATGATTAAAACAAAATAAAAATTTACCGTTAATCGGAATAACATATTTATCTTCGAACACTTACTTAGATTACAGACCATGTAAGAGGATTTTTTTGGAATAATTGTTATCATATATCACCTCTCTTAAAGAAGATAATATTAAAGAAAACATACAATAAAACATTCTCACAAATAAGAAATTACGTTTGTGCCTGCTTGTTCTGCTTGTTCTTCTAAGTGAACGAATTTAGTGGGGAAATAAATAAAATTAGTAAAATCTAAATATTTCTCTATAACAAAGTCAAAAAAAAAATATGCTTTTAATAACTTTTAAATTTTTGGTCAAGGTGGACCTTTAGAAATAAGTGCCCATATCAAAGTTGTTGCTTCCAGCTTTTTTATTTTGAACGTTGATTATGCTGATTACACTCAATCAATATTCAGTTAATAAAAACTACAAAACTAACAAAACCGTGTTAAAAATATGTTGTAAAATGTTTTCATAGCGAAAAAGAATTCAATTACAACTTAAAAAATTAATTTCTTATCACTCCATAACTTGAATTGAAAAAAATGTTTGAAATCTCTATTTTGTGAAAAAATTGAAATTTTCAAATACCTAGAACAAAAATTTTATATAAATATTAAAATGCTACTAAAAAACCGCTAGATTCCCGCTAACCGTCAAAACGGAAATTTTACCGCGATAGACACATAAAAACCGCTAGAATCGCGGTAAGCCCGTCAAATTGGCAACAGTGGTCTGCAACCACCTACCCGGGAATGTTTTTTATTTTTAATTTGAAACTACTGGAACTAGGTGTGCTATCGACTTGAAATCTTAAATATGCTCCTAAAATATTGTTATTTAATATATAAAAAAATATTTAAAAACAATAATTTTTTGGAAAAAATCTACAACAACAGATTAGGGATACAGATATCCATAGTTTCTTTACAACATTTTTTTTTTTAGTTTGCGCATTTATGGAAAACGGTTACATACTCCTAGCCATTATCTAAGAACAACGCCGCACATTGGTTCAAGTGCGGCATTAATTAATTTTTTTCATGTGCGCCGATTTAGATAATTTTTGGGTATTTTGTTGTCGGATATCTGAATGTTATGATTCTGTAATATAAGCCTAATATATTCATTATTTGTTTGGACAGACACGCTCAAAGTTCATATGTGTTCGCTTGTTTAAAATGGCATGCAAATTTACAGTATATTCAATGTTTTGGTACAATCACAGTAAACTTATCATTTGACTTTGTTGTATATTTTCGTAAATAACAATTGTCATAGATGAGATTTGCATTAATAAAAGTTGGAAAAAGTGCCATATAAAAAATTTCGTAAAACAAAATATAAACAACATCGAAATTTCAATGTTCATCAACATCAGTGGACTGCATCTTTTTAGCGCTGTGGAGCGCTGTTTAACGAAAGATGTAAAATTACAGGTTGAAATCTCAGCTAAAAGTTAAAAAAAAAATTCGGCTGCTCCTACCTGCTCCTTTCCTTCCCAAAAAAAAAAAACAGTAAGAACTATAAAATGATAAAGTAACAAAACCTGAATTTTCGTGCATGCTTGTTGTTGTTGCCATAATTCTTTACTGTTTACAATTATAACATAGTGTAATTTAATTACATACTAGTCAATAGTGTTAAATGTTATATATTTCATGGTTGAAAAAAGCATAAGCTTCAATTGAATTTGAATTTATTTGTATCAGGTATACTGTCCGAGGAAGCTCAGGAAGCGAGGAATAAAGACTGTTGAACCTATACATTACATTATTCGCGAAGAATTGGACGTGTAGCCATTAATGAAGACGTAATGCATAATCTTTTATTGTCTCAGACCCATTTATTAAAAGATTTCGCTCGAAGCTGCAAATCAAAAAGTTGGAGTACTATAACTATGTTAAAAAATTATTAAAAGACTATGCTTAAATTACTTATTCATGTTTTTTCTATTTGTTTTTTCTGTGGGAGGTGGACGTAAAAGTAGGCGGATCAGGTATATATTTTCAGAAGCCCATTCTACAATTATAATATTTATTTTTTGTGAAAATTGAGTTGATGCATTAAAAATCAAGGGAGTTATGCCACTTTTGCAATACAAATTGTATGGGAAGTGGGCGTAAAAGTGGGCGGATATTTTTCAAATTTCACACAAATGATTATGAGTGCTAAAAATGCTATGTGCCAAAAAACAATGCCGTAGGTCCAAATTTAGTTTTTACTTTGTATGGGAGGTGGGCGTAAAAGTGGGCGGATCATTTTGATTTTTCCATTTGTTTACTTGATTCACACAAAAAATGCCTATGCGCTAAGTTTCATTGTCCTTCGACAACTTCTTCTATTTTTGCCTCTCGTTCTATGAACTTGAACCAATAGGTCTGTCTGCGTACACATATTTTGCATCATTTTGTGAAAAATGTTGCAAAATATTACAAAATGTTGTCTGTGTACTCCAAATCTCTTGCAGCGAGAGAGCCAAAAAGAGAATTTTTTGACAGTTGGAAGTTAGAGAACTTACAAAATGTTACTGGAGATATTTCCTCTTGCAAGATTTTGCAACTAGTTTGAACAGATGTTTTTATTACGTGTGCCAAGATAGCGTCGACGAAATAGCGTCGAATTTGGGAATATAAAAACCGGGAAAACAAAATACCCAAATTATGGTCTTTTGCAGAATAACAACAAAAAGTTAGCGTCGAATTTAGGAATTTAGAGGGATTTCCAAAAGTAAAAAAACATTAGCGTCGAATTTGGGAATTTTAAATGGGGAAGTAAAACTAGCTAATATTTTTAATAAAAATACCAAAAATAGTTAGCACAAATAAAAAAATACACATTTAGGAACAAAATAAGCCATGCGTGCAAAAATTCGCTCGGTTAGTTCCCGAGATATTTGGGTGCATCCAAAATGGTCAGTACAAAGCTTTACTGATTTATCCCTTGGAACACAAGCTTTTGCACGGCATAAAGGCTGAGTTCCAAAACGTCGGTTGCAAAGCAACTATCTTTTTTAAATGCATGCTACAATGCAACCGTGTAGGTTATTACAATTCTATTTGTCCCAATGTGCACCAAAAAAGTATTTAATGAGAACATAATACAAAAGCTCTGCATTATTAAACTTGAATATACATTTTTGACTTGTGCTGCAAAGTATATTGATGTTTTGGAACTCAGCCAAACTGTATATATTCTGCAAAAAATCGAACCCAGAAATCTCGGGAACGGAACGAACGATTTTTTGCACGCATCGCTCATTTTGTTCCAAAAAGTTAATTTTTTTTTAACTATTTTTTGTATTTTTGTTAAAAATATTAAATATTTATACTTTCCCTTTTAAATTCCTAAATTCGACGCTAACTTTTTGATTTCATTCGGTAAATCCCATTATTTGGGTATTTTTGTTTCCCGGTTTTTAAATTCCCAAAAGTCGCTATTTTGCTAAATTTTGCTTTGTCATTTCAATTGCCTACACACCGATCAGCTGTTTTCTTGCACGATTTTACTGGATTCTGTCTGCGTACTTTTTGAGATATTTTCAGCCGACAGAGTAAAATTGGTCTTACTCCCAAAAAAATTTACTGAGTATTTGCTACTGGAAAAGTACGCAGACAGACCTAATGTGCGCCGGCTTCTTTTTTCATAATTATGCTGCAACTGCTTCAATTTGCTGATAAAAACTCAAAACAGTAGGTCAATCTGAGCAAGTTCACTTTCAAACAACAGGACTTATGGTATGATGGTTGTATATTTAACGAAAAATTTTTGGTTGTAGACATAAAGGTTAAACTGTCTATAAATGGCCAAATGTTTTCTTAATATTAAAGTGGTTTTTAGTTTTTCCTATAAATTTCCAAGTTTTTTAGAACAACCTATAAACACTTTTTCATGCGTTTATATAAAATTTTTGGTTTGATTACCGTGCTTTACCGTTTTTCTTAAACTATAAATGTCTTTTTTAAAAATTTTTAAATCTCAGTAAATTTTTAAATTTTGTAATCATAAAACGTTATTCACTTTTTTTTAATTCAATAGGAAACAAGCTAATTGTATTTCTATAGAAAGAGTAGTTTTCAAGATGCCTGAAAAAAAAACAAATCTGTTCTATGAAATAAAATGAAAACAAAAGTTTGAATATTATTTTCCTATCAAAAACACAAAAGCTAAAAAATAAAGTTTAATACTCGTGTATGGAAACAGAACATTACAGAAACGGAAACAAAACCCAAGAGACTAACAACTTTTAATTATGGCAAAACGACAACAAACAACAAAACCTCAGTGTACAAAATGAAATATGAAAACTATTTGAAGTTATAAAATCCAAAGGAAGAGCAAAGGATACAAAGATTTAAGAAGCAATTATGTAAAATGATTGAAAAGGAAAAAGAAATATTTTAGAAAAATAATGTTACTTTTGACTACACACAGGACAGGAGAATGTCTACTTTTCTATAGATAGAAGTCCTTTTATGTTGATGGTAATGGAGAGTTTAATAGTTTTCAAAGTTGATAGCTTAGAAAAATGTGAGATACATAAATATTCCAGTTTCATGTACCTGTCATATTTGCCGAGATAGAAAAAGTATAAGTTACATCCTAAATCAGTAACTACAAATCATTAGAAAATTTTTAGTTTCCATTATGCAGTTTATAATATTTAATAAAGGAAAAGTAGTTAAAAGTTAAGCCTTTTAGTTAAAAAAAAAATTTTTTTTTAAATCTGTTTCAACAGCGATCCCGTACAACTTAGGAGTTATTGTTATTGTACAAAATTTAAAGTATTTTAATGGAAGTCCTCACAGAAAATTATAGTTTTTATGGTAAAAAAATTTAAAAAAGTTCATAGTTAAGTTTTGCACTACTGCGAGTGTAGGAAGGAATTACTAAATATTACACTTGTTTTTAAAAAAAAGGGTAATCACGATGGTCATTGTGCAAATTTGCAATTTGTAAATTTGCAGTGCAAATTATGATTGATCGTGAGCATTCAACCTTAATTTTTTGTGCAAATGTGTAATTTTTCTAAAAATGTATTCTAGCAACACAAAGACTTCTGTGCAGCACTGTAAAAAATCTGCATTTGTTTTCAATTATACGCAAGCATATTAAAATAAATTTTTCCTTTTTATCTATTTTATATTAAAATCCACGAAAATGTTCAATTTATATGTTTTCTTAAAACCAATATGGCGCTTAATATGTCAAACGTTATTGTTTACATTTGTTTGCAACAGAGCAAATATGCACTACTAATTTTGCTCATGATTTTTTTAGTGCAAACGAAGTAAAAAAGAGCAAATTGCAAATACGTACATTTTGTTGTTGTGTTGTGCAAATGTGTGTATTTTTGCACGCATTTGCATCGTTTGCACACTTTGCACTACCCATCGTGATTTCCCTTTAGTAACGTGGACGTTTAATAATCAACAGAAATCGGAAATTTGAATATATTTCGCGAACTTAGGACAACAAGTTTCTATCTTACATGTAATTTAGATGCAAACAGCGTTACCGTTGTGCGACTTTTGTTGCAGCTTGTAACCTTTTTAATGCTCTGACATTTTTTTCAAAATCTTCTAATTTTTCAACTTTTTGTCCCTTTTTTGTAAGTGAAATACTTTTTTTACTCTGCATAATTTCACATATTTTTCCCTAAAAATAAAAAATAAAAATTTTGTTTTAAACATTCCCCAGGATATGTTACCTCATTCGATTGATCAGGTGATTATTTTGTATCCGGACAATTTCAACTACTGAACTGTTTTGTATCGCGTTCATTGAATTATCATAACAATCTAGGATGATCGGGATTAATATTTAAAGCGTTTTAAAACCAACTTTTTTACCGCTATTGATCTCATATCTTTATTTAAAAATTGTATCTATGACACAGGCTTATATTAACGAATTTAAGTTGTTAGAAAGTAAATCCAATGATAAATCATACAATTACATTTTTAAAATTACAAATGCTTACCATTTTTTGCAATATCCAAACAATTTCTTTGCGCAAAAACCTATTTGGAAGTACAGTGAAACTTCGATATAACGAATCTTAGGGGAATCGAAAAAATACTTCGTTATCGATATGGATTCGAGGTGCATATATATCACTAAAACCTTGGTATAAAAACATTTTTAATAAATACGAAAAAAAAATTTATAATTATACTTGTTTTAATTTTTTTTTTTAAGAAACAAAAGCAAATTTGTGACGCTTTACATAAGCAATTGTAAAGACATTTAGACTACGTTTTTTCGATAATTCTTTAAAAAATTAATGAACATATAGAGAACCTTCATAGCTTAACTAGATACATAACTTTTGGATAAAAATCATAAATTTTTCAAACATTTTAAGACGTTCATAGGAACGTAGAAAGTAATAGAAAAATAACAAATTAAGCTATTACACAATTAAAAGCTCTTAATTCCAAGCTATGAATGAAATTTATTTAATTATTAAAATAAAATGGTAACGCTCATTAAAACCACCCGCACTTAAAAAGAACACGCTATAAATTATAATTTGACAAACTCCAACCCTTATTATAAATCAAAATAATGTCATGCAGTATATACAAATTATTTTTATCAAAAAAAAAAAAAAAAAACTTATTTAAAACAGCTTAAAATCTTTTTTGTTGAAATAAAATTAAAAAAGTAAACAGAAATCACTGCGATTATGCATCTAAAAATTTTGAAAAAAAAATATTTTAATCTTGGCAACATGTTATTTTATAACATTGTAATCTTTAAAAACTCATGCATCCAAACCTACACATGTTTATATTTTCCTTTTTCCAATACAGCAAGTGCTTATGAAACATTTGTATAGAAACATTTTATTATGTTGCCAAGCCAATGTTGCAGTTTAATGTAAATGTGAATAAACTTTACTTAACATGTTTAAATGTATTTTATTTTTTGCATTTTCATTTTTGTTGGCTTTTAATAGCAGAAGTAAAAAAAAACAAAACAAAAAATATGAATTCATATCAAGTTAAGGTGAAATAATACAGCAACAGAATAACGTTGCTGATGATGAAGTTTAATAATGTTTCGAATAATTATGATCTTAATAACAACAATAAACGCATTGCTGGCAGCATAAACTAAAATGAATTTTTATAACACAATTGCATCCAAAATGATGGTAGTGGTAGTACTTGTTAAAAGAGCTGAATGAAAAGTTATTTAAAAGAATTAAATTTATGGGGAAAATAAAATTAGTTATTTAAAAATTGTTGTTAAAAAAAGCGAAATTGTAAAATACCTTTCTGCCGAAAATTTATTGTCACAAAACCAAATAAAATTTATGCGTATAACAGAGTCCCATAGACAATAGATTGTTGCTGTATTATCCCTCGATGGTCTTAAAATCAGAATAATATACTTACATACAAACCGCTTGCTTAAAATAAAGACATAACACTATAGCTTTGTAGGGTGCAACTAAAAACATTAAGATCTGCAAGCCCTAACCCAACATTTTTATGGGTTTTCCCTTTGTGTTTGGCTGTGTATTGCGAGAACTACGGAGATCACAATGAAATCACTAAAAACCAATTAAAAACCTTAAAGCCCCGTTATTGCTGGTTCAGTGCACATGAAACTGAGATATTGTCTTTGCCTTTATATTAGTGAGTCTCTTGGTGCAATCAGCGTTACCGTTGTGATACTTAAGTAACAATTTGACCCTTTTTCGACGCTCTTGATACCTTTTATAACCTTTTTTTAAATTACCCTTCTGTATCATTTTTAAAGAGATTAAGTTGCTTGTTCAGGAGGACGGCCCTAGTGGTATACCTTCAACCTGCAATAAAAGCCTATGTATTACCTCCTTGTGGTAATCTCTGGTAATATCTCTGGTAGATGGCTAAAATACAAGGCTCTAGCCGAGGCTGGCTAGGAAATGGTAGAGCGAATTCCAAAAGTCTAGCGCCCTTGAATATGAAAGTATTCAATGGCGTGAAGTATTGGCCATAATACTTAAGGTTATATGGTTTTCCTCGGGGATCAGTGGCCCGCAGGTGAGCATGCACACCTGTGCTGATCATTGGTGAGGTATTATTTTATCGGCCACATGCAGTGAAGGACTCTTGTAATGTCAAGGGATCTGATCCAGAAAGATACATTTTTGTTTTGTAACACATTTTGTGAGAGAATGTTCGTCGGAGTGTTGGACACGTGGTTTAGTGGAGTGCTTGAGATGCTGGAAGTGGTGTAGTGGGCATTTGTACATGTCGATTAGTAGTCTTTCTTAGTAAGTGCGCTGCTGGGTATTTGGGTTGAGCACGTGGCTCTCTCATCAGGCCAGATGCTCGCCGAAAAGAAAGTGTGAAAGTCTTCATGTATTAAGTGTTGCACTACATGGATGTTTGGTGTAGTGGGCATTTGGTGTATTTTAATTAGTAGCTTTTCTTAGTAGAGTAGCGCACATGGCTTGCCCTACCCATTTGGTGGACTTGAAAGGTTGGTGTGAAAATTCTTATGCGTTGGATTTTGCACTGCATGGTTGTTGCAGCCAAATTGGACAAGACATTTATGTCTGGGTGGAGAGGTTTGTGCCATTATGATACCAAGATGGGGTTAGTAATACCATCCTGATACGGTTGTTTCTGTGTGCCCTTACACAGTACAAGCCCGAGGGGAAGGCAGTGAAAGCTTCCGTCGGTACTTGTCACAAGCCTGTCCAAAAATTTGTCCAAAATAAGATCTTGGTTTGTAGTTGGTTTTTTGTTTCTTTCACAGAAGTTTAGTGTTACTGAAGAAAAATTATGCTTTCTTTTTCAGAATGCTTTTCTTACAATGATGTTGATAAAATAATTACACGAGGTGGTGGTGGTGCTACCCCATTGGGTAGATTCTTTCCGATTTATAGCAGGAACTAGTGGAGTGGGTTCGGTTGTAAAGAGGAAACATCTTTGACCTGTTGCTAATCAGCAGGAGCTGCATGACAGCTTCGAACAATGCAGCAGAGATTAGATAGCTCGAACTTCATAGCAGGGAGTTTGAATGTTTTTAGTACCACCAACTGTTAACATATTGCAAGATATGCAAGCCTTGTCAACTTTGTATTTCGACATTTAGTAAATGTCAATTACTCAGTGGTTAAGACCCACCATGCAATCACGTCAAAGTTACAGGTATGCATGTAAAACAAGGAAATCTGTATCATTTTGAAATATTTCGTGCCAGATTTTGACCCTTTTTAGAAATTGAACTTAAACTTACACTTGTTTGTTTTTGGCAACACTGCTTTAACAGTTTTTGTAATTAGTAAAAACGTTTATATCGCCAGCAGCTTTTATGCGCACTGCGTGCCTTTAGAGGCCCTTGCCATTTTAATGCCTCTTTTTAAAAGTGCACTTATGAATTATTTTAAATCAATTCATGCTTCTCTTAACTATTTTTGAATTTGTATCAAGAATAAAAAGAACGAGAATTAATGTTTTTACGATTTTCAGAACCCGTATTTATAAAACCCAACAATATACATTTATATTATCTTGAAATTGTTTCAGAATTCAAGACATAATTATTAAAGCAGAGGCTTTTGTCAACGAATATAAGTTTTCAAAAATAAAAAAAAAATGGCAAAACATATGAAAAGTGTTAGTTTGAAGCCGGAAATTTAAACCATAGATTTAACGAAAATATTTACTTGAATTTAAATAAGTTCGTTGCATTTATATTTTCTTTACCACAAAGTAAGTGGCTTTAGTTAAACGAGTGTTTTTGAATTTAGCATTGCTTAAAAATAAACTTTTTAACAGACTTTGGTCTCTAAATTTGTTCAAAACGAAATATAGAATGCACATTCCTAAAAAGTAGTTAGTAAGCGTAAAAAGTTAAAAACTTAAAACTTTTTTTACGATTTCGTAATTAATTTTTCGATGGTTAAGTAAAAATTAAAAGTAAAATGTTCCTAATCATGTAACTCATATATCGTATTTGTTTAATAATACTTTATTAACTTGAAATTTAAAAATTTTCAGGACAAGCAAAATCATTTTTAATTTGGGATTAAAAGAATATGAAAAAGAATTCTAAAGCCAATCAAAAAGTTAAATTATAAAAATTTTAAGTTAGTACACTATTGTTGAACAAGTGCGATATATATTTGCAATTTTTTTATATATTTTTTATTTATTGAATAACTTTAAATATTAATTAAGAAATAAAGTAAGCACTCTAAATATTATGTAGTTAAATTCAAACAAAAATTCATTTTAAACAACTTAAAATTCATTTAAAAACGGATCATTTACATTTTATTTACAGCAAATGAATTTTACATTAATTTTTAAATAGTTTATTTATTAAATAGCATACATATTCCTTAAAATTGAATAGTTTTAACTTTTAAAAAATATATTTTAACCGACAAAAATCAAAGTACATAACAAAATAAAAGTGGAAAATTATTATTTTTTGGTAGTTTGTTTTTTTTTTTTTAATAACAAACATTAATGATAAAAAATAAAATTATTCGTAAAAAACCAATATTTTTATTAAATTTTCACAGTACGGAAAACGAATTTAATAACCCACAATCAGTGACTGTAATAAAATTATAAGTGAAGTTTTTTGAGCAATACCTAACTAAAATAAATATTTTTTTGTTTGGCCACAAAAAAATTGGTCGGGTTTTTTTAAATGCCTTTTTTGAGACCGCTTTATTGGTAAATACTGCTTGAAATACTCCTCTTATGACCCCTTTTTTATGAAATGCCCCTTTTTGTGACCCTTTTAGAAAATTTCCAACGGTAATCCTGAGTACAATACATTGTCCGGAAATTTACCTGTACAGTACAACTGTATTTTCTTGGGGAAAGAGTGGAGAAAATAATGAAAGATTTTAACAGTGGGTAGATATGACCACTGTATATTGATTTCGTTCACAAAGTGAAAATTGAAAAATTTTGAGTTGACTCTCTTAAGAGGAACCAGAGCGATATGTAGATCCACTTGTTCTCATGATATTAGCAAGAATCGACTCTACTCAGTCATTATCTTTCTCCCAATTTTTGCTACAAATTGTGTTATTATACTTCTATAATGAGGATGTGGTTACCTAATAGTTTGTTCGCTACAACCAGAAATCAAACAAACAAACAAATACCTTTTCTTCCATCTTTGTTTGGTTTATGGAAAGCTAAAAAGATCAACAATCTACACACAGAAAAAAATCAAGTTAAAAACGTAGAAAACAAGGTTGATTTAAAATTTTTCGGTGGTGATTTTGCTTTATACGTTTTTCATGTTAATTCAACCTGGTTTTACAATAACTGCGAACAACATTTTTTTTATTTTAAAATAACTATAATTCATGTTAATTTAACATTGCAGTAAAGTTAGAGCAAAATGTAATTTATATTGAAATAACAATCCGAATCACGTTGAATGAAAGTTATTTCAAGTTGAAACAACGTGAATTTCATGTAGAATCAAATTGGTTTGAGTGTGTTATAACAGTGTGAAGAAGCCTCAGAGACAACATATGCATTTATTTAAGAATAATTCAATACACTTACCCCTGTAACACATGTTTCACTTATTTTGAGTTCTCCTTTGTCAACAGAAGCATCAGCATCGCCCGATATGGATTTCGTCATCAATATACTTTGAAAACTTGATGCACTATTTAAGTAACTAATTTTAATTAAAAGAACACGGGAATTGTGCTCTTTTTATAACATATTTTAAGAATGAAAATAAAAAATGTACATACATACTTAAGTATGAATGCATGTTAATTTAACAAGATACAATTTTGATTTTAATATAAAACTGGTTTTTATGGATTCAATATTGAATCCATATTTATTTATATTTTAATATATTGTTTTTTTTTTTTAACAGTGAATAATATTAACTAAACGTGATTTAAGGTTATTTTATTTAAAATTATTATGAAATAATGATAAATTTAAAAAAGGGCATACTTATGCAGAAATTTACTATGATTCTCAATCAACATTTTTCCATGTTAATTTTACATTGGTATTTTTTTCTGTGTGTATTTGCCGATTTTAACGACCAAATCGTTTGGATGTGCATTATAAAGTTTTTTAATCTAGTGCCCATTAAAATAGTATTGTAGGAATTAGACTAGTGTTCGAAAATAAACACTAATTATCGCTCCTTAGTCTTCGGTTCGGTTGATTTGTGGAAAACACAAAAGCTAATAGTATTTGTGTAAAAATCATTAAAAAATAACGTTTCCCTGTTAGTCATCTTTCGAACACAAAAATAATACTGTTTTTATCAAACTCAACAAAAGATGAGAAAGAACATTTAAATCCGTTCGGTTTTTTTTTTAAATCCACAAACTTTATTGTGTTCGGTTCGGCCCATTTTTTACAAAAACAAAATACACATACGAAAAAAACAAAAAGCCAGCAAAATAATTTTACACAAACAAAACATATACACAATACACAAACAAGCTGTTCGTAGTGCGGTGTCGTTGTCAAAATTTTTTGTTTGTTCACTTCTTTATCAATGTTAAAAAAGAGACATTATAGAACATTAAAAAATAATGTTTGTCTACAGTATCACTCCAATTGTTCTGTTTTTTAACGGATAACAGATCAATATATAATGTTCGGCTTTTTTTAGAAAATAGTTACGAACGGTATTAAGGGTTGTATTCGTCTACACAAGCACTAAAAAAATACATATCATTCTTGGGTGTGTGAGCCGAACGCTAAATAATGTACTGTTTATTTTCGACCACTGGATTATACTATAAAAAGTACATAAAAGGATGCATAGAAAGTGTGTGTTTATCCTTTTAAAATGTCAGAAGAAAACTTCAGTAGATTTTATTTTTAATTGGATCAATCCTAAAAAAGTTTTGTGGGGTGAGTTAAAGTATAATTAACCACACTAACAACAATTTTTTTTAGATATAGCTTTGTTAATTTTAGTTAAGAGGCGATTCCGCATACACCATAATCAGAGACGAAATCGAAATTCCATACATTTGCACTGATAAAAAGTTCGTTCCAGAAATTTGCAAGGAAAATTAGGAACATTACGGTGCAGATCAGCAAAGAAAAACTAGCAATTTGGGTACGGGAATAATATCGGGTGGGTTGTTTGTGGTTCTGGTGCAATGTTATATCATGTGTAATTTGGTTATGTTCAAAGTTTGTATGTATTAATATAATTTTTTTATACCAAATTTTAAGAAAATTAATTCAGTTCCAAAATACATACAAAGAAGAATTTTTTTTTGTTCGAAGAGAAGAGAATAATTGAGGAGGTCCATAACAAAACGCAATAATTACATTTTTGAAGTTTTTTAATTTTTTAATTGAATCCTATTCTACACATTGAAATCTATATTACCTTTATTATAAAGTATTCCAAAACTCAATTACTACACTGCAATTCAATATCAAATATAAATGGTTCAGAGCAAAATGCAATAATTACACATTTTTGCAATAGATCGCTACAAGAAATTTTAAAAAGTCAACTTTATAAATAAATTATGCTCTGGTGGTAACGCTCAGATAACTGTAAAACGTAAGGAATTTTTGTTTATTTAATACCTTTCGCTGTTGTTAAGTTAATTGAGGAGGTCCATAACAAAACGCAATAATTACATGAATTTATACTATGGTTCGGACCAAAACGCAATAATTCCAAATTTGCTATCTAAATAACTTTAAAACAAACTGTCAGATAAAATAATAAATTTGAGATTAATATTATTTTTTGTAGACAATAATACCTCAATAATTGCTTTTTAAAAAAATTATGTGCTACTTACTTAGATTACATTTTGTCGTTTATCCAAAAAAATGTTATGGTGTAATTATTGCGTTTTATTATGGACCTCCTCAATTGACTTTGTCAAAAATAATGCAATTTTTTTAATGTTCGATATCCAAAATTCCGTAACAGAGAAGGAAAAATCGCTTGTGGTTAAAATTTGTTCTTGGTGTAAAAGGTTCTCTAGTCCAAGTGCTAGGTATGTATTCCTTCCAAATCAGATTTGATAATTTCCAGCACAGCTTCAAATACATAAAGACTCAAACCAAAGTATTCTTTAAATTTTGTATCATCATCCATCAAATATCGATCAATCAATATATCTCTGTGCCGCTGTTTGTATATCACGTGAATATTTTTTCTCGCTTACAATAATTCAAATTTCTGCTGCGCCATGTTATAGACTGCAAGTCGATGATTTGCCTCGTTAGTTTCATAAACATTTCATATTTTTTTGTTTTTAATCAATATTTTGTTTTCGGATGCACAATAAATCACTTCACAATGAAAGCTATACAAATTGCGCTCAATAGTTCCGTTTATAAACTAGACGATGACGAACAGCTACGTTTTCCAGTTTTAGTTTTTATTTTCGGAGCTGATTACGGCGTATGCGGAAATCCAACTTTAGGGATGTAACCAATACCGATACTAATATATCGGCGAAACCTCAGATTTTCCGACATATCGATAGCGGCGATTTTTTAATATTGATACGCCGATACTTCTTAAATTTGTTTTCTTATAAATTTTTAATAAACAATTTAATTTTCAAGGCTTATTTTTTGTAAAACAGCGAAGAGAAGAAACACATAAAAATCTGAACAAAATAATGAAATTTCTTCTTTTAATTCTTAGTCATTTTGCTTTTCACCATAGCTATGCATATGCACATATGCTATGCATAGCATAGAAATAAACATATTTCGGCCAAAATATCAGATTATGTCACCCCTACAGCTAGTAAAAGTTCTAATAAGTCCACAAGAACTGGCCTTTAAATCGTTAATAAAGAAAATATAAAACAATTCTAGCTGTGGTTCTGCTAAGGAAGAAGTCGAGAGATGCGTTTGATATTTTTATATTTCTACAGACGCAGATCTGCTTGCTTATTGACGCAACGACCTGGTTTACCCAAACTTAAAGAAAATATAGCAGAAATTCTAATGTTTGTTTTCAAATGAGTTCTATAGCATTTGAGAAACTTTTTACCTCTTCATGTCTGTTTGAAATAGATAAGCGAAATCGTCTTTCTTCGAAAGGGGCGATGTACTGTGCAACTTCGACAATTCGGTTACATTTATTTTTAGGCTCTGTCGGATTATTGAAATAATATAAGTGATTTAAAATATGAATTTATTCTGTAGGAAACTTTGTCGCCACAAATTTTAAGATAATAAATTTCCTGTCATAACTTTAATTTATCTAACCAGCCTGATCTCGCTAAAAAATCGTACTACCCAGTCATATTTTCTGTTTTTTTCTTAACATTTCTATTTGTTAAAAAAAGAGTTGTATTATTAAAATGGTTTAATACATTATTTTGGTTTAAATATTGCCGAATCCATTGTAGGTATTTGAAATAAATTGTTTGATATTCTCCTAATTTTTTGTTAATGTCGCAATTTGTTTATGGAAGAATATAAAATAAACCGATTTCAAACATTTTCATTATTTGTTGATATCAGCAAATAGGAAATATTTTCGACAAAGTTCGTCACCTGAATCGTTAAGAATTACGTATGAGAAAAATTGGTACGAAAGGCTGGGGAATTTATAGTTCGATTGGTCCTTTTTTTCATTACTAAGGCCTGTCATACACGTTTTGTAAAATGCTTTTTACACTGATCAACATCTAACGTCTACCATGAAAAATGTAAAAAATATGAAACACTCGTTTAAATAGTTTACATCTAACATCTACCACCAAACAAAAATGTGACCATATTTAAAAAAAAAAACATAAAAAATTAGTGCCAAAATTTAAAAAAAAAGACAAAAATTTATTTAAAATTCAATTTGTTTAAAAGTATAAAACAAAATCATTGAGAAAGGCAGAACTTAGCAAATGGTAACGCTGCTTTCAAAATCAACGTCTTTTTGTTAGTGATGCCAAAATTATACGGACTTTTCTAGGGATGACACTAAAATAATCTAAAGATGTAGAATGGAATAAAATGAGATAGGAACGTCTTGTATTCTTTGGGAAGATGCTAACATCTTTTTAAATTGATGGTAGATGTTGGATGTTGATCAGTGTAAAAAGCCTATTATAGGCTCAAAGGCGCCTGAAAAAATTTCGGTTAGAGGATTCTCTACTTTCTATTGACACACAATCTGACATCAGCTGTTTTTATTGTGAAAAATCTCAAAAAAAAACATAAAGCTTAGCAAAATGCGATCAAAATGTACCTTTATATACAGATTTAACAAGATATATTTTGCTAAAACTTTGGTTCAGTTTGAAATATAATACAAATTTTTTATATAAAGAAGGTATGAAGGAACTCTTTTGCTTAAGTTACTTAAAATTTTTAATTTTTTAAGATAAGACAATGTTGGAATAAAGGAGCAATACGTTGTCAGAAATCTATGCCATTTGGAAACAGCCACAAGCTTTTAATAAACTCAATTTTATAACAAGCGGCGTGGGTCACAACACTGATAAATTTATTTCGATTCGTTTAATATCGACTGAAATAATTAGAAAAAAAATTGCTTTCAAATCGAAATAGTATTCGATCACGACTGACAGAATAAACCCCAAGTTCGATCCCAATATAAAATAAAAACATATCGCGCTCATTTAAAGTCCGATCGTAGCGTATATCATCTTTTATGGATTGATCATGGCTTAACAATTATATACTATATGTTGACATCGAACTTTAAAAAGCAGCGCGATATACTTTAAAGCAAAAAGTGCTGTATTTTAGGGCGTAGCACAACCAGTGTTCGAAAATAAACAGAACATTATTTAGCGTTCGGCTCACACACCCAGGATCGATATCTGTTTGTTTAATGTTTGTGTAGAACACAATCCTTAATACCGTTCGTAACTATTTTTAAGAAAGAGCCAATCATTATATAATGTTCTGTTTTCGACAAAATACAGAACCATTGTAGTGATGCTGTACATAAACATTATATTTTAATGTTCCACAATGTTTCTTTTTTTACATTGATAAAGAACCAACGACCGCACTATGAACAGCTAGTTTGTGTACTGTGTATATGTTTTGTTTGTGTAAAATTTTTTGCTGGCTTTTTGTTTTTTTTCGTATGTGTATTTTGTTTTTGTAAAAAATGTTTGGTTTTTTTTACCAGCCAAAAGCGACGAATATTAGTGAACCGAACCGATCACAATGAAGTTTGTGGATTTAAAAAAAAAACACCGAACGGAATTTAATGTTCTCATATTTCGTTGAGTTGGAAAAGAACAGTATTATTTTTGTGTTCGAAAGATGACAAACAGGGGAACGTTATTTTTTTAATCATTTACTGCACAAACACTTTGTGGTTTCCACAAATCTACCGAACTTAACACTAAGAAGCGATATTTAGTGTTTATTTTTGAACACTGAGCAGAACATTTTTTTTTGCTCAAGCAACTTTATCGATATGCCTTTTATTCTAACAGGTGTTAATTTTTTTTTTTTTTTTGTATTGGGATCGATTTATGTGAAACAAAAAGAGGTACCAAAATTTGAGGCATCTCATAAAAGCGAGTAGATATATTAAAAACTAGACATACGTAGTTTAAGAAGGACTTTCTTAGCACGTGCAAAAAATTGGAAAGTATCCGAGATGACATTAGTTGCGCACAGAATTTGATGTCGAATTAAGAAGTCGCTCAGGGCTAAAATTAAGCCATTGGACTATTTTGGATTTTTTTCAACAAATCTTTAATTCGAGGGTGTGACTGGCTCAAATTTTTTTGTATTCGTACCGAACCACTTTAATCTACCGTTATTGAACTAAAAATTGTGTTATGTAAAATGAATTCCTTTCCCGATTGCCCTCGTACACGTAGTTGCATTCACTGCAAAGTAACCCAACTTAAGTTGCTAACAAAGAAATGAATGAAACATTGTTGTTGAGGCTGTTGTTGGTTGTTGGTCGTTTGATTTACAATATAAAATTTTTGCTTGGGTTAATGTTGTTGTCGTTGATGGTAGAGCTGCTGCTGTTGATATTTTTTGTTGCTGTGTTCTTTTTGTTGTATAAAAATGAAAAACAAAAATACTCTTACATGTATACGGGCGATTGCTGTTGTTTCAAGTATTGTGTATCTGAAAAGTTGAAATGTATACAAATTCAAAATTTTAAATAAAAAAAAACTCAACACAACAAACTGAAAACAAAACAAAAATACATACAAACACACAAACACACCCAGGGTGTAAGTAGATGTTTGCATGTATACAAAAATCAAGCATATGTGTAAGAGCTCGTGAATGTGTATACGTTTGTATCTATGTGTAAATTACACTCTGAGTCAGGCACAGTATGTGCATGTGTGTATTAATGTATAAAATGTATGAACATATAAATTTATCTGTTTGGTTGGTGGTGTGTTTTAGTGTGTGTTAATATGTATATACAATTACATACATACAATTTAATGGTAAATGTATGTGCATGGGAGTATCTGTGTGCGAGTCTTGATGTTATTCAAAAACAAACCATGCCATTCTACGACAAACGATGACTACTACTACTACTACTGCAACAACAACAACAACGCTATACTAAAACCAACCATAAAGTTGAGCTGTTTGGCAACTTTATAAACATACATTGCCTCAGTCGTTTAGTAACTGTTGCATCGTACGTTGTCATACTTTTTACAACACTCGCGCTCATTCGCACGCTCGTATTTTTGCCTAACGTTCTTCGTGTATTCTAAATCTTACAGATACAAGTACAACCATAAATTTGTGTGCGTTCTATAGTAGTGCAACCACAACAATTTCTTCGCATTTTATTTTGAATACTAAAAGCAAAACGAAAAAATATATTTATTTCAAGTTGGTTTTAGATATTTTTTTTTTTTGTGGTAAACAAAAAATCAAATAACAACTAGAAAAAAAGTCTGATAAGATAAATATTATTGGAAATAAAAAATCAATATTTTCTAAGTTAAATAAGAAAAATTAATTCTAAGAATTATAGAAAAAAGGCAGCCGGGTTACGCGCCAAATTTAAAAAAAAACACACACCTAAATACATACAGAATAAATGCAATTAAAGTGATTAATATATACAAAATTCAATAATTTAGATTGAAAAAATATAAAAATTTTATGCAGAAAAGTTAATTAATAAATTCTTTTTGAAAAAAGCTTAAAATTTTTAACAAAAAAAAAAAAAAATTAAAATTGAAATCTTAAACGTTAGTGCCAAGAAAATTTTTATCTAAGCTTTTTAATAGAAAAAAATCTATTTACAAAAAATTTAATCTTTGAAATTGATTATTAGCAACAATTTTTCTAACAAAATGTATCAACAAATATTAAACAAAATGGGTCTGCAGCAGCAAAAATTCTACTTGGTTTTGTGTATTTTAGCCATTTTAACAGGTGAGCAATTTATTTATTTTTACACTGAGGAATTCAAAGAGAAGATACTTTATTTAGAATAAAAAACCGGTACTGTTTTCAATAAAAAAATGTTAAATGAAATCATTTTGAAAATATGTGTTTTTTTGTAAAGAAATATTTAAACTATTTTTTGATTCATTTTATTAGGTTTTTTTTAATTCTATACCTTCTTAAAAAATTTCTGAATAAAAAACGTTAACAAGAAAAGTTTTTTAATAAAAAAAATTAATACGAATCTTTAATTTGTTTTATTAAATTTTCCGTGTTAACTCCTTGTAAAGAAAATAATGTCTATTTTACAGTTACCAACAAGTATCTAAACATTTCAGTCTACACAGGAACTAAATTAATTGAATTTGAGATTTGTTTATTTTATTCTAAATGGATATTATTATAAGTATATTATTTTTGGGGGTTTTTTTTATTAAAAAACTAAACCAAAGTCATATAAAATTTATTTTAAAAATCTTTTTCTTAAATATTGAATTGTTTCGATATTTAAATAATTGATTTATTGAAAATTTAAAAATGTTTACAAAAATTTTGAAAAATATAAATAAACACTGAAACCTCTTTAAAGTAAACAACAAGAAATACATAAACATTATTCTTATTTGTATGAATTTTTAATAAAGAAAAAAGAAAAATTATTTTTTTACAAAAACAACTTTTTAAACCACGGCAACCACAAAGAGACATGTTTAGATCGACTCGGAAAGTGATTCTGCGTCGATTGGTATACTAAAAGGTGATTATAGGACAATAAGTTTTAGGCTTAACAAACATCAGCGGAAACTCGAACACTCCTTTTCCCATCAATGCTGGTGTTGTGTTGGGTATAAGTATTTTCCCTTCAAAAAAGTTAACACAAAAATTTTGTGTGGCTTGTAAGAAATAAAACAAAAAATTTGTTAAACAAAATTTTCTTCCTCATATCTCACATGATTGTTTCAAAAAAAGAAAAACTATTTCTTTTACATTATTACAAAGCAATCTAAGAACAATTTTTTAAAGTCGTTGACAAATTTTCTAAAAAATAAAAACAAAAGCAATTCTTAGTACTGGACGGACAGACGTATGCACTTTCGTTTAGCACTCGGCTTTAAATAAACATACATATAAAATTTATTTGGCGCAAAACTCTTCTTAGTGAAACTTTAAAAAGAGCAACAAAAATTTAAAAGCATTTGCGCAAGTCCGTTAAATTGGTACGAAGCTAAACTTTAAATTATGTTATAAATTATGACTTTTTCTTATCGCTATTAAATGGTGTGATTTTGAGTCTTATCGAACTAGATTATACCAAATTTCACCAAAAAAAGAAATATTCGTAACTGTTTTAGCTTTGCTAATGTGAATTAAGAGAGCCTTACTTTTATGGCGCCTAAGGTTAATTATGGATCGACTAAAAATATTAAACTAGTTTGTTAAGATTTAATGGCATTCCGCCACAAACTTATGTTAGTTTTTGTACATTTTTAAGGGAGGTTGTTTCACATTTGGGTGTAAAACTCTAGTAGGAAACTGAGCCGAGTATGCTACATTTCAACACCAAACTTCTTAAGAGAAGTAAAAACAATTTTCCACCCAAATTTTTCTATACTGCTGAGTAGTTCGGAAGTGATTTTAAGAGTACCTATATAGCGCACACCTGGCTTAAAAGTATCTAAACTTTTCGGGCTTATGCACTTGTTTATATGTAAAAATATAGCAGTGTATTTTGCTGTTGTTAACTGTTATTAACGGTTATGTCCTTCTTTATGTTTCAATTGGTATTAAGTTGCAATTCATTAAAGTATCTAAATATTGTTAATTCGAGTTGTGACACTTTTGATAAACAAAATCACTTTTGGATTTTATATTAATTAGACTTGTGTCAGTTTAGAGTTTGGTAAAAGTGTCAAAACTTTAAAAGAATTCAGTTAAAGTGACATAACTCAAAATAATTCGGTAGCTTGTGCAAATAGTATATCATCAAAAATGACGCAACTTAAAATTGTTCATTATCTAGTGTATAAATATCTAAAACAAAACTTTCTAGATCATAATCTGTGGATTTTTTTGAACTATTTTTTTTTTTTGTTGGTCAAAAACTAATTTTTCCGATTTCTGAAAAATTTAGTGTTTTGAGTTGAGTCACTTTTGAACTAGGTGTGCGATATTTATATTTTGGGTCTTATGAGCAGCGAAGTTGATTCAACGGTATCCGTCTATCCGGTTGTCTGCTGAAATTGCTTTGCCAAAGAGCCCAGATAAAATGGGGATCAGGTTGTTATATATTTTAATTTCTTATACATAGTTTGAAAAAATTTGTTATTGAAGTTTAGCCAGATCGGTCTCGAAGTGGCTGAGAAATGAGCAAAAGTCACGACTGTCTCAAATTTTAACTCATTAATCTCTACTTTTTACCCATAAACTATTTCTTATCGAAGATTCTTAATTATCTTGCATTGTTTTTCCACTTTTTATTTAGTATTTATATATTCTAGATAAGTGAGTAATTCTAAGTCGATTTTGCCATATCCGTCTGCTGAAAATACGTTCACTGACGAATAACTGAACAAAAAGGAAAAATATTGGCGTTAAATTTTTGATGTAGACAACTAAGTAGGAAAAGGGTTGACAGATTGCACCAATTCTCATTTGGTTTTGTGTAAATTAGCTTAATATGACTAAAAATCATACCATAAAATTTCGTAAATGCTTTAGTACGCTTAAGAACGTAACGAATGATTCTTTTTTATTGAAATTTGTTCTTTTATAGTTTGATATAAAAATAAAGTACTCTGCAAAATTTCGGTTTATAATTTACCATAAGTCCCATACTAAGCCCACTGTCGCCAAAGTACGCCAAAACCTTAATGAACATAAAGGGCACTCTGGAAATGATTTAAATACGACTTAAGCCGTAACATATACTGATATTGCACTTTATGCCTAGAAATAACACCGTGCAATTTTGTGATTATCGGTCCAAAGCTTTAAATTTTAAAAGTTTGTATTTCTGTATTGAAATTGGGTCTAATTTTAATTTTGTTTTAATACGAGAAATTACTCTACCGATTTTCTGATGCATGATCCATATATGAGCCTTATAATGAGCCTTATAATATTTCTGAAACAAAATAATTATATTAAATATAAACTAGGCAACGGATTATTATAATGTTGTGATAGGCTTTTATAAAGATTTGCGTACACCCAGAGAAAAAACATGTTTAAATATGGTCACCTCCAACAAAACTATTTTTAAAGAACATTTCAAACATACTTTGGTTAATATAACCATACTATTGTCATCTACAACCATATCATAGTTGAATTAGTCTTCCATCAAGAAGCCACAAACATAATATGACAATATTTAAACATGTTTTTTCTCTGCGTGTATAATTTATAGATCCCATATAAAGTCTACTCGCGAAATATTCGAACTCTCGGTGGTGGGTGTGAAAATTCGACAAAGCCGAATATAGCAGTTTTACTTTTTTTTAATTTATTTTTATCTTACTACCAAAAGTCAAGCTAAGCAAAATATACTCATATAAGTTTATTTCAATATTTCAATTAATTTGCTAATAAAACCACTATTTTTGCTCAAAGTAAGTTTGGTTTCGCATTGACTTTAAATATCCAAATCAAATTATTTATACTGCTAGCTAGATATGACAGAAAACTAATTTTGTTTAATTTTAAGCAGAAGTGGATTCATATTTCATTATATTAAATAGAAGGAAATGAAATTTTAATTTGGCTGTAGGTCACGTTTTTCTTTTTTCAAATATTTTAGATTTGTTGAATTTTTTTTCAAAATATTTTTTTTTTTTTTTTTTATCTTTAATGTCTCAATTTCAACAAACTTTCTTCTATTTTAAATTAAATTTATCTAATTTAACAAAAATGTGTCTTTTTATTTGGTTAAAATAAAATTTCCCAAACTTTAAAAATTAAAAACTTTTATATATATGTGTATTTTTTTTTTTTTTTTTTTTTTTTTTTGGTTGGACAGCTTAATAAAATTTATATAAAAAGTTCCCTTTTCCTCAAACTCATCTATAAGTGTTTCTTAATTAAAATTTCGCCCTCTCTCTCTCTCTCTGTTTGGTTTGCCACTGTTTGCAATGTAATGAAATTCTAAACTTTTTAATAAAAAAGTTTTTATTTTATTTTATTGGCTGTAAGTTTTCTCATATAATATAGGAAATTTGAACAATTTTTGTTGAACTTTATCCTTTGGCATTCAGCATATATGAAGTGTATATGTAAACTGTTTTATAAATATATAAAAATTATGTAGAAAATAGAGTTTAACTAATTAATAATATACTAATAAATATAATATACAATTAATAAGTTTCAAAAGAAATTTTCGAAAAGGTTTATAATTTTGTCTGTGTTAAAAACGAATTAATTTGAACAAACGAACTTAATATTGTTGCAACACCTGTATGCATGAAGTTTGATAGAAATGTAGAATTCAATTTGATTTTGGCCTTTAATGTTTGCCAGTGCGCATGATCTTCAAATACGAAGTATTTTTTTTTTTTTTGGAAAGACACAAACTAGAGGGATATGTGGTTTGATTAATCTTTGTTTTTTTTTTTTTTTTAATTTATTAATTTATTTTTTATAATCATTAACATAAAAAAAAAATTTTGTTTCTTACATTTTTTGAAACGTACAATCCCACATAATTCATAATTTTTTTTTTTTTAATTCTATTAAAATTACACAATTATCATTTTTTATTTTGGAACTTAACAAATCTCCAATTTTTTTTTAATTAACAAACACACAAATTATGACCCAAAAAAGGTAACATTTTTCAAATTTATTATTTTAAAACCATAAATTTGTTGCCCATCTTATAAAAACAGATTTATATCATTTGAAACAAATCTCCCCCATTGCGCAAGTCTAGCATACTTTATTTGCTCCACTCACTCAATTCAACACAGAAAAAGACTCTCATACTTACACCCAAGAGATACTCAGATATTCGTATCTAAAACTCATACACACAGGTAAAACTTTATTTACTCGTTTCTAAAAAGATTCTTCTGTAGTTTGCTCTTGCCTCATCATAAACTTCTTTTATGGCTTGAACATTTTCTTTTTTTTCCCAATGCAATGTTTGCGTGTGTGTGTAATTTTGCCTTTTTCCAGTTAACTTTTTTTAATATCTCTTTGCTTTTTTAACCCGTTTTGTTTTATAATTTTATTTCTTGGTTTAAATTGAAAATAACGTTTTTTATTTCTTTCATTGTTTCTTTTTACCTCATTCGGATTGTTTTTTTTTTCTGTTATTCTGGTTTGACTTTTGCTCTGTATCATGTCTTCTGTTACCTTTTTGTTTTCTTTTTTTGCTTCTTTCGTTATAAAAAAACAGCTTTAAGTCTGTTTTATTTTTTTTTGTTTTTTTTTTCTTATTCTTTTACGTTTTATTCTTTGTATCAAAGTTCTTGTTATTGAAGTATAAAACGTGGTTTTTGTGTGTGGATGGACAAAAAAGCAAAATTAGATCATGGTTAAATGTGCTGGTTTTTAATTTCAATAAAGTAGTTTCACAACTTCTTTGATTAAGCTACAAAATTATGAAGCAAAAATGTAAAAAGCAGCAAGCTAAAAAAAAAACCCACACTCTAAATATTTATGTTAAAAACAGAAAGTATTACAAGAATATAAAGCGGAAAAAATTGCAAACTGATAAAATACAGATAAAGCACAAATCATAACTGCCTTAGGAATGAGAGGCGGGTCTTCTTTGCCAAATGATTCTAAGCAAACAAAGGGTGTATTTTTGGGGACTTGTAATTTAAAACGAAAGTTTGAATGAAATCAATAAAAAAAATTGTTATTGAAACTTTAAAAATTTTTTTAAAACTGCAAAAAAGCTTCTTAGCTTAAAACAACATCTAAGATTAAGTCAGTTAATATAATAAAAATTTTTATAAACTTCATCTTAACATATCAACTAAATATTTTTAAGTTAAGACTTCAAAATAATAGCAAAAGCTTTAAAGCTTTTTTTCTTTTGTCAACCAAAAAGCCTTTCGAGTAAATTACTTAATTTTAAAACAACACCTAGGCCACATAAGCTAAAAATAAATATTTTTATACAAATAAGGCTTAAGATCTCAATTAAAACTTCTAAAAGTTTTTTGGATAAAAGCCTGTTTACTATTTTCAGCTAAACATCCTTTTCTGATGAAAATTTTATTTTTAAGGCACTTTAAAGCAGTCAAAAGACATTATTTTTAATAAAATAATTCTTAAGATAATAACTAAGACTTTAAAAGGTCTTTAATATCGCGCAAAAGCTTTTTTGGCTTACAGAAGTTCATCTAAGCACTTTTGATGTTTAAAGCAGCCAAAAATAAATATTTTTATAAATTTATTTCTTTAATCGCAACAGGAAACTTTAAAAATGTAAAAAAAAAAACGGAAAAAGCTTTTAGGCATTATTTGTAATGGCTACCTAAAAAATTTTGGTAAAAAATCAATACTTTGGCATAAAAATATGACACTAACGAAGAAGCGGGTATATGCTAGTATTTAATATTTTTAAAAATATTTAATTTTATTTTTATTTTTTTTTATTTTTTAAAAATAAATAACATTTTTGGTATACCCTTTAAAATCTTCCAATGATAGCTCAAAGGTGAAATGGTTATTAGTATAAAGTTCTTCTTTTTGTGAAAATAACAAGATTTATTAATTTTTATAAAGCGACAAAAAGAAAAACAATCTTAGCTAAGAATTTTATGTAATAAAGTTATAATAAAGTTAGGTTGGTAAAAACAAAACTGTGGAACAAATTTTTTTAATAATTATACACTTAAAACCGTGAAAAATAATATTGACGAAGTTTAACCTTAAATAAATTGATTTTATAACCGTCAATGGATGAAAACAAGAAATCAAAGAATTTTTTCACGGAAGTTTTTATATTTATTCAAAATGTATGACAAACTTTTGCTTTTTGAAAATGAACTGGTTTACAACATTAACTACATCTTAAGAATAGACCTTATACAATAGCTATAAATAAACGAAGGTTGAAATCACAAACCAAATCTTACCTTTTGTGTGTAACTTAAAATTTCATAAATTTATTGTAAACGAGTTCTTGTACGAATTTTATCTTGAGTAAGAAATTTTTTTTTAATTTATTTATTTATTAAATCTTCATATATTTAGAATGTGAACTAACAATAATTTTTAAAATCTTTATCTTATTCTTGACTTTGTTTCCTAAATTTCCCCTGATCACGGTTCCCGTTCACGTAGGTGTTTAACAGCATTTTCAGTATTTGTGATTTGTCCCCAAATATGAAATTTTTTTATTGGGAAAATGGCCCAACCATAATACGCATAGTCTTGCCTTACCTATGGACAAAAATTAACAAAAAGTCTTTCAAATGTATTTAAAAAAACAAAAATAAAATCAACAAACATTTAACTCCGTATGCAATGTGCGATTAGTTTTGCACTTTGCTTAAGCGGCCCATACACTTGCAATATTGTTGTATATGATATTCGCCATATTATTTCCATTTTGTCCTATATTATGCAATAAATCGCACAATGGTATCACTCATTCCATAAAAAAGAGTACAATGTTGCCAACACATTTCACTTTCTTTTCGTTGTGCAATAAAAATCAAAAGTCTTTTGATTGTTTCCAATGTATTGAGCCACCTTCGAATATCACATACACATTGGCGATATAATTGTACACTACGTAATATTGAACAATGTTATTGCAAGTGTATGAGCCGCTTTAAGCAAATGACAGTTTCATAAAATTTAACAAAAAGTTTCCTTAAGTTCAATATGGTTTTACTCATATGATTTAAATGTTTTCATACATTTGCTTAAGCCAACTTAAGCACATTTTGGTTGGGCCTAAAAACTTTTCTTGCAAAGCCAGAAGGTATTTTTTGGGGAAAAAGCTTTTTTTCTCTGGGGATTTTAGGGGATACTATATAATTATAAATGCCATTTGTACAATGGCAAGATTTGATTTGAATTGAAGTCTTTTTTGGTGGTTCGAAACCTTTTCAAGAGCTTGCTGAAATAGTTTTCAATATGCTTTTTGTACCAACAATTAGTTGAAAGCATTTTCTATAATGCATACAACCATAACTTAAATTTGAAACAAAATGCAGTATGAATTTTTAGAAGTTTCTTAGAATATAAACACATTTTAACCCTGGATGGTCACTGTTTATCGAATCGACGAAGATCATTTACACTTTATCATATAACTTTTTTATGTTTGTTCAAATAACGCTTTTTTATCAACAACGTGATGAAAGCTTAAAAACAATAATTAATTTTAAAACACAAAAAAGTGTTAAAATTCGTATCAAATTTTGAGAGAGAAGAAGAACTAAGAATGGTAACGGGTTCAAAAAAAATAATTCTTTTGCTTTTGCTTTGGCAAAAAACAAAACAAGAATGTAAATGTGTATCTTATCTTTTATACGAAAGAGCCGAATCATTTTATGAGGTATTCTTGAGCAGTTAGCTACGAATGGTAATTGAATCAAAAAAATTTTTAGCAGGCCTTTAATAAGGTCTGAAGTAAGAAGGTCTTCTGAGTTTTCGCGCTAAGAGTAAAGAGTAAAAGCTCTTACAAGCGGCCCCTCTTTGTTAGAAATGATTCTTTTTATGTTAGTTCTTTGTTTTGATTTGTTTTAAAAAGTAGTTATTTCAGCAAAAATTATACTATCAAACGATATGGAAAGTGACTCTGAGTTATGAGATAAAGGGTCAGCTATTTTGCCAGAAAATTACATGTGGTGTAACAACCACAAAATGTACACATTTCTCACAACGTTGAGGTCAATTAGTTAAATGAACAGAATATTTTTTAAAAAAAGTGACCTCGATTCTATAACACTAAAAAATAATATAAAAATTTGTTGTTGGAATTCATTATTTCATCGGTCAAAATATGCCAACTTTTATTGAAAGATATTTATACAAAATTTGACAATTGTACTTACAAACGAAAACCATTACATTCAATTAGCCATGTTCTCACTAATTTTTTTGTTGAGTTCTTTTATAACTCGACCTGATCCGGTCAGTGTTCTGCATAGAAAAAAAACTGGAATAGAAACTCTCTCAATATAAAAACAAACGAAAAATGTTACTTGTGAAGTTACAACAACAACATAAACACATTTATTATTAATACAATTAAAGAGTTGGTTGAATAAGATTTTTTTCCTCTCATTCCATTTTACTTTATTTGTTGTCTGTTTGAATCAAGGTATATTTATAGCAGGTAGTCTTGGAAAGCCAGCTGTTTATTTTTTATTTGCTTGTTTTGTGATACGAACTGTCAAATGTTGTATAGTAAACAAGTTGTTTGTCTTTATCTTATGTCTTTTTTGTCTCTTATCAACCCCTTTGCTGTTTGACAGTTCGTATCACATAACAACAATAAAACGCCCTATTGGTTGTTTTATTGTACAACCAATAGGGCGGCTACCTGCTATAAATATACCTTGGTATGAATTTAGTAAATGTTATTTCTCTATTTCAAATACACACACAATACATTGTGCACGCCGATACAACTGAGAGAATATAAACTTCCTTTTCAATTTTATTTATTTTTTACTTCTTCTTTTTTCATTAAAACTAGATGCTAATGTAGGTGTTAGTTGATCCCATTATCAGCAACTTTAGATCAGTCATGTCGAAAGTGACTACTTCAAGCTATGCCAAGTAAGATTTGGATTACTGCCTCAAATAGTTTTTCGAAAGAATTCGGCTCATTTAATATTAAACAACAAAATATTAGAATAAAGTGAAACTTCTTGAATGTAAGTCTAAATTGCGAATACCTCTCAGTTTGTGTAAACACACAAGTGTGTGACGCCATCCTATCTATATAACTGAAAAAACTTGCTGGTTCATCAAAGGGAGTACCGATATTATGGCCAATAGTTAAGCAAATATTGGTTCAAATAAACAAAAAATATTGTACTTGGCTTGAGACGAGTCACATTTTGCGTGACCCGAAACAAAATTTTAACATAAGATCTTGTTACTCATACGTAAGTGTTGCCGACACGTAAACGTTGCGGTAGACTTCAATGCTTGGTAGTTACTTTAAATACGTTAATGTGTTGAAATGTGTTAAAAAGAAAAGAAAATGGGTTAAAACATACATATTTTACTAATAAATTCTATCTTTTGTTATTTACATAAGTTATTTTGAGAAGAGCTCTAGTAAAAATCTTAAGGGAGTATATGGTAAGACTGTGCTGGGTACTTGGTCTCTGCAGCATCACCGCGAATGAGATGGCTGATGAGTTGGCGACACTGGGCTGACTGTTTGGAGTCGGTCAGGTCTCCAGTGCGATTCTATTTTTGAAGGATCAGGTAATGGGTTCTAATCAAGACTTATCGGATCTAGGGGAACAAAACGGACTGCAGGGTATCGTGTGCGCTGTGGCCGCTGTTTAGGAAGTCCGATTCGGAATGGCTGCTGGGCAGGAGTGTGGTATGCGTTAGGACCATGATAAGTATTATTAAGGGGCACTGTATAATAGGAAGGATGGCGGTGAGAATGAACTCTGACTTGCGGGATATTTGCAGGTGGTATGAGGACCCAGAGGAGTTGGAGACAGTTGAGCACATTCTGTAGAACAGCAGGTTGAGATAGCGAGGTAGTAGATTCTTAGACGAATTGGAAAATGTCTCGGGTTGTGGGCTCGATAATCTGACGGGATTCGTAATAAGAATGGTCTGGCTTCATAACAGGAGACTAGTAGTAGGGATTTTTTTCTTTTTTGATCCGATTTTCTCCATTCTTGCGCTGCAATCTATATTTTCTTTATTCTGTTATAACTTAACTAACTAAGGCCATACAGAGACCTGAGGGTGAGGTTAGAGTTAGAGTTAGAGTGCTATATCGGCTGTGCCGAATCTTTAATACCCTCCACCGACAGTTCAATTTTTTCAGGAGTGATATCTACATATTATCTATTTATTTTTAATTTATCTTTATAAAAACAGACATCAGCATTAACCTTTAACTTTGGAGGTGAACTTTTGGGGCATACGTGGTGGTAAATTTTACGTCTCTAAATTTCACTAAAGAAACCAAAAATTATTTTTATTTGTTTAAAGAAAACACGTACTTTACTTCAAACACCTATTTTTTTAATATAAAAAAAACGATACATCAAAAACTTATCAAAAAAATATGAATATAAAAAAAAAACAAAAACTTAAAGGGCATTTTTGCACAGGAAACATATACATTTAAAGTTATAAAAGAGATCATAAAAAAAAATAATTATGTATAGAAACACCAGGTCAACCATTTTGGAGGTTTCTTACTCATCAAAATCTGCATCCCATACACATTGGCGTATTATATTGCAGACAAATCGACAAGAACTAAAGTTTCCAACTTTGGTCGATATATTTTGGTTATCAATACACAATATCTGGGCAGGACTGGAGAAATGGTCGTGTCTCCTCCCAAACAGAGACCTTATATATATTTGTGTTTCTTAAGAATGCCAAGAGTCAAAGTTTCGAAATAAGGTGGAAAATTACGTAAATGATGACGAGTGATAATTTTTACACCAGCATGTGCTTAGCTCCGCTCGTGCTAAGTCGAGCTCAGCCAAAACACAAGTGAATAACAAGAATCACGATATAAGAAGATACTAAGAGAATTAAATTGATTGAGCGCAACGGAATAAAGTATGTTAGAAAAATATAAAGAGAGGGTAAAATTTACCACCACCTCCACAGTTGAAGGTTAAAATTGGTTGCGGTTTAGACCTATATTAAATTTTTGATCGGCAATCAGACAGTTTTATGATTTTATTTTAGAAATTTTAACTAGCTTGAGTAAAATATCATGATTCGTAGCAGTTTATGCCGAACTTAAATGATTTTCAGGAGGGGAATTTATATTGGAGCCATGGTAAGTTATAAACCATTCATCCTAAAATCCTGCAGAGTGTTTTCTGGTATTAAAAACAAATATTTCAATAAATTTCAAAACAGCGCTGAAATTAGTTTTAGTGTTTCCAGTGAATTTCAGAAGGCTGCTTAATATAGGATCTTAGGTAAAATATGAACCGCATATTAAAAAATTGCATGAAATTTTTTCTTGCCATATGAAGCTAAGTTGAAATAAATTTTACCGCAATATCTATATCTGCTACGGTTTTAGGCGTTTTTAATTAATTTACCAAAGTGAGCTTTATATGGGGCCTGCAGATAATTATGGACCGATCTTTACGAAATTTATTCGTGTGATTTCTAGTCCTAGTCACGAAATTTCACGGTGTCATTTCTAGTCCTATAAACTGTGACGTACAAAATTTTATTATGATAGCATTGTTTATTTCGGTTTAGGCGAAGGTAGGGTTTATAAGCGGCTTAGGGTAAATTATGGACCGACCTTCACAAATTTATTAGTGTAATTTGTAGTTCTATAAAACTGATCCTACTAAACAGATTTCGTTGGATTTTAGTCCCAAACTGCTTAGGATAACTAGAAGCAATTGGACACCAAGTTTGTGCATTTCTTTTCAAGTTTTCGAAAGTGAGCGTGTTTTCTAGGGTATTCATTCGGTTAACCGTTAATCAGTTAACCGATTAAATACTACCCGATTAACAGACCGGTTAATTTAAAATTGGATATTTTCGATTAACGATCAAACCGGTTAATTTCAGTCGATTAATCTATTAACCGATGTAACAAAATTTTGAAAATAAGTAGTATTTTAACATAGTTTTTTATGTTTTTAACTATTTGATTCGTCTCAAAAACAAAAGGTATGTGTTTTGAAAATATTTTTGCATACAATATATTTCCTTTTAGCAATAAATTCTTAAAATACAATACAAAATCAGAAACTAAGTAATCCGGAAATAAACTTTTTGCAGAATGTTCTGTTCTTTTAACAACAGAAGAAACTCTTGCTATGAACACAAACAATTTTTTAGCAGAATTTACCGAAACAATTAGAAGTGTTAACCATTTTAAAAAATTTAAACCGGACTGTAATGGCAAAATGGAAGATGTTATATGTTTAGAGAAATTCTGGAAAAGGACTGAGAAATAAGATATTCTGTATTATTGGTTGCTTTCGATTTCTCCAACATCTTCGATAAGTAGAAACAATTTTTTTTGCTCATTTTAGTCCAAGAATTGTTTTGTTGGTTATGTTATTGTTTCTTTTTTGCTAATAAACTCCAAATAATAAATAATTTTTGCATTTTTATTTATTATAATTACTTAATTTATAGCAAAACTTTTTTAATCGGTTAACCGATCAATAACAAAATTATCCGATTATCAACCGCTTATATCAAAACCTCGGTTAATTAATCGAGCGTTTAACCGATTAAAGCAAGAGCCCGGTTAAATGAATACCCTAGTGTGTTCAATAGACGGACAGACATAAGGACATGGCTACACCGACTTAGAATTACTCCAGGAGCCAGAATGTATATACTTTATGGGGTCTGAAATGAATAGTAAAAAAGTTTCACACAGAATGACAAACTTAGCATACCCTCTTCACAACTAATTGTGGAGGTGGGTATAAAAACTGGAAGGATGTGGCATAATTTGTATACAACCGCGCTTAAGAGTAACAGTTATTTATGAAATTCATTAAAGCAGTGGTATTATTTTTATACCACCAACTAATTTCTTTAATTTATTTAAAATTAACATATTTTACACTTCATATCTTATGTGTTTGCATTCATTTCATAAAATTTTAGCTTTTTAAATTAATTCATGTATGCTCATCCAATTAGACAAATTGAAGTGATACCTGAATTTATTATTTTTAAAGCAGCTGTTAAAACAATTGAGTTTTTTTTTCATATTTTCTTTTTCATCATCATATTTTCTACACTTTTATACATTTATATATATAAATGTAGGAAAGTCTGTATATTAAATACCTTCAAGATATATGAAAATATGCATACAACTGTAGCAAGTGTTTGTATGTGTGTGTGCGTATTTAACAAGGACCATAAAACGAATCATAAATGCTCTACTAAGCATACAAAGAGCTAAACAATGAATAATTACATTTCTTAGTCTTACAGGATTAATTCTCTTAAAAAGTTTAATATTTGAATTTCTTTCGACCGCTAGCTACTTACATCTTACAAGAAAGTTTAACATAAAATTTGGTTTGAAATTCAAAAATCTTTTTTTCCAAACATATTTGTTGAATCCAAAGCAACTCTTTGCATTTTCTACTTGTCTCCTGCATGTAACAAACTAACTATACCTTTTAAACTTAGAGTAGGACATTGAAAAATACAGACATTAGAGGTGGAAAACATATATTTCTTCATAATAGTACTTATTATGTCTACAATATAAAAGGCACCTACGTTCGTTCGTAGGTACGCTGTACCTTTGTAAGTTTACATATTCTCTGGCACCTAAACGCACACACATACCAAGTACTACACACATACATCAAAAGGAAAAATTTAAATAATTTATAGAAAAGGAAAAAATATACATTTATAAAATACAAGCAAAAGTCAAGCCAAGAAAAAAGTTTAGGTATAGAGTTTCGTTATACATGTTTTTATAAAGTACTTATAATTGTCTATAAGTATGTTTGTCTGTTCATACTAATGATAAACATTAAATACGCCCTTGCATCATTATCAAAAGTGCATATAAAATGAAGAATCAGTCAGCAAAAGTACATAATTTTTTTTTCCCATAATTCTTCTATAAATTCAAATAATAACTAAAGAGCCAGTTTCAAGTGTTTAGATTAAGCGAAATCTTATTCTAAGCCAAAACATTGAAAAAATAAAATTAAGGTGAACTAAATGGTGGTGAATTGATCTAACGATGGCTGTACGTCCATCTCTCTGGTAGAACATAGGTTTAAATTTTCATAAAGACCAACCCCATATTTATAAAAAACATTTCATGTATATAAAAGGTTTATGAAACGAATTTTCTATGAAAATTTGTTTCTATGAAAATTTGTTTAATAAACCTTTTATAAATTAAAAATTTTTTTTATGAATATGGGAGCAAGTCTGTTGAAAGTGATGAGAAACGATATATAAATTCACATAACCCCTATACAAGCTTTTTTCCGGAATAGAGTCTTTGTACACATTTACCATCTTATTATGTTGGTATTTAAATTACATTTGGTCAAAACTTATTTTGCTGCAATCTAGATCATCTTACCAAATTTTATTGAAATCAGTGCATATTTCACAACAGTTCTTAGACAAATACTTCCTCTGAAAAAAGCTTTTTATGCCATGCTTCCCAAAATCACTTAAAGACAAGCAAATCTCATAAGCTCATAAGACCACTTTGTTCTGGCGGCTACATAATTGGACATGGGTTGTAGACTGGGACACTTTCGCAAATTCTGTTTTTAAATGCAGTAGTGTAGGAAATCATGTTGTTTGGCTTGACCGACTATACTTTCTTACTTGTTTTTTTATTTAAATAAACTATAAAAACTAAACCGTTTTCGATTCTATATGGAATCAGAGGTTTTGAAAATTCAAAGTAAATCTCTACATATATAAAAATTACGTGTATGTTCGTGATCGCTAAACTCAAAAACTACTGGACCGATTTTATATGCATGCTCTATGGGCCGTGAGTAGTGTTTCTGTGTAGCTTATCTTCTTATCTTATCAACCGGTTTTCTTTAAATTTGACATGCAGACACCGTAATAACATATAATCATTAAATTTGTGATTTGAAGGGAAATAGGGCAAAAGAGATAAAGGGGGTAAAAGCTCCTCCTTCCTATATCTTCTTAACTAATCAACCGGTTTATCTTTAAATTTGACACGCAGATACTGTAACATCAGAAAGGAAATAAGTAATAGGGTGTGAAATAGGACAAACAGGGTAAAAATCCCCCTCCTTATATTTTCTTAAATAATCAACCAATTTTTTTGAAATTTGGCAGGCAAATAGTATAACATCTGGAAGGAATTATAGTCTATATTTTTATTATTTAGGGCACGAAATATGGTAAAAGCGGGAAAAGCTCCCCCTACCAATATCTTTTTAACTTATCAACCGGTTTTCTTTAAATTTAGCATGCCGACACTGTAACATCTGAAAGAAATAAACTATATTGCAAAACAACGTTTGCCGTGCCAGCTAGTATTATATAAAATGTGTTTTTAATGACCAATCCCCATATTAATAAGCGATTATTTAATTTAACAAAAGTATATTTAGGATAATTTTCATAGAAAAGTTGTTCTTTAAACCTTTATTAAATTAAAAAAAATTTCATGAATGCAGGCAAATTTTATGAACACAGTTACCAAAGCTAATTCTTGGATTATAATTGCCGAGTTTAGGTCATGAAGACCTCATAGTAATTTTAATTTTTTTAAGAGAATCTTTACCAAAATCTGCCAAATTTTCACACATCACAGAAAAAGATTTTAAAAACATTTTTAAGGCGAAAACATTTCATACAAAAACACTAAACGGCTGGGCAACAGTTACGTCTTTTGAATGTGCCCAATGTAATTTTAAGTATTTGGAAAGAAGTAATTCATAACAAAAAGTGGTTACTTCTTGCGCATAAGTAACTCTATAATACCCAACGAAAGAGCCATGAGCTGTAGCTCTATCTTGTTGGAGCCACCATACTGAATTGCTCTCCACTTCGTGCCTTAACAAATGTTCAAATATTGCCCGGTATTAACTACCATTTACATTAATCGAACCTTGCTTGTCATTTTATGGTCCAATGATCTTTTCTAAAGTTTTTCCATACCATACTTTGCATCTAAGTTGGTGCATTTGATGTTCAACAATTATTCTTTTGTTTTTGCTCATTATTCGTTATGGGCTTTGGGTCTGAATAATCGAATGATGACTTACAAAAAAAAGTTACAACCTTCGTTCTTTATTCTGTTCTGAGTTTTTCTTTCATACATTTCCCAAGTTATTCAAAGCTTATTCTGAAAAAAGCGTTCATTATGCAACAACAACAAAAAATTAAAAACTACTTCAAAGATCTTATTTTCTAAAGAACAATTCTGGCACACTTTTTGGGCAACATTAACACCCACTTTAAGGAACCCATACAATTTGCAATATTATAGTTCAATAATGGATACTGTACAATTAAATTGACTGTGTGTTTATCATATCAGTAGCTGGACTAATATATTGGGTAAAATCAAAAGTCTTTTGAATAGGATCAAAAACGAAAAATAGTTTTATATGTTGACAACATTGTACAATACGCACATGTGTGCGTTGGTTTTGTTTACTTTTTCATGTATTCAATAAAAAATTGCGCCATTTGTTTTGTTATTGCCCAATTTATTGAATAATGTGGAGAAAATCGACAATTACAACAGCAATAAAATACTCAATAATATTACAAAAGGATGGGTTCCTTTATGTGACTGTGTCATCTGGGTGCAAATAACGTACTTCGATATTGATCGAAACTATAATACAATTTCAATGGCAATACCAATCGGTATAGTAATTTGCCACCTGAGGTCCGATTGAGCAAACACTTGTGAACATGGTGCGTGCGCATGATAGACTTAAGTTCGAGGTCCACTCCAAGCGTTCTATGCACTGTTCCGTTGAATGCATATTTAAAAAAACAAACGTCAATAATTCTATGTGACAAGTTACGCGTATAGAATGCATATGCATTAGACTGGCCCACGCTTGTATGGGAAAGTAAAAGTATAGTCCAATACTTTCTCCACAAGCTTGATTTTTTTTCTTTTACTAAAATATATGTGTATACCAAAAATTGGCTCAATGGGACAATATTTAGAGGTCGCGATGAATGGCGACTTATTTATATGTTTCACATTTTATATTACATGCATTTACTACTGGCTTAAAATTATTGTATCACAGAAAAAATTCTCCAAAATTTTTCACCAACTAAAGCATTAATCAAAAACATAATCAGTTTTAAATAAAAATTTAATCAAGTGAATTTAACTTTTAATCAAGTGAATTAAACGTTTAATTAATACTATTAACTGTTTTAATTGATACTATTAATTTGTTTACTGGTGCAAATTTAATTAATTTTTTAATTAATATCACAAATTTTTTAATTGAAATCAATTCTTATTTTTTTCTGTGTTCTTGTTTATGTATTGTGTATTACGAAGGCGATCTATTGCATAAAAATATGTATGTCTCAAAATCAATTTTATCTTACAGACGAGGAAAAGAAAGCAGTTACCGAAGTAAGTTTGTTTATAAGTCTTATATATGGCCGATACTGGAATGAAGCTCCTTTAGCAATAAATGCTTATCTTAATGATAAACAACTCGAAAACTGTCCCAATGAAAAAATTGTTGAAGCTGCTGTTAAAACATTTCGTCGACATCTATGGTATTTTTCTGAATATTTAATCGGGCTTACCTTTATCGATTCCAGAGTTAGATATAAAATTAAGAAAACAACGGTGAAAAATCTCCAGCTACCACCAAAAGTAAAGCCTTAAAGAGACTGGACGGAAAAGTATTTTTAACTTACTATGCGATGATGGACAAGAGAAGGCACAGTCATTTCTTTCAAAGTGTCCTACAGAGTTTTTATTTCGATGAAAAAAATGCTAGCCCTTTAAAAGTTGTAAATGACTGTGCAGAATGAGGTGTTGCTTTGGTGACCCAATTTAACAGTTCAAATACGAAAAATGAAGAGCAAAAACAATATTTGCTTAGAATAGTTGATCACCATAGAAACAAATTTCACGGGGTTTCTAAAGCTAATATTGCAAAAATGGCTATCGATAATTTAAAAAATTAATTAAATATGTGTTAATTTGTACTTAATTTACAGTTTTATTAATTTGTTTTTTTAAATATTTTAATTTTTAAATAAACAATATCACCATAAAAAATCAGAGTATGTTATATTTCTATCTAACCCCGAAAAATCATTAAACTATTGCAACCTCTAAATATTGACCGATTGTGCTCAAATTTGGACTAAACATTTTTAAGCACTATTCGAATAGGATCAGCGTTGTGGAGCGCGAATATTCGATACTTTTGTATTTTGGGCCACCCTAATATGCATATTGAACATACGAAGAAGGTGGAAAAAAGGTCAGCAAGAATGAACACTTGTATCTTATTTTCTATCTTATCGATAAATTAGTCTGTGTGTTGGAATTCTTTTATATATTAAAATGTTTGATACAATAGTTGATAAAAACAAAAAAATCGCGCATAAACGCGTATAAAACGCACAGAATGTATCAAACGCAACAACGCATAGATCGTTTCATATAGACCTTTTACTTAACGACAGTGAAGTTAAAACAAGCAACTCCTTTAAAAGACACGTATATAAAACTGTAAAGCTTCGTACAGACGGTGGTCAGATCTAACAATATTGACAGTAAAATTTGCTTAAAATATTTCACAACCGTCTGAACGGGCAATTTTTGTTTAACAACGTTGTCAGAAAAAGCATTATAACAGCAACATTTTTCATAAGTCAACACATTGCCAGACCTAACATTATTGAAAAATCTAACCACCGCCTGTACGAAAATGTAGTTGTTGAAATATTTCTGATTCAACTCGCGTGGTGTCATTTTTGATTTCTATTATATTTGTACCTGGTTGCGTCGCCGTACAAGATGATTAGTTTTTTTTTTTTTGCAAATCACAATGGGGCTTGATATTCGCTTGGAAGCTAACTAACTACCAATTAAGCAATGCCCTCTTTTGGATCTCTTTATAGAAATTTGTTGTACTTTGTGTAAAAATTGTACTTCGTTATTTCAGCTATTTGAAATTATAACCCAATAAATACTTCCTAGTATGTTATCATACCATTAGGCTTACCTTACCAAACACTCTAACTTGTATTCACTAAACTTCCTCTTTGAAACCGACCGTTTGTACCTTAACTGAATGCTCGAAAGGAAAATCAACTTTATTTATTCATAAAAGAAAGAAAGAAGAGAAAAGTAAAAATGATTTTGTTAAATTATTAAAATCATATAATATTTTCATCTATATGAAATAAAACAAAATGTTAGCATACATATTTCCTTTACAAAATTTTGTTGTTGTCGATTTTTGTTGCTGGTTTTTCTTAATAAGACACACATGAACATAAAAATCAGAGAAATGTTGTTTGGATTTGCTTGTTTTTGTTGTTGTTGTTGTTAATACACTGGATACCTGCAGTTTATTGTACCATTTTTATTCAGATGTTATGATTCCATTATATTGTAAAAACTTTACAAATATAAATACTTGTACCAAATTGAGGTTTTTTATAAATAACATATGTACATATGTATGTACAATGTACATACATATAGTTTGCTTTATATATACAATATTAAAATGTATACAAATCATACATATTTTTATAGGAGTTATCTGAATGTTGATGAATGTGTGTGTGCATATGTATAGGTGTTTTATAAAATTGCGTGTTGCATTTTTAACATTTGTTCATTCATTTCATGCACTGTATTTGGTTGGCTTTTGGTGCAGCACCTAGTTTGCCTGACTGACTCCATCCATGTCTGACTGCCAACTTGCATCATTTGTAATTATAAATTTTTAATGCTCATCTGCATATAAACATTTATTCCGACTTATTCAGTTGTTTATAGGAACCTATACATACATATACATGTATGTATACGTAAAAAGTAGTATTCAGTTGAGTTTTTTACCTTAACATATGTTTAACTTAACATTTGCCTTTTCGTCCGTCCGTCCGTCCGTCTGTCTATCTATATATTTATATTTGTAGATTTCCTTTTATTTAAATATATTGCGAAATCTATGTGGATATGTTTATTTCCCTGAGTTTGTGTATAATGCTTTATAAATAATATGAAAAAAAATTTACAAACTTTCAAGTCAGTAAAGACAAAAAAACATTAACGAAAAAACCTAACGTAATGTTGAAAAAAGTTCAAACAACTTTTGTTTTATTTTATTTAGTTTGGTTTTATTTTAAACCCGGTAGAAGTAGGTGCAATGAACTAAACTGTTTTTCTATGAGTTCGACCGACTACATACAACCGCTTTCTTACTTACTATTTTACGTAAATATATTGTAAACAACAAAATTTTTATTGAATACTATTCTTAACCGCAATTTGAACAACTTTTGTTGTTGATGTGCGAAAAGAAGCTTTTTATGCTTTAACAATTTGTTGTTTGTTTATTCGAATGTATGTTTTTGAAAACATTCTACACTTGAAAAAATATTTCCGTTTAAAATTTATACTATAATGATTAATGTTGTTTGGGAATTTAGAAAAATAAATATTAGATATATTTTGTTTTGCTTCTGTTGTTTCTTTTTTTTTCAAATGTTACTTTAATTTATTGTTATCTGGGGAAAATAAAAAATGAAATGATATTTCAGCAAGTACAAGTAAAACATTGCAATTGGAGAGAAGGAGGACACAGTAAAACTTTTTAAAAATGGACATGGCTTAATTTTCTTTCAAGCTTTTACTCATTTACATACCCAGTAAAAACTTCGCCTACAAAATAATGTGTTAAGTAATCAGAAAAACTTAAAAGCACTGCTTACAATTCTACTGAAAGAACCAATGAATTTTACAAGGGATGTCGCAAAATGAACGCATTAAAAAGCAAGTCATTATTTTTTTTACCTACATACATCCAGTAAGTAGTTTTAGGAGTTGTTATAGAAGCAGTTATAGAAGAAAGCTACTAAATAATGAGTGAGAGAAGCTATTCATTTTGAAAAAGTAAGCGAAGCTTTTACTGGGTATTGAAGCTAATCAAGATGCTTTGAAGAATTGCCTTGCTATTTCTTTTAACTTCATTTCGTACGCCACTTTGATTTTACTTTATTTAAAAGTTTAAACTTCTTTAACCCGACAAGTGACGCATGATTTTAACCTGCTACATTGTTATTTATTTTTTTTTATTAATTAAGAACAAACTAAAGTGGATTTTATATTAACTTATAAATTTAATAATGATGCTAGAAAATATTTTTATATATATATTAGGGCGGGGCGATTTAGCAACGATATTGTGCCATCGATTGTTCGATAACTTTTGGTATAAGAAAAAAAAGTGCCACTACAACATATCGAAAAAATCATTTTCGAGGCGCCCAAAATTCAATTTTTTGAGTTTTCTCAATTTGTATTTTAAGTTTTTTTTAGGAGGTAATAAAAAAGGATCGGCTGATTTAATCTTTTTTTAAATATTACCTCTCTAAGGCGAAATAGTACGCTTAAAACAATATCGACAAATTTTTATTCTCACAAATCGGCCCACCCTAATATATATATTTATTATAAGAAAAAGAAAGACAAAATGCAGAAATCAAGATCAAGTAATCAACTTATGAATCGTATTTCTTTGAAAACTTATCACTACCCACATACTCGTTATATTTCGAAATTGTCAATACCTACCGCAGCGACGTGTGTGCCTCACAAAAAGCCTATGTGATGTCTAAAGTGCACACTGTACGCACAGCGACGGAATCCTGCTCATTAGAAAGCAAAACCAATATTTGAAAGTGCATGCGTACGTTTAACGCAGATTATCGTTCTGGTGTTAAACTACCTGTGCAACTTACATTAAAAACAATTAAGAAACCTCGATTCAAAATCAATAGCGATTAGGTAATATGTTTTTGTTAAAATACTGCAAATATATTTATATTGATTTTTTTGCAATTGATTGTGCCCTACACCACCGTAGACGGTAGTATGAGTATAGTTTAGGTACAGTTTCACCTTTCATTTAGTATAATAATCAACTTGTAATCACTTTCTGGTAATGTAAACTTTTTATACAAAGCACATATCGCAATTTTAAAGGTTCATTTAATTTAGTTTTAGTTCGTTTGTATTTAAATTAATTTGACTCGAAAAAATTTGTTTTCGTTTAACATTTGACCAGTAGTATGAAGCCAGAATGTATATCGGGGTAAAATTTAGTGACAATATGCTCACAATTGAGCATTAGTCCCATATATTCCCACTTAGTTTAAAACGAATTAATTAACAATTTATGTGAGATAAAGTCCACAACTACTCATGGGTCTCAAGCACGGTATATTTCCACTTTGCAATACTCAATTACTTAAGAGTATCACGTTATCGGGCTTCTCCGACTACACATTCTTACTTGTTTTCTTTAAAAAAAAATATTACAAAAGAATTGCTTGCAAACACAATGAAGTATTCTCAGGCCACAACAATTTAATGCAATAAATACTTATTTATATTATTTTTTTTTTTATTAGTTTAAAATTTTTTGAATAAATGTTGTTCTTGAAGTTTGGTTTAATTTTGTACCATAAACAGAATTTTCATAACTTTTTACATAAACAAAAACAAAATTGTTTATTTATATTAAAAAAAACACCACGCAATTTTATGAATGATTTTAAAAAGGGTGTAAGAAGTTCAAGTTTCCTTTTTAAAATCAATTACACAATTTAAATAAAAAAAATATCTCCTAGAACAGAGGTATTTCAAATAGGGTTCCGTTGCAGTTTTTTATGGGTCTCTGAGAGAGAATATAAAAAAATTTGTCTGTCGAACTTTTTATTAGAATACATACATATAAAAAAGTAGTAAAAAATAAATGTTGCCATAAGTATAATCAAAACAATATTTAATTCCTCCGATGGGACGGAAAGGGAGAAGGTTTGAGCTATAAAGTAAATGAGATGCAATATTCAAATTCATGTTTGAATTGTATTGGTAATTCTGATATGCAAAATAGGTATTCCACTGAAACCGCAACGATTATAAGTGATTTTAAAAACTTTATTTTAAAACAAATATTTGTGAATCGTTGTTTTTACGATCACCATAGGTTTCGAAAGAGCACTTCAATACGAATCTATAAGTATATAACAGTAATGGTCTCCATTGACCTTAACATGGAGAGTTTTTGAGTTAAAATTTTCTGGGTACCTGTTGTTAACGATCAACGGTATTCTCTAGTTTCTTGGCATGGGACAAGCAGTTTTACTGCTTTTCAAAGTATTACTCCCAGTAATTTTCTCTCTTATCATACATTTCAAAACTTTTATGGCCAAACAGGACAACCGGAAAAAACTAATTTGCTAAAAAATAAAGTTAAAACGTTGCCCACTCAGCAGTTTTTGCTTTTTCCGTCTAAAATCAGGATAAAATAAATAATATGTCACAAATATGGGCATTTGCATGTCATCGTACGTGACATTTGTACGCCTTCCGATGAATAGAGATTTTACAAATATAGTAAGTTGTAACTTAATTATTATGTTTCATTTAGAGGGTACTTTATATGAAAAAAATGTATCAAATTCGAAACCTTGTTTTTCAAAATATCGAACAAAATAAGAGCAAAACGGAAGTGATTTTGAGGTGAATGTAAAAAATTACGAAAATCTGCGAATTATAGAAGGTTTTTCTTCTTTTTAATTTTTTACGTTTAACTACATATTTTTCCTTTATAATCCGTAATTGGTAAAAAAATTTTTTTTATGGTTTTATAATGAACAAAATGTAATATCGTTCGTGACAGATTTATCTCTTATAGTATTCACAAGGCATAAAATATATTTTTTGTAAATATATGTATACAAAAACTTAAACAAACAAGTAAGAAAGTATAGTCGGTCAAGGACGTCAGATGATACCCTACACCATTATATTTAAAAAAAAATTTTTTTGAGAGTGTACTCTATTTGGGACCCATGGCCAATCACGGTCGCCGGAACACAATTCTATAAAATTTATTTGTGCCGAATATTATTAAGTTATTTTCCTCAATATGAGTTTTGTTTGCCTCTAACCGTTTTAAGGAAGGGGGTTCATATGGGACCTATTGTCAAATTTTGACCTACCAACGCAACATTTTGTCATGGCATAGTACCGTAAAAGTCATTGTCGCTAATTTGTATGTGAATACCAACATTTATAAGGAAGTTATTTTCGGGAGTAGTACTTGTATGGGAGCTATGGTCAAATATGGACCGATTCCAATAAAATTTGGTAAGATGATTTTGGTTGTAAAAAAATAAGGTTTGACCAAATTTTTAACATTCTTAATTAGGCTTAAGTTCATTAAATTTAATTTTCATTAAATTATTTTTATGAAGAAAGGTGTTTTACAACATGAAAATTAATTAAAATTGTTATTGATAATCTTTCATTTTTTATTGTTTGTCGTCTCTCTGTCTCTCTGTGAGATACATTAACAAATTTTAGTGCGGACTTGTATGTGTGCAATAAGCCCACCTTAGTCCATACTTTTGTTAAAGAAACCATTTTGAGACTCAAACTGAGAAACTATGATCTAAGTGTGTCATTATTCGTCTTGAATTTTTGGTTAAGGTAAGCCGATATATAAAATGGGTTTTCAAAGTTTAGAGCAAGCACACTGAAGCGCAACATTTTCGCAGTGACGTACAATATGATAATTGGTCAAGAATTTTTAATTTAACATTAATACAGCAACATCTCAATAAACACTTTTATATCCGCCCACCCACTATTTATTTGCATATACAATTAACAAAAATTCTTTAAGTTAAAATTTTTTGCCATATACTTCCTGCAACTGTACTGTTATATCTTGCGCCACTAGTGAATATTCAAATCAGTTGTTTATTTAAAGAATGGGTGGATGGATGGAAAAAATCTAGAGAAAACAAAATTTTGCTTACTACAATTAAATAACTTGATGAACTGTAAACAAACTAACAAACAAAAAAGTTGAATACAAAAAAAAGGAATCTATTAAGGAATTTAAATTCCAAATATGTAGTGTGTGTATTAAATTATGCAACAATTTAACAAGACAATAAAAAGTAAAAGAAAAAAATTTTAGATTAAAGCTTCGTTCACAATCAGAGAAACAATTTCGTTTTTTTCTATCTTTTTTCTTCCTAAAGTATATTTTCTTCCTAAAACATATTTTCCTTTCATTTTTAGAACAAAAATGTAACAAAAATTTTTTTAAACATGTAACTAAAGTTGAGACAACTAGAACTTCAGCAACAATTTGTATGAAATTGTTTCTGACGTTTAAAATAATTTTATTTAGTCAATTTCAACAAAATGTTGTAAAAAATAACAATAAATGCATAATATTGTTGTGGCTTTAAATTTGCAAACAGGTTCTTAATGCAAAATGTGTGTGGTTGCAAAAGAAATTGTTGCTCTATTATGAACACCAAGTGAAAATGTTTTTTTGATTGTGAACGAAGCTTAAAGTTTAAACAAATCAAATTGCAATTCATTATATTAGGCAGGGGATAATTGAAAGCAATTGTAAAATAATTCGCTATTGTACCGTTTATTTGGTATTTACACTTTGCGGCACTTTCATAGCACACCTAAAATATTTTTTTCTAAGCATAACATTTTTTAAACTAAGTTCGTAAGAAGCAATTTTTTTAATATTAAATCAAAAAACATGTAAAATCAATTAAAATGGATAATCATTCAAAAAAGCAAATTTCGATCTACCAAAGGTTAGAATACAATTTGGTTTAAGGATTGATGTTTGACTATTGACGTCAGCAGTCGTCGATGGCTGCGAGTGTAAAACGGCAAATCCATCTGAGGAGATCGAGTGGTTGCGATCGAAACATGTCATGGTAACCTGCCGGCCGCGGTTCGAATCCCGGCCACGGTCAAGAATGAAAGATTATCAATAACAATTTTAATTAATTTTCATGTTGTAAATTTCCTTTCTTCATAATAAATAATTTAATGAAAATTAAATTTAATGAACTTAAGCCTAATTAAAAATATTAAAAATTTGGATTAAAAACCATATATAGTTCAACAAAATAACCACAATACTAATTAATGTTAAAGCCAAGGCACGAGCTCTATGTGCTTATTTGTCCTTCAAGTTAATATTTTTAATTAGGCTTAAGTTCATTAAATTAAATTTTCATTAAATTATTTTTATGAAGAAAGGAATTTTACAACATGAAAATTAATTAAAATTGTTATTGATAATCTTTCATTCTTGACCGTGGCCGGGATTCGAACCGCGGCCGGCAGGTTACCATGACATGTTTCGATCGCAACCACTCGATCTCCTCAGATGGATTTGCCGTCTTACACCCGCAGCTTTAGCCCATTCGCCGAATTATTTTGATTAACAACTTTAACAATTTGCACGCGTTGCAATAATCAGCCGTTAAATTGGTGGTTAAATAAAGCAGTGATGCCAACTCAAAGTTGTATCACTCCAAAAAAAAACCCTTCATATCAGATTTTACGATACGATACATAAGATTTTAAGAAGTAGCATTACCTAGTTGGAATGTCCAAGGAAAGGGTCGAAACAGATTATTTATATTAGGAAAAGCCTTTTTTACTATTCAAATATAAATATCAATTAAGCAAATAGTTTTTAGAGAATTATCTTAAAATTGTGTATTTTAATAGAAGGATCTATTACAAATATGTCAGCCCATTACTCGCCACGGTTTTGATGGCATAGCTCTATCCGATTATCCATATCTTCAATGAATCTGAGACATAATTGAGGTTCAATGTAGTTAATGTGGCGAATTATCTCATCCATTAGCTCTTGAATTGTTCTTAGCTCATTGACCTATACTTTTTGTTTAAAATATCCCCAAAGAAAGAATTCCAACGGTGTCAGTCAAATGACCGTGGCGGCCAATTGACATTGACACGACGTGAGATGAAACTGCCATTGAATTTTTCGCGCAAAAGAGCTATTGTTTCGTTGGCAGTGTAGCCCCATCCTGTTGGAACGATATATTGTCCAGGTCCATATCCTAAATTTCTGGCCACAAGAAGTCCGTTATCATCTAGCGATAGCAAACACCATTTACGGTAACTGCTTGGCCGACCTCATTATCGAAGAAGTACGGCCCGTTGACGCCACCAGCCCATAAACCACACCCAACAGTCACTCTTTGTTAATGCATCGGTTTGTCAACAATCACTCGTGGTTTCTCATTTGCCCAAATGGGACAATTTTGCTTGTTAACGAATCCACTGAGGTAAAAGTGTGCCTCGTCGCTGAAGATGATTTTCTTTGTAAAGTCACTGTTTACTTCTTTCCGTTCAATCAACCGTTCGGCGTACTGACGACGCTTGAAATGGTCCATGGTTGAATTATTCAAACACTGAAACAAAGGAATGTCAAATTAAGTTGGGCAAGAACTTGACTTTAAAGTGTGACTTACAATTAACATCGTGCATTACTGTTGGACTACCCTTTACATATGAGTTAGAAAGTTGTGAAGTTGTATGTTAAAAACATGTCGTGTATAAGAGGCTTAAGTACACCTTATTATTACATTGTGCATTATGTTCACTTTTTTAAGGTAGAAAGAGAGAAAAGGATACAAGGGTTTCTAAGTTTAACCTGCATAACTGCCACTTGTATTAACTTATCGCCCGAAGCTCTAATTCGGTTTCCGTTAAGTATCAGCTTTGCTCTATTTCTTTAACAAAAAAAAAAAAGTCAGTTCCCATTTGCACGTTTAATTCTGTCTAACTCTTCTGAAGAGTCCAGTCTTATAATAGAATTTTATGTCGGATTTTCCAAAACAGATTTTTTTTTCTTAATAAAAATAATAAACTCATAAGCGGATACAGAACTAATGTATGTATGTATATAAAATATTTGGCTTATAATTTAACCTTAAAAAATATATATTAACTTTATTTTTTAGTGTTTTGCAAAAAAAAAGTTGTTGACAGTTGTTGTAGTTTACTTAGTTCTTTTTATACTTAAATGTTGAGAACAAAAAAAAAGCATAAAATAATGTACCATTGCCATTTATAACGAATTATTTGAAAGCACGTAGAGTTCGTGAGGCATGAACAGACTGGAATTAGGTTTTGGTGACAAGGTTTGACTGGCTGTATAAAATATAAGAATTTAAAAAAACACTAGTCGAATATGTGCACAGAAAAATATGAGGTATATTTCTAAAAAGAAAAAAAAAATAACTGCAACAACACACATTCAATATAGTTTGTTAACGGTAAATTTACTATAATAAAAGAAGGCAACAAGTTGGCCATAACAACAGCTAGTCAAAATTATTAATTTGTTCAAACTTTCTTCATCCGCAATAAACATAAACATTTAGAAAATTCAATTACAGCAAAAAAAGAAAGTTTTTGTTAAGAAAACGTGCTTTTTATTGCAATTTCCTCAGATATTTTCTTTTAGTTTTTTATCACATTGTTTGTTTATTGCATGCATTCTATAGTTTGCTGAAGATACAAATATGACGTTTGAATTTCATTAATAATTTTCAATTGCAAAATAGAAAAAGGCAAATAACTAACAATGAATCATGAATGAATTTCATAACAGAAGTTGAAGGTAGAACACGATTGAAAAAGTGAGTCAGTCATATGGAAATTATTAGGGGTTTCTTTTTATGGACATTTTTATTTTCTGGTAAAGCGGAAAAAATTTCGATTTTTTCGGGAACATTCTTGGGATGTGAAGTACAATAATTAATAATTCTTTAATTTTAAAAAATATTTAAAAAAAAAATTTTAAAGGAATTGAAAGCAATTGAATCCCAGGACAGAATTTTACATATTACATAAACCGCATTTAACCCATAAATGCCCGTTAATAGATCCGCCCCATCGATTTTAAGCAAATTTTTAAGTAAGTACCCGGGGGTCCGCTGAAGTTGCTTGTAGTGAACAAAAAAAATTTTACCTTTTCCCACTCTAGGATAGTACATGGGTATTTAAATACCCAATAGGCTTTGATGCGATATTTTTCTTGATGTTTTAAATTTTATTTATTTTTAGTTATAGAGAATAAGTATTTTTTTGTATTAATATGTGTATTTATATATTATTTCAACGCGACAAATTTTATTGATTTTCATTGCGACATTGAAAACTACCCAAATATTATTTCGAACTGCGTTATAATTCTGAGAATAGCGTCGAAAAAACAGAAATTTAGCTTTAAATTCTTCCGCTTAGTGGTTTTATTATAAAAAAGTGGACCAGGAACTTGTGATTACATTAGGAAGACGATTAAATCATGGTCCGTACGAGAATTTACTTTAGACGAATATTTCTAAATTTCGACAAACTAAAGGATTTGCCACTTTATTCTGTGGAAATCTTGTAAGGGCACTTACTGGCCTATTAAACTAGGCACTGTGGTGTCGGATTACAGCAGTTTATATTAGGTAATGTTAACAATGCAGATTCCGCTAGACCAAGTGTAGGTTGTGGTCATACTTAAGTAGATTATTTTGTCATTTTTAAAAATTCGATTACACCCCCAAAATCGAAAGTTATCGACAAAAAAAAAACAGTTATTTGGCACATTGTGGACTTAGCAATTTTTAAACTTACATAGTTATTTTGCACCAATTTTAAAGATTTGAACAGGTTTTAATAGAGGAGCAGAGAGGCGTTATAAGTTGATTTCAAGAATTTTAGATTAAGCAACATTTCAAAGATATATTATCAAAAACTTAAAAAAAAAATTTACTCTCGCATCTCTCTCTAGAAATTAAAAAAAAACTTATATGATCATGAGTATTTAAACAAATATTTATATATAAATAACTAAACAAGTAATTTAAAATTAAGCAGATAATTTTTATTGACTACTGACTCAGAGACGTTTAAAAGCAATAGAATTGGTTAAGTTTTCTTTTATTATTAAAAATATCTACAAAAAAATAAAAAAAAGCTATACTGAGTGGCATTAAAAAAAAAAAAAAATATATGTATATAGGTACTATATTATTTTTATGTATATAATTGCTTTTTAAACAAATTATCGTAAATACCATATTGTTTACAACGTGAGTACGAGTAGATAAATATGAGTATTTCATTAAATTTTTTTTATAAAAGTAGGTACATATATTTATCACAATTATCTTTGACGTCATCTTGAATGTAAGTATGACACAAATAAACTGTTCGTATGAACAAATAAGAAAAAAATAATAAAAATAATAATTAAATACAAATATAAATTACTAGCTAAATCCCACTTTTAAATTAAGTTTATTTAGTAGTGTCTCGTTTTTTTATTTATTTATTTATTGTTCAGTTGTTTCATTCACACACAATTAGTTTTAGTTGAGCTTTTCCGTCACTCTTCTCCCCTTCGTTCCACGAGCACAATTTTAAATTGTATGCACTTGTAATTGTTCAAAAGATACTTTTATATTACAATTGCAGTTTTGTTATTATGGAAAACATAATTACAACCACAGAAGTATACCATACAAATTTATGAACACCTAGAGATAAAAACATATGTGAATATATATACTAAATATATACTTACATCTACATATGTGCACATCTCTATATATAAAAGACAGACAGTTATGTGTATCTGTATCTGTACATTATAATGTTTTGTATCATTACTCATTGCAATTTATCATAATAGTTTGTAACTGTATACATGCTTATAATTTCATAAATATTATTTCTGTACATATGTACATATAAAGGTGAATGGGTATGTCTACATATAGATGACTATCGTATATACATATATATATATAACCCAGTTTGTCAGGTTAATCACCTGCTAAAATTATTGTAGCGTAATTTAATTGTTATAATCAAAACAAAACATCAAAACAAAAAAAAAAAAAAAAAGAAGAATAAAACTCACCAAATTTATTTAACCCAAATAAATGTTAATAAAACGTTATTTTTTTAGTAACCCAGCAACCGTTTTGATACTAAGTTTGCCCAAAATCGTCAAATTTTTTAATACATCTAACTAAACAAAATTATTACCTAATACACAATTTTGTTATTTTTGTTGGGGTTTTGGAGAAAATTAAATTTTCCTAATGGTGGCTTTCAAAGCTGTTAAAGTCATCAAAATATTGGTCCTCGGATAAACTTGTAGCTGCCGATCGAAACGGTTAAATCTGCCGATCACTTTCCGAGTTCAGAAGCTGCATAAGGTTGAAGATTACTGAAAATAATGGGAATTGGATTAAAATATAATAAGCTGTCACAAAATTTTCTTTTGGAATAGTCAAAAATTATCTTGATATTATTAAGCCCAAATAGTTTTTGTTGAATCCGAAATTTCGTAACCAAATTTTATGGGGATCGAAGGCTATTGGACTTTAGCTCTCATGTTAATACACTAATCAAAAATTATTCTGTAAAAACTTCGAAGTGAAGTAGACTATCAGGTACAGTGAAATAACTCCCAAATGAAATAAGTCCCAATGAAATAACTCCCAAAGAAATAAGTCCCATGAAAAATGAAATAACGCCCAACTGAAAAAAATGAAATAACTTCCAAAGGCAAAAATGAAATAAGTCCCAATTTTTGGGACTTATTTCAAAAAGTAAAAATAAATCCCAATAAAAATGAATTAACTTCCAATGAAATAAGTCCCAACAAAAATGAATTAACTTCCATTTTTTTGGTTTCCTTTTACAGAACGCTTTTTATTTCACAATTATATGTAAGCATATACATAATAGTAATAATAATTATAGGTATAAATTTGATAACAAAAATTATTAAAAAAAAATTAAACATTCATTTCATTCTAGATTCATTCATTTCTTTGATGACAAAAAAAAAATTAAAAAAATAATTAAACATTCATTTACAAAAAAACCCCCATCGTGTCGTTAACTTCTGCACGACAAACAGGGCAATTGAACTCCCAACGATAAAATAGTGTTTGCAATTAAAATGAAATAAGTCCCAACTGCGATGAAATAAGTGCCAATGATAACTCCCAAATGAAATAACTCCCAACAAAAAACCTGTTGGGACTTATATAACTTCCAAAGGCAAAAATGAAATAAGTCCCAATTTTAGGGACTTATTTCAAAAAGTAAAAATAAATCCCAATAAAAATGAATTAACTTCCAATGAAATAAGTCCCAACAAAAATGAATTAACTTCCATTTTTTGGTTTCCTTTTACAGAACGCTTTTTATTTCACAATTATATGTAAGCATATACATAATAGTAATAATAATTATAGGTATAAATTTGATAACAAAAATTATTAAAAAAAAATTAAACATTCATTTCATTCTAGATTCATTCATTTCTTTGATGACAAAAAAAAAATTAAAAAAATAATTAAACATTCATTTACAAAAAAACCCCCATCGTGTCGTTAACTTCTGCACGACAAACAGGGCAATTGAACTCCCAACGATAAAATAGTGTTTGCAATTAAAATGAAATAAGTCCCAACTGCGATGAAATAAGTGCCAATGATAACTCCCAAATGAAATAACTCCCAACAAAAAACCTGTTGGGACTTATTTCATTTGGGAGTTATTTCATAATGAAATAACTCCCAACAAAAAATTACGAAATAAGTCCCAATGCATTGGGAGTTATTTCATAATGAAATAAGTTCCAATTTGTATGGAAAATTTTTTGGGATTTATTTCATTTTTCCATTGGGACTTATTTCATTTGGGAGTTATTTCACTGTACCAGACTATCATATGTTTCGGTTCACCAAACTATAATTTCTTACTTTTTAATATTTATTTCAAAATTAAGTGAGCACTAAAAATAGGTCTTCATATTTAAAATTTTAGTTTTCAAGGACGATTTTTTTATATGTAAGTAAAGGCCTGCATAAATGTATTTGCAAACAAAAACACAACAAAAATGAAATGTATGCACGAAATTTAAAAAGTGTTATGAGAGGACAATAATTCAAAGAAATATACTCCGAGCACAAGTACTGTCTTGTTTCTTTCAAAACCTTTCAATACAGTAGACAATTTTTGCCTATACTCCTAGTATATGAAAATAACCTTTTGCAGTCTACAAGAATTTGTGATGTTTATTTTTTTGTCGTACGTAGAGGCCTCATATACAGAATTTGTAAAGTTTACTTATATGTCGTATGTGGTGTACCGTACACCGTACACCGTACACCGTGTACGCCTTCTAGTAGGTATTTGTACTCTCTCTTTTGAATGTTCAAGGCCTGCTCGCTCCATTGCATACTCATATCTTTTTAACACACGTTGTCATTGCGGAGTAGATCTTCCGCTCTTGCTTCTTTCCCAGTTACAGCTTTGGCAAAAAAATTAAAATAAATGTTACTCCTTATCTTCTCCCATCTCATAGAAGGGAATGTGAAATGTGGAATGTGTATCTTATCTTTAATACGAAATAGCCAAGGCCTTCTAGAAGGCATTATTTGGCAGTTAGATAGGAATGGTAATGAAAAAAAAAAAAAAATTTTAGCAAGTCAAAAGTAATTTCTGGGAATACAAAATTTTAATTTAAAAGATTTTGTTATTCGTGCTTAATTCCCAGTTTTTATTCTTAATAAAAACACTTGAAATTTATTGTTGATTCCTATGCGCATTTCACTGGTTGCTTAGGCCAGATCATCAGGAAACTTCATCCATAAAGATTTTAGAAAAACTAAAGATATTAAACCAAATAAAAAATTTATCAAGAATTTTTAAAAAAAAATTTTAAATTAAAATTTTGTATTCCCAAAAATTACTTTTGATAATAAACTGGCAAGTGCACGGCTTAAAAAGCATACCTGCATTTTGTTTTTTATTAACCTACTTACAACTACAATTAATGTTGGAAGAATTCCAATCAAGTGTAGTGGGGAATGTAAGGAGAGATAAACTCACTGTTTATTGTTGATGTTTTTGTTTAAACTTTGATATTGTTACAAGTAGAACTGTTGCTTATAATTTTTATACGCTTAACAGTTTTATTTGGTTTAATATCTTTAGTTTTTCTAAAATCAGTTGTTACAAGTAGAACTGTTGCTTATAATTTTTATACGCTTAACAGTTTTATTTGGTTTAATATCTTTAGTTTTTCTAAAATCTTTATGGATGAAGTTTCCTGGTGATCTGGCCTAAGCAACCAGTGAAATGCTCATAGGAATAGCTTATCTCATCAACAATAAATTTAGGAATTAAGCACGAATAACAAAATCTTTTAAATTATAATTTTAGCAAGTCCTGAAGTTTTCACGCTGTGTTATTGTTGCAATGTTATCAAAGAAATTAACATACAAATAATAATTACATATTCCAAACTCACATAAAAAAAAAAACAAAGAATGTGTGTATATTTTGTATATTTTGTACCCAGTTTTTGCTTAGGTATCGGAAAAATTTTAAATCTTGCTTTAATTTTAAGATTTACAGTAGTGAAATATAGACTAATAGTGATTTCCGAGTTAATTCTCATAATAAAAACTGGCCCAACGACTATTAAAACCTCCCACAAATAACAGCACAGCGCATGCTGATGTAGAGTATAAAAGTGTTCTAAAATCAATAAATGATTTCATTACAATCTACTCGTATTAACAACTTGGATAAAATAAGTTGGAAGAATATTTTTCACTGGGTTATTTTTTAGATCTAGTAGATTTTTTAATATAAGTTTTATTAGAAAAGTTTATAGTTCGCTTTCAACTTTTTATTTTAACGATAAGATAACTATTCGTTATCAGTTCAAAAAAGTTTTATTATTATTAATTTGTTTTGTTACCTGTATTAAATAGTTTAATCAATTATCTACAATAGGGTGCAACAATATGTATTCGTTTTTCCTTGATTTTATTAAATTGAAAATTTAATAAATAAAACCTAAGCCAATAGAGTGTAATAGAAAATAAATATTTATTTCACTAATTAAATTAACGAAAATCAGTATTTCACAACGATGAGTACTTCAAACGAGTCTAGTTTATAGGGCAAACTTTATTGATTGTTTGAAGTTGACATTTTTCAATAAAAACTTTATTTATGTTTATGCGAATTGGTGTTAAACGAAAATTTTATTTTGTTTTAAAATTCCGCTTAATACAGAAGCCAACTGTGCTATTGTGTTGGTTTTTTGGTAACTACACTTTTTAATTGTGAAAAGCTGTGTTTTTAACGCATTCATTTATTTATATTTTAAGGGCAAAAAATCAGAGCACGTTAAACTCTCTTTTTGGTTTAAAATGTGTTTAAACTAACAAATCTAAAATTACTTAACATATAAACCATCTTTAAACGCATAAAATTGGCCGTTTAAACTACCAATAGAGAGCATATGAATTTGATAGGATTTATCGTAGTGCTGCCACATATTATTTTTTTAACAACATATAATACATGGGACACTGATTTATAGTAGTTAAGTTTTAACTACATATAAATTCAAGTTTAGTTCAACTTAACCAGCGTTTAAGCCATCAATGATTAATTAGCCATAAGAGTAATAAACATTTGCTTAAGTTTGTTTTTTTTCTTTTTTGCATAGTGATTTGTCATTCAGTTTGCAACGATATGATTGTCGTAGACTTTATAAGTTACATAAAGTGTGTGTTCTTGTAACCATGTTGGTACATATGTATATGGGGGATTAACAAGGTGTGCTATTAAGTCATATCGTCATAATGTCTTAAATAATATTTTACAGTTGCTTAAAAAAAAAAATACTGCAGTGTTCCAAAAAAAATACAAATTTTAATGCTGTGTTGATAGATTCGTCATAACTAAATTCATAATCTAAATTATAAACGGTTGACCACAGCAGTTATATATATATTTCTTGTAATTATTTTACGACTTATGACTTTACAACATTACGACTACCTTGTGAATTCCCCAATAGTGGTTCTAATTCTAATTTAACTGGTGAAATATTTTTCATATGCTATTATACAAATATCTAGACAAATATGTTGGTTGTAAATGTTGTAAAATACGTCGTAAGATATTAAAATTTTTTTGTTGCATTTATTTTAGTGTAAAATGGTTTCGAATTATTATTATATTATTAATTTCCCGTAGTTCCTAGGTGGAACATAGGGCCTCGAATTATGAAAATACATTAAATCTATTTATTATTTTCGTCCCCATACATGTGGCCTAGAAAATTTGAGGTTTTCATGGATATCAGAGATTAACTTGAATGTTAAAATTAAGTTTAAACCTTCTTTACACAGGGTCTCCACCATAGATAAGATATACGATTTTTATATCAGCAAATATCAAATTCAATCGCAGAGAGTATTATCTTACGTGTGAAATCTCAAATAGTGCTAATATTATTATTATAATAAATATTATAAGATAGTTGTTATAAAAAATCTTATAACAACTATGTTATAAAATGAGCTGTTAAAAATACACATACATGCATACATATAAAACAATAATAAGCCGCGCATTCATTAAATTGTTTAATTTTTTAGTGCAAATAGTTAAAATCTTGTAATAAGTGTTAAAAAACCACATTTTTTACTAAAAAAAAAAGAAAAAACTAAAAAAAAGAATAAAATCGACATAAGTTTACTGTAGAAGAATCATTCGATTATGAAATCTTATAAGATACGTGTTCCCCTTGTTTAAGATTGAGATTAACATGAAGAAATGTGTTCTCTCATTCTACCGACGTTCTCTTACATATTATGTCAGATATTATCTTAGGTGAAGACCCCATGTTAGTAAGATATAAGATTTACTTGGTACTGAAGATAAGCTGAATCGGCCCATTCTTTAACCATAGATCGATAAGCTTCTTTAGGCAAATTTTACAACTTTTTTTGAATTAGGTAAACATTGAGTTTTTTTTAACTGATTTTTATAGTTTTGTATCTTAGCTGGCCCTTAAACTTAACCCAATAAAAAATTTTATCATTTTGCGAAGCACTAAAGGTAAATTTAAAAAAAATTAGCGAACAACTATGCGCTACGCAATAAGACATACAGAAATGCAGTAAAGTAAGTGAAAGTCCTCTCAACAACTTTTATATAAAAAAATAACATTTCAAGTGCTACGGCATTCCCTTACTACGAAGCAGGTTTGTAAGGGAGAATACTTAAAAATAACGGTATCAAAATATTCAGTGTGTAAAGCTGATCGTTACATCCAACAATTTTTATATGCGCTGAATAATGCGCTTTATGTGTCAAAAATGTATTGCTTCAAAGTGGGAACTCGCCATATAAAATTCATGTCTTCCGTAAGCGAGATGGTAAGCGCAACTCTTACATTTCTCCCTTACAAACCTGCTTCGGTCGAAGCACAATATTTTATTGGGAAACTTAATTTTTATTATTATTTTTGAATAATTAATTTAAAATAATTTGCAAAGAATCTGAATCTGCAGAAAGCAAATGGTTCATTTTCGTTAAAGAAGGATCGCGTACTTGTTCAACAATCTTAATATAAATATTTGTCACTTAGGTGCTGTTTTCACAACACATGTAATTGAACGTGTAGTAGAATTTATATGGAAAGCAGTCGGTTTTTTGAATGTTTTTCATATAGTTTTTACTACATGTTCAATCACTTGTGTTGTGAAAACGGCACATAAGCTTGTGTAAGTGAACGTTGCAAAGTAACAATTTTTAATCGTTGTTTAAGCCAAGGTGTTTTAGCTTAAGCGAAATTACTTCACAAAATGCGTGACATGGTTTTGTTCCAAAGTAAATTTATTGCATCTTAGATAAAATAAGCCTTAATTAAAATTCTTTGTCAAAAGTATTATAATCAAAAGAAAGTGTAAAAGCTTTGTAATTTATTACAAAATAGTTTTTAAATTGTTGAATTTATTTACCCAAATCCACATGTTAACATATCCAAAGGTATGTATGTGTGTATATTTTTCTTCTAACCAGGGTTGGCAATTTTTAAACAAACGTGGCGATAATTGAAGCACTCTGGCGGGGAAATTTGAAAACAATTTCAGTTTTTTAACTATATTTTTAAAAGAAAAGAAAATACGTTTAAAACGAAACAGTGGGTGAATTTAACGATCTTACGATCTACGTTCTTACGAGCTCAGAAATAATTCTGGACGTAACTTAAAACCAATATGCAAAGTTTCTATTCAATATTGTTTTTTTTTTAAGTTGATAGTAGCAAACTTTTACTATCTACTTTTTTACATTTACATTATTTGTAATTTTATTGATTTGGTTTAATGTAAAAAAATTGTCAATGCATAAGCATATTAAATGAATTTGGTATTTGGTAGACGATAAATCAATAATTTTAATTTTAATAGATTTTGTAAAACTCCATTTACTGATGTCAAGAATAATGAGTTTTGAGATATTTTCTTTTTAAAACGTTAAAAATAGTGCAATCTAAACATAAAAATATTAATTTTGTACATTTTAAGAAAGTAAAACTACTTTTGTATACTTTTAAGCTCGAATTTGGGGAGTTTAACAAAAATCTTTCTTTTTTTAAAAAGAATCTGAAAATTTTCATTATGTATAACATATATTGGCGATTTTCGATTCACTATTTGGCGATGAAGATAAAAAGCAATCAGGCAACCCTGTTCCCAATCAAACTGTTGTTAAATTACAAAACCCTAAATCATTAATCACAACAAACTAGGCCTATCAACTACTTCCCATGTAGTGTTTAAGCTTGTTGATTTAAATTTGGTCAAAAATTCACCCTTATGAAAAAAAGAAAGTTTCTTTTTCAAAAATAAGACACCACTTAGATCCGTTAAATAAAATTTAACAGTGACTAAAAAAACACATACAGATGCATTTTAACTACTTAGATCTTAAAATGCTTCTACCGTCAATAATGTCATGTATGAGTAAATCTTAAATGTAAGTGGGGTTTAACGCTTGAAAAATGTTAAGTTGTGTTGTAGTTTTTGTACATCTTGTAGTAAATATTTTATAGTTTTTTTTTCTAGGCAATTTTACTTGTTGTGTATTGTTTGAATTCTATCACTTGTTTAAAACAAAAATTTTATACAAATATATATATAAGACACACAATACTAATATACAAGTTTTGTTGTGGACGTGAAGAAGAAAAAAAGAGATAAATAAATATTTTACGAATCCAAGTGCTGTGTGTTAGTAAATGAAGGCTATTAATTAATGGAAAAATAAAAAAACCGGTTATATACAATTTTTGTTTAGTGTTTTTTTTTTTTTTTTTTTTTTTTTGTGTAAAAATTACAAAATTTTACTTTGAGTGTAGAAAAGTACAATTGAGAAAGGAAAACACTTGTTTTTTATAAATTTTCTTTCATATGTATCGACCATATGATTATACTGTTTTGTATGTATGTATATTGTATTAAAGTAAATAACCTTTAACAGGATTTATTGTAGTTGTCTTAATCCTTTGCTAAGACATTTAGCAGTTGATAGTTTTAGTTACATTAATTTTGTTAATTAAGGGTGTCCAAAAATAAACGAAAGATTTGAATTTGTCGCCATTTGTGCAGTAAAGTGTTGGCAACCACAAAAAAAATATACTGCTGACAGTTTTGGCTTAGTAAAAATGGAGCGTTACACGATAGAACAACGTGTCTTCATTGTTGAACAATATTTCAAAAATAATGAAAGCTTGGCGGCTTCAGTTTGAAAATTTCATTTAAAATATAGTCAGTATAGTGTTTAAACTTCGTCAATTCGTCGGTTGATTATTTAATTGTCGTATGTCGTATGTAATATGCATCCACATACGACAATTAAATAATCAACCGATAAATTGTAAATAGATTAATTAAAAAAATCAGGGCGACGGGATCTGAGGGCTGATTCTGGCAGTCGGGATCGAATAATTTTTCGATTCGAAAGCAATTTTATTTCTTATTCGTGCAGTCAAAACGAAATTATTTTTTCAGTGTTGTAAAAACTCAAACTCAGTATCAACTGAAATAATTAGAGAACAAACTGCTCTCGAATCGAAAAAGTATTCGATCACGACTGACATTTGAACGGCTTGTTTTTAGACGACCAGTGTGTTTGGCGTCTTCAATGGTTCTAGTCTCCCTGAATTTTTCAATTATTCTCTTCATAGTTGACAAAGCTAAAACACAATTTCGACCATATATTGTATGAAATTTGCGAACTGCAGCCGCCAAGCTTTATTTAGCTTATTTTCGAAATATTGTCCAATAATGAAGACACTTTGTTTTTTCGTTCAACTGCATAAATGGCGACATATGTGACACCCTATAGTTATTTGTTTGACATTCCTTAAATTGTGAGAAAAGAGGTGGAAAGTTGGCCTTGAAGGTGGCTTTTACGAGAATTGCCTATATCGTTTGTACAAGTTTTATTTTTGTTTTGAGAAAAAAGTTTCTTCAAGATTTGTAATCAGATTTGTGTATGCTTTTAAGGGATATCAAGAATTTAAAATTGTTATACCGTGTTCGGATATACAACATAATTGAGCTTTGCGCACTAAATACCATTATTGAGCTCAACTATCTTTAAAAAAGTTTAAATTTAGTTATTGTTCAATTAATACGAAATTGTTATAATATTGAGTAAAATTAAAATGCAACACTGTCACAAGTGTGTTAAGTGAGCAAAACGCAACTCACTAAACAAAGTATTTTGACATTTGGCGACTGTTATGTCAACAAAACAAAGGTTCATTCATTTCGTCTGCACAAAAGCCAGATGTTTATTAGGTTTATTCATCAAAAATGTCAAAACTTGTTTACATTTTGCTTGAGTTAATTGCTAGTTGAGTAAGCAAAATTGTGTTTGTGTGAACAGAGAGATAATTTTGTCATTAAACCGAATATTAACTCAATAAAAAATTTATTTCTTAACACCATATTAGAGCAGTTATTTTTTTTTAGCTCTATTAAATAAAGATAAATCAGGGCGGGTTTTTTCAAGCTTGAAAAATTAGTTTTTCGTATCTTACAGGATTTTTTAAAAAAATGTTTTTATTGCATGTTTTTCAATTTTACAAATATTTTTATTTGCCATTGCAGGTATTTTAAGGATCTTGAGAAGCCTCTCCACTACGAAAATTAATTCCATTTATTCGATTAATCTGTGCAGTAATTGATAATTTTAAAAAAATTCCAAAAAAAGGACGTGACTTCAACAAATGAAATATAAATATGTATATAAATTTTTGCAAAAGTCGGATTATGTTCCTTTGAGCTTTCTTGATTGTTTTTATTTAATTTGTTTGCATATTTAAACTTGCTCTGATAATAACTCTTAAATACTTATAAAAAAAAACTTAATTGTCACTTAAAAATATATGGGTATTTCCACAGAAAAGAGTACTTTTTGTCGCGTTACGACACCAACCACTTTGAATTGTTTCTCAAAGAATAATGAAAATATAATTTACTTTTTTGCATTTTGCTGTAAAGCGCAACTAGCTTTACATTTGGTGAAAGAGAGGAAAAATTTGAACAACTTGGTTCTAAAATACAAGACTAATTGCTTGGCGTCGTAGCGTGACAAAAAGTAGACTTTTCTGTAAAAATACCCATATGCCTGTATTCGTAAGAAAAATTTTAATTTAATAAAAGTTTAAGGAAAAAATTTTCTATTTTAAAATTTTCAAATAAACGTTTTTTTTTAAATCGATTCAACAAGTCTTACGTAATTTGACGAAAATGCTGCCCTAATCTTATTATTGGTTGAAATGGCTCAAATGATAATAACAACTTATTATGACAGGGTTGTATTTTCCCCAAAATACATAATACTTGTGTGATAGTGTGAAGTACCCTTTATGCATATGGGACATAGTCTCTGAAGCCTTTAGCTAAAATTACTGATTTCAGTTCTGTTTATGAAAATCGACTCAGAAGCTTTTCTTTCCTAATCAAGTCGGTATTGAAATTTTATGAAATTTTTTACTCAAATATTGTATTTATAAAAAATTTTTAGATTTAATAAAGGTTTACAAAACAAATTTTGTATGAAAATTCTCCTTAATAAACGTTTGTTAAATTTAATAATCTTTTATAAATACGGGGGTAAATGTATACATATATAAACTATTTTCCAAACCACAATTCATCTTTTGTTTTATTATTATTTTTTTTCATAAAAATGACCACATTTATAACCACTCCAAAATAAACACCATCCGATACTGCTAAATCAACAATTATTTTATTTTATTTAAATATTAATAAATGGTCCGTAATACAAATATTTACTTAACCCAATTACATACAGCAACTGAACTTTAAACAAAAGTGGGTTAAACAAACATAAAATGAATGATGATTATTTAAATTAACACTCTATACAGTATCAATTTTTATATGTATATTAATTTTATAAAACAACAATTTAATTAAATAAAGTAAAAGAACACAAAGAAAAACATTAAAGTCCAAGAACAAACAACTTAAATGTTTAAAGTTTATAGAAAAAATGCAATATTTTTTCTACTCTTCTATGTTCTATATGATTTTCTTTTAATTTTATGATTTTTATACGGGTTACGATAATCCATTAAAAGTATTGATTATTTTTTGCTGGCTTATTGACATTTTTTCTCATTCGCTCTAATGCTCTTATTACAATTTTGTTGACTGACTCAGTGACACTGCCAGGATGACAGTATAATTTTCAGTTTTGCTTTAGTTTCTAACAATTGTGTAATTATTGGTATTTGATGGATTAGCTTGTTAGAGTTTTCATATGTGTGGTAAACCCTTAAACAAATGTTGTGTGAATTATAATGAAAAATATATATCTACATTTGTTCATGTATGTATGGTTATAATTATATATATATATATATATATATAGATATATATATATATATTTACATTTTACATACAAAGTCACATTTTCTTTATATTGTCAATATAGAAATACATATACTTAACAGATGTCAAATTAATAAAAGCAACTATTAAATCATGTAACATTTTGATTTTATATGCGTATATAAGTACATGTGTTTCCCATGTATGTTTTTTTTAATGACTAAACAGAGTATTTTGGTGCAAATTACTTTTATATATAATATAATATATGCCTTTTTCTCTTTAATTTAACATACACCAAGCGAGAAGACGATCTGAAGGTATAACTTAAGACGATCTGAAGGTATAACTTAAGCCGGGATACACTATCCCCTTCAGTCGTACGATTTGTCAAAAAACCGTGTGTGCTCATAAAGTAGGATAGTGTAGCTTAAAAATGAATTAGGTGACAGAAGTCTGTCCGACTTGCAAATATTTATGAAAATGTTGATAAAATGATAGTTTATATGCGATCAGAGTTGCATTTTCTTGTAAAGCAGCTAAGTCATTTGAGTTGGCATAATTTTTGTTGGATAGTGTGGCATTGTAATCAGATTTTAAAGACATTTTTTATGTCGGATAGAATTCCATCAGATCTTCGTGTGAATGAATCATACGATTGTGTAGGATAGTGAATTCCGGCCTTTACAAATGCGCTTTTATAAGGCATGGCTTTTATTCGAGATGAGCCGCTTAAAAGCAATAATTTCTCTCTATTGCCTATAATTCTTAACCAATTTTTTAATCGTTTCCTAACGGTTAAATAAACATATAATTGTAATGATGGACTTTAACTGCTTCAAAATATTGATCATTTTTTGCTGGGTAGTATTACAGTAACAAAATCTCTCTACTTAATAAAGGGTGGTCCAACCATAATGCACGATGATAATTGTAAGTTACACCCAACTTAGTTTGACACTTCTTTGTTTCAGTGTTTGACAAATTCAACGGTGGAGAGGTACACAATTGAGCAGCGCGTTTAGATTGTTGAATCATTTTATGAAAATGGGCGTTAAAATCAAAATGCATTGTGCACTTCGTGATTTTTTTTTGTCAGCATAATGAATTGGTTAACAAGCAAAATTGCAGCATTTTGGCAAATGAGAATCTATTTTTTGCAGTTAATGGGCCGGCGGGTGTCATCGGACCGTATTTTGTTGAAAATGAGGTCGGCCAAGCAGTTACCGTGTATAGTGTTCGTTATCGCGAGATGAAAACGGAATTATTGTGGCCAGAAACTGAGCATATATACCTGGACGATATATGGTTCCAACAGTGTAGTAACACTTGCCGCACGGCCAACGAAAAAATGGCACTTGCCACACAGCCAACGAACAATGGCTCTCTTGTGCAAGAAACTCAATGGCCGTGTTATCTCACGTCGTGGCGATATTATTTGTCCGCCACGATCATGTGATTTGACACCTTTGGAGATATATTTAACATATTTGATATTCTATTTAAAAATATTTCATACAATATTGTATGTAAGTCCTCAATCATTTTTCTGGAATAGTGGTTGTATATTTGACATGACAACGAGACTGATAGAGAGTCCAAAACTGCGTCAAAATACTTGACAGTCATTAAAACAAACCAACTCTCACCATAGCGAACATAGTTAAAAATATTTACAACAACAAAATAAAAAAGTTAAATTAATAAAACAACAACAACAAAATCAGCATAACCAACAGCAATAGTTGCAACACAGTTTAGCAAAAGTTGGCAAAAAAAAATTTCAGCAAAATAACAACAACAACTAGTAAAACAACATGAACAAAACATTTCTGCAACAAAAAAAAAAAAAACTTTAATTAGAAAGTTTTGTTGTAAAAATGTTCTCCTAGCGAAAACAAAATGTGTTGCAAATTAATTTAAAACAGTTTTTACAGTTGTTGTCTATTTAATGAATTTTGTAATATTTCTTTTAGTTTTATTATTTTAAATATTATTCCTAACAAAATTACAATATTAATTCGTTTAAATAAAATTAATTTACTTTCTTTTTTGTTTCGTTTATTTGCAGGTAATTGACAACTAACAATTGGCGAAAAATATTTAATTTAAATTTTGTCAACAATGTAACAAAAATGGTATTGTTTAAAATTAAATATTTAAATTAATCGTTTAAAATTGAAACGATGTTTGTAAAAGGTTTTTATAAATTAGGAAATTGTGTGACAACAATATTATTATAATAAAAATAAAAATTAATTTCTGGCTTAAAAGGGATATCGCAGCGCTTCCTCTACAAATTTACAAATTTTCAAATTTTGCAAGATAACGATAAACAGTGAAAATGTTAGATCATTTTCTAAACTCCTTCACATTTTTTAGCCTCTGCTGAAAATCGGAGCGATATATTTTTTAAAACTGAAAAAAAACTAATTTCAAAAGTTTTTGTTATTCGTGCTTAATTCCCAGTTTTTATTCTTGATAAAAACACTTGAAATTTATTGTTGATGGGATAAGCTATTCCTATGCGCATTTCACTGGTTGCTTAGGCCAGATCATCAGGAAACTGCATCCATAAAGATTTTAGAAAAACTAAAGATATTAAACCAAATAAAACTGTTAAGCGTATAAGACTTATAGCAACAGTTCTACTTGTAATAATATCAAAGCTTAAACAAAACACATCAACAATAAACAGTGGGTTTATCTCATCTTACATTCCCCGCTACAATTAGTTGAAATTCTCTCAACATTAATTGTAGTTGTAAGTAGGTTAAGAAAAACAAAATAAAAAAAACAACAACAACTTACAAAAAGATGTTGTCAATTAAGTGTTTTTTAGGCCGTGCACTTGCCTGTTTATTATCAAAAAGTAATTTCAATTTTTGGGAATACAAAATTTTAATTTCAAAAGTTTTTGTTATTCGTGCTTAATTCCCAGTTTTTATTCTTGATAAAAACACTTGAAATTTATTGTTGATGGGATAAGCTATTCCTATGCGCATTTCACTGGTTGCTTAGGCCAGATCATCAGGAAACTTTATCCATAAAGATTTTAGAAAAACTAAAGATATTAAACCAAATAAAACTGTTAAGCGTATAAGACTTATAGCAACAGTTCTACTTGTAATAATATCAAAAAAACTTTAAAATTAAATTTTAAGTAATTTTCAAATTTAAAACTAGAAGTCTTTAATTGAATTTAATATTTATTTATTTGATATCTATTAATAATGAGAAGAAGACCAGTAGACCCAGCTTGTAACCTATTTATTTAGTTAGAATCCTTTTCTGATTCAAAATAAACACGCCCATCGCACAGAGGAGGGTATTTAAAAAAAGAAAATAAATTTGCAGTTTCTAAGCAGTTAGTCTGATTTTTATGAAATTTTAAATCACCAAACATATGTAGGTGTAGTCGCAGTTAAAATTTTGGATTTGGGCACGGACTGTGGAGGCAGTGTTGCCTTTTTAGCCATTTTTCACCTTGCTTAGCCATTAAAAAATAAGTTTAGCCATTAGCCATTATTTTACCCTTTTTTTTAACTTGTTTAGCCATAAATTTTTTTTGCGTTTTTCTTTTAATATAAAAATTTATAAAAGTAATTTAAGCCTTTTTAAAAATTAAAACGCATTTAATTTAAATTACAACTTTAACAAATGCTAAAAATCAATATAAACGAGGATGATGAAACACCTTTCAAAATAAATTAAAGTATTCTAATTTTAAATTCATTAAATGGACCAACACAGAATCTATTGGGGTATCCACAAGGTGTGCTATCATGTTATATTGTCATAATGTTCTAACATTTTACAATAGTTTAATAATATTGTTGTTGCTTTATAAACAAAATGTGTCTTAAATTAATAGAACTTTGCTTATTATGTTCATTGTGCTGTCGTAAATAATCAGAAGAGACCAGTGCTGAGCGGCTGAGCCGTGCCGCGTTAGTTTTTGTAGCCGTCGCCGTTGATGGTATAGTTTCTCCGGCTAACATACGTATTTAACCTGCGGCTAGCAATTTTTGCAACAAATAACTTGCGGCGTCAAATTAGAATGGCTTAGGAATCTGCTGTTTGGTAAACAAACAAAATAAAATTAATTTGTGATTTGCGTCTGAAAAATGGAAAATAGTTAGGTAAGATCTAATTTAATTTATTATTTCATGGATTAGAACTAAAAAATATTTTTATTTTTAGGTAAATATTTATTTTTTTTTATATATATGTTTTAAATCAGCTGATTTAAATTCAAAATAGCACACTAAATTATGAGTGGTATACTTATATACAAAAATGAAAAATGTTTGTCTGTTTATGTGTATGTATGTTATCATATAGACTGATAAACTGCTAAACCGATTTTCCTGAAATTTTAACACTAAAATCATGTGAGCCCCGAAAACAAAATAGGCTACTTACTTTTTCGGTAGGAGCAGGGGAAGTGGCACCCTACATATGATGCCAATATTAAGTTTAGCTTATCTTAAGAGCCGCTGAACCCATTTTCTTGAACTTTTTGCATTAGGCCCCGAAATTTAAATAAGGCATCAGCAGGGGGAGAGTTACCCAATAGGACGCCAATGTTAAATAGTGCATATCTTAAGAACTGTTGTGTTGATAATGTTCCAACTTGGTAGGAATAAATCTTGTAGTAAACTACACCTTTGAAAATAAAAATTAAGTGGGTAGGCGCAGGTGGAACAATACCCCCCATAGGATGCATATATAAAATATCGCGCCAATAAAGAACTATTATAGCTTGAGTCTTCAAATGTGGTTGAAGCCAATATTATGGTAAATTATAAGTTTTATAATACAAAAATAAGCGGGTAGACGGAGAAAGAGCAGTACCCCACATAGAACGAAAATATTTAATACCGAATATCTGCAGATAGAAGTCTTTAAGCTTTGTAGGATCAACTCTAATGGTAAACTACAACTTTCAAAATAAAAAGTATGCGGGTAGGTGCAGGGGAAGCAATAAATAATATATAAATGAAAAAGGGTATGGTTGTTTATTCCCTAAAGACTCCTAAACTACTGAAACAATTTTCCTGAAATATTCACACAAATTTTCTGATTAGCTGACACATAGGCTATTAATATTTTTTAATTTTTTCATAGGCGTGGCACCTTCCATACATAGACATACATAAATAATTTCTACATATTTGGAGTACTGTAAAGGTGAATGTTTTCCAATTTTGTACAAATGGCTTAGATAATAATACACTACATCGTTCAAAAATTAGGTTCAATGGAAAAAGTACGAATGGCACCTCCCATACGAATACACTTGAAATCTATTTATATATGTAGAACGGTTACTGTAAAAGCAATTAAGTTTAGTACAAGATGCTTTGTAATCAATACACGTCATCTGTTTGAAAAAAATGTTACTAATTTTATTTCGATTCAGGTAACAAAGCGCACCGGGTTAAGCTAGTTTACTTTAAAGTTGCTCTCACTTCCATGGTAAAATGGTAAAGTAGAAAGGGGATTTAGCCATCCTTTAAAGAAATTTGAGAAAAAAATTACATTTCACAACCGTTAATTCGATTTTATTATTAAGTAAAATATTTTTACCATAACAATAAAATATTTATACTCCCAGCACAGTAGTGGCTGGCTGTCCAAGTAAACCTTTTATACCAAAGTACTGGTCGCAATTTTGGAGATAATTTGATAAATTTTGGTTCATAGGTTCTAGTGTGATGTAGGGTATCATACAGACGGGTTCAAACGACTACTCTTTCATACTTGTTTTTTATGTAGATTATGATTTGTCTTCAAAATATTTAAAACTAATATAATATAATTTTGTATAAGAATTTTAAATGCTAACATATTAATTTATGCTTATTCTTCTGTAACAAATTGATCTCAAGTTACAATTTCGTAGTAAAAACATTTTGTATGCATTATTTCTGTTTTGTTATTGAATTTTAATGTGTTTTTATTTAAAAAAGTTAACTAAACAAAAGATCAAATAGGTTGCAGCGCATTTTTCTGATAAAAACTAAGTTTTAGTTAAAGATACTTCAAAATATATGGAAAGATATTTATGTACTACACATTTAGCAGCTCCTTTATTTTAAAATATATAGTCGTATCCAGACCAAATATATAAAACCTAAACAAGCGAGCTTATATTGCTTTAAAAATTGAAAAAATGCATTTTATCTTAAAAGTTTATACAAAAAGCAATTTTGTAGCTTTTGCCTGCATTATACTATAGTAAATGATTGCGTTCCTTACATCGTTCGGCGCATCGAGAGCGAGAAGATAGCTTCAGAAACGATGAATACAATAATGCAGCAATCAAGTATAATGACTTACAAGTAATGCAAAAAGTCAGCTATTTCAACAAAAATTAAATAATTCTTCAGCAATTTGATACTGTTAATGTTAACTCTTTGACAAAAGCTTTTTGCTTTAAGGACTTCATACAAGGATTTTTACTAAACTAAACATCAACAGCTTAAACAGATAATTAAAAATGAAAAGAGCGACAACGTTGATTTTTTATTAAATTTTGATTATACTGAAAAGGATGGTGACATAGAAATTAATATTTTCTTTTATGAATATTTGAATGAAATAAAAAAACGGCGTTAACCTTACTCAACTCATGGTACTCCTACCAAGATTATGTAATAAAAAAACAATAGTTTTTTTACCATTACAAAATTAATATTTATGATTGCATATTACACAAACCTTTGAAATGAATCATTTAAAAAAAAAATACAAAGATTATAAAAATATTCTGTATAAATCATTATTTTAAATCGTTTTCTCTCTAATGATATTTCCTGCTAGTTAATTAGTTTAATAAAATGCATTTATTACAGAAAAATACATTATTTTACAACCGCAACTTTACAATAAATTTTGTTTTCAAAAGTACATGATTCATATAGGAATAATTCAGTGACTTAAATTCTAAAAACCATATTTCACATGAATACATAAAAACACAACTCATTCATAAAATTCTATAATGCATAAGTTTGCTCAAATTTCAATGTCGTTTCGAATAATTTAATAACGAATCGACTTTAAAAACCACCACAACAAATGGCCACATGGAATTGAAGTGCAGTAATAAACCAGCAAACAAACGACCAAAAACAAAAACACTCAAATAAATGAAAATAAATAAATAAATATTTTTAAAGGGTATTTAACACTATCACACAAGTCTTACGTATTCCATAATACTTTGTAAGATGGAAATCTAATGAGTTTTGTTGCGACTGTCAAAAAATCTAATTTAACACTACAGCTTGAATTCACACTATCCCACATGAAATAATAATTTTATTTGCTTTTCTTTAAAAGCAACCCTGATCAAATAAAAGTATTATTGTTGAGAAAAAAGTACTTGTCACATATTGCATTCACACAGTCTCACTTTTCCTTATTACTTGAGTTTTTGACTTTTCTTAAAACAAAGTGTTTGTAATAGTGTAAAGTACCCTTAAGCGAATACGGGCAATAAAAACAAACCACCAACATAAATAATTTATATTGGACAATAATAATCCCACGTTATTATATTGTCTTTAAAACTAATTTTGTAAATTTTTTCTAGAAGACATAAATTCAATTTAGCAAGAAACGAAATAACTTTGCCACACACATTAAGTAGCCAAAAGGCCTAGGAGAAAAAATTTAATTTTTTTTACATGAATTTATAAATTTTAATTATGTCACATTAAGTTTTTATTTGTCGTATTGCTAGTATTTCATTTTTGTTCAGGCGGCAACTGAAATTAAGAAAAGGGCTTAAATATTTTTGTAAAATTGATAATGGTTCCGTTCGACAAACTCATCTTGAATTACGTCAATTTTATTGGGCTTATAATCGTACATAATAGCGAGTAATACGAACAAATTTTCCACAGAAATGTAGCATTTGGGCGATAATAATAATCAAGTTATTGTTGAAACATCATGACATCCAAAAAAACATATTGTTTAATGCTCTTTATGGACAGGTGAAGTTATTGATCCATTTAGCTTTGCCAAAAATGATGGTCAGAACGTTCCAGTCAATTGCTGGGCATAAGTACTGTACACATGTGGTTTCAGCTTGATGACGCCATATAAACACAGCGCTTAATACTGAAAGTACAATTTCCTACAAGAAACTGTTAACGATTAACGATGTTAACGATAAAGTTTCTGATCGAGCACTTTGAAGCGAATATTCGACGCGTTATTGCCGAAATACAGTCTAGTTTACTGGGAAGGGTGCGTGAAAATTGGACCTCAAGGTTACACCGACTGTGTGCTAACCGCGTCGTCTTCATGCCTAATATCACGAAGGATAAGTAAAAACTAGCATTGATTTTTTAAATTCATCTTTATATGATGATTGAAATAAGTATCGAAAAAATATAATATGGAAAAAAATAAAAAATTTTGTTTTAACCGACTTTTTAGAATGTACATAAATTAGTGCATTGACCTCTCACGTAGGAACATTTAAGATTATACACTTCCCAACTTTAATTATTTTTTTATAAGAATTTTTTTTTTTGTCTGTGAGTTATTCTAATACGATTATAATAATACACAGAAGCAAGTAACGACAATTTATTTGTCTTATTGAATACCATATTCGTCAATACAATTAATTCTTTAATTTAAATGACACTAACAACAGTATTTATAATTATAAAAAAATTTATTCAAATTGTTAATGCTTAACAAATATTTTTAAACAATGAGTTTGAAATACTGAATAAAGGATTAATGGCCAATTTCACCAATTCTATTTTAATATCAATTCACATTTAAATACTGTTTTTCATATTATTTTATATTTATTTGACATGGAAAACGAATTTAAAACATAAATTGATATTTAAATAAATTGGTGAAATCGGCTATTATTGTACTAATATCATATGCCAGAAAAGATTGTTTTGAAATAATCGACTTTAAAGTTTGAAAAAAAATATATTAAAAATAGTTGTTTCATAAATTATACGGAAATCGCTGTTTTCAAAAATTAATGTTTCTTATGGTGTAACTGCACATAATTTTTGAAAGTTTAATTTACATTTTTATTTTATGTATATTGCACTGCAGAAAAATGTCATGTATTTTGTTAAATGAATAAAATTACTAGCTTTTTTGTGCAATAATGTCAAAAGCCTGCAATATTAAAAAAAAAAAATTATCTCGCGGGGTTTTAAGATTTATTTTTCGTTCTTTTACAAAATGTCTTTGTTTACCCACACATTCATGCGTTATTAAAAAATTATGACTTTCATACATACATACTTCTTCGAAATTCAATTATTTGGTAAAATTGGTGTGTCTTATGATATTTTTTCGAAATACAAATCAACAAAAACATTGAAATGTTAAAAGCTAAATATCGTCTAGATCAGAAACCAACTGAAAAATAATTTGAATCTTTTGAGGGGATGATGGTTATCAGTTATTGATGGTCATAATTAATAGGAAAAACACACAAATCAAGTTTTTAAACACGGTTGGCTTTTGATGTTATTACAATAAGCCTTGGATATTTACTTGTTAGCATTAAAAAATGGTTATACCCACACCACACTTAGGAAGAAGGTATTATGCGCTTGTGCTGTATTTAGAGACAAAATTTCGAGACTTTACCCTATTTGGGACCTGTGGGCAATCATGGACCAGTCAAAACAAAATTATACTTAAATGTGTAACTTTTTTTTATTGGGCTGACAGCATGGTAAATACATCGTCATAGCAATCATTTTAAAAGCATATTTATTTAGAGTGTACCATTGCCTTTAAGAGATAGGAAGCTGTTGGCAAATCGTAAATACTTTATTTCCTTACACTTTAAGGGGTTTGGCTGGCTTTAAACTGCTACTTTTTTTTGCAAAATTTAAATCTTAATTAAGAGAAATATTTATTTGAACATTCAATTAAATACATTTAATATATATTTCATAAATTAAATTATAACACAGACCTCGAGCCTGATTATTAACTTAATTTATTAAATATTTTATGTGGTGCAAAATCTTTTCACCGTTTAAGGGTTAAATAATGAATTTTTTTTCTGGGTCTTCAATTAACTTTGGGTTGATTAGATATAACTGTCTGCCTGTTTGTCTGCTGAAAGCCCACTCAATCTGAAAGACTTAACAAAAAATAACAATCAATTTAGGTGTAAAATTGTTTATTGTTCCCCTAAACAGGAAAAACACAAAGCAAGTCTATGCGTTAACCCCATTTTCTTCTCCACACCGTTCGCCACTAAACAAAAATAGACGTCGAAAAGCGACGTCGTAAAAGTCCCAGTGTGAATTTTGTGTTAGTCGCATGTTTACCACAAATAATTGTACGGCAAAAATTAACATGGTTATCCCAACCATATTCCCGATTTTGGGTAATCATAAAATGATCGTGCTTAACATAAAACATTGTAATTAAATCATAATATAGGTCAAATAATGAGATATTTTCAAAACGTCATTAATTTTTGGTACTATTACGGACACACTTGATATACTGAAATGCCCAGATGTCAAATTTTCATAAAGAATTACTTAAGTTTATGTACATATGTAATTATAAAACGTGTGACTAAGAATGCGAATATAAATTTTATAAATGCAGCAAATTGCCTTTCTGACTCACAGACCTTTCATTGACTTGACTAAGTTACCAATCTACATAAGATGCTAATTAAATAGCAACGATTTATTGTTTAGTTTGTGACATGCCATGTCATTTTACTTTTTTCAACTTTTAAAACGACGGTCACACTTATAAAATATTTTACCAAATAAGCGTAATCCCTACTTTTGTTAATTGTTGGTGAGGTTTAACATGGTCTAAATAACACAAAATAAACTAATTATACTTCTACATATAGCAAAAAACTGTTGTTTGTAAGATGTGGTTTTAAAATCAAAATGAATATTGGAATTAAAGGAAATGATTATTTAGTTTGCTTGTTGGTCCTGTTTTTTTTTTTTTTTTTTTTCATCAAATACATGACAAGTGAGACCGTAGCTTAAGTCGTGCAATTTCAAATTAAACATTAAAAAAATAGTTGTTCTAAAACTATACAAATTAAACAACTACCCTTGGTGACTTGTAAGGTTGTTGTAGAGTAATTAAAACTTGTATTGGGGTTTACATGGATATGAAACCAAATGTGGAACAATAATGACTTCTAAGATGGAATGCATAATGGGCAATGAGAACATGAAACACGCAATGTTTATTTTTTAAAAATTAGTTATTTATTATATCCACACTACCACAGTGGAGAGGGAATTATGCGTTTGTGCTTATGTGTGTAACCGATCGACTTGCACTTACTTTTTGAAGCAATCGAAGGATGTCCTTTCGTCTGTCTGGCTGGTAGCCGCGTCATGTTAATTTTTTGCACAAAGTACAGGTACAAACTACAATTTTTAAACAAAAATAATTAAATCTTATTGTTGTACATACCTTTTAATTAAAAATTCTAAGCATCTATAGTTAAGGTTTATAGTTCACATAGCCCCAATACAAATTTCTTTCCGAAATAAAGTCTTTGTGCGTAGTAATCATTTAACTATGTTGTTATTTAGATTAAATTTACGCCAAAAAATATTTTATTGCAGCTTAAATTATTATATAAAATGGATTTGGTGTCTGTTCATATTTGATCATAACTTGTTTTGACAGATAGATAATTGTCTGTCAATAGTCTGGTGTAGGGTATCATATGGTAGTGCTTTAATTTTGGAACTCATGAGATTTTTTTTTAGTAAATTAAGATGAATTTATACCAGTGTTCGAAAATAAACTCTAAATGTCGCTGCTTAGTGTTCGGTTCAGTAGATTTGTGGAAAACACAAACGCTAATAGTGTTTGCGTAGACAATCATTAACAAAAATAACTTTTCTTTCGAACACAAAAATAATACTGTTTTTATCAAATTCAACATAAGATAAGAAAATTTAATTCCGTTCGGTTAAAAAAAAAAAACACAATCTTCATGGTGATCGGTTCGGTTCATTAATGTTCGTCGCTTTTGGCTGGTAAAAAAACCAAAAATTTTTTACAAAATAGACATACGAAAAAAAAAACTAAAATGTTTTGTTTGTTCATTTCTTTATCAATGTAAAAAAAAAACATTACAGATCATTAAAATATAATATTTGTCTACAATATCACTACAATGGTTCTGTTTTTAACGAAGAACAGAACATTATATAATGTTCGGCTCTTTCTTGAAAATAGTTACGAATGTTATTACGGTTGTGTTGTGTTGTTGGTAAACGCCACAACAACGGAGGGTGTGTTAAACATATAAAAAAAATTTGTTCTTTCTACATCGATCTTACGCTGTCCGTCTGTCAGTCCGGGTGGCTGGTTGTCTGACAATGTAAACCTTGAAGATAATTTGATGAAATTTTAATCTGTCAATAATTTCAAATGACTTTATGAAAACTTCTTCCCAGAATAGAGTCTTTGTGGCAATAATCTATCAATTTTTTTTTGGTATTGGGATAACTTTTGATATCTAGATAGTTTTCAGCACAAAGCACTCTTTTATTATTCCTAACCTCAAAACATGAGTTTATGATTATCCGAATAGGGTACACTCTTGAAATTAAGTTTGTAAAATATCTGTAGTGTAGGGTATCAAATAGTCGGGCTTAACCGATTATAGCTCTTACTTTTCTTGCATTTAATTATTTGGCGTTAATTTCTTTTTGCTATTATTCGTTTTGTTAATACTACGTACCATTCATTAATTCGTTGTGTTAGTCATTGATCGGGAGTTTTTGTTTTAAATACAAAAGTTTAAATTTCATTCATGACACGTTTGGTATGAGATATGTGTGTGAATCACTTTTTGTTATTTTTTTGTTTTAAACATTTTTTTAAGCTGACGACTTTATTGCATATACTTAAATATTTACGAAACAAATTTGTTAACCACGTACAAAATTCTTGCTGTTTACGGATTTCGGCAATTCCTTAAATAACTAAATTTGCCAAAACAAAAAAAAATTTATTCTACTAACGATTTTTTTAATTTTGGGTGTTAGTGATTATTTGTGAAAATTTAAGTTTGGTTTTGCAAGTTTTGAAAAGATTATTTTCCCTGTTATTTTTAATACCCCTACCCAACAAACACGAAGTCAATCCTTTGATATGAAATGGCTTTATCATTTGACATCAAACACAATTCATAAACGATTTTTAATTGTATGATATTAACATTTAAATTCAAATTTTTTGTTGAGAATGCTATGATTTTTCATATTATTATCAAACGTTTGTCGTTTGAGAAAACGTTTGATTTTAAATCGTTTTCAATTTGAAATTAAACTTACGAGTTTGTTGGGTATTAATTAAAGCAACAAAAGAAAAAACTTACTTTAATTCATTTTATATTCGTATTTTAATTTGTTTCCTTCTTGTTTTTACTATGAATAAATAAATAAAATTATACTCTTTTTAAATTTTGTTACAAAAAAAACCTGTCATGCTGTTTTAATAAGTTTCATTTTATTAACACCTATTACCACAAATGATTTTAAGTTTTTATATGCAGACTTTTAAAAAAAAAAAATAGAAGTTTAATGAAAAATTGCATTAAAAGTAATTTTTAATAGAGTTTTAATTATGTACATGCATAATTAAACATATTCGCAGATCAATTGCAGCTAACACATGTATAGCTTACAACCCTTGGGCATCACCTTTATTAATAAATTAATTAAAATTGCTTTTTTTTTAATATTTTTATGGTGGGTTATATTTAAGCATATATAAGGAGGTCCATAACAAAAAGCAACAATTTCACTTTTTAAGTTTAATGTTTTTTACTGAATAACATACTAAAATCTTTATAGTCATTGTTTTAACGAATTTATTTACTTTAGTCGGATCAAAACGCAACAATTTCAGAAATATACGTACATCGTACTGGCTTAAATTACATTTTTTTTTTTTTTTTGTTCATTTATCCAAAACATTTAAAAGTGAAATTGTTCCGTTTTGTTATGGAGCTCCTCATATATAAATATCGGTACATACATACACACAGATAAACCCCACTTTGTATATGGTCACCTCAACAGATATGTATACTTTAAGGTAAAATTTTAAAAAATATTATGTTTACTTTAACCATACTATATATTGTGTTAAAATATACTACATTTTTATTATTATTTCTTTTTTACATGAGCGGCGTTGCCTGATTTCGCTGCTGGCAACTAAATTTCAGTTCAGTTGTCATCCGTAAGGCTCAGCTAGGCGAACGTTGCTGTACCGTATCTGTACTGTATCAATCAGCTGTTAGCTTTTTGTTATATGCAAACCAATACAAAAGCTTACCGAAATGTAATGTACCGTAGTTGCAACGTACCATTCTGTCTAAAGTAGAATTTCATACCGTTGTTACGTGACATTTGTAAAACAGTGATGGGCGGCTTGTATTTTATATTAAATGCGGGATTTTTTTTTTGGTACATTTTTTCAGTATAGCCATGGAATTGCGACAAAACAACTTAAAGTACAACATATTTCCAAATATACATATGTTTAGATGTATAAAATAAACAAATGCATATGCACATACAATGGAAATGTGATATATATAAAAGGCTTTAAATGGTATCAAAACCTTATTTGGGGTATGCACATTTAAAGTATATGTTTGCTAAAAATATATATGCTGAAATACAAATTTGTTTATTGTAAATCTGTAATATAAGTATTAAGTTATTAACGTTTTATACATACACAAAATACTGTTTTAATATCATTAAAATCATTTGGTACTTTTTCTGCACAGCGGTCACCATTAAACATTCCCATCACTGTGTGTATGGTTTTATGTATACTATTGCTTTTTGTTTATGTATGGGAAAAACATATGACACGTTTTTAAACGTTCGTTAAGTGCACTAACGTGCTTACAGTACGGTGCGGTACATTACGGTACTGAGCCTTTAGTTTTGTTGAAGTCAACTTCTCTTCTTATCGCACTGGAAAAATAGGATTTTCTAATTCGAAACCGTTGGCGCCGCAATATTTTTCTTTGCTGCATACATTTCGTATGATTAGGGTACTTTTTAAGGATAAAAAACACTTAATGCGCTGATTTAGGATAGGGTGTAACTTTTGAAAAACCATATAATTTATGTACAGTTTTAGAGAATACAATGCAAAATCAGTGTTAGAAAAGTTATCAAACAGCAAACTTTTGTAAAATCTTATTTCTGATTCTTTATCGGAAATAATACTAAAGTAAATAAATTCCCAAATGAAGTGGGGAATGTAAGAAAAGATAAATCACTGTTTATTGTTGGTGTTTTGTTTAAGCTTTGATATCGTTGCAAATAAGACTTTTTGAGTGCTTATAATTCTTATTCACTCTGCGCTTTTATTTGCTAATATCTTTGGCTTTTCTAAAATTTTTTTGAAAAATGTTTTTTGATGATCTGGCCTAAGCAACCAGAGAAATTAGCATAGAAACTAGCTTATCCTTTCAAAATTAATTTCATTGTATTTATCAAGAATAAAAATTGGGAATTAAGCACAACAAACAATTAATGAAAAATTATATATTCCCAGGAATAACTTTGATAGTTAATAAATACCTTAACATTAGTTTGGGCAATCTGCTTAACTTCAGACTAAATATCGTAAAATAAAGGAACGTACTCAAATCTTGAAGTTATGGTAAACCTTAAACCATTAAATAAATCAAAGATATTACAAAATTAAAAAAGCTGTTCGGTTTAATTTAACTCGTAAAATTGCAATTTTATAGGCAGGTTTAAAAGAGATCAAAACTCCTTTTGCTATCCATGCTGCAGATTATAAAATTGGCATATTATTGATTGATATTTTAAAAATGTCAGATACTTAGATTTAAAAATGTTTGATTCTAAGTGCTAAATGTTTTGTTAAAAAAAAAATGTAAAATTTTCAAAGTGTAAAAAAAACCAGTTGAGGATGACATATAAACTTCCATTAAGAGACTTCAATAATCACCACAGCCGTTTCATAAAAAATTATCGCTGCTAAATTTAATTATATAATTGCACTCCATGATGACCCAACCACAATTAACCAATTGTGCGTTAATTACATCTTTAGTCATATATTTAGTTGTAGTCTTATATGCCTATAAATATTATTTTTTGTCAATTTACATGCAATTAAATATTTTTAATTATGTGTATAATTTAACTTTTTTTAAATTTGTAAACAAGTACTGTAGCGGTTTTTTAAGAATTTTAATTTAATATATTTTTTTACAAAAGATTTACCACAATAACTTTTTTTTTGATTCCATGGAGTGATTAAATTTATGGGTGAATCCCTTGTAAAAAAGAAATAAATTGAAAGTTTAATTTAACATTATAATTTAATGCTAATTAAGGAAATCCGTCCATATTTAGCAAGAAGAGAAAAAAGAATAAAATGTGCAAAAAAAAATGTTTAAATGTTAATTAAAATTTTATTACTAGTAATTAAAACAAAGCAGACTTGAAAAAAAAAACGAAATGTCAAAACCAATTTTATATAAACTTTGAAATGCAATCAATAGTACTAGGAAATGCAAATACAAGGTGACTCACAAAGCTGAAAATATAAAAAAAATATTTGATTTTTTTAGCAAAAGATTTTACCAACTTAAAATAAGCAAAGTATTTTAAATATTTGAAAACAACCTGGTGACAAAATATTTTTAACGAAATCCACAACTCCCCAAAAAGGGAAACTTTTGTTATGGCCTCACACAGAAAAAAATTTATAACCAGCTTCAATTAACATATTTATTAGAAATTTGTACAGTTAATTAAATTCCTTACTGATTTTCCGCCTGCAAACAAATTGATCATATCAATTAACATATTTGCAAGTTAAAGCTTTTCTTGCTGTTGAGCTTTAATCAATACGGTTGATTGTAAATTTAAAACGTGAACACAAATTAAAATTTTTTTAAAGCAATTAAAAAATTGTTTGAAACTTTAATCTTAAACTTTTATTTTCAATTAAGGCAAATTTATTGCAACAATTAAAAAATTTGTTTGAAACAGAATTACTTGTGTAATCATTCTGGTTCCTGCAGAAATTCTAAGAAAAATTATTTATAGCAGGCAGTTTAGAAAATAATAGACACTGATTCGAATCTCTTAAATATACATAATTATTAACTGTCACAGAAGCCCCCCTTTTAGTCGTTCATCCCCGGGAGAATCCAGGTGCAGTCATTACATGGGATTCGACCAAAATCTTTATTTGACAGGTCTTAGGAGATCTTCACGATCTCTTGCTATTAAGGCTAACAAGAGTCCTATCTGGTACCACGGCAAATGACTGACTATTAGTAAAGCTCTCCGTTATCATGCTTCTTGCAGAAAATTCTTTCTGTCTTTCATGAAGATTGTCTTTGCTGAAGTTTCGCTTTTCTGAAGAAAAAAATATTTTCGGGGATGACGTGGTAACGGTCATTTACTACTGAAAGTTGCAGGAAGGAATGTCCTAAAAATCCCACTAAAGGCCCGACTTTCAACACTGATGGGAGCGATCGCCCTGAGGGAGGATTACTAAATAAAAAAATGCTGCTTGCATTTTTCCAAAAGCAGCAAATTTTAAATAGCTCCAGCTACGTAAAAAAGGGCGAGTGCATAATCGTGCCGGAATATTTAGTCGATTTGCTACCTGTTTGTGTAGGTAGAGGCGACAATACTGATTAAATAGAACGAAGTGGATGATTTAATTAGTTTGTCAAGGGTTTTTTCTTGTTGAGACAGATGCTATAAAGAAGCTTCGGGGTATTTTAAGTAATCATATAAGGATCATGAATTTATAGTTTTTTTTTATATGCCTTTGATGTTTAATTAAAAATTGTCTTGACTCTATTAAAAATTATTAAATTTTGAGTTGATAGCCTCATTATGATCAAGAGAAAAATGTCTACATTCTTTATATAAATATTAACTCAAATTTAGTCAAAATGATTTTGCGATGGCAAATAGCTCTCCTAATACACATCTGTGTTAAAAATAGCAACGAAAAAGAAATAAATTGTCGTCATTTTTATAATTTTTTTTCTTTTTTTTGCATCATATCTTATTGAAGTTGGCATGCTAAACACGAATCTGTTAAAGATTTGTATATCCAATGGCTAGTTTTTGAGTTATGGTGAAAATTTAATAATTTAAGACAAACACATTGTTGGAGTGAAATATTTTTTATAATGATCTGGTAGATAATTTCATATCATTTATTTTTTAAATATGATTTCCGGCATATCACTTCCACGGCTACGAGACTACTTTTTCCAATAAATCTAGCCGTATGACGTCAATGGCGGCTTGAATATTGTTTTTTAATGTTTCAAGAGTTGCTAGTTTGTCGGCATAAACCAATAACTTAACATAGCCTCATAAAAAGGAATTCAGGGGCGTTTTAGCGCATGGAAGAGGGGACCAGTGAACGGGACCACTTCTGGAAATAAAGTTGTCACCAAATTGATTTTGCAATTAATTAACTGTTAAGCGCGCTGTATGGCACGTTGCGCCTTGTTGTTTGAACCAAATTTCGCCATTCACCGAAAGATCATTTCGAAAGAGCGTGGAATCCGCACCAAGCAGTTAATTTTGATAGATGTAATAGTGATTCGTAAACGGCTTTAGCTCCAAATACGGCAATTTTGCTTTAACTCGAAAATAATATTTATTTTTTGATCAACCAAAAATTAAATCTCAAAAAAATACGCAAACAAGAGCAAAATCAACAATCTTATGAAAGGTACATTATTTATTTTTTCCAGTAATGAGCGAATTTACTAGTTTCTTAGCTTTCCTGAAAAGAAAGAGTTTTTCAGTTGGCAGTTATTGAATATACCCTAGAGGGAAGCGAACTGACACCAAAGTAGTCGCGTGATAGGTCTTTGGTGCACAGAATACTAACAGAACTGTCACGAGACGGAAGATTTTGCGTTTTTTTTTGTCTCTTTCTAAGAAAGCTGCCCTTTTTCATTTCTCTTTGCATCATCTTTTATGCCGCAATACAATGAACACAAATTTATTTAGTTGAGATTTATTTGCAAAGCTTTTGTAAAAATTAACTTTTAAGTTTACCACAACACAAGTAAATAATATTTAAGTAAATAAATAACATTATAAAACAAAAAATATTAATAAATACATTTTTTTTTGCACAAAACACAACGTTTGTTGAACTAATGCATTTTTTTAACGTGGTCTGTGTTTTGTTATTTTTGTTTTGATCATGCCATTTGTGTTGATTGTTGCTGCCTGTTTTTACACATTGCCACTTCACCACCAAAAAAAGCTTTTTGTCTCTTTCTTCGAAAGCTGCCCTCGCAACTGATTTGGGCCTTTTTCACACGTCACTTTTTTCAGTTCTGTTAGTATTCTGTGCTTTGGTGGAAGAGACCGGTACTAGTTCTAACACTCCATATGAATAAGACCTATCACTTTTACATGGGGTTGTCATTGGAGGGGGCCAATTGACACCATTTGACCAGTCACAGATCTATTCTCAATGAACGTTCTTAATGTCAATTACTTAAATGTAGTATTGTTTCAATAAAACAAGTCCTAGAATTAAATTCAAGAACCAAATTTAAGAAAGTACCAAAAAAATGTGTCACAGCACCGGTGAAGACTGTACTGTAATTCCCCTAGAGGGAAGCGAACTGACACCAAAGTAGTCCCGTGATAGGTCTTTGGTGGTAGAGAGCGGTTCTAGTTCTTACACTTTATATGAATAAGACCTATCACTTTTACATGGGGTTGTCATTGGAGGGGGTCAATTGACACCATTTGACCAGTCACAGATCTATTCTCAATGAACTAGCTTAGTGTCAATTACTAAAATGTAGTATTATTTCAATACAATGCAGTATTATTTAAATAAAACAAGTCCTAGAATTAAATTCAATAACCAAATTTAAGAAAGTACCAAAAAATGTGTCACAGCACCAGTGAAGACTGTACTGTAATTCATTACTTTTTCTACCTTTTTGTTCTTCATAAACCAGTTAAGGGATTGGTTCTTCTTTCACTGGTCATGAGTCCTTTCTTTTTGTACTTGTTCTATTTTCACAAATCACAGGACCATTCTGTTGGACAAATTGACACAAATTTCCCGCAGGGTCATTACTTTTTCTACCTTTTTGATCTTCATAAACCAGTTAAGAGATTGGTTCTTCTTTCACTGGTCATAAGTCCTTTCTTTTTGTACTTGATCTATTTTAACAACTCCCAGGACCAGTCTGTTGGACCAATTGACACAAATTTCCCGCAGGGTAGTTACTCGATATATTTTTTCTCTGTAAAAAATTTACTTGGCATAAAAAAAAATCAAGCCAAATATGTAGTTTCTTTATACATGTTCCCCCAGCATTAAACCAGAGCTAAGTAAACCTTGTTTTTTTAATAATTATAGCATGTAGTGAATATTGTTCACATTGATCCATTATGATATCTAGCCTTCATTCGAATATGACTGAAAAAACTTACCATATAAATAATTCTTTATATTATTTTAAAAGGTTCATTCTACATAGTTCCCTTAAATATGTGTTTAACCAAAGGTCCTTTTAATAATTCAAAATCTTATAAATCATCTATTAAAAAGGTTTTTTGTTTTCCAGTTATTTTCTTTGGTGTTTTGTTAGTTTTTTCCCAAGCAAAAGTGTTTCATTTGTGTCGCCCTACAAAAATTCGTTGAACAAATATCAGCATTCTCTACACGCACAGTAGCAAAAATGTGTTTTAATTTTTGCACTGTTGGCTTGTATTGTAGTGACGTTGGGTTATTTTTAACTTTTAAAATATTTTATACAAACAAAATATGTCAACTACACTTTAACCGCCCTCAAAAAAACACGGCATACAAGTGTACACACGGTTTTAACAATTGTAGTCGTGCAATGTGTTAAATAAATCTACGTACGACAAAAAGTCAAAGAATGAAATGAACAATTGCACAAATACACGACAATTCAGAGCAGACTACAATACATTTAACATTTATGGGGAGACAGTAAGGTAAAAGAATAAATTCTTTTAAGAAAGTTGTGTTAGCTTTTAATTACAAATAAAATTATAACGTTTTGTGCAACAAGATATTTTGGTAATCCTGTGCTTTTTGTCGAAAAGACCAGCTTTGGTGAAAAAATAATGTTCTGCATTTTTTAGGCGAAGAAAGAGACTCATCAAAAATTAACCATTTTTGCGTAAAAAGTTATTTTTTGCAAAATAAATAATTGGGGCAAACATTTTTTTTTTTTTTTTTTTTTTGTCCAAATTTTGTGTTTCTTTTTAGAAACCTTTTACCTTAATGTATATAGCATAGCGCGATAAAATTTCTATTAAAAGTCCTTTTTGAATTGTTTTTAGTTGTAAGAATCTTGTTCACAGCATTTGAAAAAGAGTTTTTGCGTGTTTAGCTGATTTTCGGAAGTTAGTGTAATATTGGCTGTACTGATGTGTGGGATGAACACCAGTGCTAAATAATCTTCCTCTGGACAGAGAATAGGGGATGGCCGCTGAGATATACGGTGGGCTATCGGGAGGAAGGTTATGATTATAATTGCTCCAAAAGAGTAATTATAATGGGGTAAATTATATTTCACTTAAGCTATTCATACGTTTAGGGTACAGATCAATTATGTTGATTGATTTATATCTTAAGTTGTGCCAGTTGTTCACACTGCCGGGTGGTTGAGACGTTGCTCGCTTCGCTGCTGGAAGATAATTGAAATAACACTCGTTACAAGAAAAGACGAGAAGTCATGTTAGCTAGCATTTAACGAAAGCTCGTTACAAATGATCATTGGAAAGGTTATGACGAGTATCGGCCTGGCAGTGCGTGCAACTCACAGCAAATTCACGCGAGTATTAATGGTGAGTATAAAATATAAAACTAACGGATAAAAATATAATTTGTAATGGAATTCATTAGTACAAAGTTTAGAAAAAATGATAAAATCACATTTTGTACGGTAAGTTTGGTTATTATGACGAAAAAATTAAAAATTGTATAACAAAGGTTATGGGCCCAGTGATTGGCAAGATTTAACAGATTAAACTTTTCTTTTTAACAATTAACAATAAAGAAATATGGCTGATCTACATGCAAATTATCAAACGCCAAAATTAACATCCACTAATTATTTTAATTGGCGTTTCAAAATTGAAATGCTTTTAAAACGTGAAAATTTATGGGCGGCTATAGTCACTGATAGACCAGACGTAGACTTTGCCACATGGGATAAAACAGATCAAAAGGCCCACGCCACAATTGCCCTGTGTATCGGGGATGACCAAATTCATCATATACGAAACAAAGCCAACGCAAAACAAGCTTGGAACGCGCTAAAGGAATTTTATGAACGTGATTCTCCAGGAGTAAAAGTTAGGTTGTTGCGTGAAGTTATGGTAAAAAGAGCACACGACGACACTGACATGGAGGCTCATGTTAGCCAGATGAACGAAATATTTCAAAAGCTCGTGGCGTTCGGCAGTTCAATAACGTGGGAATTTCTATTGACAGCTACCATGTTAGGTTCACTCCCAAGTAGTTATGATGGGCTGATTACGGCAATGGAGGCACATGGTGAAAAGAGTTTAACACCATCTTTAGTGAGTGCAAAAATTATTGAAGAGTTCCGGCGTAGGCAAGAGCGAGATAGAGTTGCATCAACGATCGAAGGCGCAGATGCACTACGTGTCACAAATTTTAAACGCAAGAGTGGGAGCAGCATTACTTGTTTCTTTTGTAAAAAGAAAGGTCATGTACGAAGTAAATGCACAGAATATTCTGCGTGGAAGGCTAATAAGGTAAATAAAGAACAACAACAAAACAAATCAAAAGCCAACGTTATAGAGCATGATGAATATGCTGAACATTTATTTTTTGTTGGTACAAGAAACAGTAGCGATTGGATAATTGACTCTGGGGCTACATGCCATATTGCGAGTAAACGTGATTTGTTTGATATGTTTGATGGGTCGTATAGCGAAAATGTCTCGGTTGCGAATGGTCAAATGATAGCTGCATCCGGCAAAGGTAGTATTGTTTTACAATTACTAAACGGTAATGGAAGCTGCAACAATGTTCACATCGATAATGTGTTATACGTTCCTCAAATTGGTGGTAATTTGATTTCTGTTAAGAAATTAGCTGAAAAAGGTATAAAAGTGACGTTTTATCAAAACACGTGTGAAATACGATCGCCAGAAGAAAAACAAATAGGGTTTGCTGACGCAATAAATAATCTGTACAGGTTGAGGGTGAAAAATTCCGCAAATAGTGTAACAACCGACAATAATTATTGTATTCATGACTGGCATCGCATTTTGGGTCATCGCAGCATGGATGCAATTCGTAATATCGAGAAGGAAAATATTGCAACTGGTATAAAATTGGCAGAATGCAGAAAAAGTTGTAAAAATGTAGCAAATTGTGATGTCTGTATCAAAGGAAAATTAACTCGCTTACCCTTTCCAAAGGAGTCTAAGTATCGATCAATAGAAAACTTACAGCTAATTCATAGCGATCTGTGCGGGCCAATGCAGACAACAACACCGTCAGATAAGCGCTATGTATTAACTTTTATCGATGACTTTTCACGTTTCACCACTATTTATTTGCTTAAAGAGAAATCCGAGACCTTCCAGAAATTTAAAGAATTCTATGAGACTACAGCAAACAAATTTGGTCATAAAATCAAATGTCTACGATCAGATCGTGGTGGCGAATATATTGATAAAAATTTCGTAGATTATCTCAACATGAAAGGCGTTACCATCCAGCGTACAGCACCATATCCGCCTCAACAGAATGGTGTCGCAGAGCGCAAAAACCGAACACTAATTGAGATGACGCGCTGTATGTTATTGGACGCCGGGTTAGAAAATAAATTTTGGGGTGAAGCGGTTATGACTGCGAACAACTTACAGAACTTGTTACCATGGAAATCAATAAACGGAACACCATTTGAAATCTGGCATGGCCGAAAACCGTTCTATGGCAATTTGAGACGTTTTGGTTCAAAGTGTTTTGTTCGAATTCAAGATTACAAGCGTCGTAAACTAGACCCAAAGGCAGAAGAAGCCATATTCATTGGTTTCGATTTGCAGTCAAAAGCGTATAGATGTTTTTTACCGGAAAAGGGAAAAGTTGTTGTTTCCCGTGATGTAAAATTTGTAAACTACATAAATGGTACAAAATTTTCAAATGGTAATTGTGACGTTCATGGTGATCGTGATATATTTAACAATCATAATTGCGATACAGATGATGATGTCGTTGACGACGATGCCGTTGACAGTAATGTCGTGGATGTCAATCAACAAAGTGAAAACGCCGAGCCTTTACGAAGATCTGAACGGCCCAATAAAGGCATTGCTCCTTTGCGTCTTATAGAAGAAATTGATATCGTTATCAATGGCGAGCCATCCAATTACAATGAAGCTGTAAAGTGTGATAATGGGAGTCATTGGATTGCTGCCATGGAGGAGGAGTATAGGTCACTTCTTGAAAATAATACATGGAAATTAGTAAATTTACCTGATGGCAAAAACTTAGTCGGGTGCAAGTGGGTGTATAAGGTAAAGACAGACGCAGATGGTAAAATCAACAAATATAAAGCTCGTCTAGTTGCCCAGGGCTTTAGCCAAAAATATGGGGTCGATTATGACCAAGTATTTGCTCCCGTTGCTAAACATGCTACATTTCGAATTCTTCTTTCCATCGCCGCTATAAAGAAAATGGATGTTTATCATTTCGATGCGAAAACTGCCTTCTTAAACGGCGAACTAGAAGAAGAGATTTATATGCGGCAGCCGACTGGCTTCATTGATGACAAAAATCCCAATAAGGTATGTTTACTAAAAAGAAGTATTTATGGACTAAAGCAGTCAGCACGAGTATGGAATCAAACATTACATAATGTGCTTATTAAAGCAAACTTAAAACAAAGTAAGGCTGATAATTGCCTGTATACCCTTGAGAACAGTTTGTTCATTTTAATCTATGTCGATGACATATTGATTATTTCGAGCGACAAAAATTATGTCAATCGAATTCAAAATATTTTAAACACAAATTTTCATATTGATAATTTAGGCCTGATATCTAATTACTTAGGTATTAGAGTTACAAAAGAAAACAACATTTACTTAATCGACCAAACAAAATATTTCAGCAGCGGTAAACATACTTTCTCAAAAAGTTGAAAATCCAACCCAGGCAGACTGGGACGAAGTGAAGAAGCTAATAAGATACCTTAAAGGAACATCTACTTTAAAATTAAAGCTTGGAGAAAAATCATCGACTAGTGAACTTATCGGATATGCCGACGCCAATTGGGCTGAAGACCGTCTAACACGTAAGTCAAACTCCGGCTATATTTTTCTATTTAATGGTGTCATAAGCTGGTCTTGTAAACGCCAAGATTGCGTGGCACTTTCATCCACTGAGGCAGAATTTATAGCGCTGTCTGAAGCTTGTAAGGAAGCCATATGGATACAGCGAGTCCTTATGGATCTCAATTGGAACCGCAGCCAGCCTACAACAATATACGAGGACAACCAAAGCGCCATAAAATTGATAGCTGACGAAAAGCTAAGTAGTCGTTCAAAACACATCGACACCAAAACTTACTTCGTGAAAGACTACGTAGAAAAGAAGTTAGTTCAAGTGCAATTCTGTCCAACAGAAGAAATGTTAGCCGATTTATTTACTAAGGGTCTACCTAAAGAAAAGTTTATTATGTTTAGAAACAAATTAAATTTAAAGTAAATTAAAATTGTAAATTAAGGAGGAGTTTGTTAGTTATTGTAATTTACATTTTCTCATCTTTATTGATATCGATAATTACTTTGATTAGCATGTGTTTTTGTAATAGGTCAATAATGACATATTTACATATGTCAACTTTTGTAACTTCCTTTTTTCCTTTAGCCTTGTGAACAACATACATAAAATAAAGGTCTCTGCATTATAATTTAAAATTGAAATAGATAAATCATGGTCTTTCACGTCAATGGAAGGTGTATTCATTGAAATATAATCAACGCTTGATCTTATCCTCTAACATATAATATGTACAAATGTAATTTGTACATTGGCCTTAACGTAAATTATAAACCTAGTCCTTAAGATTCAGGCAATAGCCCAGACTTGTTAAAGGGCTTAAAACTTGGCAGATCATTAAAAGATTTTGATGTAGATCAGTAGAACGCAGAAACTTAAAGTTATAAACAGAGATTTTTGTGAAAACTTTTTCAAAATTTAATTGGGCTTAAACTTAAATTTTGGGGTGAGAAGATGTCGGTTTTTAGTCGGATATTTGCAAAAGACTTGGTCCGATTCGGTTGATTTTTGTTTCCTTTGCTTCGGAGCAAACAATATGTAAGGGATAGATAGCTTCGACACCTAAGCATAATCAGAGGCATAAACTTTAATCTTGAACTCATCGATAAATCTAAAACTCAAAATTTATTTTTTTTTTTTCTTTTAAAGCTCTGCATATTTTAAAAAGTCTATAGTTACAATTGTTAAAATAGCAACAAGGCAACATTCATTCATTCAATATACTCATTCATTCATGGCCCTCCAATTAGTCATGTTGGGGTAATACAAATAAACATACATACATATACAAACGCTAGTAAATGCAGCAACAAACAACTATAAAAACACGCATATACATACAAATTATAAGATTCACATGCAGTAGTGGGACGCATTAAGAGACGGCAATACAATTAAATACAATACTATTTGTATGTATTTACTGACATTCAGCCACACATCCAACTATTGCAATTGCATACAAACACACACATACTAGCAAACGTAAATACTATTTATGTCATTAAGCGTTTTGTGTAGTAGAGCAGTCTGTTGCAAATATCTACTGGCACATTTGTACTACTTTTGCTTATTTGCAAATAATTTATTATTATTATTGTAGGGCAAAAGTAAAATGGAACTTTTAGTTTTTTTTTAATTTTTGCATATAACAGCCATAAATATTTTGTGCATATTTTATGCTCGCGAGTTCATGTGCCTTAACGTATGAATATCTGAAGGATTTTATAAATTCTACAATTTTTTTTTTGTTTTTGTTTTTTTTTTTTTTTTGTTTTATTGAACAAAAGTAATTTAAAATTCCAGACAACAGTGCAAAATATGAGACAAACGTTTTTGACTGTCTGAGCGATAAAACCATGTGCTAGTAATTCGAGTAGAATGTGCGGCTGTTTCTAAGGACAGTTTAACTAAGTTCTAATAAAATTAAATTCATCTCAATCAAAATGTTTGTAATTTTAGAAATTTTATTAGCGTGCGCTGCAGTGTTGCCATAACTGTTTGATGAGAATATGTCAAAACTTCAAAAAAAAAAAAATCTTCTAAATCCTAAAATGAAGAAAACATGCTAAATATCTAAAACATAAAATTTTTAATATGCTGAAAATATGCTAAATTTGTGCACAAAAATACGGTTAGAAATCTGCTGAATATATAAAAAAAAATTGCCAAAAACTTGCAAAAAAGTCTGCTTAATAAAAAGGAATTTAAATATACATATTTTTCATAAAATACTTTATATTAGATTAATTCTGCGACAAACGAAGAAGTAGAAATAACTTTAATATCAAATTGTTAAAAAATATGTATAGGAGGTCTGTTTGAAACAAAAAATGTTAAAAAAAATCTGCTTTTCTAAGAAGAAAAAGTATTCAAAAAAATATGCATTTGGACAAGGAAATATGCTAAAAAGCAGTTAGCATATTTAAAAAAAAAAAAAAAAAAATACAATTTCCCAACTTAATCTGCTAAATCTAGCACTAAATATGTTAAAATGGTAGCACTGGTGCCCTGTAAATAAATTCTGAAAAATTGTTCAAAATTTTTACTAGAGCATATAAATTTTTAATAAATGAAAAATTGATTTTTTTTTTTAAACGGATTAAAATTTTAATTTTTTTATTTATTTTCTTTTTTGTATATCCTTTATAAATTTTTTTTAAGAGTATAAATATAAAACTAATCTTTATTGCTCAAATTTTCTTTTTCTATAGAATAGAATTAGTAAGAAGAAATAAATTAAAACGGATTTAAATGAAGAGAACGGTTTGTATACTTATTATTTTCTTGTATAATCAACAATTTTCTATGTTAAATTTTCGTAATTAAAGCTTTTAAAGAAACTCTTTAATTTTTTTTAAGGAAAACTTTTATAAATGCATTTTTTTTCTGACAAAGTTATTCAGTCAGAATTTAATCAATCAATCTTTGAAATCAATCAGTAAATGAAATTTTTAAAGAATTTTCAAAAATAAAGTTTTAAAAAATATGCTACACTACAAAATTTTTTGAGTTTTCTAAACGAAAGATTTATAATCAAACAAGTAAGAGTGCTATATTCGGGTATGCCGAATCTTATATATCCTTCACCATGATGAGAAAAGAACAAAAAGTTTTATACATAAATAACGTTCTTTAGATAGGTATAAATAAATATTAATTGAGCCACGCCAACTTTTCATTTTGCCATGCCGAAGAATATAAAAAAACAAAAAATTTATATATGTACCTAAGCCCGTTTCCTCTTTTGCCAAAGTTGATGTTTGAAATTCGTTTTATAATCTTAAAATCGTTTTTAAGAACATAAAAAAATTAAATAAAAAAAATGAAAAAAAATTCTTTTTGGGATTCGAACTGGCAATATCATTAGTCTCAGGAGAGAACTTAACAACCCGGCTACGCATGCTTTTACTGAAGAAGCCTTAAATTTAAATATATTGAGTCTATGAGTTTGTTTCTTTATTTGAGCGGCATATCATATACATGCTTTAATGTGTATGTGTATGCGTAAAATTAAACACATTACAAATAAAATCCACCACTTGTAGTGAAGGGTATAAAAAAAGACAATAACAAAAAAACCACATTGCCAACACTGTATTACCATATCCACTGTATGACCGTAGAAACCAAAATTTTATTGGTTTGTATGGTATGTTTATGTCGTTTTGGTAATACAGTGTTGGTATGGTAATGTCACGTCTAATTGGACCTTTAAAGGAAAAAATTTGAGGCAGTCGTGGTCTTTTATTCATATCTCAGCCATTTGTGGACCGATTTTGCTGAATTTCAATAGCAAACAATTCCGGACCATATGTGACATAAATGTATAATAACCTGGCCCCCACCATATATGGGGTCTTCGGAAAATCCATTTCAACGCACAGACGGACATCGTTAAATCAACTTCGATCCCCATAAGGACCCAGAATATATATAATTTATAGGGTCTAACATCAATATTATAGAAATTACAAACGGAATAACAAACTTATATATACCCTATTCACCACCTGTGGTGAAGGATATATATAATTTATAGGGTCTAACATCAATATTATAGAAATAACAAACGGAATAACAAACTTATATATACCCTATTCACCACCTGTGGTGAAGGATATATATAATTTATAGGGTCTAACATCAATATTATAGAAATTACAAACGGAATAACAAACTTATATATACCCTATTCACCACCTGTGGTGAAGGGTATAAAAACTCGTCATAAAGTTTTTAAATAATAAAAAAAAAATAGTATTGTGGTTAATTTATTGAACTGTTTATGGTTTTTAATCCTGATTAAAGTATCAGGCTTAAGTTTAAAACTTTTTTTTAGTCCAAATTTTAAAATTTTAATCAGGCTAAATTTAATTTGCATTAAATTAAAATTGATAAATAATTTTTCAGTCTTGGCTGAACTGGGAATCGAACCCAGCTTTTCATGGACAGGTTGCCCTGACGTTTAGATTATAACTACACAATCTCTTCCGAGGGGTTTGCCGTTTAACACTTACCGCCATTGACGACGGACTCCCAGTTCAGTCAAGAATGAAAAATTATCAATCAATTTTATTTCATTTCATGTTATAAAATTCGTTTCTTCATAAAAAAATTTAAATGAAAATTAAATTAAAACTCATTAAAATTGCAAAAATTTACAGAAAATTCTTTAGAAAAAAAGGTCTTCAAAATGTTTTTATGAAACTATTTTTAAATATGTCAAAAATATTCAAAAATATAAAAAAAAAAATGCGAAAACTTTAAATAAAAACTTTCCGAAAAAACGTTTTTCTAAAAAGCAAAAGTTTTTTAATAAAACTCTAACTTTCTATTTTATTTTAATTCGTTCGTTAAACTTACATTTCAAAAATTGTTTTTGCTTAAATTGGTCATTTCCGGTTTTGCAGATGATTTTTTTTAAAGACCAAACGATTTTCTTAAAAAACCACTTGTCTTAATTTTTTTGTTTCATTTGTTTCTTGTTCAAAACGATAACTTAAAAAACTATTTTTCAAAAACGGCAATACTTTAGCACCCCATAACTCGTCAAAAAAAATGTTTGGCAAACGCATTCATATCTACTAGATAACTAGTTATGCCTAAAATGAAGAAATCGGAAAACAATATTTTTTTTTTAAACAGAGCAAAATAAAATAAGTCCTCGTGCAGCTCTTACAACCCTCAACTGAACATTAATACGAGTTAATGCTAGGAACACAACTGGGACGAACGACGAATTTATGGCCGCGAATATTCGTCGCCAAAAATATTTGTGGATATGAAAATGCACACAATCAGGGCGCCGACGAAAATTCGCCAGACGTTGCAAACTTTAAATAGATTTAATTCTAATTCTTACGCTGGCGAACGACGAACAAATTAGTACCGGGTGGCCATATTGTTTCAAAATGGTAAGTGTTTTAGTAAATAAAGTTACTTTTTACTTAAGAAATTGTAAAATTTTAACTAAATATCATTTAAAATTCAAATTGAAGAAAAATTAACAATAAAAAAGTATTTTAGTTAAGTTATTGTTAATGTTTTTTTTGTGAAGTACATTTTGTTCATATGGTAACACTATTTCTTGTTTGTACAAACTATTTTATTTCCATTTTTGTTTTTTAGTCGTTATTTTGTTTCATACGACGAATTTATACAGCGAATTTCTTCCGACTAATTCGTCGTGCTGGACGAAATTCGTCGTTCGTCCCAGTTGTGTTCCTAGCATAACGTTCAGAAAAATAGCAAAACTATTTCTTCGCCTTCCAGGCGATGATTACAATTTTGGAGCTTACCTCACATTACAGTTTTGTTTTGCCGGGTCCATTATTGACCATGGGTCCCAAATATGGTACAATCTCGAAAAATTTTCTATCAATTCTGTGGTGTTGGGTTATAAGATTTCAATGTATGTATATAAACAAAAAGTTATTAAATAAATGAATTGAAAAAAATGTCGGGCTGGACCCACTTTCTTTTTTCAATTTCTTTAAGAAACAATCACAAATTGCTAAGTGATTGATTCTAAACCCTACATCGTTGTTTTGGTTTTGTCAGTTATATGATAACTTTTGACTTGAAATACTTATATTTCAGAAAATTTTGACACTAATCCCTAAGAATGCTATAAAAGTATTTCAAAAATACATAAATATCTGGTTTCATTGACATATTTTGAATTATACTTATTTAAATCCCAGTTCATATTTTATCTTTCCAACAAAATTTATATACATATTTACATACATATGTGGAACATATCTACCCTTAAGCAAATAGTATTTTTGGTTTGTTTATTTTAAATACATACACACAACAAAAAACCATGACTACCCTGTTGGAAACATTAAAAAGTATTGAAAATGTAAACTAGAACTTTTTATATCAGTAAAATTTTTAAAACATCTTAAGTCAAATTTAAAAAGTTAAAAAAAAAATGTTGTTAATCATACGAATTTTTATTCAGAAAACATTTTTATTCAAGATTTTACAATTTTGTATTATAAACGAAATTTATATTTAATTTTGGTTTTTTTATTATTAATTAAAAACGATTTTTGCACCGAGTTTTTTTTAAACTTTTTTGTATCCTTTCTCGACTTAAGGCGCCCGTACACGACATGTTTTTGTCATCTGACATGTCAAATTTTCCACTGCAAAACACATACATGTCGTGTGTTACCTTTTTAACTTTGCTTCTGTAAAAGTCAGACGCAAAGTCATCTGACAAAATTTCAATTAGAGCGTGCTCTATTTTCTTCTGACAAACCATCTGACCGGCAGCGGCGTCCAATATTGACGGAATCATTAGCCGGCTGAAGTTAATTTTTTACAATACCGAGATATGTTTGATCATCTTACCATTGAATAGAATTTATGTGAATATATATATAAAAACCGTTTTATTATAAAATCCTAAATTGGTATCTTTGAGTTAAAAGAAAAAAATGTTAAGATGGCTGAACTATTTTACGGCGCAAATAAAACTTTTCATGGCGGCAGCAAGTTATTTTGAAACCGAGCACTACTTTGGTTTCTGCAATAACAATGCGAAAAAAACAGAGACAATGTCAGAAGCAAATTACATGTACGTTTGTGACCGAATATTATAAAGCTTATGTAAAACAGCGATTTTGACAGACATGCACAATTACATGTGACTTGAAAATTTGACATGTCAGATGACAAAAACATGTCGTCTATATGCGCCTTTAAGATGTTTTGTTAAAATTCCACAGAATATATACTAGAGAACTAGAGAAGGTTAGCAGTGGATTCTTTCTGACAAGTACATGCTAAATGTCAATAGCACAAAGCACTGCCTTGACTTCAATTATTCAGTTTCACTATTGACATTTCCGAAAGGGCATTTACATACTTGTATATCATGTAGTTCAAATTATTTATGGTTTATTTCAATAAACTTCATATTTATTGCTGTAGTTTGTTTCTATAAACTAACTTCACTTGCAGGCTGGATAAATGAGAGGTAAATTTTCTGTTTTAAATATAAAGTTCATATAAGTGTTTTTCTCTGTTTGTTTGGGTGGTTCTATGCGGTGCTGATTTAATTTTTTTTTTTATAAAATTCAAGTGTTAAAATTTCTGGTATTTATTAAAGAATATTATATGTATCATTCAATGGCATTCGGCAGACTCAATGACGCAAAACACACGTTGCATGCATGTTGTCTGCATAAAAATACACACAAGAAATCACTCACATTCTTTTTACGTGAATTAAAGAGTAAATGTATCATCCATCCGTCCATTCATTTATCCATTGATACTTGTAGCTAAATGGCAAGCTGTGTGAGTATGTTGCAAAGTATTCAATGGTGGGGCATAAAGCCGATCATGTGTGTGTTCTGATATTGAAATTTCCGGAGTGTCTGTCAGTTGACTGGCCAACCGAATTGAATCACATACATAAATAAATTTTTTATTGAAATTTTATTTATTTCAGCTTTTATTTAATTTTATTTGATTTTCCTATAATTCGATTAAAATTTAAGATCAAACATCAATTTCATTATTTAGTTTATTATTACGGTCGGCATAAATCATTAAAAAATAAAACAATACAAATGTTTGCATTATATTAAATTATATTCAATTAAGATAAAAATCAAATCCTCCCTCTACGCACTACAACAAAAAGTGTGCCGTCCATCAGTTCAAGTGATAGAAATTGAAAAAGCAATTAAATGCTTGAATGTTTACAAAACAAATATTTTTACTTTATGGGGTTTGTTTGCCCTCTTGTGCTTGAAAAATTCTCTAAAAATATAAGACCAATATCCTATAAAATCGTTTGCTTTTCCATAATTTGTGCCAGTTTGTAAATATGTTTATAATACGAAATATTTGTTTCTGTAATATGTTTCCTAAAAATGTATAATATCTATTCTCCCCTCCTTTCCGAGTTGTTTGCATGAATATTTTAAAAAATATTTAATTTTTGTTTATTTATTGCTTAGAAGAATAAAAATGTTTGTTATTCTTTGGCGAGTTTAGTTCAATTCAAGTGTTTATTTGAAATATTTAGTTGAACATAAATAATTGTTTAAGTAATTCCACTTTGTCTGGCATATTTTTGTTTTCAGAATTTTTAATGAACTAATGAACTTGTTTTTTACATGGTTGACTTTTATTCTTCAAATTGTTTGTTTATCTATTAACATTTGGTTTCAAGATTATATTTATTTATGCTTTTTGTGCAAGGAATTGTAGAGATTTCTCCAAAATATTTTTTTAAATAAAATTTCTTCGAAATTGGCGGCGCAATATTTTACATATCACTATGAATAAGTAGCTTTTAATTTATTTTATGGGCGTTAGTTCATTCAAGAACTTAAATTAAATTATATAAAAGTGTGTTATAATTTAAATAACTTTGGTATTTTATTTATACGTGCTTGTAAGAAAATAAATTGCATTAGCAGAACTTATAAACGGTTATTGGCCTACACCCAGAGAAATAACATATTTCATTATGATCACCTCCAAAAAAAGTATATTTAACGAAAATTTTTAAACATTTTATGGTTAAAGAAACAATTGTTATTGCCACCGGCAATCATATTATTTCTGAAATAGTCCTCTATCAAGAAGTCACAATCATATTATGGTTGCCTCGAACATACATGAAAAAAGACAAAGTCGGAGCTAAAGTCTGACTTTGACGGCATCACAGCCCTGGCAAATTCATAAAATAAAATGAAGCGCAAAATTTTAAGTTGGTAATTTGAAGTCTTAAATTCGTCAAATTTGTTTGTATTTTCTTAAAATTTAATCGATAACTTTTTTTACATCACGCACTTGTTCCTCTAACGAGAGTCAACTCAAATTTTTTTTTTTTAATTTTCACTTTTTGCAAGAAATCGTTGTACAGTGGTCATATCCCTTTACAGAAACCAGTGCGATATGTAAATCCTAATATTAAGCATATTTCTTTATGCGATATGCAGAGCGGAAATAAATCGAAATATTCTTTCGATATAATTTTTCATCTAAAAATAGTGAAATATTCGTGAATGTAAAATTAAATATTTTTTAACAATGTTATTTTCGGGAAAAAAAATTTTTTTATTCATTAATTATGATGTGCTGAGATTTTCCCCTAACAATTAATTTCAGTGTATTTATCAATAAATATTAGGAACTAAGCACAACATAATGAATGAATTAAAATGGTTTATTCCTGAAAATAAAGTAGATAATAAATTTGCAGGTGCCCGTGTAAAGGCAAATTGCTTTATTTTGATTTTCTTGCGAAAACAATAAAATGAAGCAATTTGTTTTTAACTTGTAAGAAAAGATAAACTCACTGTTTATTGTAGGTGTTTTGTCTAAGCTTTGATACCGTGGCAAATAAGCCTTTAGTGTTTGTAATTCTCATTCGCTTAACAGTTTCATTTGTATAATATCTTTATCTTTTCCAAAGTATTTTGAATTTAGAACATCATAATTAATGAATAAAATATTTTATTATTGTTTTTCTCAAAATCCCAATGAAAGTTTTTATATTTTCAAATTAGCCATATGAAACAATTTTTAGAAAGTACTTGAAGACCTGGAGACAAATTATCGCAATCGATACCAAATAAATTTCCATTCAAATTGTATTGTAATATTGATCGATATCGAATGCCCAAAACTTAAATTGTGGAAGAAATATTTTATTAACAAAAACTCTTTAAAAAAAAATTTTTTTTAAAAATCCTTAAACCCAAATATCGAAAAACAAATTTTTTTTATTGTTTTTTTAAATAAAATTTTTAATATTTTTAATTAGGCTTAGGTTCATTAAATTTAATTTTCATTAAATTATTTTTATGAAGAAAGGAATTTTACAACATGAAAATTAATTAAAACTGTTATTGATAATCTTTGATTCTTGACCGTGGGAGGGATTTGAACCGAGACCGGCTGGTTACCACGACATGTTTCGATCGCAACCACTCGATCTCCTCAGATGGATTTGACGTTTTACACTCGCAGCCATCGACGACTGCTGACGTCAATAGTCAAACATCAATCCTTAAACCAAATTGTGTTTTAACCTTTTGGTAGATCGAAATTTGCTTTTTTGAATGATTATCCATTTTAATTGATTTTACATGTTTTTTCCTTACTTCTGTTTTTTCGTACTTTTGTCAAGAATTCTTCTTCATAAATAGTTCAACAAAATAACCACAATACTAATTAAAATTTTTTATTAAAAAGATATCGTCGCAGGAATTAAAGAACGCTGTAACTGAAAAAAACATAAAATGTTCACCAGAGTCAAAAAACCTGTATGAATGAAAGTAGAAAAAAAATTCATATCACAAAAACTATACAACTTAGGAACATGATTGTAAAAACTTATTATTATTTTTTCTCGCTTTATAAATTGGCTGTAAACATTTCCTCTCAAGTCTATCATTCCCGGTGATGCTGCGTCTTATATCAAACGATTTTTTTTTTTTTGCGTAGTTGAATTTTTTTCATAATACAAATATGGGACCGGGACCAATCGACGCAGAATTTTTTCTGATAAAAATGATTAAAAACAAAACGTATTTTCGATTTTTTGTCAGTGGTCAAAAGTGGACAAAATGGGTAAAAAGGGAATTTTATTATTTTTTTCAAACGGACAAAAAGTGGTAAAAATTTTGTATTATTGATACTTTATCTGAAAACACGCTTTTCTTTTAAATGATTTATAATTTAAGTACAATCCGAATTAAGTCAATTACATTGATGTATAAAAAGTTCATTATACAAGAAAAAGGAGTAGAAGAAGTACCACAAACTGTAGAACAAAAAACAAAACTTTGTCTAGAATTTTTCGACTAATGAAGAAGGAGAAGACATGGCAGTTTTTCTACTTTGACTGCAGTTTTTTAAACGCTGACAAAAACATGAATTTTAGTTTTCTTTAATATAAACAATCTAATTAATTAATTTTTGCGAGAACATTTCATTAAGAGAAACAATTTTGAAAATTTTGACTATTTAGAAGGGACAAAACGGGTAAAGTTTTACACTTTTTGTACCTTTTATAACAATAAAATTTTTATTTTAAATAGCTTTGCATGATCTTAAAAATGGAGGTGTAAGTTCAAGACATAATTTATGTAAGAGATACTTTAGAGAAAAGGCATACAATAGAAAATTTAATAACTGTTTGATGAAATAAATAAAACGCTTTAAATATAACAATTAATTTACTTTATTATTAGGAATTATTATTAAGAAATAAGAACTTAAAAAAATATATACATATCTAATTTAAAAGGACAAAAATGGATGCAAAAGAAAACTCTTGGTACTTTTTTTTAATATGTTTTGGCGTTAACTTAAATAATTATGCAATACAATCAGAATTCAAAGCAAGAAATAATAAAAATTATTTAGAGCAAAAATTCCATAATAGAAGAAAAGGGGCTAAAAAGGGAAAGTTTTTTACTAAATAATAAATTAATAAAATTTTAAAAAACGTATAAGAGGACTTGAATACAGCTAGTAACAAACAAATATATTAAAGTTGTCATTATCAAGCCATTCCTTTACTCGTATATTCAAAACATACTCAACATTTTTGTACATTAAATTAAAAAAAAAATCATTAAAATCTAGTTGAGTCACGAAATGATGCGTTGCATTTGTAATTTGTTTGTGTTTTCTCTACAGTTTTTGTTATTTACTTTTGTAAAAAGAATGTACGAGAATTCATACCATTCGTCATGACATTTCGTGTTTGCGGTAAATATTTTGAATATATTTTTTTATTTTGTAAACATTTTAAACGGGCTTTAAGTTATATTAAATATTTAATAAGAGACATTCTCAACAACAGTTTTTGGTGGGTTTGTTTTTGAAGGTGGCATTTTGAAAATAATTTAAATAAACAAAACAACAAAATTTTACAAATTAACGGGTTTTCTTTAATTATACATCATATGAATGTTTTGTATTGTATGTTCATGTATTTGTCATTAATATTAATTCATATTAATGATTAAATTTTGTTTGTTTATTTTACATATAAAATACATACATATGTTTGTATGTATTTTTTAATTCAACTAATGATTTGGGAATGGGGGTTATATTAATTATTAATGTCTAGAAGAGGTAAAGTTAATTGAGGTCAACTTGTCACTCACTCACTCATCCACTCAGTAGGTTATTTAAATATGTGAATTATGAAGTTTAAATCGTTTTATTTATTTATATTTATTATAAGGTTTTAATGACTTGTGGCAATAATGACTTTAAGAATTTAAATAAGTATGAAGCCGGGTTAAAGCTAATGTTATTACAGTACTAGCTCGATTTGTGCAACCGATAGGAAATCAGGGTTGTTGCTTTTACCGAAATGTTACAATATAATGTATTTTCTTTCAATAGTACGGTAAGTACGGATTTCCTAAAATCAAGTAAAGAATGTCGATTTAAGGATGGATTATTTAAGTGCCCCGTTCTTAAAATAATCCGAAAACGGGATTGGATTATGTAGGAGTTTTATTAAGTTAATTTAAAAATGTGCTTGATTCAGGAATTTCTCGTTAGTTTTATTCCTATTTGTACTTGCAATAATCCGAAAATCAGATTTTGATTTTAACCTAAGCACTTACGCCAGAGAACCAGAGAGAGAGGGGATCTTATTATTTACTTACATACCTGTTTACACATATGTTTGTTTCACATTTGTTGTACAGTAGTTCCCGCGCATCGAACAATGTTCAGTTTTCTACGCATTTAAACGGGGAATCATTTAACTGATAACCCGGATAAATACGCAATCAACGCATTTATAAAAACCTCGCTTAGAAAACTCAATAATCATTTAAAAGTACTTTTTTTAGTTATAATGGAAAATAGAATTTATAATACCTAATTCTCATACGAAATTAAATATAATCTCAAATCTTAAACTAATGCAATAAACATTCTTACATAAATACATATGCACATACATATTTATGAAAAATATAAATATGTTTTGTATATAATATGTATATTATTCGACCTTTCCTATTTTCAAGTATTAATAAATTCTCAAGCTTTCAGTATTTCTTTAAAAAATTAAAAAATTTAACTGCCAGGCCCACAATGTCGATAAGAACTTTTCTTCGTATATTTATATTGAAAACAATAATAAAAAATGAAAATTTGTTTTTGTTTTCAATATAAATATACGAAAGAAATGATGTTGTCGACATTGTGGGCCAGGCTGTAAATGTTTATTTGAACCAATATTACGGCACTTCTTTTATTAAATCTACCGAACCGAACACCAAGGAGCGATATTTAGTGCTTATTTTCGAACACTGGTATGAACATACATATTAGTTGTCAAAACAATGCAAAAACAAAACATTTGAAAAAGTGTGTATGGATATGTGAAAAAGTTTGCATGTATTGCTACTGTCTTGCCATTACTGGCAAATGTTAACGCCGTGTTAATATTATTAAGACCATTTATTGTGTTTTCCTCCCATGGTATCAATTTCATTGGTGCATTTATTTTGTTACACTTAAAACTTGTGAATAAGTTGGAGCTTCAATCATTTCCTCTTCTTCATCATCGGAATATTCCGATAACTCATTAAAATTAAAACCATTTATTGTGTTTTCCTCCCATGGTTTCAATTTCATTGGTGCATTTATTTTGTTACACTTAAAACTTGTGAATAAGTTGGAGCTTCAATCATTTCCTCTTCTTCATCATCGGAATATTCCAATAACTCTTTAAAATTATGCTTGATGATTTTCGAAATTCAAGAGAAATTTACTTTTTTACTTCAACTGCCGTTTGAAATATTTGTGTTGTCATACATATAAGTTCAAAAATACTTTAACTAACTTTATAAATGCCTTGCCGGATATTGAAGAAACGCAAGTTTTTTGGTTACGCATTTAAGCGATTTATTTTGTTCAAATTAATGTAATTTCGGACAAAAATTATGAGTCATTAAAACGGGGAACGCATTTAAGCGGGATTTTGTTCATGTAATTATGTGAAAATTTTACTTGCCAGCACATTTTACGCATTTAAGAGGATTAATCATTTAAGCTGGTGTATTTAAGCGGGAACTACTGTATTCCCACCTTTACTTACAAATTTACTAACACTTATGAGACAACAGCAGCACGCTCGATATGGTTTTCGTAATCATTCCACTTTGAAAATGTAATGTATTTAACTGAATAATTTTAACAAATAGACTTCGGGAATTCTTGCTTTTTTTTTACTTTTTAAACATGAAAGTAATGTATGTTTTGGCTCACTTAGTATTGTTGTTGTTTCTACAAAACACAAGTAAGTTCTTCTTTACCTGCTTTGTAGTGTTGTTGTTGAAAGTTTTTCCATTTTGGATTATTTTAAGTGCTATTTAAGTACGACTCATACTAAAAGTAAGTGGAAAAAACTTAAATTTAGTACGAGCTTTTGCTTTCTGTGTATTTTTATACCTACATACATCCGAAAAGTAAGTTGTTATAAAAAGTCTAACAAAATAACTGCTTACACATTACTAGTGCATGAAATTGTATGCATTTATTATTGGAAAAAATGCGCAAAAAACATACTTTAAAACATTCAAAATATGCATTAAAAATTAATAAAATATGCATTTATTATTGAAAGAAAAACTGACCGTACTTTCTTGATTTGTTTTTTTTTTTAATCCAAAATGATACTTCAAGCATTTTTGAATTACTTTTGTAAATCATTTCGTTGTAATTATTTTCGTTACGACTATGTCTTATATACATAATACGTTTTAAGAAGTAGTCATGTAATAGCTGATATGCAACGCAAATAGCAGCGAAGAAATCTACTTAATACTGAGTGAAAAGAGCTATTCATTTGAAAAATATAAGCGAAGTTTTTACTGGGACAAAGTTTTTACTGCGACACAACCAATTGAGAAGTCAAGAAAGAAAAACTTTGTAATTTCTCAAACAACTGACAATTGAAATAAGCCGGCACAACACCACCCAATAAAATAATCATAAAAATAATAATCATTATTATTGCCGTCATCATTGACAACAATGATAAGTAGAGCAACAATAAGAGAAGCAACAGCTACAGAAACAATTCAAGAACAACATTAAAAAAACCGAAATTTTCATGTAAAAATTAAACTTGTAAAAAATAATAAAAGTACGATAATATGAAATGTAATAATTGTTTTTGTAATAGCAAAGGCAATTGAACTGTATTTTTCTTTTTAGTATACCGTTATGCTCTTTAAAAGAAAATCCAATAGAAACTAGATAATAAAAAATAGAGTGATAGGTTAATAAAGAAAATGTGATAAAATCATAGTTATTTCTAAATACTATGAAAGATTTTACGATAAATCTATCAACAAATAGTAAAAACGAGGGTAGTATGAAAAGCAACTTGTGTGTTGAAGAAAAGAATAGAAAATATACATACATACACATGTTTCGGAATCTAAAAAAAACATTATTCTAAAGTAAGATTTTAAACATCAAAAAAGGTATACAGTACTGATTAAGAGAAGTAACTACGGAATGGTTGTTTTTGGAGAAAGTTCGGTAAACAGTAAGCAAAATTATCACTGTCATTATTATTTGAATTTTAGTGCCAACAAACATATTTTTTTAAACGGCTTTCTAAATTTTTTCGCGAAAGTATTTTTTTAAAAAATTGTGCATACTTTATGGAAAAATGTTTGCTAAACCTTTTTGTCTGGTCTACGATTTTAGGATTACTTCTTGAACTGTCTCATAACTTAAGTACAGGAATGAGTATGTGAGAAATAAAAACAACACTTATAACAACTTAAAGCAAATACATTGTGAGCATTGAATAAATAATAGAAAAGAGAGAAAATAAGAAACGTTTGCTAAAGTATTTCTTAAAAAAATATTCGAAATGGAAATGATGCATTTGTTTAGATAAGTCTTCTGTTTATACAATCGAACTATGTTACGAGTATAACGAGGGTAGAGAAAAAACGAATAGGAAGAACATATATATGTACATATAAAGCTACTCACACTTTAAGTGGAACACCTTATAAGAATACTTAGCTTGCATAATTTGTTTTCTCGCCGTGTAGAATCACAATATGGAGATGATCTGGGGGAGAGCTTTTTTTGCGTACTTAAAACTTTTTAGATGAAAGCCAAAAAACTTTTTTGTTAAAGCACACTTATGTACATATTGTTAAGAACTCTTAAAAACACAAGGCTAACTCCAAGCCGACTATCTCTCTGAAAAATCTTTCCCAAAAGTAACTTTCCACACAACCTACATAAATTTATTTGTTTAAGAAAATGAATTTCATTTAAATTTTTTTACAGACATTTTGACAAAACATCCTAAGTCAAATTTAAAAAGTTGAAAAAAATGTTGTTAATCATACGAATTTGTGTTAAAAAAAACGAAATTTTTCTTTGATTTTGGTTTATTTTATTTTATAAAAATGATTTTTTTACCGAGTTTTTTTTTAACTCTTTTGCTATCTTATCTCGACTTAAGATGTTTTGTCAAAATGCCACAGATATTCTTTTATAAAAAAATATCTTTTTCTCACCTAACTAGTGCTAGGTAATCTACAGAAAGATTACATGACACCTTTTAATAGTTAAGTAATTCATAATAATATCAGTGACATAACGTACTAATGCCAGGTAATAAGTCAGTGTGTTTAGTTTAATTTCTCCTTTGCAAATATTCAACACTTCCTTTACAACCCTCGTTCGGTTTAAAAAAAATAAATGTTCAATATTTCAATTAGTTTTCTTTTAAAAACAAGTTCAAAAACAAATGAAATTTTTATCAATTCTTTATATGTTTATCTTCCTGCTCTTACACTAATCAAACAACATGTTCATTCAATTAAAACATACTTTGTTATTTGTTATTGAAAAAAACAACATATTTTCTGTATAACTCAAACTCCTACAATTTCTGTGAACAAAAATACATATAAAAAAATTTACACTCAGGTTTGGTACTATTTATCATACAAAAAAAAAGCGAAAAAAAAATTAAATTCAATTAATTCAATGTTTTGCGTAGGTATGTAAACTGTTATTCGGAAACAAAAGTTTTAAAAAAAGAAAACAATTGGAAAATATTATACCGTGTAAAGGTCAATAGCATTTAAACGTAACAAAAACATTGTTGTAGTTACACCCATGTCTATAAGCACGCAATATAAATTTCGTAGATTAAAAATGCCAGTGTTACCTTTGAAAATTTTATTTAAAGATTTTAAAAGTTAGGGTTAATATTGTATTAATAATATTAATAAAGTTTAAAAATTGTTTGGCATAACATAATGAATAATAATTTCCTTGAGTTTTAAATAAAAATAAGTAAAAAAGTGTAGTCGGTCAAGCACGACCATATAATAGCCTACTGCAAAGTATTTACAAAAAACTTTCGAGAGTTTGTGAAAGTTGAGACCTATGGGCAAAACAAAATTTTATTATAAGATTAAGACTCGTATGAGAGTTCTTTGTGCAGAATATTATGTAGATATATAAAGCTATATACTCATAAAAAATGCATCTTTATATTGAAGATGCCCTTACATCAGAATTTTGACCTCAATGTTATTACGAATGGCATCAGTGAGGTAAAAAGTGACGAACGTCATCATAAAATTTTGTCATATTTTATGTGTCATCTATGCTTTGACTACAGTGATATCAATTCGATGCCACATTTTGTGTTTTATTTACATTATTGCCATGTTTAAATAGTAAAATAAGAAGCAAAAATTCCCAAATTCTATTTGTTTAAACTATTTACTTAAGCACATCATATTTTCAATATAACAGCAAGGCTTATGAGCAGATTATGGACCGATTCTGAACATTGTCCATATGTGTTTTACTTATGACATGTTAAACATATGTACTTAATTGTATTCTCTTATTTACAAAATTACGGCGTCGTTAAATATGTTCTTCGAAAATGTGGGCCTAGAACCCATATTTTTATGTGTTACACACATCAGCTTAAATGTAATGTGGGTAAAACTAGTGATATTTCCGTTAAACATACATATAACACAAAAATATTTCATAAATTTGTTTGAACTTATTCGTAAAAACAAGATTACAATTTCAAACGTAATTAAATAGAAACGTCTTTAGACCTATGCGTATTTAAGAATTTAAAAAAAAAATAATCTTTCATTAAATTTTACCCATATTGTGTGAAAAATGTCCTTCAAAACATCGCTGTCGCAAATCTTTTAATCAAATTAAAACTTTATTACAATAACGAATAATCGCTCCCTTATAATACACGTTCACGAAAATCACACTCGAAACACAAAAAACTTTTATGTAAATTTTAACCATAGAAAAAAGACACGTGTACCCCATCCCTTCTCTAAAAAATTAAAAGCTAAATAAATAAATGAATCTAAAAATGTTGTGCGTGTAAATTTATAACAAGAAAACACATTCAGAGAATTAGGCCTATTTTTATAGCCGAGTGAGGTTTTTTGCCCCCTCTTTTTATTCTCTTTCTTCTAAAAAGTACTTTAACTGTCATCATAATCATGTAAATGTTTAAATTAAGATAACTTTCTTTAAAGTTTAAATTCATTTCAAAATCTAAGAAGAATACCAAAACGAATATAGGAACCATAAATAGAAAATCTTTAATTTCCTCATTTTAAGGAAACCCACAAATGATTAGATATTAGAGGCAAAATTCTTATAGATTCGTTGCTTTACTAATTTTTATATTTTTTATAATTTTGTTTAAGCAGGAGCTGCAATATTTGCAAAGATTAATATTATCGTTACATATTTGGTATATTGCTTTAACATATAACTGGAACATTTTTTAGGTCATACAATAATTTCTTGCTTTATGACTTTTAACACCAGCACACTTTACTCTTATACATATTTACAGCTTTTATTTACATCGTTTTTTATAAGAGTACGTACATATGTTTGTATTTAAGCACACTTTTTGTGTTACTTTTCTTTAAAAAGTATAATTATTTCTGCTTAAGCTTTTTTCTTTGCTATTTTTCTATGTTATATAAATTTGTGTGGTAAAACTTAACATTTGATGTCGTCGACACCATCTGCAACAATGGTACGCAATTTAGCACACTTTTATTTCTGCTAAATAAACTTTAGAATCTCAAGTTTAGATTGTAAAGTGTGTTTGTTTTATAAAAAAGTTTCTCTATAGCACAGTTAGCAAAAAACATTATGCACCTTAAGAAAAAAATTCTAAATAATTCTAATTAGTTTTATGGCCATTTTCTCAATGTATCGACAAACTGACTGTTACTTAATGTCAACATAAATTTATTATACCGATAAACTGTCCGTTAACGATTTTGGGTTTCTCAATATACCGACAAAAAATATTTGCTTGAGTTGGCAACACCACTCAAAATACATGTAAAAGTTGGGAGTCAGCTGATTGAATTTATCTGTACGGCAAATAAAAGGAAAATAAATAATTGACAGATGAGTGCTGGTTACAAGGTATATTTATAGCAGGTAGTCTCGGAAAGCCAGCTGTTTATTTTTTATTTGCTTGTTTTGTGGTACGAACTGTCAAATGTTGTATAGTTAACATGTAAACAAGTTTTTTGTCTCTATTTTTGTCTTTTTTGTCTCTTATCAACCCCTTTGCCTTTTGACAGTTCGTACCACATAACAACAATAAAAATCCCTGTTGTTTGTTTTATTGTACAATTGTTGTAATCTCGCGGCTACCTGCTATAAATATACCTTGGCTGGTTAGTTTTGCGACAGAATAGAAGCAAATGAGACATTGAGAAAACCAAATTTCTTTAATGTGCAGTTTTTCGTTGGGAAAAAAGATAATCTTGTAATGAGAAAACGGCCATAAGTATTGAACAAAACAATAATATAATTCAGGTATGTTTTTTGTATTAAATTTATTATATATAATACTATTTAAAGGCTTAAATTGATAACACTGTGTTTAGCATTTTTACATATCGAGCAAAAAAAGCTTAAGCGACATAATTTTTAAATTTCGTTTTTTTAAGTAAATGACTTTACTTTCCTAAAGTATCAGGGTCGTTAGGATTTTCTAGAAAAAACAATTTTATCTCAAGCGACAACCTTCATACAAAATTTTTATGAAATAAAATAAAGACACCGTCTGCTGTAAAATTTTTTGTCGCTTAAGCTTTTTTTGCGGTTATGGCTCGATATCTTTAGGACTTTTGTCAAATGTTTTCAGCCTTTTTTTTTAACTATTTTAAATTCTGACTACAAACAGTTGCACTCAAAAAGAAATTTACAATGAAAATAACAGCCAGGCCCACGATGTCACACGTTAACGTTCGCATAGAAAATTACATTTAAAACAAAAACAATTTCTAAAATTTGTTTTTGTTTTAAATGTAATTTTTTATGCGAACGTTAACGTGTGACATCGTGGGCCTGGCTGTAAATAATTTTATCTTAAGAAACTTCTTACCTGTTTTGTAAAAAAATTGATTTCGAAAAATTTTTTCCATTTTTTTATTACGAAATATCTGAAACAAATTTTTGGTGTAAACTGCTGTTAATTTTGAAAGTTCAACTTTTCTTTAACTTTAAGAAATAAACTGGTCTAAAATTTCTTTTTATAAAATCTTTTAAATCAGAGCAAAGCATAGAAATAAAATCGATTGTATTGTTAAAACATTAAATTTTTTTTATTTTTTTTATTAAATGAGTTTCTAAAATTAATGTAGTTTTTAATAAAATTTCATATCATACTTTAAATAAATTGTCAGCAAAAATCTTTAAAATGTTTTAGCATTTTCTAAAAGCATTTTTAGTTTTAAGATCTGGAAACACTGATAAGTATGCAAACAGTTCCTTGAAGTTATCCTAATGACTTCAGGTCATTAAAAATTGGCTTTCAGTGCACATTTGGGTTGCACATCACCCCTTTGGGTGGCGGTTCTTATGGCCTCTATATATAATAATAATAATAATGTTAGTATAAAAATTTCAAAAGTTCAGAAGTGGCATTCAGTTGCGCACTTGATAATTGAAAATTCAGTCATCGGAATAGCATAATGATGTTAAATAAATTTAGTAGTAAGCCAGATTTTTTCTAATTTATTGTTAGGGGTGAGAATGGAAGATGTTTGGATATTCGTATTCGGCGAATATTGGCGGAGATATTCGTATTCGCGAATATTTAAAATCGATATTTGTCACATCACTAGTTTGTACAAACTAATAACGACTTACGATTACGGTAACTATGGCGGTTAACTATTTTCTGCAATACCCCATAATTATCTACAATTATCTTTGAGCACGAAAGGGTTGAAGCTTTTCATATTATCGGACTTGGTCGACAATATTTTATTTTCTTGTTTAACCTTGTATTGGTAATATAATTTAAACATCATAAAATTTACATATTTTATTTTTCTTATTTGCAGGTAACTACAAGGTCTATGTAAATTTTTATAAAAATATAAAAACAACTTTAAGTAAGTTAATAAAAAAATACTCTTATTCTTATATATCAATTTTATTTAGAAAAAATTTAATTAAATTAAACCACATACTTGAACCAAATTACCCACTCGCATGCCAAACTTGAAGCCCCAGTAATAATTCTACTTTAAAAAAAAAGCAAACAAACTATATAAACTACCATTAAGAAAAAACTATGAATAAAAAAAATACTAGAAAAACCATAAAATAATTTCCCGTTTATAAACAATTTAAAATTCAATTAGTACAAGTGCCAGTAAACGAGGATAAGAGGGGGTAAGTACTCCTAACAAGTACTTCTTTTATTCGAAAATAATAGGTATATAAAATACACAAGCCAACACAATTTATGATTCATAGTAAATATTTGACCTTTTCTTGATTAACTTAAACAAAAACCATTTTCATAGACAAATAGCCATGAACTATTCAAAATTGTTTTAAAAATATGTGTACGTAAAATGCGTTACTTAAGCTTTTAAGTAGAAATATAGAAAAACAATCATTATGTATAAACCAGTTTATGCAAAACTTATAATTGGTTTATGAAACATTTCTTTCCATGAAAAATTAATCACACAATATCTTTCTTCCTCTCTGCTCTAAACTAATTTTTATTCAAATAAAAAAAGATTTTCTAGAAATGAGTTTACTGTTTTCATAAAGTTTATAATACAAGAGGCAATTAATGTTTGTAATTTTGTAATTCATTTGAACGAAAAGAAAAAAAAAAACAACAAGCAACAAAATTTAGAAAATAAACAAACGAAAATGGTTTGCTTTCAACATTTGACCTAATTTTTTCGAAAGAAAAATCTAGTTTAAATTTCTTTGTTGCTATTTTGCATTAACGTTTGTTTATAAGTTTCTAAAAATTACTTTGTTGTTGGCTGCTGCTATAATTGAAATTAATCATTTTTTTTATAGGGGGTCTGGATATTTTGAGTGTTGGTTTTTTTTTAAAAAAAGTTTTTTTTCTACCTGTACTTTGATTTTAGATTTAAGTTTCATAAGGGGTTATTAATGTCTTGAATTTAAATTTTAATTTCTGTAACAGTTTCAACTTTTTAAAAAATTAAGCAGATTTTGTTATTTTAAAAACATGTATTTAACAATTGTGAAAGTAAAGACGGTATTTGATAAACTGCACCACAGTATGTACAGACAATTTTTTGAGAGTGCACCCTATCTGGACCCCTAATCACAATCAGTGATTTTAAGTTGATCTGTATTCTAAAAGGTAGACGTATGACTAATATTTGTATGTGCTGCATGCATCTGCACAAATGCAAAACACCTTATCCACTATTGTGGTGAGGGCATAGGAAACCAGTAAAAGCTAGAAGATTAAGTAAAGTATAGTTTTAAAAGAAAAATAATTGTCCAATTCACAGGCTCTGTCGTATGGCTTATCGTTTAAAAAAAGCAATTTATTAATACTTTATCAATTCACTTTGAGCAACCTATTGAAGAAGATCAACAAACAACAATATGAACAATTGGGAATTTAGCACGTCATACAGAAATCTTATAAATAATTAATTTTGTATTCCCAAAAAAAAAACTTTGTCAACAAATTTCTTTTTAACAAATAAAAAAAGAGATATAAAGAGATATAAAGCAAATTAATTGGGACCACATGTTATATAGTTTTTTGTGGATCTCGCAAAAACTCACGCAAATGAACTCCAGGGCGTGGCTGGAGGTTATAGAATTTTAAAATTGATTGTAAATATTTTTACTTACAAAATCTATATATCGTTGACTTAATATGCAAACCTGCTAACTCCCTTTCAGTACATTTTACAGGAGAGACAAAAAACTTTTTATGTATCATAAATAAAGCTTGAAAAAAGACCAAAAATAGCAGGTTTGGTTAAAAATTAAACGGTCCCGTGTCTGATTTTTTTATTCGATTTGAAATTTTCAAGAAATTATTTGTAAAAAAAAACTTAAAACTCCTGGTAAAACTAGGAAAATTCAAGTTTTTAATTTTTCGCCTACTCAAAGTTTTTTAAATTAGGGGGAAACGTTAAAAATTGTATATTTTGCCTCCTTTTTTACTTCTCATTTTTCTAAGTATCAGACAACTTTGGGAGAAACTCGAGAACAAAAATTGACTTCTCACTTTTTTCTTAAAAATCAGACAACTTTAGGAGAAACTCGAGAGCAATAAATTACTTCTCACTTTTTTCTTGAAAAAGAAAATTTCTGGAGAAACGCGAAGAAGAAAACACACTGCCTCCTTTGCACTTCTCATTAGTAAATAGCCTGCGAGCGAAGCCGAATTTTTATTTTCTTCTTTCGTTTAAGAAATCAGAATTCTTTTAATTTTTTTTTTTTTAAATCAAACATTTTCTTTAAGACATTATTTAAAACATAAAAGTGTAAAAACAAAGATTCCAGCCATTGTTTTGCAAAGACCATCATTTAATATTCAACTTTATGCAAAAATGCATAAATGATTATGCAAAGGCTTTTGTATTTAAACTTTATGTACTTGAAAGCTGCATTAAAAACATACATTTAGAAGTAACTGAACGGTATTTTAAACCCCAGCAAACAATAATATTTGACTCGGTGAATTGGCAAAAAATCCCTTTTAAGATACGTAAGTAAATGCCCATTTATTTTATGCGATTTTTTTGTGTTTACATTGTGCAATTTTTATCGCAGAAACTATTTTTGTGCGATCGAACTAGAATGCATTTTTCGTCACATGAGAGAACGAATGAGCAGACAAAACGAATCCAATTGTGTGCCCCTTCTTATTCCTCTCTCCCCGCTAATTTTAAATCTAATCTACGTTTTTCTCTATCAGCTCGCATTTTTAAGTTGCAGGTACTAATCGAATTTTTGACTTTTTTTCCAAAGATATAATTGTTAGCTTTGGAAAACAATCACATTTTTCGAAATCCCCAAATAGATGGGCAAGTAATGGTGGTTTACGTCAAACAAAAAAAAAATTATTTTTTTTTTTTTTTTTATTTATTATTTTAGAAATCATAACAAATCCAAAACGGGAAACAGGCTTATTGCGTTAACGTTATCTCACATAACCTATAAACAAAATGAGACATAGATCATAAAAATCAAAGAACGCGTTTCGGGAAAAACGTCCATAAATAGAACACACATATAAAAAAAATTTATTTTTGTATGGAAATCGTTATTTTTATCTATTAATTTTCCTCAGTAAATTGTGAATAAAATCAAAAGTTGTTCACCGATTACAAAGAAATAAAGCTCATTTGATCCGAAATATGTTTAGCTAAATGGCTTTTAACCGTTATGTCGCGTTATTTTTTATGAATGTTTAAAATGGTTTTTTTTAAAAACTTCAACGATATCCCTGAAACTACAGCGCAAATTTGAAAACAATAAATTTAAAAACAATGTAAACACGGCTTAAAGATAATATTGCTGCCTAGTTTCAGATTTATTTTTTATCTGAATGTGAACCATTTTCAAGTAATTGCAATGTTTGTAGTGAAAGTGTCCTATTTTTGGACGTAACGGTATATCTGGAAGAGTCGGGCTGAGAGCGAAAAATGGAGATTTGATTTAAAATCAGCGACCTTAAATTAGTAGGAATTTGTAATAAAGTTCCAGGACGCAAAATGACTGTTCCCCCCAGTGCTTTGGGATTAAGATTAAATTTTGTTCAAAAATATAATAACTTGGAAAATATTCGTCAAAAATAACTATTTTTTGAATCTTAACCTTACAACATAATTTTGTTTTACTGGTTCCATGATCGGCCATTGGTCCCCCTATTAAATTGGTACACTATCAAACATTTATCTGTATATAATGTGGTGTAGGTTATTAAATTGTCAGACTTGACCGACTATACTTTCTTACATGTTGTTCTTTTACAAAAATGCTTACTGTGTTAGATTTAAAACACATCTGTGTACATCTGTACTTTCATACATATTTGCTTATGCTGCATTAGACAATTTGAATGTATAATTGCAATGGGTAGTGAAGTTAATTTGATGCCATTTAATATGAGCACTTGAATGAATAATGGAACCAATTACACATGCGCCAATCTTGCAACAAAAAAACGACAAAAAATATATAAGAATTTTTTAAAAATATAAAAGAGCTTACGGGTATAAAAAGAGTAAACATAAGAAAATTGTGCTGAAAGAAATATAAATGCAAATAGACTCCCACTGAAGAACATTCAAACACACTCGAATGAAGTATTTAGAACATTAAAAACATTACAAAGGAATTAAGTATGATTTTTTTCGTATAAGCGCATATACATTCATACCGACTCATATTGAGATGTTAAAGGAAAAGAAATATAATTCCAATGAATGAATGAATTTATTCATTTGCATTGAAATAATACGCAAAAGAATTTTCTAACACAAAGAAATTTTAGAAAATTTTGTTTTAAACGTTCAAACTCATACATACATCTGTACATACATTCTTTCGTTCGTTTAAACGTGAAAGGAACAATAATGATGTTAATTGCAAAACGAGTTGGAAATAATTTTTTGGAGTTCTTTTTTCATTCAGCTGTGTAAGAGGGTCAATTTTTCAGCCAACAATAAGAAAACCATTTTGCAAATAAAAAAGTGAGTGTAGTGGGTAAAAATAAGGAAAGTAAGTGAGTAAAAAAGAAAATTAAATAGGATGACGTGTATGTATGTGTTTAAGAATTTTGGATTTTAATAACCAACAAAAAGTACAAAAACCATAAACTTTAAAAAAACTATTTTTATCATTATTTTACTAAAATAAACAATTAATTTTTCTTGGCTTTGTTTTCATTAAAAACAAGATTTAAGCAAAAAAAAAAAAAAATACAATTAATGGCAACAATTTTTCCTTATAATTAAAAACCAGCTATAAACAAAAACATGCTTTTTATTTCCTAAAGTGACAGCAGTCTGTAAATGCAACAAAACATGCTGTTAATGCATCAAAATCTATGATGTATTTAATGGGTTGGTCATGTTGGCGTCAAACGTATAACGAATGTCAACAATAGTATGAAAAAACGCACAAAGCAAAATACATACATCTGTAAAGAAGAAAACTTGCAAAAACAGACACTGTCTATAGTTGAAATCAGTCATGAGTCATCAGTCATCAGTCCTACTTCTAACTGCCACATATGGTCTTTGATGTACAACTGTCATTTGTTTTGAGTTTAGATGACTAGTTCTATTCTTAATGCTGTTTCTAAATACCCACTAGGAAATAAAAAACGAAAGATTTTAAATTTAAAAAAAAACTTACATCTATAAAATATCTCAAAAATCATAAGCAATAAAATATTATACAATAGTATAATTTTTTCTAAACAAAATTTAAATATTGTTTAGTACCATGTTCCATTGATCGACCTCGATCACTCATACTTATCCACCACCGTAAACTTTAATTAATTTTTTTATTTTTTTGTTTTTTTTTGCTTTTCCTCTCACTTTATCTTTTTGCTGATGCCAAGTGTTTGTTGTTAAATATAAAACAAAACACTTTTAATTGAATCGTTGCAGTAGAGATTTTGTATGCACAAGCTAAAAACATCAGTGCCAGCAAAAACTAATAAATAAATACAAAATTGCAAATTTTTATAAATCTAACTCAACACATCAGTTTAATACTAGTCGATTTATCGCCATTAATTAGATTGATTGTTATTTGCAGATCTCTTTTTTTGCGATATGTGTGCTGCTTCATACGTTTCAATGGAGTAAATTAAAAAACAAATCTGTAACAGAGATGGGTAAAAAAAATTTAAATCAGTACCAAACGGTTAAGAAAATTTTACTTTTTCAACTAAACACATGAGGCCTTACAAAAAAACATTTGTTTCTTTAAATACACCAGCAGCTTGAGATTATTTTATAGATAACAGTCTGCTTACTGTTCCCGAAATATCTCCCTCCTGCCTTTACACATGCAAGTAATTACTCGTAAGTAGAGTATACGTATTAACATCGAAAATGTCGTCGAAATAGTCGAATGTCATATAAGTTGCATGAATGTTTACACAGTCAAGTGGAAGTTCCTCATAAATCAGAGCTTCCACGTGCGAAACAGAGCTTAATTTCTAAATAAACAGTTTTCATTAATATTTTTTATTACTTTTTCTAATGAGATTCATGTTTAAATACTAAAATCAATTGTCTTCTTTTTTATATTTGCAAAAAAAAAACAAGAAATATTTTTATATTTACTTAAAAATTAGTTAAAACTATAATTTTTGATTCTGCAATCAAGTCAATTTGGCAACACTGTTTATGTTTTCGACATAAACTTGCTGCAAGTGTCAAAAAATTACTGTCTTAAGAAATGTCTTGCAAGTTGTCTGCAAGTACGAAAAATGTGGTGGTATTAGTGAAAAAGTGTGAGTGTATTGAGTTTTTCGAACTTGCACTTGCATGTGTAAATGTCAGGTAAGAAATGTTTAAAATGAGGTGTTACATTTAATCAAGCCCAAAATTATATTTAACTACTAACGGCTTAAAATGATCATTTAGAAAAAGACAACTTTTTCTTGGCAATTATTGACCTCAAATAATTTCCTTAAAGTTTGACAGCCATATTCATAAAAAGTTCCTATTTTAAGCTTATAGTATGTAATAACTATTAAACGCTTTTTGTCTTATAAACCTCTTATAAAAATTTGTATTCATAAACGTACAATAACAGCTTTTTTACTATTAACTTTTTGCAGCGATTTTCTGTTTAAGTATGGCAACTTTCTTTATATTTGGCTGCCATTTTATTGTTAGTGATGCACGAAACTTCTATTCGGTTTACATGATATTCTATATTTAAATTTTTTTTATAATTTTTTTTTTAATTGTAGACCTTCAAAATTATTCTTATCAAATAAAACTACATATTCAGGGGTGTTCTGGAAATCGAAAACGCAAAACGCAAGAATTTGGAAGTTGTTTTTAATACACTTTTAATGTAATATTTGAAAATTTTGTTATAAAATCCTGTTTAATAGAGAAATATTTGTATAATATTTGTCATAAAATTCGTTTATTACAGAAATCTTATTAAAAATCGACGTTTAAAATTCTTGCGTTTTGTGTTTTCGATTTCCAGAACACCCCTGATTATTTTAGTTTCTGAACAAAATGTTTCCGAAAGGTATCATAAAAACTTGTGTTTGAACCTTTTTTAATTATACGATAAGAAAGTAATCGAATAAAAAGTTTGTTTACTTTTTATTAACATAACTTTTATTATGATTTGTTTATTTTATTTTTTTTTTATATTTTTGAACAATAATTTGTTGTTTTAAACAAAAAAAAACAACTAGTTGCAATAATTTAATAAATAATTAAAGAGAATATCTGCATTTGCCCCTGAACATATTCATTTAAATCATATAATTTTTTTTAAAATAATTATCAATATAACTTTAAATTGGCTGTCTAAAATAAAAAAAAAAAATTAGTAATATGTATTTAACATGTCCTTTGTAATAAATAAAACATTTTTGTCATTATTTTTCAACATATTTCACAAAAATAAAATCATAAAATGCAAACACCTTTAAAAATGTCATTTTATTTTTGGTTTAAAGAAGGGCAAATCCAACACTAAATTTTCTTACTTTATGAATGGTTTATTAAAGGTTCAATAGACTATTTTTCGTTTATGAATACAACTTTTGCAATTTTTGCTTAAAAACGGTCAATTAATCATCAATAAGTTTTTATGAATACGGCTGTGATTCTTTTATATCTAGAAATCCTATTTAAAAAATCCGGTATCAAAATACCAAAATTGACACCATCCGTTCCCAAAACTGATCCAACTACGTTTGTGTTCAATTTGATAACGGAAAAGTTTTATTTCTTTTATTAATTTCTCACAATTTGGTCTCATTTCAACAAAAAGCTGTTAATATATTATCACCAGGGAAGCTAGAAATATGCTCTAAAAACAACATTTTATGCGCATTAAATATGCAGCAAAAACTTGAAAATATGCCCTAAAAATTGTTAAAAATATGCCCCAAAAAATACAAAAATTGCTCACAATAACAAATTAATGTTAAGAGATTAAAATTCAATTAAAAGTTATTCGAGCCGAATATTACCTAGATATTAAGATCTTTATGAGTTTTTTTTTTGTTGTCTTAAAGGGATTCTAGGAAAGTTAAAGCTATTAAAGTTGTAAAAATATTCGAAAAGAATAGAAAAGAAAAAAATTCGAAAAAGAATTTAATTTGCAGTAAAATATTTTTAGGGCGAATTTATCCCAAAAACCAACATAATTTGATGGTTTACGGACATAAAGAGTATAAATCCGAAAAAAAAAATTTTATGGGAAATATATAAAATTATAGACCGATTCTTACTATTTATATAGAACTCGTCCTTATGAAAATTAAAATGTATACACCAAATTTAATAAATTTATCTACAACTTGTACTTTGTGCACCAGCCAGGCGGACAGATGGTTATCGTAAGTTCACTTAAAAATGTGATTTTAAATCGATCGGTATAAAGATTGGTCCAGATATGTATTACACCCATTGCCAAAAACGTTTATAATTGCGTTTCTTAACATTTGCTTATTTAAATTAAAAATTTTAAAGTTTAAAATAACATTTAAAAGATTTTGTTTGTCGTGCTTAATTCCCAATTTTTATTATTGATAAAAACACTGAAATTTATTGTTGAAGGGATAAGCTATTCCTATGCGCATTTCACTGGTTGCTTAGGCCCGATCGTCAGGAAACTTCATCTAAAGATTTTAGAAAAACTACAGATATGTATTAAACAAATAAAACTGTTAAGTGAATAAGAATTATAAGCAACAGCCTTACTTGTAACAATATCAAAGCTTAAACAAAAACAACAACAATAAACAGTGAGTTTATCTTTTCTTCAAGATAAAATTTATCTTTAATGACAACCTGCCTTGTCTTCTAATTTTAGAGTAAACATTTAATGTAGATGGCAAATATGAAGCAACACGTTGGGTATACAGATAGATATTTAAAACAGAAAAGCCAAAATATCGGAAAATTTTTTTTTTATTTTTGCGAAAAGTCAAAATATGCGCCTAAAAACTTAAAAAATGCTGCAAAAATTATCTTTTAACTAAATGCAAAAAATGCGCCAAACGGTAAAATATGCAAATATATGCACTAACAAATCGATGTCAAAAGTCTTAAAAAGCTCTAAAACGGATAAATATATTGCTTCTGCCTTCATTGGTCGCACAAGGAATAACATGAAATTGTATATTTTTGGTTGCCCTGATTATCACTTAATAGTGTCATTTCAAGCACTCGTTGTTTTCATTTTAGACAATACATCGTTGTTATATGGATAACATTCACTTTATCTGTATTTTTTTATAAATAAAATTAAAATTTACATTTTTCATGAAAAAAAAAAAATAAATAAAAAAGTTTATGCCTTTACCTTCCTATTAGTGTTCAACCAGAATTGAGCCTTCAGCTTCAGGCAAAACCCTAAAGCCCACAACCATAAAATATATTTTATTTTACTACTGCTTTCTACAACAAATTTTCATGACATCACTATTTTTGTCTGGTCCCTACCGAAACCAAGTAGCACGCGCATTCTCACCAAGCCGTCGCCAGGCCATAGAGTCCGGGCCATCAAGCAGGCTTCGTCACCCTGATATCTCTGCTGAGCACTTTGTATTACTCACGTCTAAGCAAAAATTTACCGTTCAGGTGGTTGTAAAACATTTAAAAAATATTTTACTGACAATATTGTAAGATCTGACCACCGTACGAAGCTTTACACGTACGGAATATTGAGAGATAATTGTTTCATAAGAAAGTTTCCGTTTTTGTCAATATTATATTGTGAATGGCTGTGAAGCAGTAAAGGCCACTTTCTCAATTTCTCGGCAGGAAGACTTAGGCAACAAAATACTAACTGAGCGCAGAGAAAACCCAAACACTTTAAAATTTTTCTCCGTATCTTTTGATTCTCATAAAAATCGTTCTGATGCCTTTTGTTTTTATTTCTACGAAGCAAAATTTTTGTTGAACCTTATTTGTATATTTATATTCAAAACTGTCAAAGAAGTTTTTATATACTTCCAAAGAATAAGTATGTCACTGTACTTTTTCATTTTTAATTGTACCATAAAAAGTACTTTAAAAATAACTCTTCCAACTCATGCATTTTTGTATGTAAATCTGTCTGAAAGATAACGTGTGTGCATTAACAGAAAAACAGAGAAAATTATTGACCATTTGATATGCTTTTTGTGCAGCATTTTTTTCTATCATTTCTTTCATTTCCAGAGTGTTTTAATGCATGTGTATGCAAATTAATTAAATACAGTTGTTATTTATTTTCTTATTTATAAACATTTGTTTAGTAGCTTTTGTTGCATTTTAAAGTTGCGGTATTTAGTTAGTATGTTTATTTTGCTTTTTAGTCACTGAACTTTTTTTTAATTTAATTTCCACACTATTTAGCGAAAGTTTTTTTTTCGATATCGCTGTAGTTGTTTGTAAACTTGAGTTTTTCTATGGACGCATTTTAACTGATCAATTATGCTCTTTTGTAGTTTTTTTCTTCATTATTTAAAATTAACTCTGACATTTACATGCACATTTAAATGACTTGTTTGCCATTTATGTGATTTACTAGGTGCACTTGGTTTGGTTTAATAAAGACATTCAAAATTGTTGCCACTGCAACAATTCGATGTTGCAGTCTCACATATAAACCACTTTCATTTAGCATTATTTTTAATTTTTTTTTAAATTTTGACTTGAGAAAGTTTTAATGGTTATTTTTACATTCATACATAAGTAGTAAGTATGTCTGAGTTTGGAAAACTTTTTATTTATGACTTGCAACATGGCTTAAGCTTGTCGGTAAACTAGATTGTTAACCTTTTGAACACATAAGCTATAAATTAAGCTAAAACTACTACAAGAGCAGTGCTAAAACTTTATTTATAAATACATATAACGGATATTTTGAGCCATCATTTATTTTAATATTTTATAATGGATCAATGATTAAAAATTGACGGTTATAAAGTGAACATTTTCTTTTATATTTAACATTTTTTTTTGAGGTAATTTGTTTTAGAAAAGCCAACATGATTGCAACATATCTTGTTATAATCAAACAGTTTTTATAGTTTATTGAACTAATTACTAACTCAAGTAATTTCTACCATAGTTAAAGAAAGAATTTTTAAAAGTTAAAGCCTGCCCCAGAAAAACAAAAGCATGTTCCCTTTTTTGTTGTTGAACAAATAAAAAAAATAAGCTTCAAGAAAATTAATCCCACTATTCTAATCTTAGTTAGTTTAATGAAAATATTTCCTATAATTTCTAAAATAATTTAACAATAAGCTTAATTTCCTTTTATTCCAATTCCATTTCTGAGAAGCTGTAATCAACAATAGTTACCCACAAGAGTCTAGTAAAAATCCAGCTGTAATTTAGGTTAAACAAATAAATTAATTTCCATTTACTTTCTAAAAACAAAACTGCTAAAAAAAAAATGTTGCATTAAAAAAACTTTTAAACAAAATTCACGTGAATTAAACAAATAAGTGATTGGTCATTAAAAAACTCTTAAATAAAATATAAAAAAATATCTGAAACACAAACAACATTAAGTGAAAAATTCACTTAAAAGTTGCAGCTGCATTTGCGTTGAGCTTCATTGTTTTTCTCTTTTATTTTTAGTTTTTGTTCGGTGATGTTCTAGTTTCAACGAATTTCCTCACCTCTTGCAACTTGATTTTATTCAGCGTATTTTTTTTCAGTGATCTACGACTGTAAAAGAGTTTTGAGTTTTTTTTTCGATTTTGTATATTATTTTTGCTACAAATTCAAATGCATTCATGCAGAAGTTTTTTTTTATGTTTCAACCATTATTTTTGTGCTACAGTAACTGCAACATACAACTACAACAGCAACTATAAATAAACACAGAAGAAACAAAAAGTAACGAAAATAAAAAATAACATCAACAGCATGAAAATTTGGTAGAAATACTGAATTGCAATGAAAAAACGTATGTACAAGTATTGTGTAAATTTTTTTTATAAAAAAATAATAGACGAGACACTACTTTTTGAAAAAAAAAAAACATTCAAAAATAGTTGGACACATATAAAACTGTTAAAGTGAATATACAAAAAACAATTTGTATCTCGGTATAGGATATACAAATGTATACTATACATTCATACATACTTATGTTTGTACCCCTACAAAAAAAGCTTTTACATATATAGATATGTAGATACCTTTGCACACATATCAATGTTACATATGTATGTATAGTTATGAATGTAAGTACATACGTGTATGGCCATGGCAGGCTTTTTAAATACTTTATTGTAAAAAAAGCTATTTTGGCACATCAATTTTTTAAGTGGTTAAAAGAAATTCAGATCAAAAATTTTAATCTAGCATACGTTGTTAGGGACTGTATCTATCTTTTGTTATAGTAAAATTTTTTAATACTTTTAACGATTTAATTCATTATTGGAAAGTTTAAAAGACTTTAAAATCGCTTGCAATATAAACTAAGATTAAAGCTCTTGACTTTGCAAAAAAACGCCCTAATGCATAAAAATTAATGTGATCTTGAAGTGTTCGTTAAACAACAAATTTGTAATAAGACTGGTTTTCACGAGCACTTCGAGTTTACATACATTTTTTGCATAAGGCCGATAATGTTTTAAAGCCATGTAATTAATGATTTGTCCCCTTAAATTCAATTCAAAATTAAATCCTTCTAAAAGAATAGGACTCCCAACTTTTCCCATTCGTTAGAACAAAAAATGGATTTTTTTTGTACATTCCGCCGGAAATTTATAATATCATTGACAAGTAAATGCACTAAAAGAAATGCTTTGCAACACCGTACAACTAGAGAAAGTAGCTTACCGAATCTCCAAAGCCAATTTAGCATTTGGTACCCAAATATCCATATCCAAAAATACAAATATTGACATCTTTAACTCCTGCGTTAAGTCTGTGCTCCCCTATGCACGTGCAGCTGGAAATACAATAGCACATGACGTGAGCTCTCTACAAGGTTGTGTCAATCGATGTCTGCGAAGAAACCTCAAACTTGTATACCCTAACACCATGCGGTATACGGTAGTACGTGGGCGAAAGGTGAAATAGTAAAGTTGCCAAAGAAAAATGATATGACTGAATGCGATAATTGGAATGTTATTAAGAACGTTGCTTACATAATAAGTAACAGATTACACAGCATCGAAAAAAAACTAAGTGATGAGCAAGAAGGCTTCCGACCACACCGAAACCGTGTAATAAGAGAGCAATCTGTAGAATGACGAACACCTCTTTATTTAATATTTATAGAAAAGCATTTGACTCAATAAAACCCAGTGAAATGTGGCGAACGCCGATTAATTTGGTATTTATAGACTTTAGAAAAGAAGTTGGTTCAAGGAATGCAATAATGGATGCATTAAAATGAAAAGGTGTACCACCAAAATTGATAAATTTGATGAATGTTATGTTCAACAATACCACACTCCAAGCTCGAGTTAAACAAGGTTGCTCTCTAGCTCCATTATTGTTCACCGTTGTTTTAGACGAGGTAATGATACAAGAGTGCAGGAAAACAAGGGGCATTGTCTATGATCTCCAAAACCATCTAGAAGATTTCGACTTTGCTGACGATATTTGTGTCATATCATATAAGCTTAATTTTGGCCCTATGCTCCTTGTAGGAGTTTAAAGGAACTAATATATATATATATATATATATATATATAAGCTTAATTCAGAGCAAAGTAAATGATTTGGTTTTTGGCAAGTAGAGCTGGGCTGAAAGTATATTGGGTTCCATGGGCAACCATCGAGAGACAACTTACTTGGGCCCGTCAGTGGTCCCTTTTTTATACCCAGCGCCAATCTTGTTCGATAGATCCTACAAGCAAGCAAATACCGGTTCTCCCAGGTATTTTCCCCTTATGCCCCGAATTCCGGGATATTTTCAAAGAAAGTAAAGCACAGTCTTCTCTTCCTGCTCATCGTGAAAACTCCAACAGTAGTCGTTGAATTCCAGACCCTAGCATGAGTCCTCACAAGCCAGTGCACAGTTACAAATGTTACCACTGCTCTGATTTGGTCCCTATTTAACCTAAGTAGAGAGCGAGTTCTCCGATGGACACGCAAGTCCATCCCATCTGCGCAATTCTATAAGACTCTCGCTTGATAAGTGACTTACAGTCAGCCATTGGAAGGCCAACGAATTGAACAATGTGTCATCGATGTTTGGCCAGCTCATCTGTTGTCTGGTTACCCAGGCATTCCGAATTCCCTGGTATCCATATTAGCGTAACCCTTGAATGCTTAGCATTCTCATTTGGAGACATCCGATATTCTTCAGTTAACCTAGATGTCGTATGCATTAATACCTCATCCAGCTAGCCGCCTGCAGGAAACTACTGCAGGCTGAAAGTAAATAGCGCCAAAATACATGCAATGCAATGCGCAAAAAATATTTTAAATCCTTCTGTTATCTAGGATGCATGATGTCGATTGATGGAGAAGTAGAAAAAGACGTGTCACTCAGGCTAAATGAGGCAAGGTCAGCTTTTGGTCGGTTTAATAAAAAGTTGAAATCCCCCCAAAAACCGAAAATTACTAAGAACCGTATTTTCAATGCTTGTGTGAAATCCGCACTGCTGCATGGCTAATTAAGAATACTATAACAAAAAGACTGCATTGCGAAGAACAATTGGCAACATCACAATGACTGCATTGGAATGAAATCCCCAAGGTAGCCGAAGGTCAGGCCGCCCAATGAACATCTGGCCTAGAACAGTCCTTCAGAAACCCAATATCCAAAACAAATCGTTTGACGAAATAAAAGTTCTATATAATGATAGAATAATTTTAAAAATTCTTGTAAAAGCCCTTTGTTCCCAAGTGGAAAGAATAAAGGGGAAAAAAATAAATTATTAAAAGCAACTTAAAAAAACAACGAATTCTTTTCAAACCCTGCACCCCATATGCTCTTCATGGTTGGTCACCACCGTTTCAGCAACAAGAACTACAAATCTACATTATATAATTTAAATGTAAAGACGTAAATATCTCCTCATACTCATGTATATTGCATAGAAATACTCGTACCCAACATATACATACATCGACGGACAATTTAACTATTCTAACGTTTATTGTGTGTGATGTCTGTTTTAAAAAGTTGCTGATGCACACAGGAATTTATTTTTGTTTATTTTATTTTTATAATATTTTTGTTTATATTTTAGTATTCTGAAATATTTTTATTGTAAAAGTATTTAGATACTTTTTTTAGTAAAGTTAAGGTAGACAGATAGATACATTGTGTGTACGTACGTACGTATGTTTATAGAAATAGATTAATGGTTTAAGTTTAAGACGACAAGTGTTGTTTTTATTTTTGGTAGCAAAATAGAAAAAAAAAATAATTTTGTAAAAAATATGGTTATTTTAACAGGTGTCAAAAACACCTGTATCAAATTTTGTTATTTTATGTTTAAATATTTCTTTTGTTTTGGGTGTTTAATGAAATATGAAATTATGTTGTAGACAATTAAAATTGAGAGCTATAACCTTATCACTTAATGGTTAAATTGGAATGGAATTTTTATTAACAAGTTTTTTTCCAGAAATTAATTGATGTTTTTTTAATTACGTAGAAATTAGTATATGTATTCGTAAAACTGTTAGCAGTTAGTGCTACGGAGTCAAGTTTAAAACATAAAGTGCCCCACTCAAGAATGGTTTTGTTTTGCTTAAAAGTTAGCATAATAATTTTACAAATACATAATAATTTTTTAAGCAGCAAAAAACGATTATTTCATTAAATTTTCAGAATTTGATTAAAGCAATTAAAATCAAATACATCCAATTAACTTACTACTTTGCAGTTTATGTTTTTCCTCTGGAAACATTTTTCTTTTTAATTATCAAATACCGTTTTGGCTTCTTCGCCAGTTTGAATGTATAAAATTACTAAATATGTTTTTGTTTCGACCTTTTAAATTTATGTATAAAATTACAGTTATCACTGTCATAAGCTGCTTCTGTATCACTTATGTCATTTAAGTCTTCTGTCTGCCGCTGGAATTTTTGGAAAAAAGTGAAATCTGCAACAAAACATGACGTGGGGTAATTTGGGTCCCCAAACGAAAAACTTACCATATAATTATAAAAAAATTAATATTAGAATGCAACTAATAAGTTTTTTAATATGTAGTACTAGTTTTACACGTGACTTCTTGGGTGCCCCGGTAGGCTAGTTGGTAGTGAGCTAGTCTATCAGTGCGGGGGTGGCGGGTTCGATTTCCGCCAGAGACTCTGTTCTGTTTCACTACAACGGACTGAAGGTCTACGTTTCTTTTGCTCGGTTAATTAATTTAGAATATAATTTGTAATTGTATTTGTAACTCTTATTAAATAAAAAATCTTGAGCAGCCGTCATTTAAATATATTCATGAAAAGTACCCTTTATTTTATTTTGGGCCATATGCTATCTCTATGCCAATTTTTTTGAGAAGAGAAAAAGTACCAACGGTAAAAGAGTACCAAGAGTACAATCTTTTCCTTTATGTTAATGTAGGCCAAGGCGAATTCAACTACACGGTTGACATTTCGAACGGTAAACACTAACAATGTAATTTAAAAAACTCTGTTATTTTTGATTGTTGTAGTATTGCCACCACCTGAATTCGCCTTGATGTAGGCTCTAATCTGTATGTATAAAAGTTTTATCGAAAACAGAAAAGGTACCCATTTTCCCCGTTTTTACTTCTTAAAAAAAACATTTTATCCCGTAAAAAAGTAAAATATATTTTAACTGGACCATATGCAATCTGCATACAAAATTTATCAAATAGAAAAAAAGTACTAAAGTACCAATTTCTTCCCCGTTTTAAAATCTTGAAAAGTACTCTATATTTAAATCTAGGTCTTATTTCTATAAACGACATAATAGAAACTATATTTTTTCGGCAACACATACACACATATAAGCTTTGAGCATTCGATACTCAACCGACATTCAAATGGCCATATGATTACCAGGGACTCCTCTTAGTAGGAGAGTCTCTATGTACATTTATGTACATTCCGACCACTGGAACATATGTAATCTTTATAATAAATAATTTTAAGAAGAGAAAAAGTATCTAAAGTGCCAAATTTTCGTTTTCTTAATATTTTAATCTGGGCTAATGCTATCTCTATAACGAATTTTTCGAAAAGGAAAAAAGTACCAAAGACAAAAAATTAGCAAGATTACCATCCCAGGAAAAACTTTTTGATTTTTAGTAATAGGTGGTAGTTATTTCATACGTTACCTGGTAAGTAGTTGTCATTACAATTGTCATTATTTTGAAAACTTAAATAGGTACTTACTAGTAATGACCACAACAACTACTTATTACTTCTATTATTTTCACTACTGAATATTTGCTTACTAATAATCAGCTCAGTAACTACTTATTACTTGTGTTGTTTTCAGTACTGAATATTTACTTACTGGTAACGCACTCAATAATTACTTATTAGGTCTATTAACTAGTGATTTCTTGGCTTCTGGTAAGTATATTGTAAGTACTTACAACTCAACTTACTAGTAGTTAAATAATAACTAGATATTTTTTGACTTCTAGTAAGTGTATTGTAAGTACTGAATTCTGTGGACACCTCGAACTAAAATAAGTAGTTATTCAGCCGAAAAATAAGTAGTGTTTATTTTCTCCAACATTATTTGCTAACTTACTTGGTAAGTAAAGTTTTTGCTGGGATATTTTCGTCATGTTGAGCCCCAGAATGTACTTTTTATATTGATGTATTCTTTAATCTGTATGCTTATCAAATTAATCGTAAAGAAAAAAGTACCAATTTTATTCCTTAAAAGTTCCCTGTATTTTAATATGGACCATATGCAATCTGCCTAATAAATTTTTCCAAATTAGAAAATATACCATAGAACCAATTTTTTCCCGAATTACCTCTTAAAAACTACCCTATATTTGAATCTGGGCCATAAGCTATACCAAGTTGAATCCAAATCCATTGAGCAGTATTCGCGTAATTAAACAACAATCTAACAAGCATACAAGCGTTGACATTTGTAATATAAGTAGGATTAAAATTAAAACTCGACTACCTTAAGGAATTAAGAGCGAAAAAAATTATTTTTAAAGTTGTTAAAGAGAAACGAATCTTGGGGGACCTAAAGTCACCTAATCCGTACTCCTAAGGCTAAACTTCATAGGTGTAATGGTTATTTTTGTTTTTTTAAATTTTTTTCAAGCAATTTAAATAAATACAGCAAAACTAATTTACACCAAAACAGGATGTTTATTTCAAATACTTATTTACTCATAAGATATTTTAATTTTTAATCCACATAAGCAAAAGAATTTTTCTAAATAAAAACACACTATCTGCATTTGTTTTTTACAAATCTTTTCATTTAATTATTCAATATGATGTGATTATGAGCAAACAAGATAATCTTTTTTCTTGTCGCAGTGGAAAGGGACCAAAAACGAAGTATCTGGAATTTTATCAGATAAATCTTATATAATACATATACACAATATCAGCATAACAATACATGGCAAATAAATAAACAGCAAAAAAAAAATGCTAATTCTTATACATAAGAAAAAAATATTTGCAAAATGAGAAGAAAAAAATAACAGAGCATGTTTAAATGAATTGAATACGAGATGACGATAAAAGAACGTATTAAGATGCGATAGAATGAAAAGAAGAAGCGTTAAGCATTCTTTTTCACATAATAAAACTGAGTAGTTGTGCATAAAATATCTAGAGATTTGTCGATATAAATATATACTTACAAAAGATGTGGAAACCCTTTCAATATTGAAATTGAGTAAAAGAAGAAAAAAAACTTTATGCTTATCATCCAATAATCAAATTTTTTTTTTGTTTTCGACACTGTGCGAGAAAAGATAAAAGTAAGAAAAAATTGTAAGGAAATTAAGCTTTAAGAAGTATGAAATTTTATTTTGGCAACTTTATATAAAAGTTTGAATTAAACCTCATGCAAAACGGCTTCCATAAGTTATTTTATTTTAAATTTGCGTAGCTTTAAATGGATATTTAAAGACAACTAATAAGTTATTGACTTAATTTAAAAACATATTTTTCGCCATGTTCTGGAAATCGAGCGAAATTTAAATCAATGGAAGCTTAAAAGATAAGCTAGTGAAAAAGTGTGAGTGTTAGGCAAGATGACTTACCAATTGAATATATTTAAGCGAAATTTTAGGATTGTGTTATAAAGCAATCACAAAAGCAATTTGTTTTTGGGCGTATATATAAAAAGCCTTATTCAAAAAATATTTGAGGTTTATAGCAGGTAAACGAATATTCTATGAAAATTTGTTGATTTAACCTTTTTTAATCAAAAATATTTGTTATAAATAAGTGGAAAAGAATTTTAATATATTCTTTTCAACTAAAATTTAAACTAAATTTTAATTGTAATTATGAACATAACGAAAATAAATAAAAGTAAATAATGGGTGATTTTTAAGCGTAGTTTTCTTAAAAATCTAATAAAACACTCAAATTTGCATCATATATTCCAAATTTTTATTGGAATCGATAAATTGGTCTTTGCCATTTACTTTTTAAAAATAACTTCATGTAAATGTTGCCCGTGGCTCCGGTTCAGATGGTCCATTCGTAAGGTCCAATTTTGCATTTACTTTTTAAAAATAACTTCATGTAAATGTTGCCCGTGGCTCCGGTTTAAATGGTCCATTCGTAAGGTCCAATTTTGCACTACTTTTTCGAGCATTTCGGCCTGTATTCCATGAATAACACGTGTTATGTTATACTCTAAGGCTTCAATTGTGTTTGGCTTGTCCACATAGAGCAACGAATTCACATAACCCCACAAAATAGTCAAGAGGCGTCAAATCACATGATCTTGGCGTCAATCACATGATCTTGGCGGCCATTCAAAAGATAAACTGCTCACCAAATTTATCCTTCAATATGTCCATTGTTTCACGAGCTGTGTGGCATGTGGCACCGTCTTGTTGAAACCACATATCAACCAAGTCCAACTCAGCCCTTTGGGCCAAAAAAAAGTCGCGTATCAAGGCTCGATATCGTTTTCCGTTGACGGTAACGTTTCTTCAACGGTCGTTTTTGAAGAAAAATGGACCGATGATGTCATCAGCCCATAAACCACACCAAACTGAAAATTTGTCGGGATGCATCGGTAACTCTTGTACGGCATGTTGCTGTTCTTCACCCCAGATGCGGCAGTTTTGCTTGTTTACGTATCCATTTAGCCAGGAATGAGCCTCATCGCTGAACATAATGGACATTTCTCACAGAGCACGAATTTTGATAATAAATTTCAACAATTTGCAGTCGTTGCTCGCTTGTGAGTTTCTCCATGATGAAATAGCAGAGTATACTGAACACTTTTCACATCCACAGATGTAGTTTGGACACAACCCAGCGGGAAAAATAAGGAGTAGGAAGGCCTTCTAGAAGGCCTCTGTACCCCTTCATTTGGATGTACAAGGCCTTCTTGCTCCATTCCATACTCATATCTTTTTTACACACGTTGTCATTGCGGAGAAGGCCTTCCGCTCTCGCTTCTTCAGCAGGTACATAAGAAGGGCAACGGGACCAAAAAAAATTGATTTTGCTTTTGCTTGTGCAAAAAAACAATACAAAAAATGTTACTCCTTTTCTACTCCCTTCTCATAGAAGCGAGTGTGGAAGGTGTATCTTATCTTTTATACGAAAAAGCCGAGGCCTTCTATGAGGCCTTCTTTAGCAGTTTGATAAGAATAGTAATTGAAATAAAAAATCTTTTAAGCAGGCCTTTAAAAAGGCCTGAAGTAAGAAGGTCTTCTGAGTTTTCCCGCTGGGAATTACCAACCAGTGCTGCCAGCCCGAAAACTTAATTCATAAGAAATTATTTTTAATGAATCCCTAAAGATCAACTTTACCGCAATTTACTAAATTGCGTTTGCGTACACAAAATACAGTAAATGGGAATACAAATTGAGAGAAAGAACTATCACTTTACATAGTTCTTTACAAATTTTGGCTGCAGAAATTTTTGCAGTAAAATTTAGTAAAACAAAATAACATATGTTTCAAAAGGGAAACAATCAAAAGTAAACAGACATAAGGCATACAAATTGTGAAAACATAATAAATGAAAAGTTGAAATAAAAATTAAACCAAAACAATGAGTAAATAAATATTAACTCATTTTACTTGTTTGAGAAGAATTTATATGGCTAAATAACAACTTTTGAAGTTTTATTTGTTTAATACCTTTAGTTTTTCTAAAAGCAACCAGTGAAATGCACACAGGAATAGATTATCACATCAACAATAAATTTCAGTTTATCAATAGGATGAAATGGGAATTTAGCACATTTAAAAGAAACCTTGTTAAGTAATTTTTTGACTCCCAAGAAAAACTTTGGATACGTTTTTTTATGTTATTTGAATTTTTTAGAGTTGCAAAATTGTGAAGCATTTGGGAACTTAGTAGAACTGCGCTTGTTTTCCAAATAATTAACCCTTTGACTGTCGAATGTATCACAAATGATGACAGGTGTCATGATTGATACGCTTGCGTATCATATGTGATACGCAATTTGTCTTTTTTTCTTTAACAAAGTTTTGTATGAACTTATGAAAAGTAAAGTTATTTAACGCTCTGAGCGTGTAGACAATGTTTTTTATATAAAACCTGAATATTTGTATGGGAGAACACTGCAAATTTCCAGGATAAAAATATTTTTTTTTCAAAGAAAATAAACTTTATTCATGATGAAAAACGTTAAAAATTAAAACAAAAAAATAATAAGAAAAATAAAACTTAAGATAATTTCATTATATATTTATAGAGGAACTAAGGAAGGTTAATTTATGTGAATTTTATTAAAAATGGCATGAATCGTATGCGATGCATAGATCGCTTCAATAACAAATAGTTGAAATATTGGTTCGTGTATCATATGTGTGTAATGCATGTCATTTTTACTAGATTATGTACGTGGACGTACGCAATAAAAAAAATTTTTGTTTGGGGACGACAGTCAATGGGTTAATAACAAAAAAATTATTCATGTTTTTTTGAATAAATTAACCCAGACCCAAATAGGTAAAATCAAATAAAATAAAAAAAAAACAATTATGAAAGATTTGATAAAAATATTTGTTTGTATCTTCCTAAACTAGTCGTGTTATAAAAAGTATTTTATCAAGTTCATAAGAAAATGAGTTAAGAAGTCAAAAGTGTAAAAATTTGTCAACACTACATTTATTTGCCATCAGCTGTTCCTTAAATTTTACGAAATTCTACAAGTTTCCATTCGCGTAATTTTTTGGGCAACAGCTTTTTTTGAGAGTAATTATTCAGTTAACCTAAAAACTACATGAGCGCTGACTATTACACACTACTAAGAAGCAGCAGATAAGCGAATACCTTTTAAGTGAATTTTTAATTTAATGATTGAATATCTATAACTATAACGCATTATCCCTTATAAGTAAGCAGGTTGTTAGTGAATAATTAAAATCATTACTTTAAAGAAAAAATTCACAAACAAGCTTCTGTTATTTCTTTACATGGAAGCAGGTTGTATTGCAATGATTTTAAAATGTGTTTGCGATCATTCCCGAAACATTACCGAACATAAAAATTACATTTTTTATAAAGCAATCAGTCTTCAAATTGTTTTTGAGCAGAGAGGAAAAAAATAGTGATTCCAAGTGGAAATTCGCCATATAAAAATCATGCCTATTGTAAGCAGGTTTGAAAGGTGGTATTATGCTTCTGTCCCTTACAAAACTGCTTACCAGTAAGCTAATTTTTTACTTTAAAAATAAGCGTTAAAAAAAGGTCATATCTAAGGGATATTAATAAGGTAAGTAAGTTTTCAGATGAGAGAGAGAGAAGGCGAGGCGTATTCATAATTCCAAATTGTCAAAAAATTTGTTTTTATTGTATGTATGAGCCAAAAAATGTTTATGTGTGCGTTCAGTATGCCTTTTTATATATGGAGGCAATTTTGACAAATTGGATTTTTCTGTAAACACAAAAAATTAAGAGTTCTTTTGTTACATGTTCCTTGGGCATATCGATACCACCATGTTTGGAATATAACATAGTGCAAATGTCTATCGCAGCTTTGCTATCCATGCTCCGTGTTGCTTGCTGCCACATAAGTCAGACTGAGTTTGACCGATGGGATGGGTTATGCTATGGGTTATGTAATGTTAAAAGTTACTTTTATTTGTTGTTTATTCGCATAAACCCGCGACTTAAAAATCCCACAAGGAAAAGTGTAATGCGATCAGATCGCCCCACTACGATGGCCAGCTCACATCACCACCACATAAGTTGGCTATGCCTCCAAAACGCTTGGGCAGAATATCCAATGTGGTATGATTTGTGTGGCACGTAGTGCCGTCCTGTTGAAACCACATTTAGTTGTTAACGATACCATCTAATTCCAATTTGGGATGCTCCGGTAGGCTAGTTGGTAGTGAGCTAGTCTATCAGAAAGGTTCGCAACCAGGTTCGGTTCCCGCCAGAAGCTCTGGTCGACCGCAGGCAAGCGTAGAGCTTCGTGGCATTAGAATAAGAAATAAAAATAAAAACTAACAGCCGTATTCATAAAAACTTATTGATGATTAATTGACCGTTTTTAAACAAAAATTGCTAAAGTTGTATTCATAAACGAAAAATAGTCTATTGAACCTTTAATAAACCATTCATAAAGTAAGAAATTTTTTTGTTGGATTTGCCCTTCTTTAAACCAAAAATAAAATGACATTTTGAAAGGTGTTCGCATTTTATGATTATATTTTTGTGAAATATGTTGAAAAATAATGACAAAAATGTTTTTTTTATTACAACGGACATGTAAAATACATTTTACTAATTTTTTTTTATTTTAGACAGCCAATTTAAAGTTATATTGACAATTATTTAAAAAAAATTTATATGATTTAAATGAATATGTTCAGGGGCAAATGCAGATATTCTCTTTAATTATTTATTAAATTATTGCAACTAGTTGTTTCTTTTGTTTAAAACAACAAATTATTGTTCAAAAATATTAAAAAAAAAATAAAATAAACAAATTATTATAATAGTGATGTTAATAAAAAGTAAACAAACTTTTTATTCGAATACTTTATTATCTTATATTTAAAATAGGTTTAAACAAAAGTTTTTATGGTACCTTTCCGAAACATTTTGTTCAGAAACCAAAATAATATGTAGTTTTATTTGATAAGAATAATTTTGAAGGTCTAAAATTAAAAAAAAAAAAAAAAATAAAAAAAATGTATATAGAATATCATGTAAACCGAATAGAAGTTTCATGCATCACTAACAATAAAATGGCAGCCAAATATAAAGAAAGTTGCCATACTTAAACAGAAAATCTTTGCAAACAGTTAATAGTAAAAAAGCTGTTATTGTACGTTTATGAATACAAATTTTTATAAGAGGTTTATAAGACAAAAAGCGTTTAATAGTTATTACATACTATAAGCTTACAATAAGAACTTTTTATGAATATGGCTGTAAAAGTATTGGGTTGTCATCAACCACTAGCAACGCAAAATTCGCCAAGTTATAAGACCACCCTGTACAACATTGGTTAGTTAAAGCCCAGTTGGAAAAGTATTTTCCAATATGTCAACAAAAATCATAGAATATCCAAAAAAAAAACGTTGCAAAATGTGTGCTGTTTTTTAAATTTAAATATATTCCCCAATATATTAAATCAAAGTTTTCAAAAAACAAATTGTTATAAAGCTGAAATATTAAAGTAAGTTCTATTTCCATATCTCACAGTGTTATTAAGTAAGAAAAAAACAAATTTAAAGGAAAATATAATGTTTTTGTTGCGGTTTTACTCATCACCACCATCATTTTGCCATCAACATCTACAACATCGACATCAAGTTTATCATTGTCGGCACAAAAAAAAATATCTTCCTTTAAAACTCAAGCACTCAGCAAAAACGTGAAAAAATAAAATACATTTTTACAAAAAGAAAAAAAGAATTCGTAAGTACACGCGTACGCTGTTAGAAACCATACAATTTACTTAGGAAAAAAAATTCGCTAAAAACATAAACTTTCCTTGATAGTCACTCAAGCATAAACTATTTTTACTGCTCACTTTTTTCTTTTTATTCTTACCAAAAACTTCTCCAACTTCTAACACACAAAAAAAAGCCGAGAAAAAGAAACACAATAAATGGTATTGAAGATGATGACAATGATAATGTTGGTATGAAATTATATGAAGTATAGATGATACTTCAACATACTGCTCAATAAAACTCCTTGAAGCATGCATTAAGTGCATATTGTTTTTTTCTATCTGAGTCTGCTTTTTTTACTCCATATGTGGCGTTGATGTTGTTGCAAAAGCTTTATCTTCAGTTGAGGTAAACATGGTTGGAAAGCAGGAAAAATGAAAACAAACTGGAGAAAGAAAAAAAAAACAGAAAGCGAAAACAAAACGCGAGATGTCTTTAAGTCAAATCATGAATTTCCTGCTAATGATCTATGCATGTTTTTTATTGGGTTTGTGAAGAGTAAATCCTTATTATCCGCAATTATTTTTTGCTTTTTAAAGATGAAAGCATTTTGCGAATATAATATTTATTTAAGCATCCCATACTGCATGTTAAGTTAACAAAGTTTTGGTTGAGATAGGCTTTGCGAAGGCTTCAGATATCTTAGCATATATGTATATTAGAGTGGGCTGATTGGTAAAGATAATATTTTCGATATTGTGTAATCGATTTTTCTTTTTGAACGCTAAAAACAATGGTGATAGCAGTTTTTTTAAAAAAAATGTTCTTCTTGGGGTTTTGGACGAGTTAAAAAAAAAAAAAAAATTTACGCGTTCACTTTTAAGGTTTTTTTTTAATAGGTATGTTCAAAATAAACCGACGATATTAAATTGTTTAAATATATCTTTTCCAAGGTAAAATTGTACGCTTACAACGATGGCGAAATATTTTTTTTCGAAAATTAATGTTTTTTTTTGGTTTTAAGACGAGTTTCTTTCGAAAAAAAAGATTTTTTTTCGATTTTTGTTTTGCTTTTTTGTTATTTGCCTGTAAAAACTTTGCCTACAAAATAATGTGTTAAGTAATCAGAAAAAAGAAAAAAGCACTACTTACAATTCTACTGAAAGAACCGATTAATTTTACAGGGGATGTCCCAAGCTGAACGCATTCAAATGTAAGTCATTATTTTTTACCTACATATGTACATTTAGAAAGAAGTAGATTTAGAAGTAGCTACAGAAGGAGTTATAGAATACAGCTACTAAACAATTAGTGAAGGAAGCTATTCATTTTGAAAGGCTCTAAACCAATTTTTATATATTTTCTCTCGTATTAAAGAAATTCGCATGTTTAAGATTATAATGATGTCAGTTTATCGAAAAAATATGATATGTTTGAAAATTTTGAAAATTTTGAAAAATACCCAGTACTTCGCTTACAAAATAATGTGCTTAGTAATCAGAAAAAACTAAAAAAACAATTCTACTAAAAGAACCGATGAGTTTTACAAGGCATGTCCCGAGCTGAACGCATTCAAATGTGAGTCACTATTTTTCACTTACATACCTCCAGAAAGAAGTAGTTATAGAAGTAACTATAAAAGTAGTTATAGAAGAAAACTACTAAATAATGAGTAAAGAAAGCTATTATTTTGAAAAAGTAAGCGAAGTTTTTACTGGGTAACTTATAAAACTAAAAGAATTCTCAGATTATTAAGGCTTAATCACTCGGTAAATTTTTTACGAATACATATTTTAAAACAAATAACCATACTTTTATAATAAATTCATAAATAAAACGGTTTCTAAATAAAATAATGTGCCAAAACTTCCCTAGAGGGAATAGGTCTTTGGTGGTAGAGACCGGTTCTAGTTCTAACACTATGTAAGACCTATTACTTTTACATGGTGTTGTCATTGGAGGGGGTCTATTGACACCATTTGACCAGTCACATATCTATTCTCAATGGACGTGTCTAAAGTAAGTTACTACAATGTATTGTTATTTCGATACAATGTAGTATAATTTCAATAAGACAAGCACTAGAACTAAATTTAAGAATGTCCCAAAAAATGTGTCACACCACCAGTGACGACTGTACTGTAACTCATTACTTTTTCTATCGTTTTGTTCTTCATTAGTTCTTTCTTTTGGTACTTGTTCTATTTTCACAAATCCCAGGACCAGTCTGTTGGAACAATTTTCCGCAGGGATCTCTAAAGTTAAGAAATAGAGAACATTTTTTTAAAAAGTGAGTTTGCTGGAGAAATACGTATAGTTTCCTCAATATTACTTAAATATCATGTTCACATCTTTTAAAGGCCTTATACCGTGTTCAGATATGCACCTTAATTGAGTTTTACGCAATAAATGACATTATTGATAGATAAAATTGCAATTTAGTTATTGCTCAATTAATACGAAATTGTTATAAATATTGAGTAAAATTAAAATGCGACCGTGTCACAAGAGTGTTTATTGAGCATAACAACTTACTAAACAGGGTTTTGACATTCGTCAACTGAAATTACAACAAAACAAATGACCATCCATTAGGTCATCGCAAAAGCGAGATGTTTATTCCTTAAAGATGTCAAAACTTGTTTACATTTTGCTTATACATGTACATTTTTGTTTACGTTGGATGTTGTATATAGAAGTAATATAAATTGAGTTAGCTAAATAGTGTATATGTGAACAGAAAGGTAATTATGTCAATTTACCGAATATTGACTCAATAAAAAGGGTATATCTGAACACGGTATTAGTTTCTTTTCTTAACATATTTTTATTTAAATTATACAAAAAATTCAATTAAAAATCATGCGCTATTTTACGAAAATAAAAATTTCCAAAAAAATTATTTTGTAAAGCACAATAAATTTTGTTAAATTTTACAAAATTAATTTAAAACAAAATATTTTCTTAAACTTCGTTAAAAAAAAACAGCACATTGCGGTATTTTTAGAATTTTGTAACATTTACGAAAATCCAAACTACGAACAAATTCTTTACTTCTTTAAAATTGTTTTCGTAAAATGATGCATGGATGGTCTTCCGTTTAGAGAAAGATACCTGTGATAACTGTCACCATGTAAAAAATACGTCATCTAAGTCGATAATAGCCCTTTCACACTTAGCAACATCTGACATCTACTATCAATTTGCGAAGTTGTTGCAACTTTCTCATAAGAAATAGATAGAGCTAAAAATCTTATTTTATTTCATTCTACATCTTTTTTCAGCATCTTCCATACGTTTCTCCGAAATGTTTACAGGTGTCCAAAGGGTATTAGACCCCTTTTATGTTTTTTAACATTTGTGTTTGGTTGGGTTAATTAAATTGCAAACCGATATACGAATTAATTTTTGGTTACAACCTTGCTTAAAAGTTATATTAAATTATTTTTATTTTCTCTTTTTCTTCAATTCTTCAAAGAAATTTCATTAAAAACAAGAATATTATTGAGTTTCCATTTTCTAAAATAAATAAAATAGATAACATCTTCTTTTTTATCTTTTATCCCGAAATAACATTTCAATTAATTTTAAATTACTTGTAATTTAATCCTTACCTTACCTTATTTATAACAAAAAAATTATTCAGGTTAAAAAAGAGTTTATAAAAGGAATTTTTAATAAAAATTTTTTGAATCAACCTTTTAAAAATTAAAAACCTTTTTTTTATTTAACTCTTCTTGTTAAATATTCTTAAAAAAAAATAAATTTAAGCCTCTTAATTCAAAATTTACCAGAAAAAAACAAATAGATCTAAACACAATTATAATAAGAAAACCTTTAAAAAAAGAAAAGCAATTCCAAACATTTCATTGAATAGACAGACTATTGATTAAACATGGATTTTCACAACGATTGAGTGATTCTTTCAACACACTTCAAAACAACAATAAAAATGTGTGATCTAAAGCGAAACGAAACCAAGGAATTTACTGACATTGATGACACTTTAAAAATTATACGATAATTCCAAGTCGATGGGGGAAAACTCGACGAAGTGTGTTAAAGCATTGAATATAAACAACAAAGAATAAAGGGCAACGAATAAAGTAGGGGTATTCAGCTTAAAAAGCAGTAATTGCTTATTTCTTATTTATCAAAAGAAACAGATTTTAAAAATTACTCATACACCTGTAGAAAAAAAAACACTTAAACTAAAAGCTAAATGACATTGTACACGAATATTGACAGGCTTAGTGGTATTTTTTCAGTAACATATTTCGTGCCTGTCTGCTGGCATAAACACTGAATTGCATTAAAAAATATGTATTGTTACATGATGCATTCTGCCTTAAGGCTGAAATCTTAAGCTCTAAATATGCCTGCAGCCAAAGTCAGTGTCAATGTCTGACTGCTAAGAACAAAAACCCTTTAGCTGTGTAAAATGTGTTTTTAAATATAAGCTGCACAAAAATAAAACAAATAACTACAAAAACAGGAATTCTGTGTAATAGTTGATATGTCTAGTAAAATAATAAAGCAAAAAATGTTTGTACGGATGTTTAGAAATATTATAGTGACATTTTTATTTTTATCTTAAAACAGAAATCATTAGCAGAATTTTTTGCTGCTTATAATACGGGTATACAAATAGTGAACACATGCATACGAGTACATATTTGTTTTTTACGCCATGAGAAATTCACAGTGTGAACGTACTACTTGAAAAAAGGGGAATTTTGCATAAAAGACACGTTTTAGCATGTATACATTTTAGTTTGATATGTGCACTCTAAACATAATATGGCATATATGTTGTTGTTAATATTTGTACAAAGAATGGGAAATAAATTTTACACAATTTTGTACCAACATTGATAATATAATGTACTTTTTTACTATTAAGGTAGAAGTCAGTGCGCGCGCGCTCTGAAAACTTCTGTCAAAAAAAGTTAAGCTAGTGTATTTTCATTAGGGTTTCTAATTTCCCGGACCTTTTCTGTTCCCGGGAAACGAAACAAAAAAAATCTTATTCCCGGGAATCCCGGGGTTCTTTGAATAAAACAATGATTTCATTAAATGAGTTCAAGACAAAATTTTTACTTTTTTAAAAAGAATAGACATACACATATGTATACAACAGTCTAAAAAAATTAGCTTTATTAATTCCACAGGAAACCAAAACAAAACCAAATAAATTGTTACATTTATATGTACATGCATATTATATATGTATGTATATGCTTTTTTTTTTTGAGTTCACGAATTATTAAAACTTATTAATATTTAGTAGTTATTGGTAACAGCAACTTGGTAAAATTAATTTTCTTTTAAGAAAATTATTAAAGCATTTAAAAGCTCATCGGAAATTCTATTTCTAATCATTGTTAATCACCCCTATCGTGAATAACAAGTGGAATTTTTGTTCCCATGAAATTTTCATTCCACTCGAAGGGAAAAAAGCAATCGTGAATCTTATGTGAAAAATTTTTCACGCTATCAGTTCCAGTGAATGTAAAAAAGAAGAAAGATTAAAGGAATTAAAAATTAATGAAATTTTTTTTCAAAATGTACACGTATATATTTTAAAGAAAAGTTAAAATAATAAAGCAAAATATAAAGTATTGGATGGATAGTTTGATTACAACGTTAGTTTTTTGCACTTTTTAAATTTTATGTACATAGTAAAATATTTTCCAAAATTCTGCCACCGCGTCTTTCGAAAGCTTCACAAATCCGCAGGCAATCGACTTGTTGTTTTGCATTTTGTTTACCAATATATCGGATCTTGCCCTTAATATTCGATATATAGGAGGAACTACTTACATACATCTCCTGTTCCCTAGCAAAAATAAAGTGAGAAAATCTAAGAGAAATGTGAACAAATTACGAGGGAAAAATCTTTTCACGATAAGGGGAATTATTTCCCGTGAACATTTTTTCACGTTATTATAAAAAGGGGAAAAATTACGAGGGAAAAATTATTCACGATAGGGGTGAATATGTATATTGCCTGCTACCGAAAACGTGATCTCGTTCTCTACAGACGATGGTTTTATAGTAAGAAGCGCATCATACAAGGATTATAAATCTGTAGGCCTGTTACCCGTGAATTCATAGACGTCAAATTCTTTCTTTAAGATTTGTTCAGGCATTTGTATTTTCTTTACATTTATTTTTTTAGAATCTGTTGATGGTTCTGGTGTTGGTGATGGTGTATCGTGTACGTTTAAATTTTCTACTTCATTTACTTTTACGTTGATTTATTGGCGTAGAAATATAGTTCGATTTGTAGATAGTTTTAAGTAATTTTAGTAAAGAATTTTTATTGCTCTTTTTTTATTTCAACGATGCTAACAAATTAAAATTTCAAAAAATTTAATTTGAAATTCCCGAAAATTTCCCGGGAATTATTAAAAAAAATGTCCCGGCATTCCCGGGAATTCTTTCCCGCGTTGAAACTCTAATTTTCATAGAACAAGCTACATGCAAAATATTTTGACGCGTTTGCGCCACAAAGTTGGTTAACTTTGAACTTTTTAACGCGTTGAGTATTTTTGACGAGTAATCAGCTGACAATAAAAAGAATAATTTAACAAATTTGTGAATCATGAAAGAAAAACTTTTTGAAGAGCTTAAAAACATACAATATTTATATAAAAAGAATAAATTCAATAAAATAATAAAATCTTGATATACTTTCGAATCCGTTTTTAATACACAAATAAGTAAACAAATCAAAAACAGCTGACAGGAACGGCTTTTGTAACGCGCGTTGTGTAACTTGCAATTTTTCATGCGCTAATGTTTTTAAACGCACGACAAACGTCGACGAATTAACGCGTGTTATGAACTTCTACCTTTAGTGTACCAATTTTGTTATCTCTAAAAAAAATTTCGATGACAAATATAAAATAAAGGGATTTTTTTTGGAACATATCTTTAATATCTGTAAGAAAACAATTAACTCTTATAGACCGTTTTGATAACAAATGTGGGTTTTTCTGGTAGATTTACCTTTGAATCAATTGAACTAAACGCATAATCTACTTGATTAAATTTCTCAATAATTCCTATAACGACTTCATTAAGTTTTTTTTATTTTATGGCGGCTTTTTGCCTTATCGTAAATATTCCAAAAAAAGGTGACCTGAAAAACTGTAAGAACTGGCGGGGCATCACCATCCTTAGCGCAACCAATAAAGTTATTAACAAGAGAATATCTGACACTGTACTAAAGGACCTAAGACCCGAACAAGCTGGCTTCCGACCCCAAAAATCTTGTATAGACCACATCAATAGTCTCCGAATAATCATAGAACAATCGAAAGAACTTCGTTCTCCGCTTTACCTGTTGTTAATAGATTTTGAAAAAGCTTTTGATACCCTGAATCAAAACGCAGTATGTAGTGCTCTAGCTTGCAAAGGGGTCCCACCCAAAATCATAAGTCTTACTCAGGAGCTGTACCGTAATGTTAAATGTCGTGTTGTCCACAATAATGCTCTAAGCAACAGTTTCGATGTTGTAGCTGGTGTTCGCCAGGGTTGTGTACTGTCTCCCTTGCTGTTTAACATCGTTCTAGATGTTATAGTTCGCAATGCTACTAAAGCAAAGAGAGGTATCAACTGGGGTCTTAACCAACAGCTCGAGAGCCTAGAATATGCTGATGATATCTGCCTGCTTGCACACAGTTACAAAGATATGACATCTAAGTTGAAATGCATCGAAACAGAAGCTGCAAAAGCTGGCTTAAAAATAAACATAGGCAAGAGCAAAGTGATGCGCTGCAATACAACAAACACCAACAAATTCTGCATAGGAAATACCGACCTGGACGAAGTTACGTCTTTTTGCTTCCTCGGCAGCATCATTACAAACACAGGTGGTTCTAGTAATGATGTCACGTACCGAATCTCTAAAGCTAACCAAGCATTTGGTACCCTTCGGTCAGTATGGAAATCTTCAGCCATATCCAAGGACACTAAGATTCATATTTTTAACTCTTGTGTTAAGTCTGTGCTCCTTTATGCATGTGAGACATGGAATACAACAGATCACGACGTAAACACTCTACAAGTGTTTGTTAATCGATGTCTTCGACGCATCCTAAAGGTTTTTTGGCCCAACACCATCTCCAATATGGAACTTTGGAGTCAAACAAATCAGCAGCCAATCCATACTGACATACTTAACTGCAAATGGCGCTGGATTGGCCATACGCTACGTAGGCCTCCAAATGACACAGCAAAAATTGCCATTGATTGGAATCCACATGGTACATCCCGCAGATTAGGCAGACCATCTCACACCTGGCGTCGACAATTGAACATCGAAATTAGACGCATCGATCTCAGCTGGGGAGAAATAAAACGTATATCATCAAACCGGACCGAATGGAATAGATTCGTTGTGGCCCTTTGTTCCGAATAGGAACCACAGGACATTATATATATATTTTTGTCTTTTAGTCTGAAACTCGGATTTTTCCGGCGAAATATGATTTTTTTATTATTTCATTAAAGACCAACCATCATGTTAAGCAAAACTAAGGTTAGGTAAGGTTATGCGCCCAAGAGCACACTTCCACTCGGAGACGAATGCGGTCCATTGTGAATCCCTGCAATAAAGAGGTAGAGAAAAGAGAGAAGTGAAGAAGAAAGAAATAACAGATAGATAGAATTAAGGAAGATGGTGGGTACCGCGAATAACAATTACCCCCTCTAGAGTCTCCTCAACAGAAAAAACCGTCCTATTTCCCTGACAAATACTAGTAGATCGACTGTATTAAATCCAGTGATACACCCCAGTTCTGGCCATAGTGCCCTAAACAACCTGCAATTCGTTCTATCCCTCCAGGACCGTTTAACGTCATCACGGAATCTTTCCCGTATCACATCATAGTAGTAACATAGAGCGACTTTACCCACCGGCCCTTACTACTAAGTAAAGAGTTTATCCGCTACCTCATTTCCATCAACCATGCAGTGTCCGGGTACCCAACACAGCCTTACTTTGAGTATAACCTCCGTCGCCCTCCAGATCGCTAGGATTGGCATTTGGAAGACACTGCACTCGTCCGGGAGTCTAAATGACTTTTTCACGTGACCGCAATATAAACACCGCCACTAGTGCTGGTTTCCATCTTGGATTCGTCCGTAAATACTGCCCAAACAGTCAATTGGATCTACACCAAACTTCCCTATCCGGGAACTGCTCTGGTGGTGTTACACCAAAGTCCAGGGTCATAATCCTATACTCTGCAATTCCCTTAAAAATGATACCCTGATCAATTCTCGTGTGATCATCCCGCCTCAACCACACTCCTCACATAATGCTCAATAGGGGAGAGAAATAGTATGATATCCAACGCTGCCTGTGGAGTGCTTCTCCTTGCATCTGTGATGTCAAGAGATGCACACCTTTGAACCTTTCTAAGCATCTTCCCATAGCTATCCACAATCAACGCATCCCACCAAGAAGTGCATCCATAGGTAAGTATAGGCCTAACCACCCAGCTCTCCATCCTTCGCCCATGCCGAGAGTTCGCCCAACATCACAAACAAAACTATGATATTCCGTCAAAGTTTTGTATACAAACTTGGTAATACCGGAACAAATCTGTTTCTAGATTAACTAAACCTAGTTTAGCTGAGATCTCAAATATTGATTTTTAATGCTAATATTTTTTTTATGAAATAATAAAAATAAAATCAACAAAAACTTTGGCTACCTATGAAAAATTGATTTGTCATACGAAAATCTAAATTGATATTGCAACAGGTTTTATAAAAACTAATATGAGAAATATAGCTGTCTCTAAACCATTTACAATGATGTACATATGTATATATCTTTAATATTGAGCAACAAATGGCGGCGTAATGGGCACTTTATTAAAAGTGGAGTTTTATATGGGCGTGACAAATATTTTAAGACGTCAATACAACGGCCTTAAGATCCTTTACCCAAGTACTAAGTTTTATTGATTTACGAAAATAAATAACAAAGTTTTAGGGTTTTGGGTGAATTCTTTCCCTTTTTAGCCCATTGAAGTATTTCAATACTAAAATCTACATACACAATTAAAATCATAAGATTTTAAAAGAATCTATTACATTTATTTCATACAAGCTTCTTGGTAAATTTTGAATTCTGATATTGAAAGTGCGATTTAATTCTAATAAACTAAAGGCGAATCTTTAATTTTTGAATTTAATCTTGAAAAAAGTGCTTTATACTTGCTTTAGAAGCAATTTGAAATTGTTAAATTTTACCAAAATATTCGCCGTAGTTACACGGTACCAACAAAGTTCAAAAAGCACAATTGTACCATGATTTCCATCTCTGGTTTGTACATGCACACCCTGTACAATAATCTATGAAAGAAAGAAGCAAAAAACGCTAAGGAGTGACAATTATAAACCCGACAATAAAGTAACAAAATACAAAAAAAAAAAGTAAAAAGATTTGTGAGAAATCTTCTGTATAAAAGTAGATACATTTTTTTCCTAAAAATTTAAGTTTTCGTAATAAAAGAGGCTTTTTGTGATAAAATGAGCTTTCTGTTGCGAAAGGTATTTTTTTGCAGTAAAAAGGACTTTTTATAATTAAAGCAATTTTTTTGTCAAATAAACGCTCAGAAAAAACATAGTTTTCAATCACGGCTCACGGTCACGGCTAAAACTTTTTTATAGAAAATATTTAAATTAAATGGGTTACTTTAACCACATTATTGTTGCTTGCAACTATATATGTATATAGCTTACACAGAAAGAAAAACCCTCGGGATAAATTAAGTTTCTTATGATTACTTTAAGTACTAATCGTACTCAAAAATTCAAGTACGAATAACACTAAAACGTTCTCAAAACAATCCTAACTGGGATAACTTTCGAAAATCAATCCCGAAATTTCTTGGAATGAGTATAAAATTCTTAAATCAAGTAAAAAAAGATTCAACTTTTCGTTGTGTTGGAGTGGCTTACGCATGTTTTGATTTTCTATACACATTGAAAAAACGTCTGGCCTGACTCATGTGTACCACGAAGGGTTGAAAAGTAAATTTTAACTCTTGCTTCTCATTTAGTATATATTTTTGGTTAAATAGGTACAAAAGATTTCTAAAGTAAAAACCATATCTGTTTCATTATACGAATTTTTATTCAAAAAACCTTTTTGTTTACGTTTTTAAAATTTTGTATTATTAACGAAATTTTTCTTTAATTTTGGTTTATTTCATTATTTGGTAAAAATGATTTTTTCACCGAGTTTTTTTAAGACTTTTTTGCTATCTTATCTCGACTTAAGATGTTTTGTCAAAATGCCACAGATATAGGGCATGATGTTGGTGTTTTATCATTCTGTAAGGTGTAACACGAGTAAGTAATCAATCATTATAATTTTTTCTTTATAATTCGGGATAAAATCAACTTTATAATACTTGAATCAAGCGCATTTTGAGATTGGTTCAATCTTGGTTTTACTTAAATCAATCTCATTTTCAGATTATTTCAAGTACGAAATCGAGATTGAAAATAAATAATTTAAGTATTTTGCGATTGAAAAATCGTGATTAATTAATTCAATCTTTCTGTAAGCCACAATCATATATTGTTGTTGCCTGCGATCACAATATGTTTAATTATAACAATAATTTGTCTACGAAAATTATTTGTATGGTGCTTATAAAAAATAATAATATGTTGCTCTTAAAATGTGGCTAAGAGAGCAAAATGTAATTGAATGACCTTTTCTTAAGTATGTACTGCAATCGTAGAGTTCCATCAAGCAAACCGTTAAATATAGTGCTTTGAGCTTTTTCGAAGAATAAGTATTGTTGAATATTTTGTTTTTTCTATTATCAAAAAGTAATTTCAATTTTTGGGAATACAAAATTTTAATTTCAAAAGATTTTGTTATTCGTGCTTAATTCCCAGTTTTTATTTTTGATAAAAACTCTTGAAATTTATTGTTGATGGGATAAGCTATTCTCTTTTAAAATTATATGAAGCCCCTTTCCGTAGTTAATGCATTAGTAAAATTTCTTCAGCTCAATGAATAAAAACATTCATCATGGCCGAACACCACCATGTTGTCAATAAAAACTTGTAATATTAATTTGCAAAATTTTAAATATATTTTTATTATCTAGGGCTAGCATAATTTCTTAACATTTAAAAAACAATTCTATAATATTAATCTTTGTACTGTAAATCTTATTAATTTTCTTTTTTTGTTTTTGCTTTTCTCATTTCCAGGTAATTTATCATTTCCACTTCAACAAATGCTACAAGAAAAATGTCGTTATCGATACAAGTAAGAAATAATTTTCAATATACCTGAAGTATCCATTTCACGAATAATAAATGTTTATACATTTCAAATGATAACACTTTGGTACAAAAAAAAATTGGCAGGGGTTCTTATTTAGTAATTCTATCTTGTTGCTTGGTAAGTCTTTAATTGTATTTTGGTGAAAAACGGTCTCCTTGAAGCTACAAATTAAAAATATCAAATTTTTTTACTAGTGATATCTTTGTTTTAAACTATTTTTTATACCCTTCACCGAAGGTTTAAAGGTATATACTAGTTCGTCATTCCGTTTGTAATTTCTACAATATTGATCTTAGACCCTACAAATTAAATGTATTCTTGGTCCTTATGAGTAGCAAAGTTGGATTAACGATGTCCGTGTGTCCGTTAAAGTGTGGATTCTAAAGACCCTAGATGCGTTAAACACTCGATTGTTATATTTACATCACCTATAGTCCCGAAAAGTTTGGTATGGAAATTCAGCCATATCGGTCTACAAATGGCTGCGATATGTACAAAAAAACGACGACTGCCTGTAATTTTACCTACAAATCCGTTTTTGTTGCTATTTTTTTAAGTATATCTGGAGAACAGCAAGAGCCAGAGTTTCCAAATTAGGTACAAGAATTTTGGTGTTCAAAACTTAGCATCATAAAAAAGGTGGGTGGGGTTGGAGAAGTGGGCGTATTACTTCCCATACGAAGATATTATAGATTTATATATATATTTATATATAAGATCTAAAGCTTTCAAACTAATTACTATCTTCTTGGTAATAGACATCATCCGACAATATGTGGGCGGGATTGGAAAAATGAACGTGGCACAAAATAGATTTACATATTTATTTTTAAAAAACGCTTAGAAATTGTTTTTCCAAATTTGTAAAACCCATCCATGTTTTCAATGCACAACCTTTGAAAAAATCCTCGGGGTTGGAAAAATGGTTGTAGCACTTTCCGTACAACGATATTAAAGATTTCTGTAAGCTCTAGAGCGGAAAAAGCCAGAGATTCCAAAATAGGTACAAGCATCTTGGTTATCAATACGCAATATCCAACAAAATGTGGGCGGATTTAGAGAAGCAGGCTTGTGCCATGGCAAAGAGCGGTATCTTTATAACTTTCTTTTCTTATCGCACCATGATGATACCTTTAAGATTTGTCATAGCCGAATAAAGGAGTCTTATTGTTTTAAATTAATAGTGAAATATGAGCTTAAAAATATTTTACATTTTTATACCCTTCACTACAGGTGGAAAGCTTGTTTATAAATTTGTTATTGATTTTACAATCTAGAAATATGTAAACATAAATATCGTTTCCTAACACGCAAAATGCCCTATTCTAAATTTTGAAAATTTTACAGGAGAAGCAAAAAACTATCTAAAATTATACATTGATAAATTGCCTTAAACTAATTGTAATTTATTTTTCTCTTGTAAAACCTAGCAGTTGTTCTAAAAATTTACAATGTTACATATTATGCAAATTGTTAATAAGGTCTATTAGCGTTTATCATATACTGTTTAGTATATATGAAGGTTTGTTTTTGCTAAGAAAATCGCTAATTTTGGTTTTGTTGTGAACATTTTTGTTGATACAATACATCAGATGTAAATGTCGATCTTTAATTTTTGGTTAGTTAGGGCCTTTTTTGACCACTTCTTAAATCAGTTGAAATTTTTTATCTAGGATCGTACAATGTTTATAACGAGTGCTGGTCCCTTCGAGTTCGTTTTAGACGTGTTCTACTACAGGGCTGTGGAGTCGTCAAAAAAACGTTCTATCTCCGCCTTCGACTACAACCGCTGAAATGTTTTTAATCTGACCCGACTTTAATTCGGACTCCGACTTTAACTCCGACTCCTGCAATTACATTGGATCAAAGTAGTACAGTCATGTTATATGTATTTTAATAGTTATTAGGAAAATGTTAAGTTCTTTACAATAATATTTTCTTCTTTCTTCTTTCTTCTTTCTTTGTTTAGGATTACATCCTGTTCCTGTGCAAGAAATTGACACTTTTTTTCGTGACAAGCTGGGCACATGGCATTTTAACATAAATTAGGTACAAATATTACTAAATTTTCGAGCTCAAGGTCTTTTTGTTATAAAAAACTTTTAACGTTTATTTAAAAACCAATATTTCGGCACAAAAAGACCTTAACCTCGAAAATTTAGTAATATTTGAAATATTAAAGGTCGAACAAAATACATATTATATACATAAATTAGGTACGCTGAATCCAGTGGTGCCCGAATTTTTTTTAGATTGGCTCTGGTTTTCGAGATATACCGTTATTTCGAAAATGGAGGAGGTTGCACGACAAATGTTCGCCTAACTTAAAAACGGTTTAGTTTATTGAAATAACTAAAAAACCCGAAATTCTGCAATAAAAAGTAAATCTTTTTTATAATATGAGCAGTCGTTTTTGAAACATAACTTTTTAAAAAAAAAAAAAAATTAATTTGTTTATAAAAATTTCGAAATTTTTGTTTCTTAAAAATTCAATTAGTTTTTTGTCCTTAACATTTTCTCGAGACATACTTGCCCTTTATCTCCACTTTTTAGAAGGGCTCCCATACAAATATTGCGTTTTATGAAATTCTTAAATTAATTAAAATTTTTCGACTTTTGTGAATAAAATCAAAAGTTGGTAACAGATTTGAATCATTTATGGCTTGTTTTGTTTGCAGCTTCGTTTGTTATTTGTCTGCAAAAATTTAGAAGCCTAGCTGTAAATGTATATGAGACTGGTCCTTATTTAATTTTTAGCTCTATTTTTAAATGCAGTACCTTTTTAATGTTTAAAAATAGCAAGAAAATTATTCTGTAAAAATTTCAAGTCGATATTTTAAATATTGTATCGCTATTTTCGAAGAATTTTTATTTTTGAAAATATTAGAAAAATTTTTATGTCGAAAAATTTTGGAGTGGCAGTCGCGAGTTTTTGTGGGTACATCGATTCCGACTCCTGTTTAAGGTTTAAAACCCACAGCACTCAACTCAAAATCCACAGCCCTGGTCATAACCCTTGCATATTTTGTTTCTCCAGTTTTGTATCATCATTATTATAACTATAAGAAATTTTAGAAAAAAACAATTTTTTTAAATACTCTCTAAAATCATGTTAACATAAATATGTTATTATTTTATACAAACGAAAAAATTAAAATCAACATTAAAATAAATAAACCGGAAATTAATGATATGCACAAAGTATTTATGAGATGCAGTTTTATAATACTAACTAAAAATTATTTTAGATTACAAACTAGTTTTTGGCTTTATATGGCAAATCCATATATGGGTGCTTCCACAGAAAATGAGCCCTTATAGCTCAAAAATTAAATTATTATTTTGAATTTATTTTTCCGCTAATATTATACAAAATAAATGTATCTGTCATTTGCCGAAAGATTAACTTAATATTTCTTTATACTAACAAAAATATGCTCATTTTTTGTTACCCACACTCAAAATAAAAATCAATCCATCCGAAGCCGTATTAATAGTACGGTGAGTACGAATTTTCTTGAATCAAGTACAGAAAGATTGATTCAAGTATGCATTTTCAATCGCAAAATACCTTAATTATACACAAGAATTAAAAAATTGTTTAAATCCGAATTCGTACTTAAAATAATCCGAAAATGAGATTGATTTAAGTAAAACTAAGATTGAATCAAAGTTGAATTTATCTTAATTAAAAAAAAAACCATATTATGATTGATTTACTTACCCGTATTACACCTTTACAGAATGATTAAACACCAACATCATGCCCTATATGGTTTTTACTTTAGAAATCTTTTGTACCCATTTAACCAAAAATATAAACTAAATCAGAAGCAAGAGTTAAAATTTACTTTTCAACCCTTCCTTGTACACATGAGTCAGGCCAGACGTGTTTTCATTCTGTATAGAAAATCAAAACATGCGTAAGCCGGAGGGTTAAACACAACGAAAAGTTTAATCTTTTCTTTACTTGATTTAAGAATTTTATACTTATTTCAATAAATTAAGGGATTGATTTTTGAAAGTGATCCCATTAAGGATTGTTTTGAGTACGTTTTAGTGTTATTCGTACTTGAATTTTTGAGTACGACTCGTACTAAAATTATTCATAAAAAACATGATATATCCTGAGTGTTTTTCTTTCTGTGCATAATAAATGAATTCAAACACAAAAAAAAAATAAAAAGGCGATATTAAGTATCGCATATCTTTAGAGCCGTAACACCCATTTTCTTTAACTTTTTGCAAAAGGATCTTTTAAGCTCCGAAATTGAAAAAAGATATCAGCAGGGAAAGTGATACCACCCATAGGATGCCAATGTTAAATTTTGCATATCTTAAGAACTGTTATTTTGAGAAAGTTTAAATTTGGCTGGAGTCACTCCTATAGTAAACTTTGCCTTTGAAAATTAAGGGGGTAGGCGCAGCGGGAGCAATACTCTCCATAGGATGCATATATTATATATCGAGTAACTAATAAACTATTATATCGAGATTCTTGAAACACGGTTAAAGCCACTATGTATTATGGTAAGCTATAAATTTTAAAATAAAAATGAGCGGGGTAAACAGAGGAAGAAAAGTACCCCCATAACACGAACATATTTAATACCTATTATGTGAAGACAAAAGTATTCAAGCTTTATAGAACCTACTCTTATGATAAGCTACACCTTTTAAAATAAAAATAAACGGGGTAGGTGCAGGGGTAGCAATAAATAATATATGTATAAATGAAAAAGCTTATGTTTGCTTGTTTCCTATAGACTCCTGAGCTAAAATGTTCTGATAACGGGGCGCTTACCATGGGCTATTAATATTTTTTTAACTTTCAAGTGGGCGTGGCACCTCTAACTCAAATAATACACAACAATTTCAAAAAGTTTGTTCAACGGGAAAAATAGGCATGGCACCTCCCATACGAAAAGTTAAGTAAACATTACTATTTATTAAAAAAAAAGAACAACTGTAACAAAAACTGGCAACAAAAAAATACAGACAAACAAAAACTTAACAGAACAGAAATAATAGAATTGTTATAAACTGCAAAAACCTGCAAGCGTAAAAATGCAAGTTTTATGACGTTGACATACAATCGCCATTGTTGTTATTTTTATTTTTGTTGTTACTGTTCTGTTAAATCTTTTTTAATTTTTGCCGCTGCTATGACATTTATACAAATGTATGTATGTGTGTTAGTATGTATAAAGAACTTAACAACAAAAAATTGGAATGGAGATAACAACAGCAACAAAAAAGTGAACATCATAACTATTTGTTTGCAATGTTTTTAAAATTCATATTTAACCCTTTTATAACTAAACGGGGCCAAAGAAAAATTATGGCAAGTTCTGCGAATTAATATGAGCATCTGACAAAATAAAAGAACATACATAAGACTTCTAGTCACACGCAGACAAAATGCATTTTTAGATACGGTACCTCCAAGAGAACTCATTTTAACGAAACCATTTAAACCATATTATTGTCACCAGGCCACTGTACTATTGGTAATTTAACTCTCCATAAAGAAGCCACAGCTTTGGAACATGTTATAGTTACTAATAACAAAAAAATTTCAAGGAATTTTTATCAAACACTCTTTTTTTACCAAAAACTTGTTTCCTTTTATACACTCCATCACTAATGTTGAATGAGGGTATAATAAGTTTGGCATTCCGTGTGAAAATTTTTTTATTATACATCTAAAGCACCATAAAGTACCCAGTAAAAACTTCGCCTACAAAATAATGTGTTGAGTAATCAGAAAAACATAAGAGCACTACTTACAATTCTACTGAAAGAACCAATGAATTGTACAAGGGATGTCCCAAAAAGAACGCATTAAAAAGCAAGTCATTATTTTTTTACTTTAATACATCCAGAAAAAAGTAGTTATAGAAGTTATTATAGATGTAGTTGTAGAAGAAAGCTACTGAATAATGAGTTAAAGAAGCTATTCATTTTGAAAAAGTAGGCGAAGTTTTTACTGGGTATATATATGCTGGCTCCTTGAGTAATTCTAAGTCGATTTAGCCATGTCCGTCTGTTCAAAACACGCTTACTTTCGAAAACCTCAAAAGAAATGCACAATGTTGGTATCAAATTGCTTGTAGTTATCCTAACCAGTTTAGGATTGAAATTCCGCACAATTGGTTCAGCAGGATACGAGTTATTAGTTCAAATGTGGAACCACCATCCTAAAAAATTCATAATTTTGTTACAAGAACGAAAATAAATGATGGATGCATGGATTGATGTAGGATTTTGCACAAATTCACATTTGCACTACATGATGAGATATCAAGCTGTTACATTTCGTGAAAACCGTTCCAAAATTTTTCATAGACTCCATATAAAGCTCTCTGAAAGCAGTTTAGTACGCATTAAACCGTAATAATGCTATTGTTATAGAATTTGGTACATCAGAGTTTTGTAGGTCTAGGAATCACGTTGTCAAGTTTGGTGAATTTCGGTTCAAAATTTACCATAGGCCCATATATAGAGTCTACTCTCGGAAAACAGTTTAGTACGCCTAAAACCGTTATATATATAAAAATTGTAGTAACATTTGGTACGTCACAGTTTCATAGAACTAGAAATCACACTATCGAATTTCGTGAAGATCGGTCTAGAATTTACTATAGGCCCTATATAAACCATACTCCCGGAAAACACTTTATTACACATAAAACCGTAATAAATACTTCATAAGGCCAGAAAAAATATCGTGCGATGCAGCTTTGTGATATAGGGTCCATATTTTACCTTAAATCCCATATATAGCAGCCTTCTGAAATCCACTGTAAACGCTAAAACTTGGCTCACCGCTGTTATGAAATTTATGTTTATTAATACCAGAAATCACTCAAAAGAGTTTTGGAATGATTGAAAATTTACGATGGGGCCAATATAAATTCCACTCCTGTAAATCATTTATGTTCGTGATCGACTACTTTCTCGCATTTTTATTTCTAATTCTTTCAGTCATACCGAACGAATCGAAATAATTTTTTTTTAGTATTGTGAAACTCAAATTAATGCTTTACAACACTGAAAAAATAATTCCGATTCGAATTAGATATTAAATGGCTTTCGAATTGAGAAAGTACTCGATCACGACTGCCAGAATCAGGCCCCAGTATTATATTCGGCAGATAACAGTATGCAACAAAGAAATTAACCACAAAAATTAAATATTTTCTAAGCTAAATTGCGCTGCTGAATACGAATATGGCATTTATTTTTTTTTTCTCAAGGAGCGTTTTCGAGATTATCGCGAAAATGTGTTTTTCTGAAGTGTTCATTTGAATTGTACAAGATTTAAACTTTTGCATTGCATTCAGAGCATATCTATACTCTGTCGATCGGATACAAATTTTCTGAACTACAGGACTTTAAACTTGAAAAAATGTGATTTTTTACGTGTTTTCAAAATTTACCATTTTAAGTCGCTGATATTTAATATTTTATTTCAAACGTACAAATAATCATCACCGTACATAAAATTAAAAAATAACGACTTATTTAGTTAAAGCATTCGAATTGGAATTTTCACAAACAAAATGTTTGTGTGAAAATTAAAAGTTTTAAAGCTTTATACATTTTTCCTCAGTTTGTTTAACCGTTTGTGTGGTCTACTCAGCTCTTGATTTATATGGGGTCTTAAATAATATTTGCTTAAGACCCCATATAGTCCTTTAGTAATTCAATGTCCGTATGTCTGTCCGTCAGTTAAAATAAAGCTCACTTTCGAGCGACTTAGACTCAACAGAAGAAAATAAATTTGGTGTCAACTTGTTTCCTGTTCCCCGAAGCAGTTTGGTATTGAAATTCAGCTTATTAACGCTTGAGTAGAAAGAAAGTTATCATCCCAAATGTGGAAAAATCGTAATCAATATTTTATATTTCTGTCAGGAAAACTTATGCAAATTGGTGGAAGATTACAGCGATTTTAATTAAATTTTGAAGAATTATTTTATAAGACTAGAAATCGTAATGTTTAATTTCGTGAAGTTCAGTCTAAAATTTACCATCGGCCCTTTAAGGACCGTAACAAATAAAGCTATTTAATTAGAATTTGGTCTGTCAAAGCTTTGTAGGATTGATTTTCTACACCACAAAATTTGATGACGATAGGGTCCCTAATTTACCGTAGGTACATATAAAGCGTAATTTTGGTAAAGCTTTTAATATGCCTTCAGTCGCAGCGAAAAATAGAACTTTAAGGTCAGTTTTTTTAATGTTTGGTTGATAATTTGAAGAAGCCAAATCTTTGAATGAGGGTATTAAAGTTTCGGCACTGCTGAGAATAGCTCTTTTCTCTGTTTTAAAAAAGCTGGGTTTTGGCCAAAACGTTTTCTTTTGCCGAAAACTTGTCTTTTACTCTTAATTTATTTTATATTTTTTTGGTCTTCATCTGAGATTTTCGTTTAAAACTAGTATTTCGGCCAAAAATTTAGTTTTTGTTATGAACTTGTTTTTCTGTAAAAATTGAGTTTTTTATTGAAAACTCTTTTAGTTGTCAAAATCTCTTTTTCCGTCAAAAATTTAGTTTTTCGTCAAAAACCGGTCATTGTGTCCAAAACTCAGTTTTTCACTACCAAATCAATTTTTTGTTTAAAATTTTTTTTACATAAATTTTCATATTATACGAATATGTATTCTAAGTCAAATCCTCAAAAGCTTTTATACTTTAATAGGCTTATTCCTTCCATATTTTCCAGGAATATTTTTTATGCACTATCAGAATTTTTCGTTTGTATATTTTTGTTACGAGGCTTACTTAAGCTATCCTTTGGCTAGCAATGAAGTAAATTGTAAAGAAAATTTATACAACTATTAGATACCAGCAGAATGTAATGCATTTTCTGGCCCGCTAAGGCCTTCGTCAGCATTCTTTGTATCTTATAAATTTATAAATGTATATAATAAATGTTAATTAACATGAGAAAAAAATTCCCAGATAATTTTTTTTTTTACTTTAGAAAATTGTTATTTTCACCAAAAACTCTTTTTTTTATCTTGTTTCACTAAAGAAAAAGTAATTCTTTACCAGAAACATATTTTTTCACAAAAACCAAAAACGATTTTAACAAAAACTAGTTAGTTGTTGTGCCAAAAAAAAAAATTTGAGCTTTTGACAAAAACTCTTTTTTTAATTTCATAAATAAAATCCTGGTTTATGCTATGTTCACATTTTGGTTCTTTAACGCGTTTAAGCAAAATGTTGATCTAGCTAATCAAAGCCGTTCACATTACATTTGAGATGAATAAGATGACAGATGATTAAGAAAAAAAACACAACAAACAAATAAATATTTATTTAAAGTATTAAAAATGGATAAGTTATCAGAAGATTATTTTAATAATTTTAATGATGAAACTGTGAAAATGTATGAATTATTTAAGGAAAAAAATAAAAACGTTAAACAGAAATCGTGGCCGTTGTACACGTTCATGTTGGCCAATTCTACATTATACTCAATTTGAGGTATGTTCACTGGATTCTATGTGATAAATGAAGTGATTTAGTTGTAATCATGCCAATTTCAAGTGATTAAGAAATCACTTCAATGTATAGACAATCATCTCGATTTTGAAGTGATTAGAGCTTAATCACGTTCAAGTTGCTTAAACGCGTTTAAGAACCCAAATGTGAACATAGCATTAGCTACACAAATTTTTTTTTTTTTAAATTTTATTGTAAGAGATTTTTATTTCATTTTGATTAACTTGCACAACCTGTAATGAAAGTAAACAATTAAAGGGTTAACCACCATAAAAGCAAGTAATAAATGGAATAAAAGTTAGTGAAAGGCTGTTAGCTTGATTTTTGTACACTAGTTCTGTATATCAAAACCGGACTTTAAGCATTCTTTTTGTGCTTATTTTTCTTTTACACAATACATTTTAAATATAAAATATACAGCACTATTCTATCATTCCTTTTATTGTTTAAAACTACATTTAAAATTCTAGTCAGACGCGCCAACATATTCCATCACATAAAATTGTTCGTAGGCATGCAGCAAGCGCACTTACTACTTACTTGCATAGATACAAAAAATACCACAGTTGCATTTTTGCCATAACAAATCGTGACAAATAATATTAAAAAAAGACGAACCATCAGGAGGTAGTAAAAGTACATTTTTGCGTTTATATGTGTAGTGTTTAATATAAATTGTTTAGTCGTATGGATATAGAACAGCACAAAACATGTATAGCTATTTATGTGTCTGCACATACGCATAAACACATACGGAATATAAACATATTTAAACTAAAATATACTTTTGTACACGTTTCCACCATTTGTGCAGGTAAACATTTTGTCATAAAACTTGGCTTAATGACTTTGTTAAGCATTCTGCTTCTTTTGCCATTTCCATTTTTCAAAATATAAAAAAAAAAAAAAAAAAAAAAACGCAAATGTATATATGGTTAATTAAGTCATGATATTAAAAATACGATAACGAAACTAGAGCAAAAATCTGTTAAGGAAATTGTAGGTTTTTTAAGCCTTTTTTCCATATTTGAGGAAATTTAACATAAGCAAAATGTATGTCAGTATGCTATTCTTTTTTACAGTTTTGTTGTACGTAGTAAATACAAAAATACTTTAATTAAATAAATTTTTTTTTGTTTAGATTAAAAATTTCATTTTACAATGAGGTTAATTTAATTATGGCCAATTGAATTTAACTTAAAACATTACATTTCCATCAAAGTCACTTAGTTAATATTCATGGTAGAAAAAAAGAAGGAAATTGCAGACAATGTTTGAAAAAGGATTTTTATGTTCGACCTAAATTCTTTTTTTTTTACTTTAATGCAAAATTTGTCTGTATTTGTGTGCATTTGTATTATTGTCAACGTTATTCTTGTAGAGCAAATTGTAGACAATTTATGGTTGTGTGCCTATGCAGAACATGACAAAAATCAATTTGATTATCAAACATACTTTTTGTTGAATTTTTATTAAGTTTTTTCTTGAACTCCGAGTCTTGAAAATGAAACAGTTGGTAAAACGACGAAATATGAAGCCATTTAGAAAACTATACAGTGTAAGGGTGGAAATGCACGGTTAAAATTACCTATAATAAGTTGTAGGCCCTGTTGAATATATATACATACATATGTATACATAATACCATCAGAAACATCACCTGTCCGATGCAATGTGTCGAAGCTCGTTAAAAGGTTTTTCTTTTCGGGTAGGCTTTCGAATAACAACGCTTTAAAGATATTTGTGTATTAAATATGTTGAAACTCTACTGTAAAAACATTCTGGTAGGCAAATTTAGGGCTTCCATAGTGGAGAGTCAACAAAACGACCGGTATACCATTGCATTATCCGTGTCTTAAGGTGGTATAAATACGTCCTTTAACATAAAGTAGGCTTATACAAAATAAAACAAGTAAGAAAGTATAGTCGGTCAAGCTCGATCATGTTTTAAATTTCATTTATATTGATTTGATAGTGGGCACAAAGACCTTATTGCAGAAAGCAGCTTGTATGGGTACTATATAAAATTATGGGCCAATCCGCCCCACCTTCACCTATATACCAAATTTTATCAAATTATCTCCAAAATTGTGAGCTGTACTTTGAACACAAAGTTTACATCGATAACCAGCCAGCCCACTGGACGGACAGACATTGTTAGATCAACAGAAAGTGATTCTGATTCAATCGGTACACCTAAAGGTGGGTCTAGAACCAATTTTTTAAGGTGTTACAAGTATCAGCATAAACGTATTTTATGCTGGTTCGGGTATTGAAAATATGTGCTACCGATCTAAAAATTATTCTTAAAATACCTGTAGCCCGTTTCTGTATATCTCACATCGTTAAACTCTTCGCATGAAACGTGTGAATTGCAACAAAAATAGTGTGAAATGAAACAAAAAATGGTTTTTCTCACACAAGTGCTTCTGTATCTTTTTTTTGCGAGAATTATCTGTCATTTAAATAATTTTCCAGCAATTATTGGAAGGATGCGAGAAAAAGTGTTTCTATAACAATATTTTGCGAAAAGTTTCTTTCAAGAACTGTCAAAATAAGTCACATTTGAAATTGGTGGCGAGAAAAACAAAATGTAGATATTTTGAATTTAAAATATGTTTATATACTATTTTTTTGTAAATAAATATAAAAATAGAAGGAATTTAAATAATAAATGCATAATTTAAATGATGAAAATAAACAAAAAACAATTGTTATATTTTGTTAGTTTAAATTTTTGTTAGCCTTTTCTTGTTTTGGTTTTAATCAGTGCTGCCAGATAAATTTGTGTCAAAATCGTCGATTTCCTGCGAAAAAAATAAAAAAGATCGTCTTTTTTGTTTTAAAAATCGTGCAATTTTAAATCAATTTTAAACAAATTTGTTTCGACTTTTATTAAAAAATAATCAAACAAAAACATAGTTAAAGTTCATGGGTATTTAATAATTATTATTTAATAATTGAGATATAAATCTTTAATTTACCTATTCCTATAATCTTTTTCTTTTTTACCTGAAATAGACTTAGTAGAATACCTTGTAGTTAAAATTAAAAAAATCGGTTCATAAATAAACGGGTTAAAGACCCAGTAAAATCTTCGCCTACAAAATAATATGTTAAGTAACTAATCAGAAACACATAAAAGCACTACATACAATTCTACTAAAAAACTAATGAATTTTACAAGGGTTGTGCCAAAAAGAACAAATTCAAAAGTAAGTCATTTTTTTTATCTTAATACATCCAGAAAAAAGTAGTTATCGAAGTTCTTATGGAAGAAAGCTACTTAATAACGAGTGAAAGAAGCTATCCATTTTGAAAAAGTTTTTACTGGGAGACAAACAAATTTCTTTCTTGCCGGAATAATGGTTTTGGCACAAAAGTGTACATATAAGATAAGAATATCAAATATCAATCATATTTTGTATATGTATATAAGAAGTATTAAATGTTCAAAATAAGCCAAGTCGGTCCATTACTTTCCCTCGAAATTTTGCATTTGCCGATACATTTTTTAGCGAAGAAACAAACAATTTCGAGGACAATTTTCACAATAGGGATAAATATAAAAATTTAAGCAGCCTTGTTTCTAAAGATATCTTTTTTTCTAATAAACAAACATATAAAAATATTTACAATTATCTTATTTCGAAGACTAAGGGGCTTATAGTGTAAAACGCAACGCCAACAATTTCATTAAAAGCAAAAATAAAATCAAAAATATTTTATAAATTTGTTTTTGCTTTCGTCACTTTTTTAGAAAAAATCATCAAAACGTCACTTCGTTAATATCGGAACAAAAAATCGTCAAGATGACGATAACTCGTCAAATCTGGCAGCCCTGTTTTTATTATATTTATTTCTTTTGTTGACGTTTCGCTTTTATTTGACACTTAATTACTGGAAATATTCCAGTATAAACAGAATTTGTTGTGTCTGTTTTCGCATTCAAATACAGAAACACTTTTATCTCATAAATCGAGAAACGATGGAATTTTTTGTTTCACACTTCATGTAAGAAATTTTACGATGCTAGAAATACAGAAACGAGCTACTGGGGGCTAATTATGGCAGTCGTCATCGAATACTTTTCCAATTCAAAATCAATTTTATTTCTTATATTTTTAGTCAATCGAAATTATTTTTTCAGTGTTGTGAAAACTCAAATAAATGCTGTACAACACTGAAAAAATAATTTCAATTTGTTCAGTATCGACTGAAGACTTCGAAATAAAACTGCTTTCGAATCGAAAAAGTATTCGGTCACGACTGCCAAAATTAGCCCCCTGGACTTATTTCATTCTCTTTCGTAGCACTTATTCCCAAAAAAAGCATTTTAAACTTTTACTTTACTTGTGCTTTTGTCAGTCTGTCAATCAATCAGTCATCACGTAGAAACTAAATATGATTCTTGCCTTTTTTCCATAAATAAAACTTACTTTCTTCACTGTTTGCCCAGATTCATAATTTCCATCATAAATTTCTCCAAGTATATTTTATTTTCGTTAATAATGATAGACACAAGAAAATTCAAAATTTCAAATCAAATAATACTACTCTCACTCGTACCAATAATTATATTTGTACAAGCATATAACTATAAATATATGCATATAGCATATATGCATGTAAGTATGTTTATGCATATTGGTCACGTTGTGTAGCAAGTAGCAAGGAGAATATATGTTTGTAGATAAAATAATTTGTTTCTCTCTCAGATTTGTTTTCGTCTTTTTTTTAAAATAATTTTTTAAGCCAACAGCCAATTTATACAGTACGTATTTCTATTTGTCTATAAATGTATGTCATTGTTGATGCACTAGACTACAGAAACATTATTGACTTTTTGTCTTTATGCATTTATGGTCATCAGAAGCCAACCATCAACGCTATTAGCCATTTCAACAATTGTGTTTATAGTTTACACATATGTCCATGTATTCAAACATACATACATCTTTATATATGCCCATGTGTTTGGAGCACAGTTCAACTAGTGGCCATAAAATAAACTCTCTATCATCATAAATATATATATATATATATATATGTTTGTATATACTTACATTCATTAGAGTTTTATACAAAATTTGTATGAATAGTATATGATTTCTATGTCTCTACTGCCTGAACTCAGATTATGCATGCCTGCGTGAAGGCATATTATTCATGCCGACTTGCTGGATGGTTGGCTGGTTTACTGGAATCACTTCCATACTTTTGCTGTTATTTGATGATGTCAAAATTAAAAAAAAAGGATTATAAAAATGTTGTCTATAAAATCAGAAATTGCTTTAATCTTTTTGGTAACTCTATCATAATGTATTTTACACAATTTCTATTTAAACGTGTATCGAATTCTGTTATATTTGCGAGGGTGCTGAGATAAGTTGTACTTTTATGTAGAGAATAATAAAATAAGATTTTATGTAGGCTGGGAGGCATGCTGAACCAAATAAAATGCATTAAAAATTGATATTGTATATCAAAGCATTGAAAACGATTCTTTAGTTGGTGTTTTAATTTAGTTTTAAGTTTTTTCGGAAGCTTATTGCAACAACAAAATTATAAAGAAGTGCAAACAAGTAAGAAAATTTTAAAAAGATGTGTTTTAAAACACTGATGTAAAAGTCGCATCCGCAAGTCTCCGCTGCTAATTTTTGAAACAGTTTTAGTCTATAATATTTATATTAATATTCCACAAAAATTTCAGGGCTACTCGGGTATACTTTTTTGTATCTCTTGAGGATTAAAAAAGTTGCCAAGGCATGATTTTTTCTGTATTAACACTTCTAAGCTGAAATAGCAAATATATAAAAAAAACCGTTTTAATTAGTTTATATAACACTTTTTTAACTCAAAATAAAGTTACTTAATCCAAAAACTCCCAGCATTACTGACTCAATTCAACAACAAGTTTGATATAAAAATCAATAAATATTTAAAACCCAATTATTTCTTATTGTTTAAAGTAGGGATGTAACGATACTCAAGAAGAAATATCGCCCATACCGATACGAATATAAAATTAAAATTTTAAAGTAAAGTTAACAAAACTCAAGTAAGAAAACAGTAGAAAAGATTATTAACATTTAAAATAGATTTTAATAAGATTTTAAAAACAACGAAATGAATTTAAATTAGGGTTTCTAAGTTCCCGGACTTTTTCTATTCCCGGGAAACAAAATAAAAAAAATCTCATTCCCGGGAATCCCGGGATTTTTAGAATAAAACAATGATTTCATTAACTGAGTTCAATACACAGGTTTTTACTTTTTTAAAAGAATATACATACGTACTATACAACAGTCTAAACAAATTAATTCATTAAAACCACAGGAAACCAAAACAAAACCAAATAAATTGTAACATTCATATTTACATACATATTATATATGTATGCAGCAACTTGGTAAAATTAATTTTCTTTTAAGAAAAAACATTTAAGTATAATTAAAGCTTTCAAAAGCTCATCACAAATTCTATTTCTAATCTATAGTAAGAAGCGCATCATACAAAGATTTTAAATTTGTTGGCCCGTGACTTCATAGATGTCAAATTCTTTTTTAAAATATTTTCAGGCTTTTGGATTTTCTTTACATTTATTTTTTAGAATTTGATATAGCCTTTTCAAGGTGTTCTTTAAAAATAGTAGATGGTTCATTTGGTGTAAGTGATTGTGTATCGTGTACATTTTCATTTTCTACTTAAATAAGCTTTTTAGACATTTCATCAGCAATTAAAGAGACCGTTGATTTATTGGCGTAGGAAAAATAGTCCGATTTGTAGGTGGTTTTTAGTAATTTTAATAAAGAATATATTTTTATTGCTCGTTTTTTGATTTTAACGATGCTAACAAAAAAAAATTTCAAAAAATTAAATTTTAAATTCCCGAAAATTCCCTAAAAAAAATTTTCCGGGATTAATTTTAAAATAGTGTCCCGGGATTCCCGGGAATTCTTTCCCGCGTAGAAACTCTAATTTAAATTCATGGTAAAATTAATTTATTTTGAAAACAAAAAAAAAACAGTGTTAAACATTATTTATATTCAAAATTAATATTAATAAGATTTTTGTTTAATAATTTTTCAACTCCGTTTGGAGCAGACCTGCAGTAAAAAATTGTCTCTCAGTTGTGACTGAACATATTTTACAACTTAAGTATTTCTGCGCCATGGGTATTAAGTTTTGAGTATAACATTTTTTTCCGCCAGTAAACAAGCGGATCTGCGTCTCTAGAACAATTACAAAATCTGAATATCTGGAATTCTTCTTTAGCTAAGCCACAGCGTAGGAACGACAGAGGATCATCCTTCTTTAAATTATCTTTTAAGATTTTTACAAACGCTCTAAAGGTCAGTTTTTGTACTAGGTTTAGGGTTGACCGGGTTTTCACCAACTTTTAGAATGCAGAGTTATGTTAAGTAGCTCAATAAAACCTTTTTTCGATCTATTGTCTTTCAAATTTTCTAGTTTTGTATCGAAGGTAAAGAATTGTAGATAAACAATAGATTTCATTATTCTTTTAACACTAAAATCTTTCATTCATTGCGTTAATCGCCAATTTTCTGGACTCTAAACTATTCTTGCATCACAGTTTATTCATTAATAGTATTTTCTAATAATGTTCGAAGACCGTTAACTAGCGAAATAGTGTCACAAAATGTAGCAGTGACTTCGCTTATGTGTTTTGTGGTCTCTTCGAAGTAACCCAAAAGTTGTAGCGAAGTGATTTTTATTTTCACAAAAATCATAAAAAATTAGCAGAACATTCTGCTGCAGGTTTACACCAAGCGTTCAATGCATTAATGCATCAGTCCAAAAAGTCGTAGTGTAAAATTGTATTGGCAAGTTACACAGCAAACGCGTAAAATGCATATACGAATCGAAAGCATGAAGTATGATTACTTTCTACTTTGGCATGCGTCTCGAAAAAAAGGTCAAAAAAGAAACATACACATAAAATGAGTGGTGTGAATCGACCTCCAGCTTAAGAATTAACAGAAACAATTTATTATTCTGTTTGATTTGTTGCTCTTATTTGTGATGCAAAAAATAAGCATTGAAAATTAAATAGCTTGTTCAAAAAAACTATAAAAAAAAGTATCGGAGTATCGACAGTAAAATATAACCTATACCGATATATCGGTATTCGTTATATCCCTAGTTTTAAGAGTCATATTGTTCGAACCATATAACTTATTGATAATTAAATGTTATGTGTAGGTATACTGATTGTTCCAATTTGATGCTGCGTTTAAGTTTTTTTAAATTCAATAATTGTTCCTTTTTTTTTTTTTTGCTGCTAAGTTGGTCTTATTTCCCAGTATGCGAAGGTTTGATTTCAAAAATCCAGTCTTATCACAAACCTCAAACGTTTGAAAAAATTTTTAAAAACATTAAATTCTCAACAAAAAGGGAGAAATTTTTTCCAAATTAAGAAATTCATTTATTCTCAACTTATCTTTAAATGTTGTTCTCAAATATTTTTCAACTGTGCATTGCAATCAGTGTTCGAAAATTAACAGAACATTACTTAGCGTACGACTCACACACCCAGCAACGATATCTATTTTTTGGTGTTTGTGTATACAATTACAAGCCTTACTACTGTTCGTACCTATTTTCAAGAAAGTTACGAACAATTTATAGTGCTCTATTCTTCGTTAAAAATCAAGCAATTGTAGTGATACTGTAGAAAAACATTATATTTTAATGTTCTATACTGTTTCTTTTTTTACATTGATAAAGAAATAAACAAACAAACAATAAAATTTAAGCAACGAACGCAGCACGAAAAGTTTCTGTGTGTTTTGTGTATATGTTTTGTTTGTGTAAAATTATTTTTCTGGCTTTTTGTTTTTTTTTTTTTCGTATATGTATTTTGTTTTTGTAAAAATTTTTTGTTTTCTTTACCAGCCAAAAGGGTGCTAAGCATAACTGAAACGATCGAACATTATTGTGCTGAACCGAGCACAACGAAGTTTGTGGTTAAAAAAAAAAAACAAAACGCAATTTAATGTTCCCTTATTTTTGTTGAGTTGGATAAGTAAAGTATTATTTTTGTGTTTGAAGTTCACAAATAGAGAAATGTTATTTTTTATGAATTACTACTCAATCACTATTAGAGTTTGTGTTTTAGTACATATCTACCGAACCGAACACTAAAAAACGACATTGTTGCCTGTATTCATTAAAATATTTTAAATTAATTAAAGGCTTACAAAACAAATTGTGTATAAAAATTTGACTTAAAAAAAACGTTTGTTTTAAACATTTAGACAAACTTACAAACTTAACAAATGTTTTTGCTTTGCTTCTAAGGCTTCTCTTACACTCATAAAATTATTACAGTAACTGATTGTGGGTTATTAAATTCGTTTTCCGTACTGTTAAAATTGAATAAAAATATAGTTATTTTACGATAAATTTTAATTTAAAAAATTTATGTTTGTTATTCAAAATACAAACTACCAAAAATAATGTTTTTTCGTATTTATTTTGTTATGTAGTTTGATTTTTGTCGGTTAAAATATATTTTTTTTAAAGTAAAAACTATTCAATTTTAAGGAATATGCTGTTTAAGGCCGTTACACACTATCCCACAAAGTCTTAAGTATTTTTCGAAAAATTCTTCCTTGATCTAATTATTGTTTAAAAATTTTCAAAAAACAATTACAGCTTATCATGACAGTGTTGCATAACACGTAACTACGTAAAACTTGTGTAATAGTGTAATAGAGCTATTAAAAAATAAAATATTATCAAAAAGTAATATCAATTTTTGGGAAATTTGAAATTAAATAAATAAAATATTTAAAAATTATTTGTTTTAAATGAAATGTAAATGATCCGTTTTTTAAATGAATTTTAAGTTGTTTAAACATAATATTTTGAGTGTAGATTTATCCAATTTCTTTTTTAAACTTTTGCTAAGACAACGATAAACTTGTAGTTAAGTTTGGACGTACCGTTTACTTAAATAAATATTTATAAGAATTTGGGCATATTTAGGAAAATTCTCTTTAAAACTACCAAACAACAAATTTTTTTTGTATAACCCCAAGCGAAGACGCTTTTATCCTGCAAAAATAAATATTAATATAAAATACCCTTCATTTTCGGTTGCTTAATCGTTTCAATATAAGAATTGATTTACTGTAGATTGCATCCGTATTTGCTTTAGTTTTGACTATGGAATGTTTTAGATCGGTAGAAGTTGATAATCAGCATAATCAAAGTTCAATTAACATCTACAACTGTACAAAACTGAAATTATTATTTGACAGAATAAAAAATAGTCCTAATAAGATAAATAATAAAATTAGTTTAAGCAACTTTATAAAATATTTGAATAGCGGATACGGATCCAATTTCAACAAAAATTTGTTTTTCTTTTCACTTAATAACTTCAATTGAAAAAAAATATTTAAAAATCTCTTATTTGTTAAATAAAACAGTGAAATTTTCAAACGTCTAGAACAAAAATTTTACATTCTATTCTAATGATATTTAAAAACGGCTAGATTTCCCAATAACCGTTAAGACGAGAATGTTCCAGCAATTGGCACTTAAACCGCTAGAATCGCGGGAAAATCGTCAAATTGGCAATAGTGCTTCTTACTGAAAGTGATAAACTTTTAAGTCAGGAGTAGTACTGATTAAGATATGCTATAATTATAGTTTGAAGTATAAAAAAAGGAATATTTAATGTACTTTAAACACTGGATTGTTTTAAATGTCTTTTCGATTTTGCTTGCACTCGCTTTCAGGAACATGGCTGAATATTTGACGCAAGAACATTTGTGATTATAATCTAGATTTAGAAGGATATAATTAATTAATAAATAATGAGTTTCCAAAAGCAACAAGTTATTTACATTAAAATGTACGCTTTCTACTCTCAACACAACCATCGTTCTTCTGTGTATCTATGTATGTATTTGTAAACATGGTAAAATTGAATTTTATTTCTACCTACATTCAAATAATTTTTATTCTTTTTTTTTTTTATTTTTGAAAACACATTATGATTAAATCTATGTAAATGCAACATGCATATTACATATTTTTGAGCATATTTTGGTCAAATATACATTTTAATATGCAAATGTTTGTGTTTCTCATATTTATATTGAATATTTTTTTTTTTTTTTTGGAAAGTTCAACAATTTAACTTTTACTCTTAGCACAAATTTATATATTAAACCCAATAAATGCATTTGCTTTTTCCAAATTGCTAAAATTGTTTTTTATTTGTTAACATCGTACATTTTAAATACATATGTATAATAAAAAAAAGTTGAATACTAAATTTTTTTGGTATTTGATTTTGACCAAACTAAAAATGTATATATTAACAAAAACAGATATGAAAACCTGTAGATATAATCGCATACAAAAATATTGCGATTTTTAATGATTTTTTTAAGCCTAAAGGTGAAAGTCTACAGTAAATTATTAAGTTAATAATATTTGAATTAAAAATTACTTTTTGGATTGCCGTTTTTAATTTGACACATATAAATATTTATTTATTTAGGTTTTTTATTTTAGTAATTTTAAAGATAATCTGCTATTTGGCTAAAAATAATTGAGGTTTGTTAGTTTCAAGGATTTGTTTTTTGTGTATAAAATAATTCAAATTAAATGATTAAATGATGTGGATATTAAATAAAATATACTTCTAAATATTTTTTTTATAGATATTTAGGGCTGAATGTTAAAGATGTTAATGTTTGGTAAACAATATAAATTAAAGTATCCTCATCAGCGATGGCACTGCAACCAAGTTAGGTCTATTGTACCTACTCCCGTTTAGTTGGCCAAAGGACGCTCTGCTTCCCATAGGATAATCGTTAGGTCTATTTCTGTTGTTGCACTGGCTAGGGACGCACTAATTATGCCATGCACGTTAACATTCGCATAGAAAATAACATTTAAAACAAAAAAAAAAACAATTTCTTAAATTTGTTTTTGTTTAAAATGTTACTTTCTATGCGAACGTTAACCAGTCCCTTGTCATGAACTAAAAATTAAGGATCTTGTTTTTTCAGTTGATCTAAATACTCTTAATACTTTGAGAACCACTTATATTTACTGAAACTTCTATTCAAATGTGGAGAAACTACAGTAATTTTTTTCCCCCACAACAATAGGTTCTACGCACCGAAACGACTCGGAGTTTAACGAACACCGAGCAAGGAGCCAGCAACATCTGGGGCCTAATTCTGGCAGTCGTGATCGAGTACTTTCTTGATTCGAATGCAATTTCGGTCTATACTGAACGAATCGCAATTATTTTTCAGTATTGTGAAACTCAAATTAATGCTTTATAATACTAAAAAAATAATTCAGATTCGTTCAGTATTGACTTAAATAATTCGATATTAAACTGCTTTAGAATCGAGAAAGTACTCGATCTCGACTGCCGGAATCAGGCCCCTGTTCTTTAGGTCTCGCTGCTACAGCGACAACAACAATAATTAAAAAAAAAAATCCTGAAAATCTTCATCGATTTTAATTTTTCTTGATTTCGCATTCCAGAACATTGTTTTCATGAGCACTAGATTTTTAACAGCCAATCCGACGATGTCACGCGTTAACATTCGCATAGAAAATAACATTAAAAACAAAAACAATTTCTAAAATTTATTTTTGTTTTAAATGTTATTTTCTTTGCGAACGTTAACGTGTGACATCGTGGTACTCGCTGTAAATGTAAAGATTGTTTTTTTTTAAGCCAGATAGAACTTGCAATTAAGAAAAAATAAAAGTTGTTACAGAACTGTCATACTGCGATTAATTTTGAAATTTATCATCCACTGACATATAATAACGAATTGATTAAAGTGTAAACAAGCTACCAAAATAGAAAAAATTTCTTTAAAAATCAGTCGTCAATTATTGCAACTTATAGACGTCCTTGTGGCTTTGTTAATAAACAAAATTGCCGCATATGAAGTGAGACTAAAGGGGCATATACACGACTACAGCATGTAACCGCAATCAAATGTTGGTGGCAGTGGTTTGGTCGTATATGGGCATTTTGTATGATTGTTCGCTTTGCTTTAGGAATGTCAAAGAGAGTTTGATATTTTGATGCTGTTACAAGTTTGTGGTATTGTTTATGGTGCAAGTAGCTTGGTTGAGGAAATTGTTCAAAAAATAAACTTTAGGTTTATATGCATTACAAAAACATTCTTTGTTTTATAGCAACATTGTACTTTTCATACAGCCTTCTATGAAAAAATACGAATTTTCTTTAATTACTATTTTTAAAATCCACAATAAAACATCGTTTTTGAAGAAATTGAAATTCCACCAGTATGATTGCATGGTATGTGTTTCGAGGACGATTCAGCGTCACTTGTTTCAACGAGTATTCTAGAGTATTGTATTCCCTGCTTAATGCACAACAGACTTTATTACGACCAGGAAAAAATACCACGCTTAAATAGCTGTCTAGTATTTTTGGCATTTAGGAAGCAAAAAATTTCTGACTTTAAGTTTGATGCATAAGAACAATATAAGTATTATCTGCTATAGTAGTACTGCTACTCCCAGACATTATTGTCTGTTTTATTTAATATTCCTGTACGGCATTAATTCTAAGATTTTGAATTCTTTGCCTCTTATATATCGTTATGCTAGGGTGACGTCAAAATTGCTATATTTATTTGAAGTGACAGCTTAGAAAACTTTCATTTTTTCAAAGCTCTTATAATTAGAGTTAAGAAATACTACAATTATAAGTTGAAAAAATATATGTAATACTTCAATTATAAGAGCTTTGAAATAATGAGAGTTTTCTACACTGTCACCTCAAGTATTTATAGCAATTTTGGCGCACCCTAGCATAACGATAGATGAGTGGCAAGTAATTCAAAATCTTGCAATTAATGCTTATCGAAACTTCAAATTTAACAGAAAATAATTTTAAATGTTATACTGTATACCGCAAGCTAAATGCCTCAACTTTTCACCCTAAAGCCAATCTTATTTGGTTCTTATTGACGTTTAGATAGGCAAAATCAAATTTGTTGCGCTGAATATAATCCAAGGATGTAGCAATTGGTTTCAATACTACTATGAATTCTTTTTAGAAAGTGTTTGTCATAGTATATACTAGAGTATCCAATTATTCGACTTTTGACTTTGTTCGAGTAAGATATTATTCGATTTTTGATTTGATTATATATTTTTGTTTTATCTGAAAGAGAGACACGTTTGCTATTTTAAATAGTTATTACATTAGGCATTGACTAATTACTTTTTTCCTGGCTTCAGCGCCATCACATTATCTTCAGATATGTTCCTCGCCGCAAATTATTTTTGACCCTGAGAGTTTTAAACCAATTTATTATTTTTTAAAATGCAGTGAAATTGTAATCAATTGAGATACTCCGTTAAATTTTTTTAAAAATCTCCGCAGTTTTTCCTGATTTTAATAGAAGTTCTGGTAAATATAAGAATTCAATGTATACTTTATAAAAGGAATTTTTTTATAAACTATTAAAACAGGATCTTTTTCAAATTTTTTAATTCCAATTACACACGTATATATTCGGTTTCCAGAATATGGCTGATAACTCATACATATTTTTTTGTAGTCCCCTTTTAATTTCCTTTATTTTAAAACTCTACTCTATAGGTTTGGTTTATTTTACCCAGTAAAAACTTCGCTTACTTTTTCAAAATGAGTAGCTTCTTTAAATCGTTATTTAGTAGCTTTCTTCTATAACTACATTTATAACAACTTCTACAACTACTTTTTTCTGTATGTAGGTAAAAACATAATGACTTACTTTTGAATGCATTTATTTTGGGACATCCCCATGTAAAATTCATTAGTTCTTTCAGTAGAATTGTAAGTAGTGCTCTTATGTTTTTCTGATAACTCAACACATTATTTTGTAGGTGAAGTATTTCACGACGAAAATCAGACACTTCATTTTCAAACAAGGACACTTAGGTTTTTAAGACGGATCTAACGATATGGCAAATTCAACAACCAGCTGATTGGAAGATACGAAGTAATATAAAAATTGACAGTCGCGTAATATTAGGTAACCTATAATCTAACAGTACATGGTTTAAACATTTATAGCTGCTGATAATTTTTTTACGAATTTGACGTTTATAGTCAGCTTATAAAAAACTGCAGTCAAAGTAGACAATCAGCCATTTCTTCCACTTCTTAATTTGTCATTGGCCAAAAAACTTTTGCTTTTACTTCTGATTTATTAAATGTAAACAGTCGCTATCAAACCAACTTAAAAAGCGAAAAGTTGTACAAAAATTTTAATTTTTTATTCGAAAGTTTTTGGTTTCGACTGCAGTTTTTGAAACCCCCTCAAATCTAAAAATGGACTAAAATATGTTTAAAAGTATGAGTAATAAAATAAATAAATAAAAGGTAAAAACATGTAATTAAGTTTTAAAAATCTTAATACAATATTTTTTCGTTAAAAAAGTTGAACTTTCAAAAAAATAATTTTATCGATTAATTGGCATTAATTGTTGGAGTCATTCGTTATTTGAAATTGGCTGATTTATTTATTTGATCAAATAATGGCGGAAAAATTCCTCGATTAATCGAGTGTTGTTGTGTTGTTCTTCCCTTAAATATCAAATAATTCATTAAATTTGCATTTATGTTTTAAAAGCTGTAGTAAAGTATCATAATGAAAGTTATATATTGTGGGAAATTGACATAATGTCTTAGGCAGTCTATTTTAACATCGCCCGATTTTGGTCTTTTGAAAATATTCCATAAAAAAGTACACTTATGTACGTGGATTTTTTATGAATTATTATGAGTGAATTATTTCGTATTTGACATACATGTCTACAACTAACAAGTCAGGTGTGGCAGATGAAATACTTGAATTCGAAGGCCACAAGGTTAAATAAAAATTCCCGTTTGCAAATTTCTTGAGCCTTTTGTTCACTTATTGTACATATTTAAAAAAAAACAAGCGACATAACCAAACTTTTTTGATATTTCCCTTAATTTATTACTAAACAGTCGCAAACGTATTTTAAATTCGCCAACCATGATCAGGGTAATTGAGTCTGTTTTGATTCCAACATAATACTGATTCGATCAACTCTCCCCAAGATTTGTGCTTAGAAAAGAAGGAAAAGTCAAAAAATTTTACTGTGGTTTATTTATGCAAAATCATCTTTAACATTTGCTACCTCATCTTAAATTAAAACTTTATATGGACACTGGGATGGAAACTAATTAACTGACTAAAAAACAAGTTCGTTGAGTGCAAAAAGTCACAAATGTTATTTTGTCACTACCTGAATAAAAACACATTTTTGCATCCTTTCAGACTCATCTGTTTTTTAAGAATCACAAATTTTTTTTTTTTTTTTTTGGTTTGAAAAATCATTAATCTACGAACCATTTCATTTTCTTCAACCATATTTTAAATTATTTGTTAATTTATTTATACCATTTTCTCTATTTTTTTAAACAAAAATTGACAAAAAAAAAGGGTCACCTACATGCTTCTTCCCAAACAAAAAGTTATTATGGCAAAATTATAATTGCTATTTGGTATTTGCTCAATTTCTCTACCAAACAAAAAGTGAAATAAAGTTAAGTTATAACCCTTTAAGACATAATGTTGTAAATTTCTCAAATCTTTCAAACATTAAATACTAACGCATCGCACCAGTCTTTTAATTTCGTGGCAAATAGAATTCTTACCACGATAAATAGCAGGCTGGCTGGATGGCTGGGAGTGTCATTTTAAGGCTTCCTGCTTAGCCTACAACCAAACACTTGCTCTTTTGCTATTTATAAATGAAAAATTGTGCTTTCAAGGGGAAATAAAATTCCTGAAGGATTACAAAGATTATACAATGAAAAAGAGTTATATAAAAGAGTTCCGTTTACGAAAGCTACAAAAAAAACTCAATAACTTTTTACAATAAATTATATATTTTTTTTTTTTTTTTGTTGTTATATAAAAGTTTTCTTTTTGGGTACTTGTTTTTAGAGAATTAGAAAATGTGTTTTTTTTTTGTTTTTTTTTTTTGCATAGACCGACAAGTAAATTTGGTACAGAAATTAAAAAATCCCCAGACTTGACGAAAACGAAAACAAAAAACAATTTTTTGTAATTTAAAATTTATTAATCCCCTTTTTCAAGTTCACAAATTTTCATAATGTTCCTTATGCTACTTCCTTTCTTTTTTATTACACAATCTAAATTAAACAATTGTAAATTGTTTGGTTTCGAACAATAACTATACCCTACACCATTATAATTGGGGAGGGTATAGCAGTCGTGATTAGAAAAAAAAGTAAAGTGTTAAAATGAAAATCAAAGAAAGCTGAAGTTAAAATTTTGTATTCCGTTGTGTTGTTTATTATTTGGCATACTTAAAAGTTTGATCTTTATTTTAAAATTAATGAGTAGAAAATTGTTGAAGGCACTTATTGGCATCAAAAATAATTATTTTCTAAATATGGCTTGTACCGAGACAATTTTGCATGATTCTAGTCCAAGACAAAAATTCTAAATATATGTGTGGCTTGGTTTAAGCAAAATGTTTCTTTATTAAAAAAAAATTTACGTAGTACGAACAAAAGTTAAAATCAAGAATTTATTTTGGATTTTCTTGTTTTAAGAAATGAAATTAATTACTTTAGAAAATAAACTTCTTTCTTACTATGGTTAATTTAACAATATTATTGTCAGCGGCACCTATATTATGGCTAAATAAGTTCTACATCCAGCCTCTAAACTTGTTATAATAAATATAACCATAATTTGTTTACCACTAATAATTGTTTGATTTGAAATTAACAATGGCTGAGGCTGAAAAACAACCATGCTATTATAATTGCCAAACATATTTTTGTTATTATCAACAATAGCATGTTCGGAGCCAACTGTAATATCGTTGTGGCTTCCTGATAGAATAATAAATTTAACCATATTATGTTTGTGGGTGACAATACTATGGTTAAATTAACCATAATATATTTTAAATTTATCCTTAACCATATTGAAAATGGTTTCTTATTTTGAAAATATGTCTGCGAATATTCTGAAATTGGATACCATATGTTCGGATTTGACCGGCTGTACTTTCTCACTTGTTTTTAGTTTATTATTTATTTCATTTTTAGTATCTTAACCCTTTTAATGTTTGTGTGAGTGTATTTGTCACTGTTGTTGTCAGTGACGATGTAAAAGTTATTGAAACTAATTAAAAGGGTTGTTAATGTTATTCCCTTTTTGTGACAATTTTGTATTTATACTTAAAAAAGGTTTAAAAAAATTGGTTTTTTTAAGTGGCTTAAATTTAAAGGCAGCAATTAAATTTTATTATTAATAAAATAAATTACATCGTTAGTGGTCAAAAACAAAATTATTAACACTTTTGGTTGAAAATCTAGGTAATAAGCTGTCTATAAGGCTGGGTTCTTGAGATCTCTGTTAAACTAGGCTTTGTTACTCTGAAAACAGATTTTTGCCGCCGTTTGTATACAACATTTTGGCGGATCAATTAAGTTTTGCTTTTATTATGAATAATAATAAAAAAATATTATTTTCCAGAAAAATTCGAGTTAAAATAAGCTTAAACTTAAGCCACATCTCAAAAACCCGGAGTAAGTGTAGAATACAGTAATAATTGAAGTTCCTTGTAATGTTTGCCTCTAAATTTTTGTAATTTTATAGCTGAATTTGAAAATAAGAAATAATGCTTTAACGCAAATTGGCTGCATAACAAAATAAAAGTTTCGAATAAAAATGACATCTCCGTTTATTTATTGCTTTAGATATTTGTGTCCATATTATTTTTTTTAAATAGCTTAATGCAGTCATAATCTTGAGTTTTATAACTAAAGTAAACTTTAACGAGCATTGTTAATACACTTTAAATTTATTAGCTGAATATAATCATTATTTTGATTTCTTTTATTTTTTATTTCGATATTGTTAATTAAGCTGGCTAAATTTGCTTTAATTTTTATTTAGCAAGTGTTATAAATACAATTGCAAATTTTATCCAAACTGAATTAACCGGAGAATAGTAAATTAAAACTTCAGTATGTTATAGTGAACAGACCAGAATCTCTGGCGGGAATCGAACCCGCAACTCTTGCACTCTCGTTCGCTACCAACTAAACTACAGGGGCACCCAAGATAGATCAAGGTCATAATTTAAGGAAATTATTCCTATCATTTATACACTCTTCTCCACTCATGTAATGAGTTTGTTGAAATTTGCTTTAAAGCGATATTTTATATGCAAAGCATAATGTTTCTACATAATATCAATACTTTTCTGCCAATAATTTAAACATTAATTTTGCTACCTGAATAATTTATTTTGCAAATAAAAATTTTCATCTTTTTGTTATTCAGACAAAATTGAATTGTTGCTGCTCTACTTAATATTTCAGTATTAAATTTCAAAAAGGAATTTAAAAACTCCTCAACGTATGATAATTTAATACGTTAATTATTATGTGAAATTCTTAATCTTAGTTCTCAACTTATTTAGTTTTCAAATTGCTTATACACAATCTTTATCTTAATGTTTCTACAAATTTAATATGTTACACAAACTATTAAACCAAAATCTTGGCAGCAACAACAAAACAAAAAACAAACTATTAAATTACTTAAATATTGCAACATCACAGGTGGTTAAAGACTTTGATTTGTTGTGAGCAAAACCATTATTTAAGATATTAGTTTTCCTCGTTTGTCTTCTTAATAATAAAAGCTTAACAAAAGTTTAAATTACCTTATTAACACTTTAATTCATTTTAGTATGGCACACATATATTCATTACTTCTATGGTAGTAAATATATAACAAAATTTAGTACAAATTCTACCATTTTTAGAGATGCAATGGATTGAAGTGGTTTCAAATTCTCACCACAATCAACAAACGATGCATACCTACAAACAAGTTCTCTTCATCATAAATTTTATATGAATGACACAATCATCAACTCAATGTTGACACACATAGTTAGTTTTTATAATAGAAACAGCAACAATAGCAATTAATATGCATTTTTAATATTTGCATTTCAGAAAATCTTTATTATTATTTTCCATAAATAAATGTTTATATTTAAATATTTAGTTTTCATAAAGCTCCCTATTTTATCTGAAACATATACATATTAGCAACTTCAAACAAACACAAAATACAGCCAAGTATATAATATACACACATATACAAACATTAATGGTTTGTATGTGTCATAGACATGACTTTAAATAACACAAATACTGGCTTTTTGGATGCATTTTCATGTCACTTCTCTTAGAAAAGTGAATGCGGTTAAAAGCAGTATGGAGAAAAAAAAACTTTAAACTGGTATTACTGGTATGGGTGGGTTACCACCATCAAACGACCATAATGACAATGACTATAACAATCATCTAGATACATACAAACAACAATAATAATACAGTACGTGTGCACACTGTTCATAGACATTTGTATCTAAAAGTATTTTTCTCTGGATTTTATATTGCATAGTCTATCATGTCAGTCAAACTTTTTTTTTCTTAGTTTGCAATACAACTGCTTGGCAACAAAATGTATTGAGTTTCATATAAAAATTAAATTTAATTTAATTAATGCTTTTCCATAAATCTCTTTAAGACTTTTATACAATTAAGTAGATTTCTCTTTCATTTATAGCAATTGAAAATAAAGATTTTGCAAAAAAAAAAAAAAACATAAAAAGAATTAAATTTTAAATAGTTTAGATCATAGAATTAATCAAAGTAAAAAAAAAAATTATTTAGAAAATAACAGTTGGAATAAACCTGTTAAACACGAATCCTTTTATTTATAATTTGCTTGGAAAAAAAAATTAATAAAATTTTAAACAAGATGATTTTGATTACTATAAAATAAGTTCGGGCCAATTTAATATTATTACCATCATAAAAAGAAGGTTTATTGGCACAAATACCCTTTTAAGGAAAGAAGCTAGGGGCTATGTGCAATTATGCACCGATTCGTCCCATGGGCAATTGGCTTGGTCCTTGTGCCAGTTAGAACCCCTATGTACCAAATTTCATCAAATAATCTCCAAAATTGCTGTACTCGAACATCGTAAGCTCGACTCAGAAAGTGCAAGAAAACATTATTTTGTCATTATTTCTCGAATTTTATTTTTCGCAACAAAATAAAGGATACAACTTATAATAACCACATTAAGGGTGAATTTATCCCCAGAGTCCGTGCCCAACTCTTATTTGCCAAATCAAAATAGTTCGATTATATTTTATTCAATTAAAAATTTATCTGTTTCTAAGCAAAAAAAAAAAATCAATTGCAAACAGTAAATTTTTTTTCTACGAAATAAATAAAAATCATGAAATAACGTTTATTTTCAAAAGAATAAATATAATTAAAAAAAAAAATATTTTTTTTTTCTAACCATAAAAAAAAACTTAAGAAATAATTTTTATTTCTGAGGAACAAATAAAATTCAGGAAATAACTTTTATTTTCTAAGCAAAAAATAAAACTCAAAAATTATTATTATTTTCTTCCTAAATGCTCAGTTAGTCTTTACTTTCTGTTCTGTTACGAATCAGCTGATTTGTTTTTGTTATTTAAAAACCTGGGAAATTGATCAGTTTTTCTGTTCTGTTGCCGTTCAGTTTCTTAAAATCAAAAACTTGTTAAGTTATTGTAAATGACAGCAAAATAAATAATAAAAAATACATTTTTATATTGAAATAAACTATTTTTTGATTTTAAGAATTCATAAAATTTAATTTCTTCAAATTTATGTGCATTAAAGTTATTGAAATAAAACAATGGACGGTGCAAAACTAATAAATTTGTCATAGATGGCTGATAAGTTGCTACAGAAAAAGTAACTATTACAATTTCGTAACAGAACGGCACGGAACAGAACTGAAGCAGAAAGTAAAGACTAACTGAGCCTTAAGAATAAATAAAATTCAGAAAATAATTGATAAAGTTGAGTTCTTTAATAAACCTTGAAAAAATTAAAATTTAAGGCATCTAAAGGTAGTCTTAATACAAAGGATTATCTTGTTGTATTCCTTACTCCCCGTCAATAACAGACATGATTTGCTGTTATAACATGTTGTTATAAAGGCTTTATTAAACATATGTATTAACAACCGTGTTATAACATGAGAAAACCTCTAACATCATGAACATACTTAACACTAACATCGTATTATGCACGTGGCACTACTCTTTTAGTGTGATATTTTTAGCATAAATTTTAAAAATAACCGTTATTTGCAGTCATTGTAAAAATTTAACATAAAAACTTTAATTTTAATCAAAAAAAAGTGTAATTCTAAAGTTCAATACATCGCACTAATGATTTGTGGCACCGCAGCTGTTCTTTACGAAGCGTATTCTGGACGTCCAATTCTGGGACTATGCTGGAAATTTGTGTCAATTGTTCCAACAGACTTGTCCTGGGATTGGTGGAAGTAGAACCAGCACAAAAAGAAGAAACTCATGACCAGTCAAAGGAGAACTAATCGTTAAACTAGTATTGAAGAACAAAAAGGCAGAAAAAGTAATGAATTACAGTACAGTCTTCACCGCTGGTGTCACATTTTTTTGGGACCTTCTAAAATTTTGTTCTTACATTTTGTTCTAGGACTTGTTTTATTGAAATAATACTACATTGTAGTAACTGACACTAAACACGTTTATTGAGAATAGATGTGTGACTTGTCAAATGGTGGCTGTTAGGTGTCAATTGACCGCCTCTAATGATAACCCCATGTAAAAATGATAGGTCCCATTCATATAAATTGTTAAAAATAGAACCGGTCTCTACCACCATAGACCTATCACGAGACTACTAGGGTAGTTTCTCAGCAAAAACCATTGACTTAATGTAGCATCACAGACAGGGCTACCTGATTTCACGATTTATCGTCATTTTGGCGGTTTTTTGTTCCGAAATTAGCAAAGTGGCGATTTGTTGATTTGATTCTAACAAGTGACGACTTTTTTCAGTCTCCAAAGTCTGGATAAAACATTACATTTTCTGACAATTTCGTTTTTTAATCTTGGATTGAACGATTAAAGAAGCGTTTTTTGCTGTGCTATGGAGGATCTCACTTGTGTTACAGTTTTCCCGTGTGAGAAATCTTCTACGATTATAAAAAATGCGGTCATAAAAATCAAACAAATATTATTAAAAAAAAAACAAAATTTTAATTTGTCCGATTTTTTGACGATTTTTCGAAACGATAAAGACGGATTTTTTATTTTTTCTCAGGAAACTGACGATGTTCTCAGAAATTTATCTGGCAGCCCTGATCACAGAAAATAATCGAGAAGTGTCAAATCAATTGACTTTGTAGGCCAAGTGATAGTTTCGCTTCTCGAAAAAAAACTTTCCGCTAAATTTTGATTTCAATAAGTAGAAGGGTTGCTGTCGCCGTCCTTTTAAAACCACATCTCACCCGAAACAATGTTTGCCATATTTTCAAACAAGAAATTATTGATCATGCTACTGTAACGCTTTCAGTTGACAGTAGCCTGAGCTCCTGCATAATTTTTGAAGAAATAAGGTCCGATGACACCATCAGCGGGCTCGTGCGTGTAAACCTAAAGAAACAGGGCATTTTTTTAAATGTAAAAATGTCTGTAAGGTCTGTTGCGGCATTTTTTTTTACTAACAAAAATAAGCTTATCGCGGAACCCTATTTTGCGATAAAACATCCTTGACTGTTTGCCAAAGTAAATTTAGATAATTTGGTAGCGTTTCTGAAGCCTGAGTATATTAATGATGATTTAACCGAGTGGGTACAGTGTGAGAGTTTACTTAACAGCTTATCCTTCATTAACTCCTATATGGCCTAAAAAACACCCTTTAATGTGTGGCCATGAGATGAAAAAAGTCAATCTACCCTGGTGGTGAAATCGGATTTTTCTCTAATTTACTGAGAATTTTATTTCTTAATATTTGAATCTAAGTCATCAAAGGCTCACTTAAGAACAATCAGACATTTAGGATTTTTTTTTTTTAATTTTATCTTTTCTTCTATGCACTTGTTCAGAGAAATTGTAAGAAATTCTTCAGAGAACTATGAATTTCTTAATATCGTTGTTTATAAAATTTATATTATCCTTAATTTCCCTATAATACAAACCATATTTTCCATATCCTGAAAACACATCCTTACCAATAAAACAATATATTTTATTAAATAATTTGTGTATTTAACTACGTGCTTATCTTAATATTTCAATTTAACTAAAATTCTAGATAAGACTCTCTAATTATGTCTATGCTTACGAAATTACAGCAAAAGTTATTTTTCCATTACACAAAATAACACCTGGTTATATAGTAACTAAGTATAATGTTCTCAAAATCTTAAATACAAAATATATTTTTATAAGTCTATGTTCATGTGTATTGTTGCTATTACTTACCTAGACAAGTACATATCATTACTTACCTTTAACGTAGATATGCCTTCTAACACCGACATATTATTTGTAAATTTGTTAGACATGTCTGCTATTATGAAGAAAAGAATTTGCAATTTACATGCCGTAACAAGCAACAAACTATATGATAAATTCTAATATTGAGTTAAGAAATAGCAAGACATGAAAATGAGTGTAGCAAAATTTTAGGGGTGTAAATATCATAAATCACTTCATTAACCAGCCTAGATATCAAAATGCTTACACTGTTTACACATACATAAGTACAGAAGCAGCCTGACACCTACCACTAATGAATGACATCATTTAATATAATATATGTGAAATGGCAAACCACACTCTATACTCAATATAAACGTACTACAAGTACATATATATTTACGCGACAGTAGTGTCTATAGTATTAGTGAATATGAAATTAAGTGTGAGAGTATTAAGTAAGGAACATTATCTTTGGGTTAAGTAAAACTTATAAGGATTTGAATACAGGAATGAAAACTAAGAATTTGATATTGTGCTTAATTTATGTCGATAAAGTACTTCAATACTTTATATCAATATTGATAATTTAAAACTGAGAATGCATTAAAGCGAATAAAATTGACATTGCCTTAAACTTTATGTTTTTTACAATTCGCAGAGCAAAAGTTCTCGAAAAAGGATTAAGTACAGTTTTGCCGAAAAGTATTTTTTTTAACTAATGAAGAAAAGAATTGACATTCAATGGGAAAATTTAAACAAGAAAGTAACAAAATAATATTCATTTGTGAAAGTGGTATTCCTTCTGAATAATATTAATTTGCACATTAGAAAATAATTTTTAAGCTTTTTATACACTGCCTTGAAAAGTTCGATGGGTTTGGTTACAGTAAATATGTTCTTCAGATGAAAAGAACGGGTCTTGCGAATGTGTGTTAAGCAAATTCGAAAACGAATAATCCAAATAAATTTTTACGAAAGGGAATGCAAAAATTAGCGAATCTGTTACACAAGATCCCTCCCGAGTTTTAAGTTTGCATACTAGAGGGTACAAGTGCATAGAAAACAGGCTAGGTTTTCCCCTAACGTTCATACACGTAGAGAAAAAACATGTTTTAATATATTAACCTCTAACAAAACTATTTTTAAAGAAAATTTAAAAAAAATCATGTTTTATTTAACCATATTATTGTCACCGACAATCACATTATTGTTAAACTAGTCCTCCATCAAGAAGCCACACCCATATTATCATTGCCTCGAAACATGTTTAAAAATGTTCGTTAAAAATAGCTTTGCTAGATGTGACCATATTGAAAAATTGTTTTTTTCTGGGGGTATTAATGTGCTTTTACAATCAGGGGCCTAATTCTGGCATTCGTGATCGAGTACTTTCTCGATTCGAAAGCAATTTAAAATCTAATTATTTCAGTCAATACTGAACGAATCGGAATTATTTTTTCAATGTTGTAGAGCATTAATTTGAGTTTCACAATACTGAAAAAATAATTTCGATTCGTTCAGTATCGACTGAAATAAAATTGCTTTCGAATCGAGAAAGTACTCGATCACGACTGCCAGAATTAGGCCCCAGGGTTTTGTTACGATAGTGATCAAAAGAGATAAATTTTAATTTATTTGTTATTTTTTAACTTATTTATGCCTTTAGAAAATAACTATCGTATTCTAACTTTATGAAGACCTTAAATGTAACTTATAAGCAGTGTTCGAAAATAGACAGAAAATTATTTAGCGTTCGGCTCACACACCCAGGAACGATATCTATTTTTTATTCTATTTAATATCGTCAGTAACTATTTTCAAGAAAGAGCCGAACATTATAAAGTATTCTGTTTTTTGTTAAAAAAAAAGAACAATTGTAGTGCTACTGCAGACAAACATTATATTTTAATGTTCTATAATGATTCTTTTTTTACCATGATAAAAAAATGAACAAACAAAAAATTTTAGCAACGACTGCAGCACGAACAGCTTGTGTGTATATTGTGTATATTTGGTGTTTGCGTAAAATTATTTTGCTGGTTTTTTGTTTTTTTTTTTTTTTTTGTATGTGTATTATGCTTTTGTAAAAAAATTTTGTTTTTTTACCAGCCAAAAGGCGTTACGCATAAGAGAAACAAACGAACTTAAAAAGCACAACTATAATATGCTTAAGTTGGCTTAAGCAATTGTAGGAATACATCGAACCATATTGAACTTAAGAAAACTGTTTGTTAAATTTTATGAAACTGTCATTTGCTTAAGCAAAGTGTAAAATAGATCGCACTTTCCGTACGGAATCAAACGAACGGAATTAAATGTTCTCCTCTTTTTGTTGAGTTGGATAAGAACAGTATTGCTTTTGTATTCAAAAGATGACAAACAGGGAAACGTTATTTTTTTAATGATTTACTACACAAACACTATTAGCGTTTGTGTTTTCAACAAATCTACCGACCCGAACACTTAGCAGCGATATTTAGTGTTAATTTGCAAACACTGCTTATAAGAACCATATTTCAACGAGTAGACAATTAACATGATTGTTATACAAGCCATGTAAAGATAACAGTTTCTTTTAAGAAAAAATATTTAAAACTTTCCACGAAGTTGTTTTCGATTGACCACGCAATTAATAATGAGCAGTTTAAGGTTCACTGCATGTTCATTTGCGAAGACTTCGTTCAGAAATATATAAACAAGCAGTTAGTTTCCTAACTTATCCTCCATCTAGTTTTTTTTATTGGCGGGCCTAATATTTCGCCCGATCTAAATCGGTTCTTCTAACACATTAATAACTTGAGAACGATATGGGTGTTTCTCTGGTTATGCACGCGACATTTGTACGCGTTTTATTGTGTTTGAATATTAAAAAAATAGAAGTGGATTGGAATTTTAGAATAAATTCTAGAATCGTTACATTGTTTGTGATGAGTTCTTTCTAAAAAGTATTTATAATGGTAAATTGAGTACTGGGTACCCAAATGCCATGCAATCAAAGTTGACTTACTCACGTGACAAAAATAGAAGTGCTTTTTAGGACCGTAAGAAAAAGTGCGAAAGTAAGTGAATTGTAGGAGGTTTTTATTTCGGAAAAAATGTTTTTATAAAGGTTAGTAATGGGCCTTTATAATCATGTTTTGTTCAAAAGCAACTATGCATGGGTTGGCGAAAAAAAAAATAAATTGTTACTTACGCACGTGACATTACGCACGTGACACTTTGACATATATGTTTTTTTATTATTATCACCATGCATTTTCCCATAAATATCCTTAAATTTCCTTAACAAAAAAACTTAATACCCCTTTTACAACTGATTGTAATGGAGAGATTATGTAGAAAGAGTGTAAGCATAACATATTTTTTGCATTTAAAATAAATATATAAAAATGTCTTTAGAAGTAGAAAATATAAGAAAATATAAAATTTTCCAGTTTCCAGTGCAATTTCCTCAAGTAAAACAGCTGAGATATGCTATGAAACCATTCTTTTATAACAACATAGACTTTTTTTTATAATAATAAACAATAAAACACAAAGATTATCAACATTTTATTTTTTCATCCTGGTAGACCATTCTGGGGAAATGCCCATATGTAAAATTTTGATTAGGAATAAAAATTTCCATTAACTCAACCAAAAAACATTTTTGCATCCAGAAAACATTTTTTATATTTTGTTGCGGAATTATTCAGAAATCCGTTGCAAAACATTTTGTTTTTCATGCAAAATTATTACTACATATTTTATGTTTTGAAAAATTCATTAAAAGAATAAATGGGACAAAAATTTATTACCGATCAAGATTAAAGTAATGTCATTTATAAATTTAATAATTAAAATTTATTTCTTTTACTTATGTTTTTTTTTATTGTAATATCTACACACATTAAAAATGTTCCCCTGAGGAAGTCTAAAAATAATTTATTGTGTTTTTAATTTACAATGAAAAAATTTAGGCCCAATTAGCTTACTTAGAATATAAATATCTAAAACTTAAAATTTAACACCTTGGCCAAAAAATAAATAAATAAGATACATACAAAAATCTTACATTTTTATCATTTATCAGAAAGCCCGGTATATTATGAAAAATAAGCCATATACATATCATGAAAATTTATGGAAAAATGTTAATGTTATTTATCATTCATTATTATTGGCATGACTTATATTTCGTCCGAAATAAAGTGGTTATGCCAATAGATTTAATCATGTCTGTAAAAGGATTTATCTGATTTGGATAAAACTACTAGCAAAATTCTTGTTTTTTGCCAACCAGTGATATTACCAAACTGAATGTAATTAAAACAAGTAAGAGTGCTATATTCGGCTGTGCCGAATCTTATATACCCTTCACCATTGTGCGAGCAGAATACAGAGCAAGTAAATAATTTTTACATATACATACATATTTACAATACTTAAAACTTCATTATAAATGAAATTTAAAAAGCGAAAACTGGTAAATATTTTTTTAAAATTGTTTTGGAACATAACAATATTAAAAAAATATTCTTCTTAAAAAACCAAGATTCGAACCAGGGATCTCACAGTTTCTAACTTAACACACCCCCTACCATGAAGGAACGCTGTTTAAATATCATTAAAATGAAATATAGACCGTTAACTGTTTACAACTCAACACAGTTTTTTGTTTGTTTTCTTTTTGTAAAGGCACTGTTGTCATTTTTATCTCTTTTGGCGAGTTTTTAAGTAGCAAAAAAACACAAAAATTCCTAGTTTCTATTTGTTAAAATTATTTCGTTAAATAGATGAAATAATAAACGAAAATCATATTGGGCATTATGCTAGTATATGTAAACAAATGCGAAGGGGGGGAGAGATGAGACGACAACCGGATTTGAACTTCGCTTTTCATAAGGACCCAGAATATATATACTTTATAGGGTGCAGGACCTTCGGTGAAGGGTATAAAAAACAAACTTAATTACAAAAAAGAGTAATTTTTGGGATTTCATTATATTGGTCATAATTCTGCTATTTCTGAACCGATTTGAAAGATTTATATACCGACGTGTTAAAGAAGAAATTTGCCATTTATTTTGGTTGTAAGACTTGGACTCGGGAAGATCTATGGTTCCCGAAAATGGGTATTTTCCAAAAAAAAATTAATATTTTGGTCATAACTTTTTCGTATCTGAACCGATTTTCCCGAGTTTTTCAGAAAATATTTTTTACTAATTAAATTTCCGATCTTTTGATATACAAGGCGTAATCATAGGTCATATAACAGTCAAAAAATTCAGGTTTTTATACAATTTTTAATACTTTTTGTATGGAAGGTACCACGCCCACTTCTCCAATCCCGCCCACATTTTGTGGAATGGTGTGTATTTATAACCTTAATGTTTGTACCAAATTTGAAAACTTTGGCTCTTGCCGTTCTCCAGATATACAGAAAAAAGTAATAAAAATACAACAACCACAAGGGATTTTTTGGAAACATTAGAGGCAGTCGTGGTTTTTTGGTCATATCTCAGCCATTGTTGGACCAATCTGGCTGAATTTCAATAGCAAGAAATAGTGGACTATATGTGACATAAATGTAAAACAACCTAGCCGCTATCATGTCTGGAGTCTCCGCAAAACACATATCAAACGTAAGACGGACAGACGGACGGACAGACAGACGGACAGACGGACGGACAGACGGACGGATATCGTTAAATCAACTTCTCTCCTCATAAGGACCCAAAATATATATACTTTACAGGGCCTAAGATCAATATTGTAGAAATTACAAACGGAATGACAAACTTATATATACCCTTTTCCACCTGTGGTGAAGGGTATAAAAACCATAAAGTACTTGAAATAATTTTAACACGTTTTAGTTTCTAAAATGGGTAAAAAGAAATCGTGTACTTTACAAATGTAGGAGATAATAGCACAAAAGCTTTTTTGCTCAAAAAAAGGTATTTGGTGCATTTTACTTATATAAAAAGATAAAGGAGTTTGAAACCCCAGAACAAAGAACACTCCAGCAAAAGATAAAGTTATATTAAGAGCCAGTAAAAGAAATAATTTAAAAACATTTTTTAGAAATATTTACACGAGCAACAAAAATGCAATTAAATGATCCAGGGCTTCGTGGATATATTGCAAAAACAAGAGCAGGTATCAAAAAAAAAATGTTAAGAAGCGATTTCGGTTTGCAAGCGAGATGCTTAGAAAGGATACACTGTCCAAATGCTATGGTTATAAAAGGCGAGTTATAAAGCTAAGTTCACATACTCTTCTTATAAATGACTTATTTATTAATTACTATTGACCGAATAGGTTTGTTATTTCACCTCGCCCCTATACAAATGTTCTTCTAAATACCTATTGACTGGCGTGTTTTGTATACGATTGCACAAGAGGTTTTTTTAAGAAATATTTTAGACATTTGTTCAAAAGTTATTAAGTTATAAAGCACTTTGCGCCCATTATTGCCCATTGTTCCCGTAAATTTGTTTTAATACCGTGGCGTTGGGTACCATGTGTTCGTGCTTGACTGACTATACCTTATTACTTATTTTTTCAAGACAGATAAAAACTGCAATTTGTGCTTTGCACGCAAGGATTTTTATGAACAAACAGGTAGCCAGCCAGACGAACCCACTTTACTGAATTACAAAGCAAATCATCTTCAGCGACGAGGCATACTTTTACCTCAGTGGATTTGTCAAAATGAGGAATTGCCGCATTTAAGCAAATAAGAATCCGCTATTGATTGTTGAAAAGCCGATGCATCCACAAAGAGTGACTGTTTGGTGCGATATAAGGGGTGGTAGCGTCATCGGGCCGTACTTCTTCGAAAATGAGCTCAGCCATGCAGTTACCGTGAATGGTATTCCTGGGCGATATGTGATTCCAAAAAGATGGTGCCACTTGCAACACAGTGGCTCTTTTGCGCGAGAAATTCAATTGCCGTTTTATTTCAAGTCGTGGCGATGTTAATTGGCCATCACGATCATGTGATTTGATACCGTTGGACTTCCTTCTTTGGGGATATATAAAAAAAAGTATACCTCAATAAGCCAAGAACAAATAAAGAGCTAAAGGATGAGATAATACGTCACATTTATTTCATTGAAGCTTAATTATGTTTTAGATTCATTGAAAATATTTTGTTTCACAAATAATTGTCACAAGGCCTTTTATCATAATAAAAAAAAAAAATTTAGATAATTCTTTGAAAACTTTTTGTTTTGTGTACAATTAACATCGTGCGTTTTGTTTGGACCACCCTTTAAATACCAAGCTCTTTGTTTTTATAATTATGATACATTCATATATTACAAATTATATTCTAACTAAACATACCGAGCAATAGTAATGTAAACCCTCTGGCCGCTGCAGTAAAGCCCTCACCCTAATAAACTACCCTACAAGAAATGAATGAGCGAATAGACACATTTTCCACGTTGGTATAAACAAATGATAGATTCATTTCTTGTAGGTTTACTTACTAGAAAACTTTTTTTAAAAAAAAAAAATAATTAGCTCTAAAATATATTTTAAATCAAAATATAATCTTAGCTAACGCTTAACTTTATTAATCAATTCTTAGGCACGTAGACAACTTAAATAAAATAAAAAATATAAAATAAGGTACTGGATTGGGCTAGAAATGTATTGTAACAAAGTAAATTTCTTACTAATCTAATAAAAATGAACCAAACAAATTGCCAAATAAAAAAATTCCAAAATTTTTTTTACTTCACCTGTAATAAAGAAAACTTTGGACTTTATAAAAACAACTAGTTCATAAAAAAGTTTTTCTAGTGTCTTTTGTTTTATCAATTTCTGATTTGTTGACGAAACAACTGCAATGCATATTGAGTTTGTCTTTTCATTATTTACTGCCTCCGTTTTTTTTTTTTTATCTTTTAACTCACCTGTCAACTGTCAGTGTTGATTTAAAGTTGCAATACGTTTTATTGTTTATCAATTCACTGATTTGTTAATTTGTTTCTTTTATTCAGCTTTAACACTAGTTTAATTGTTTGTTTTTTAACAAAAAAAGCTACAAAAATAAAAATAAACTATAAAATTTGTATTACTTTCTCTTACCTTATATTCCCTTTATTTTATCCCATTATCGCTCGTCGATTAAAAAGCAATTTACATTTTATAATAGAAATTTTTATTTATGCAATTTAACACAGTAATAATAGTAAAACATTTAAGACTTTGTAAAATGCAACGAACTGAATTGTACTCGTATGCTGAACACTGTTCGTCAGTTGTGCCCCACTCAAAGTGGCAGTAAAAATCATTTGCTCTACAAAAAGAAAAGTTACATAAACTGAACAGCTAAACTTCTGCTTAAGAATATTATAAAATTTTCATTTTACGCTTTTTTACACTTCTTTTTATTTAAATTTTTTTTTTATTACATTTACGTTTTAGCTTGAGTTTGGAGTGTAATACTCCATTATATTTTCAAGTGCACTTCAGTGTTGCGAAAAATCAAATGAAATCAAATCAAAGAAATTCATTTAAAAAGTTTAGAGTTGCAAAAATATTTTCAAGATTTCTTTTGTATACAAAAAAAATAATATTTTGGCAAAAAAAAAAAAAAAATTAGAAATTCGAGTATGACCTTTTAAAGTTCGAAAATGAGTTCAACACCGACAAAAGAAGAGTTACCAAGACTAAGTTTACAAGGGAGAAATTAAATTAAGCAGAACTTGAGAGGATTAGAATAAAGACTTTTCAATAGGTGACTTAAGCAAAACTGACTTGAGTAAAGTTGTTGTAAATAAACCTCCAAATGAGTATAGTTGTCTGGCAAAGAGTTACTTGGAGTCAGTCAAATTTGTATGGAAAAGTCTAAATATTCATAGTTGCCAGATAAAATTGATTTAAGCAAAATCACATTTTAGGGGGAAAAATAGACGAAATCTACAAAAACACTTACTTATTAAATCGTCTTAAAAATAGTAATTGCAAAAAAACAATAGTTTTAATTTTTGGAAATATATTGTTATTTTTATTTTCTGTTTCTTATAAAATTTAAATATATACTTATTTTATTTATTAAAATAAAACTCCAAAAATAAAACAGTTATTCTGGCTTTCATAAACTATGAACTGTACACGTCTTTTAGTTTAAAAAAACAAAAGTTATAACGTTTTCTTAGCAATAGCAAAGTATAAATAGCAATGCCGCAAGGCTATAAAAATTAAATAATCTAGAATTACAGACGTTAGTTGCTTAAGATCTAGAACCATTGGGGTAACACAACAAAAAAGAGTTGTTGAAAAAGGGATTTGAACCGTGAACACTCATGCTTGAATCGGTAGAATCAACGGCAAGGAAAACCAGTAAGAAAGTATAGTCTCTCAAGCCCGAGCATACGATAAACTACACCACAGTATTCAAAAACAAACTTTCGAAAGTGTATCCTTTTCAAAACCCATAATAGACCCGGCAGAACAAAATTATATTATTGAAGTTAAGATTATTATAAAAGTTCTTTGTGGCGAAAATTTTTAAGATATCTTTTTTTATATGAGATTTGTTTGCCTTTAAGTAATTTGAGGAAGAGGTTTATAAGGGACCTATGGCTAATTTTGTCTTAAAATTTACTGTCGCCAATTTGTCAATACCACACAGAAAAAATTCTCCAAAATCGTTCACCAATTAAAGCATTAATCAAAAATATAATGAGTTTTAATTTAAAATTTAATCAAGTGAATTAAACGTTTAATAAGGTGAATTAAACGTTTAATTAATACTATTGCCTGGTTTAATTGATACTATTAATTTGTTTACCAGTGCAAATTTAATTAATTTTTTAATCAATATCACAAATTTTTTAATTGAAATCAATTTTAATTTTTTTCTGTGCAATATTAATAAGAAAGTTAAGGTTTTAAAACTATTTTTATTAGTATCATTTGTTTTGGAGCACTGGGGTCTAATCACCGCATTCGACACTATCGTATCAAATTTTTTTGCATACGATAGACACTGACGTATCGAATGAAAACTCGATAAATGTAATGTCGAGTCACTCGATATCGAATGCAATTATTTCAAATTCAATACATTTCATTCGATATCGAGTTTCACGATACCAAAATATATAATTTCGATCAATTTTGATCGATATCGTATGCGGTGATTAGACCCCTGGTCAAATATGCATCGAATGATTAGGTTTGGACCAAATTTAATCTAAATATCAACATAACATTGTGGTTTATGGTCCCAAAGACTTTATTCCGGAAAAAGGCTTGTATTGGGGCTTTGTGAAATTATGAACCGATTCTCAACATTTTCAATAGACTTAGTGCTTCTGACAATAAAACCAAATTTCATCAAATTATGTACCAAATCAAATAATCAAATCAAATTATATCCAAAATTGCAATCTAGACTTTGCGCACAAGATTTATATGGACAGCCAGCAAGCCAACCGGACGGACGGATGGGCATCGTTAGATCTATTCAAACAGAAATTCTAAGTCGATCGGTGTACTTAAAGGTCGGTCTAGGACTAATACTTTAAAGTGTTACAAACATCAGCACTAACTCATAATAACCTCTCCACTATTGTGGCGTGGGTAAAAATTAACGTTGCCCTTATTGCGTATTTTGTTCTTTTTTCAAACTCATGAGACAAGAAAATGGCTGCCAAATAAAAGAGTCAAAGTATTTGCAATACTTAAAAATTATATTAAAAACAATTAAAAAATTTTCATTAAAAAAATTATAAAATTTAGGTTATAAATCGTCAAATCTCAATACGCAAAAATTTTACCCAAAACTCGTAAAAAATTACAATAAATCTTCAAATCTGGCAACCATTTTAAGAAGATAGAACTGAGTAAAGTCAACATAATAAGTATCAACTTAAGTCGCTTTTAGTAATGTTGATTTGAATAGAGTCAACTTGAGTAGAGACGACTTTAAAAGAATCGAGGTAAAGGCTTAAGGTATAACCGACTTAAACAGAGTTGGTTTGAATAAAGGCAAATTATGGATAGACAACTTGAGAAGAGAAAACTTGAGAGGAGTCGACTTTAGTGAGTTGACTTTTGGATGAAATTGACTAAAGTTAAAGTAGTTTCGACAAAAGTTAAAATATAGGCAACAAAATTTAGGTGGAGTGGTCAATTATTTTATAAGAATCGACAAGAAGTTAAATAAAATTTAAGAACAGTAAATTTTACTTTAATTATAATTAATTTAAGTTAAGGCAAAGACATTTGCTTAAGTAAAATCGACAAGAATTTAATTAAAGTCGATAAGAGTTTTACATGAATATAGACGAAGCCAATAAGAATTTCATTAAAAAAAATCAAAATAGTAACGTCGATTATAATTAAAGTTGAACTGTCTTATGGCCAATTTCACCAATTCTACTTAAATATTAATTCATATTTTAATATATTTTTCGATATAATTTTGTTTTTTTTTTTTTTTTTGACATAAAAACAAATTTTAAACATAAATTGATATTTAAAAATATGGGTAAAATCGGCCATTAGATTAACATAGCAGACTCTACTTGTGTTTTAAAAGAGTTAAACAGATTTTTTGTGAGAACTCACAATCGCATTTAGTTTAAGTATACTTGACCAGATTTGGACTGAGCTTAAGAGAACTAAAGATAACCAGAGGCAGAGTCGTGTAAAATCGTATCGAATAGCATTAAAATAGTATCAAAATTAACTGAAGTTAGAATCTACAAAAATATTTAACCGACTAAAATACACTATTGACAGCTTAATATATCTGTGGAAATAAAGGAAAAGTGCTTAAATCCAATTTTTCAGTTTTGCAGAAAAGCAATTTGAACTTTAAAAAAAAAAATTTTTTTTTTTTTTTATAAAATCAATAAAATAAATTAATAGGTTTTTTTAGTTTTTTTTCTTTTTACTCACTTACAACTACAATTCGAGTCGGATAAAAGCCAACCAATTGTAGAGGAATGTAAGGAAAGATAAACTCACTGCTTATTGTTGGTGTTTTGTATAAGCTTTGATATTGTTACAAGTAGAATTTTGAGTGTTTATAATTCTGGTTCGCTTTACAGTTTTATTTGTATAATATTTTTAGCTTTTCTAAAATCTTTGAAAAAGGGTTTCCTGATTTTCTAGCCTAAGCAACCAGTGAAATGCACATAAAAACTAGCTTTCACTCAACAATAAATTTCATTGTATTCATCAAAAATAAAAACTTGGAATTTATCAAGGCATAGGGAAATCTTATTAAAAAATTTTGAGTTTTTATTCCAAATGTTATTGCACATTGAAAAAATAAGCAAAAAGTCATTTTGCTATAAGTTCCTACAAAATCGTTTGATATATTTAAAACTTTGTACATGGCTACTTTAAAACATGAACTGGTTTTTAAACGCGTTTAAGCAAAACGCGTTTTAAAACCCAAGTGTGCCACAGATATTTATATTGGTAATTTTTTTCACTTTTCCAACATAGCTAAGTTTATCTACTATTTATAAAAAAAAAATTCTCATAAAACCTGAAACAATGTTCAAATTAATTTAAATACTTTCAAAATATTTACTTCCTCGCATTCAAATTCAAAGATGAATTACAACTTAAACAAGCAAAAGTATCATTGTTTGGTTAAACAAAACTTAAACAAACTGTAATTTTACACACAATTTTGCTTAAGCAAAGTCAACACAAAAGCATTAGACAATTTCCACAAATTAACTGAATAAAGAGAAATAATGAAAACAATTGACTCAATTTTAAGCTAAACCTTAAAAAATGACAATTTTCCAATCGAAAAGTAACTCACTGCAACTTCATTAAAACAATAATTATATTTTAAATGAACAGCGAAAGTGAAAAAAAAACATAAAAACTAAAATAAAACTACAATCGCAAGCTACAGGTGAAAGACAACAATAAGCGGAAACTTAGAAATGCCTTAAAGTACATGAATAATTGCAAAGTTTAAAGTTAGGCAGTCTCTAACTTGTTTCTTCTAACAACAATTTATTTTTATTAAACAACAAACAAAATATATATCTACACCTACAACGCAAACGGCCCTGACTAACCAAAAACTAAAAATCGCATTTTTCATTGACTCTGAATTTTGGACCAACGACCAACGTTAGCGTTTTATTACCAAAAATCAAACCGCGATTTTATAATAAACGCTTAAACACCCAACTAACCGCTTGCATAATAACCAACATTGTCAGTTGTCAAAACAACTGGATGGTTTAAGTTTTGAACATTTAATTTTTTAAAGAAAACTTAATTAAGACCATTTTAAGGCAATTTATCATTTCGAATAGTTTTTTGCTTCTCCTGTAAAGTTTTTACAATGTTAGAAAAGGCAGTTGACGTTTAAGGTAACGATATTTATGTTTTTTTTTTAAATTAAAAAATAATAATTATATTAAAAGAGTTTTTAAATAAAAATTTAACAATTAACTGCATGCAAGCATACAAACAATTTTACATACAGTTTAATGTAACGTTGTGTAAAGACTATACTTTACATGTAAAATAAAAATAACTTTTTTTAATTCCCCTCAACCTTTTTTCTCATTACAGGTATGTGCTCAATTGTATGTTGTCAAAGATGATGTGAAAAATTTTTAATTTGTTTTTGATTACTGTAAGTAAATATTTGTAAAAGTAACAAAAATCCCCAGCTTTTCGCCACTTTAGGGTTTATTAACATCAGCTTGTGCTGTTACATTTCATGCGAATGGTTATGTAAAAAAATAACTCGTGTTTCTACTCATATTTGATGCATTGACCAAATGTTTATTTATTTATCATCAACACAAAAACGTGGATGGGCCACAACAGCACAGTTGACATGTCCTTTAAAAAGCCAACGTAATTATTTTGTTACTTTAATTACAGCTTCAAGTCAAAAAATAAATACAAGTTGACTTACAAAAAGGGCGAAAATTTAAATTGAACAAATGAATGATATATAAAATTTCATCTGGATTTTTTTTTTTGACAAGGGTCAAAATTCAGTGGTAGTAAAATAATACAAGAATAGAATTAAGAATCATACTGGTTCGAAAGAAATTAGAGTAGAGTTTTAGTAGATACAAAGTTTGAGTTAGAGTCAGTGTTGTCGATTTCTGTGCTATTATTCAAAAATGGGACAAACAAAATTTTCTTGGACAATTTTTGTGTAATTTTGTCTGATTACTATTTTCTATACAAGTAAATTTTAGAGTTTTCAAAGAAGCACATATGGTTATATTGTCATACCAATCGTGAAGTTTTTGTCCCACAACATGAAATATCCATATCGTTGGTCTCATGTAGAAACGACATAACTCGATTTTTTTTTTGAAATTGAGTTTAGGTAGTGAGTCCAATACATTTCGTACAAATAGACCTCGTCAAAGAATGTAATGCAACAGTATCAAAATAATGGTTTCAAACAAGCAATTTAACATTTTGATACGTATTATTTTTATTATGTTTTAACCAGTGATCGAAGTGTTCGGTTCGTCAGATTTGTGGAAAACACAAACGCTAATAGTGTTTGTGTAGTAAATAATTAAAAAAATAACGTTTCTCTGTTTGTGATCTACGAACACAAAAATAATACTGTACTTATCCAACTCAATAAAAAGATGGGAACACTTGATTGCGTTCTGTGTTTTTCTTAAACCGCAAACTTCGTTGTGTTCGGTTCAGCACATTAATATTCGTTCGTTTCAGGTGTGCTTTGCGCCCTTTTTGCTAGTAAAGAAATTAGAACTTAAATATAGTTAAAGAAGAGCTAGAGAAAAGTTTAAGTAATTAGAGGATAGTTAAAGTAGATTTTAAGCAGGTTATAGAGATGGTAATATGCGGTTAAGGTAGTGCTGAGCTGGAGCTAGAATATAATAAAAGTAGACTTAGACTAAAGTAGAGACTGACTTATAGAAGAGTTGTGGTAGATTAAGAGAGAGAAGAGAATAACAGAATAGTCCAAGTACAGAAAGAGTTTAGAAAAAGACGAATTTCTTTGTATATTACAGCCGTACCTAAACAAGAGCGGAAAGCGTTTTCTAGCTGTCGAAAATTCTCATGCCCATACAATTTGTATGAAGCATCTCTAAATAGCGCGGCGTCAACGCTTTGCAATTGGAAAATCCGATTTTGACAGCGCGTTTAATAGTGAAGTTGGCCGCTATTGTTTATAAATAATGGCAATTTAGCTGTTTTTTGTCAATCTAGCGGGTTTTTCTCTTCTTTTTATTTCTATTATGTGGGTTCTATTAAACAAGAAAGTTAACACTACTGTTTGTGACACAACGTTGACACTTTTGTTTAGGTATGGCATATCAGCGTAAAAGCTAAGCGGAAGAAAACGTTCCGCCTTCCGCTATTATTTAGGTACGGCTGTTAGTTTTTAGCAATGTACAGAATACATAAGATAATAAAAATACGGTCAAAAAATCTAATTCATAAGTCTTATTAATGGCAAATATTTTGTTATACAATAAATAAGAACTACATATTTATTTTTTATTAAAATTTCATTATCCTTATGACATGCATTGCTAATCAATAAATATGTAGAAACATGAAAGAACTTTGTTATGCTCTTGAACTTTATTTCTCTTTACAGTCTGTAAATAGGAAATGTTTAACAATTCATGTAGAAAATCACGCATAATAAGGCATGTAACTAACACCGCAAGAACTTATTTCAAACAACAAGCGAAATGTTTCTTAATAGAATTTAACACAGAAACTCCAAAACATGGAGAGTGCTGGTGGGAGAGTACAGACGGAAGAGCTTAGTACTTTTATAATCTACTGTTACGTTTTGTTTTTTGTTCGTCACTCCTGCTTATTTTCTGAATTTAACTTGCGGAATTTTAGTTGTATTTAATTGAGCATCTATATAAATTTAAAAAAAAGCGAAAGCATTAAATTAGTCTATAAAGGCGGTTTTTTATATGCATGAGAACTTAAAATGATAATACAAGACAGAAATATTGAAAAAAATGCCATTAATAAATTGTCTGGTAGATAATTTCATGGTTTTTATTAAAAAATAATTTCCGGCATATGTCCGCTGCAGCTACGAGTTACATGGTCCATTTGATCTTTTTCTATTAAATCTGGCCGTATGGCGTCAATGGTGGCTTGAATATTGATTGACAATGCTTTAAGAGTTGATGGTTTGTTGGCATAAGCCAAGGACATAACATTTCCCTACAAAAAGTAGTCCAGAGGCGCTAAATCGCACGAACGAGGGGGTCAGTGCACCGGACAGCTTCTGGAAAAAAATTGCCACCAAATTGATTTTGCAATAAATCGATTGTTAAGCGCGCTGTATAGCAAGTTGTACCACCTTATTGGAACCAAATGTCGTTGATGTTTAGGTGATTAATTTCTAGAAACAAAAATTCAGTCAGCATAACTCGGTTGCGCTCGTCATTTACCGTAACAGCAGCTCCATGCCATTTTCGAAAGAAATAAAGATCGAAGATGCCATCATCGTGTTAGTAGCACCAAACACTAAAACTTAATGAATCTTCGCTTCAATACAGCCATTTTGCTTACTCACTCACCCGTTTAAGAATAATGAGAACTTCGCGAGCAGATTGATTTTTTTTCAAGTAAATTTCCACAAGTTTTTTAAGCTCTCATATCGTGACCAGTAAACACAATATTATAATTAAAAAGAAACGAATTATGATAGGTGAAAACCATAAATATCACTTCACTGGTGGTAAAGATAATTCACAAAAAACCAGTCATATGAGTGGATTTTGTGCGGGCAGTGGTTGATTCTATCTGGTTCTGTGGCTTCATATCAAGGGAATCTATCATATAAAAATGGGTGATTCGGGCCAATATCTGCGAGAGGCATTACTTTAACCGAAATTTATTGTGTTCATTTAGGTTATTTCAGTAACCGGTTACAAAGTGTCAAAAAAAGTTGCAATTAACCCCCTCCTAGGACATCACCATGTTAAAGTGACAAGTCTCCTTCATATAAAGTGTTAGAACTAGAACCGGTCCCTGCCATTTTAGCACTATCACGTGACAAGTTTGGTGTTTGTTCCCTTCCCCTATGGATATTTTTCGATATCGGTAGATCTCATGTTATGAAAAAAATGGAAATTATTTTTTTTTAATGTAAACTTTTATAAAGTATTTTTATTAACCTATTCAACATATAATTTAAGATAATTTTTTTACTTCAAAAAAAAAAAAAAAAAAAAAAAAACAGGTACTTCAATCTTTTATAATCCTGTGGTCGTATGAAAAAACTAGTTAAATCCTTTTTTTGAAAACACGAGAACAACACACTTAAAGTTTTAAACATATTTCGCTTATTATTTGATATGAATTTTTGTTTCTTTGCATGCGCATTAAACAAAACATACTTTTTAAAAGTGTTAAAGATTTCTGGTTCCATTTAACTAATTTTTGAGCACTAAAACCTAGAATCAATGTCACTTATCTTGTTTTTTTCGAAAAATGGAGTTATTTTGTATTTCCAAAAAAAAACTTTTTTTTTCAATTATGTTTAAAGTTTTACGGAATTAAGACAACTTAAGAAATGATTTGTGGAAAAACATTAACTATTTGACTCAGCACTCACCGTTTTTTTTACGAAAAAATTAAGTTACCCACGCGACTTCGTGCGCGTCTTTCTTCTTTCGTGGACATATGTATTTATATGCCAATATGTTTATGTTTCTAGATTAAAAAGCGACCAGTTATAAAACAAAAAAGTACCATACAGTTATTTTCATCCGCTCATGACATTGCATGTTTCATTTTTTTTTAGGTGCAATGTTAACGAAAATTGAAAAAAGTCTGTCAAAGAAAGTCAAAGAAAAAAAAGTACCAAAAAAATACCTCCTACAGATCATCATTCACTGAGGACCTTGCATGTTTAATTTTTTTTATTTAGGTACAATACTAATGGAAATTCAAAAAATACCAGCTAAAGAACAAATAGTACCAAAAAATTCACTCACAAGTTCTTATCCACTCAGGACGTTGCATGTTGAATTTTATGTTTACATGTTAAATATTAACTACACAGAAAAAATTAAAAATTTTCTCTAATCACCAAATTTGTTCTAAATTCATAGAATCAAGCAACCCATTTGTTGATTTTGCACCTATTACCAAAATGATTATATTGATTACTAAAAATTGTAAAAATTTAATATTTTGAATATTTTTTTTTCAATAAATGATATTTTTAATTTTAATTAAAAAAATGATCAAAAAACTTTGCCGTTATAAACAATGTGTTGATTGATTTTGAAAATTTCCAACAACAATTTCACAAGTTTAAATTATTTTATTTTAAAAGAAATAATTTTTTGCTATTTAATTATTATTTTAATTCAAAATTTATTTCAAAACAACTAAAATGATAATTAAATCAAAATTATTATTTTAATTTTCTTTCAACAAAAAAAATAATTGTTTCAATTATCACATTAATTAAATTTAAATACTTTTTAAATAATTTTTTTAATTGATAAAAAACTACTTATAATTTTTTATGTGTACATATAGTTGAAGAAAGTTCCACTTGTAAAACAAAAAGCTAAAGAAAGGAATTTAGTTTCCCGTATTTCCTCATTTTTGGTACTTTTTTCTTCCCATTAAAGTATCAGAAATTACAATATTGTAGTGGGAGCTCAAAAATTAACTTTCGATTTCCAAAAAGTACCAAATTCTTATTTGGAGTCAAATGTGATTCAAATTTGATATAAACTTTATTTCTATGTTTATTGGTAGATGATAGATGGGGTGACAAAAAAGTTCCAAAATACATGTTTCACCCGTTTCAAAAAAGAACCAGACACCTGTCCGCTTATTTTTCTAAAGAACAACGACACCTCTTACATTTTTTTTGTATCTCTTTTAGTTCTGGAGATATTTTCGAATTTTAAAAAATCACGTCTTAGTTGGTGAGAGACCAACCTTCTGTCCAAATTTCAAGTTTTTAGCTTCAGGCGTTTAGGCTGTGCGGTAATGAATTAGTCAGTAACGTTACAATTTTGTATTTATATAAAAGCCGAGATAAACTGAATTAAAGGTTTACCCTATATGGCTTACCCTTCTTGATTTTATGAAATTTATAAGCCAGTTTATGGGTTATAAAATTGTTTTTTAGTTTTTTAGTTTAGCTGACCAAAAACACTGTCTTATCTTTGGAACAGAGAAAAAAATTATTATTTGGTAAGTCGAAATATTTTTCACCATTGTACCACATAGAGTACGGTAGATCTTTATGGAATAAAAACTATTACTCGGAAGGATTTCGGGTGTTTGGCAGTCGTATTCTATACATCAAGAACTTCAGAAATTATATAATATGCATATTCTATAATATTCTTTGATTTATCGGGATTTGCAAATTTTAGGTTAAAAATTTTGACCCAAAAAGCTTGTGACCCGAATTTTTTCTATTTCACTCCTTCTCTCTTAGTTATCGACACAACGTCGTTTTTAACTTCTAATTTTTCTGTTTCTTAAGACACTATGGTGTTACCTTGTTTTTTCAAAAAATGCATGGAGCTATCTAGTTTTTCCATAAAAATTGGTATTTTTCTGATTTTTGTTTTTCAAATAACTTTTAAATAGTTTCTCATTTTATTAAAATTTCGATCTGACAGAGTGATGGTTAATGAAACATGCTTTCTATTTTTGGTGTTATCTCATTTTTCCTAAAAAGTGGAGTAAACTAGTTTTTCCATACGGCCACAGAAATATATAATTTAATATTTTGGATGCATTTCTTAAAAATGCAAGATATTTGGTAAATTTTTAGCGTTTATTGTTAAAAATTGGAACAATGATTTACAATTTTATTGCCATTATTGGACATCGTTATCCTTGTTCTTTTTTTTATCTTTTGTCAAAAGAAAAGTTAATTTTTCGAGACTAAGAACGAATTAAGCAAGTTTCAGATATAATTTTCTGAAGTAAAACGTATTTCTAGAAGAGCGTTCTGCATCGATCGAAAAAAGGCAAAACTTCCCTACCATTTTTTAACAAATTGCTTTTAGTACAGCAGAGCGTTGCAGTGATGTTATATTATGCTCTCATTTCTGGTAGCATATTTCACAGCATACAGCAGAGCGTTGCAGTGATGTTATATTATGCTCTCATTTTTTATAGCATATTTCGAGCATTTTTTATTGGAAAATGCTTGCTTTAAGCGAATTAGTTGAGACTAGTGCAGATTTTCTGTGATCAGCTAAAATGATTTCAACAGCCATAGTAGATGGGACGCTTCTGGTCACACCAACTGCAGAGCCCTACCTTGGCGCTATGTTTAATCGGCTTTCGAGTTTATTTGGCTGGATGGCCGGACTTCCCATACGATTTTTTTACCTCAATAGATTATTTTTTTTATCACTCTGTGCGCAAATGACATATTTTTATTTAAATTCCTCTGTTTTTAACCTTAGACCTTAGTTTTTACTTTTCACAAAAATATATAAAAAGTAATGTTTTTATAACTTTTTTCATTACAACATTTATTTCTACAGATGTACATATTACAATTGAAATTCTAAAATTTTTACTATCTTGCAAATAAAAAACTATAATGTACTATATTAACTATACTAGAGAGCCCATTTTAGAGCGAGTGTATATATTAGTGGTATTCACACCGAACTTGTTAACTTGTTACTCGGTAGATTGTTAATTTGTTAAAGGTACCAACTGTGAACGATCTCCTTTTTAAAACTTTGTTAGTCTGGTAACTTTCGTAGTAAAACAGCATTTAATTAACATACTTAAGGCCTCGTTACTCTTACGTAAACGTATACGTTGCGGATCAACTGTTCCGTTTCCCTTACCAAGCTTATGTGTAAATATGTACTCACATGTAAACGTAACGTTGCGTTGCGGATGAACCTGATAAAATTAAAATTTCTCTCCGTTTTTACGTATCAGCTGTTAAGATTTTTTTTTGTTTTCAAGCAGTGTTGTTAACAAAACTTATTAACCAGCGGTTTACTTTAAAATTTTATTAATGAAATTCTTATCAAAACATTAATTTTAATTTGGTGTAATGAAATCAAATGTTACGGGTTTTTTGTTCGAACTGAAATTAGTATCGGCTTTAGGTGTCACAGAAACCAAATCGGGTTTTTATTGAAAATAAACGAAGCCAGCTAACAGCTCTTGTTTTTTTTTTATTGAAAATAAATATTGATGTTAAAAGCTTAATTTTCTTATTTTATTTTATTCATCAGTTAGATTATTTCCATAGATGGAAGTAAATAAAATTGATAAATAGTTAATATAGTTTTTTTGCATGTTTCCGGCTGTCTTCGGCAGCGGGCTGCTACAAATTTGCGAACACCTTTTCCTCACCTTTTCTATATTTATTATTTATTTTATTTATTTATTAGTTTAAGCAACAAATATTTTTCTACTTTTAATAAATTCTCTTTCTATATTTACAAAACAATAAAATTACACAAATATAAAAAAACATTTGTATGTTTACTGTATTTCCACTTCTTATTTTCTTTTCTATAATTTTCATTTATTAAAATAACAAGTTTTAACAATATTTTAACGCAAAAATCATAATTTACAAAATTATTAAACAAAAATTGCATTTAAAGCTGTAAACACATGAGCCAAAACATAAAACAGCTGATTCGATTATCGGTTTTATTATAAAATAAAAATTTGAATAAATTTTAGAGAATGCAAATAGAAAAAAATCAGCGCATAGTTCCGAATATTCGAATTAACTTAATTATATTAAATATATATATTATTCAGTTTTTTTTGACCTTTCTTTTTTTATAATTATTTTGAATTGCTTTAAAAAATACATAATATTTATTTATTTTTCTCAATATTTCGCTAACCTTTGGTTACCATCTTTAGGAAATAAAATTAAATTTACAATAAAAAATTATAAAAAATTTTTTTTTCAATTTTTACTTATACACATATTGGTTATGTCAAGTCTTATTTAAAGAGATATTTATAATGACTTAAAATATTTTAAGGTCCATAACTCCAAAACAAGATCCTCAGGCGCAATAAAAACTAGATAAAAAAATTTTATTTTTCAAAGCAATTTTAGTGCTGTATATGTAAATATATATGCATAAAGTATTTGACTTTTTGTACAAAAGCGCCTATATCGTTTTGTATTGGCATTTTTAAACAAGAATGTCAGCAACATGTTTTGGAATAAGACTGTGAGCAAAATCAAAACAAATAATAATTTGCATACATACATACATATGTACGAGTACACATATACACTTCAACACCATATGACACGTTTACGTATTTTTAGTAACTACCACTATTTTAAGTCGAACGCAACGTTTACGTATCCGCAACATTTACGTAAGAGTAACGAGGCCTTTACTCTCAATGTACACGAAAATTGCCAAAACACAAATATTTTTTTAGAAATGTATCACAAATGACTTTTTTATTATATTTATTTAGAAACTGCAACAGCTGATTGTGAGTTACCAACTAACAACTATTTTATCAGGGGTGCCGTGTCGTTAATTTGTTAAATGTTAATCCGGTAGCGCGTTATATATAGAAAAACAAAATACGTGTAAAAAAGTAACGATTAGCGACTAACAAACTAACAAGTTCGGTGTGAATCCCACTATTGTATATAATTGTTTACTATTGTTTATTATAGTTTAAGAATGGTATAAATTATATTTTAATAAACATCAAAAAAAAAAAGTTACATATTTTTATGGCCGTTTGGTATTAAAATTAAAATAAGAAGTTGCAATAAAAATATCACAACATTTTATTAAACATAGTGGCAAATTTAAAGTCTTTAAAATACAATAATAATAATAACAAAAAATTTACTTAACCAATAGCCAAGCGAATGTCATATAATATTGAATATTTTATATGTTTGAAAAGCAGCTAAAGATAAACTGGTCCTGCACAACAACACGAATATGCGATTTTACCAATTAATCCTTCCTTCCTCCCATTCTATGGGTAAAGACAAATTTATTTTAAAGCTTAAGCAAATGTAATTTACGCATTGTATGACTTTTCGTTTATGGTTAAGTGAAAATATATATTAATAAATTCTTAAACTTACAATATTAAAGATTAAAGAAAAACTCAGAGATATACATTTTGTTTAATTTTTCAGCAGGATCGTAGTATAAACTAAGGAAGTAAATGTAAGAAACCATAAACTCACTGTTTATTGTTGGTGTTTTGTTTAAGATTTGATATTGTTACAAGTAAGACTTTGAGTGTTTCTAATTCTTATTCGCTTTAAAGTTTTATTTGTATAATATTTATAGAAGCTTTTCTAAAATCTTTAGAAAAAGGTTAACTGATGATCTGGCCTAAGCAGCCAATGAAATGCACATAGAAACTAGCTTTCCCTCAGCAATAAATTTCAGTGTATTTATCAAAAATAAAAATTGGGAATTAAGCACATCATACAGAAATCTTATTAATAGTAAATTCAGCTTATTTGTATTAAATTTTTATATCAAACATAATTTGGTTTTCTTCTACAATCATGAAGCATATAATGTTTGAAGTTTACATTTTTTTATATATTTCAATTAAAACTGCAGCTGAAATAATAAATTATTTGTGGTTTTTTAATACCAAAAACTAAATATAACGAAACTAAATTTAAAACATTTACTGCATTACAACATGGTATCTCTATTAACCAGATAATCAATAATCTGTTTCTGACTGCATCTATTGGCCTTGGTATGGTTTAAGCAAAAATAGTTTTTTACATGAAAAACGTGTGGTCTGGTTGCTACAACTAAAAAAAACTTGTAAAACTTGATTAAATAAAATGTATTTTAAAATGTTACAAATCACATCCATCGATTCGGCAACACAAAAAAAAAAACTCAAAAAACAGTTTTAAATTGTTTAAATTTTTTTAAATGGGATTCTATAAATACCGGGTTAATACCGGGTATATTTCTTTTTTTGGAAATTTATCAGTGTATTTACAAAAATTATTTAAAATTATTAAATAAAAAATCAGCTGAAATGTAATTTTAAATGGGTTTTAGAGTTTTTGAAATATCGTGTGCTTTAAAATATTAAAAACAACAAGAATGTTTGTGTATATTAGTGAATCTAATATTGTTGATTTTCCTAAAAATAAAAAAAATATAGAATCGTTTTGCCACAAGCGCTAGAACACAAAACAGTTGTTGTGGCGAAATAAGATATTGACTAAATAAGTATACATAGATCAACTGACTACAGTTTTAAATGAAATTTCTACTCCATCTAGTTGTCTTTAACCCCGCTGTTAGGTTTGGACCATTTTGGTAAATTTTTTTTTATTTTGTATTTTAATTTGCAAAGATAGAATGTTGCATGCAACTTATGAATCTAAGCATTGTATACGTACATTGCTTGTAAAGCAACATGTTGCCATAGCAAAAAAAAATAATAACTTAGTGTATTTTAGTGAAAAGCATAAATTTCGATTACAATCTTCATATAAAACATAAAGCAAAGGGTAGTTATAACTTTCGCATTTGACTTACTTACCCTCAATCTTCGGTTAACCAATCATAAGTTACTACTTCAAAATTTACACTCCACTACTGCTACTTCGACTTCATGCCAACCGAGATAATAATCAACAATATTTTTTTACCCTTAGAAGCAACCAATTTATAAAAGTCTTCAACAACGGGAAACATGACTGAAGTAAACAAATCACATCACTGGAACGAATTTTTTTTTTCGGTTGTCTTTAAAAAGGAAATTTCATTTCTGAAAACAATTTTTTTTTTGTTCCTTCACCCAACCATCTAATATGATGGCAATGATGAAGCTGACAACACGCAAAACAAATAAAACGAAAAACTGAAAAAAATATTGTAATAACATCATATTAGGGAAATTAAGGTTTGAGACTCAAACCCATCCAATTGTATGTGAACTGGCAGTTGGAAACAGGAAAGTTTTAAGTTGTTGAAAATAACCACCTTTAAAATAAAAAAAAAAAAAAAAACGGAACTTTGCTTTGGACTTTCATGTTGATTTATTTTACAAACGTAACAAAATGGATATTTATTAACGCGATGTTACAAATAGAAAACATATGTATGTATGTATGTACATATGACCGCTAGTTTCCCGTTTTTTACGTTCACATTAACATGTAGCTGGTGCCAGTATATTGTGCCTCTAACATTGCTGCTGTTGGCAAATTTACTTTCTCTAAATATGAAAAATGGCCTCTTTTTAATACGACAGGACACCTTGGCAACTAGAAAGTAACCTAAATTTGTTTTTCAAAGATTAAGTTTTTTTCATGGAAACTCTTAATATACAAATTACTTTAATTAATACTGTAAAAAATACAAATTTTATGTTCTCTACATGATAGTAAAAGTAAACAGTTTCACAATATTGTATTTTATGTACACTCACAGAAAAAGTAGTAAGTAGTGTATATGCACGAATAGAAAAGTTTCGAAAAGTACTAAAGCTACTAAAGCTTGGTAATTTTTTGTTAATGAGAGTAATTAAAAAAAAAGAAGAAAAAAAATTCGCAATATGTGGAATAATTTGCTACAGAATTTTTTAATAATTTACGATAGAATTTTTTTTAAGTTAAAAACTTTTTATACAAAAGTTTTTTTCTAAAAAAAAAACAATTTTCTATAAAAAAGTTCTCTTGTAAAGAAATAAATTTTCTATTGATTATTTCTCTTGCAAAAAAGATCAGTGTCAAGGCAAATAACCTTAATATGGCGTTGAAAACACTGCTGAGCTAGTTTTTTTTTTTCTTACTTAGAGAGAGAAATGTCAAAAGTTGATTGAGTTTTTGACGCATCGACCAACAAAAAGCCCAAACATAATATGCATAGCCTTGCTTAACCTACTGTCAAAAATTAACAAAAAATCTCTCAAATATATATATATAAAACAAAAACAAACTGAGAAAATATTTCGCACTTTGCTTAAGCAAATGCCAGTTTTTTTGCCTCGTATAATTTACATGTACTCGCACATTTGCTTAAGCCAAGTTAAGCACATTATATTGGGCCTTAGGGCAGCAATAAAATTGCAATGTTGTTTTTTAAAAAAAATTTTTTTTTGAAAAGGGAAAAATTTTCGAAAAAAAATTGTGTTGAAAATAAATTATTTATTTGAAAAATTTGCTTGCAAAAAATTAATTTTTTCAAAAAATAAACTTTAGGGCTGTGGAGTCAAAGTTGAGGTTTTTGTACTGGAGTCGGATTTGGAGTTGTAATCAGAGTCGTACTTAACAAATTTCAGCTGATGAAGTCAGAGTCATAATAAAATTGTTCTTGCTTAAAAATCAGTCTATATGTATCTTTATATATAAAAACGTTTGTGCCGTGTGTTTGCACCTAAAACTCAAGAACCGCTGGACCGATTAACATCAAACTAGGATATTAAATTGTTTTAGTCGGTTTCTCTTAAGTTTACTACCGATAGGTGGCGCTGTTGTCGTGGTATTTAATTTTTTTATCTATGGCACGATTTGGCTGAAATTCACAAAATATATTTATAAGAAAAAAATAAGTTTCCTGATAAAATTTTGAGCCAGTAGATAGCGCTGGGGTCAAGTTATTAACAAAATTATCCAGCATTTAATATTTGTATTGAGAAAATCCCGAGCAGCGCCTGGACCAAACAGCTAGTATAAATATAAAAGTTAATATGTTGTTTGTTTGTTTCCTTTATAATCCTGAACTTCTAAGTCGATTTTAATGAAATTTTCACAGTATTTGCCTTCCTACCCGCCGATTACCAAAGGATTTAAATGTTTGTAAATTTCCAAGTGGGTGTGGTACCTACCAAACAAAGACAATAAAAATAAGTGTATGTCTTGAAAACCGTTACAGTAAAAGTTTCGAAATTTCAAACAAATAGTTTGGTAACCTATACAAAACTTTGTCAAAAAGTGGGCTGTTTTATAAAAGTGGGAGTGGCACCTCTCATACAGAGACAATATAGATTTCTATATATCTGCAGAACGGTTACAGTAAAAATAATGAAATTTTGTACAAGTAGATTGGATATAAATACATACATAACATAAGTCAAAAAATTGGCTTAGTTAGAAAAGTAGGCAAAACTGAAAAAAAGGCGTGGTACCTTTCATACAAAGACAATATTTCCGAAGAACGGTAACATCAAAGGTTTTAAAAATAAGTACAAATATAAATATAAATTTGGTTATAAATACACAACATCTATAGATAAGGCTAGATAAGGGCTATAAACAAATTTTTGGCATAGTACCACGAAGTGGCCAAAAATGTTTAAGTAATGAAAACACCTGTCTCCCGTCGTTTTGCGAAAAAAAACCTCAGGCAGGAAAGCATATTTCTAAAACCTTTCAAGAAATTTTGAACCGCGATGAATTGTAAGCCGTAGGAAAATTTTTAATCTAAAACTGTGGATAAATACCTAAATAGCATTTAAGTGAACGTATAGGAATATATACAAATATCAGGTGTACATTTTTCAAAATTTCCGTGAGATAAAAATTGTTGTTTTCAAACTTCAACCCGATCCCTGAGTGAACTTTTTTAGCAATCCGAAAAAATTATCATATATCACATTTCATTTCTACACGACTATACTATGCCGTTTTTGATATTCGCAAAAAGTGTGAAAAAGTTATAGCCCTAATAAGGAAGTGGGCATGGTACCTTTAATACAAAGACAATGTAAACATTTGTATTTCTAGAGAACGGTTAGAGTAAAAGTTTCCAAATTTATAAAAAATGATTAAAATATCAATATACAACATCTGTTATAAGGTGGACTCGTTTGCAGAATTGGGAGTGGCACCACCCATACAAATCAAATAAAGATTTCTATATATCTGAAGAACGGCAAGAGTAAAATTATTAAAATAAATACACAAAATTTGGCAAAAAGTGGGCTGGATCGGAGTAGTAGGCGCAGCACCTTCACTACAGAGACAATAGAGATTTCTGTATAAAAAAATCAGCTTCGTTATTAATACAGGAGATCTGTATTAAAAAAATTTTACTTATTTTATTTCAATGGGGATAGCGAAGCAAATTTTCTATATACTTCTTTTTTCAAAAAGATAATTTTTCTGCCGAAAAATGTTTGTAGAAAATTTCTGTTAAAAATATTGCTACACTCAAAATAAAAATCAATCCATCCGTACTCAAATCAATCCAAAGCGATATTAATAGTACGGTGAGTACGGATTTTCTTGTATCAAGTACAGAAAGATTGATTCAAGTACGGATTTTCAATAGCAAAATACTTAAATTATCCATATTCAATCCCGATTTCGTACTTAAAATAATCCGAAAATGAGATTGATTTAAGTAAAACTTAGATTGAATCAATCTCAAAATGCGCTTGATTCAAGAATTATAAAATTTTTTTTAATCCGAATTCGTACTTAAAATAATCCGAAAATGGGATTGATTTAAGTATTATAAAGTTTATTTTATCATGAATTCGTGCTGGAAAAAACCACAAAAGAAACTAGAAAGAAATAATTGTTATGATTAATTAACTTACCCGTCTCACACCTTATAGAATGATTAAACACCAACATCATAACCGATATGGTTTTTACTTTAGAAATCTTCTATACATATTTAACCAAAAATATAAACTAAATGAGAAGCAAGAGTTCAAATTAACTTTTTAACCCTTTGTGGTACACATGAGTCTGGCCAGACCTTTTTCAATGTGTATAGAAAATTAAAACATGAGTAAGCCAGAGGGTTAAACACAATGAAAAGTTTAATCTTTTTTTTACTTGATTTAAGAATTTTATACTTATTTCAAGAAATTCTGGGATTGATTTTCAAAAGAAATCCCATTTAAGATTGTTTTGAGTACGTTTTAGTGTTATTCGTACTTGAATTTGTGAGTACGACTCGTACTTAAAGTAATCATACAAAACTTGATTTATCCCGAGTGTTTTTTTTTCTGTGTAGGTTTCAGTAGAAGAATTCTCTTAAAAAAGGTGTTTCAGATTGTCATTTCTCCTTTAATTTTATAAATTTTTTTGGTCAAATTTAGAAATTATATGTAGAATTTTGTTTGCTTCCAATTTTTACTGACATTTTCTTACTAGACTAATATGTAAAAGCGCCCATCGCAATATAGCGTGAGAATTTTATATTATCAAAAACCACAAAACAAAAACTATAACAAAGCAACATTTTTGTTATTGTTATTATTTTTCTTTGCTATTAAGGAACAAAACTAAAAAGTCTATATTATCATGATAGAGAAACCGACCCTTTTTAATAGATTATAAAAATATTTACAATATAAAGATTCCTTTGTGGCAAATGCATACTTTGGCTTGTTTCTATTTATGTTGCACAAAAGTTTGCTGTGCTAAAGAATTTTTATTATTTATTTTTCCAGTCATTTGTTGTTGTTTCTTATATTCTTTTTTTCCAAACTGTTTTCTTTTCTCTTTTTTTAAATTGTTTAAACAACATCATGGTCATCATCATGGCAGTGGCGGATGAAATTCCTTTGTAAAAGAACATTTTTGTATAATGTGGGAGAGTCTTTGGTCACGTGATTACCAGTAAAAGAAGTATTAAAAAAGCGAAAAAACGTTAATGTATTTCACCTGAATAGTTAAGTAAAAATAAAAAGAACAATATTAAAAAAAGTACGTTGTTAGTGCTTCAGAATTCTAGAGCTTAAGTTTAAGGAATTTAGAAATAAAATTTATTTCCTCGTTTTATTTTGGTCGGATACGGATATTGTCCTTGGTGCTAATACTAGCACCTAAAGAGGTGTTAAATTAATGATATTTTTAAAGGTAGTTTTGTTGGTCTATTAAAATATTTATTATGGAAATATTTGCATAAATTTGCAACACGAAGTATAAAATGCAAAAGCTTTAAATATATAAAGACTTCTGATAATGATTTTTTTTTTAATTTTTACTTTAAATTGTTTTCCCAAATAATGTTTAATGAACGTGTATTGATGTCACGTTTTTTATTAACATTTAGAATTTACCACAATTTAGTATAAATTTGATGAAATTGTTAACTTTTTTTATTTTTTCAATCAAATTAAACGATTTTTTTTAAAGCATGAAAAAAGGATTTTATTTTCACACTTTGTCATAGAATTACTTAATTTTTTTCGTGCTTCTAATTTTATTTGTGTACAATTCAACTTTGTACTAGAAAAATAAACCATAAGCCAAAACAAAAAAAAAAAAAAAAAACATTTTTTAATTTAGTTTATTGTTTGGAAATGTTATTTTTCATTTTTTCGGTTTTATTTCATCGCAAATTTTTTCCGCTAAACTTTTATGTTTATTATTTAAACAATGATTTTTCTCACATAACGAATATGTAGGTCTGAATCAGAGGTTCTTAAAGTCTTTTTTATAGGGATAAGCTTAAAACTAACACTGTGCAACACTACGTTTAAAGTACTTTTAGTTAAGCTGGCGATCGGATCTTAGGGCCCGATGTATATTTTGGCTAAAACTTAATTCATCCGAAGAACTCGCCAATTTTTTCAGGGCTGTGTCTCGAAAACCAATTAGAAATTTATTTCCCTATCATCAGAGCAATTGCAGCTATAGACTAGGAAAAGGAAAGTGTGAAACAAACTTCCTAAAAAAACTACAGCTCGTGTATCAAAATTGTTAAAATATGAACAGATTTTACATTTTTGTATCTTTTGTATCATTTTTGGCTCAAAGCTGCCAAACTGTGGGAAATTAAGAAAAGTAATCTTCAAAAAAAAAAAAAAAAAAAAAAATATTCCTTAAAAGGCAGTTTATAATGCTCCTTTGACCTTCAATGTTTTTGTTTTGTTTTGTTTTGTTTTCGTATTCATAATATTCAACATAAGTTTAAATTTAAGGTAAAGAAAACGAAACTTGACAAAACAAATTGATTGCGTTGGAACAAACATGCAGGTTCTAAAGAAAAACTGATCAGATAAACCTGGGGTCTAGTCATCGCATTCGATATCGAGAAAACTATTCTATCGAGTAACCTTTCGTATTTTTCTGCAGCCGATAGACTCTGGCGTATCGAATAAAAACTGGAGAGATGAAATCTCTTTGACTACTCGATATCGAATGCTATCATCTCAAATTACGATACGTTGCATTCGAGTGTCATGATACCAAAATAAAAAAAAAATCGGTAAATTTTGATCGATATAGTATGAAGTAATTAGGCCCCTGATGCGTGTGAATCATAACCAATTTAGTTAGTCTCACTGAGAAGTCATTATTAATCTATTTAAAAATTTGTATTCACTGTAAATATTGTTATTCTCTTTTCCTTTTATCACCAGCATTTGGAAATCACATGTTCTCCCGTACAACTGTGATGATTGAGTTGAAAAGATTTGTGTGTAAATTTATATTTTGTGTCAGCAACTAAAAAGTTTAATTTCAAAACTTAAAACATAAAATAGTTTTTTGACTTTAGTTAAATAATATAAAACTGCAATTTGTTTGTAATAAATTTGAAAACGATTTTTTTTATTTATCCATTTAACAACAATTAAAGAAATAATGCGAAATAAAAAACTTGTCAATTTTAAGTGAATTCAGGTGTGAAATTTGTTTGTTTTTCGTGTATTTATTTGTTTCTCTTTTTTCTGTAATAAAATTTAGGCAATTTTTTGTGCAACTTATTAGAAATGTTTATTTTATTTAATATTTACTAAAATTTTCAGCTTTTTTTAAATATATAAATAAATTATATATTTGCATTAACCCATGCGGATAATTATAGTCCGTAAAAATGGGTTTTAAACTTTTTTAAGGGAGACATAAAATGTTTTGTAAGGTTTTATGTCCTTACGTTGCAATACATGTATGTTCAATTAATTTTTATAAAACATTTGATTGTAAATAAATATAAATTTTGTGGTTCATAAAAATTCACAAATAATTTTAGCTAGCTCACCTTTTTATTCGTGTAAATATTTATGACATTTTTTTATGGTTGCAATTTTAATCAAATTATTTCGCTGATAAAATATTTAAATGACTTTGTTAGATGTAATGTCAAAATGTTTTTTGTTTATATCGTCAAATTTATAATAAAATCCAATTAAATATTCTCAAATTTAATTAATAAATTATAAGCAGGGTAAGTTTTTCAAGCTTTATGCAAAAATTTTTGAAAAATAAATTTATGAAATATTTGGCATCCAACTTGCCTTTTGATACTAGGTGGGAATCTTGAAGAGAATTCAACGTAAAACAGCTAAACGAATATTTTATACTCACGCCACTATATTGAAAAGGTTATTATTCGTTTGTGCTAATAAAAATAATGGTTCTTGCTAGACCTTTAAAAAAAATGTTTCTGAGTCGATAACTAAAACTATTGCTAGTGGTTAGATCCGGTCCATATATTCCTGCCCGGAATAGAGTTTTTGTGCCTAATAACCATCTTTCTTCATATGTTGGTATTTAGATCTTAATAAAATCGGTTTATATTTGACAATAGCTTCCATAGAAATTCCATTCGCAAAAATAACTTCAAATGTCATCATACATGTTAGTATTGGTAAAAGATTTGGCTATAATAACTTCTAAAAAAGCGGCTTTGTCAAGGAAAAATGTTGAGCTGGTAGGACCCAGATAAACACCCTCTTTTTAATCACTTAAAGGCAAAAGAGTCTCATGTAGATGAAGGTGTCTAGTAAAAGCCCTCACAAATGTATTACAAATCAAACACACCAAAGTTTAATGTGGGTACAACAGCAATGACAAATGCTTTGCGCTACTGTTCGTTGCATAATTTAAAAAGTGTTGTGAGGGTTTAAGAATTCAAAGAAATACACTCCAGACAGTAATTGTTTCTTTCAAAACCTTTTAATACAGTAACAAATTTTATCCTATACTCCTAGTATTTGAAAATAACCTCGTGCGGCTTGTGAAAATTTGTAATGTTTACTTGTATGTTGTATGAAACGCATGCATACAAAGAATTGTTGCACAATATCATTAGAGAAACATGTAGGCCTCTTATATCTGGACAATATGAATGAATGAAATTATGAATCCCTTGTAAATCTTGTAAATTATATCAGAGCTCTAAGGCAAACATATTATATTGTACTAAAGTGTTCTGTACGATACAGATATGAAAAATACATATGCTAATAATGTTTGTGTAGTAAATAACTTTAAACAACGCTTCTCTTTTTGTGATCTACGTACAAAATAAGAATACTGTACAAATTTTCGTAAAAACAACAAACATAATTGTGTTCTCAGCGCACATTTTGCTGGTAAAGCCAACTAAAAATTTTGTTTAATAAATAAAATATATAGACCCCTTTCACACTCGGCAAGTTACTTGCGCAACTCTTGGTTTGTAGACGTTAGCGGTAAGGTCGGGTTAAAATAAAAATTGCACAGACTTTGTTGTTGTCGGCAATTAACTTGCGCAACTAACTTGCCGAGTCTGAAAGGGGTCACATAAGTCTTTAACAAAAAAAAAAAACTAAAAGCCAACAAAACTTTTTTAGCAAAACAAAACATGTAAAAAACACAAATAAACACAAACAGGCACACGTGCTGTGGTCGTGCAAATTGCCAAGCAGCAACAATATTATTAAAAACGTTGCTAAAATGTTTGTATATTCATTTCTTCATCAATGTGGAAAAAACAGAACAGAACGTAAAATATAATGTATGTCTACGGAACCACTACAATTGTACTGTTGAAATGAAAAACAGGACACTACATAGAGTTTGCTACTATCGCAAAAATAGTTATGAGCGGTATAAGGGATTGTGTACTAAGACACAAACACGAAAATAAATAGATATAATTTCTGAGTGTGTGTACCGTACGCACAGAGTACAATTCCATTCGGAAACGGAATTCATTTTGTACTTTGGTGCTTCAGAAAATGACGAAACAATTTTTTGGAATGAAACCATTTTTGTTTTCTTGAGCGGAATGGGAGTTTTCTGTATCTGAAAGGCCAAAAAACTATAAAAATACACTTTATATCAATAAACAAATATATTTTTTTCGATTCCGAACGAAATTGTTCTGCGACCAGTCTGTATGTTCGGTTTATTTTCGAACACAGTTTTATATATGTACAATGTTGATCCGATACATTTTAAATTTTAAAATGTTCAGTAGAAGCAAAAAACTTTTTAATTAAATATTAAAGGCATATGAAAACCAATTTTTAAACCATCCATTTAATAATTAAAAAGATATTTTTACAGCGGAAAGATTTTTTCCAAAAAGTTAAAAAATAAAAAATTTGATTTAATATCCTTTTGCAGGTCAAGTGCGATATATATTTTTTCTTTTTTTGTACATATAAATATTTGTCCTGATTATAGTTTTAGATATAAAATGATATTTAATGTAATATTTTAATGAAATTTATAAAAAATAATATTAGGTGAATGTCCTTTATAATGTTTGACTAGATTTAAAACTAATTTTTGTTAAAAACAATTTGTTATTAAAGGCTACGTATTATAATATGTTGTTATTAGAAATTTTGCGCTTGACATAATAAAATTGTAAGCATTTGTGAAAAAAAAAACTAGAAAAAATTTTAAGAATTAAAAACAATTAATTTATTCGAGGCATATATTTATTTGGTCGTGCTGGATCTATGCTACCAACAACTATTAAAAAAGAAGGACTGAAAGTTATGAAACACATAGAGAAAAGTTATTGAAAAATATTTTTTCGATAAATTCTAAACTAAAAAAAATGTATTTCCATATTTATAACAAGACAAGAAAATCCGTTTCATAAACCTTTAAAAATGCTGTTTTATTTATGGATTTAGGAGAATTGCCCAGAGGGGGTGAGACATCTTTATATAGGCATATGTAGATTCTTCTTCTCTGAAATAGTAACGGGAAAATCGGACCGATTTTCGTGGTGCAGGTTTCTATCTACTATTGTAATAATCGCTAGAAATACAAGAACTTTTGATTATGTGTTTGAGGCTAACATTTTAATTTATTTGTGAAATTTGGTAATATGCATTTTAAGTTTTTAAAAAGAGGGGCTTAGATAACTAAAGCCTCTTACTCAATGCTTTCAAATGCAATCAACAATTTCACTTGGTGTTCATAATAAAGCAAAAATTCTTTTCGTAAACACACACATTTTCAATAAAGTATTTTTTTTAACAGTTTGTTAAAATTTTCATTTAAAACTTAATAAAATTATTGTAGACATCATTTTCAATTTCATACAAATTCTTGCTGAAGTAGAAGAAGTCAGCTAAACATTTAGAAAAAACTTTAGTTACATTAATGTTTGAAAAATTATAGGAAAATATATGAAATACATTGGGAAGAAAAAAGGTAGATGGAAAAACGAAATGGTTGCTCCCATTGTGAAAGAAGCTTTAAATTTATTATTTTCAAAAAATTTTTAAAAAATTATAAATTTGCCAAATTGCAATATAATTAATACAGGGGATTTTAAGGAATCATCCCAAGGATATTTCACCATTTGGTGTTATATCCTCTGGGGAACTATGTGCAGCTAATACCTAAAATTCGGCAGAATTCCGAAGTGGCATATCTTTTATTAACTCGTCTGACCAGAGATCATATCTAGTTCCACGTGAGTAAGAACCTCCTGGAACCTTAGATATAGTCTGACTATTGGCTGGGGACCTTTCGGGGATCGCGTGGTGGTTGTCGCGGAATAAGAGTTCATACTTAGTCGGCTTTAAAGGCTGAGTTTTCACCTTGAGATGAAGTTCGGCTACTGGCGTATCATCCTGGATAATGTTACTATTCAAGAGATGCCGCTAACTTTACAGAAGCGGAGGTTAGATTGCTCCCGTGTATGAAGTAGCAGGTTTATAATTCAGCAGAATTACTTCCTGTTTGTGCTGACACATGGGGGCAGTGGTTAACGAACATTCTCACTCTGTGCGAAGGCTGAGAACTGGGGAAAATAACTCACGTAAATTCCCATCTGCACAGAAAAAAATCTCCAAAATTTTTCACCTATTCACCAATTAAATCATTATTCAACAATAAAACCAGTTTTCATTACAAATTTAATCAAGTGAACTAAATCCAGTGAATTAAACGTTAAATTGATACTACTTATTTGTTTTATTGGTGAAAATTTAAATAAATTTTTAATTAATATTACAAATTTAATACAAATCGTTGTACGGATCTGGTATGGGGAATAAATATATATAAAAGAGTCCACACACAGAAAAAATAGCAATGTTAACTTAGCATAAATGTTGATTGAGATTGAGTAAATTTCTGCAAAAGTATGCCCTTTATTTAAATTTATCATTATTTCATATTAATTTTAAATGAAAAATATTAAAATAACCTTAAATCCCCTTTATTTAATAGTGTTCACCGTTAAAATGACATTTTTTAATATTGAATGTACTCTATTTAAAATTATCTTGGTTTCATGTTTATTTTAAATGAAAAATGTTAAAATAAAATTGTTCAATATTGAAACAACAAAAACCTGTTTTACTTGTTTTGTATAGAAAAAAAAACAACACCATAAAAAGAAAAACATACATTTTTTTATTTTCATGTTTAAAATATGTTAAAAAAAGAATACAATTCCCATATTCTTTTAGTTAAAATTATTTAGTTAAATAGTACATCAAGTTTTCAAAGCAGAATGATGACGAAACCCATATCGGGCCATTCTACTGATGCTTCTGTTAACAAAGGGGAATAAAAATAAGTGAAACATGTGTTACAGGGGTAAGTGTTTTTAATTATTCTGAAGTAAATGCATACGTTGCCTCTGAAGCTTCTTCTTTCTCACTTGTATATCACACTCAAACTAATTTGATTCTACATGAAATTCACGTTGTTTCAACTTGAAATAACTTCGAATTGTTATTTCAATATAAACTACATTTTGCTCTAACTTTACTGCAATGTTAAACTAACATAAATTATAGTTATTTCAAAAGAAAAAAATGTGGTTCGCAAGTTATGGTAAAATTATGTTAAATAAACAAGAAGTAACTATGAAGCAAAATCACTACCAAAAACGGTAAAATCAACCTTGTTTTCGACGATTTTATGTTGATATTTTTCGGTGTGAACTAGCAAGGCACATATGAAGTATTAAATAAAATTTTCACATACAATAATTTAAGTCTAATTTAGTTGGAGCTGTCATGAAATCATTTGCCGCTATTATTAATTATCGTAGGTAATAATTTAAAAAAAAATTAAATAATGGATAGTTTTGACTTATTTTTAATTACAAGCACGTTTTTTGTAAAGAAATGTGCCATTTAAGACAAATGATGCGGCTTAACCTTATCACGTATGGTCGTTTTTACTCTTGTGCTTAAAGTCTTATCCCAATGCTAGACTTGCATTTAAGTCAATACCAAACTAGTCTGTCATATAGAAATTCCTTTTACCCACTTTAATCTTTCTTAGCCTCCTATCAGAAGCTCTATTCCTCTATAAATATGCAGGCGGATGGATATTTTCGCAAGATGATTGTCGAAATGACATTGCAAACGAAATATAAAAATCAGTATTTGTAGAAACTTTTTAAATGGCTTAAATAAAATATTTCTTTATTTTTCTTCTTTGTTCTTTTTTTTAATTAAAACACTAATTGTTCTTTTCAATTTCTTATTTTTCTTTACAGGTAAACAATAAAGAAACAAATCGTCATTATTAACAGCAACACATTGCTTTGACACTTGATTCCTTGGTTACAAACAGTATTGAGAAAAACACAGAAAAATAACAATAATAATGAATTCCACTAGGGGGATAAGAGAACTAAAGAATGTTTCCAACTTAAAAGCCATTTAAGTGATTGAGTCTATATACAACATTAACATTGAAACAACAATGACTAGGCAAATGAATTGTAAAGGAAGTAGGAGGACAGTTGACTAAATATTTACACAAGGACTTGCAATTGCAAGACCCAAACTAACACTTACTTACAACCAAATAAATACATACAAATTCAAATACAGACAAACTGAAAAAGGGCACTTCAAAAGACGTTGAGTTTGTTTAACATTTCAAACAAATAAAATGGCAGGAGTATGAAAAAGAAACATTAAGAAAAAAGTTAAAATAAAAAGAATTAAAGTTCAAAAGAATTATAGAAAAGAAAGACAGGCCAGGCCAGTGAAGTAAAATGTTATTAAACGTAAGTACAGAGAAAAAAAGTAAAAAAATAAAAACAAATGAAATTATAATAAATTAAAAAGAATATAAAACACAAGAAATAAAGTGTGTATGTTGTTTCTATGACGGCACGCTAAGTCAACATAATTAAAGCAATCAAGTATGACTTCAAGTAGAAAGTTAGCCCTTAGACAAATTGGTCTTTAGCTACAAAAATATAAAACATAAAATGCATTACTAAATGCCTTCCGCCCGCTACTTTGGCATGAGATTGCGTGGTTTAATTTTCATATTTCATGCTAAGAAAAAAAAAATATACTTCCACGTTTGCATCAAGCGAAGGAGTGACGCACTGCCTGAATGAAAGTTGTTTTTTTAATAAAAAGTTCCTGTACTTGTTGGCGGAATTTTTTATTTTTTTTTTAAGTGTTTTTTTATATTCACAAAATGCTAAACGATTTCAACTTGTAAAAAATTCAACATTCTTTGAGCAAGTACTCTTGAAATAATTTAAACTTAAAGAATTACAAATTTACGGAAAAAAGAGTCGCTATTCCCCAGCCACATAATAAAAAGTAAATAAAAACAATTATGAGAGGAAATTATAACAAAGTTACTTAAAACTTAAAAATTTGCCAACGTTTAAAATAAATAAAAGCGGGTTAAAAAAAATCTAAGAAAAGAAAAGGGCTCTAGCACTTTTAAGAAAAATATAAATCCGAATTACAATTCCAAGAAATTCGATATCATCCGCGGCAGCCATATTCTGATTAAATAGATCCTTCATCAAGAAGCCACAAGCAAATTATGGTTGCCTCCGGTCATTTTATAATTGGAAAACGCCGCTGGAAAATGGATGATACTTTAACTGTGGTGGTGAAATTTTGGGACATACCGTATGATGTGGTGTTAAATTTTACCACTCTAATGGCCATTTTCTCATTAGGCGATTATCTTTTTTCCCAACGAAAAACTGCACATTAAAGAAATTTGGTTTTCTCAATCTCTCATTTGCTTCTATTTTGTCGCAATGCTAACCGGCACTCATCTTCCAATTATTGGTTTTCCTTTTATTTGCCGTACAGATAAATTCAATCAGCTGACTCCCAACTTTTACATGTATTTTGAGTGGTGTTGCCAACTCAAGCAAATATTTTTTGTCGGTATATTGAGAAACCCAAAATCGTTAACGGACAGTTTATCGGTATAATAAATTTATGTTGACATTAAGTAACAGACAGTTTGTCGATACATTGAGTAAATGGACATACATTTTACTAAAAAAATTTAGTAAAAAATATTTTTTGATTATTTGTTTCTAAAAAAAATAAACTACAGCATTTGTAATTACAAAAAATAAAGAAACAAAAATTATTTTTATTTGTTTAAACAAAACATGTACTTTACTTCACAAACCTTTTTTTTAATAAAAAAAAACGATACATCAAAAACCTATTAAAAAAAATAAAAAAACATAAAGGGCATTTTTTGCACAGCCATATATAAAAGGGATCATGAAAAAATATAATTAGGTGTAGAAACTACAGGTCAGCCTTTTTGAGGTTTTTTTTACTTATCAAAATCTGCATCTTATACACATTGGCTTACTACATTGCAGACGAATCGGCAAGAACTAAAGTTTCCAACTTTGGTCGAAATATCTTGGTTATAAATACACAGTAACTAGGCGGGCCTGGAGAAGTGGGCGTGGCTCCTTCCAAACAGAGACCTTATAGATCTTTGAATACCTGAAGAATGCCAAGAGTCAAAGTTTCGAAATAAGGTACAAGCATCTTGGTTAACAATACACAACATCCGACAAAATGTGGGTGGGATTAGAGAATTGGGCGTGGCACAAAATACATTTTTTTATATCTAATCAACGGTAAGAGAAAAATTGTCCAAATTTGGTACACCTAGCTGGGTTATCAAAACACAACCTCTCTACAAAAATGGCCATGATTGGAGAATTGGGCGTGGCTTAAACAGGTTAATTGATATCTAAAGAACGGGAAGAGAAAGTTATAAAATTGCAGTAACAGCTTAAGTTTCCGAATTGCGAACAAATAGCTTGGCTACCAATATAAAACATCAGTCAAAAATTGGGCGGGATTAGATAAGTGGGCCGGGCAGAAAATACAATTTTGTATATCTAAATAATATACAAAATATACAATATTTAAGCATAGCATGAATATCTACAAACATTAGGGGTAATTAAATCCAACCATAGAATGTTTTTCAAAGAATATGGTTACCTTGAACTAATTTTACTTCTGTGCACTGTTGCCAGTGGATTTTTCGAAAAAAATCCGATTTTTCCCTACACGCTAAAAAAATTTCCCCTACAAAAATCCCTACGCATTATTGTCATTAAAATAGAAAAAAACATTAGTAATACAAAATTAATTTTGTTCAAAAATGTATATTACAGCTTTAACAAAAAATAAGAAAGAAACTTAAAAAAATAATACATATCGCATTTGTTCAACAATACTGTATTAACTCAAAATTTTAAAATTTTCAATAGAAGCAATCGATTTTTAATTTAATATCAAAAGCATATGAAAACGTATTTTTAAACCAACCGTTTCTTTACCAAAAGCAAAATAGCTCGATATTTTTACAGTGGGTAGAGAATAATACCTTCGACTATTTTCAAAAAGTGAAAAACTAAAAGTTTTGAGTAAATACAGTATTGGATATGTATATATTTTTAAAAATTCAATTAAGTGATATCTTAGAAAAAACATACACATACATATTAGTGTCGCCCACTTTTGGAAATATATTTTTAAGCGATTTTAGTGAAAAGAAACATTTTCAACCGTTTTGGACAAGAAAATATCACTCACAAAACGTTTTTTCTGTATTTATTTTATAAATAATGCGATATGACGAAAAATCCCTACATTTTGGTGATTTTAAAAAATCTGTCCCATTTTCCCTACGCTTCTGTATCAAAAATACCTACATGTAGGAATTTTCCCCCACTTCTGAAACGCTTAATGTACAGGCAGAAGTACATTAAGCGTTTCTGTTAGTGCATAATAAGCTTAACATGTCGGTAAGACCTCTCCCACAAAAGATACTAAATTATTACCATTTTGGCATTTTTGCAGTAAAATTTTGCATTAAAATTTTTTTATTTAGTTGCTAAATTTTCATTTGGCACTTGGCATTTTATTAAGCATTTTTATAAAATGGTTTGTTAAGCATTATTTTTAAAATTTGGGCCATTTGATCTTACATAAATTTTGACTAAAAATAGCTGTAATCAAAATAAAATTTCGTATGAAAATGGACAATTCGTATTGTAAGAAACATCTTACCTGTCTTATAAAAAAAAAACTAAATATTCAGGGAATATTAGAAATGCTGTCATCATGTTGATTGTAAAAAGTATTTTATATAACGATAAAAAAGTACAAAGAAATTTTACTTTGTATTAAAATTCTATAGTGTACACTTCAGATCTAAACTGCTGAAAAAAAAATATTTTAAATTTTCAAATTAGCAAGTATCAGAAGTTTGCGGACCAGCTAAATTAAATATTTATTCTCAACTGCCTATGCTGCATATTTATATGTATCTGAAGTTTTCCCAAATTTTACCCACTTGTTTAAATATAACGATTTATTTTAATTTCGTTAAAAATACTAAAATGTATTTAGTTTTAAATAAAATTTCTTATTGGTAATTTATCTTAAACAAAAATCTTGTAAAAATCTTATTTTTAAAATAATTCTAAGCATTTTTTACCATGTCTAATGCCAGACTTAGCTGTACAAATATTTTAGATCTGGTCACACTGGTGTTAATTATATACTAATTAAAAGTTGAGAACAGAGATCGGCAAAACTACTACACCGTACTTGTTTTATATTTTAATTTCACACCTCAAGTTCAGTCTCGCATGAACTTTAGAACAGAAAGGTAATATTGTCGATTGTTGCTTGCATTCAATGTATCCTTTAATGATGTTTTTATATTTTTTTCATAAATAAAGGAAAGCGGTCACGGAACTCATGAAGTTTGCAGACACCCATTTGGGAAGCGTTGATTTAAACGATTTTAATATCTTTGTAACAGATTTTTGAAGAATATTTTACTAATTTAATATTACAATAGAAGTCTCTAGGCAGCACTGTGTACATTGTTCTCTTTTCGTACATATCTGTGATTTTCATGGGCATCGCGTGTCTTAAAATCAAATTTTAAGGAGAACCGAAAATCCATTCTAGATCGAACTATCAAGAATGGTTTTGAAATTTTTTATAACGTTAACAAATCGAAATTGGTCCATCTTTTCAGAAATTTTAAGAACCATGTAAAGAACGTTTAAAATTAAACAATATGGAATCAATATCTCAAAATCCAAGAAAAGGGCACATGCGGTTGCCCATGAATACCACAGATATGTGTACTACTAAAATATTTAATTGTATGTGTTTGCCGATCCCTGGTTGAGAACCTAATATATCAACAAATAACGAACTATTAACTTTTCTAACTCAAATTATAAAATTATTTTCACGTAGCCCCTTAACTTATAATGCTGAGGTTACACAATTGATAAAAAACAATAGCATGTGAAATGCAAAATCTTTAACCAGCGCCAAGCTTTAAATCTCTTTAATTAACGGTATATTATTTTAACTTAAAGAAAAGAATTTCCATCATAATTCTATGCTCTTATAAAATTTACAATCTATTAAGAAAATCCTTGACAATTTGCTACTAATTGTCCTTTTTCTTTTTTTCTTTCTTCTTTTTTAATTTTTTTTACTGCTCATTTAAATATTTTTCATAAACTTTTTCTCAAATTTACCTCATATTGTTTAGCACTTCATTAACCTTTCACTTTCCTTACCCGCTTAAGGTGTTTAAACTTTGTTTATAATCAAATTTTAATAATTTTTTTAATTTTAATTAAAGAAAGTTTTAATAATATTTAAATTTAAAAATTAACAAATATTTTGTTTTACAGGCAGGTTAAATTTATAAATAAATCTTAAAGCAAAATTAAGTTTTTTTTTCGCTTGCTTTAATTTCCTGCTTTAGTATTTAATGTTTAATGAAATAAAAGCATTAGAATTCAAAGGAAATTGCTGAAGTGTAATAATAATCACGTATTTAACAAGAATTCTTAAATAATTTCTAGCTGTTTCATACTTCAAACGTTGAATTTTAAATTAAATCAAATAACTTCACACTTTTTGAAAATTTGTTTTGAAATATTTTAAAGGGAAAATTTTGGCAAACAATAAATAACATTTGTAAGAGGAAGAAACTCATGTTACTTTAAAAAAATATATATTTGCAAGAAAAAAAAAACAAATTTGAAATAAGTGAATTGTGCTTGAAGTTCTAAAAAAAAGAATTAAAAGGCAAAACTGTTATAAAAGCATGTGCCGAAATACAAACAACTTCCGTGAAATTTATGGCAATTTGGTTATTTTAATTCTTGTTTACTTAAAAGTAAAACAAAGTGCTAAATATTGATAAAGGGAAAAAGAAGTTTCGTTGAATTTTAGATTTTAAAACTTTGTGGAAGGAAGAACAAAGAAGACATGCACGAAAAGTGCATGCACTGCAATAAAATACACAAATAGTGAATTTCTATATCCCAGAAGCTGGTTTAAGCTACGAAAATGAAAAAGTATTATTCACTGGAGTGTATTGAGGCTGTTTAAATCAGACTCCTTCAAAAATAGAACATTATTGTTAAAAAAATGATTAAAGATCTGAAGCGTTTAAAGAGTTTTGTTCAATGGAGGGGGCTGATCTAGAAACACTTTATACTTTTTTTTCTCGAACATTTGTTTTAAACATGGAAATGTAAAATAAAAGGTATAAATCAAAGGTAGAAAAAAGAACACAGAGCGAAAAACTTGATGATTTTTTTTTTAATTTCACTAAAAAATTCAGAGATACATTTTGACGACATCGCAAATAGCTTTATTTTATTGCCTTAGCAAACGTAATAAAAGTTGTGGCCTGAACTAGTCACTGGTGACGACTGTATGGGAAATCTCAATGTATATGAGATGTAAGCCCAAGTCGCGTGGCGAAAGAGTTTTAAGATGTTGAATATTTTTCTTTCTGGTTCGCCCGGAACACAACAACTGAGGGAATCTTAATCAAGCACACACCTCTGAACACTACATACTTGGAGGATCTAAGAGCAGCAAATACTTCAATACACATCATAGAAAGATAGATGGCGCTGCGAAATATGGCCCCAGGAAATTTACCCCCAATTTGGGGCTGTTTTTTATAATGCAATATGACCCCATTTTTTTAATGAAAACTTACCCCAAAAAAATGAAAAATAACCCTAAAAATAAAATGAAATATGACCCTTAATTTGGGGTAATTCTTCATTATGAAAAATCACCTCAAAATTTATAATGAATTTTAACCCCAAAAAAAAAAAAAAAACACAAAGAATGTTGTAGTTCATATGCCCGGAACTAAAAATCCCAAATTAGAATCCCGATTTCAAAATCCGAACAATTATACAGTTTTGGTTTTAAAAATCGTACGATTGATGACATGGTTGGGCATTCGGCTATGCGAAAGGATTTTTTCCTCTATGTTACAACGAACTCTGGCTTTGCTTACTAAAGCTAAAATGCAAAAACACCCTAACGAAAAAATGAAAAATAACCCCAAAACAACAAAAAATTTGCCCCAAAATTGCGTGTTGTTGTATCACATGTAAAATTTTGGGGCCCTTCTTGACTTTCCTTTTGAGGCCATATTTCCTGGGGTCATATTGCGCACCGCCAAGATAGATATGTAGAACGACATAAGCACCACGACCGAGAGGATCTTTAGTGCAGCCTTTGCATCTCATCATATAAGGTTCAGGCTACGTTAAGAGCCTATTAAAGATAAATTTCAGTTAGGCCCATTATTTGCCCCGAAAAATTTCCGCCTGAAGTCCCTAAGGCGGGAGAGCATATGCTCCGACGTTTCATCATCAACCGCACAAAAGTCTGCATATCTTGGTTGATACATTACCTATTATGAACTAAGACCACAGTGCCTCGTAAATAGGCCAAAAAGCATTCTTAGTTCCGCCTTCTCAAGTAGAAGTAGCTTACCTGCCTTGCCACGGAACAGTGTCACAAATATCTTGGACTATCAAAACCCAGAAGTGGACGTCCATGTGTGAAGAAATTTATGCTCAGACCATTTTTTAACGTTCCCCTTATGTGACCGAAAGAAAGGCTCAGGGCCTTTAAATGGGCAGCGAGCACCCCTGTTTGTCAAGCAGTCAGACCTTTTCATACCCAGAAAGCCCTCATATCTGGTAGCACAAATTCAAGTCATTGTGTTTCCACAGATCGTTCAGAGATGTAAAGCAGTCCATGACTAACCTAGACTTCACCTCCAAAGAAGGTAGTATTCTAGGAGCGACTTGGCTATCCTAGATTATTTATAATCTCAATAACTTTGTCATCCTTCTCAGACATTCCTCAGCGCATACAGTTCTACACTACGTTTTAAAGCGTTTAGTTTAACAGTTTTGCAGTATATAAGATAGTCCGATTGTTTTTCAAAACCAGCATAACTCCAAAAGGTTGCAAAAACTAGTAGCCTTAGAGCCGTATGTTTCCTGAATCAGTTTTTAGAGATGAACATTGGAGATACCGTGCTAAATGAGATGTAAAGCCAAATCGCGAGCAAGATGATTTTAAAGATGTTATATCTTATTCCCCTTTTTAAGTTGGTGCTTATATTTTACGCTTTTTAAAGAACGTAGGAGCAGAGAAAACCTTTAATTTTTGTTAAAAAGGGGACGGTCAAAATCCAATTTTGTACTGTAGCTCCGGAACTTAATAGGTGGTGTACAGGGTCCCTTAAGAGTTTATTTTAAGTCTTAAAGATTTTGGACTCTCCGGAATTGTTACCTTTACATAAATGTCTCTTCTCTTTTAACCGCTATTAAGAGAACTAACATATTCATTATTTAGTCATCTTTGCAGCAGGCTACCATAATAAAACATCTAATACCTTCTTGTCTTCAACAACAAGTTTTTCCCCTTATCCAATATACAAAAGTGTGAGTAAATAAACAATATTTATTTTGAATGCATTAACAGTAAGAATAAATACAAAAATTTGTTTACTTATTTTTTCATAAAGCAAATAATTTAAACACTAGAGATTTAGAAAATTAACAACACACAGGGCAACACTTTCCCAAAAAAAAAACGTGTTTTAAGCAAGTTAAAAAACAAATGATTTTTTATTACAAAATAAAATTGATATGCTTCACATAAAATCATAAAACAATTTATTAAACGAAAAGGGTTGCTATAATTTTCAATACACATAGACCCTTGATCTGCCCCCAAGTCTACCACCAATAAATACATACATACATGTACATGTAATCAAAAGAAAATTTTCAATTATATATGATTTTGAAAATATCCTTTGCAATTCTAAATTGTTTGTAACTCTATATTTATTTTTTTAAGCTATCTACCATTTTTGCCAATTGCAATTTATTATTATTAAACCCATAATTTGCTTTAATAGTTTCTAGCCATTTATTTTAATGTATCTCTGGTAAAACTGGAAAAAACCCTTATGAAAAAGGTCTGTGTGGTTTTACAAGAGTTTGTTTTTCTAACCAAAGTCGAAAGGATACGTTAAATATTTCATTTGTAGCAGTTATTATAACAGCAGTGGCGAAAATTAAATAAAATTGCCTAAAGGCTTTTGATAAAAAAAATAACACATAAATACTTAGTTCACTTAAATGTGGTTAAATGGTAAAGAGTATTGTTCATAATTTATTCGTTTTTTTTTTCTTTTTTTTAACAACTGAGGAGTCAAGTGACAAAAATTTGATAAAGCACCCCTCTTAGGGGTTTTTTAAGGCAATTCGATCATTCAATAAAACGCTTGAAAAAAGTAAATGAGTTATTAGGGTGAATAAACAAAAACATATTGATGCAGGGTTGGATTGTTACTTATTTCAGCAGTAGACATATTCTGTTCTATCCATGTAAACATATTTAGATTTAATTTTATCTTAAAGTTTCCTATGTAAAAACACATACATGGATACATAAATTACAAATTTTTTATATATACAGTAGTTTTGACTTAACTGTCTTTTGTTTAAGTGCACTTTTAACTGCACAAAAGTAATTATTTTAGTCATTATTCTTTAAAATCCCATACAAATTTATTTTTTAAGCGCACTTTCTTTACCTCCACATTTGAGATAAATACCCAAAATCAAAACAAAAATCAAAGTTAGATGCACTTTGACTTAACTGTCCAAAATACAAATTTTTCTGTCATTATTCTTTGAAATCCTTGCTTACGTTCCTTTTGTATACCTGCATATTTATCATTTTTTTGGGCAGCTTTAAAATATTTTTATATAAAATATTAAAGTTAGCTGCACACATGAAAAAAATATGGTGGACACATTTTCATATAATTATCCAATTTATCCAAATTATCTGCACAAAAATTCGTGCAAAGGAGATTGTGCAGTCAAAACTACTGTAAAAAAAAATCCAAGTCAAAAGGAACGTAACGATTTCCACCATATTTTTTTAAGTGCACGTACAGAATTTCGAAGACGATCTAGCCACACCGGTGTGTGTGTGTAGGTCCTATTTGGGGGCTATGCATTGCTTTCTTGAGCATACTCACATATCTGAGCGATGCACTCTTAAGAGATATATTGTTAACAATAATTCTAGTTTGTTTGGACTATTGCTGGTAGCTGCGTTTAAGCCCAAAAAGCGGTGAGGAAATTTAAAATAGTTCGGGTTAGAACAAACATTGTTGCATTTTTAAAATCTGACGCTTGTCTGGTACTTTTAATTGCTTGATAGCCAAAATGCCACAATTGACTAGAGTTAGTCCTTTCACCACGCAAAGTTGTACCACCGAAACAGCATGAAAGGATTATAAAAGGATCAGATCTAAAACTAATTTTTGTCCTAACTTTTCATGCAACCATATATTCTCTTTATAGGGTATAACAATACCTATAAATTTATTTGGGAGATATAGTTAATTATAGGCCGATCTTTACGAGATTTGACAAGTTGATTTATAGTCCTATAAATCTATGACTGAACTTTTAGATGTGTTTCGAGAAATGCCTTTATATGGGGTTTATTGTAAATTATGGACCGATCTTCACGAAATTCGACAGTGTGATTTCTAGTCATATAAAACTTAAGGTTAGGTTAGGTTCAATGGGCAGCCGTTACGACGACGGCTCACTTGGGTCCTTATGGCGGTCCCTTTGTGATACCCCTAGCCAGTGACAAGAGTCAGTTAGCGTTAACCAGACTATTCCCCATAGGTCACTGCAGCCTCGAACTACCCCGATTCCCTGCAAAACAGAAAGATCGATTTCAGTCCCACATTAGACACATCGTCCAGACATGGCAATTCCGGTCTCCCAAAATGCCTAACCTAATGCCCCCAGACTGGGGCATTGGCAGAGAAAGTGAAACACCGTCTCCTCCACATCCTCATCATGACAACTTCTACAGTAGGCATTGTAATCAAGACCCATCCTCCTAGCATGAGTCCCTATCACCTAGTGGCCCGTTATGACCGATATCACTGTTATCATCCGGTCCCTACCGATACCAAGTAGCACACGCGTTCTCGTCGCGTTATAGCCAGGCCATAGAGTCTATAACGGACTAAAATGTACTACAACAGCATTATTTCTTACGTTTTTAGGCTGCCTAAGCTGTTTTTCGAGAAGGGGCTTTATATGGGCCCAATGGTAAATTTTGTAACTTCACGAAATTTCGTAATATGATTTATTATCATATAGAATGAACTTGTGCAAAATCTTATATTAATTTGTGCGTTCCGATGCTATTTATACTAGACGATGGAACAAAATTATCAGTTTTTTGGGTGGTTTTTTCACATTTTGATTCATGACTCTTTTCTTTTGCGTTTTTCGAAAGTGAGCGTCATTTCAACAGAAGGGCAGACAGACAAAAATGGGTAAATAAATGAATATAGATGAATATTAATTAAAAAAGTTCCACACAGAGTGACAAGCTTAAAACCTCTTTACAAGTATTTGTGATGGAGGGATAGCATATAGATCTGTTTAAAAGGCCTTCCAAGCTTAACTCCCCTCAGGAGGATAGGTTTCTTGACAAACTTTACAACAAATTGAGAATATATTTCGCGATTCCAAAAACCTTCCATTTTATATTAAAAATGACTCCTAAATACCAGAATTTAAATCAGATTTGAAATCTAGCAAGAATATAATTTAATTACTTTCCCTAATTGTTCCCACTTCCATCCCTGATATTTTAATTTATATGTATGACAGCGACAATGCTCACACTTTAAATGTCATAAATGGAAATTTATTATGACTTGCTGTGCAAAAATTAAAAAAAATATCCCTTCAATAATGACAATAAATATTTAAATGGAGTTTTTTTTTTATTATTGTCATTATTTATTTTCTTTCCACTTTTTCAATTCAACCACTTTCATGTTGGCAATTATAAATTTAAACGCACAGGAATATTGACATTTGAAATATAATAGACATGTGAATAATTTAACAAGCAATTAATAAAAAAAAAAAATGTAGGAAAAAAGGGTTCGACTTTTAAAGCGAATTCAGAAAGGACTAAGTGTTGGAACAATATTATTGCGAAAGTGATTGATAAAAATATTGTAAAATACGCCCAAAGGCAATTGTTCGTATTTTTTTTACATATTCATACATACATATCGTCACCTCAAATAAAAAACAATGTATCATCAAAAAATTCAAAATTGATTTTTGTCCGTTTTATTAAACTTCATGTTCACAAAAAATTTTTGATCCCTGCGATCAAAAATGGCGACTTCATTAAAGAAATTCAAACGCCAAGTGCTCCTTGTTGTTATTAATATTGTAAAGTTTTTTTCTTCTCCTGTAAACTTATAAAAAGTGTTGTTACGTTGTTTTGAAATTTCGGTGACGATATGTGTGTATATTAAAAAATGTTTATTATAAATCGCACCGGTTCCCCTAAATTTTCAGTAGATGCAAAAAATATACTATATGTATCTCATAAAAGTTTTTATATCTCTTTAAGTATTTAGGTTAAGCCATTGTACTGTTATTAAACATGTTATAAATGTAGCACATCAACAAACATATTAAAAAATAAATATTTTTACATACATTTTCTCGTAAAGGGATTTTTATAAAACATATAACAATCTTAAGACAAGACACAAAAATATTATTAATATTTTTGCAACACTACCTTAAGGAAAAATCTTTGTTTTACACATTTTCCTTATGAAAAACAAAAACATGATATTCTTTATACAAATTTAAATATTTCTTATTATTTACCTACATGGAATTTGTGGCTTAAGAAAGGCATTTTAAATAATAAAAATATCTTGGGGAATGAATGCAAATTAAAATGTTAAAAAAAGTACAACAGGAAAATCTTAGATTATGCCTTCATACGTAAACACAAGAATTGTAAGAATGTTTTTCATTACGTGTACAATGTACACACATATCACATTGTGGTCTAATAAAAAAAGAGAAACAAACGCCCGGAAAATAAATAAAGTTGATGTTGAAAAATGTTATAAATAATATTTGAGTGAAAGTTGTTTTTATTAAAATATCTGCAGTGCAATTACTTAATTAGATTCATTACATTTGTAAGATAATAACATTTGTAAATTTGTGTTAAAATTAGAATAAATTATTGAGTGTTACAAATTTTAAAGCCTTTAAAAAAATTTCCATTGCAATAGCAACACCAAACAAGATTTTCCTTACCTAGATTTAGGCTTTAGCGATTCCTGAACAATGCCTGTATTTCTTTTACTTTTTATATTGCATAAGCATTGATAGCAACAAGTTCTTCAATCACATTCTTAAATTGCTCAAAGTTTTTTCAATAGTATTCTGAAGCATCTATCCAGGTTCTCCTTCTTGATAATACAGGCTGCGGTGGTGACGGTACCAAGATATACATTTCACTAAAAATTGCAACTCGTGAAGGAGCTCTTAAAAATATTTTTTTCCCGTATGAAACCAATAAATCTATATTATCGAATTGGCTTCTAATTACCTCTGCAACTCTGTGTAAACTATGTGCCAAGCAAGTAACATTTTTTTTAGGACAATTGGCAGCCTTAACCATGTAAGGTGCTGCATCGGTTAAAAACTAAAGGATATTTTGTCGAAATCTTGTATTTTAAGCAGAGCTCAAAAAAAATTATTAATTGCTTTAAAAAAAAATTAATTTGACACAATTGTATACAATTTGGACATTTTTTTGAAGAACTTTTTTTTTAATATGGAAATTTAAAAATATATATCACTAAAAAATTTCAAAATATGCAAAAATATGCATGTAAAACTTAAATATGCAAAAATATGCATTTTTACTAAAATGTGCAACAATAAGCAAAAACAAATCGATGCCATTTTAACGCAAATTTAATGATTCGGAAAGAAAATTGTTCGACATCGGTTAAAGACTATCGACAAAAAACATGCATTTGCATGGAAATCGCATCCCTACTTATTACAGACTTCAAATTGCATGCACTTGAAAGTTTTATGATCTACGTACCCCATTATCAACCAGAATTTTAAAACTAGAATGAAGAAAAATTACGTTTAAATTTCTTTGCGATTCACAAAATTAATTTTATTGCTGATTACCCCAAAGATGAATTCAGTTTTCAATATTCGTCCAATCGTTTGTTCCTTTAGTGATTTAATCTAAAAAATATTGAATTTTTCATGTCTTAAGGCTCAGTTAGTCTTTACTTTCTGTTTTTGTTCTGTTCCGTGCCGTTCTGTTACGAAATTGTAATAGTTACTTTTTCTGTAGCAACTTATCAGCCATTTATGACAAATTTATTAGTTTTGCACCGTCCATTGTTTTATTTCAATAACTTTAATGCACATAAATTTGAAGAAATTTAATTTTATGAATTCTTAAAATCAAAAAATAGTTTATTTCAATATAAATATGTATTTTTTATTATTTATTTTTCTGTCACTTACAATTACTTAACAAGCTGAATGTACTAATAAAGTGACCTCACAAGCACAGCTGTTTGCAGTGATTTTCTTCGTGTGTGACGTTTGTCGTAATTTTTTTGTTTATTTACTTTTTTTTATAAGGCGTTTTGACATTTGCCGTCTCAATTCTAGCAACAAAATGCCTGTTGTTTTTTTATTGTTTCATTGTTGTAGTACTGAGGTCACTTTGTTAATACATTTTGTTAACAAGTTTTTGATTTTAACTTAACCGCAACAGAACAGAAAAACTAATCAATTTCACAGGTTTAAAAAAAAAAAAAAAAGAACAGAAAGTAAAGACTTACTGAGCCTTAATTTGAAATTTTTTGACACAAAATTTTTCTTCCACTAAAACGAATTTTTATTATGACAATTTACAAACATGTTAATTAAAAAAATTTTTTGATAAAATAAAAGAGTTTTTAAAATATTTTTAATAACTGTATAACTGTTGTTATTTTTTTGGGGGTTAATATAATATTTTTGTTAAACATAAGATAAATTGAGTTCGTACTTTGTGAAGTCCCTATATAAAAATTTTAAGAAATTGGTACATAATTTCAACTATCTCTATGCAAATGTGTCCCCGAAATAACACATAACTCGCAATACCGTCTAGAGTGGATGACCTAAAGCATTTAATTTTCACATGAATACTTTCCTTATGTAAAAACGGTTTGATGCCAAAAATAGACTTTATTAGTTCATTTTTTCACTTAGTCCCCGAATAGGGCTTAAGGCGCAATAGTGTTAACAGGAAAAACCTAAAGCCTGGTGCTCTGTTCAACATTTCACGTGAAATGCTGTCAAAAGGCATATGAAAAAAACTTGTGCGTTATGTCTATGAAATAATGTTGATTGAGTTGTACTCTGTTCATTTTTTGAAAAAGTTCCGAAATGTTTCTGGCAACATTTTTTTACAACTGCGAAATAATATAAGCTGTACTTATATCACGTGGAATTTTAAGCAAAAGCAAAAAAGTATGAACTGATTATTAAATACGAAATACAAAATTAAAATAACACAACCGGTAACAGTTTCTTATCCATATTTACTTTCTTCTTTTATTTAAATTTTTTAATAAAAAAATATTTTCAGTAAAATACATGTGGGGTTTGTTTACATACACAAAACAATGTCGCATACTTTACATGAATAAAAACGTCAAATTGTACAAACTCGCATGATAGGTAACATTGATACATGTCCAAATTTTCATGTGAAATAATTAATATTGCTCAACATTTTTCACAAATTTGAACAGAGTACTAGGCTTAAGACAACAAAATTTATCCAAAATATTTCTTATATATAAAGTTGCCTTGGAATTTAAAATTGGCTAAATTGATTCAGTATTTCACATAGCACACCTACAAAATCGGTACGATTCTTCAACAATTTCTTTTAAAGCAATAGCTGCTGCAAGTAAACTTTAGAGGGGTATTATTGCTATTTGGATCTACAAAAAGCACCAATTAACACAAATTTTAAATTACACCAGATAAATATCAGAACTATTTTGAACTAATTTTTTCGTCTGTAATTAATTGTTCAGCGCCACTTTTTTATGTTAAAGATTTAATTATACTCTACTGCACCTTACGTTAAAAAGCTATTATGAGTTCGAGCTGATCTGTGTAACACGGGGAAATATTAATTCTAGACCCAAGTTTTGGTATACCAATCGACTCAGAATTGATTCGATCTAACGATGCATATGTCCATCGATGTTAACGAGGTGCACAAAGTACAGGTCGCAATTCTTGAGATAGTTTGTTGAAATTTGGTTCTTAGATTTAACAACTCAAATCTCGTTACCAGTTCTTTTAGAATTGTCCTACAATTGACTATACCTCCTTAAAAAAGGTTTAAATGTCATAGTTTCCTTCTAAATATGGATAGGTCCAGTATATAAAAATTCTCCTTAAAATCACTTAAAGACAAAAAAAAATCTTATATAAATGCAGCTGTAGATAAAATTCAGCACAAATAAGTCTTATTTCTTCGTGGTTAGGTCCATTATTGTCTTAAGGTTTCAAAAGGGATCCATTCTCAAAAATCAATTTGCAAAATTCCCAGGTGGTGTAGAGTATTATATGGCCGGGAATTTCTTGTTACGATTAAGATTAGTTACGACCAAATACAGCCTTTTCACTGGTTTATATCTAAACAGTACTCACGCTATTTCCTGCACCTGAAGTGCACAGGAATGTCTTTAAAAAATATATTTGTTTATACATAGTTGTATAAATATTAGGGTGTTCAATTAATCGGGTTTTATTTTGTTCGATTAAACGATTAATCGATATTTGGCATTTAACTTATTCGATTAAACGAATAAAATTTTAAAATTAATCGATAAATCGAATAATTCTAAATCCAGAAGGTTTATAAATTACGAGATTTTTGCTCGTTAATTTTAGAAAAGATTAGTTCTTGAGCCAATAAACATTCTTTTTTTTTTGTGAAGTTGTTGAAGAACATTTACGTAAATACATTTTTGGACACCTGTTACATTTAGCATTCTTAAGCTACGGTCACACTTATTAAATATTTGACCAAACAATCGTAACCCCTACTTTTGTTAATAGTAAGTGAGATTTAACATGGTCTTAATATCACAAAATAAATTTATTATACTATTAGACATATCAAAAAACTGTTTTTTGAAAGATATGCTATTACAATCAAAATAAATATTGGAATTAAAGGTAATAATCATTTAGTTTGCATGTTGGTCCCATTTTTACGCCAAATATTTGACAAGTGTGACCGTAGCTTCAGATTTATCCTTCGTACAATATTTTTAAACCAAACTCATTCTAAAGAGAGAAAGAAACGCATGAACTATTTTGTGAAAAAAATACAGGCGTTTTCTAGAAATCGAAATGAAGTGGATTTAAAATCAAAAAATTTCAAAAACGACCCTGTAATGAATGTTCATAAAAATATTCTGTTTTGTCTACTTCATTCATTAAGTATCTATTATTTTTGCAAGAACAACACTAAAAACCACGAACGACTACGGTCATTGTGTAAATAGTAAATGAATTTAAATTACCGTTCGATTTAAATTTTACTTCATTTCGATTTCTAGAACATACCCTATAAATTAATATAAACCTTTGAGTTAACATACCTTTGTCGTTTTTCTTTTGTAAAATGAATTAAAATTGTGTTGAAAAAATTCACGAAAATATATGCTTAATTACTCACTTAACACTCCACCGGACACATACATTTGATTTGTTTATTCGACTTAAAACTTTAAAAAAAAATTATACATTTAGCTGAAATAATTTATGTTATTATCATTCGATTAATCGATATAAATTCTTCGATTTATCCTTAAATCGAAATTAGCAATTTTAAATTATTCGAGCAAATAATCGTCTAAAATTGTTCGATTATTTGAACAAAAATTATTCGACTAAACACCCTAATAAATATATTACATAATTATATAAATTTTAAATATATTATCTGAATCCACAAAATATAACTATGAAAAGTGTATGTGAACCAGTTTGTTAGTGGCAGTAAAAAAACCAAATGTCAAACGGATAATTAATTGATTGATATTTAAAATAAATACAGAATTTTTCGTAAATGTTTGAAAATATCTTGTACTTTAATTAAATAATAAAATCGCAACAACTCTAACAAGAAATAATTACCAAATAATTCCATATTTAAACTTTTCCAAGTTGTTTAAATCAAAATTTTCCACTTAGAGTTTATTGATCAAAAGCATGTCTTCTTTTCAATTTAAGACATCATTTAAGTTTTGAATTTTCTAATTAAATATACATATCAATAAATCTTAAAATTCTTCAGCCACATCGTGTAGTTTCAATTATAACAAAAAAGGAAAATTAAATAAAGTAAACTTTTTTTTATTTGTTTGTAAAGGATAAACTTGTAACAGACATTAAATTTAATTACAATTTGCTTTGGAAAAAGTCTACAAAAAATAAACGTTTGCATAAGTTGGTAAGAGCTGACTGTAGATGAATGTATGTAATTGTATACTTTGTGTAAACTTTTTGATACCAAAGGCACACGTGTGCATATATATTGGGGATACACTAAGATAAACATTTACAAAACTTACCAAACGCCCACATCATATACACACTATAAATATTAAAGGCCTGTTGTACCTTCTTTAGTTTTGCTCTTAAAACACTTTAAATAGGTGGTGTCAGTGTAGGGAGTGATAATGCCGGTAGATAATTGTGTGGCGTTGGAGTCAGTGATGGTGGTCGTCTTTTGTTTTAGTAAAGAAAAAAGAGAAAAAAACACAACAGTAGATATACATATAAAGTAATTTTCTTAAAGCAACATTTTGTTAGAGCGCACAGTGGTGAAGAGCAAATAAAATTAACTGCCTGTTTTTAGAAAACGTAAGCAAGTGAGTGAGTGAGAAATTATATTGAAAACAACAATAAAAAACGAAAATTTGTTTTTCTTTTCAATATAATTTCTCACTCACTCACTTGTTTACGTTTTCTAAAAACAGGCAGTAAGTCCGAGTTTTCAAATGGATGGTTCGGGTTGGTAAAATTTTTCTCTACCTGTTTTCTGGAGATGTGGTTAAGACTTACATTCATAAGTTGGTGGACATTATTTAACCTCACGGTGCGGTAACGTTCTTGTGTGTGAACACAATGATACAATTTTTGAGCATAATTGTGAGGACCATTTTCTTACTCTTTGCTTTAAAGTTGGAGTTTTTAAGCCTTTGGTTGCTTCTGTAAAAGGAAAATCCACCATTTAGGTATAAAAACAGCCAGCCCAAAAAAGTTTGAGGTATTAATTGCACTTCTCAAAGTGCAACGTTGATGGGTTATTATCTTTAAGGCTCATAAGCACACCCCTCGCAAGATATAGACTGTAACAGAAATTAGGGGTTATTATCTCTTTAGACCGTAATTCTAAGCTCAAGGTGATCTCAACAAAAAGTGGACACTATCCGTCAAATACCGTTTAGGGCTAATAAATCAAAGCAAGTTAAACTCTCTTTTTGGTTAAAAATGTGTTTAAACCAACTAATCTATAAATCAGTAAACATATAAATCGTCTTTAAGCGCATAAAATTGGGCATTTAAACTACCAATACAGACCATATAAATTGGACAAGATTTGCCGTAGTGCTGCCACATGTTATTTTTTAAACTACATATAATACATGTGAGACTGATTTACAGTTGTTGAGTTTAAACTACATATAAATTAAAATTTAGTTCATTCACTAATTCGTTCACAAATTTTTTGGCCATTAATTAGGTGTCAATTTAAGCACATGACTTTATGGATCCTGAACTTATCCATTTACTGAAGTTGGAGCTCCTGTTAATTTGCAATATTACATCAAAATCAACAACCAGACATTCTAAAAGTATACCAGTTGGGTATATGCACAACGTTAACGCCGGAGTATCCGCACTAACAAGTAACTGTAAAATACTAGGGCAATAGGACTTTTAAGGCCACCAAATAGAACAGCCGCGATCTTTTGTAGATTCGCTTACTAAGAGCCCTAGAAAAGCTTAAGTTATTGTATTTTTGTTTCCCTCGAGAGATCAACGAAAGATGCCTACGCACAACCCCTGTAGGAAAGTAGTTTTAAAAGGCATTTTTATGTCAGATAAAAATAAGAGAATTGTTTTAATTTTTACTTGTATCTGAGACAAACTACTTTCAGGACTTGTAGCCCGGTAGCTTTACAAAATGTACCCCCTTTTTTCTAAACACTTACTACCATAATCATAGAAATTATTTCGGGTTTATGACAGGTTTATTAAACAAATTTTCATAGAAAATTCGTTGCATGAACATGGGGGTTAATATTTATTTAATTTTCTTAAAAAAATTTTATTTGAAAAATATCTTGACGCAAGGTGAAGGGATTTAAAAATAACACCTTCATAACTCGAAGTGAAATTTCATAAAAATCAGATAATTTGTTTAGAAACTAAGGTTTTATTTCTCCTTTTTACAAACAACCCCCACTGTGCAGAGTTGTGTACTTTTCTGGCTTTCGGGTTAAATAAATGCAACAAGTTTTACTCTTTGTACTTTTGCCCTTGTCATGACTTTGATCTTAACTTTCTTGTACCAGGTTTTGTAATGTGTAATTGTAAAACTCCTATGACAAGGTATGATGATGGCAAAAATGAAACTTTAATTCTTATTCTTTAAACTTAAAAAAAAAGGAAATAAAAAGCATTAAGAAGGAAATACAAAGTTTGAATTTATAAGTGGGCGTTTTAAATGTAAATATGATAATGGTAAAAAAACTATACAGTTTTTTTTATTTTTATTTAAATTCCATACATTCATACCTACGTATGAGTATATGGTTGCAATAAATCTATTTAAACTTTTATTTACACTTTTAATTATAAAATAGATTTTTAATTAAATCAAAATATAATCGTTTATTCATTTAATAAAATCTTTAAACAATTAGGTCAATTATTTATGCATGTCAGTAGATGGTTTTATTCTAATATTTTGTCCAATATAAAATTTAATAAACTTAAGATATTTTTCTTATTTTTGCTACCAGTTTCTTGTTTATTTAAAAGAATATGATACAAAATATCAATGCTTTAATTTTTTTTTTTTTAGGTATTTTATAAACAAATTTAATAAGAAAATAAAGAATATGTAAATTGTACATATTAAGATTATCTTCATAGTCTTAATATTTTGACAAATTATTTTGTGTTTTGCTTAAAATAAATTTGATTTTTTATTTGTTGCAAATAACAGTGCTGCCAACTCTGTATAACCAAAGCGTACTGTTTAACAACAAATGGTTTCCAAGATTTTATTACAAAAACTATTCAACATTAATCGAAAAGTGACAATGTGTTTTATTTCAAACAAGCTAAACAAAATATATATATATATTCAAAACACTCTATCTTTGATTTTCACGAATATTACTTTTTGATGGCAAAATGATTAAGAATTGGCTTCGAGGTGTGAATTTCACAACAAACATATTTTTTTTTACTGTTTTATTTGCAATTTTGTCATTTCTCTATCTTAGGCAATGAATTTTTTAAATAATTAATTTTAAAATAAAAATAAAAATTTTTTCGAGCTCGAGGCCAATTATTTGTAAAAAATATATGTTGCTTATTAATTAATTTGTTCTAATATTTCGACTGAGTTACAAGTATATTTGTAAGAGACATATTACCATCTCCACATTCAATATTGTATTGTGAGTACAATATTGAATGTGTAGATAGTAATAAGTAATGCATACCTTCACTATTGTATAGTGAGTACAGTTTTGAATGTGAAGAAAGTAATACGTCTCTTACAAATACACTTGTCACTCATTCTTTGATAATAATATCCGATGGATACGAAATACTGGAACAAATTAATCAATAAATATATATTTTATAAAAAAAAGTCTAAGGAATATTTTTTTTTTTTGGAATAATCTGTTTTTGCAATACATGTTTTCTTACTATTTTTTGCATGCTGAACATGAATTTGAAATTTTTTAATCGTTTACCAAAATAGCGAATTTTCCAGATGGTGGCGTAAAATATAAATTAAATTTTAATACAGATCACAATGATCTACCTGTACGTAGTTGACCTCATACAGAATATATTGAACCAAAACTTCTAAATTCTGGTCCACTATAAAGTCAGACCAATAAGTGAAAGAATTTGCAAGATTTGAAGAGCATTAAACTACCGGAATGCCATAAATTTACCAATCAAATGCCAAAAAACTTTAAAATTAAAAAAAATGTTCTACAACTTTTTGTTTAATATTGTTTATTGTTAATTTTTTTTATCTAATATTTTATTATTAGCCGTTTTCTTCAGCAAATGACGTTAAAAACTGCCAGATGGCTAAAAATGAAATCAAAATAATTTATTTTATTTAAAATGGAAAACACTCTATCTCATCATTTTCATTCTTACACATTGAATATTTTTGAGAAACAAAACCCTCTATCTATCATAAAGACCCCAATAATGCCAACTTTTAAGAACCAATTAGGGTGAGATCCAGCAGTTGCTTTAAAAACCATTGTACGAAATCTAATTTTAATAACTCCAGTAATACGCGAAAAAGCAGTCTTTTGGCTCTCCTGAAAAGTTTTGTTTTTTAAGATAGAGGGTTTTGAATATAGGCCCTCTATATACAATGAAATATACTTAAATACATTAGTGAAATTTCGAAAAAACCAAACATTTTAAATATTGATAGTATGGAATTTGTTCACTCGTTTAATTGCGCTTATAAATTTAAAAAACATTTACGTTATTTTTTTGACCGAAGCTGAATTAATAAAATTTTTTGTTAAAAATTTTAAAAGAAATTTTTTTTAATAAAAATGACTTAGAATAACGGCTTAATTGAGACACTAAGCGCTAATAAATCAGTGCAAGCTCATTTCTCCTTTTTGTTAAAAATACTTTTAAACCAGCAAATCTATAAATCAGTAAGTATATCGAACCCTAACCGCGAAAATAACGTAAGCGACATGATTTTCAATTTTCGTTTTTTTTTTAATAAATGACTTACTTATTGGCAACACTTGCATCATCTCCTAAAATGTCATGGTCACATATGGTACTAGTTCAATTGTATAGCAAGAACAATTTTATCGTAAGCGACAAATTTCTTACAAAATTAATATGAAATAAAACAAAAAAGCTCTCTCCTGTAAAATTTGATATTTGGCGCTTGCGTTATTTTCGCGGTTAGGGGTCGATATTAACCATTTATAAAGGCTAGTTTACACCATTATACTTAGTATTTATACATGTCAAAAACTCAAATAATATGTAAAAATGTAATAGTGTGAATGCAATGTGCCATGAAAATGACAAGTATGTATTACGAAAAAAAATTTGACATCCCATACGACGTCATCGTTTTTTTGAAAATTTTCAAAGCATTAATACTTTTCATTTGATTTTTTTTAATAAAAGCATGTTCATTAGGGCTATAACCAAATTTTTGGCATAGTATCACGAAGTAGCCAAGAATGGTTGTGTAATGAAAACACCTGTCTCCCGTCGTCATGCGAAAAAAACCTCACGCAGGCAAGCAAATTTCTAAAACCTTCAAAGAAACTTTGAACTTTTAATTTTGAAAATTTTAAACTAAAGCAGTGGATTTATTCTAAAAAAGCATTTAAGTGATACGTATAGGAATATATACAAATATCATTTGTATATCTTTTAAAATTTCCGTGAGATCAAAACGTTTGTTTTTAAACTTCAACCGAAATTTTTTTTACAATATATAGTATATGGGTCACGGATTTACTGCTATCCAACTAGTGCTGGTAAACTACCGATAGTACTATCGATACTATCGATAGTCTTAAAATATCGAAAATATCGATAGGAAAAAAATCAAAATCGATATTATTATTTAAAACACATCAATGAAAACATGTAACTAAAGCACAGTTTTTCGTCGCAAGTTTACTTGTTAATAATTCGCACTGAATGTAATGTATACATTATACATTAGGAAGTTATCTAAAGTTGCAAAATATATGTTGCTTTTTGAATGATTATCCATTTTTGAATGATTTTACATGTTTTCCCTTACTTCTGTTTTTTCGTAAGGAAAAAGCAAATTTCGATCTACCAAAGGTTAAAATAAAATTTGGTTTAAGGATTGATGTTTGATTATTGACGTCAGTAGTCGTCGATGGCTGCGAGTGTAAAACGGCAAATCCCTTTTGAGGAGATCGAGTGGTTGCGATCGAAACATGTCAGGGTAACCTGCCGGCCAGGGTTCGAGCCCGGCTACAGTCAAGAATGAAAAATTATCAATAACAATTTTAATTTATTTTCATGTTGTAAAATTCCTTTCTTCATAAAAATAATTTAATGAAAATAAAATTTAATGAACTTAAGCGTAATTATAAAATATTAAAAATTTGGATTAAAACCCATAAATAGTTCAACAAAATAATCACAATACTAATGATTAGAAAAAAATATTTTTAAAGTGACAAAAGCGCAATTTTTAAAAAAACTGATAAAATTTTTGTATAATAATTGTAAACAAAACAAAAAGTTTTTGATAATTACCTCAATATTTTTTATTATTATAGAAGGATCTACGACAATTATGTGTAAAACGAAATATCGGGCAAATGCTCGCCACGGCTTTTGAGACATAATTAAGGTTCAATGTTGTTAATGTGCCGAATTATCTAATCCTTTTGGTTTTGAATTTTTCTGGGATTATTGACGTACACTTTTTTTGTAACTATCCTCAAAGAAAGAAATCCAAAGGTGTCAAACCACGAGATCGTGGCGGCTAAATAACATCGCCACGAAGTGAGATAAGACGGCCATTAAATTTCTCGCGCAACAGAATCATTGTTACATTGGCTGTTTGGCAAGTGGCACCATTGTGTTGCAACCACATATTGTTCAGATCCATATCATCGATTTCTGGCCACAAGAATTTCGCTATCATCTCGGGATAGCGAACATCATGCACGGTAACTACAACTACCACACTATCGCATTTTCACATTTTCTTACAGACCCGGTTTGCTGAAATTTGCGCTAAATTCTATTCCAAAAAATAAAAAAAAAATTATTAAAAAATGTTACAACATTTTAATTAAATAAACATAAAAAAAGATTGTCCTACATTGTTTTTACCTTTTTTACTTAAGTTCGTTCCCACAAGAAATGTATTTTTTTATAGATTCCTTTTCATTAATTTACTCATTTGTTTTAACTTCACTATTTGTAAGGCTGTCTGTCATTACAGTTGGTATTATTAAAAATGACAGCGTTTGTTAAGTTTTATTTTTTTTCTTTTCTTCTATTTTTTCACTTTGCCTTTATTTTAATTAAAAAAAATATGTATGTGTGTATGTATGTTTATATAAGTTTTATGTTGTGACCATATTATAGTGGAGCGCCATCAGACTAAAAGATAGCATTTATTTTAATAAATGCAAAATACATGATAAGCAGGCGTCAACAAGACAATAAATGTTTTAAACTCACACATTTACACTTACACACACATACCCATACATAAATATATTAAATAATTCCTTTTTAGTTAGTTCGTAGAAAAGAAAAAAACTCTGAACTAACAGAAACATGTCATCAACCGTGGGACACACCTTAAACACATTACAAAATTATAGTCATTCATGCCACAGATGAAGCGAAAAAGGCAGTTTTAACTGAAAAGAAAAGTTAAATAAAGTGCGTGAATAAAATAGGTGCAATCTTGTAATAAAAGCTAAAGCAAACTTAAATAAACCTCAGCATAAATAGCAAAAAAAAAAAATAAATAACCGGGTATTCTTAAGTTGTGGCATGCTACAGCTGTTTTTTTTTTCTTTTATTTCTGTTTCTTTATTTAAGGTGCACCTTTAATTAAACTTGCTAACAAGAAGGTCTTGTTTATTATTGTTGCTTTATTTTTATTACCACTGCGGCATTAAAAAAGGCCTTATAAAAAAAATCATAGTTTATTTAACTAAGCAACACCAGCAACAAATCATAATTATTGCTCCTGGATGTAAAATCTGAAAGATGAAAAAATGAAAACATAAAGGTTTTATTGAAAGGTGTTGGCGCGTTTTTCTTCTTTAACGTCTTAACAGTTTGATCTCCAAAGCCTTTTACTATGACTTGTAGGTGGCTTATAATAAACTAATCAAAAAAAAATGTATTTCTTGAAGAATTGCTCAACTAATAGCGTGGCGAGAGTTGTACCGTAGGGTTTTCATTTAAGTAAAATTTTTTAAATCGCGTTTATCGGTTACTGATTTTGCATTTAAATCCGTAATTACAATAATAACTCTGATACAAGTTTTTACTTGAAAAATCTTCCAGATATTTTTTTTCTACATAGAAGTGTATTCGAGCTTAGTTTAATACAATGGACTGCACAACAGCCTCAAGAACGGTGTTTTTTAAATGGTTGCCTTTTTTTGTTTGAGCCAGCCTTTAGTTCACATATTAGAAACTCAGTATGGACATCCTCCAAAACCTATTTATAATGTTAGAATATCGGGGGAGTCAAGACTCTAAATTTGCTAATCCTAGTGAAGACAATATAATATTTTTAACCATGTCGCAATAGTGAGAAGGTATTGTGCGTTTGTGATGACCTGTGTACACGCAAAGAAAAAACATGGTTGTGGTAAACATATTCTAAGAGCAACATATTATGGTAAGATTCGTGATTGTAGTCACCATATTACGATTATTATTGAATCATATTCTGACAAAATATATTCTTAATATTACATTATAATATTTTTCCCTTAATAATATTATTATCATGTTAATTGTAGTAAGTTCAGAAGTTATCATATTATTATCATGTTAATCATAATAAATTAAAAAGTTATCATATTATGATACAGCACCTTTCATAACTTTCATTACAATAAAAATTAATGCAAAATTTGTTTGCATCGATTTTCTATTTTGTGGCACTTTACAATTTTTCTTAATGTAAATATAATAGCGGAGTGGAATATTAGGATTGCTAAAGAGCAAATGCAAAATATCGTAACACTTTCATGAAATTTAACCCTGCAGATAACGAGACTAGTCCATACATGCATGTAAAGAGTAGTCCATAAAGGAGTAGGAGTACTCCAAAACTACTCCAAATATATTTGGTAAAAGGTGGTCCATTAAACATTACGATGTCCTAGGAGGGGACCATATAACCCACCGAAGTAGTCCCTAAACTACTCCATGGAGTACTAAAGTGGGTTAGTTTTTAAAGTACTCTATGTCACTACAGTATGGAGTACACTAAAGGGGTAGCTTAAGCTTTTTTTAATTTTTTACTCTTTTATGGCGTGGACCGTAGTCTATTATTGCTATTATTAAATATTTACTTGGTATTTTTAATTTTTTTACCTTTTTTCACATATTTCACAAATTTTCACTTTTAAATAAACAATTAATAATGGACACCATCAGGAATACCAATGTGTAATACTGTAAACTATAGAAAAGTATACATCATGCAGTTGGTGGCAACACTTTATGTTAATTTTTTATAGCATGGTCCATATTACAGTAGATTGGACCATGTTGTAAGTACCAAGCAAACAATAGAACCAGTCCAAACACGCGTGTAAAGAGTATCCCACAATGGACTAGGACTAGTCCAAAAGTAACCCAAACAAAATTTTTTAACGATTACATGGTTCATGGTCGGACCAGTCCATGGAGTAGTCCATTTTATCAAAATTGATCAGGTGGTCCAATATTAATTGCAGGGTAGTTCATTTAAGCCATAATGGACCACGTAGTCCAATATTATCTGTAGGGAAAGAACTCTCTGTGTGTTTTGTTGTTGGATTTTACAAAAGAGATATGATATTTTGCATCAGCACTAATATCCTTATTTTTTCAATTTCTTTAAACCTTTTTTTTTGGGAATTTTCCGCTAACTAACAAACAATTCGATGGCATATTTAAAACAAACGACACAACTGGTTCAAAATTTTTTTTCAAATGGCGCTTACATAATAATTATTATTAAAGTAATGATATTTTGTTTGCTGCTTAAGCATAATATGACATGTTATGGTTGTTAGAAATTTAATACGTTTTCAAAGTTATCATTATTTAGTAGTTAGAAAAATAATTATTTTTCAGTCAACAATACTCAAGTTTATAATTGCGATAAACATTGATATGTTTACAGAAACTATAATATTGCTTATATGTAATGAAAATAACAATCTTTCGTCTACGACAACAATGTTACAATAATCAGAGTGTAATTGCCGTAACCATCCCCAACCATATTTTTTCTCCGCGTGTATATAGACCGACTCAGAACTACTTTCTGATTCAATTTAGCAATGTCCGTCCATCTTGCTGGCTAGTTGTCTTTCCATGTAAATGCTGTGCACAAAGTACAGGTCGCAATTTCAAAGATGGAATCGGTCCATATTTGACCAGCGCTCCCATTCTAATGCTACCAACGAAAATAACTTTTAATACCATAACTTCCTCATTAAAGTTGGAATTGATATAAAATTTGGCAACGGTAGTCTTATGTAATAGCTACTATTTTATGGCAAACTTTTGTGCTTGTAGTTCCAGTATGGACCATAGTTCCCAAAGCCCCCTCGCTAAAATCACTTTTAGACGAACAAATCTCACATAGAAGTTGATATGTAGATAAAATTCGATACAAAGAACACTTATATGAATCGCAAACTTATAAAATAAAGTCCACTTCCAAAAGAATCATAAGTCTCGGTGGAGCTTCTGTACAGCTGAATAAAGCAGCTCTTTTTCTTGTATAAATAATAACTATAACTTTATTATAAGCAAAAAAAAAAAAAAAAAATACTTAAAGAAAAGCAACATCAAAACTATAAAAAGAATTGTATTGTGTTGTATATATTTGTTCCTTTTACTCCTCTGGGCAGCATAGGGCCGCGTATAATAAAAATTAAAAGAAAAAACTTATAGAAAAATAATATGTTTTCCCAAGGAAAAAAAATTCACTTTTGTTTTTTCACAATTATTTAACACATATGCAAAAATCTTTTTTTTTTTTTTTTTTTTTGACTAATAATTACACTTGCTGCTTTATTTTCTAAGATTTACTTAAGAGGAAGGAAATAAAAATTTATTCGTTTCGAAGCACTTATGTTTAACACCCATTTGCACAATTAATTTACATAAGACCGTAAAACAGAATTACACAAATTCATACAAGCAAATATAAAATAAACACAGAAATAAAAAAAATAAGATGATGTAAAAGAACAACGAAGATAAAAGATATGTAGAATGTGGTGAAAATATAATTGTTCTTAAACCGAAATTAGTTAGGAAAACTTTTTTTTTTTTTTTTTTTTTTTTTTTTTTTGGATTAGGGCAATTGCAATTAATGCAAATGAAATAAATTTTCTTTGTTTAAAAACTTAAGTCGCACATCTATAGATTTAAAATACATTCTTGAATTACGGCATTCGAAATTACAATACAATTTAAATAGGAATTACGACCGATATCGATTGCTGTAATTACGTCCAAGATTTTTTTAAAATAAATCATAAATTAAACTTACATTGTCAATAGTTTATTGTATAATTCGGGTAAAATCAGATCTCTGTAGCCCGGTTTTTTTATAGAAAAACTTGGCAAAATAATTTCAAAATCATTTACCGTCTTAAGCCTGGTACTCTGTTCAATATTTCACGTGAAATGCTGTCAAAACGCATATGAAAAAAACTTGTGCGTTATGTCTATGAAATAGAGTTTTTTTCCCGGACTTTTTCGATTCCCGGGAAAGCGGGAAACTTTTTTAAATTTCCCGGGATCCCGGGATCCCGCTCCATATAAATAATACAAAGTAAATTTTGTTATTAATTAATGAAAAAAACTTTATAATTGAAGATTGAAATAGGAACTTGAATTATTATTACCTCACGCCCTTATTCCCTATTATTATGCTTTTATTCAGTATTATTATGCTCTGGATACAAGATACAAAGATAACATAAACATAACAATTTAAGTCATAAAGCAATAATAAAAACAAAAGATACTCAAGATATGAAATCAAAAAGTTAATTAATAAAATAGATAAAATATTTTAGAGAAATATATAACATTTTTTAAAGGCTTAGGAAATAACTTTCTGACACACTCAAAGCGCTTAGTAAGTCGGCAAAAAGTATATTCCTGATTTTATTTACTAATTATTATGTTTCCGCGAAATTTCGTTCATTTTTTACCGAGGTTGGACAAATAGTTAAAAGTGCATGCTTTGGATTCACAATCAGAAGCAATTTTTTCTTTTTTATAAACAACGTCTATATCAGTCAAATGTATATCAATGTTTATGCAAAAAAAGCATCAACCGGACAGCTTCTTACAAACCTTTTCATTTCAATAGGTCCATTTGTTATCTTTACGACGGGTAGAACCGGTCACTCTAAACCCAAGGATTTTAGACCAATCAGCTTATCGTCTTTTCTTTTGAAGACGTTGGAAAGACTGATTGATCTACATCTGAGGACGAAGATTGACGCCGGCATCATCAGCGGCGCTCAACACGCCTATCTTAAGGGTAGATCTGTTGAGAGTGCGTTGCATGATGTGGTGGGTTATGTTGAGCGGGGTTTGCGAACCAAGGAATACACCTTGGCGGCATTCCTGGATATAGAGGGCGCCTTTAACAATTTGAGGATAGAGGCTATTAGGCAGGCACTGTTTGATCAGAGGGTTCCGTTGTTCTTGGTCGAATGGATAACTAGGATGCTAAGCAGCAGGGTTATTCACTCGGACTGGGGAAACGAACGTTTGAGGAGATCGGTGACTAGGGGGACCCCACAGGGGGAGTTCTCTCACCCTTATTGTGGCTCTTGGCCGTCAATGTCGTTCTGAGACGTTTTGACAGAATGGGTCAGAAGGTCGTAGCCTACGCGGATGATGTGGTGATATTGGTGTCGGGCAAGTTTCTGCCGACAATTAGCGACATCATGCAAGGGGCGCTGGGCGAACTGTCGGCATGGGCGAGTGATAAGGGACTGGGAGTTAATCCGGGGAAGACGGAGTTGGTTCTTTTCACTAGGAGGTACAGGGTGGAGGATTTTAGGCTACCGGTACTAGGAGGAGTGGAGCTTAGACTATCTGATAGTGCTAAGTATCTGGGAGTTTTTCTGGACAGCAAGCTGTCATGGGGAAGGAATACTCAGGAGAGACTTAAGAGGGGTCTCAATGCCTACTATGCTTGCAGATCATCGATAGGTAGGAGTTGGGGACTCCGGCCGTCAGTGGTGGGATGGCTGTACACTTCGGTGGTTAGACCCATTCTTACGTGTGGATGCTGTGTTTGGTGGGAGTCATTGAGATTGGCTAGTCGTAGGAACCTTCTTTCTAAGGCTCAGAGGTGTGCTTCAATGGGCATGACAGGTGCCATGAGGAGTACTCCTCAGGCGGCCCTGGACGTCATTCTACATCTTCTGCCTATTGAGCAGTATGTGATGGGAATGGCGGCCAGGAGTATTCTTAGACTGAGGGAATCGGGACTGATGGGGAATGTCACTCAGGGTCACTCACGGATCCTGAGTGAGATTGAGGCGTGTGGCTATTGCCTGGGACCTCCCGGATCCACAGATTATGTGGGCACTAGGGTGGATTTTGGGCGGCTGCCGGAGGTAATAGTTCCTTCTAGGGAGAGCTGGTCAGGTAGGGGCAGATTATTTAGTGGATTTGCTTTTTTCACTGATGGCTCGAAGATGAGGGGCACGGGTGCGGGGGTCTACATTGAGGATCTGAACATCAGAAGGTCATATAGGCTTCCTGACGACTGCAGTGTTTTTCAGGCGGAGGTTCTGGGGGTCATGAGGGCCGTGGAACTGATAAGGGACAACATTGATAGGGGCTCGGAGGTCACTATATATGTGGACAGCCAGGCGGCTCTTATGGCCGTAAGGGGCTGTTATGTGAAATCCAAGCTGGTTGATGATTGTAGGAAGGCTCTTGGAGCAGTCTTAGGGGAGTATTTGCTAAGGTTGTGCTGGGTGCCGGGTCACTGCGACATAGTCGGCAATGAGGTTGCTGATGGGTTGGCGAGACAGGGCTCGGAGATGGAGGATCCTAACTGTTTGGAGGCGGTTAGGCCTCCAATGGCATTCTATTTTGGAAGAATCAGGGAATGGATTGTGGGCGCGACCAATCGGGCCTGGGGGAACCGAACGGACTGTCGGGTATCACGGACGCTGTGGCCGGTGCTTAATAGGTCCGATTCGGTTTTGCTGATGGGCAGGAGTAGGGTCTGCGTCAGGACCATGATAGGAATGATCACGGGCCACTGTATGATAGGCAGGATGGCGGTGAGGATGGGATCCGGATTGTCGGATATGTGCAGGTTGTGTGAGGACCCTGAGGAGTTGGAGACGGTGGAGCACATTCTGTGCCACTGTCCCAGGTTGCAGGGCAGCAGGCAGAGGTGGCTGGGCAGTAGATTCCTGGGCGAATTAGGGGATGTCTCGGGTTGCGGACTCGAGAATCTGATAGGATTCGTAATGGGGATGGCCTGGCTGCGCGAGAGTAGGCTGGGTGCTGGACGCACGTAGGGCGTATTTGGTTGAGTAGGATTTCTCTCGGGTTTGGTCCGGAACCTTCTTTCTTTCTTATTTATCTTATGCTTTCTCTGTTTATTTCACTAACTTTCTATCTCTCTAGGGCTATCCCTGAATAAGGCATCACAATGGACCATATTGGTCTCTGGGTGAGGGTGTGAAGGAGACTTCACACCGGCCTTTCTACCTACCTACCTATCTTTAGGACAATGTGTTTTTCAAGTTGTATGTTGTAGTATATTACACGAGTTTCCAAAATGTTATTTTATTTCGGTTTCCCCGCACTTCACGGGTATATAAACCAACACAAATTGAAATTGAAATTGGGAATTTGTGTTTATCACCTAATAAACATATCGCTCCTTCATTGCATTATAGTCATATCTCAAAATTTTAAGTGACTTTAGCAAAGTTTTCCTTCATACCTTCTCGTATTAAATCTCAAACTGAACCGAAGTTATAGCAAAATATATCTTTAAATCGGTACATTTTGAAAACTTTAATCGCATTTTGCCAAGATCGTTTGTTTTTGTAGATATGACTATGTTGGAATAAAGGAGCGGCGATATGTTTAGGTATCTCCTATTTTTAAGACTTGTTCATGGACAATGAAACTTTACTGCCTGCATCTTATTTTGAATTAATGTACTTTATTAACTCACTTCACTAAATGTAATAATTATCAACTGTTGCACTGCCCATTATGCTTTTAGTAGATTTATTGCATCAGGAGACATTGATTTAAATACATGTCCTCACTTCTTGTAATTGATCTAAACGACAACCCATCCACAGATGCTAATTTTTAGAGAATAGAAAACTAAATTTCAAAGTATAAATAGCTATTTTCTGAAATTATGAGGAATTTTTTATTTCCCGGGATCCCGCAAGAAAAATCCCGGGAAAACGGGAAATAAAATAATTGAAATTCCCGGGAATTCCCGGGACGGGAAATCCCGGGAAAACCCCTACTATGAAATAATGTTGGTAGAGTTGTCCATATTGTGAAAAATTTCCGAAATGTTTCTGGCACCATTTTTTTTAAACTGCGAAATATTATAAGCTGCACTTATTTCGCGTGGAATTTTAAGCAAAAGAAAAAGAGTATGAAATTTTTATTAAATATTATTAAATATGATATTCAAAATTTAAATAATTTAAATAAAATTTAAATAACAACCGGTAACAGTTTTTCCTCCATATTTACTTTATATTTTATTTAATTTTTTATTCAATCAATAATTTTTAATAAAATACATAATAATAATAGATAATAAAAATTAATAAAAGTAATAATATTATTAAAAAAATATGTTTTTCAATCTTTTAAATAAAATTTGTTTCTCTTACTTTCAGGTAAATTTTGTCAATGTAACTTTTAAGGGCGATAATTTGTAAGTTTAAACAGTTATATTTACAATAAAATATAGAATCTTCTATTTACGAAAAAAAAAATTATTTTGATAAATTACTACTTTAAAAGCCGTTTTCTATTTTGGCGATAATCTTTTTTCCCCATCGAAAATCTGCACATTAAACAAATTTGGTTTTCTCAATGTCTCATTCTGTCCCAAAGCTTAGTGAGCATTTATATTAAGGATTTTGTCGTTGCTATTCTTACTTTATAGGCGAGAGGGAAAGAGGAATAAAAAGGAGTACAGAAGCGAGTTTACTCTTCGTTTAGTTTTGCTCGCTCATTCGTTGTTTCATTTGAAGAAAAATTTATTTAAGTTCGCTGGCACTGAAAAAGTTGTAACGGCAAAAATCGAACAATGTATATTAATATAATAGCGACTTCAAAAAAGAAACGACAAAATTCGTATAAAGTAATTTGCCGTCTATATGGCGTACAGATAAATGCAATCAGCTGACTCCCAAAATTTACATGTATTTTGAGAGGTGTTGCCAACTGAAACAATGTTTTTAGTCGGTATACTAAGTAGTGCTGGGATACTATCGATATTTTCTACTATCGATATTTATCGATAGTTAAGGTTTCACTATCGATTTATCGATATTACTATCGACTCAATGTTTGTACTTGTGCAGGAAAACTTTAACTAGTTTTTATCAACATACAGTTCGTTGTTTTTATCACTTTATTGAACGTATGAGACGAATGTATATACACACGTTATTTCAGATGACAGTTTTTTTAAAAATTGATAAGTAACTTTCTAAAGGAACCGAAGTAGCAGGGACTGAATATAAGATATTCTTTTGCAACTTTAAATAATTTTCTAAATGGGTTTTGATTCTCAACCCAAAAAGGTAATCAATCTAGAGGACTTATCCTCTAATGGTCGTTCATTGTTTTGTCCCATGCATGAATTGCATTTGGATTTGCATTTTTTTTTAAACATTAGAAAAATATTTGACATTTTAGTCCCTATATAAACATGTGCAAATTTCGACTTAAAGGGGTTTTATTAGCAGTAAAAAGCACAGGTAAACAATACATACCACTTGCCATTCCTGTTGTTTGCATTCATTGCTGTAATTCAGCGCGAATTAATAACAGCAAGTAAAAATTTGAGGCAAAAAACTGTGTGTGTATAGCTGCTGTTAGATGTCTTCATAGCTGTATTTTAAATAATAATAATATCGATATTGATATTTTTCCTATCGATAGTTTCCCAGCACTAATATTAAGAAAATCAATAGTATGTCGGACTTATAAATGATAGTATGTCGGACTTATAAATTTATGCCGACATTAAATATCAGGAACTTTGTCGATACATTGAGAAAATGGCCATAAGAATGGTTCATATATAGAAATTATCAACTAGTGTTCACTTTTTTAAGTACCTATTTAAGTTTTTTAATTCACAGTTGGTTACTTTCAGCAAGAAAAGTATGCATTTATTTATTGGAAAGCCTGAATTAAACGCCAAATAACTAATACATTCAAAGAACAGCTGATTGATTTCGTTTTATAATTTATTTTACTATTTTTTGTCACTCTCTTTAATATACAAAACAATAAATGCTCTTACAATTTCCTTATAGCATTTTTACACTGACCAAAATCAAAAACCTATTATCTATTTGTTAAGCTGAAGGACACAAGGCAAGCTCTAACTTGAAAATTAAATTGTCAAGAAAATTAAAGCATTTACATTACAATTAATAAATGCACAACCTAACTAAATTTTAATTACCTTTTCCTATCTGGCAAAAATATTATACAACTTTTCTACTTAAAAAATCTTAACTTTCATGTTATAACACTATTATCGCAAATGTGCCTTATGCTTAATTATTTTAAGTTAAGTTTTTTTTTAAACAAATCAAGATGATGTTTATTTATTTAAGTTTTTTTTTTTCTTTATCATAATTAGTTATGTAAACACCCATATTTTTACAATTATTTGTTAATTTTTTTTTTTTGGTTTTTTTTAAGTCTAAATAATTCTTATTTATGTATATTTCTTTTAGCAAGAAAAACTTTAATAATTTCACTTCAATGCCTACTTTCAAGAAACACAAGCCAAAGATAAAAAACATTGGTTTTTGTTAGCAAAAATATTTACAACTTACTCGTACTGCTAACTATTTTTGTGTAAAGTGGATGTAAGGTTTATGTATGATATACTAAACAGAAAATGAATAAGGATGAAGTTGCATTATTACGAATAATTAGAGTTGTTTTAAAGATATCGCCTGAATTTTAAATTAAATAAAATAGTTACTGTAGGAATTAAGTTTTAACAGTTTTATCAGGTATAATAAAAGTTTGATTTTATTAGGTTATCGTACAGTGTAAAATTGTGAACGAAGAAAACATTTTGAGTTAAGTTAAACGTTTGAAGTAGAAGATAGTAAGTAGAACTACATATAAACATTTATACTCAACCATTGTAAGGAAATTGTAGCATAATTAATTATATGGGGAATTTCATATCGATCGATATAAAGCGGGTCTATAACACAAATATTTCGTGCTTATCCGACTATTTCATAATCAGAACAAATTTAAAATAATTACCAATTTTTACTATAACTTCCTTTTGCCTGCGACTTCGTTCGCGCGGAAAGGGTATACCGAACGGTTGAAACTATTTTTCATTGTTAAAAAAATTGCCTACTTTCATATTTCATAAGTTTTAAGGAAATACATACATTTTTTACAAAATTTATTTTTTTCTATTATATTTTTATAACATATTTATTTTATACTAAATTAAAAGTTAACAATAGCATATTACTTTGGCCGCATTGCTCTGCTTTGAAATATTGCATATCGGAGTTTCGATATTACCAAGTGAAAAAAATTTGGGATTTTTGAAGTTCTTAAGAGAAAAAGCGCATAATCAAGCGCTTCAAAAAGAGAGCTTTTATGCAGCAGTAAATGATAAAAAAAAAATAAACACAAAGCTACAATTTTAGTGATGACAACGAAGAAGGTTTAAAAGCGGAAAAATTAAAAAATATATTATGGTTTACAAAAATTATTGAAAAGTAGAGTTTGCTAAAAACCGTAAAAATGTAAACCCGCCGTTTCGGTTTTAAAATGATTAAAACCGGTCGGTTTCGGTTTTCAGTTTTGAAAATATCCAAGTAAAACTACATACATATACATATGTATATTTTTTTTGTATGCAATACAATTTTTTTTTTTTTTTAATTAAGATACTTTTATTAAAAAAGAAACATCTGTTCTTCTTAGTACTTTTTATAAGTTTAAAGAATTTTGAAATACATTGCCATTGTTCCAGGCTGTTGTGTATAAATTTTTTTTACATGAAGTTAGAGTATAATGTATAATTTGCAAAATCTTTTAGAATAAATAAAGGTTTTTTTGTTCGTTTTCGGTTTCCATTTTTAGGCATTAAAACCGCGGTTTAAACCGAATATCAATTCCTAGAAAAAAAGGCACTTAAATAAGTAAAAGCAAAACATTAATGAATATGTTAATATAGTTAGCCCTTAAAAAATCACTTTAGGAATACTTTGTTTGCATGTTAAAAGAAGAGCTTATTTACAGCAGAAAATACTGCTTCAAACCGGGAACTCGCTATACAAAAATCAGGCATCCCATCAGCAGATTTGAAGCGATTTGAGGTATGAATTCATACATAAAACCTGCTGTTTTTGGAGCACAGTTTTTATTCGGTAGTAAAATTTAGAGAGAGCTTGAAGGGAGCTTGAGCTGCCTTTTCTCCCTCTAACAGTGTTGCCGCGATTCCTTACGATGCGATGGCTAAGGTGATTCCACGTTTTCTTCTTAGTTTTGCTAATAGTAAATGGATAATGAAGTTTTTTTCCAGTGCATGCAAAAAATATTATTTGCCTTTCCTTTTCTATGTATATTAGCAAGAATATGCTGATGCTTGTAGTTTTGTTTCTTGGACAGTAATTCTTCATAAGATATTCCCAGTTCTCTCACATCATTTGATCGCCCTCAGACAATATTGATTAACGAAATTTTCCACAGATCTTCTTGGTCGAGGCAATTTATATTGTTCTAAGTCTAGTCCTGCTTGCGTTAACACTGAAACCTCAATCATTGAGCCGTTGCACGCTATCTTGCAATTGTCTCTCCAGTTGCCGTTTGATATCTTCTCTGATAGGCTATATTTGTGTTAATTCCAATGGCGTTGATGAGTCAGTGAGTAAGTGAATGAGTGAATGAATGAATAAGTAAGGCCTTGTAGTTTTACTTATATTGATAGATAGGGCTTATTTTAAGTTTATATTCCTGAAAACAATCTATTTACGAAATTCCCCTTTAATAACTTTAAAAGAATATTTTTTTTTTTTTTTTTTTTTTTTTTTAACATTATGAAACAAACGGAAGTAAGTAGTTATTGAAGAAAGTGGAACTCTTTGTTTTTTTTGTTGTCTACTACTTGAACAACAACATCCAAAAAACGGTTTTCTTTACAGCTACTATACATACATTTAGCTACCAGTACTTCCAATTGAAATTGTTTAATGGAAATACAAAGACATTCATTTATTTTTTACATTCTAAATACTCCCAGTAGGAAATGCTAATAGAGAAACTCTACTAATTCATTATTGACATTGCCGCCACCAGTACTTCTTTTGTAGGTCCATATGGAGACATTGGAACAAGAGATTTTCTAGTACATTTTGATAGTTTAGTCTATATTTAAAGAAATTTTGCTAGATTTCCCCACTAATATTTTATGTATGTAGGCGGATATGGCAAATAAATAAAACGAAATACATGCAAATATTTTGTTTAAATTAAAGAAAGAATTTATAATTAAAAGCCGAACTTCTACAGCTGTCAAAAAATGTCTTGTTTCTCAAAGCCAGAAAAAAACTAAGACGTTTTGTTGACCACAAATTCACGACAAAAGCGACGATGTGGGGACACTTGATTCCAAGTTTTCTGCAAGGCTATTTAACAAAAACTAAAAAGTGTATATATTTATAAATATGAAATTTCGCTTGTTTGTCTGTTTGTTTGTTCCTATACTACCGAAACATTTTTTCTAAACACGGTGATTTCCAGATACCTTGCCCTTAACATATGTGGCACATCTAATACAAAGGCAGCAAGAGAAATCATACCAACAAATGGTGCAAAAGCCCACCAGAAGATGCATTTACATAATACAACACTGCTCATATGTAGTAGATCATAGCACCAAAAATAATACACAAAAGGAACTATTTACAGTTTTTAATAGAACATGTGCTTTTTTATTTTTATAAAAGTATAAAAAAATCGCAATGCGTGTGTTTGTCTGTTCCCCATAGACTCCTAAGCTACTTTCCGATTTTCCAGCCCTTTACTTAGGCTATAAATATTTAACCCTGCTGTTAGGTTAGAAAAAACTTACGAATGTTAGGTTAATGGACCATTTGGTCCATATTAACAGCTAATGTAAAAAACAAGTATGGGATACCCCTTTTTGGTTTTTTTTTAATCAACATAGATTAAATATCGTTACCTTAATATAAAAAGGCCCCAACTCATCAAAAACACTTTTTACAGAAGAAGGAAAAAACTTAATAAAAGCTGAAATAATATAGCTACACAAACATTGTCAAAAAACATCTTTATTAAAATTAAACGAGGAATTCAGATTGAAATACAGATTCGAAAAATTGTGTGTATGAGTTAGGGCTTTTTTTCTTTAGAAAAATTGTGTGTATGAGTTAGGGCTTTTTGTGTTCTGCTTATAACTTCTTTATTTTTAATCTAATTTGCTTGAAATTTTAATAGAATGTGTATTAGCAACCATTCTACAAGAATCAATAAAAAAACGGATTTCCAAAAATAATGAGTTGGGGCCTTTTTATATTAAGGTAACGATATGTAAAAGACAATTGTGGGATCTCCCATTTTTGATTTTTGTTGTAAAGAAACACAAATATTTTCACTGCCTGTTTCCGTTTGTGTGTTGTTTTCAATAGTTCAGACGTATTTTACTCAATGCAGAAAGTGACTCCGATATTTCAGACTCGGAAATGGATTATGTTTCAGAAAATGGCGTAAAAGGGTTCTTCTGAAACAGATACTGATCGGAAACCCGTCATAGCTGCAGCTAGCTCTGCTAATCCGTTTTATATTGCTAAAAAAAAAAAATCTATTATGTCTGAAGATAAATTTCATATGATTAATAGTGCCATCCGCTTCGATGATGTTTTGAGTCGACGACAAATGCGTAGTTGAGAAAAATTTGCTCCTATTTGTGAAGTGTGGGACCGTTGGCAACAACTTTTTCCAATGTTTCACAATTGTCACGAAAATGTCACCATAGATGAGCAACTTGTTGTATTCAGGGAGCGATGTTCTTTTCGACGCTTATGCTATCAACACCAGAAAAATATGATTAAAAATTTTGGTTATCGGTATACTCTAAGACAGGCAACATATGGAAACTACAGCCATATCTTGTAAGCCTAGAAATGCACAGCCTGAAAAGGACCAAAGGCAACACTTTACATTGGACTTGACAGAAGGCTGGAAAAGGCAAAATATAACAGGTGACAATTTTTTTCCACTTTTGAATTGCTAAAAACTTCAGGAAAGGATTCTTACATATGTAGGCTTTTAAGGTGGCGTAAATAGTGCTGATCAAATTCATGCAGCACAAAATACAAAACAAATCGATGGACAACATTGTATTTGCTAACATACTTGATATATCCGCTTTAAATGCGTACATACAATTTTCTAAAATCGACGTTGGCTCCAGCTGATTGGAATCGCAGGAGACCAGAATTTTTGCGGCAACTCGCACTTTTTCTGGCTAAGGCGTATATGATGAAACGGACTAAATTGCCTCAACAACAGCTCTCAGCACAGTAATTGACTGAAGTTCGTTCACCACGCACAGTTCCAGTAGCCTCATCGAATAATAATACTTCTAACTCAGGGGCTCAAAAGCGAGGAATTTGTAGTTGCTGCAAGTATTAGTCTGACATAAAATGCTCCATTTGCAGCAAGTTTATTTGCAAAACTAACCGAAAAACATTTTGCTTATCATTCAATTTCTTATTTTTTTTTAAAATAAATTTAAAAAAATAAAGAAAACCAAAGAAAATATACTATGGACCAAATGGTCCCTTAACCTAAGATTCGTAAATTTTTATTTTTCGCAGTCCTGTTTTGAGTCAGAACCTTGAATTTTTGTACAAAACATTGTTTTATAAAAAGACCACGTGAGCTAAAAAACAAAGTCAGTATATATCTCCGTTCAAAAATTACAAAGGAAACAATTGAAAAATTGGACCAAATGGACTTAACCTAACAGCAGGGTTAAACATTTTCAAGTACAAATTGCTTCGTTAGTCTTGGTTCACACTATACTATAAGAGTATTTTTAAGAACATCTGAGTTTATTGGTGAGTGGGGAAACGAGCATGCTATTCTTTTCTCCCGACTTGTCAAAAGACGAGATTTGTTTTAAAAATTGTTTACTAATTCTAATTTAATAAGGGTAGCAAAGCGCACCGGGTAAAGCTAGTATTGTGTAAAGTATTGTTAAAAGAGTATTATTATATTCGTATGTCTTACGGTTGGTCTATTTGTCTTACTGACTAACTATTTATTTAAGTATTACAAGAATACAAATAGTATGTGTGTATGTTTGCATGTTCGTAAAAAAATATTTAAGAAAACATTTATTTTCATATAAGATTTTTTTCAAACAGTTTTAACTAGAGTTTGCTTGTCTAAGTTTGTTTTTTTTTTATTCTTTATTTTACTTACATGCATAAAAAATATGCTTGTATATCTGTGTATCTGAATACATTATTTTAAAATTTTGCTTATATACTTGTTTCACTTTTCATTTCTGTTTATGGTACACTTTACAACTTCACGCTTGACAGCTTTTCAAGTTCTCTTTTGTTTTATTATTTAGGAAAAAAAATTGAGTTTAAATAAAAAGAATACAACAAAATTAAAAGAGACACAAAATTTAAATAAATAACGTTTTTTTGATTTGAAATAAAATAATTTGAGGAGTTCTATAACAAAACGTTCTAGTTAAGTTAAGTATATAACTTTCATAGAATTCTAGACCTACACTCTAAATCTACACTCGGAAAGAATAATTTACTAGATCACCAGAAAATATGGCTTGAACCAAGAAAATAATGAACCATTTCCGTCCAAGCCAAAAATTTCTTATAGTAAATACATGTGGCTTGGTTAAAGCAAACAGCTATGACTCAAGGCGAACTTAAATTTAATTAAATACAGCTAAAAAAAATGTATATTAGTTCTATAGTTACTCAAATCATAACAAAATTCTGTGCTAGAAGGTTCATATCTATACTCGGAAAGAATAATTTACCAAATCACCACAAAATATGGCTTGAATCAAGAAAATAAGGCACATTTCCGTCCAAGCCAAAAATTTCTTATTGTAAATACATGTGGCTTGGTTAAAGCAAACAGCAATGACTCAGAGCGAACTAAAATTTACTTAAATACAGCTAAAAAAAATTTATATTAGTTCTATAGTTACTTGAATCAAGTTTTCGTTGCTTTTGGCTAATTTCATCAATTCTTCTTAAATATCAATTCATATTTAAATATAGTTTTTTATATAATTTCATTTTAATTTGACATGAAAAACGAATCTTAAACATTAATTTATATATAAATAAGCTGGTGAAATCGGCCATTTATATTTCACAAAATACGAAAAAAAGCCTGAGTTTTTTTCATAAAAACGTGTAAGAAAATTTAGAAACAAATAAGAAACTTTTTATTGATTTGCTTAACATGTCGATTCAAATAAAAATAAATTGAATTAAGCCATGTTTTCTTGGGCACTTTCTGAAAAATTTTAAAAAATCCCTAGCATTTGTTTTTTGATGCAAGAAATTCGTTTCTATTTAAAAATCAAGAAAACCCGACTAAAACAAATAAGAGTGCTATATTCGGCTATGCTGAATCTTATATACCCTTCACCATGATGAGATAAGAACCAAAAGCTATAAACAAAAATAACGTTCTTTAGATAGGTATAAATAAATATTAATTGAGCCACGCCAACTTTTTATTTCGCCATGCCGAAGAATATAAAAAAAAACAAAAAATGTATGTATGTACCTAAACCCGTTTCCTCTTTTGCCAAAGTTGGTGTTTGAAATTCGTTTTATGGGGTAATTTTTTAAGAGCTATAGGAAAGTTTAAAAAAAAACACATAAAATTCAGAAAAATTCATGAAATCTTTATTTGAATCGATAGTACGGTCCATATAATTTAATGTTTGAAGATTATATCATGCAAATGTTGACCGTGACTGCGTTTAAATGGTCCATCCGCTTAGTCCAATTTTGGCATATTCTTTCCAACATTTCGGCCGGTATCTCATGAATGAATGCTTTAATGTTGTCTTCCAATGCGTCAATTGAAGCGGGCATGTGTGTATAGACATGAGCATTAACATAGCCCCACAAAAAATAGTCTAAAGGCGTTAAATTGTACGATCTAGGCGGTCAATTGACCGGTCCCGAACGTGAAATAAAATGTTCACCGAACTCGCCTCTCAATAAGTCCATTGTTAAGCGTGCTGTGTGGCATGTGGCACCGTCTTGTTGAAACCACATGTCATGCAAGTCAAGCTCTTGCATTTTGGGCAAAAGAAAAGTTGGATATCATCTCACGGTAGCGCTCACCATTCACAGTTACGTTACGATTCGCATCATCTTTGAAGAAGTACGTTTCAATGATGCCACCAGCCCATAAATCGCACCAAACTGTGACTTTTTCTGGATGCATTGGTAGCTCTTGCAATGCTTCTGGCTGATCTTTACTCCAAAATCGATAATTCTGCTTATTAACGTACAAAGTGAGCCAAAAATGATCTTCGTCGCTGAACACAATTTTTCGATAAATTTTTTGATAATTTTTTGATAATTTTTGATAATAAAATTCAATAATTTGCAAGCGTTGTTCGTTTGTAAGACGATGCATGGTTTAATTATAGACCAAACTGAAGATGTTTGACAGTGAAACAAAACACGAAACGTGCGTCAGCTGTTTAAACCAGTGTTGCCAAAAAGATAATAGCTAAAAAATCACCCGATATAATCTTAAAATCGTTTTTAGAACATAAAAAAATGAAAATTAATTCTTTTTGGGATTCGAACTGGCAATATCATCATTCTCAGGAGAGAACTTAACAACTCGGCTACGAATGCTTTTATTGAAGAAGCGTTAAATTTAAATATATTGAGTCTATGAGTTTGTTTCTTTATTTGAGCAGCATATCATGTACATGCATTAATGTGTATGTGTATGCGTAAAATTAAACACATTACAAATAAAATCCACCACTTGTAGTGAAGGGTATAAGAAAAAACCTCAAAAAAACCACATTACCAACACTGTATTACCATATCCACTGTATGACCGTAGAAACCAAAATTTAATTGGTTTCTATGGTATGTTTATGTCGTTTTGGTAATACAGTGTTGGTATAATAATGTCAAGTCTAATTGGACCATTAAAGGAAAAAATTTGAGGCAGTTGTGGTTTTTTACTCATATCTCAGCCATTTGTGGACCGATCTTGCTGAATTTAAAAAGCAAACAATTCCGGGCCATATGTGACATAAATGTATAATAACCTGACCCCCATCATATATGGGGTCTTCGGAAAATCCACTTTAACGGACAGACGGACAGACGGACATCGTTAAATCAACTTCGCTCCTTATGAGGACCCAGAATTTGTATACTTTATAGGGCCTAACATCAATATTATAGAAATTACAAACTTATATATACCCTATTCACCACCTGTGGTGAAAGGAATAATTAAATAAAACTTGATTACAGAAATATATTTTTTATTTTTAATAAAAACAAGCTATTTTTGTATTTCTAGTTTTAAGAAATTTTGGATCATATACCAAAAACGTGAATTTTTTGATCATGAGAAAATGTTTCTTTATTTAAGAAAATTTTACTAAATACAGACAAAATAAGTTAAAAGCAAGAAATTATTTTAGATGTTGGATATTGTTGTTTTAAGAAACGAAGTTGATTACTTTTGAAAACAAACTTCTTTCCGTGTAATATATCCCAAATAGGGGCTAACCACTGGTGTAGGGTATCATATCGTTAGAGTTACTCGATTTAATTTCTAAAAATATTGCTGAATTGGAATCTAATAAATAAGAAAAAATTTCACAAATTATAATTTAAAATCAAATCTTAATAAAGATTTCATAATGCTTCTGTCCGGGAACTCCTCAATTAATTTTTATTTAGTATTTTATATAAATTTATTTAAAAAGATAAAAAGTAGATTTAGAAAACAAAATAAATTGAATTTTGTATTGAATTTTATTAAATTAAATGTTTGCTTACAAGATTATTTAATGGTTTTTTCTTCTAAAATTATTGCTAAATGGAGTTTAATAAAGTTTAAATTATTTTCAAATATAAATTAAAAATAACATTTTTTAGAGAAACTATAAAAAATCTGAAAGAAAATGTGGTGAAGATTTCACTCTTCCATCTGTAAAACTTTGAGTATAACAATTTGTGCTTAATTAGAATAATTATAAACCCAAAGCTCTATCTCTGAAACATATTTTCGAAGACTCTAAATTGATTCAAGTACCAATTCTTACCAATTTTGTAAATGTTTTGTGTCAATTAAATTTTATGTACCCAATTTCTTCTTGTTATTATGTTGAGTAGCAATTATTATTTTATATTAAAAGTTTTAAATGTAGCAATGTAACTTATCTTGTGAGTATCCACAATTTGACATTTTATTTTTTTTAAAGTAAGCGACATTTTTTTTCGTATGTAAACAAACTCCGTATGTTTTATTCCAAGGCGAATTCATAACAGGTGGTATTAAAAGCCCTGCTGATAACTTTTTTTAACTTTGTAATTGTTGGATGTCAACATTTTGTTTATTTTTTTTATTTGTTTCTAATTTTGACATTGTACAATAATTTTATAAAAACAAATTGCTTGTGGCTTTGTACGAATTGAAGTTTTTGTAGTATCGAGATTACCTGTAATGAATTCGCCTTGTTTGTTTACCCACACCACAATATAAGAGATGATATTTTGCGTTTGTGCTGATGTCAGTGATGTTATACGTAGGGACAAATCCTTATTTGTAGGGATTTTCTCCTAAAAAAATTGGCCATAGCGAAAAGAAAGACAGAGTTTTTGAAATCATTAAACTGTAAGGACTTTTAAAATATGTGACAAAACTATGAATTTGGCCATCTTTTTTGATTTGTAAAATATAGGGATTTTTTCAGACTGCGTAGGGACTTAAAAAAAAATATAACATCACTGGCTGAGGTGTGTAACATATAAATATATTCGTCCATCCATCGGGCTGGCTTCCATATAACCTTGTGCGCAAAGTACAGGTCGCAATTTGGAAGATAATTTGAAGACACTCGCTTTCATTGTCATTAGGACAAAGTCTATTGATAATGGTGAGATTCGGTCCATTATTTCAAATGGCTTTCATACAAACTTCTTTCCGAAATAGTCTTTGTTCTCTGAACTATCAAATTATGTTGTATTAAGATTAAATTTGGTAGAATTTCAACTTAAATCGTCTGACCAAATTTTTATTAAAATCGGTCCATATTTTACAATAGCTTCTATACAAATCCCACTCCCGAATAAAGTTTCCTTTTAAACCTATATAAAGTTTTAAGTGCTATAATTTCCTTATAAACCTAGTATTTACCAACGATAACTTGTGTTAAAGCTACCATGTCGTGTCAAAATTTTTTACTAGTAGGTCTAAAAATAACCATATAAACCCCGTCTCCAAAATCGCTTTAAAACGAGATGTTGATATTTTAACAGAGTAACCAAGCTTTACAAAACATTAAAATTTTTCAAAAACAAGCGATATAGCCCTTCTCGCCTAAAAGCTAACAAGATACAGATTAAAGTTTTTGCCTTTTATATTCATATTTTTGAGAATTGTGTGAACATTCTTGTTTTGTATCTAATCTTAGATCCTTAGTAATATAAAAGTGGAGGGGAGATCGAAGGTCTTAATCCAAAGTTTTTTTTATGGCTCAATATGAAGAAAAAAGCTGCGACTTATGTCTCGATAAAAATCTTTAATAACAATATGTGTAATAACTAATTATGCTACGAATACCAATTTTAAGTGTGCGAGGATTGAAAGATCTGCGCCAATATTTCGCCAAATACGAATATATTGAATATTAATAATTAATACACCTGTTCAACTTGTAATTTTTTATGTATTCTCATAAAAACAAGTGTGTATGTTTCTATGTAGGGATGGGCAAATTGAAAAATTATATCGATATATATCAAATCGATATTGTTAAGAGTATCAATATTTATTATTTAAAAAATATCGATATATCGAACGTTTTTGGCTGAAACTATTACCAAATTAAAAAATTTAGTATACCTTTGTACATACGTACATATTTATGAACAAACATAATATATGTTACTACATTGTTACTTTTTATTTCAAAAAATTAATAAGAACAAAAAATTCAATCAAAACAAAAAATTCAATTATACAAAAACAAAAGGGAAGAATACAAAAAAAACATATGAAATCTAAAAAAAAGTAGAATAAAAATCGATGCGAAATATTCACCCCTATTCTGCGTTTCGATTCGGATCGAAATTTTTTCCGTTTTTAGCAACTTTGGTGTTTTGTGCCAATGTTCTGTAACTCCCGCGTTGAAAAACTTTTCGATTGAAATGTGAGAACTGAAACAAAAATACCATAAGTTGAAACAAACATGTTTTTCTCACTAAACTGTTACTGAAACATTTTTGGCGAGTAATTTCCTTACGTTACAGCTATTACACACCAAAAATGATACAGTAACAGTTTAGTGAGAAAAACGTGTTTGTTTCAATTTATGGTATTTTTTTTCAGTTCTCACATTTTAATCGAAAAGTTTTTCAACGCGGGAGTTACAGAACATTGGCACAAAACACCAAAGTTGCCAAAAACGGAGAAAATTTCGATCCGAATCGAAACGCAGAATAGGGGTCATTATTTTATTTAATTTATTTGAACAAATAACATATCCTGAGATCAAGTAAATATTTAAGTACATATATACATGCATTAATTTTTTTTATTTCTGTGGCAAAGAGAAAGTATTTAACGGCACCTTTAAATCTTCATGTTCAATAGTACACATTAGGAATTGGCAAAAAATATCGATATATCAAAATATTGATATTTAAAATACCGATATATCGATATTGAAATACGACTAACGAATTCGATTTTTTTTAAAGTCAGTCTTCATTAAAAACTCTAAATTTTAGCCGTTTTTTAAACAACATGTTTTCTTAAGAATTGGCATCACTGCATGCATCATATATTTTTTAAACTAATATGAAGATCTAAAAAGATTGGCATTTATAAGAAGCAGTGCATTTATAAGAAGCAGATTGACAGGTGAGCACATAAAACAGAGAGTGCTCTTGATATCCATATCAGTCGATTACTGGTTTAACTAAAACAATCAAAAACATTTCTAGTTAAAGTTGGTACTTTTGGGGTGCAATGCAATTAATTAGTGTTTTCCCGTATGAAAAACACTAATTAAATATTATGAACTTCAGGTGCCAAAATACCACTAACGAAAATGTTTAACCCTTCTGTATTCCTTGGGTCAATACGACCCAATTTGACATCTCAAACAACTTTCTGTGAGGTATATTGTATTAAATTTTAAGGTAAGTGGTCGTTTTGGGAGGTTTATACTTGCATTAATATTACTATGTAAAGGCCATAAGCACCCCGACGAAAAGAAACTTATGTGCAGCCTAACCCCCGAATTCATAAACAATTTTTAACATTACCAAAAGTTTATTTTCATAGAAAATATGTTTTGTAAAGCTTTATTAAATTAAAAATATTTTTAAGAATACAGGCAAAAGTGTTCACTGAAGAAGAATTAGGCTACAAATAAAGGCAATTATTCTGCACTTTGAGAAATACATGAAACCACATTACAATAAATGCTATAGAGTGGGACCCGCAGGGCAGAAGAAGAAGAGGACACATAGCTCATGAGTGGAAAAGGCAAATCGATGTTGAAATAGTTGGATTGAACTGAGAGCCTTAGCGCAAGATAGCAATATCTTCAGAAAATTTATTCAGGCCCTATGCTCCTTATAGAATCGAAGAGAACAAATATATTTTCTACACATTGAGGAGTTTTGTACTTCACCTAAAATCATTAACATAACTCCAAGAATTTTCATTCTGCTAGGATACTTATACTTTTATACTTTCAGATTTCCTTTTTTTTACTCTTTTTGCGCTTTTACATAGTAGTACGGTATTGTTTGGGAGAAAAAAATGTTCAAAGATGCTGCAGCCACCTATTTCGTTGGTTTTTTACATTTTTAATAAGCGTTTGTTTCTTTACTTTTCTTAACTTTATTTTGCTAGATATTCGCGAAATATTCACTTGAATTGGGCAAATGCGAATACAAACGTCATTAAAAATGCGAATATTCAATGATACGAAAACGAATATTCGTAACATAACTAGTAATTTCCAACAACTTATGTATATGTGAATTTCTACATCTAAAAATATATTCCATCTTTGCAAAACTTTTAATTTAAAAAATTCTTTGCGATTAAGTCTTAATGTGACTTAGTCTTGATGCTGATATGTTTTTCAATTTCAGCTTTAGAAAAGTTGGACAAATAAAAAAATTTGCCCTAAACTTAAAATTTAATTGAAAATTTCTCTAAATAATCTCTAAATAAAATCTTGTAATAAAGTTTGTGTTATGTTTAAAAAAAAACTTCATAAAAATAAATTAATATTCTTTTATTAAAGCCGCGCCATTAAAAATTATTATTTCAACACCGTTAGATATTTCTTAGAAAACTAATTCAAATTTTTGCAAGCTGTTTTTTAATTACACCTTTGCAATTTTTTGTATAACCATAACTAAAAATGTTATCAAAAAAGCAAATCTTGCGAAAAATAAGTTAAATTAAAAACTTTGTTTTTAACAACTTTTGAAAAAAAATTTGCAAGCAGAAAATCGCAAAAAAGTGACTAACAAGAGAATTGGAATTACTAATAAGTAAATTATTTTTAACAATAAAACAAATAGTTCTGTATCCTAACACATGTAATTCTAAATGATTTAAATATTTAAGAGTTTGAGTCATTTAAATTAATTTCTAATTTCAATTATGTCATTTTCTACAATCAACTTCCTATGGTTTATGACACACCACATTGTGCAGCAAGTAAATTACCAATTTATTAATTAAAATACATTGTCTTTTAATGAATGTAAACATTTCATTTCATATTTAAAATTATATTATTATATTAATATTTAACACGTGCAATATGTCAAATAAAATGTTGAATTTATTTTATATTATGTAACAAATATGTATGTGCATGTGTCTGTCTATGCACTATTTAAAATCTATTTATATTATAATTATTAATGTTGACAAATACAAGCGAAATTTATAAATAGATTCACTGTAATTTACCTTTCTACACATGTAAAAAATACATGGTACATCTGTCTGCGGTTAATAATTACAATTGTAAAATAGATGTAATGCGCAGGTAACCAAAGATTTATATTTGAGTTATGCAATTATTGAAGGTAATCGATATCGAGTAATCGAATATAGGTTATAAGGTTTTGTAATGGTGAAATGTGTGAAAAGCAAATTTCAATATAAAATTACAAATAACTTATTTGAGTAGAAATGGAAAAAGGCGGAAAACACCATAATAAAGTGTATTAAATATAAAAACTTTAATCCAAATTTTTAATTATTTTAATAAGGCTTAAGTTCATTAAATCTAATTTTCATTAAATTATTTCTATGAAGAAAGGAATTTTACAACATGAAAATTAATTAAAATTGTTATTGATAATCTTTCATTCTTGACCGTGGCCGGGACAAAATAACATAAAAACTTTATATAACTTGAATAGGAAAATTACTTTAGTGTGTCAACTTTTATTGCTGTTAAGAGCAAATCACATTTGGTCTCTTTTGCACATTTACTTAGGAAACGTTTTTAAAAACGTGATTTAACTTGCTTTGAAAATGCTGCAAATAATTTTCCATGTTCATCTAGAGTTTGGCAACTATTTTATTTCTACTAACTATTTAAATTCAATAAATCTCTAACTTTTCATCTCAGAACTTTTTTTTGCTCACCTGAACAGTTTTCTACGTCTTCCGTGTCAAAATCATTACTTCTAAGCCACACAAACCATTTCTCTCGCACATTAAAATCTATGAAAAATATTCAGTATAATCTTGGGTGAGCAATCGATGTGCTTTTTAAATTTTAAAAAAGAAAAACTGAAGCAAAACGTCTTGCAAATAACGCTTTGCTTTTATAAAGTTCGTTTCATTCCTTAAAAGAATAAATGACAGATGTTTATGGAGTAAACCCAACGTATGTAACGGGTGGCGTATAAGTAACGTAATGATTTACATTACATGAATTCATTTTTTGTGGCACTTTCAATAACAAAAACCTAAACAAATAAAGATATCGTTAATAAATTTTCCACAAACTATAAAACATTATATACAATTTTATGAAGATCGGTAAGTAATTTAGAATGGTTGCCATATAGATAATGCAAAAATTTTCTACATGTTTTATATAAACAAAACTTTTAAAAAACTCTTAAATTGCCTAAAGCCACAGCAAGAAATGATTTTGCAATAAAACGTAGACCAATTTCGTTTAATTTTGACTAAAACTCATACGACATTATGGAACATAACTGGCAATAGCTTTCAAACAGGTGTCCTATCCCCTATAGTCACTTACGCTATGTTAAAAAAATTATGCTCTAAAATGATCAAAAAAGCTTCAATATAAATCCAAATTTCTATATTCGAAATAAATATTTTTCTAATTATTCCAGATCAAAAAAAAAAAAAAAAATAAAACTGCAGATTATTTTCTCTTTTTTAAAAACCTTCTGATATTAATTACTGATATTATAATTTCGATAAAATCATCAAGTTCGCGAACGGTTTTTTAAAGTTTTCAATTTAGGAAAATAAATTTTTATTTTTTTATATACTAAAATAATAGCTCTGTTTCTTTACTTTTTGGGTAATGTTCGTGAAAAGAGGAGTAAACATAATTTTCCCTCACAGACAAAGTTACTGGAGCACATAAACAAAATTATTGACATAAAACTAAACTCCAAAGTATTCTAATGTGTTTTTTACTACAAAACTTTTGTTTTATTAAATATACCATTTTTTACCAACACTTTTTTTAAAATTCTTTTAGTGAACACCACTTTTTTGTTCGCCTTTTTTTGTTATGTTTATTTTTAAACATCCGTTTGATAATTTACACATCTTGCAGAAAGTCTGGTCTGGTTCGTGCATGCAGAAGAAGTATTTTTTCTCTCAAAACCGCTATTAGTTACACAAATTTACGGGAAACGGCTGCCAGATTTAACGATTTATTGTCCAAAAATGGCCAACTGACGATTTGACGATTTATATTCTAAATCTGACGATTTTTCATATGACCAATTTTGTACAAATTTACAAAATTTTTAAGTAAAGCTGTATTCACAATCAGAGAAACAATTTCGTTTTTTCTTCTATCTTTTTTCTTCCTAAAGTATTTTATATATTTTCCTTTTATTTTTAGAACAAAAATGTAACTAAAATTTTTTTAAAAATGTAACTAGGTTTGAGTCAACTAGAACTTCAGCAACAATTTGTATGAAATTGTTTCTGATGTTTAAAATAATTTTATTTAGTCAATTTCAACAAAATGTTGTAAAAAATAACAATAAATGCATAATATTGTTGTGGCTAAAACTTGCAAACAGGTTCTTAATGCAAAATGTGTGTGGTTGCAAAAGAAATTGTTGCTCTATTATGAACACCAAGTGAAAATGTTTTTTTGATTGTGAACGAAGCTTAATATTTCGTATTTTTTAATAACTTTTTGGATACTTTCGTTTATTTGGTTGACAGTAATTGTCCAATGCGAGCAGTTCAGAATACGTATATAAAACTTTACGCTTGAGATTCAGGTAATATATCCAATTTTCAACCATTTTTTTAGTTGATGAGGCACCCAATTTTCGTACTTTTTTATGAATGATTCTTATTCATAGATTCTTAAACTTTTGTAGCATATTCAGATATATGACATCCCGAAAAAAAATACAACACAAGCACAGTCATCTATTGACTAGCACAAGTGTGTGTAATTTTACTATGACGATTTATGTAAGCTAATTTGACGATTTTTAAGCTTTTTTTGCAAAGTTTGCCGATTTTCGACACATTTTATCTGGCAGCTATGGTACGGAAACGCTTTTTGTGCAAATTGAGAACCCGAGGAATCCCAAAGAACCAAACCTTTTTTAAACCGAATATAAAACAAATTTTATTGCATACAACTTTTAAATATTTTAACATCACTAATACCAATAAAATTAATATTCAGAAAAAAAAACTGTCATTTAACATGCCTAACATATAAAAATGATATTTATAATTTTATTTTCTGTGGTTAAACATAATTTTTAATACTCGTATTGTTAATTATTCAAAGAATATTATATGAAAACACAAAAAAAAAACTAAACGATTTTCAAATGTCCATATGTTTATTCACTCAATTTAATTTAATAATTATTTTTTATTCTCGTTAGTAATCTTTTTCAGTTAATTAATAATATATTAATTTAATAGAAACTCACAAATGTTGAACATAATTAATTATGCAAAAAAGTTATTAAAGACATTTTAAGTTGAACGGTGGATTAACATTTAACTTTTTGAACTAAAAAAATTTATAATTATATAATAAAATAAACAAAGACTTTAATAGACAATAAAGTACTGCACAATTCCATTCCAACACTCAATTAAGTCATTGAAGATTTATCAAACTCCCTACTTTAGTGTCGCTGTCGCAGACAAATACGGAAGAGAAGTATAGACGATGGATTCTCGTTAGTCTGTAAACAATAGCTTATCCCTTAATTTCAAAAATTTCAGTGTTTTTATCCAGAATAAAAATTGGGAATTAAGCACGACTAACAAAATCTTGTAAATTAAAAATGTTGTATTCCTAAGAAGTACTTTAAGAATAAACTGGCAAGTGCACGGCTTAAAAAAACTAAGCTTTGGCAGCATGCTTTATTTTTGCGAAACCAATAAAGCAAGTTATCTTTGTTTTCATTTTGTTTTTTCTTAACCTACTTACAAATACAATTAATGTTGGTAGAATTGCAACCAATTGTAGTGGGGAATGTAAGAAAGGATAAACTCACTATTTATTGTTGTTGTTTTTGTCGCTTAACAGTTTTACTTGTTTTATATCTTTAGTTTTTCTAAAATCTTGATGGATGAAGTTTCCTGACGATCTGGCCTAACCAACCAGTGAAATGCGCAAAGGAATAGATTATCCTTTCAACAATTAAGGGAATTAAGCACCACTAACAAAATCTTGTAGAAAAACTGGTTCACTATAGTAAAAGTGCGGGTATAAAAAAAAACTCCCAAAAATTAGCAGGGTAATGAAATATACACCAGCAATGAGAGTGGGTACAAAAATACGCATATTCTTTATATTTTTTTAACGTGAGTTTGCGATATGTGTGTTCGATAAATGTGTATATATTGTGTTAATTTCTCTAATAGTATTGCAACAAAAATTCCTTGCAAAAACCATTCTTTGTATGGGTACGCCACATATAACGCATAAGCATTACAAATTATTTTTATGGGTCCGCAACATACGACACACCAGTAAACATCACAAATTCTCCAGACACGATGTAATTTTTAAATACAGGGTGTCCACCGGGAAGGTATACTGCTTTGTTTTGGCCATTTTGGTAAACATTAGTCTTAAAAGTTCATATTTGGTAGTCGTAAAGTAGACACGTGACAAATTTATTATGGAAAAAAATATTCGATAAACCAACGTGTTGTAATCGACGGTAAAAACATTTTATCATAATCAATCATCGATTACTGAGACAATAAGAAAGTTACGTGCAATTTTTGGGAGAAACAACCTGCCATTAGTGAATGACTTCGAAGAAAGGGAATCTGTAGGTAATAGGCCTGCAAGCGTGGACCACAATTTGCTGCAAGATCGGCTAAAAACATTACTGCTGCTCAAGAAAGTGTTCAAAACAATCCTTCAACTTCAATTCGACGCCGTGCTCAGGAGCTTGGTCTTCAAAGAACCACTTTGGCCAAAATTTCGAACAAGACTTTGCATTTGTTTCAATTTAAGATTCAGTAAATACAAGAGCTTCTTCCACAAGACCAAAGTAGTATACCTTCTCGGCGGACACCCTCGAAAAAAATATACACTGTCTGGTGTATATTTTTTTAATTCTTGTTAGGAGTAGGAGTATGGAGGCCTTCTAGAAGACCTCTGAAATTCTTTTAGATGTACACTATTTAAATTGTGCGACGAGCACTAATGCAGAGCATTTGTCATTGTGGCTGTTATTGAACAAAAATGTTTTCTACACACATTTGATTTCAGTTGAGTGCTTGATTTGTAAATACATTTATACAGGCCCTAAAAAGGCAAAGCCTTATTAAAAATATTTTAAAGTTAAGTTAATTTTCATATTTACATGTTATTAAAAAGTTTTTGTTTTTCCTGAGACGTTTTTAACATTTTCAAATAAATATTAAAGTGTTATTTATCAATTTTTTTGCAATAGCAATTTAAGTGCTATATTGTTACAGAAATTATCTCAATTATTTAAAATATTTACCCTTATAGAGTTTTTGACAATATCTGTTTGTTAGCTTAAGCTTGTATTTTTTTTTAACTGTCAAAATCAGTTTGAAAGTTTTTTTGTAATTTTTTTTGTAGCACTTGTATATTCTAGGAGAAACTTTAATCATCAACATATTCTATGCTATTTAGTTAAAAATCATTTAGTAATGTACTTGTATAGAGACGTTTGAGAGAGCATGTATTCAGTAGGGGCGTTCAAGATAAGAAGCAGCTCCTAAGTTGTAAATGAAGATATATTAAGTTTGTCAAGAAGTTTTTATTTAAAAGTAAATATATTCCAGCCCCTTGAGTAATTCTTATTTAATTTAGCAATGTCCATTCGTAGAAAGCACGCTACACCAATTTTATATATAATTGTTTTATATCAGCTAGACAAATTTGTATTAAAGCCAAGCATAATCAATCAAGAAAAAAGTGTCATGAAGCACTCTCCGAAAATGATAATTATATATCCATTCCGCATACGCAGTATTTATTATGTAATTCTGGTAGCAATATTTTGTTACTTTATTTTTTAATCATTTTGACAATTATAATTATAAAACAAATTCTTAATATGACAATATTCATTCATGGTAATTAGGAAAATTCTTAAAAATATAAGAAAAGTTGTAACAAATTTTCTTTGCAATGAATACCCTTAATATATATTTGCTTGAGTTATATAATTTTCGTTCAAAAGAAATAGAAAAAGTTTTTTTTTCTTTATTTTTATTTCTCGGTTATTACAGACTTTTTCATATTATTAGAGAGTATATCTTTAACTACATAAGTATAAGGGTATCCAATTTCTTTACTTTTAGTTGTGTTCGAATAAAAAATTAATCGATTTTTATATTTTAATTTTGCTCGATTAATCGAATAAGAGTTTTTATCTGTTTGAATATTTCAAATAATTTTATCCAATGGGAAAAACATACATGTATTTTTTTATTGATACTTCAATTATATTACTAAACAGAAAACAACAATAAAACAAAAACGTAGTTAAAAAAATTAAATAACAATTTAATTATTTTTTTAATTCCCTAAGCTTATCCGCTTGTCTGCAAGAAAGAAACCAGAGTCTCTGGCGGGAATCAAAACCGCAACCCCGGCGCTTACTTCCAGCTAGCCTGCCGTTACACTCGATTATTTTTATTTTATCTTAGATTTTTATGTTATGAAAATCTATTTAAGCCAATTTATTATTCGTTATAAAATTTAAATAATTTAATATTCCTGAAAATCGACTAAAGTTTAAATTAACGGAGATTCTCAGTAATTTTTTTTTTAAATCACCGTTGTTTTTCTTATTAAAAGAGAGGTTCTCATAAAGAAAATATTAAAAACATGAAGTATATAACAGGGACTTCTCTATAAACTTTTTAAACCGAATCGTTTTCAAAATTTGTTCTATTACAGAGCATGGCTGAGAACTTACATATATATATACATATGGGCATTTCCACAGAAATGTCAACCGCAGCCAAATAATTCAAAGTCTATAAAAGTATGTTGTATTAACATATTTTTATAGGGAATCTATCAACTCTCAATGCTTTAAACAAATTTTACATTTATTCATAACACACTTTGAAATATTCAAATGCAAAGTCGAACAAGTGAAAAAGTTCTGTTTTGAACATTTCTATTGCACGTTTTGTTTTGCTAAATGATCTTAATGAGAAACATTATGCATTGACAATTGCTTTTTAAATCTCAGTTTATATTCAAACAATAAAGAAAAAATGTAAACGGAAGGATGCGCTTGCCAGTTACGGCAAATTTTTTCTTTGGTTTAATGTATATTTCGATGTAGCGTGCGACATTGAAAAATAACATTTGTTATCAGTGCGTCGAGGGTATTTGGACAATGCGTTTCAAATATTAGTAGCAAACAGATACTTTTATTGCAAATTTAATTAAAAAAATTTTGCTGGAAAATAATCAGTGCTTTTTTCTTGGTATTTATTTTAAGTTTGTAGCGTGCGACATCGTAAGTGTAAAATGCATAAATTCAAAAAAAATTTTTTTCAATAATATCTTTATTTGCGATGGCCAACAACTACAAGCATCAAGGACAGCTTATTCCATTAAAAAAAACTTTATTTGAGACTAGAATACTTTTTTCAGTTAAGATAGTTTTTGTTCTATATTTGTATTTTTCAATAATAAGTATTGTGGTTATTTTCTTGAACTATTTAGGGTTTTTAATCCAAATTTTTAATATTTTTAATTAGGCTTAAGTTCATTAAATTTAATTTTCATTAAATTATTTTTATGAAGAAAGGAATTTTACAACATGAAAATTAATTAAAATTGTTATTGATAATCTTTCATTTTTGACCGTGGCCGGGGCTCGTACCGCGGCCGGCAGGTTACCATGACATGTTTCGACCGCAACCACTCCATCTTCTCAGATGGATTTGCCGTTTTACACTCGCAGCCATCGACGACTGCTGACGTCAGTAATCAAACATCAATCCTTAAACCAAATTGTATTTTAACCTTTGGTAGATCGAAATTTGCTTTTTTGAATGATTATCCATTTTAATTTATTTTACATGTTTTTCCTTACTGCAGCAGTCGTCGATGGCTGCGAGTGTAAAACGGCAAATCCATCTGAGGAGATCGAGTGGTTGCGATCGAAACATGTCATGGTAACCTGCCGGCTGCGGTTCGAGCCCGGCTACAGTCAAGAATGAAAAAAATTATCAATTACAATTTGAATTAATTTTCATGTTGTAAAATTCCTTTCTTCATAAAAATAATTTAATGAAAATTAATTTGATGAACTTAAGTCTAATTAAAAATATTTAAAATTTGGATTTGTATTTTTCTTTATAATTTTATAACTTTTGTTGAGAAAATAAATATATTTAATGAATTTAAAATAATGTAGAATCATCTTACGCATGTCTAATTACATAAAAAGTAAAAACATAAACATAAAAGTATGATGGAACAAAATGTCGCATGCAACATGTAGCGTGCGACAGTGATTAAAATTAAATAAAAAATAAACCACACAATATTTTTGAATTAAATAAAAACTATTATTAAGATACATCAATGCATAATATTTTAAAATTAGTCGCATTAAAATATTTTATCAGGTTTCGCTGAAATCAGTGTTTGAACTGTTTGCCGTAAAAACAACTTCAGTTTTTGTCGCATGCAAATGCCTTGGGTTTTTTAATTTTCTTGAAAACAAACAATTGCTCAAAATCAACCTAAGCACAAATTATAGTGCTAATCAAGAGCTATAAGTTTCGTCGATGGCTGCGAGTGTAAAACGGCAAATCCATCTGAGGAGATCGAGTGGTTGCGATCGAAACATGTCATGGTAACCTGCCGGCTGCGGTTCGAGCCCGGCTACAGTCAAGAATGAAAAAAATTATCAATTACAATTTGAATTAATTTTCATGTTGTAAAATTCCTTTCTTCATAAAAATAATTTAATGAAAATTAATTTGATGAACTTAAGTCTAATTAAAAATATTTAAAATTTGGATTTGTATTTTTCTTTATAATTTTATAACTTTTGTTGAGAAAATAAATATATTTAATGAATTTAAAATAATGTAGAATCATCTTACGCATGTCTAATTACATAAAAAGTAAAAACATAAACATAAAAGTATGATGGAACAAAATGTCGCATGCAACATGTAGCGTGCGACAGTGATTAAAATTAAATAAAAAATAAACCACACAATATTTTTGAATTAAATAAAAACTATTATTAAGATACATCAATGCATAATATTTTAAAATTAGTCGCATTAAAATATTTTATCAGGTTTCGCTGAAATCAGTGTTTGAACTGTTTGCCGTAAAAACAACTTCAGTTTTTGTCGCATGCAAATGCCTTGGGTTTTTTAATTTTCTTGAAAACAAACAATTGCTCAAAATCAACCTAAGCACAAATTATAGTGCTAATCAAGAGCTATAAGTTTCGCCTTTTGTCAAAATAAAATTAATGTTTTGGTATATGTTTTTTTCACTTTTAAGGCGTACGAATGGCGCATTCGACATTGGAGAAATGCCCATATATTTGTTAATCCCCTTTTATTATACCCTTCACCGAAAATAAAAGGCATGAGCCAAAGTTTTTCAGGCACAAACATCTTGGTTATCAATTCACAAGCGCTCTTAAAAATGAGTGGACTTAGACAAGTGGGCGTGGCACTTCCAATACCAACACATTATAAGTTTCATTATATGTGGAGAACGAAAAGAGCCAAAGTTTTCAGATTAGGTACAAGTATCTCGATGGGTGTCGCACAAAACAGATTTATTAAAATCTAAAGAACGATATTTATATAATTTTCATGGCCGGATTAAGCACCCTTGCCTGTTTTTCTTTCTTTAAAGCGTAAGGTTTTTTTTTCAAGTTTTCTTTACAAACTAATTATAATAAATACATTTAAATACTTGTATATATTTTGTATAAATTTAAAAAAATTAATTTTAAAAGAAAATGTTAATATTGTATATATGGTAGATAAGTAATATACTTGAGAGCCCGAATATGAGACTACATATGTAAAATTGATAGTTATGCTTCCTATTGTTTGTGTATTTATAGTTTACAATTTTGATTAAATGAACGTTAAAAAAGAATATGTCTTTTAAGACACATTTTTTTTATTTTTTTAGAGTTACAGAGAAAAAAATTCGTTCTTTAAGGCTCTACTATTTACACCAAGAAAAAAAAATGTGTTTAAAAATGGTCACCTCCAACAAAACTTATTTTAAAAAAAATTTCAAACCTATTATGTTTAAAATACTATTGTGAATTTAAAAGCATAATATTGTCATATTTACTCATAACTTATTTTGAGGCAACCATAATATGGTTAATGGTCGGATAAAAACAGGTAGCCCACAATCTGACAGTGCATGGCTTACACATTTATAAATGCTCATAAATATTTATACAATAAACGTTAAACTAATAATGAAAAAATGCGCCTTTTTTTCTTACAATTCCCACGTTTATTAGACGTTTATCGTTTATTACATAATTTGTCTTGCACACATCCACTTCTAAAAAGGGACTAAAATATGTTCAAAAAAACGTGTAACATAATAGATGGATACAGAATATAGCAACATGTAGTTTAGTTGTTCGGTATTTAATCGGTTAAAAATCTGATAAAAAAATATTTTTTTATTAAAAAAGGAAAATTTTCCAAAAAAATTATTTTAATCGATTAACTAACATTAATTGTTCGAGTTATTCGCTATTTGAAATTGGCTATTTTAATTATTCGATCAAATAATGGCGAAAAATTTTCTTCGATTAATCGTTGTTTGATAGTGGATAGTGGATGGTCTAATAAGAATGCATATGTATATATTCAATAAGTATTTGTAAGTGGGTGTACACTTCTTAACTAAAGGAAACATAATACGAGTATTGCAGCTTTTATTATGCATTATTCAGTGCATTAGCACGTAGTAACTTTTGATGACCTGCAAAGAGCAAAGTGGCCAATGTGTCAGTTTGTTTTCTACGTACTTATCTATGCATATACCAGTTTGTTACTTCAGCAAAACCCAGCAGACTTTAAAGAGGTAGTATGTGTGTGCTTATTTTAATAGTTTATGTTAATGATTAAGTTTTTTTTAAGGAGCTATTTTTTTAAATTTTATTGAAATGCATGGTAGAAAAACGAAATACAGGGAAAGATAATAGATTTTCCAAAGATTGATAAAGTTTCTAATTAATTCATTAGAGCGGTTTTCGGATGAGCTGACTGCAACTGTGTAAACTGCATCGATTTGACAATTACAGTGTACTTTTTTTACTTGAAACTTTTTTAATAGCTTGGATATTCATAATAGAAATGCTGGGTAATACATGGTTTTAGTTTTTTTTTTTTTGCAAATTTATTTGTATGTGTGAATTTTATTTACATTTTAAAATATTTTTTGTTTTCTTAACCACTTTGAATATGTTGTATTTGACATTTGAAAATTTTTGCATGCTGCTATGCAAAGTTTGTTAAAAGCTTCTTTATTTTGTTATAAAAAGCTAAAATTTTATTTGCACTTGATATATTTTGTTTATTATTGAAGCACGGAAAAAATAGTGTACGAATTTTAACTTAATATTGCCTCTTGGATGCAAAACTGTCATAACTCAGTATTTTGGGATTTTTGAATAAAAAGATGATAAGAAAAGATAACCAATTAAGATTTACAATAAGCTTAAAACCATTTTAAATACAATACTGGGAATGCAAGAGGAAGCTGCTCGGAAGATTATGTTCATCCTAATGCTTCGGAGCTTTATTAATGTAGAAATTTTTAGATTTATTGTTATCCCACTGCGTTGTTAAATATATCAGTATATTACAAATTAAAAAATCATTTCAAAGCTAATCTTCATCAATTTGAAATGAAAATTTAAAATGTTTCATCAAATAAGTATCGAAGGTAAACTTATTTTTCATATTGTTATAAACAGGGAAACCAAAAATTTTCAATTGCATGTTTTTCTTTGTGCGACCAATAAACAATTTTGTCATCGATTTGTTAGTGCAGCATTTTTAAAGTTTTTTAGTGCATATTTGGACTTTTTGAGGCATATTTTGAATCACCTTGAATTTTTTAGATGCCCACAAGAGCTTTCACAACAAATGCAACAAATTTTTTTTTTGCAATATTTTGGCTTTTCTGTTTTAAATATCTATCATTCGGTTAACTGATTGACGGTTAACCGATTAATTACTACCCGATTAACTGATCAGTTAATTAAAAATTGGCTATTTTCGATTAACGATTAAACCGGTTAATTTCAGTCGATTAACCGATGTAACAAAATTTAAATTTTTTGTAGTATTATAAAATATTTTTTTGTGTTTTTAATTATTTGTTTCGTCTCATATACAAAAGGGCTATGTGTTTAGAAAATATTTGTTCATGCAAACAAAGAAGGTTTTCAGTGATCTTCATTTTAACCCATTTTTCGCCGACCGGTGACTAAAATTACAAGCACTCTTTCTCTTTTTTTCAATTTTTTTTTTTCTTCATCATCGATCAACAGGAATGTGTCGAAAAATGGGTTAAATGTTTGATTGCCAACACCTTTTTTTGTTTCACGTTTTTGTGATATGTGTTTAGTTATTTGTTTCTTCTCATATCAGTCTTAACAGATTTAACCGAAACAATTAGAAGTGTTAGAAATTTTAAAAAATTAAAACAGGACTCTAATGGTATAATGGAGTATATCATATGTTTAGAATGTTTATATGGAAAAGGACTGAGAAATTAGATATTCATCTACGATAAGTAAAAGAATTTTTTTCAAGTCAAGTTTTGTCAAAACTAAAGAAAATAATCGCTTCAATCCTAAACATTTAAACCAAATTACTTTTTAAAAGATTATTTTATAAGAACTCCTTTAACTATTGAAATAACTAATAAAATTATCTCAGTCTATTTTTTTATAAATACATATTATGTATTAATTAAAAAATGCATATTACATATTTATGAATTGTTTTTTTGTTTGCTCGTTTTGGTGCAAGAATTGTTATGTTTGGTATGTTATTGTTTTTTTTTTTACTAATAAACTCTAAATAATAAATTATTTATGCATTTTAATATATTGAATTTACTTAATTAATAAAAAAACTTTATTGATCGGTTAACCGATCAAAATCAAAATTAAGCGATTATTAACCGATTAAACAAAAACCTCGGTTAATTAATCGAGCGATTAACCGATTAAAGCAAAAGGTCGAATAAATGAATTCCCTAGTAAATGGTGAAAATGGGTCTATCATTTAATTTCTTCCCCATAAAAACTTCTTTCCAAATTAGACTCCTTGTGTCCGTAAACCATATAATTATATTGGTTTCTAGGTTAAATTCGCCCCAAAAATATTTTATTGCAAATTAAATTATTTTCGAATCATTTGCCTGGTTATAACAAATGTCCACAAATGCGCTTCCTTATGAAGTGCAGAGCAAAAAAGAGTCATTTTCTCCTACCGCTCTCTAAATATAAGGAAAATTATTTTGTGCGACGCCCACTTCTGCAATCCCTCCAACATTTTGCCGAATGGGGTGCATTGATAACCAATATGCTTATAACTAATTTGAAAACTGTGCCTGTTGCCGTCCTCCAGATATAAATAAATCTATAATGGCTTTGTACGGAAACTGTGTATTGATACCTTAGGTGCTTGTACCTTATTTTAAAACTTTGGCTATAACCGTTCTCCAGATATAGAGAAAAAACAACAACAAAGTTTTTTGGGTAAAATAAGAGGTAGACGTAGTTTTTTGATTACACCGCAGCAACTTGTGGACCGATCAGTCTGAATCAGAGTACGAAAACAAACAAAACGAAACGTTTGCTTTCGTTTTGTTTTGTTCTTTGCAGTGAGTAAAACAAAAACAAAACCAAAACAATGAGAATGATTGTGCCATTTTGTTTTGTATTAGTTTTGCTCGTGAGCGCAAATTGTACATTAATATAAAAGTACACAGCTGGAAAAGAAAAGAGTAAGATCAATATTGAAACATTCAGAGTAAAAACGTTTGACAAACGTTTGGTAATTGATTTACTCATTATAATATTTAGTCATATATATATATAACTATTGTTTCTAAGTGAAATAAAAAGAGAGGTTTTTTTGTTTTTATTAATGCTTTTTTTGACTACTATACTAATTAAAAAAAAAACAAATTAAATTATATAAGAAGTAATTCAAAGAAAAAAGAAAAAAAAATAAATTTAAAAAAAGACGAGGCATTGTGGATTTTACTCTTGTTATGCCACTTCAAAAACCAAGCAAGAACTAAATCAATTACTCAAAACAAAACGTTTCTCTATCTGTTTTGTACTCAGATGTACGATTGTAACGGTAAATTAAATAATGCAGATGAGTGGAAAGCCAATTGTTTCGTTTTCTCTCTTTGACACTTGAAAAGTTTTTGTTTTGGTTTTGCTCATGTACAATACAATTTAAAAATTTTCAATAGTTTTGTACATTTTGCAAACATTTGCGAAATGTTTTGTTTGTTTTCATACTCTGGTCTGAATTACAATAGCAAACTTTAAGACAACATATGTAACAGAAATGCATACCAACCTAGTCCCCACCATTTCCGTGGTCTTTCAAAAACCCATTTCAAAATACACACGGACAGACGATCAAAAGATCAATACATGGCATTAACATTTGTTAACGTTTTCGGACATATGGGCACCACACCACGGCTGTTTTTGACAAAACTTTGAGTCAAATTTTCTAGCATTTTTGGTCGTTTGTCACGAATAACACAAACAATGTTAGCCTTCAAGGCTTCAATTGTTGCTCGTTTACCGGCATAAACCAGTGACTTTACGTAGCCACGCAGAAAATAATCGAGGCGTGTATAATCGCAAAACGTTGGAACCTACTTGACAGGTCCTTTACTCGAAATCAACCTTTTGTCCTCATGTTTAAAAAACACAAGGTCTAGATGTAATGGAGTCTGTCTTATTCCACATGCGGGAGTTTGGTTCATTTACAAGCATGTTGGTAGCGTTTTTATAAAATAAAACCGTTATTTTATACCAAGTATATTTTTATTTAAATCAGGCAATTTTTTTATCTTAAGAGAAATTTTGAATTTTTCTGGTGGTAACACTGGTTGACACAAAGAATGACATACTAAAAAATTTCATTTTATTGAATACAAAATTAGTTCGTCATTGAATTTATGTAGTTTAAAACTTTGAATATTTCCTTAATTACTATGTTTTAACATTAATTAAAAATGGTTCAATATTTCTTAAAAATCAATTAACATTTTTGTTCAAAAACTTCGATAAACACACAGAGACAAAATATGTAATATTCAAACATTCATTAATATTCTAGAATAAAACATCTTAAAACTATTAAAAGAAACAAATTCAATTGATCTTGTTACGTGACTAGAACAACACAGCTTTACAAAACAATTTTATTTCCATTAAATTCGATTTTCTCTGATTTCTCTTATCCAACATTTATTCCCTGTTTCCTGTGAAGCTCATAATTCACCAACGAAACAATAAACAAAACATCAATTATATTATTTTGAAATTAATGTGTTCTCGTTACCTTCCCGCGACGCCGCTTGCTTCCATCCAAAAATAAAGTCCTTTAAACATTAAATAAAGAATTTCTGCTCCCATCTCTAGTTGGTGGATTTGTACATGGCTGCATAACTTAATTCAAAAAATCATTAATTAATGCCAAATAAATTCGAAATTGGTGTCAGTATGAAATGAACATCTGAAATAGGAATAATGCAAATTTTGTTTTTTTTTCGTTTTTGACTTTCAGTTTAGTTTGATGGAAGAAATAAGGGTTTGATATTTTGAGATTTTTTCGTTTTTTTTGGAATTTAAAATGACGACGATTTGGAGAATGATGGTTGTTAGATTTGGTGGTTGTTTGTATGTCTTGTTTAAAATATACATATGCTAACATTTTTTGAAAGTGTTAAGTTAAATAACAATTTATTAGTTATTAACTAAATACATTTATTTTATTAACAAGAGGAATAGGATTGTTTTTATCCATTATGGAGATTAAAAAAACAACGATAATGAAAAGGAATTAATATATATATTTGCAATATGTAAAAAATGCTCATTGTGTGGTAAAAATATTTAAATATTTTTAAATAAATGATTATTTTATATTGAATGCATATGTTTATCCCTCTGTAACATATAGTATACTACAGGCAACATACTGGTCATCTCTCAATAATTTCGATAGTAATAGTTATTGTGACCTATCAAGTAATGTAACCTTTAGTATACACTCTGTTCTTTACCTCAAGTGCAAAAAAGCATAAGCTGGTTGTTTCTTATTGTTATATATATTGCGATCCCATTATAATTTTTAAAATTTAAGAAAGTGAAAATGCTTTATAATAAATAATTAATAAAAAATATTTTTATAACCGCTGCTTCGTTGTTTTTGTGAGAGTCTGTAAGGTTAGTGTCCAAATATGAGTCATTACTCTAGTACTTTTAATATTTTTGACTTATATGCGTAAAACACGAAATTTAGTGTTTGTGTCTTCTGGGCTACATTGAGCGAAAAGGGAATCTATTTTTAACAACCTCCAGCAAATTTATTATAGTGCTATTTTTTATTTTTTCGTTGAGAATTACTATTTAGACGTAAAAATGTCTAAATTTTAGTTGATTTATAAGAGCGAATGCAAATAAATCAAAGTCCATTATGTTATCGATAAACTTTCGCCTAGAAGTTAGCGATTCTCTATGTAGGATGAGAACTTAACCCACCCTTACGCGCCGACTTTTATATGGTTAAATCCAAGCAAAAACGAATAAAAAACCTCCGCAACACTTGCCTTCGCAAGTAATCCGCCAGAATCAAGTCGATCACTGGCCCCAATGGGCGAAAAAGAATTCGACGCAACCATCAAAAAATATGTAAAATTTACTCATTCTGTGTGAGATATGCATCGTATATTTATGCTACTCGAAAACAAAAAACTATTTCAAGAGTTTTCAGTCATCTTATCAGATCTAATTAACATAAAAATGAAATGCTTTAAGTTTTTACGTTAAGCTTTTTCATAATTTTTTTACTTTTGCTTTCCCTTGTTGCTCGTTGTTGCCTGTAGGACACACTCCGTTTTTATGAAATTACTCCTTAAAAAAAAAAATTTTAAAATTTTAAAAAATATGTATTTTTTTTAATGTTAACCTCTACGTGAATCAATTGAAATTTTGTAATTTGAAGATGTTGAGTTATAGAGGGTTATACAGTGAAAGCAAAACTTAGCATGAATTAGATTTCGGATCCTAAAAGCGAAATAAGTATCTATAAAACAACAATGAAAATTAAATACTTAATTTTGTGTACTACTGCAAAAAGAGAGATTTTTTTTTAAGCCATCTATTTAGAGTTAATTTTGAAAAATAACTTTTGCTAATTACACAATATTAAAAAAATATTGCATAATGTAAAGAATTTTAGTAAAATATTTAAAAACTAATTTTAAACTTTCATATTTAAACTGTTTTTTTTTTACAATTTTCACTTTTAATGGACTTTTAATAAGGGTTACCTTAAGTGATGGGATATAAACTCGCATACTATGAATTAGAAATTGGACGGTTAAGAAATGGTTGGATTGTGACGGGGGTTACACTTTTATTTTTTATTTGTATGTATATACAGGGACTCACATTGATTTAATTAGCAATCTAGTTGGTTTCACTCTGGAGAGGATAATGAGACAACAGTTACTTTTAAAAAAGAAACGCTTATCAGCTTCTGCTAGAACTTTTGAATTGACAAGGCATGTTATAATAAATTCATTAGTTCAGCAGGATAAGGTGAATCATAACAAGAATGCAAAACAACGAATCTGTTAACTTTTAAAAACGAAAGGTTATAACAGATAAGCTTAATACAGTAAGCTTAAAACAATACGAAAGAGCCAGGTTACATTGAACGATTTTTGTTGCTGCAACTTTTCTTTATGGTCGAAACAGGCAAGAGAAATCAAAAGGGCTACACAAGAGCGTGTACTATTCCATTCGATTTGTTCTCTTATTGTTTTCTTATTTTAACTCATCTGTTATTTATGTATACATACATAAAAATTTTCCGCGATAAAAATTTTAAAATATAAACGCAAAAGAGAGTAATTGGCTAATGAAGACAGGCGCCTATTCATATGCAACCCGGTACGCTTTAGTGCCCCAAAAGAAGGTATTTTAAGGATCTAAAACTGGGGACAAAATATTGCAAAATGTATATGGATTTTCTGAAATTGTGTTTGTCAATAACTTAATTTTTAACAAAAATTTATCAAAGAAAAATATATTTATGGAGCCTACATTTTTTTATTTGCGTCATTTTTTTTTTAAATTATTCAGTTTTTATACAAAAGTTTAGCTAATTTACTATGCTCTCACAGTTTTTCAAATAACACAAATTTCATCAAACTAATTAGGGGACAAAATATTTCAAAATGAATATGGATATTCTGAAATAGCTTAGAGCCAATAACTTAATTTTTAGAAAAAAATTAATAAAAAAAATATATGCATTTTTTAAAAAGCCTACATCCTTTTATTTGCGTCACTACTTTAAAATTATTCAGTTGTCACACTAAGGTTTAGCTATTTTACTATGCTATCAAAGCTGATCAAATAACACAAATGTCATCAAACTCTATAAATTATATAAAACGCTAAAGGACCAACTATAATATGCATGAGCTAGCTACCCACATTTGTACTTTTTTGAACATATAAGATTTTGTTGGCACGTTGTTACAACCACTACTTATTTAATACAATTCGAAAGCCGAAGCGTTTCTTAGTCCGAGGGTGCTTTTCTTCCATCTCTCATACAATACACCACTTGGCACTGGCAAGTTTCTTTGGAATCTTAAATTCCATATTTTTATTTATCACTGAGGATTTCTGGGAATGCCGTAGTCGATTTTTGGCGTGGAAAACGTTAAAATTACAGACTGTATTCTTACATCTCCCATATAGTGTATCCCTTTGCACTACCTTTTTGCTATTAAAACTTAAATTTTACAATTTTTGTGGACACTTAAATTTTACAAAAATTTCTTAGGAACGGCCCAAACAGCTGCTGCCTTATTTTTATACCCTCAACCACAATAAGTTGTGAAGAGGGTATACTAAGTTTGTCATTCCGTGTGAAACTTTTTTATTATTTACCTCAGACCCCATAAAGTATATATATTCTGTCTCCTTGAGTAATTCTAAGTCGATTTAGCCATGTCCGTCTGTTGAAAACACGCTCACTTTCGTAAAACTCAAAAGATATAAAAAAATGGGTGTCAAATTGCTTGTAGTTATCCTAAGCAGTTTGGGATTGAAATCCAGCCAAATCGGTTCTATAGGATCAGAGCTATGAATCAAAATGTGGAACCACCACTTTAAAAAATTTATATTTTTATTACAAAAACTACATATATGATTGAACAATGCACGAAATGATATGAAATTTTGCAAATGTTCGTTTAATTCGACTGGAAATCATACTGTGAAATTTCAGATCGGTTCATAATTTACCCTAGACCCCATATAAACCCTACTCCCGGCAAACAGTTTTGTACGCCTAAAACCGTAATTATTAAGGCTCTCATTACAAAATTTGGCACGTCACAGTTTTTTAGGACTAGAAATAATGCTGTAAAATTTCAGTAAGATCGGTCGATAATTTACCCTAGGCCCCATATAAATCCTGCTCCCGGAAAACAGTTTAGTACGCCTAAAACCGTAGTAAATAATGCAATCATAATAGAATTTGTCGTTCAATAATTTAATATAAAGGTATAAGCCGCAACTAATTTTAATACAGATGTCTGTTTTTATAAAAATAAATTAATAATAAATAGACATCGTACAGATATCACTCCTGAAATATTCAAATTGTCGGTGGAGGGTATCAAAGATTCGGCACAGCCGAATACAACACTCTAACTTGTTATTACGAAATTCGTTAAATTTAGTTATTTGCGTATTCATATAACGGCACTGCTTTTTAAATCAAAGTAATTTTTTATTAATAAGATTTCTGTATGACGTGCTAAATTCCAAATTATTTATTTTTGATAAATACACAGAAATTTATTGTTGATGGAAAGCTAATTTCTATGCACATTTCACAGGATGCTTAGGCCAGATCATCAGGAAACCTTTTTCCAAAGATTTTAGAAAAGCTAAAAATATTATACAAATAAAACTGTTAAGCGAATAAGAGTTATAAACACTCAAAGTCTTTCTTGTAACAGTATCAAAGCTTAAACAAAACACCACAAATTAGTTTAAAAAAATATGTTTTTCGACAAAAATAAACAGAAGAATTAAAACAAATAAAAACCAAAATAAATAATAAAAAATGTAACAAGTATATTAAATGAGGAAAAAATTACAAAAAAAAAAAACTAGAAATATTACTGTACAAGTTTTAATTAAAAAATATGTCTTATTTGCTTATTTTAACTTACAATAATTTTTTTTACAAAATATTATTATTATCGACAAAAATAAATAAAATAGTTAAAACAAATTTACAAAAATTTAACAAATAATGGGTTTTCTTTACATAATGTGTTTTAAACATATTTTTCTAATAAATTGTATACAATAAAATGTTAGTTTAGGTGGTCCATAAGAAAACGCAACAATACAGCTGTAACAATTTTTTGGATACATAAAAATAATGAATTAAGACCAGTACGATGTAGATATTTTTTAAAAACTTGTTGATGAAAAATATTTTACACCCCCTAAAACAATTCATAGGCATATGAATTTCTCTGGCAGTTACTTTTTAAGCTATTTAGGAATCAAATTTAGAATTGCAGCATTTTGATCCGATTCATAATGAATAAATTCGTTTTCATATGAACACAATAGAAATGTTGCGTTTTGACATAAACTAAGTTCAGAAGCTTGAATTTTTCTTTAAAATAATATTAGCGGAGTTTAGTATTAAGCTTCGTTCACAATAGGCAGCAACATTTTCACTGGCGTTCATAATAGTGCAACAATCTTTTTCGCAACCATACATATTTTCAATTAAGAAAAGGTTTGCAAATTTTTCCCACAACAATATTATACACTTATTTTTATGTTTTAAAATATTTTATTTAAATTTTCATTCAAAACTAAATAAAATTATTGTAGACGTCATTTTCAATTTCATACAAATTTTTGATGAAGTAGAAGTTGACTCAGCATTTTAAAAAAACTTAAGTTACATTTTTGTTTGAAAAATTAAAGGAAAATATATGAAATAATTTGGGAAGAAATAAGATAGAAGAAAAAACGAAATTGTTGCTGCCATTGTAAACGAAGCTTTAGGCTTGCAAAAGTGCAAATGCAAAATATGGTAGATCTTTTGTTAAATCCAACAGCAAAATACACAGAGTTTCATTTGATTTCATTAAATTGCAACGATTTGGCATTTACTCTTTTGCAAGCCTTATACTGAACTTTTCCTTTAAATTTTATAAGTCTTATAGGAAATATAATTATTTTTGTTACTCTTGACTTTAAAATAATATTCCGAAGTTTTGTATTACATTTTGATCTGAACCTTTATATTTTTTATTAAATAACAACATAATTATTGATTGAAATTTCCATATGTACAATTTTAAATAAAAAACAAACAACAACTTTAAAAACGGAATTGTTGCGTTTTGTTATGTACCACCTTAGTTATTAAAAAAAACCAAACACAGCTGTTTTGGTTCTTCTTAAATCAACAGTAAACAGAACAATGGCAGTATAGAATAAAACGTTATTAATTCCGGGTAATGGCAAAACCTTCTTGTTAAAGAGCATTAGCCAAGGTGAGAGAACTAATAAAAACAAAGTACATACTTTTAAGTTTACATTAATAGTGGGTTTTGTTTTCGAATATTTAAAAATATGTGACAAGAAATTTATATATAAAGGGTGGTTAAATTTCAAGGGCCGATGTTGATTTTGAATAAAACACAAACTATTTAGGAAATTATTGTAATTTTATTTTATTATGATATATTGGTATTACGCAATTATGTATGGAACAAAATATCGGCCAAATGGGCGCCGCGACCACGGCGGCACACCTCCATCCGATGGTCCAAATTTTCGATGACCCTGAGGCATAATGGAGGTTCTATGCCGTTAATGTGCCGAATTATCTCATCCTTTAGCTCTGGAATTGTTGCTAGCTTATCGACGTACACCTTTTCTTTCAAATAACCCCAAAAAAAGAAGTCCAACAGTGTCAAATCACATGATCTTGGCGGCCAGTTGGCATCGCCACCACGTGAGATAACACGGCCATTGAATTTGTTGCGCAAAAGAGCCATTGTTTCGTTAGCTGTGTGGCAAGTGGCACCGTCCTGCTGAAACCACATATCGTCCACATCCATATCTTCGAATTCGGGCCATAAAAAGTTCGTTATCATCTCACGATAGCGAACACCATTCACAGTAACTGCCTGACCGGCCTCATTTTGGAAAAAATACGGCCCGATGATGCCGCCAGCCCATAAACCGCACCAAACAGTCCCTCTTTGTGGGTGCATTGGTTTTTCGACAATCACTCTTGGATTATCAGTCGCCGAAATGCGGCAATTCTGCTTATTGATGAATCCACTGAGGTGAAAATATGCCTCATCACAAATCACGAAGTGCACGATATGTATTTTGATTTCAACGCCCATTTTCATAATAAGTCTGGATAACTTTAACACGTTGTTGGATTGTGTATCTCTCCATGGTTCAAATTGAGTAAGTCTGAAATAGAGAAATGTCAAATAAAATTCGGAAAAAAACTTGGCGTTTAGGTGTGGTTCACATTCAACATCGGCCCTTACAATTTAACCACCCTTTGTATATATATATATATATATATATACAATTATCAGCAAACTGCTTATGGGTTTCAAAGTATATTTAGCCCTTTCGCAAAGTGTTCTAAAGTGCCAAGTACTACAGTAGTATTTAAGGTTAATAGCACTGTTGCGATCAACTTGTTGTATTGTTATTGGATAAATTTGATAAAACGTCGAAGTTAAATCACGATAAATATGATCTATTAAAAAAAAAAATAATTTTTTTTAAATTTTAAGCCACACTAAAAGAACATTCAGATTATGGTTTTAAGGAAAAACAGAAACAAAATGTTTATTACAGTCATAAAATCAAAGCAAATACAAATAATTTGATGAAAAAGAACACTTTGTGAATTGCGCTACAATTTTGTTTGAATTGGTACAAAATTAAAAAAACCCATTTCCCATCTTTGGTGTTTCTTTTCATATTACCTGGCACAAAGCTCTTTAAAAAGGGACACATGGCATAGGAAGTCAGAAAATTTTTAAATTGTACAATTTTTATATCCACACAATAATAGTGGTGTTGGTATGATGCATTTGTGCTGATGTTTGTAACATCTTAATATATTGGACTTAGACCCTTAAGGGATTTCTCTGTTCTTTTTCTCGTATTCTCTAAAAATTGGTAGTATTCCATTATACCACTTGAATCTCTTTTTGAATTTTTAACAATTTTAATACTGTTAATTGTCTTGTTAAGGATGGTAGAAGGTTGTTTTCATTCATCTCAACAAGATCATCTTCTTCATCTGAATCATTGTGGTAAAAGTCTGTACTAAAATTCTTAAAAATAGATTATTTCCAAACTCTTCGGTTTCAGTCTTTGTACTATATATTTAAAAAATTTTTACTCCAAGGAAATGCTTCTTAGTTAAGAAACAATAAAGAGTGTTTAAAACGTACCGGCTTGTTTTTTTACATAAAAGAAAAAAACTTATACTGTAAAAAACAAATTTTCAATTTATCGACATATATTATTCGAATAGTTAATTCTAACAGTTAATTGCCCAAAATTATCCGATTATTCGAACAACGGCTAATCGTTTGAATATTCTAGTACAGAGGTTCTTATCATCCCAAGGACATACGGAAAATTATGAGAATCGGTCCATAATTTTACATAGCCCCCATACAAGCTTCTTACCTGATTAAAATATTTGTAAATTCTTAAATTCCTTAGAAATGTTGGTATTGACATACAAATTGTCGAAAATAACTTTTACGATAGCTGCTATGTCATAACAAAATGTAGAGCTAGTAGGTTCAAAACTCAGCATAGATCCCATGTTAACCCCCTTTTAAATCCCTTTAAGGCAAACAAATCTCATTAGGAGGAAGATATCTAAATAATCTTCGGCACAAAGAACTTTTGAGATGAATCTTAACCTCATAATATTGCCATGGGTCCCAAATAGTATACACTCTTGAAAATTTGTTTTTAAATTCTGTGGTGTAGGTTATCAAAGGGCCGATATTGACTGAAAATAATTTCTTTCTAGTTTATTTTAGCAGATTTTAGTGCTTGATACAAATCGTCTTGCCCAAGAGCAAATGAAAAACATCGTAACTCTCTTTCTTAATCCAACAACCAAATCCACAGAGATTCCTTTAGATATTATAAAGCAGTTAAGATATTTTGAATTTGCTCTTCCGAAAGACCATTTGCAGCAAATACTCTACTCCGCTATTATTTTGTTTTCTGATATTTAATAGAGCACTTTACATACATACAAAGGTACAATTTTAAAATATTGAACCGGTTGTCTTTACGATTTTCGATGGTTTTACCTATCAAAAACTTTTATTAGCAAGTGACATATATTTTAATATAAAATTACTATAATTTGTTACTACAACAACTCATTATTTTTACAAGGGTTGGGTTGATCGCATGCTCATTTAACTATAGAGATCTCATTTTGTAAGTAGAAGCATCTACGTGGAGAAAAAAACAATTGGCCGAGCCAAGAAACAATAGTCCACATCCGTATTACAAATGATTTTTACCTACAAACATAAATCTTAATACTTATTGAGACTTGTTAACTTCTTAAGCTTTTACTCTAGCCAACTTTGCAACGTACATATGCGAATTAATGCTGTAATATGTAATGTAATGCTGCAAGTAGCAATTATGTGTAAAAGGTAATGCTGCAACGAAGTTGCTACCTAGATGAATGATGTTTAAATGCAAGAAAAGTTTTTGCTGAAATATACAGTCAGCAACACCGGCAAATTGACAAATATATTTTCATAAGCATCGGCAGTTAAAGAGTTCTAGTGATGTGTAAGGTCTGGAACATAATAAAGTAGTTGTAGTAGTAGCAAAAGCTCACGAATGCTCAGTAGCGCAAAGGAGTTCAAAATTTCGAATTTTGCGCTTCAACTGCAACGACTACTACGACTACCTATCCTGTTGACACTACTTTGAAATTGCCGCTTTTAACTTTTGACAGCTTGCAGCGCTAGTCGTACTGTTGTACTACAGCGACAATTCTATTCCCCACTTAAGGATCAGTTAGCGGAGAGTAACAGTAACTTAACCTTATCGTAAAAAAGTAAGACAAATCTATTTCTTACAGATTGAGACGTAACATCTAACTGCATACTATAATTGTTCTAAATGCTTTAAATACAACAAAATGAATCAGCTGATTTGCAACGTTACTGTTACTCTTGGCTAACTGAGCCTTTATTGTTGTACCACTTTTTTTTAAGAATTTCGCTCTTTAAGAGAAGTATAGAGTAGTTCCAGATTTTAGAACATAGGTGACCACAATTGTGCAAGATTAAATTTAATGCTCTTTCATTAAGTCATCGTCGTACATAAATTAGCTTTAATACGCTACAGGAAATTGTATAAGAAATGAAGAAAGCTTTATTATTGCAGAAAAGATTGTGTTATGACAATTCATAAAACTTTTTTTTAATGTATTAGTTTAAATTTTTTAACCCAAAAGTTGTAAAACTTTTCTTTTCCTTCAGTGTAATTCCCTCTTGCTTGTTACCACAACTACAGATTAAGGTTTAAGCTTTAAAACTTAAAAAAGAAAACAATTTGCAAAACTTAATTCATTCCATTAACTTCAGAAAACGTGAATCATTACTTAAAAAAATAAAAATCTTTTCAAAAAAGTCAACAACCAAAAAAAATTTTTTCTTTTAACATCTGTTTCAACACAGAATTTAATTTTTTTTTTCTCTGCACTCACTCTAATGCCAAAAATAAACATGAATTCTTAATGAATGCAACCCTTCTTCCTAAATATTTTTGTTACATTTTCCAAGTACTTATAACCATGCTAGTATAATTAATTATCACATGAACATGTAATTATGAAAATTGCTTAAATTTTTCATCCAAAATAAAAACGTTGTTGGCATATTTAATATTTTTTCCACAGTTATTTTCCTATATTTTACCTTCGCAACCAAAATTCACTCGGAATATTAATGTAATAAAAATACACGGACAGAAAACAAAAAAAAAAAAAAGTGAAACATCTAACATTTTTTTCTTGTATCAAAATGCTTGCTCTGTAGCCACAGATTTAGAAAATCTGAAAAATTAATAATAAATAAGCAAACAATTACAAAGTAATTTTCGGTTTTCTCCTGAATTCAATTCAAATCCCTAATTTCAACACTTTATAAAAAATTCAACTAACATCAAGTAGCGAGAGAGAAAAAAAAGAATCAATTGTGTGAAATAAAAGTGTTTTTCGGTTTGGGGACATTTGGCCACACAGTTGCCAACAAATATTTTAGCTAATTAGATTTTAATGTTACTGTATGTTTCTTAAATATTTTATAAGACCATAGAGATTTAAAACAAGAGTTGTATTGTTACTAGTCTTCTAAAGCGAAAAATAAAATAATTAAACTAATACTATTTACTTCAACTTGTAAATATCCTCCAAATGTCTCCCTAGTTTCTCAAAGAAACCATATAAATTATGTAGATATTAAATAAATAAATTTTGGTCATTGTGGCTTGAAAACGAAGAAAAACATTTAATTGACGAAAGTTGCACGTTTATATTGTGAACATATGTATACATTTTATTTGTTCACAATTTTATTTATATGATTTCATAGCACGTCGCGGGTGAAGGTGTGTTTTTTTTTTAAATTTATAAAATTATTTTCTGTGCAACAATATATTCATATATTGACATTTATGTTACTTATTATTTTATTATCTGTAATTTTATGTGTTATTAAAATATTATCTTAAGAATAACTTATAATTTATAAACCATATTTTTAAATACTTTTATACCCTTCACAACAGGTGGAAGGAATATATCGTCACCTTAAATGCAAACGGAAGTAACTACACTTTCATTTTTTTAAAGGAGGGGCCAAACGCATTACAAAATCAATAGAAATAAAGTGTTCTTGGAGTTTAAACACCTTAAATAAAATCGATATTTTTTAATGCAGGGGTCTATACACAAAAAAAAATATCTCAAGAAAATTTTTAACAACACAGTTTGTTAAAAATAAAATTTTAGGTCAACAAAATTTTTGTTTGATTCAAAGAAAAAATTTATTAAATTGACACTTTGCAAAATAGCACTCAATAAAACATATTTAATAATGAAAAATTTAATATTTCTTCATATTCAATAAAAAAATATTTCAATCGAAGTAAAGACAGTATTTTAACAACTTTTGTCCATTTTTAAATAGCTCATAATTCTCATTTGTTTTACAGTTTTATTTGAATAATAAATTTAGTTTTGCCAAAACCAGTGAAATGCGCATAGGAACTTACCTATCCCCGCATAATAAATTTTAGTGTTTTTATAAAAATATAAAATTTATGACATCATCATTAATAAATAAAAAAATAAAGATTGGATTAACATTTTGTTTGATTTATTCAACATTTTCAACAATTTATTTTAACAAATCAAGTAAACATTTTGTTGAAAAAATTTTTTTGGCAACAACTTTTTTTATTGACTCAATAAACTTGGCTGTTGACTAAAAATTTAACAATTAAACATACAAACTTTTTTATCAATACCGCAAAAATCGTCATCGCAGAAAATTTAAAAATTTTTGTTATCAAATATGCGATTATCGTATTCAAATATGAAAATTATTTTTTTCTGTGTAAAAGGACTTGATAAAACGAACCACAATCAATTAGAAACGTAATTTAGAATTTTTGTGCAATTCCGGCCGTTTGCATTTAAGGTGACGATACAAGCTTAGTGTTTCCGCTTATAATTTCTACAAAATTAATCTAGGACCCTATCAACTATATATTTTCTGGGTCCTTATGAGGAGCGAAGGGTCTGTCTGATGAAGTGGGTTTTCCGGAGACCACAAAAATTGTGGGGACTTGGTTTGCATATTTTTATGTTAAATATGCTTAATTTTGTTATTGAAATTTAGCCTGAGCGATATCTCGAGAACAACAAGCGCCAAAGTCTTAAAATTAGGTGCAAGAAGCATCTTGGTTATATATACACAACATCAGAAAAAATGTGGGTATAATTTAAGAAGTGGGCGTGGCACAAAATAGGTTAATTTTTTATAAAAATTGTCTAAAATTGGTAATCAATACGCAACCTCTCTAAAATATGTAGGCGGGAAAGAAGTGGGTGTGGCACTTCTCACACGAAGATATTAAAGGCTTCTGTATATCTGGAACGGCAAGCAAGTTGCTTATCAATACACAACATCCGACAAAATGTTGGCGGTATTAGAGAAGTTGGCGTGTTATAAAATAGATTTATTTTAATCGAAAGACCGGTATTTGTATAACTTTATGATCGCACCATGGTGAAGGGTTTAACCGATTAGCCAAAGCCGAATATAGCACTCTTACGTTTTTTTATACATTACTCCACAATAGTGGGGAGGGTATTACGCATTTCTGGGGATGTGTGTAACACCTTTGTATATTTGTCCTTGACCCATCTTAAAGTGTTTCGATTGACTCAGAACCACTTTCTGAGTCGATCTCATGATTTTCTTCCGGCTGGCTGTCTGTTTATGTTACCTTGTGCGCAAAGTACTAGATAATTTTATTTAATTGGCAGAAGGACCCAGTCTGTTGGAGCGAACCGTATCATAATTTCGTATAAGCGCTTTTTGGAATAGGTTCCACATCAAACCAATTTTAATTAATTTTAAAACATAGATAGATCAATATTAATATGGACACAAAAGCTCTGTATTTTTTAAAAAATAGGACCACGAGGCACTTTCGGAGAGGCCGAAACTATCTAACAGATTTTAACTAAATTTAAAACTAAATCGAAAATTGGTTTTAAAATACTGTGGTGTAGAACATCATATGGTCGGGATTGACCTAGTCGACCTTTCTTACTTGATATTTTTTACTTTAATGGGTTTTTTGCATTTTTTTTACACATGAAAAAACACATGCTTGACTTGCCGCTTAAAAAGAGAAATGTGTATTAAGCGAACAACCGTACCTAATTTAAATTGGTTCTGTTATTCAAATAAGAATTATTCGAATATTCGAACAACTTGTTTTTGATTTAAGTTTAAACGAACAAAACTTTTCAATTTAGAATAAAAAATAATTCGAACAGTTCTTAACGAATATTCGAATATGACTCCAATTTCTCTTTAGAATCAGACGAAGTTTCTGATTTGAATGATAATATAGTAATAACTGATCTAAACAGAGTCTACCAATAATGTCAGGAATTCTAAGCACATAAGAAATAATAACAACATCGTAAATTATATAAATTATATTGAAAAATTAGAGAAGAAACAAACAAACTGCCTGTTTTTAGATGACAAGAGTAAAATCCGTTTGTTTAGCTTACTAAGCTACCTGAATAAGAATGTCTAGTTTTTTTTTTTTTGTATGTCAAAACCTTTAATTTTCATACAGTTTATACGAAAACAACCTAAAGTTACAATTAAAACAAAATTTCAAAATCTTTTGTGGATTGTTTTCTTACTCTTTATAAAAAAAAAATTTTATTAATACATATGTCATCAAAGTTTTTCTTGGGATTCAAAAATTTAATTAACTATTGATAAACTGAAATTTATTTTTGATGGGTTAGTTTTTTCAAATCTATTCGAATGAAATTTTTTATTTTTTGTTCGTTTAAATAATCGAATAAAAGTTTAAATCTATTTGGCTGTTTGTTGCTTTTTTAAACGTTTTATTATTTATTGGATCTGCCTCTTTAGGCTTAACAATAAGTATTAGAATCTTAAACTAAAATATTATTTCAATTAAACATGCAGTGACTTGACTTCCTTCTGCGTTAGCAGGGTGGAAGATCTGCTGAGTGTACCCTTGTACTGGATTGGGCTCTAGAGAGTGATTGCGCAAGTGGATTAGGGTGATGTTGAAATTTTAGAAAGTATCTCTCTCGAGCTTTACTGAATTATTTTTTTACCATTGATACTTCTAGGTCTTTGTGGTTGTTCTCGTTACGTATATACCACGGAGCTCCTATGATCGTCCTTAGGATTTTTGATTGTGTCCTTTAAAGCTCAATTCCATATGTCCAGATAGTTTTTAATATGGTCTGATATAAAATAACTGTGCAGTAATGACTCAATTTTGAGTGTTCGTTTATCAGCCAGTGTAAGTTAGAAGCTCTTATTTCCATGTGGAGCCTCTTAGCTTCTATATGATGATGCCAACTGAGTCGTCTGTCTAAATGAATCCCAAGGTATTTGATGTGATCAGAATACGAAATAGTTATTGCATTTAGGGTAACAGGATGACAATTTCCTCTCCTAAGAGAAAATGTTAAATGACTACTTTTCAGCTCAATTACTTAAATCTCCATTTATTCAGCCATATTTCCAGATAATTATTTAGTAGGATGGCGGTATCGCCAGCAAACGTTGAAATAGTAACGTTGTCACTTGCTGGCAAGTCAGCTGTATATATTAAATAGAGAATAGGCCCAAGAATACTGCTCTGAGGAACTCCAGCTTTAATTGCGTATTCATTGGGTCGATTTAGCAATCGATGTTGTACAATCGATTTTTTCATAGCTTTTAGCATTAAAAACCAAATTCCACTAAGACATATCAAAAAAATCATTTTCGAGTCGTCCAAATTTAAATTTTTTATTTTCAAGATTTTTTTAGTAGGTAATAAAAAAAATATCGGCTGATTTAATTTTTTTTAATATAACCTTTCCAAGGTAAAATTTTACGCTTAAAACGATGGCGATTGCAGTTTTTCCAAAAATGTTTTTCCTAAGGTTTTGGAAGAGTTTTTAACTAATAATTTATTTTTTTGCGCGTTAAATTTTAAGGTTTTTTTAGTAGGTATGTAAAAAAAAGTTCGCCGATTTTAAATCGAGTATTTCGAAGAGTATTTTCGGGTCCATTTATTATTACAAAAGTAAATGGTTAATTTCTTCCTAAAGATATATAAATCTGTCAAATCTGTTAAAAAATGGCCGAGCAATGATCAAAACACTGAAATTACTCTTTTTTTATATAATGAAGTTGTGATAATTTTTTGAGTATAAAAAGAGTAAATTTTGGGTTTTCAGTGTTTTGGTCAAAATAATGATTTTTTGGTCACATAAAAATAAATACAAATTTCAAAACCTATCGTAACAAATTTTTTTTTGCCGGCTGGTTCGACTTTACCTTTTGCTGCCTGTTTTTTTTTATGATAGATATATTATGACAGATTTAATTGTTGCTGTTACTGGGACTTAACCTAGAATCTCACGTCAATTTGGTTCTTAGATTTTCGGAAAGTCTTTACTCTATTAAATCTTTTAAAACTTAAATATTTAAATTATGTGTTAACAATTTTATAACAAAATTTATTTCTTTTTTTCAGGTAACTTTTGTGAAATTTTATTTTTAAAAAAGATATGAAATGAAAATATGCAAAAAAAAAATAATACAGTGTAAGTAGAAAATTTGACAAAGAAAATATTTGTTTAATCTAAAAAACTTTCTCAGCTTTATTATACAACATGTTCACAAACCAGTAAATTTTAACTTTACACGATAATAAATTTTACTTAATTAAAGCCTGAACAATTTCGTTGAAACCTAATAAAATCTTTATGTAACCATTTTCCTAAAGTTTTATAAAACCTTAGTTTAAAATCTGTTCGTATTTCTTAATGACTTAATAACATAAAAACGCCTTATTTCGCTAAACAATCTCAACACATAATTATAATGATAATAACTTCATGTTATTCTTTTAAATCCTTTTTAAACACAAAATTCACTTATTTCTATAACAATTATTACGAAATCTACTTAAAAAGACGCTTTAATCCCAACTTTAATCCCCCTAGCCTTGTTTTTTTTTAATCCCCAACAATACAATACACTCCCGGTATGACAGCAGGAAAAAAAACCAAAATAAAATAAAAAGATTTTACGAATGTATAAATTAGTAAGAATAAACACATTATATGCCAATAAATGTGCACTCAAGACCTATTGTTTACATCTGTGAATTGTCACATTAAAAGAATAAAAAGGCACCCAAAAAAATGAAATACCGTACATGAACAGAAAAAAAAATCAAGCTGTGCACACAAGTGTTTTTTTTTTTCGTTGTTAGTGCTTGTAAAGGAAGCCGAGAAGAGAGAAGGGAAATAAAATGATAAAACACTACAATAGAACAGAAGCCGTAAAAACCCCTAATTATTACCTAAAAAGTGGTGTCAAAGTCATGCCAGAATGCCAGTGGTGAAAAAGAATAACACGCATACTTAAAAAATTAGTTACACACACACATACAAGTATTTGCTTTTGTCTATTTGTGTGTAGTATTTGAACAATTCTTTCTAGTACTTTTATACCCTTCACCGAAGGTAAATGGATGTATATAAGTTTGTCATTAAGCTTGTGATTTCTACAATATTGATCTTAGACTACATAAAGTATATACAATGTAAATACTTTATGCAGTTTTTGTAGTAGTGGTATATTACATATACATATATTCTGGGTCCTTTTTATGAGCGAAGTTGACTTAACAATGTTCGCCTGTCCGTGTGTATGTTGAAATTGGTTTTCCGAAGACCCCAGAATAGATATGGACTTGGTTGCTATACACTTATGTCAAATATACTCTGTTAAAGTTTCCTATTGAAATTAATTAGTCCATAAATGGCTGAGATAAGAGCAAAAAACCACAACTTCCTTTAATTTTTGATATAAATCCGAAAGTTAGATTGTTAATTTTTTTAAATTATAGACTTTTTTTGTGTTTCATATATATATAACAAATACATAGATGTAGAGCGAAGTTGGTTTAAAGATGTCCGTCTGTCCGTCTTTTTTCCTGCATATATGTAGAATGGAAAGGGAAAAAGTCTCCAAATTAGGCACCAGCATCTTGGTTATCAATGCACAACAGTCGCCAAATTGTAGGCGGGATTACAGACAAAATATATTTATTTCTATCTATAGAATGGTATTTTTCAATTTTCTATTTTTATTGCGTCATGGTAATGGAAGGGTATATTAGATTCGGCATGGCCGAATATAGCACTCTTACTGGTTTTATTTATTTTTTTTGCTGTGAGCTAAATAAATATAACACAAAACCTAAAATAAGATAAATGCATTTGCGAATATTACGTGACGTTAACGGCTGGCTATACCTTGTATAGCTTTTTTTTGGCTTTGGAAAGAAAAACACTGGATAGGGGAAACAATTGTGACATTCTTATTATGATGACAAACAACATGGAATCCTTTTAATTCTTTTTATATTTGATTTATTTGTTTCTTTTCATTATTATTTTACACTTCATACACAAGTGAAAAGGCATGTAATTAAATACTATTTTTTTTTTCTTATTTGATTCTAAGTAAAAAATTTAAAGCAAAATAAATTAAATTGACTTGTCAAATATTAATTTATTTTTTGTTTATTTAATTTTCTATAAACAAAGGAAAACGGAAATAACATTTCATTTGATTACAATAAACAACTGCCATTTAAGAAAATTTTTAACGCCATTCAGGTCTTTAATTCTGTTCTTGAAAAACATTTTAAAACAATTAAAAGGTGATACAAATGTAAAGAAAAATCATAGGCCGGAGTTTTTAAAAACGTTATTTTCACAACCTGCTATGGTCAAGCTGGCTGTCTGACCATGTAAATCTTGCACTTTGGTAATAATTTGTTGAAGTTTTGTACCCTATGTACTTATTCTTATTGTCACAGGGACCAATTTTATTAAAAATGGTTAGAGCCTGTCCATAATTTCACATAGCCCCCATACAAGCTTCTTTTTTGGGAAAAGACTTCGTGCCTAAAGGCCATCTTTTATAATTCTGTCTGAAATGTAAAATGTACAACAGATTCAAATTAAAACCCCCGCCTTACGGATTTTCTTGAATCAAGTACACAGAAAAAATTATTGCTGAATTATTTTCAAACAAACGCTTGTTTGAATTTTTTTTTAATTTCTATAAAATTTTTTTACTGATTCAATTAATATTTTTGTTTGATTTTTATTTTAGCCAACAGAAATGTTGACAACTATTCAAAAATATAATATACGTGTTATTGGCTTCTAGTTTTCATAATTTTGTATGAAATATTTAACGCTCTTTAATGTTGTCGTTTTTTTGCATTTTTTTTATTTGACCGTAAGCAACACTTCTTTATGTGAAATATAAGAACAACAACAAAAAACACATACAGTCTATTTTTGGACGCTTTGAAAAAGTACAACTATAAGAAAGATGATAAAATAGCGTGGCGAGGTTTGTAGTAAAAAACAACAAAAACAATAATAGGTAAACAATCGTTTCACTCTTTTTAAACAACAACAACATTAAAAGAAACAAAATAAATTTTTTGTTGGTTTCAAAGTTGGTAAAAAAGAATGAAAAACAAAATCCCGTATTCAATTTTTTAAAAATGTTTAGTTAAATACCTACATCAAATACAAAAATAAAATGATGGCGAAAAACATGTCGAGTCGGCCTGCTGCCAAGGTACGGATACAGCAACAGTGAGTGAAGAAGAAAAACATTGTGTGAACAAACAAGACTTGGTTCAAAAATTATTCCAACAAAAAAAAGTGTCTCAAAGCCAGCCGGCGCCGCTCTGCTCTGCCTTCATCTACTTCTACAGTGCTTGCTTGTGTGCGCGTCATTGCTTGTGCAAAAACTTTTTTGTTTGATTCAGCAAAATTATTTTTTTGAAATTTATATGATTTTCAGTAAACTATTTGCTTGATTCAGTTAAATTATTTGTTTGAAAAAATCAGTGTTTTTTTCAATAAACGAAATGCAAATAAATTGTTTGAATATGCAAATTTGTTCGTAGGACCGATTTCAGACAAAAAATGTTTTGATTCTACAAATTTTTTGTTTGAATTGGAAAAATAATTTTTTCTGTGTACAGAAAGATTGACTCAAGTACGGAATTTCAATCGTGAAATACTTAAATTATCCATATTCAATCACGAATTCGTACTTAAAATAATCCGAAAATGAGATTGATTAAACTAAAACTAAGATTGAACCAATCTTAAATGCGCTTGATTCAAGTATTACCAAGTTAATTCAATCGCAAATTCATACTTGAATTAAACCATAAGTGAAATTAGGAGATTTTTTTTGGAATTGTTTTACTTACCCGTTTTACTTTTACACATATTGTATCATTTCTTAAGTTCTTGACATATAGAATACGACTGCCAAACACCCGAAATCTTTCCGAGCAATAGTTTTTAACCCATTATAGTTATATGTAGTAACTTTGAAAAATTGTTCGACTTACCAAATAATAAGTTTCTGTTGCAAAAAAGGACAGTGTTTTTGTTCAGCTTATCTAAAAAAATCATTTTTTAGCTAGTTAAGTATAAAAATTTAATGAAACACCTTTTGGTTAAAATTTTGATATTATTGAAATAAAATAAACTACAAAGTCAATAGCTGTTTATCAGTTTCAACCTATGGTAAACTGAGTATAACGTTAATCCATGTCCCAAAAACTGTCCTATGAATTTCGAAAATCAAGAGAATAAACCATAAAGGGCAAATCTTTTAATTAAGTTTATGCATAAAAACAGACAAAACTTGGCTTATCTATATAAATATAAAATTTTAACGTTACTGACTGATTAATTTCAAGCTAAAAACTTGAAGTTTGGACAGAACAACCTCCTCTCTTCCCAAATCGATCAACTAAGATGGGATCTCTTAAAAATTAAATAATACCTTAAAAAAATAAATACACAGAAAAAAATAACAAAAGTTATTCAGTAATTAAAGAAAATTTGTTAAAACCTTTCAAATATTTTTAACAATTTTCTAAATTAACGTGTTTGTAAATTGTCATATTAACAATATGTTTGATTTGTAGAAAATTAATATGTATATAATAGAAAAAAAAATTATTTTGTGTCAAAAAGTAAACAATAAAATATATAAAAATCTGTATTTTTGATTTAAAATCTTTAAAAGAATAAGCGATACGATGATTATTGCGAAATTTAATCAAACTATACGGTAAGTTAAGTTAATATTTAATGATTCATAAAGTAATTTTAGCGGATCTTTTAAGAATTATAGATTTTTGAATATTACTGGAGATGGAAAGATTCTGTATTGTGCTGAGTTTAGATCCTTTTAGTGCATCCAGGTCTGAATTTGTGGCTTAAATAAATTGTAATGTTATTTGTCTTGTAATTTTTAATATACATATGTATGTATTCTCCTAAAAAAAATTAATAATAACAGCTTTTAAATGTACCTCCTGATTCAACAATATAATATAATATACATAGGATTATATTTTGTTAATATAACAAACTCACAAAAAAAAAAATTATATTTAATTGTTAACAAATATTTTATTCAATATCACAAACGCGTTGCTAAAAATATTTGATGAGTTTTAACAATTTTAATTAACAAACTAATTTTTTATATTTACAAATTTAGTTGTTGGTGCCTTTTCAATTAAAAAGTTAATTGTATTGACGAATATGGTATTCAATATGACAATTGATTTGCCGTAATTTTTTCCTGTGTAATAACCAATAATAGAGTCCAAATACGAATTCGGTACTTTTTCGAAATTTGAACGTTCATTTTTGGGCTCCCACTGAGACTTTAATGGGGAGAAAAAAGTACCAAAAAGGAGGAAATACGGGAAACTGAACTCCTTCTTTTAAGCTTTTTGTTAAACAACTGGTACTTTCTTTAATTTAAGTTAATATTTCACCTATAAACATAAAATTCAACATGCAACGTCCTGAGTCGATAAGAACCTGTGAGTGAATTTTATGGTACTTTTTTGTTCTTTAACTGGTATTTTTTGAATTTCCGTTAGTATTGGAACTAAAACGTAAAATTAAACATGCAAAGTCCTCAGTGAATGAGAATCTGTAAGAGGTATCTTTTTGGTACTGTTTTGTTCTTTAACTGGGACTTTTTCCATTTTCGTTGATATTGCACCAATAAACATACAATTAAACATGCAATGTCATGAGCGGGTAAGAATAACTTTTAGATACTTTTTTTCTTTAACAACTGGTCGTTTTTAATTCTTGAAATATAAACTTTGGCATATAAATACATATATCCACGAAGTAGCGGAATTAATGCTAGTTTTTGATATATGAAAGAAAAAAATATTTTTGGGAAAAACTGGGTAACTACATTTTTTCCTAAAAAAAAACGGGTACATTAACGTGTTGAGGCAAATAGTTAATGTTTTTCCACAAATCATTAAAATAAATTGAAAAAAAATGCTTTTCGGAAAAACTAGATAACTCCATTTTTCGAAAAAAAAAAACAGATAACTGACATTGACTTTCGGTTTTAATGTCCAAAAATCAGTTCAATGAAACCAGAAATCTTTAACATTATTTAAAATTATGTTTTGTTTAATGCGCTTGCATAGTTAAATAAATTCATATTAAAGAGTATTTTTTTCGTGTTTTAAAAAAATGGAGTTATCTAGTTTTTCCATACGGCCGCAGAATTATACATAAATTTCAAAAAAGGTTATGAACTACAGTCGAACTCCCATAACTCGAACTTCTCTAACTCGAATTTTCTCTTACTCGAACCAATTTGATTGGCAGTAGCTCTAAAACAATAAACTACATACAACTCTCCTTCCGTAACTCGAACTTCCATAACTCGAACCAAATACTCAAATTTTTATTCTATAACTCGAAGTTTTTTGCTTGTTTTGTTTATTTTGTTTATTTATTTCGCTTTCTTTTGCTTGTTTAGCAGGTTTGTATATTTTAATTTGCTCTTTTTTTCGGGGAAATCCCTTTTTGTACATTACGTGTGTCTTTTGGTTTGCCTAAATATGTTAAAATTATTTGTATGTGTTTATTTCATGGCAAGTAAACGTCTTTTATAATGTTTGTCGATGGAGGGAAATATAAGTTTATAAAAGAAGTCGAGGGTGGATTCAAGAAAAAGGAAGCAGGCAATAAATATGGTGTCCCAGCTAGGGATGCAAACGATACATCGATGTTTAGAAAACATCAAAATTTTAATAATTTTTTCCACTAAACCCTAAATTTAAAAATATAAAAAGTGTATTTCAAAGCATAGCAGTACAAAGTAGGCACGGCACGTGCATATGTAGATATGTACATACAATGCATTGCATAGCTTTATGTAAAAAGATGTAGCCCCTTTTATAATTTGAAGAAATGTTAAAACAATTTTGGAGACTGTAAGTGTAAAGCCCCAACTATAATATGCGTCAAATCATATTGTGCTGAAGAAAACTTTCTGTTAAGTTTTATAAATCTGTAATTTGCTTAAGCAAGATGTGAAACTGATTGCACTTTCTGTACGGAATCAAATGTTTTTTATTTTGTTTTTGTGTTTTGAAATGCATTTGACAGGTTTTTTGTTAATTTTTAACGGAAGCTTAAGCAATCTTATGCATATTATAGTTGGGCCTTAAGATTTTCAGTACCAAAGACGAATTTGAGCAGCCCATAAGTATAGCTGCAAAGTAGTTTATAACATCGATGTTGAAACATCGATGTATCGTATTTTTTACCGATGTTTTTTAGTATCGATGCTTATCGTGGAAACATCGACGTTTTTAAACATCGATGTTTTTTAGAACGATGTTGCATCCCTAGTCCCAGCTAGTACGGTCTCATAGATTTTTAAAAATAAAAAATTAATTATCAACTCGTTTGAGTCAGTATCTCATCTCTTTAGTAAAATGATTAAGACCCAAATATACAAAATTATCGACAATTGGTTTACAGCAGCTAGAAGTCAAACCATGCCGATATTTTACTTCATTGTAACTTGTTTATTACAAATACATACCTACATGCTTAGGTATGAAGCTTTCAAATAGCGCCTGTTTTAAACAAAAAATACAAAATGTACACAAGTTTGCAATTTATTCTCTTTTCAACAAGAAAATTCTGTAACTCGAAGTCTCCATAAGTCGAAGTTTTTTTTTGGTATAATGGTGATTCGAGTTATGGAAGTTCGACTGTAGTTCCTAAAATAATAAGATATTAAAACTGTTTCAGCAAGTTAGATCCATGAATATAGAATATAGGTTAAACGATTCATGACGAATTGCCAAGCCTTACATTACAAAATGTCTGCACAGTTTGATATTCTTAGCTGTCAAACTATAGTCATCGATATCAAAACTTCTCATGCAGCTTAAAATACCCGATATAACCCATTGTTAGCAGATGGAGTTATTTTCAAAATTTTGTACAAATTGTTTGCATTCATATCAACATAATAACAAGATTTATTTCTGCAAAATTCAAAATATCTTGAAAATTACAGAAAATTACAGAAACCCTAACGTGTTTTCGTTCTGCGGTTACTTTGTTATATTATTGACTAATCGAGTTAGGCAAATATCATAATATGAGTGTGTTTAAAAACGTCAGTTGCAAAGAAACTCTCTTTTTTTAATGCATTCTATCTTCAATGCAACCGTGTAGAATATTAAAATGTAATTTGACCCAAAGGGCGCCAAAAAAAGTTATCAAAGCGCACAGCAAACTGTACATCGTAAAAACCTGTGATAAGTTTTCGACTTTGACTTGAGAGTATTATGATGTTTTGGAACCCAGCCTTTTTTTTTTTGTCCACAATTAGTATAGAACCCATTCTTCTAAGGTTCAAACAATCAGCAACAACCTTATTTATCTATTGTAATGTAGAGTATAAAAATATAAAGCTTGTGTAAGACTCAGATAAAAATTTCATACAAATATTTTGCGTAATTCAATGGCAAATGCATGCACAAAAAACTTTTTAAGGAATTTTTAATTTTATGCAAGTAAACTAAATTTTAGTGTGATCGTAAAGAATACACGTGTGTTCTTGCAACCAAAATTTATCTCTCCTGATTTTGACTGACATATAATTTTAAAAGTTCGATTGACAGGTTATCTAAAAATTATAATCAAATTTTTTAAAAGAAATCTCATTATGCAAAGCTCCCAAAGGTCTTAATAGCCCTATAAATTTTAGTTGTTTCTGGTTTCCAGACTGATTGTAAAAAAATTATAAAATTGCTTGTTTTTTAATGCAGACTTTAAAACCATTCATTCTTTTCGCCATTCTTTATTTCCAAACTATTTTAAGTGGTTTGAATAATATTTATTAAAATTTCATTAACCCAAATATGCCCAATGACCTATATATAGTACACCAAAATTCGGGCTTACATGATAGGTCACGATTATCAAAGTACCGTTCTTTTTGTTCACATACTCAGTACTCATCAATACCTCGCGAGACATTGTGTGATCCCATTATTTTTTGCTACTATTTTTGAGTTATTGTGTTATTAATTTGTGACATTTTCATAATGACTGAATGTCGGGCCACGTTTGTACGATAAGTAAAATTTTGTACATTTACAAAAGAATAAATACTATTTTTTGTTTGAATTTATATTTATAAAGATTAGCTTGATTGTTATATGCGTGAACGGTTCATTATTGTGTTTTAGTCTTGTTGTTGCAACACCTTAAAGTTTGGCGACCTATATGTAGGACATTGGGAATATAATATGCTATGTATTTTCCATAAAGGATTTTCCCTCCATGAAGATTTGGCGTTGAAAAAGGATGAGGACTTGGGTGTGGATAATATAACTATATTCCATCCCAATAATGCATGTGGGGACATCACAGACGAAGATTCTGGCGATGAAGCCTGCGTCGAAAGAAATAATTTACTGGCTTCGCTAATGCAAAATAAGGTGGAAATTGTAAACAAAATCAATTTTGATAGTGATAAGGACACAGAGGATAATATCTCTCTCGCAGATTAGAGAAAACTCGTCTAAAAAACGCGAAAAAAAAATGAAGAAAAATAAAAAATATGACTTTGTGAAGAAAGACTTATCCACCTATGATGCTATTTTTGAAAAACCTGAGGAGGGCTTCGATATAGAGACGCGTAATCCTAATTCTCTTTTTGTCTATTTATTTGATGATGAGCTAGTAGAAGAAATTACGGATGGAGGCAAATGGTACACATCATAAAAAATAGAGACTTGCGTGTGAATTTACCCAAAACGAAATACTTCCTTGAAGTAATATTGCTTAGAGGATTCGTTCCTCTGCAGAGCTCTGATTAGAAGAAGAATGTTTTTGAAACGCTCGAAAGACTTCAACAATAAACTAGTTCCCCAAGCGATAGCGAGAAATAAATTTGAGTTTATTTTGTCCGATATTCATTGCTAGCTCCCCAAAAGTCAGGCCATTCTTCGCGCATTTGAATTAAAAGTTTATGGAAAATGCTGATGTTGAAGATAAACACAGCTTAGATGAAGCCATGGTTCCATACACAGGTATACATGGTTGCAAGCGGTATATTCATGGTAAACCAGTTCGTCATCGCTTCAAACAATTGGTAGGTTCGACCCTTACCAAGGTCTTATTACCAAGGCCTTATCCGTGAATCTTAAAAGAACTTGGGTGCCTAAATAATGAATTGCGTTATGGTCGATTGCACCATTGGTTTATTTCACAGGAGAAACAAACATGATGTGGACCCTGCCATCAAAAAACCTTAACTAGATGCCGAAAATGTGATATAGGATAATACGTAAAATGTTTTTGTCGTATCACACCCAATGAGTCATTGCCCAATGTCCTATATATAGGACGGCTTTAAAAACCACTTTTTTGCAACAAATCTTAAAAAACCTTTAATTGGACTGTTTTTATTTGTCATTTGCTTCCAAAATAATATAAAAGAACTTTTAAAATGATCATGCTCAAGCAATGGGCATATCTGGGTTAAATACTTATGATTTTAAATTAAAATTTTCCCCAATAACAGTCAATATTCATAAGATGTCATAAATAAATTTTATCTCAATTACAAACATAGTCGATCAGCAAGATTTATCAGAATTTAATTGAGCAATGCTAAATATGTTGCTATTTTATGCAGAAATTCGAGTGCCTTTAAACAAAATCTCTTTCAAAGCCAATAAAAATTTTCAACTAAATAAATTGTTGCAAAAGTATTCACTATAATTAGTAGATGAAGATAAACGGATTTGATTGCAGGAAACTAGAAATTTGACTATTATTATTTATGTGCAGGCAAATATGTCTGGGAAACTGATGCATTAAGAAGATTATCATTTTGGTTGATCTCTTTAGAGAGATAAAATTCTCCATAGCAAAATCAAAAACAGCACTAACCCTATGGTTGTATGGGCAGTGAAGTGTAAATGCATGTAAGATTTGATTTATATCCAAAATTAGGGTGTTTTAAAAGGTTACCCTCACCGTCTCAAAATTTTAATAAAAAGTGAACACTTGCATATGTTTACTTACTTGTAAGCACTCATAGTTCTATTACTGATAACAATCTTGATTTTTTTTTTTTGGAGTTGTAATTTTTTTTTTTTTTTTTTGCCAACAACAACGGAACATGATGTTATAACTCAATTACGCACATATTTGAATTCATTAAAAGACTGCAGACTAAACGTACACTACAATAAGTATGAATAGGGTAAGAACATTTTGGAAAAATATGTACATATGTGCATTTTAATGGAATGTAGCTTTTTTTAAAAGTCTAGTAAAAACTCTCTACTCATAATTTATCTAAATTGTAGTGGGCAACACACATTTATGCTTGTATATGCAAATCAACAACAAGAAACATATTTATTCTCGCTGGTAAAACGAAACTCAATGTGTTATTTGAGTTGATAGCATAACTTCTTCCTACGTATTTATTCTGCATTCTCAGCAATCTCAATTAGGTTTTCTTTTGATTTTCAAGGCAGTGGTGCCTAAAAATGTTTTGCAGCTGTATTGATTGAGAAATTGTGTTGGATTATATTTTCATAATGCTTTTTAAATGTTTAGTGAAATACCATACATTGCAAACTAACAAAAATATTATGTGTCGTAAAAAATTTTCTTAACTCCATTATAAATTTTACTCACTGTATTTAAAACAATATCAACGCAGCTTTTTGACATGTGTACGAGTTGCTGTCTCCCGAACGACTAAATTAAAGAGTATAAAAACGATGTTGGGCTCCCATGAAAATGTTTGGTGAAATGGGCACCCCCTGCTCTAACGGCAGAAAACATATACGATAATCTGAAAAGTCTTATTGTTAACATAATATTTTTATTGATTTTTTTTTTATTATTAATATGAATTCGTTTTTTTTCTAATTTTAAATCGGATTCTTGACTATTGCACTTTAATGCCTTTGGACATCAGAAACAGAAAACAAAATCTATAGGCTGAAAAAGTTTCTTCTGTATTTTATTGAAACTAAAAGTAATGAAAAAAGCAAAATGTTTAATGCAAATTTCTGACTATAAATTAGTTTTCTATAATGGCATTATAATTTGTTTCATTTCAAATTCATGAGAAAATATTATTCTTTAAAGAAACTTATTCAAGGGTTTAACAAGAAAGAGAGCATTACTCGGCTGTTCCAAATTTTTGATACATCCTTCAAGATAAAGAATGTTAAGGAGTAGGTTTTAAATGGTGCCTATGGTAAATTAAAGACCAAACTTTACATAATTTAATAAATAATTCTACACGCATAGAAAAAATATGGTTGGGGATGGTTACCGCAACTACACTATGTTTATTGAACCAGTATATTGCTGTCGTACACAAAAAAATTTTATTTTTTTTAAATATAAGCAATATTATAGTTACTGTAAACATTTCAATGTTTATTGCAATTATAAATTTGAGTATTGTTGACTGAAAAATAATTGTTTTTCTAACAACTAAATAATGATAACTTTGAAAACATATTATATTACACACAACCAACTCCTGATATTTAATAGTCATAACATGATAACTTTATATAGGTGCCCTTATAATATTTTTAAGATGCAATAAAAATATCTTTACCCTGATAATATTATGTTAGCGCCATTTGTAAAATAGTTTTGAATTAGTTGTGTCGTTTGTTTTAAATGTATCATCGACTTATTTGTTAGTTAGCGTATAAACAATTTAAAGTAAAAATTCACATAAAAAAAACTTTGCAATAGTGCAAATGCAAAATATCGTAGCTATTTTGTAAAATCCAACAACAAAACACACAGAGATTTCATAAAAGTGTTACGATATTTTGCATTTGCTGTTTTCAATATTGAATATTTATATTGAACTCCGCTATTGTATTTACATTAAGAAAAATTGTAAAGTGCTACAAAATAAAAAATCGATGAAAAAATTTTAATTTATTTTTTACTTTTATGAAAGTTATAAAAGGTGCTGTATCATAATATGATTACTTCTGAATTAATTATAATTAACATGATAAACTTATTATGATTAACATGACAACAATATGATTACTTCTTAACTTATTACGACTATAATGACAACAATATGATTACTTCTAAATTTATGATGATTAACTGGATTAAAGGAAAAATATGATGTACTGTTACGAATACATATATTTGGTCATAATATGATTCAATTATAATCGTAATATGGTGACTATAATCCTGATAAAATAATGATGAAATTTTAATGTTGAAAGTGTTTTTTTAGGAAACACATTTAAAGGAAAACTACTGAAGCACAGAGAGCTTGAAACGACAAAACAAGTTCATTAAGCTAGTTATCAGTTATTCAGAATCATTAAAACCATAATATGTTGCTCTTAGAATATGTTTATCACAACATTTTACTTATACAAATTCATTCTCAGAAGAGTCCGTAGAATTAAAACAATGTTAATCCTCTTTAAAATTCATTTTTCGAAATTTTTTCCCCTCTCCCTATTCAATTGATCTTTTGTGTATTCACCTTCATGCGAATATTGCATATTTACAATAAATAACAACAACATAAATCAAAAAAAAAAAAAAAATAATGTTTTCGAATATTTTACTTGTGCGTTCATCACAGTCAATTCGTTTTAAAATAATCATAAGGGTTCAACCCCCTTTTTGTATTTCTTTCCCTTTTTGTAATTTTTCAAAACTAACAAAAAATTGCTCAACTGTGGGTTAGTTATCCTATCCACATGGGTTTCTTATTACTTTTCATTTTCTAACTGTTACAGTTGCTACTTGACTCCTTCATTGAACAATTGTCGGCTAGTTACAGGGATTTAAACAAACATCCATACACCCATTCCTATTAATACAAAATTGTATTGTAAGAATGTGTGTATCTGTGCATGTGTTCATACAAAAATAATATTAGCAATGGAATTAAGTGCAGTCAGTTGTAAATTTTCTTGTCTATGGCGGGGTTGTTACCTTTACATATCTATCCTTCCTGCCTGTGTGTAACCTTTTTATTTTAATTTTGGTTTCTTTGAACGAATGTGTGTATGTGATTTCTTTATTTCGATTCCAGCCGGCTTCCTTTTGTTAGAGTTTTGTCAAACTAATAAAACACGGTGTTGGAAAAAATGACGACGGTGATGATGATGTTGTTACTTTTGTTGCTGGTATTTAGTTTTAATAAATCAAGCACACGATGTCAAGGATTATAAAGCGGTCTTAAATCATAAATCCTAAATATATTACATTTTTATTAGGTGTATTATTTAAAAATGCAATTCTTATCAAATTTTGAGCGATTATTGTAAAATACTAGTACAATATGTATTAATCAAAAGTATTGACTTTGATTTTTCTCATTTTTCTGGTAACATTTCGATTACGCGCCAAAGGCACTGCTCAGTATTTGAGACCAAAAAAAAAAAACAATCAAGCCAATTTCAGATACTCAGCTCACTGCATCTAAGCAAATGTTTATTGTACGGGCCAAGATCTGGACTACATGGCGGTTGAGGCAAGACTGCCTTACCACTATTTTTAAAATATTTGTTAAATTATCCTGAAACTACGTGTTGTAATACAAAATAACGGCTTCTTCTCTGATCGCATTGAAACAAACCAGGTCGTCCGAGATCTTCTGGCCCGTTGGTCTTACCAACTACCCTCCAAAATTCTATTTAAGTTGTTGAAGATACAAACAATGTGTAAAAGATTCGTCGTCTGTTGTCAATACCACATTTTTAAGTTATACACCCAATAAAAAAAATTCTTTATACACCAGTTTTGTAGCATTTTAGTATTTAAATAGCAATTGTTCTACATTTGCTGGGCTTTTGTTCTCAAAAACAACAAATTTATTAAGATGTGGTAATTATGAAAAGGGCTTCCTCTAACAAAATTAACATAATTTTTGTTTAAATGAATTTCACACATATTTTTCAGAATTTAAATAATTATTTATAGACGGTGGGCTGGTGTATTTTAATTGAAAAAAGTTTAAAATTTACATAAATTTAAATTTAAGTTGGCTATTAGAGCTTAAATGTTCGTCGAAAATATTTTTTGTGATTTATTGTGGAAATGCATTTGAAACATGTATAGTTTTTGGAAAAAATTTTTAAATCTGTAAAATGATATGTAGGTTTTGTTAACAAGACGTTATAAAATTACCTACTTATGTTACTCCAAAGTGATGCCAAGAGATATTTTAAAAAATACTTACAAGTCTAAAAATTACCTTTTTTTCTCGTACAACCAAAAAAAAATTTATTGTTTTTAGCAACAGGCAAACAAATACATTTTTGTTACCATTTTGAAAATATTATAATAAAAGCGTTTACTAACAACAAGAAAAAACCATAATAATAAAAATTCAAATTCAAAAATTACACACAGTGCTCATTTTTAAACGAAAATAATACGAATATTTACGTATTTTAAGACAATATATTGAAAATGATATATTTTGTTATTAAAATTTCCGATATTTGCCTTAAAAAAAAAATCTGTCCTTTTTCCCCTTTTTTTGTATTTTCTGAAGCACCATTTTCGTATCACAAATTGAGCTTTGATTTCTAAAAGATTCTCGTTATATAATTTTCTGATTTCTAAAGTAACAAACTCTTAGTACCGTCTTCCAAAGTATGACAAAAAGGTGGTCATCTGAGTGTAATCAAAGCCGAAATTCGAAGGAACGTTCCTACAAGGCTGGATGTAAACAAGAACTGCCTCCAGTGTGTTGCAGCCAGAGGTACAAAAAATGGAGGTTACATTCCGCTCAAGCAGCGCAAGTCTAGTCCACTATCTGTAATAGAATATAAACAGGTATTTTAGCGTAGAAATAAACTTAATTAGTTGGTACGTGGCCGATTTATCCCGAAATATTCCTGAATCCTGATGGATTTCAGGAGGTTTTGTTCATTTATCCACATCAAAAGAAAGGTTTATTTCCTAAGCCACAAACTCATTGAGATGGATCACATAAGCTCTAAGTCAGTGTCGATGTGCCCACAAAAAATCACGACTCCAGCTCTAAAATATTTTGGCATGAAAAAATTATTTATATAAAGAGGATTTCCTTTAACCCTGAAAGGTTACTCTTCATTTTGATACATTAAGGTAACTCTTCGTCACATCGACGATTTTTTAAAAAAAAATCTAGCGGAACTATTTTTAAAGTAAAAAATCAACAAAAACTGTTTCAGTTAATCCTTTTTTAAAAAAATAAAAAAAAAGAAAATAAAACATAAAAAATAAAAGTTCTTCATCTATCTCAAAATTTGATACGAATTTTAGCACTTTTTTGTGTTTTGAAATTTATTATTATTTTAAAGCTTTCGCCATCAGCTAGCAAACGTTGTTAAAAACAGAGCATAATTTGAATACACATAAACAAGTTATATGATAAAATATAAATGAGCTTCGTCGATTCGACGAACAGTAACCATCGAGGGTTACAAATTTTGAAGTCAGGAACTAAGGACCAGTCTACTTGAAAATAAATTATAGCTTTATGAGGCACCCGTTAGAATTAAAATATTGATTTGAAATATTTACAAAATTATTTTCTTACTATATTTAACCATTTTTAGCGGACTGCATAAAATAATAGTTTAAAGTCAAAAAATCACCAATCTCACATAAATTTAACATCAAGGTTAGAGCAGTAGTCGGAGTTGGAGTCGGACTTAAAAAATTTCGTCGGTTGAAGTCGGAGTTAGAACCATTTTTTGAGACTCCACAGCCCTGATATAACCTATGGTCATTTTTCTCTCTTCGAAAAATTTTGTGTAGAGAGGTACTTTTTATGAAAAAAACGAAAAAAATTGGTACTTTTGGTACGTTTTCTCTTCTTTATAAATGCAGTATACAGATTACATATGGTCCAGTGGCCGGACTATACATACTAAGAGCTCCCATGCTTTTCATTTGGCATATGCCATTCCTATAATGTTGTTTATTGAAGTATCCCAGTAAAAACTTCGCCTATAAAATAATGTGTTGAGTAATCAGAAAAACATTAAATCACTACTTACAATTCTACTGAAGGAACCAATGAATTTTACAAGGGATGTCCCAAAATGAGCGCATTCAAAAGTAAGTCATTATATTTTTACTTAAATACATCCAGAAAAAAGTAGTTATAGAAGTTGTTATAGATGTAGTTATAGAAGAAAGCTACTAAATAATGAGTGAGAGAAGCTATTCATTTTGAAAAAGTAAGCGAAGTTTTTACTGGGATTTTAATATAAAACAAGAATATATGTAGAAAAGGACATAAATTGCTTGTAGGATAAACTCTTTTCTGTAAATTTCGCTGTAATTGTTACGTAAACAAAATCACAGGTAAAAGCTAGTAACTAATAAAATGTAAGTAACTAGATTAAATTTAGCACAAATAACTGTTTCAAAAATATGAACCTTAAAACTTTTTATTGAACTAGTAGTTTTATATTCGACTACAGGTCAAAATAAGGACCACTAAATACTTACAAGTGGTGTAGTAAATCATATGGCTTTACCTTGGCCGACTTAACTTATTAAATAGTTTTCAATCACAATATCACATGGTTTTTTCTATCTGCATATAAAGAATTTCTTTGGAATCAATTGCGTTACAACCCAGGAAAAACTTTTTGATATTTAGTAATAGGTGGTAGTTATTTCATACGTTACCTGGTAAGTTATCATTACAATTGTCATTATTCTGAAAAATTCAATAAGAACGTACTAGTAATGACCTTAGCAACTATCCAGTAATAACTTTGCCTACAAAATATTGTGTTGAGTAATCAGAAAAACATAAGAGCACTACTTACGATTCTACTGAAAGAACTAATGAATTTTACATGGGATGTCCTAAAATGAACGCATTCAAAAGTTAGTCATTATTTTTTTACCTACATACATCCAGAAAAAATGAGTTATAGAAGTTTTTATAATTGTAGTTATAGAAGAAGGCTACTAAATAATGAGTTAAAGAAGCTATTCATTTAAAAAAAGTAAGCGAAGTTTTTACTGGGTACTTATTAATTTTGTTTTTTTTTCACTACTGAATATTTGCTTACTAATAATCAGCTCAATAACTAATTATTAGTAGTGTTTTTTCAGTACTGAATATTTACTTACTGGTAACGTACTCAATAACTACTTACTTGGTCTATTAACTAGTGATTTTTTGGCTTCTGGTAAGTAAGTACTTAAAATTCAACTTAATAGTAGTTAAATAATAACTAGATATATTTTGACTTCTAGTAAGTGTATTGTAAGTACTGTATTCTGTGGACACCTCGAACAAAAATAAGCAGTTATTCAGCCGAAAGTTGTGTTTATTTTCTCCAACATTATTTGCTAACTTACCAGGCAAGTAAAGTTTTTGATGGAAAGTTTCATTAAGTTGTACTTACTTTCAAAATTGTCATACCCATTTATTCTTTATTTCCCAAATGAATAAACTAGAAATTGTATATTGGCTTCACACACAATTAAGGTAATATTATTAAAACTTACAAAGAAGCCCTTTTGAAATTTAAGTTAAAAAGAACCTTATACACCAATTTTGAATAAATAATTAAATAAATAGCTTTAAAAGTACTTTTTCCAAACACAATCTAATAAGCATTTTAATCAATTCTGCTAGACTTAACTTAAATTTACCAACAAACACAGTTTGATTTTATTAAATAAAGTCATATTTGTCTTGTGCCGATACTGGTTCTTAAATGTAATTAAGAAAATTATTTTACCTCAAGGCTATTTTCCCTACCGTATAATTATTTACACCTGGATATACTTGACTTGGTTAAGCTCAGACTAAAATGTAGAAGAATTTGATAATAAACAATTAATTTTTTTTTCCATATTTAAACCTACTCAAATTCGCACATATACATATAAACATACATATATGTAGTCATCATCTGCTAGTTATTATGTTCATTTTCAACATTAATGTACATTATTAATTACTTTGATACTAATTTAAATATGTGCATAACACTTCATAAACTTAATACAGGATATAACAATGTCAAAACAACAAAAGTTTTAGAAATATAACTACACATACATTATTCCCCCCCCCCCCCCCCTTTCCAGATGATGATGCTTTTAGCATATACATGTGTTTGTACATACAAATGTGCAAAACGGTAGGAAATGAGCCCTAGCGAAAAGCCTTTTAAAGTTTTTCAAAATAAAAAATACATCTTAGGTTATGAGAAAAATTTACTAAATATATACATTTTCAAACACACTTCCCAGGCTGCACTGATGATGTGCCGAGGGGAGAAATATCAAGAGGCGTTCGGGATATTTCTAAAATCCCGATTAATCGCCAACTTGTGGAATTGGCGGTTAAAAGATTCCATCCCTTTAAATGTCCAGGCTCGGATGGGATTATCCCAGCGGAACTTCAGATGAATCTGGAAATATTAATGTCATGGCTCTTGGCGATATTTAAGACCTGCTTGAGTCTATCACATTTTCGTCAATATGGACGACATACCAGATTGTCTTCAGCCCTAAGACTAACGATTTTTGACACTGGAGAGGATTATAGATGTGGATACAAGAACATCACTGGAACATGATTCCTTGTCTAAACGAAGCCTATACGAAGGTAAGGTCATTAGTGGGCCATAAAGAAAGATCACTACACTACAAGGAATTTTCGCTAGTTGCATTCCTGGATATTGAGCGAGCTTTCAACAACGTTAGACCTGAATCGTTTATTAGCACTATGGAACTTTTGAAGATCGACCAAGAGATTCGCCGACGGGTCCAAAACACTGCATGGTGTCGGTTCTGGCATTTACTGTAAACAGTTAAACTGGAGCATTGCTCTTTGACGAGATAATGACCATCCACATTCGAGAATGCCGGATGTCTTAAGAGGAGAGATTTTCAGTGGATACCTTTAAGTGAGTCCCTGGTTACATGGAAACTGTATAGCTGATTCATTGGCACATGCAGGAACCACCATGAGTAGTAGCGGTTCGACCCATGATATAGGTGTTTCGCTCCCAAGCACTAAGCAACTTATTGCACACAAGTTTCATCTCATTGCCAATCAGAAATGGTTTGATGAAACTACATGTTGGGAAACCAGAAAATCCAGCTGAGCGAGAATTTCAACAGCCAAGTAGCATTGGAAGGCGGTGTAACATGGTAACACAACGGGAACTAATTACTTGACCCATGTGAGCTGTGCTTAATTTCAGCTGCCAGTGGAACCTAACCTAACCTATAAACCGTTTTAACCGTTATTGGAAAAATGCTTTTTTAATATTTTTTCGTTAAAAGTTATAATAAATCCACAGTGTGGAATCCACACACATATCCGCTCTAAAACAAAGTTTTAGACAGGAAAAATGTAATAAAAAAACTTGTGCCGTCCATAAAGTAAATTTGCTTAAACACAATAGATCTCTTTCCTTTATAAAGTCGCCGTTATTTATAAGTGACAGTGATGATGAAGAGAAAACACATTAACTTCAACATAGGGTTTTTTATTTATCGGGCATTTTTATTCCCGATAGCGTTTAAGCGTATGTTATAATTACGCAATTATTGGTAAAAGGAGCCAGCAATAAAAAATGGCTAATCAACCGTGCATCTAGTCGAATCTAGTCTAGTAAAATGGGCGGTTTTAAGCACGACTTTGCAGCCTGTTCGTCGATTTCGAACGTTAACTTTCGCATAGAAAATTACATTTAAATTGTATTAAATATAATTTTCTATGCGAACGTTAACTTTCGAAATCGACGAACAGGCTAGTGTTTGTGAAACACTAGCTACTTAGCTTTTTTGGATCCAAAGATCTATATATAATTTAGAATGTTTCCATAGAAATAGTTCTTAAAGACTAGTTATTTTTATTTACTTACAATTCGCTGTTATCAAAGTTGTCTAATCATTTTAATTGCGTACTCGTTCAAAATTTATATGGAAAAACAAGTTAGCGAATATAGTCCGTCAAACCTGACCATATGATACACTACACCACAGTATATAAGGCAAATTTGTGCAAGTTGGAACCCATGGCCCATCGTGGACCCGCCAGAACAAAATTATGTAATTGAGTATAAGATTCATATAAAATTTCTTTGTTCCAAATGTTATTTAGGTATCTTTATCTATATGAAATTTGATTATCTTTAAATGATTTTGGGAAGGGGGTTTTGGCTAATTTTGGACCCATTACCACAATATTTTTTCATAACATAGAAGCTATCGTAAAAGTCATTGTCGCCAATTTTTTTGTAAATCAAAAACGCAAGAATTTTAAACGTCGTTTTTTAATAAGATTTCTGTAATAAAAGAATTTTATGACAAATATTATACAAATATAAACAGAACTTTATAGCAAAAATTATAAAAATTACATTAAAAGTGTATTAAAAACAACTTCCAAATTTTTGCGTTTTCGATTTCAAGAACACGCCTGTATATTTAAATATGGTTTGTTATTTAAATTGAATTGGTGAAATTGGCTATAAGCAACAAAACCTTAATTTAAGTAACTATAGAAAAAAACATGATTTTTTTTTAAGCTGTACATATGTATTTAATTAAATGTTAGTTCACTTTGGGTCATAACTTTTTGCTTAAACCAAGCCACACATATAAACATACATACATATGTTTACAATAAGACATTTTTGGCTTGCACGAAAATGGTGCAAAATTTTCTTGGTTCAAGCCATATTTTCTGTTGCTTTAGTAAATTATTCTTTCCGTGTATTTCCCCAAAAAATCCAATTTTTTTTTAAATATCCCCAATGTAAACCCCAAATCAAATTTTTTGTCGCTTTTGGCAACAAGAAAACCCCTAATTTGGGGTCAAAACTCCAAAACAGGCAGCCTTGGTCTACACTTTTAATACGAATACGAATTCATAACAGTCTTGTTTTATTATTTCTTCAACTTTTATAGGAATTATACTTCTTAGTTGTTAATGATAAAAATTTTTTCGTATTTAAGCCAAATACAGTGGCAAATTTAGTGCAGTGTAGACTCTTCGTTGACAATGTCACCAAAATAGTCGACAAAACCGGTGACTTGGAGACACTTGCACCCAGGTTTCCTTCAGGGTATGTACATTTTGAACACACATATACACATACATACTTAGTTTTAAAATCATAAAATATAAAAGAACTCGTTAGAGAAATAAACTTGATCCAGTATAAAAGGAATTTAAGAAAAAAAAATTACAAAAAACTTGCGTTTATAATAAAAGTTAATAATCAAATTTAAAAAAAGTAGATTCTTAGAAAGTTTTTTATAGGATAAATTGCCATAGAAATTCGGTTCCATGTTTATGTTATAAGCCAAAAATGATTTTTGTGCATAAGGTCTCTAATACTTGAATTACAAGTTAGATTTTATAAACATAAGTTTTGATGCTTTTTTACTTTAAGAGTAGTGTGTTAAGAATCGTAAATTAAATTAGCTTATATTAGGTTTTTAATGCTTGCTTTATATATTTTCGTATTTTTGTCGTTTGTTGCAATTTATTTTCTAAAAATTGCCATTATTTGATATTTACTTTAAATATTCGCATACATTTTATTGAATGCCAATGTAAATAGCAAAAAACCGAATATTTTGCAAATTCTAATCCAAAAATTCACCGCACCTCTAGTTTATATAGCCAAATTTTGTAAGTAATTTCAGTATAGATAATTTAAAACAATTTATTTAAATGTTTACCACTACTACATTTTCTTTAACTTTTGCGAAAACTTACCTCAAATAGGAACCCTACGTTAATGCAAAGCAAAAAAGTTTAAGCTTATATTGATTTAAATGAAAAAAAATAGAGAGCAAAAACAACAAAAAAAACTATGACACTTTTCAACAATGAAAAATTATCGTTGAAAGTGGACATAAAGTATTCAAAATGAAGTGTATTACATATATATAAAAACATAAAGTATTAAAAAAATAAAGTAAATGGAAATTTTAAAAAGTGTGCTCATTATAAACTTAACCATAAAATGAAAGTTAAAAAAAGAAAGGCAAACGAAGTTAATTGGCAAGGTCCAAGGTAAAAAGATCTTTTATATACAAGTTTTGTGAAATATTTTTTTTTTTAAATAAAGCAGTGGTAGGCAAGACCGTACTAAGATTAGTGATGTTATACACTTTTTTGAAAAGTCCTTACGCAGCCCAAAAAAATCCCTATTTTTCCCTATGCGAGAAAAAATTTTCTCTACAAAAATCCCTTCAACTTTCAAATGATAATATATCAATACAAATAAATCCTTTTGTATTAATGTTTATAAATGTTATTTAAAGTTGTTTCGAGAAAGCATTTTGGTGATAATTTTTTATAAAAATCACCTGAATAAGTCTTCTCAGATAACTTTTTATATGATTAAAAACTAATTTATCAATTGAGCGATTGAAAAAGGATTTATATATAAAATTATAGTCATTTAATGAAAATAAATGAAATTGCGAATGTTTTCTTCTTTTATTTTCAAAATGACTAACTTTTGACGTTTTGTTCAAAATAAAATTTGTTTAAATAATCAAGAGCCATAATTTGGCTGCTTTTATCGGAGAACAAATTTAAGACATGACGATTAAATATATATTTTAAACCTAATCTGCATAAAAATAATTTAATGAAAATTAAATTTAATGAACTTAAGCCTAATTAAGAATATTAAAAATTTGGATTAAAAACCATAAATAGTTCGGCAAAATAACCACAATACTAATTATAATCAAGAACTTTATAATTAACGATTGAAAAATTAGATGATAAATACTCACTAATAATTATCAAACTACCATTAAAGTGCTCAAGAAGAGATCAGAAAATTGTATCACAAAATTTTCATTGAGGTGATTCATCGCTAGGGTACCATTTGGTCACAACAAGAGTATCATTTATGATCGAAAAATGAGCCCATATTCGTTTATTTCGCTCTTTACTATTTCGACTTTATTCCAAAACTTTTTGATCCCATCTTTTACATATTATCTATTTCTTGATCTATCAAATAAGTTTCAACAGATCTCCATTCTTGTAAAGGAGCTTATCACAAAATAACGTTAAAATCAAAGCTGAAATGCCGGCAAGTGGTGACTCAAAGAAATTTAACAATTTTTAATGCTGCCGTATTAACAAATTTATTAGTATGCTATCACAAATCGAAAAAAGCTACCAAACGTATAGTTTTCCAACATTACTGAAAAGTCCCTACATTTTAATGATTTCAAAAAATTTGTCGTTTTTTCCCTACGGCTTTTTTTTAGAAGAAAATCCCTACGAATAGGGATTTTACCCTACGTGTAACACCACTGACTAAGATACGTTATGTAGTTGTAAATCAGAAGATTTGCTTTACAGAAAATACCACAACCCATCAGCTGATAAAAAAAAACAATTTGTAATTTCAATTAGAAACCAAAAAAAAGGGTGGTCCAACAAACACGCACGATGTTAATTGTGAATAAAACAAACAGTTTTCAGAGCATTGTCTTAATATATTTTATTATCATAAAAGGATCTATGACAATTATGTGTGAAACCAAATATCGGTAAAATGCTCGCCACAGCTTCGGTGGCATACCTCTATCTGATGGTAAGAAAATAGCGATCGACCCAAAATTTCATAAGGCCTTTATAAAAATATTCTCCTAAATTAATCTTTAACGTTCAAAAGTGCTCGAAAATTTTAACGTAGAAACAAAATTCTCCGAAAATTTGAAAGATGTACTTGAAATCAAAGAAAAATAAAATTTATTAGAACCGGCCTAATATGGTGTTCATATATAAATTTTTTATTGAGTTAATAATCGTTGAGTTGACAAAATTATCTATCTGTTCATACATACACACTTTAGCTGACTCAGTTAGCAACTTACTCAAGCAAAATGTAAACAACTTTTGATATTTTTAAAGAATAAACAAAATAAACATCTGGCTTTTGCGTAGATCTAATGGATGGACCTTTGTTTAGTTGACATTTCAGTTTCCAAATGTCAAAACACTTTGTTAAGTGAGTTGTGTTTTGCTCACTAAGAACACTTGTGACAGTGTTGCAATTTAATTTTACTCAATATTATAACATTTTCGTATTAATTGAACACTAACTAAATTTAAATTTTATGTGTATAATTTAGCTCAATAACGGCATTTATTGCGCAAAACTCAATTAAGGTGCATATTTGAACACGGTATTAAAACTGACTAAATGTCTCATAAAAAAACATTTCAAATAATACTTTACCCCTATTAAGTCAATACGTGTAATGATGATATAAATTATTATGACACAATTAAGCTTGATATGATAAGAAAGAGTTTTATAATTTATAAGTCCCATATAAGGTCTACAGTGTAGACTCTACACCTGAAAACACAAAAATTAATCATTACATTTTAGCTGAAAAGGAACTAAGGAATGAACTTTTCTAGAAATCAGCCTTAAATATATAAGGCAAACAATTTTCTAGAAAAAAATAAAAATTTGTTGGAGCAAAGATTAAAAGTAAAGCTACTGCAGGCAAGCATCGTTGCCAGAATTAAGATTTTATCCTATTTTTGAAGATTTTTTGAACTAAATAAGATTTGAAGATTTTTTCTTAAATTAAGATTTTTTATTTTTAGAAGTAAATATTTTTAATATTAAGTTTGTACAACATACATAATTTTTTTACAGTTTTTTAAACAGTAAATTTTTGTAAACAATGAGGTTTTATATCAGGTTGTTGCCTATTGGTTTTGCACACTTTTGTATCCATTGTCTAGCATACACAAAAATGCATCATTATTTCTGGGCATACAAAATATTAAAAAAGCATCAAGCGTTTGTTCATTTTAGGAATATTGATGAAGAAAAAAATATTTTTGAAAAGAAAAAACTAATTTGTATAAAGATTTATTTATTAAACAACAAAAAACTACATGTTTTTAGTACCAAAAAGGTTAAACTAATGGAACTTAACCCTAGGAATACCGTCTTTATCTGCCAGACCAAATTTGGGTTTTCCTTGAAATATTTTACGAATATAACAAAAAAACAGGGGCGTGAATTCTATAAATGATATATGTGGAATTGATTGAAACTTCTTGTTTTCTTTCAAATTGAACAAAATGTCAAAAAAAACAGAAACATGAGTTCTATAAATAATATGTTCTGATTTGAACGAATCAAGTTTAAATCAAATGTTTTGTAGATGCGAAAAAGCAATGTGCAAAATTAAGGACTACATATTCGATGACTTTCATGTAAAATAAAATAATAAAATTATATAATAAATTCGACATTTCTTATTGGAATCTCAAAGAAATGAATACTCAATACTGACCTCGAGCTTGAGTATTTATTTCTTTAAAATATATATACAGTAATTTTGACTTAACTTTTTTGTGCCGGTAAATCAAAAATGCAGCTATCTTAAATGTATTTAGCTGCCTTAATGTGCAGGTACGCCATTGTGGTTACCTGCATAAAAGTGCAGCTAAAGTAAAGTGTTTGAAAGAGGAGTAACAACGTTTTATTAATAAACGAGACAACCAAACGAGATAACGATAACGAGATAACCAAATTGGTAATAATAAAGTGTGGGACAGAAAAGTTGCTGTAGTACAACGTTAAGAATAGCGTTGCAAGTTGTCAAAAGTTAAAAACGGCAGTTTCAAAGTAGTGTCAACAGAATACGTAGTTGTAGTAGTCGTTGCCGTTGTAGCGCAAAAATCGAAATTTTGAACTTTGTTGCGCTACAGAGCATTTGTCAGCTTCAAATACTACTACAACTACTTTATTCTGTTCCAGACATAAGATTTGCTATTCCTTTTATATAATCATGGTAAAGTTGCTGTAACCACAACCCATATGCATATATGTAGGTACATGCAAACAACTTGACTTGTTTGCGATTTTTGTTTTTATAAACAGCTAAAATTTGATATTTATGTGAAAAAGTGTGCAGCTAACTTTGATGTTTTATATAAGAATATTTTAAAGCTGGCCAAAAATATGAAAAATGTCCAGGTATACAAAATGCACGTAAAGAAGGATTTTGAAGAATAATTACAGAAAATATGTAATTTTGGCAGTTAAGTCAAAGTGCAGCTTACTTGGATTTTTTGTATGAAAATAATTTTAAAATGCCAAAAATTTTGGGCACTTATCTTAAATGTGCAGGTAAAGAAAGTGCACTTAAAAAAGGAATTTGTATGGGATTATAAAGAATAATGCCAAAAATTATCCATTTTGTGCAGTTAAGTCAAATAAAAGGCAGTTAAGTCAAAACTACTGTATATTTATTTCTTATTTCATTGGGTTTTTTAGCTGTTCTAATTATGGTCTGCCCAGACCAAGAGGAGAACACAGTGGTAAAAAGTTACCGAGAATCCAAGGGTTAAGAAGCTTTTGGTTTGAAAATTCCACATTCCATGCTTATGATAATTGTTAAACAAAATATATATACATAAGTGCTTAAGAATATTTTTTAAAAGGTGTACCAACATAATTTTAATAACTATTCCATATTAAATATATTTAGGAAAACCCATATTTTTCAATGAGCTTTTTTTAAATGCAATTTTCTTAAAATGCCTTCGATATAACAACGGTATCAAAAAACATAATATTAAATTTAGAACCCTTAAGATTTCAAATGATGTATGAGCTTCATAGCTCCCTTACTAAAATATTTTTGCACAACATTTATCTCTAATATTAATTTAATTACTCTCGATGAAACTTCTTTATTATTTATTAGAAATTAAATGGATTTAAAATTTATTTTTAGAAAGAATTTTGTGGAAAATATAACTAAAAACACAATTTAAATCTTCAATCTAATTTTGTATAAAAACGGCAATTACGTATTTCAATTTAAATAGTTTCCATAATAAGAAGTATTTTTTTTTTAAAATAAATAATTTTTACTTTTTTGCCCTTGTTTTAATAATTTTAAGATTTTTCTCTTCAAAATAAGATTTTTTTTTGCCAAATAAAGATTTTTCTTTCAACTCTTCTGGCAATGCTGCAGGCAAGTCAAAATTGTTTAGTCATCCATCGTACTCACGACTAATTTAATTGAGAGTATAGGCCCAAATAAGAGACAAAAGCAACAACAACAACAACAAGATGTTTGTGCAAATTTGAGATATCTCAGAAACCATAAAAAATTTCGTGACACAGGTTTTGGACTCAGAAAAGGTTATTTAAAAAAAATATAACGCATAACTAACTCAATATTTTAAAAACGCCCGGTAGGTCAAACCAATAACTTGCTGCCACATTACTTTATAATCCTGAGACCATAGGTCGTGTTACTTGGCCTCCTCCCTTAAGTCAAATATTAGATAAGGGTATCAAAACTTTTCTGCAATAAAAAAAATGGACAGTGCTGAATTAAGCAAAGTTCTTATCATAGGCCGGGTTCTTAAAAAATATTGCATATTATCCTAAAAGTACATATTTTTATTATCATTTTTTAATTAAACTTGAGACCTCAATAAAAATTTTGTAAATGTCGATTAAGAGTCAATTTATGTAAAAGTACATATTTCAAACATTTACAAAAATAAATTTTGATAAATCCGTTTTGCCATACATTTTGAGTCCTAGCATGATTAGTTTCCCCACAATCATTACAATTATATCCAATTTTCTTTAATTTTATTATCATTTTATGAAATATAATAAAATTGTTAGCAAAAGAGCACGACTTTTTTGTACCAATAAGAAAATGGCATATACTGAATTAAACTTAAATACAAACGACTATAATAAGCGCGCTAATAAAAAAGAAACATTGCGACTTATAGCGAAAAGAAAAGCAGCTCTTACACTCGTGCAAAAAAAATATGTATAACAGAAAATAGTTTAAATGCTGTTGTCCTCTTTACCAACTATACTAGACTGGTGTTAACGTAAAATAAAAAAAGGTAAAGTGTCGGTTTTAAACTCACATACTACAAGGTAGACTATACAATGAAAATGAAGAGGCACATGCAGTCATGGCAACAACTCCACATTTTGAACCCATTTTACTCACTTAACGTTAAAGTATAAACGCTTTTCCATTTCAATGATATACTGGCACTCCAAGTGTAGTTCCACTTACACTACAGTAACAAAAGTAAAACTATAACTACGGTTGAAAAAAAAAACCAAGCCAACGAAAAACTGCCACTACTGCTGGTATAGTTTAGGTAAGTTTGCTTGTGTCATTCGTGTGTATGTGTGTTTTGTTTTATGCGAGTGTTATCAATGCCTTTGGCGTTTTTTGGCTGAACATAAAAACAGCACCATCTAGTAAATACAAAAAAAAAGTTAAGGAAAAGTGCAGTTTAGTAATAGAAAAACTAACCAAACAACTCTGCAGAGCAAAAAAATCTCTTTCTCTAGTTAATACACACGTGTAAGGCATTTCGTGGACTTTTATTGAACCTGAACTTTCAATATGTTTTTCCCCTGTTTGTTTTTTTACTTTTCTTGAGTTTTTGGATGGTTATTTGTGTTATTGGCTCGTGCTTGTGGTTGTCGCCAGTTTATAACTGTTTAAAAAGATACACTGAGAGAGTAACTGTAAGTTAAAAGAATAATGGCATTACACTACATAGAAAATGTACCCAAATATAAAGAATCTAATAAAAAGCACACTGATCTGCCAAAAACATAAGCGTTTTATGCGTTTACATGGGATCTATATTATTTTGTCGACTGATCTTTACAAAATTTGGCAGTGTGAATCCAATGCAAATAAATTAACCCAAATTCTACCGAAAATCGTTATTGTTTACGGTTTAGGGTGTAATATAGAGTTTTCATTGACCGATCTTCATTAAATTTAGTATTATCATTTTTAGTCTTATGAAACTAAATTGGAAAACATTTTATTTTTAATTTCATTTAATTAATTTCATTTGGTTTAAGGGGCATTTAAGTGTTGTCTGAGAAAGACCTTAATGTGGTACCTATGCTTAATTTTAGACCGATGTTCACTACTTGAGCATTATTCGTTTCTGTTTTAGGGGCACTAAATTATTTTCAGCGCGCGTGGCCTTAATATTGCCCCTTTCCATTATTATTTAAGCTAAATTTCACCGCAAAAGCATTATTCGTTACTGTGTGAGGTGCACTAAAGTGTTTTCGGAGAGTGGATTTTATACGAGGCCTATGGTAAAATTAGGACCGATCATCACGATATTTAGTAGTATGAGATATAGTCATATATTACGAGTTTGTGCAACATGTTATAACAATTGGAACATTACGACACTAATTTATGTTAGTTGTTGTAACATAAATATACATTTTTTTGGTAGGTTGTTACACATTTGGGTCCAAAACTCTTTTCGTTAGCGTAACTGGAAACAATTTCACACCTCAATTGTATAAAATCACCTTGTGAAGAGGGTATACTAAGTTTGTCATTCCGAGTGAAACTATTTTATTATTTATCACAGACCCCATAAAGTATATATATTTTGGCTCCTTAACTCTAAGTTGATTCTAAGTTGATTAAGCCATGTCCGTCTGGCTACCTGTCCGTCTGGCCGCCTGTCCGTCTGTTGAAAACACGCTCACTTTCGAAAAACACAAAAGAAATAAACAAACTGGGTGTCAAATTGCATGTAGTTATCCTTAGCAGTTTGGGGTTGAAATCCATAATTTACCCTAGTCCCATATAAACCCTACTCCCCGAAAATAGTTTAGTACGCCTAAAACCGTAATTTATAATGGTATCAGAATAAAATTGAATACAATTTTAAACAGAAAAACAAAGCTTTTTTCATAAGATGTTTTCGCTTCGAGAACATTTGAAAAATGAACTGACTGTGTAAACAATCAAGCTACTTGCAAGACTCTCGGCTTTTTCTTCGACATTTTCGCTGATAATATGTATACACTACTTGCAAGTAATTACTTGCATGTGTAAAGGCAGGGTAAAAGAATTTTTAAACCAACTTTTTTATTACCTAAAGTAGACAAAAATAAATGATATTTTTACAACGGGTAGATGTGAATATTACGTGTCGATTTCTTCTAAAAAGTGAAAAAATAAAAAATTTTGTGTTAATACCCTCTTCTTGATCAAGTGCTATTTTGTCTGTATTGGTAGTTTAAGCGCCCAATTTTAAATTAAATTTTAAATTTTATATTCAACATTTTTTATTTTTCGAATTTATTCTATGAGTTACATTTCAGTTATGTATTTTATAAAGCTTTTTTTTTAAAAGATTGTGTGATAACAATTAAAACATGTCAGGGCAACCTGTCCGTGAAAACCTCGAAATCGAAATCGAAAATCCCAGTTCAGTCAAGAATGAAAAATTATCAATTAATTTTAATTAATTTGATGTTGTAAAATTCCTTTCTTTATAAAAACAATTCAATAAAAATTAAATTTGATGAACTTTAGTCTAATTAAAAATATTAAAATTTGTATTAAAAACCATAAACAGACAGATGAGTATTAAAAAATCTTAGTAAATACTAGTTAAAAGTACAAATACACAAATGTTTTGATCTTAAAAGTGATAACATTAGTTTAATACAAACAACTTGAAGATAAGAGATCATTTACTATATAAAATTGAAAAAAATTGGATCCAAAACTATCAGAAATAAAATTGTTCGATATGAACATGCTCTACAAAATGTATTTTTTCTCATCAAATTAGTTTTTTGCGTAAATAAATTAAGCCATATTTTTTGGTTTATTCTGAATTACTTACGAAATTTTTTGATAAATTTTCTTTAAAAATATATGGCTAAGCACGATAAAAAACTGGCTATAACTAGGCACTAAGTTACTAAATTGGCAACACTGATAAAAACATTGAGGTCTTTAAATAAATTTAAAGGAGAATCCTTAATTTAGAGTTCTATTGTGATTAGGAATCAAAAGAACACATAAATAATAGAGTAATTATGAGAAACGTTAAAAAACCTGCAGCTTCTAAATAGATGGACCCATTCTAATAAAAATTTCCCATGTTAAAACTGGAGCTAGGAATGGGCAAAAATATCGATATATCAAAATATCGATATTTAAAAAAAATCGATATATATCGCCCATCCCTAACTGGATCAAAATGAAAGTTTTTAAAGATCTTTAAAAAATGCACCTCGTTTCCAGAAAACTTCTTAGCGATGTATTTTCCTTGCAATTGGTCCGATCACAGAAAATAAATAAAAATTAATTTCAATTAGAAAATTTGTGATATTAATTAAATTTGCGCCAGTTAGCAAATTAATAGCATGAGTTAAATATTTTTTGATATTAACCATATTTTCCGCAGTAATGTAAATGATATAAGTAAACGTTTAATTTACTTGATTAAATTTTTAGTTAAAACTTATTTTTATTTTTGATTAATGGTTTAAAAAAAAAAAAAAAAAAAATTACCGAGAATTTTTTCTGTGTTTTAAAAGACCGCATTTTATTTAGAACTCAGTAATGTCTACTCAAGATCTGCAAAAAACTTGTTATTGTAATGAATTATTATAGATAACACCTTTTTCCACGTGAAGGTCACATTTCCGGTGGGTCTCAAATAGACTACACCTTCGAAAATTTATTTGCGAATACTGCGGTGTAGTTTGTCAAGCCCGTCCATATTTTCTTATTTGTTCCAGATTACTTTCAATATTTCAATATTAGTACCATTTAAAAAAAAATTAATAAATATTTACCTTTTTCTCAGTGTTTTCTTAGCCGCAATCTACTTTTGATTGTACACAAATATTTTGTATTTCCATTAAAGTTTTTGGTTGCTATTTTTCATCTTTTTTTTTTTGGCATTCGTTTCCTAGTGCAGTTTTAAATTTCTATTGTATCATATTTTTCTTTTTCAAACTGTTCATTCACCATACAATTTCATACGTTTGACCATGTAAACGTTTTTGAATTTCATTTCATAAATTTTAAAAAGTAAAATTGTTGAATTGTAACGACTCTGCAGATTCCCTGTGCTGCTAAGCGTAAGTATAAATGTTGGATATTGCAATTTTTTTTTTCTTCTTTGAATTTGATTTCAAAATATTGTGGTTTTGTTGATTTTGGTTCAACTCTCTACTTATTGTTTTCAGTTGGTAAAGGAGAAAATGGAAGGAGGTAAAGGCTCATGCAATATATGTTCACATCTGTAGTTCTCCTGCCATAGTGCCAGTAGTTATAGTTTTAAAGTGTTGTTGGCAATTATTTTGACCTGTTTAAAGCCATCACGTTGTATAGAGTTTTTATAATTTCGAAATAAATTTATCAGTTGGGTTGTCTAATTTTTGGGGAAAATTATATGACCACAGGTTTCAAAATAAACGTTTAAATCATATATTTAAGTAATAAAGTTGTGGAAAATTGTTTTTACATTAAACGTTTAGGGGGCAAATTTTTCATTTTCTAAGTAAGATAATATAAAAACGACCTTTTGTTTGAACTTTTTCTATATTTAACATGAAATTATTTCTTAAATTTAATGTAATTGTGGCAATAAAAATGGATATTAACTTTCTTACCTTTCTTCTTGTCTCATTTCAGGTAATTGCTTTTAAAACTTTATACAAAATGGTTTGGTAAGCTTTTTCGTGTTTTTTTTTTAGCTGTCTATGAAAATTACTTCATTACTTTCATTAGTGCTATTAATATATTTTTTATTAAGACTTTTTCTTTTTTACATCTATCATTTGATCAACAGCAGGAAAAAAGATAAAAGTAGTAAATGAAACTACTTTCAAAAACACTCTTAATTCAATCAAAAAATTAAAATAATTTTCAGTTGAACTATTTAATTAAAATATTGGCTATGGGTAAAAGTAATGTCAGAAAATTATTATTAGGGCAGGTTGTAAAGCCTTTGGCTCTAAATTTGTGGCCCAAATAAGACCAACCAATGTTAATTTTTGTCGTTAGGGGGGTCTTGCGTGATGGATGCAAAAGAAAACAGAGAAAGACAAAGAAATGTTGTAATTTTGCAATAACTTTGCTTCATAACAAATAAAAATTTTGAAAGGTTCCGTTTTAAATTTCAATAACTCTGAGAGAAAAAAACATTTTTCGAAATTAAATTTAATATTTTAAAATACTCAGCAAAATAATTTTAATCAGAATCTTTCAAACGGATAGTGTGATTCAGAATTCTTGCTGGTATTGCAGAGATGGATTTAAGTAAAAATTTTGAATATAGAATTGAAATCCTCAAAAAAAAACTTGCAATATATTAAATTAATTTAAAAACGAACTAAAATGAAAAGGTTTTAAGGTTATTTTATAAAGTGGTCTATTAAAGCGCAGTAGTGCTTACTTTGCTTATAAACTATATTGATTTTGTTTTCTAAATCTTGTTTCGGACTTTAAAGAAAATTAAAAATTTTATTTTTTGCAGTCGGTTTTTGATTTTTTTAAATATTTATTTTATTAAGAGTCAATTTTTTAGACCTTTTCATATAAAGTTTGCAGCTGCATGGAGTAGTTCCAAAAGAGAAAGGGGTATGTATATTTTTTAATTTGACTCCCGGAGAGGAAAATACAGGCATAACAAGTTGAACATTTTCGATTTAAGCTTTGCGGTTAAAGAAAACTTCCATGGGATTATAGTGTAAGCTTTCCGCCGCATCGTAGTCGCTCAACCCTTATAAATCTCCTTATTTAATTATTTAATTAAATTTTTCTTAAACCTGCTCCGGGCTAGAATTAATTCAACTTATCTTCTCAGTAATAGACTCCTCAATGTCCCCAATAAGCGGCTAAGATCGAACGAGCTTTCATTAATTTTAATCTATTCTAATTCTAATTAATGCGAACATCAATAAATTGTATAACCTTATTGACTTCTCGGACAGCGTTGATAGCTCAAAAAAAAACCTAATGACATATCTCAACTCAAATGCTCATTCATAAAATTTTGTTTCTGTTTTTATCTCCCAGCTGTTATAATAATGTACCAACAAATAAACAAAATTAAATGTATTTTACACCATAATTTTACCAAGTGTTTCAGATGTTAAAAGACTAAAAAAATATAGGAGACTCTTTTTTGGGTCCTGATCAGTATTTTAATGTTTCCATCTCTCCTGGGTCTCCTTAATTTAGACCTTAAACGAACAAAAAATCTGTCCTTTATCCCTTACCCAATACTCAAGCATTTATTTCACTTAACTTATATAGTACGAGTATTTAAATATCATTAAATTCTCTAAGTTTTCTACTGCGAAAACTACTAGTACACGTGTACATATTTACTACTTACACACATTTTCCACTAAATGTTTATTACAAAATTTTCATGGCATTTTCTAATAATTGTTTCCATACTATTTTAACTTAATTAACACGTTTTCTGCAGACATTTGCTACCAAATTGTTTTCTGATAAGATTTCGGTGAGAAAAACAATTAAATTTTTATACATTAAATATTAATTGTAATAACGAACTAGTAAAGGATTAAGAAGAATGTTAGTATAAATTTAATAGCATAAAATAAAATTGCGTGAAAGTTATAATAATTAAATTTTAATGAAAGATACTAAAAGAAAAAAAAATATACTATTTTCGAAAGTATTTTTCTTAAGTAGGTATTAAAAATATTATATATAAAAATTAATGTAAAGAAGAGAATAGCTTAGGTTGAAACAGAATGTACTAATAAAGTGACCTCACAAGCGCAGCTGTTTGTAGTGATTTTCTTCGTGTGTGACGTTTGTCGTAATTTTGTTTGTTTATTTACTTTTTTTAATAAGGCATTTTGACATTTGCCGTCTCAATTCTAGCAACAAAATGCCAGTTGTTTTTTCTATTGTTGCATTGTTGTAGTACTGAGGTCACTTTGTTAATACATTTTGGGTTGAGAGTTATTCGAAACTTTTGAATCAATGACAAGTTGAAAACAAAATGTAGAACAGTAGATCCAAAAGTAATTAAAAATTGATTTTTTACCAACATGCAAGATTATATATGAGGGAATCTTCATATTTTTCACGTTAGCGTTAAGAAAATTATGGGAGAAATGATAGAAAACTTGATTGATAATTCGCTCATTTATTTCTTGTAGGGAAACTTCGTTGTGCTCGGTTGAGCACATTAATGTTCGTTAGTTTCAGTTGTGCTGATCACCCTTTTAGCTGGTAACAAAACCAACATTTTTTTACAAAACCAAAATACATATACGAAAAAAAAAACAAAAACATTATAGAACATTAAAGAAAAATGTACGTCTGCAAATCTACTACATTTGTTCTTTTTTATAACGAAGAATGTTCGCTGCGTTCTTGAAAATAGTTACGAACGGTATTGAATGTTGTGTTCATATAAACAAACACGAAAAATTAGATATCGTTTCTGGGTGTGTAATCCGTACGCTAAATAATGTTCTGTTTATTTTCGAACACTTCCTTAGTGAAACATTTTGCCTTATAAAAATAACAACAAATGGTCAATATACAAGAAAATTTAACCTACAAAAATAAAAGCCACCCCTGCAAATACACCCGCCTTGGCGACTTTAACCCAACATTTTTCTCAGAAATTTTCAAAGTTTTGACAAAAATGCTACACCACCATAAGTATTTAAATCCCTATGTAATAAAGTGGTTTCAAAATACAAAAATGACAATTGGAATTTTTTATACACCGATGGATCAAAAACTATGAATCATGTAGGATTTTCCGTAGTGGACGAAAACTACTCCACAAAAATAAGAGGACTACTTCCCCAATACGCAACTGTATTTGAAGCAGAGGCAGAAGCAATTACTGAAGCTTTGAAATTATGTAAGAACTCTTCTAACAAACACATAATCTTCACTGACAGTCGTTCTGTTTTCGATGCAACATTTTACCATAAAAACAACAACCATAACATTATTATAATCCAACAACTATTAATACAATTGGTTAAAAAAGTTAAGCTATGTTGGATTCCTAGCCATACTGGAATAAAAAGAAACGAGACTGCTAAATCAACTGTTTCCCACCCTTCATACGTATATACGTATATATATATACCTCAATCAAAAAATTTTTTTAACAAGAAAAATACTTCAAAATTTTAATTCCTCAATTCTAAAGCAATGGGACAAGATATAACCATCCCAGCAAAAACTTTGCTTACAAAATAAGCAGAAAAATAATGAGAATTTGACGAGACGACTACTTACTTTTCTACTAGAAAAAGTACTTCTTTTTGTTCGAGATGTCCCAAAAGTAATCCTTTATAATTTGGCTAATTATAACTTAAAAAATAATATGTTTTTTTTATACTTAACATTAACATAAAAATATATAGTTACAAAAAGAGGCCAAAAATAAGTTATTGCAAATGAATTTAAAAAGATTAAAACACACTAATTAAAATTGCTGTTATATGCATGAAAGTGTACACAATAACAAATTTTTCGACATGTAAGAAAACATTTAATAAAGAGTGTTTTGACTGCACAAAATCATTTATAGCTCTAACACTCTTATACAAATGTGTGTAATGTAAGTGTGATGTTGTTCAACAAACATCGTTTACATTAGATCGATATAACTACTAGAGTTCTAATAACAAAAATATACTGTGAGGGTAATTTTGGAACACTTTTATGTATATAGTTTCATACATTTGATTGATTTTTGAATTTTTCATGGACTTAACATCAAAATTAACGTTAAAATTATATAGTATTACCGAATGTCTAACAAATATTAACGGAATATACTGAAAATTGACTTAAATATTTATTTAAAATCACAAAATAATATAATTTTTTTTGTAATGTATATTTAAGATAAAATAATAAAGTTATTATTTAATATATAACTAATAATCCAAAAAGTGGCGAATAAAGCTACAAAGTAATGAATTCTGGAAGTCATTAAAAGTAGGATTGTAAGTAAAGTTTTTGCTGGGATCTTTATAAAAAAATAAATCCATGCAAAACTCCTACAACTATTCCAACTTCTACCAACTGTCACAAAAATAAATGTTACACCAGAATCCGCCTTACACACACCAGATTAACACATCAATATTTGATATCCAGGGATCCCCAATCTATGTGTACTTTTCGCAACAACTCAATATTAACAGTCCCCCATATTCTTGCTGACTGCCAAGCATTATACACCACACGTTCAAAGATATGTAAAACAACAAATATCATAAATCTACTAACTAATTAGGGTATTCATTTAATCGGGCTTTTGCTTTAATCCGTTAATCGCTCGATTAATTAACCGAGGTTTTGGTTTAATCGGTTAATGATCGGTTAATTTGGTTTTTGATCGGTTAACCGATTAATAAAGTTTTTTTTAATAAATAAGGTAATTTCAATAATTAAAAATGCATAAACTATTTATTTTTTGGAGTTTATTATTAAAAAAACAAAAATAACAATTCTTGATCTAAAACGAGCAAACAAAATAAAAATAATTCATAACTATGTGATATGTATTTTTAAAGTAATACGTCATCAAAGGAGTTCTGGAAATCGAAAAAGCAAAACGCAAGAATTTTAAACGTCGTTTTTTAATAAGATTTCTGTAGTTAAAAAATTTTATTGACAAATATTTCCCAATTAAACAGAATTTTATAACTAAATTAAAAAATAAGATTATTATTATTTATTAGTTATTTCAATAGTTTAAAGAGATCTGAATTAATAAATTTTTAAAAAAAAAATTTTGTTTAAATGTTTAGGATTAAAGCGATAATTTTCTTTAGTTTTGACAACACTTAATTTGGAAATCTTTTTTTCTCTTATCGTGGGTGCTGGAGGAATTAAAAGCAGCCATAATAAAGAATATCTAATTTCTCAGTCCTTTTCCTGGATTTCCCTACACATAATAATTTTTAAAAATGTTTAACTCTTCTAATTGTTTCGGGTAATTCTGTTAAGAATGTTTTGCTAGAAGGAAATATAGAGCCCAATTATGATTAAAAATTCCCCGGGACTTTTTTACCCTTTCCCTCTTTTACAACTGAATTAACATATGAAAAATTGGAGAAGGGAGAAAACTCCTGGGGAATTGTTATTCATAATTGGGCTGATATTGTATAAAAAAAAAATATTTTCTAAACATGTATATGAGACGAAACAATTAATTAAAACACAAAAAATTTGTTATACTATTACAAAAAATTAAAAATTATGTAACATCGGTTAATCGGTTAATCGACTGAAATCAACCGGTTTAATCGTTAATCGAAAATAGACAATTTTAAATTAACCGATCAGTAAATCGGGTAGTAATACCCTATAACTAATACATCAGAAGATAATGTTGAAAAAGTCTATGATTTTTTAAAGTGTATTAAGTTACACAATTATATCTAAATCTAAATTTATTTAACTTATATTTTATATAATGAGGGCCGATAGCCTTCGATGCTAGTGCTTAAATTGTATAATTTATTGTTATTTTAATTATAATAAATATTAAAAAAAAAATAAAAAAATGCTCAATAGATTAATGCTTTGCAACTTGAGTAAGAACCTGGCAACATATTCAACACTACTGTTGAATATAGAAAGCAGTCTAGTTGTCAGTTTTTACGCTCACTCCGTTAAGAGTTGGTTGGCCTATGCAGAATTTAAGTGCCTTTCTTTGATTTATATATATATATTTTTTTTTTTTGTTTATTTTATTCATTTCATCAAAATCCAATTAGTTGTTCGGATAATATTTTTCCTACTCCAATAAACATTAATAAGCACAAAATGTATCTTCTGGTAAATAGAAAAATATTTCTTTACTTATAACTACAGAAAGTTGCTTAACTTTAAAGTCTTCTACTAACAAAATAAAAAAAAACGAGTTGATCGTTATTAAAATTGAATTCCAAAGATAAATATTTAGCCCTTCAACTATCTACATAGATGCAGGGCCAGCAAAACTTGATGTAAAAGTAAATTCAACCTTTTGATTTTTCTTTTTTGTTTTTATTAAATTCTTTTTGTTAGCAGAATTCATCACTCATATAATGCTGTTCTTTAATAGTTCAAGTATTTAACTGAACACCTGGCATTTGTTTGATGAAGATTAATGAATTAACTCTTGAAATATTGCACATTGTGCATTTTAATATTTAAAATCATATTTCAGTTTTTTTTTTACAATTTTTTTTTTCAAAGCTGTGTTTTTTCCAATAAAAAAAAATGTTTTTGAATAATGTGGCAAACAAGCGATATGAATGGGGGGTGAAATCTCTTGAGAAAATATTTTATATATTAAATTAAATTAAAGAAGAAACAAATACAATAATGCCAAGCAGTTTGCTATTCTTTCCAGCATTTCATTAAATATTTTACAAAACAAGGCAGTTATTCCAAAAATGTGAAAGCCACGCGTTCAAGCACTATAAAGCAATGCTCAATTAAAAAATCGACGCTCTTAGAAGAGTTAAGTCCAAACTAAGAAACTTTATTATTTTATTTAAAAGAAAAAAATTTATATCTGTATAATGGGTTTTCCATAAAATGAGTTAATACCATGTATAGCCCCATTTAAAAGGTCCGGAGATATTTAGAAAACCACTTCACATTTTATCTAATTTTTTACATGCTTTAAATAGTACCAAAAATTACAAGCTTGAGGATCATTGGGAGCCCCATAATCATCATGAAGCCAGATCGTCGGTGTCGCAAATTTAATAACAGTTCATTTTCCAATTTACCATCACCGTAAAGACACTGCGCAGTTTTGTCAACAGTATTTAGCACCTATCGTTTGTCTTAATCGGGTATACAATTATTTATAAAATATTAAAAATATGCAGCTTTCCCGAAGTCTTAAGGTTCACCAAATTATTTTGATTGGGGTTGGAAAGGAACATTCAAAATAATTTTTTTAAATTACTGCAGAAAATCTCAACAAGACGTGGTAGAGAAAATAAATACTTCTCTAACTTCCACTAGAGCATAGGGCGACAAGACGTGGTAGAGAAAATATATATTCCTCTAACTTCCACTAGAGCATAGGGCGTCATGGAGAAACATAAAGGTTTGAGAAAAACCAATATTATATTCTTAAGGATCTGCTTTTTTTATGTCATCCTGATATATTCAATAGGGTGACTTTACTCAACTGAAAGAGATTATTGTGTTTCGCTAAAAACTGACCGAAGAAAATAAATTAATAAATGTCAGAATATCGTTTAAACTAGGACTAAGGACGTCGTCGTCATCAGCAGATAAAAATACATAAGAATCAGCAATTTTTACTTAATCATCATTAAAAACAACTCCATTTTGTTGTGCAGCGTTATTCTTAAACTTGTATTATCCTTTTTTAATATTTCAATGCATTTGAAGTGCTGCTTTAATTATTTTTTTATTTAAACCTATTAAAAATTACATCACATATGCATATATCGCACTGATTCCTCTAAAGATAGTCAACTCAAAATTAAAAAAATTTTCAGTAGAGGCAAAAAACTGTTTATTTTTTTAATATTTGCAATAAAAGTTGAAAACAATTATATCATTGTAAAGAAGTTTACAAGGGTAGTTGTTCTTGTAACTTTTTCAGGGATTATCGAATATTAACAAGTTTTTTGAGTTGTTCCCCTTTATGTGAAATTTGTTTATTTATAAAGTGGTGTCATTTCACAAACTTAGAGACAAAACGAAATAAACCTTCACGATTAACTTAACTATAACAACTAAAAAGAGTCAACACAAAAAAGAACATTATCAAAGTACACCGTTGTGACATAAACACTAGCACAACTTAAAATATTTCTCTTTCGTTGGATCAAAACTGATATGAATTCAGCTTACATAAGGGGACAACCCAAAATATTTATCTTTAGTTGACTCTGGAGAAGCTACTTTTATATCAAGAAGAGGGATACAATTGGAGTTTTTTGGCGAAAGAGTAGAGAAAATTATGTAAGATTATTACAGTGGGTAGATATCAGTGTTGCCAATTTAGCCATCAAGTGGCTAGATTTAGCCATTTTTCACCCTATTTAGCCATTAAAAAATGGGTTTAGCCATTAGCCATTTTTTTAGACATTTGTCAACTTGTTTAGCCATAAAATTTTTTTGCCTTTTTTTAAAGAATAATTTTTATGGTATTATAAAAATTTATAAAAGTAAAATAAACATTTAAACAATTAAAACTCCTTTAATATAAATCACAACATTTACAAATGTTGAAAATCGCTAAAAACGATGATGATGAAACATCTTTCAAAATAAAGTATTTCAATATTAAATTTATAAAATGGATCAACAAAAACATCGGTGTTTTTTCTGGTAGCAAGTACTTCAATAAAGGGATGCAGGCGGCAACAAAAGTTTTTAGAAATTTAAGAATTGACTATAAAATTGCTCTCACTTCCATGGTCTAATGCTGAAGTAGAGAGGGTATTTAGCCAAGTAAACATCGTTTAAAGTAATTTGAGAAATAGGTTACATTTAGCAACCGTTAACTCAATTTTATCGATTAGGTAAATATTTTTACCATAACAATGAAATATAAACTATACTTTTGTGCTGATGTTTGTAACACTTTAAAATATTGGTTCTAAAATTAAAAATTGGTTCTGCGTTTACTGATTGACTTAGAATAACTTTCTGAGTCGAATTAACGATGTTTGTCCGGCTGGCTGGCTGTCCATGTAAACCTTGTGCGCAAAGGAAAGGTCGCAAATTTGCAGATAATTTAATGAAATTTGGTACTTAGGTTCTAATGTGGTGTAGGGTATAGTATAGTCGGGGTTGACCGACTATACTTCCTTACTTGTTTTTTATTGTAGATCTGGACTCAAAAGGTTGGGTAAATGTTATCGTGATTATGATTTACTTCAAATTATTTAAAACTAATAGGAGTGATTTCGAGTGATTTCTATTAGATGAACAATAACGACATCGAATTTATCAATGATTTAATATTAATATTAATTTACGTTTATTCTTATTTAAGAAATTAATCTTAACTAACAATTTCGTCGTAAACAACTTTAATTATTATTTCTGTTTTGTTATTAAATTTTAATGTGTTTTTATTTAAAAAAAGCTTTTAGCCACTTTTTAGCCCATTTTTAGCCATTTTTTAGACATTTTTTCCGTAAATTGAGCCATTTTTGGTCACCAAGTTTTGGCAACACTGGTAGATATGAACACTGTATATTACATCTAGCATTTAGTTAAGTTGACTCTCTTTAGAGGAACCAGTGCGATATGTTTTCATCATATTTATAATATTTAAACCTATTTTATGGATAGACTTAGAACTAGATGGACTGGAACGTTCTCACATTTTTATAAAATAGAATCTTTACTCCATTATTAACTAGATTTTGAAGACTGGAATTAAGACCGATGGATGTTACTTTTGTCAAGCTAATAGGACATACATTTCTTCAATGTAAATAAAATTCAATTTTTAATTACGATTTTTGTTTCCGACATTTCGTCTATTGTTATAAATTTTTAACGAATCATTACATTATAACTTTACTTACACTTTAGATTGGCAAAATTTTTTTAAAGGACGACAATTGAGAAATTATTTAAGCTAATGGTTTATAGAAGGGTACCCTAAATAGATTTACTCAACATAAATAAACAAAAATTATTAACTTTTTAATTTTGTATTTTTTGACACAAACTCATTTTTCCTGTAATATATGTACATATATACATTGTAGATATGTATTTATGTACATATTATTTTTCTATAATTTTTTAACGCATATTTTTAATTTTAATGCGCATATTTTTCAATAATAAATGCATTAAATTCCAATCCCTTTTTATGAATATTGAAATTTTTGAATGATGCTTAAACTAAAATTAAACGATGACAGGCTTAATTGAAAGCTACAATATAAAATGAGGATCATTTATTAGTAAAGTTATAAGAAATATGTTTAGTAAAGTAAAAAAAACAAAGTTTACATCAGTTGAACTTTTTAGTAAAATTTCTTTGGCACAGTACGAAACAAAATAAACGTTTTACGTTAACACTTACATAAACAAAACATTTGTTCCTTCTTTATGATTTCATTGCTTTTTCAAACCTTTTTTGTGGGACGCGACTTCAGTAGTATATTGCTGTTTTTAATGCGCTACAATTTAGGCTATTCTTTGCATAGTTCTAGAAACCCTGTTCGATGTATTTTATCCGCGCTCTTTTTTTGTTGCCATTGCTTTTTAACATACACTACACTAGTTAACTGTACAGTTTTTTTTTTAGCAAATATCATTATCGTTTTGATTTTCACTCAGTTCACTGCAAAAACGACGTCATACACTACACAAATGCACTGTACAGTGCCAAAGCATTGAACTTGTGTAGTGTATGGCCAAGCGCTACGTCAAAAAACGTTTGTTCATACATATTGAGTTGTTGAAGAAAGAAGAAGAACAGTCATAAATTACAAAAATATCAACTGTTTTTCGTTCTACTGTGCTTTTTTTTTGTTTTTTTGGCAAGGCAAGTTGATCAAAATGCTCTACATGCAAAAACACATATATTAAATTATGGTATTTTTGTTGTCCACCTCCATTTTAAACCTTCTAATTATGTCTCTTGCTCTACAATGCAACCAACTGTCACTTTTTCTTACACAGCATCATATCTGCCCACTTTCTTTAGCCACTAAATTTAAAATTTTCCTCAACGCTGCCATTTTTTCATAATTTTCAATTTTCGTTTTTTTTTATTTTTCCATCCTCTATTTTAAGTTCGACTTATTTTTTCACTGTCTGACACAAAAGGCAAATAACAATCAGAAATTGTGGAAAAAAAAACTGAAAAACAAAAGGAGAAATCCAGCCAATACCAAACAGTTGGTTATGAAAGGTAATAGCGGAAAATTGTTTTTTACGTAAATTGGGTCAACATGATGTTTTTAGCATGATTGATTTTATAATCAACAAAATAATAAAACTGAATTGAATTTAAAATTGAAATGTAAAAAAAAGTAGACAAGAAAATTGTACAACAAAATGCTTTTAGTTCAGAGAAATATTAAAATAACTAAATATTATTGGCTTCCTTTTGTCTAAGAAGTTTATATTAATTTTGTATTAAGTGTTAAATTTAAAAAGGAAAGATTTAACAGACATAAAAAAGGAATACATTATTTACTCCTTTTATAAGCATCTGTTATAAGCAATAGAGCATTCTGCATTTCAACTTATGCAATTTAAAAACGCCAAATTTGTTTTGTATATAATCATTCGCTTATGGGTATTTCTCGCATTTAGGCATCTAAATATAATAAAACTTTAAAACATTGTCTATTAAATAATTTTTCTATAAGCATCGCTTTAAACTTGCGTCAATTAAAAAAATAAATACGGGAATTATTTATCACTATTTTTGTAATAACACTTCGACTGTAGACATGCACGTTTAATGCAAGTAGAATGGTTATAGTTAATGATATTCATAGAATTAAGTGAGTTTTTCTAAAAGCACTGCAAATGTTCGGACTAAATATTTTTATGACAACACGCAGAGAAAAAACATGGTAAAATAAGGTCACCTCCAACCATACTATTTTTAAAAAAAATTTTAAACATAATATTTTTAATTTAACCATATTATTGTCAGCGACAACCATATTATGGTTGCCTTCAAACATGTAATGGTTAATAATAACTAAAATATGTTTAACACTTATAATAGCATGTTTGGTTTTCAACCATAACATGTTGCTCTTAAAAAAGAGGAAAATGCTATTGTTAATTTTGAAACAAATTATTGTCAAGTTTAAACATAACATGATTAGAGGCAACCATAATATGGTTGTGGCTTTTTGTTGAAGGACTATTTTAACCATAATATGGTTGTCGCTGACAATAATATGGTTAAATTAAAAATAATATGTTCAAAATTTTCTTTAAAAATAGTGTTGTTGGAGGTGACCTTATTTTAACATGTTTTTTCTCTGCGTGAACCAGCATTAAAAATCATGGTAAGCTTTTTGCTGCCCAGAGTAGCCCGGAAAGGCCCCAGACCTGCAGACTAATGATATCGATATTTAACGTATAGTTTTACACTATAAAAATAAGATGGATTAAAGTATAGTTGACCAAGGACGGCCATATGATGTCATTCCCCACAACTCTTACTGACCAATTTTTAAAAGTTTACCCTTTTTGAAGCCCCTGGGCAAAACAAAATAATGTAAATAGGCAATTGCATTAAGTCACAATCGATATATGAGCTAGAGCTTTTTGCTAGTTTTGGCATCGATTTGTTATTGCATCTTTTTACATATTTTATCCTGTTTAGGGTTTTTTAGCCAAAAGAGCATATTTTTATGATTATAGTGCCTATTTCACATTTTTGAAGCATATTTTGATACTTTTGGAATAAAATAAATAAAATTTTGGTTAACAGATGGCTTTTATATTTATGCTGTGCCGAATCTATGGACAGCGGCACAGCGTTACATCAGCAAAAACGCATAATACCCTATCCACCCCTAGTGGTGGTGTTGGGCATGAAAATCAACATTTTCGATTTTAAATTACACGGTTCTTATAAAGTAAGTTGAATAAATAATAAAACAATAACTGAGAGCATTACAAATGTTGCTACAACTGATGCGGATTCGGAATAAAATAAAAAAATAAGTATATATTTATATACTAGCCGGAACATAATTGTTTTACTTGCAAACCACACATGCTGATACTGTTTAGTTAAGCTTATAAAGTAGTTAATATTGATGGCCATTGCGCAATTGCAACGAAAAAGGCACAATGAATAATGGGTATGTGAACGTAACTACAGTCAGTTTAGAAAGTAATGGTACCTTCATTAAATACTCCCACATGTTCTTAAATCTGCAATAAGTTGTACATTGATTTTTGCCTTAAACTGTTTGCTACTTGAAACGTTTTTGGTTTCAACAATTTTTTTTTTTTAGTTGATGACGATAATGCTTTTGGCATTGATTGTAAGTATCACGTTTTCATTTCCGAGCTTCAAGTCTTTTTTTTTTTTTTTTTTTTTTTTTTTTTTTTGTTTAAACAATATTTTTCTTTCCTCAGTGAGGTTGATTTTTTTCCAGAATCTTACAGTTTTGCAATCTATTTCTATAATGCAGTTTTCATTTTGCTTCTTATTATCTGTTTGTCGAAATGAAACTGAAATACGTATTAAATTAAATAAAATGCTTAGTTTAACAAAAATTTTAAAAAAGAAATAATAATCTTTAATAAACACATTTAACAAGAAGAACAATCCAATTATAGAAACAGTAAAATAATAATGAATGGAAGTCTGTAAAAAGTGGTAATATTTCACAAATGTGTCCTGCTACTCTTATCTTCACTTTAACGTTAAGTTTAAACAAAACCCAGTATTTTCCATTATTTTTTTTTTGTTTTAAGAGCTTTAAGCTGTATTCTGTTTATTTATGAAAAAAAAGAATATCATTTGAGAAGTAACACAATTTGCTTTAGCAAATTGCTCAATTTCAGTGGTACAAAAAACGAACATCTGTAGGTGTTTTCTGGGAAATATTAAATCAAATAAAACTTGAAATCTTTTAGTTCATAAAATAATAAATGTTGTATGAATTTCATTCAACACGTGCAATAATTCATAGTAACTTTTAGGGATAATGAAAAATGATAAAGAATTAATAGAGTTTTTTGAGAGCGAATGAGACAATTCTGTTGAAATATTTAGCAAAAAAGGAATCCAAAATATTTTTTAACAAATGACAGATGTTTTGAAAATGGGGAGAGTTGCTGTGCAATATATGAACAAAATATTGACAAGGTGATGGAAATTTATGTATGTATAATTAGAAAATATGCGCATAAAATATACTTAAAAAAAATTCAAAATGTGCCATTAAAGTTTATGATATATGCCATTTTATTAAAATAAAATTTAGATTCAAATACAGGCACTTTACATTTCTCTAACCCTGGATGGTTACTGTTTGTCGAATCGACGAAGCTCATTTACTTTTTATCATATAACCTTGTACGAGTGGACGTACGCTGGATCCTCATTTAAATTTTTTAAAGTTGAAATTTAGAGGTTTGTACTAGTGTATCCCAAAAAAAATTTTGGGGCTCAAGCATAATTTAAAAGCTTATAGAATAAAGTACTTTTGAGATTTTTTTCAGATTTTTCGGAAAAGGTTTAGAGGTCGCTCAAGTCGAATTTTTGCCAAAAATCGGGTTTGCCGACCATATTTTAAGTTTTCTTCATAACTTTGTCAAAAACCACGATTTTCTTCACATTTAAGTATATAATTTAAAAGAAAAATGTCCAAGCTTTATTTTTGTTACAAAGACTATAAGTTTTTGAAATGCATTTGCTCTTTTATGCACCCTACATTAAAAATTTTCGTAATGTTTCCATAAATTTTGTAAATAACGCTTTATTACTTTTAAAATCTTTATAAAAATAAAACAAACCAACAATGCAGTTTAAAAAATCAATTTATTCTAAATAACTTTGAAACAAATATTTTTAAATTTCCTCTTACCGTTCCTGAGTTATACGGTTTTCATCTTTGTATCCAGTTTATGATATTATATATTTGGGTTCATACGATGTAGCTATATGCCCTGGAATAAGTTCGGAAAATCAGTTTCAGAAGTTGTGACATTGATGTAAGCGCAATCCATTACCAATACGTGAAGATTTGAGCAATTTTATTTAATGCCAGCCTGAATGTATGCAACCGAGAGAAGACTAATATCAAGAATTTCTTTATCTGAGTCTTATATTTTTTTTTTTTTTTTTTGGTGATAGCCCTATTCAACAGTTAAAGCTTCAGGGTCTATTAATCGGGCTTGCTGGAGGAAGAAAATTATATACTCTTTGAAAATATGCATTTTTTGAAACCATCTGCAATTTTACTGGGACAATTAAAAATTAATGCCTTGCTAGAATTTAGTTCTTTATTTAAAGAAAAATATCAAAAATTGGCACATGTGTCAATGCCCACGACACACTCTTCTCAATGATTTTAGTCAACAAAAGCGGTTGGGCAACTTCAAAATTATTAATGTAGCAGTTGCACGCGCTACGTTAAAAACTTTTCTCGGTCATCATTCGAACTTTATCCCAAAATTGACTACCTTAGCCTTTTTTTGATGAATATGTCGACACCAAAACATTGAGTTGAATGACAAAAATCTACATACGAACGATATAGTAAATTTTAATAGAAGACAACCTTAAAAATAAAGAAATTAAAGGATTAATTTCCAAAAACAATCTTAATTTTTTTTTTTTGAAGTATGCAATATTTCAATTGATTTTTTAAAAACCGATCCAGAAAATTAGGAAGCCAACAAGACATTTCAAGATGCAAAGAAGATAGTTCAAAATTTACAAGTAGTAAATGATGTGGCAGAACGAGGTGTGGATTTGGCTAACACTTACTTCAATGTCACAACTACGTCGTAAGAACTTTAGTAAATGATTTTTAAATAAAGTCAAACAGAAAGTTTGATTTTAGTTCGTTTGTTGGGTATGAGTAATAATATTATAAACTGGGTACAATGCTGACAACCGGTATAACTCAGGAACGGTGAGAGCAAATTTAAAAATATTTGTTTCTAAGTTATTCAGAATAAATTAATTTTTCAAACTGTATTGTTGTTTTGTTTCATTTTCATTAAGATTTTAAAAGTTATAAAGCGTTATTTACAAAATTTATGGAAAAATTACGAAAAATTTTAATGTAGGGTCTATAAATGAGCAAATGCATTGCAAAAACTTACAGTCTTTGTACACCAAAATAAAGTTTGTACATTTTTCTTTTGAATTATTATAAAAAAAAAGTGAAAAAAAAAAATCGTGGTTTTTGACAAAGTTATGAAGAAAACTTCTTTTTTTAGACCCGGTAGACCCGATTTTTGGCAAAAATTCGACTTGAGCGACTGTTTAGAATCTTCCGAAAAATCTAAAAAAAAACCTCAAAATTATTTTACCCTATAAGCTCTTAAATTATACTTGAGCATGATTTGGGACACACTAGTGTGTACTCGTCGCAACAACGAAGAGTAACTTTAGTGTAAGTTTTTGTGTCTATTTTTTGGAATTTTTCCATTAAGATCGAAAATTCAAAAACCGACGACAGTACCTGAAAAATCTTCATTAATCTCTCGTGGCTTCCTATTTAAGAGGCAGATTCGAGACACCTACCTTGCAGACCTTAATTAAAAATTGAAAATAAAAACCTAATCGGCAAAAGTCTGTCGAAAATGTTTTCAAAGGAGCGTAAAATTTGTCACCTCTGTCCCTACACCAAAAGTTAAATGACAAAAAGTACATGTAGTATATGCAAGAGAAAAGCATCTGTTGTGAGCATAAAATTGAACTTTGAACTTTTTTAATAGACTTTACATAAAGTCACATTTATTATTACAATTGTGGAGAGGGTATTATGCCTTTGTACTTATGTTTGTAACACTTTAAAATATTTGTCGTAGGTCCACATTTAAGCTTACCGATCGGCTCAGAATCGCTTTCTAAGTGTAACAATGTCCGTCAGTCTGGCAGGCTGGCTAGCTGTCCATGTAAACCGTGTGCGCAAAGTACAGATGGCAATTTTTGAGATATTTTGAAGTGTACCATATGTTCTCATTGGCACATGGACCAAGCCTCTTGACATTGGTTCAAAATTTCACACAGGCCCCATACAAGCTTCTTTCCGAAAAAGTGTCTTTGTGCCCAATAACCATCTTATTATGTTGATTTTAGATTAAATTTGGTCCAAACTTATTTTCTTGCAATCAAACACAGATTTAAATAACATAAATTCCTTATAAATGTTTAATGCATTAATATAAAAATTGGCAATAACAACTTTTACGATAGCTTTTATGCAATTACAAAATGTTGTGGTAGTAGGTCCAAAATTAACCATAGGTCCCTGTATAAACCCTCATCCTAAAATCTCATATAAATGAAGATTTCTTAATAGTATTAGGCACACAGAACTTTTCATAAACCTTAACCTCAAAAACGTATTTTCTTAGGCGGGTCCATGATTACCCATGGTTCTCAAATAGGGTACACTCGCAAAAATTGTTTTTATATACTGTGTTGTAGGGTATCATATGGTCGGGCTGTTTTAAAAAATTATTTAATTTTTGCAGCAAATTTTCTTTCCTTTTAATGAAAACAAAATCTCATTATCAATTACTGTTTTACAATTTCTAATGTAAACGTTCGTATAGAATTTTATATGGAAAATATTTTTAAAACTGAGTGTTTTTAATAAAAAAAATCGTTAGTGAAACAGACAGTCAGATCAAAAATTATGCAAAATTTATATTTATAATATATCTATTAAAAATCAAATGATAATATTTAAACGTTCAGTTAAAAAAAGCGTTTGCATATAATTCCTGCCCCGACTTTTAGCAATAGTAAAGCATCTAGAATAGAAGGGCAGTAGAAAACCTAACTCAGCTGTAAAAAAAACAAAGAGATGTGTTCGTTTGTTGTTGTACAGAATTTTGAAAAAAAAGTTTTTATAATTTACCGAACTGTAATTGATAATCTTTCATTCTTGACCGTGGCCGGGATTCGATCGCAACGACTCGATCTCCCCAGATGAATTTGCCGTTTTACACCCGCAGCCATCGACGACTGCTCACGTCAATAGTCAAACATCAATCCTTAGTTTTTATAATTTTTAGAAAAAATGTTTTAAAAAAATGTTTACTCTGTTAGTTTCCTTGTACTATTTAAAACAAAAAACCGCAGAATAATGCAAGGAAACAACATTCAAATTAATCCTTTTTCTACCAGCGCTTTTGTTAAAAACTTCGATGTGAAATGTTTTAGAGAACAGCTATTTTTTACGACAGATTTCGGTACACTAAACAAAATATTTAAGCGCAGAAAAAATATCCAAAGTCGTGGCCATAACCTTAAAGCAATTTACTATCTTACTTATTTTTGAACGATTTAAAGGCAAATTGAAGATAGAAAAAAATGGTTTCGCACTATGTTAAAAAGCTTGGTAGGGCAGATGCCTCGAGAAAATAAAGGTTATTTTTGTGGAGAAGATGACGCGAAAATCGAACTAGAAGTTATTTCAGATGATGTAAACAACTAAAAGCTAATTGTAAAATCCTACTAAGAAGCAGAAGTAGCCCATCCACAATAGATGAGCTGCATTACTGTAAAGCTTCTTCCAAGATTCTTCTCAATAATCAATTTTAACAAGTTTATGCGCAGTGTTATTCGAATAGATTAAAATATATTCGTTTATAGAACATCATATAGAGGAATAAAATGGTGGCAATTAATTTGTATGTGGCAGATGGATAATACCGTTCAAAACGCTTGGCAGATGTCCCGAAAATAACACCCAATATGTCACAAATTGGGTTGAGAAATAAAATAAATCTAAAATATTGCCACATTTAGAGCAAAGCCACAACGTCCAAGTTATCAGTGAACAAAAACATGAAGGAAAAGCCAAGAGATATTATGATTTGATGATTGTATTCACCTTGCTGCCCTTATTAACAAACAAAAGACGTCGTGCTTGGGGATTCTGCAAATCAAATGTAAAGCATCTATCAAATGCGTTAAATATTTTATATGATACCGTACATAACCTACAAAAAACGATTTGTTTTTCAAAAATACCTTACAATCTATTCAAATGCAAAAGTCCCCTTCTTATAAACTTTTAGAACTCGAACCCATCCCTACCACTTTAGAACAGCCACGTGACAAATTTGGTGTTCGATCACTTTCCCTACACAGAAAAATGAAAAACCAACTTCAATTAACGTATTTGTTAGAATTTTGTACTATTAATTAAATGTACTATTAATTAAATGTACTGATTTTCCGCCTGCAAAAAAATTGATCATATCAATTAACGCATTTGTAAGTTTGAGCTTTTCCTGCTGTTCAATTTCAATCAATAGGTTTAACTGATAAAACGTTAACCCAAATCAAAATATTTTTTTCAATCAACGCAGTTAATTGAAACAATTAAAAAATTGTTTGAGACTTTAAAATATTTTGAAGTTTTTGTTTATGTTTTCATATTTGCAAATATACACACAAACAATATAATTTTTGTTTTCAATTAAGACAAATTAATTGGAATAATTAAAAAAATGGTTGAAAATAGCATTATTGAATTAATTGAAAACGTTTTGTTGAAAATTTTTTCGGTGTAAAGTAATTTACATGTTTTTCAAAACAATTATACACTTTATGTCAACAAAACTCAGTTATCAATTGATATAAATTAAAAAAAATACATTTTCAGCTTCATATTATTGTCATAATAATTATGCAAACAATTGATTTTCCTTTTAAATAACACATTCAACTCTTTTCTAACAGGCTCAACGGAAACAAAAACAACTAAAACTTAAAACAGTTGTCACGAAAATAATAACAAATAATTAATTTACAATCTAATAGCAATTAATTATAAAATGTTATGAAAGGTATTTGCAAAATGTATATCAAAAGTAAATTTAATTGAAAAAAAATAATAATAGAACTAAATAAATTCTAAAGAATTTCAATATGAGCTGTGAAAAACAGTAGTCATATATTATTTTTGCTATATTTTTCATTAAATACAAATTAGCAATCAATTTCCAACAAGCTAAATAGAAAAAAAATATATTGAGTTCATTTATTTTTGCTTGTGACCTTAAACCCACAATATTTATATTAATTGTAAAATAGAAAAGGTATAGAAGAGATGGTAAAGGCCATCAAGTGCAGAAAACAAATACGAGCTTATAGCTGTCAAATGATATTTTTGCTCTGGTATTAAAAAGTGAATTAATTAAGTTTTAATTTGTAGTCATATTTTCAGAATGGGTTCATATGCTGAACTTTTTAGTTAGCAAAAAAAAAATGTTTTTTTTAACCTCATTAGTAGGGCAACCAAAAAAAGCACTAAAAACAGTTTTAAGCTCTTAAAAAAAGCGTTTAAAAACATGAAAATATGCTGTAAAATTTAAAAAAAGCAATTTAAACTTGTTTATTTTCCACTTAATTCGTTTAATAAGTTGTTATAGTAAATTATAAGTTGATGCAATATACCTTCTAAAAGAAAACTATGTCTGTTTGGAGTCAGCAAGTTCTCGTACATAGAAAAAGTTCTTCCTACGTCTACAGATGTTAAGAGAGCATATTTAAAATTGAGTATACGCTCTCAAGTATATTTTATACGATTGAACTCACAATTCCGCTTGCATCACAAAATATCCAAAATATCTTTTAGTACCGATAATCCTTCATTTTTTAATGAAACTGATTTAAATTTTGTATTAACTTTGTCTCCTATATCCCCAGGAACACGGGATATTTTTCTTACGGTTCACAACTATGTTCACTTAGAAAGCCGATGAAAGATTTTTTGTTTCCAAATTTGTTACAGCTTCGTGTAAAACCCCAAAATTTGCAGAAATTAACAATATTTGATATACAGAGAATTTCTTAATAGCTAAAACTATATTAAAAAAGCAAAAAATAAGACGTTACTATACCACAGAGAGAAGGGGAACTAACAGACGTTACTTTATACAAAAACTATATTTATAAAGAAATAAGACGTTACAAAGTATGTTTACCATCATAGTTGACGTTACAGACTGAGGAATTTGATCGTAAGAATACAGCTATGGAATTTTCGAGAGAAAAGAACTTCAACAAGCAAATAAAAAAATAAGTTGATAAAAAGGCTTAATACTAAAAACATAAACACATGCAAATTATACTTAACACATAAAAATCAAGTAAGAAAGTATAGTCGGTCGAGCCCGACCGTATGATACCCAACACCACAGTATTTAAAAACAAGTTTCGAGAGTGTATGGCTATATGAATAAGGACCTATCTTTGTTTTAAATTTCATTAAAATCGGTTAAATAGTTACTGAATATAAATAGCAGAAATTGACCCTATCTCCCCTCGTGGTCCTATTTTTTAAAAAATGCATACCTTACGTGCTCATATAAATATGGATCTATCTACATATGTCTTAAATTGTATTAAAGTTGGTTTGATAGTAGGCATAAAGACCCTCTTCGGATATTAGCTTGCATGGGGGCAGAAATACCCTCTTCCGGATAGCAGCTTGTATGGGGGCTATATTAAATTATTGACCGATTCACCCTTGTGCCAATTAGAACCCACGTACCAAATTTCATTAAATAATCTTTAAAATTTCGACCTGCGCTTTGCGCACGAGGTTACATGGACAGCCAGCCAGCCGGACGGACATCGTTAGATCGACTCAACAAGTGATTATGAGTTGATCGATATACTTTAGGAACAATATTTTATGGTGTTTCTCACATCAGCACAAATGCATAATACCCTCTCCACTCTTTAGTGTAGCTATAATAACATTCAGAGATAATATAGGTTTTTGGGATGATATTGTTCAAGGGAAGCACAAAATATTGAAAAATTTGAAAAAAAAAAGTTGCACAAAAAAAATATTAATAACGATTTTTGCAAAATTTTATAAAATAAAATGGCAAAATAAGTAAAAAAAAGCCGATATCAAAAAAATAACTAAAAAAAGCCGATACTGCAAAAAAAAAGCAAAAAAAAGCTCTTACGAATATAGCTCATTTTCTTTGTTTTTTAATGATCGGAATTTGTGTTCAATCAAAATATTTCTATCTTGTAAAGCAAAAAATAAGCATTTGCTTGTTTTTGGTTGTCCTACTCATTAGTATTTGTTAAACATTAACGATTTTTAAATTTACCAAAAGGAAATATTTCATACAAATTTTGTTTTGTAAGCCTTTATTAAATTTTCAAAAATTTTCATGAATACAGGCGTAAGATTTTTATCCACATTTAAGTTACTTAATAAAATATTAAATTAAAATTTTTCAACAAGGCTATTTGTTGTAAAAACAAAAACATGAATAAAATATTTTAATGAAAACTGGCAACAAAACAGATATTGGAAATTCGAATAAATAAAACAAGAAAAGGCTTTTAAATAAAAAACAATAAAATATCCATTGTGCGAATGACAGATTTTTAAATGAATGGGTTTTATTAGCGTTTTCATTGAAAATAAATTTTTTACCACATGATAAGGCAAATCTAGAGATTTAGTTTATTTATTGAATAGTTAAAAATGAATTTAAATTAAAAACTTAAGAGCTATAAATTCTTACATTACAATTCAAACAAGTATTAATCTTTCTAAATACGTAAAACAAACGAAAATTTTTTTTTATAATCGGCTTATTCAATCCCTGATTTAGTGCAAATTTTTTATATTTTGACGCAATAAACTGGCAAAAAAAAATTGTTCTTAAATGCTGTTCGGAAGTTAACATGTTTTCAACAAAAATACAGACAAGCAGCATTTTTATTCCTATGAACGCGTACCTAGGATTTGCAAAAGTGCCCTTCACTGATCTACAGGCTACACATGATTAAGCTTCCACGAAGCCATTTGCGAAAAATATTTTTTTTTTTATAATTGTTTCTTTATTTACAATCTATCCAAGGGATAATAAGCAAATTTGTTAATATTTTTAAAAATAACAGATATTATGTAGCTCCTATGAGTTACATAATTTACAAGTAAATATTTTTGTTTTTTCAAGAATAAATGATAGAATTTATAACAATATGTATGTATACATCTTTACTAAATGTTAGGTGCGAAATGGAAGATCCAATACGTGGTTTCCATTAAGGCGTCGGATTTCGTTTGTACTGTCCAATAATGAGATAGCAATGGGGTTTATGTGGTCGCTAAGCCTTTGTAGGTATCTCTCACTGAAGTGTCTTATTTCTTCTCGAACTGATTTTATGGATAAGTCTCTTCTAATAACAGTGTTTCTTACATACCATGGAGCATTCAATATTTGACGAAGAGTTTTAGATTGATATCTTTCAAGTATTTCAATATTTGAATTGCTCGCTGTACCCCATAATTGGAAATTATATGTCCATATGTCCATACTGGTTTCAAGATAATTTTGTATATTCTTATTTTATTATTTACATTTAGTTGGGATTTAGGATTTAAAAGCCAATAAAGTTTTTTAGTTTTAAGTCTTAAAAGTTGAAGCTTATTCTTAATGTGAGCTTTCCAGGCTAGTCGTTTGTCAAGTGTCATACCTAGGTACTTTACTGATTCCTTTTTTGGAATTATTTATTTATTTATTTATCGATTTCCTGCACAACAAGAACAAGTCTTATAATTAAAGTACAGGATTATATTGGTTTATAAGGATTACCATATAAAAGATTTTAATAGTTAACATTTAACATTAAAATAAAAAAGAATAAATATAATAAAAGTAATATTACAAGTTATATTAAAAATAAAAAATTTAATACAATATATAAAAAAAAATAAACTAAAAATACAGATATAAAAGCATTTAATAAATTTATCACGAACATTTTTAGTTTAAGCTAAGCGAAAGTTTTAAATAAAAATTTCCTAAAAAGAGTTGCGTTGCTATTTGTTTGTTGGTAGTTTGGCACACCATTCCAAAGACGAACGGCGTTTATAAAAAGTTGCCATTCCGACACAAGACATTTAAATCTAGGTATAATCATGTTCTTACCCCTGGTGGATCTAGCAAATTGTATAAAATTATAAATGTATTGTGGTTTTTTTGTATATACAACTTTGTGCAGAAAAATAAGGACTCTAATTTTAAGAAGGTTTTCGAAAGATACTCCATAAAGGTTTTTTGAAAATGCAGAGACTCCATCACTCTTCCTTAATCCGTAAACATATCTTATAATGTTGTTGTACAAGACTTCTAGTTTTTTCCTACTGATGGAATCACATTTAGCGAAAAGTTTACAACCGTAAGTAAGACTAGGAATCAGATAAGCCTCTGCAAGAAGCTGCCTTATTCTTAGTGGCGTGAAGTGTTGTGTGGACCACAGCGTTCGAAGTTTGACATACGTCCGAACTACGAGGGTATTTATGTGGCTTGACCAGGTTAAGTTGTTGTTGAACACTATCCCTAAGTTCTTAACTTTTTGCACCATGTCGATTTTTTGATCATTTATTAAAATGTCATATTCGATAAGTGGTGTAATGGATTTTTTATGAATTATTAAGCATTTCGACTTTTGTGGATTAAGACAAAGTCCGTTTGCAACTGCCCAGCAATGTATTTTGTTCAGATCGTAATTAAGTTTATCGACATTTTCCCTAATAGAGTTTGCAGGACTACTTAAGTACAACTGAACATCATCCGCATACATATGTATTTTACAATAAGTAAGTTGCTGTGGTAAGTCATTAGCATAAACTGAAAAAAGGAGGGGTCCTAGAATCGATCCCTGTGGCACACCTTTTGTGAGTGTTATTGGATTTGAAATAGTGTTATTAACGTGTACGGATTGACTTCCAATTATAAAAACATTAGGGCAGTCTTCCTTCCTCAGTGAGAAAGTTATATGGCTGGATTTATCAGAATTAACCTTAATGTTCCATTTGATAAGCCATTTCTCGAGTTCATTTAGCTCGTTTTGCACAAATAACGATGCTTTAACTGGCGAATCGCTCTTGGCAATAATAGCTGTGTCGTCTGCGTAGGTGGCAACCAATACGTTTTCAGCTATGGGTATGTCTGCAGTATAAATAGTATATAGGACTGGCCCTAGCACACTACCCTGTGGTATTCCGGCATTTACCTCATATAAATTGGATTTTTCATCGTTTATTTTTACGTAAAAATGTCGATCTGATAAGTAACTTTTAAAAAGTAAAAAGTAAGGTGCTGGTAAAAACTTTTTATTTTATAAAGAAGCCCCATATGCCACACTCTATCAAAAGCCTGCTGAATATCCAGAAATACCGAAGAGCAATATTTTTTTTTCTTCAAAAGTACTGGTTATAATATCCACAATTCGATGTATTTGTTTAGGGGTGCCGTGTTTATGCCTAAAGCCAAATTGATGATCAGGAATAATGTTGTTATTTTTCAGTACAGGACTTAGCCTCCGCAAGAGAATTTTTTCAAATATTTTAGAGAGAATTGCGAGTAGACTTATTGGTCGAAATGAAGATGCAAGGTTAGCTGGTTTGTTTAGTTTTTGTATCATAATTATCTCAGCACATTTCCATTGCGAAGGAAAATGGTTAAGTCTTAGAATATAATTGAAAATTGTTGTTAAGAATACGATACACTTGCGACTAGAGTTACGAACAACTATTGCGTCTATTTGATCATATCCTGGACTCTTCCGTAAGTTTAAGCTTTTTATTTCTGTTTTAACTTCGTTGCGAGTTATAAATTTAATAGGAAAGTCCATTTGCAAAGGACAATTTAAATATTCAGATATTTCATCAACTTGAGTTGTTGTGTTAAAACTAAATGGTATAAATGTATTTTTTAGGTGAAGTGCAAACGTTTCTGAAATATCTTTGTCTGTTCTACACCACGAACCATCGGAATTTTTTAAAACGATTTTTCCTTTTGTTGGTCTTTTAAGATATTTTGTAGCTCTCCAGAGTAAATACTCATCATGCTTAGAATTATTTATTTCTTCAAGAAATTCTGATGTTTTAGTATTTTTATGATCTTGCAGTAAAGAACGAAGATCTTTGGATGTTTTATTAAATAAAGATTTGTCATTTGGATGTCTACTGTTTTGCCACCTACTACGTAATATCCTTTTTTCTCTTATTTTTTGTCGAAACTAGATTGGTTTGTTACACAAGTTTCTTCTACCGGGGTAGATAATTATGCAGCCTTATGTATTTCAATTGTAAAGTTCTCAACAGCATTGCTTTTCAGCTTTATGCATGTCGCTTGTAAATAATTTTCTTGAACTCCGTTCTGTATATTGTATTTAATAGAGGATTTTATTAATATTGCTGAATCTGCGTGGGCTCTGTTATCAGGGTGATTAGTGTTAATAAGATCATAACCAAATATTATAAAATAGCTTTTGCTCGTAAAATGAGTCTCTGAGACTTAAAGTAAGTCAATAAAGTTTGTTTTAAGAAAAACTTATAGTTCTCTTGTATGATTGGATATGCCATTAGCATTCCATATTGCTATACGTATATTTCACGCATAGTTTTGGCATAATAAGTTGCATCATATTCAAAACTTTATTTGTTAATTCATTCTGCTTTTGAATAAATAGTTCAAAGCTTTTAAAAATATTCTGTTCTTGTTGAGCATTGGCATTGTTTTTAACTGCTTGTGCATAGGAAAAATTATTGTTGTTTGTGTTATTGTTTAAATTATTACCAGTATTGAAATTGTTTAATGTTGGAAAGTTTTCTGAAGCATGATTGTAGTTTCTTATTTGACGGCGTATGTTAATCCTTTTCTTTAACAAGTCTCTGTAAACAATTAACACACTGCGGCGGTGTATTTTCAGCTTTACTACAATTATCAGTGCGATGATTTAAACAGCATTTTACGCAGTTTAACATTTTCCTGCAATAAGTTTTTGAGTGTCCAAACTGCTGACATCGGTAACATTGTATAATATCATTTGATTTAATTGGTGGTTCAATTTTAACAATTGCGTCAAAAAGATGATGTATATCAAATATCTTTTAATTGTTCTGGTTTGGTTCTAGATCAACATAAAACATCGACATTGGTTGCTTAGATAGTCTACTTTTGATATTTGTTATATTACGAACTTGGTGTCCCAAACTTTGAAGTTCATCTTTTATAAGTGAAATCGGTGTTGAAAAGTGCAAGTTTTTAATGACTACTCTGTATGCTCTTTCCTGTTTTAGCTGGTATGGCAAATTTGTTCCATGTCTTACCCCCAGTTACGATTGAGTGTGAGATAATATCCTTTTTTGCATCTGCGCAAAGTACTTTTTTATGCAAGCAAGTATTTTTTATTAACTTTTTTCTTGTGTTTGCGTACAATTTGTTATATTGTGATTTTTGGTTATATTGTAAAGGATATAAAAACTCTTTGTTTTTATTTAATAATTATTTTTAATTATTATTAAAACCACACAAAGTAGCTGTTTGAACCAATATAACGGGCAACACTGTATTTGACTATATCGACAGAACCACAACCATATAAACTAATGGAATTTTGGTTTCTATGGCCGTAGTTACGTCTATGGAAATATGTTTATATTACGTCTAATCGGACCGTTGTCTTTCAGCATTTTCGAAGACGAGCGCTATTGTATTTTGTTAACCTCATGAAGGAAGTCTAACAAATTAAAAAAATCTGCGCTCAAAAAGTTTTATACCGGTGCGTTTTTTATGAAAGCAACACCTATTCTCGGCTCAATTCTTGCCTAAAAACTTTCCCTTTACAAATTTAAAAACTCTTTCTTTATAATAGCAAATTTTACTCAAGTCAACTTATACCCAGCGGTAACTAGAATGAGTAAAGAGGACTAGTAGAAGGCCTTTTTTAGCAGTCACAAGCGCTTCTCTCCGCATTCCATACTTATTTATTTTTTACACAGGTTTTCATTGGGAGCAAGCCCTTCCACACTGCCTTTAATATCAACTTCAATCCCTTACCAAAGCAGGGAGTAAGGAAGGTCACTAAAAATAAAAAGTAAATAAAACTGAACAACTTCCTTTCTCCCTTCTTAATAAGGGATTAGGGAATGTGTACTGAATCTTTCAAAAAGAAGTTGATATACCTTCTAGAAGGCATACTTCTGAGAGCAGGATATCATGCGAAGCTTATCTTTTAGAAAGGAGTAGGGGCCTTCAAAAAGGGGTTCCACTTGCGGTGCTTTCAATATTTACCGCTGGGTAATAACATAACAAATACTATGTTCAACAATTTGTAAAATTAACAAAAAAATTAGTTAAAACGAAAACGCTTTATAATTAAAATAACAAATAAAATAAGTGAAATATTCACATCCTTAAGAGAGTTAATTATATATTTAAATAAATAACTATTTCGTTAATTAACTAAAATTGTGTTAATCTTGTGTTAATCTTTTGGGTGTTTGCTCTACAATTAATTTTTGTCCTATCCCAAATATTCTTAAATACAACAAGCGATTAGCCTGCTTAAAGTTTTCTCAATTTCTTTTCCCAATAATTTTTTTCTTAGATAATTTCATGAATAAATTTATATATTGATTTTTTTTTTTTATTTCATTTAGTTAAAATCTATTAAACTTGTTATCTTATTTGTCTCATAAAAGTTTATTGGCCTCCCAAAAGAAAAGGCGCAATCACCACAAATATAAAAAAAATCTCAGGTTGAGGCAGGGAAGGGAAGCGCCCAAAAATGTACGAAAAACTTAAGAAATTAAATTGGTCTCAAGACAAAAAAAAAACTTATTGGAAATTTATTTATGATAACTTAACATAAAACCAAAATATTTTGTATTTTGATTGTATATCAAACGATAAGTCGGTTAAAAAGAAAAATAAAAACCAGTCGAAATATTTGTAACGAGATCTAACTTTACATGTACTTTCTGGTGCTTTACACTCGCGCCATTGAACAAATTATTTATGCGAATTGGCAGTATTTTCTTGTAAAATATTTTAAGTGGTTGAAAATGCAATAAATGTAAAAAAACCATTACGACTGAAATAAGTACAATATGACGGTAATAAGACGACAGAACAGATCGCTACTTACATATTTAAATTTATAGCACAAATAAGTTTAAAGAAAAAGCAACTGGATAGGCTAGACTTAAAAATTTATACAATACCGCATTATAGAAATAAGTCTTACTTATATGAAAACTGCTTAAAAACATTTCGTACACAGAAGGATACTTAGGGGGTCTGTACACGGTCAAAAGGCATGTTATGCAGTCAAATTCACTCGTGTACGTGTGCTGGACGAAATATTGGCCGTTATTACTACATTTTTAAATTTTTCATCCAGCATCGTTGATGTCACACATACAAACACATGTTCACTAATACTACCATAGCGCTTGATGAGAAATGCTTGACCGTGTACAGACCCCTTTATACTATGTACTTGTATAACTTTAATGAGGTTTATGGTCTTTAAAAGTGATTTTCTTAAATAACTTGGTAATTCAAAGTATTCGAAAGAAATTTATATAAAAACTACATATTTTGAAAACCTTTTGTAGAAAAAAAACTTTTTTCGCTACGGTCACCTTTAACACAACAATGCAATGGTGAATGAGAACAAAAATATGTTTAACACTTATAATAGCATGATTATTTCTCAATCATAGCATGTTACTCTTGGAAAGGAGGAAACAACTATTTTGAATTCAAAACCAAACAGAATTGACCGGAATTTCATAGATTTTTTTGTTGGGGCAAAGAATGTATGAACCTGCACAGAAAAAAATAAAAATTGATTTCAATTAAAAAATTTGTGTTATTAATTAAAAAATTAATTAAATTTGCACCAGTAAACAAATTAATTGTATCAATTAAACCAGTTAATAGTGTTAATTAAACGTTTGATTTACTTGATTAAAAGTTAAATTCACTTGGTTAATGCTTTAATTGGTGAAAAATTTTGGAGAATTTTTTCTGTGTGAATTTCGTTTCTTATCTTTTAAATCATAACCTGTAGTCTAGTTTGCATTCTAAAGCGAGTACATATTACAGTGAAAGTGATTCCAAGACAATCAGTATCCTGGATCATTTATCTTAAAGAGACAGTTTTAACATTTGTATACTGCCGAAAAAATTCTTCAGACAATAGGATTTACTCCTTGATAATTGTGGTGTAGGGTACCACATAGTCGGGTTTGACTAGCTCTACTTTCTTACTTGTTTTGTGCACATGGTTTTTCAGATAAAGTTTTTAAAAAAAAATTGTTTCAAATTTTTAATTTTTATATTTACAGGACAATATTTTATTCAATCGTTAAGCTAAAATCTCCTATTGTATATCTTCAATGTTTTAGTTAACGAACATAAATTTACTTATTTTCGATCCATTTGCTCCTTCAAATTTTTTTTGTTTGTTTGCAATCACAATATTTTAGAATAATAACAACGATATATTGAAGTAGCTGCAGGACCTGTTCTAAATCTTAACAACAAACAAAAGTTTCAAATAATTTACTCAACTAAGTATGCAGCTCTTTTTTTGCCGTACTAAATTCTTTTCAAAAGGTTTATTCTAAAGAACAACACAAATCTTAAAATTGCTTAGAAAAACTTTTCTGTTTTGTTTTACTTTATTTTCTGTATGACTTTGTTAAAAAAAGAAAATAGAAAAACAATTTATACACACTAATACATACGCATTCATGCAAACAATCACTTACTAATATATATACAAATTTATGTATATACATACTTTATACACATACATACATATTATATATTATACATATTTTTAGTGCTGTGTTTTATGTTTGTTTTGCTGATTAGAAGCAATAAAACTTTACAACTCTAATGGCAATTGAGTCAGTTAGACAGACGTAAAAATTCTAACAAACAAACATTCAACAACACAGATAATTCCTTCTTTAAATTTTAGTTTAGAAATAATATTCTTTTCTTCATTTATTTTGTTTCAAAATTAAGTTTCTTATTGGAAATTGAAAAATAATAATAATTTGTAAAAGAAGAAAAATTTGGAGATAAAGTAATGTTCTGAAGATTTTAAATACATCTATAAAACAATTTATTTAGTAAGAAGAGATTTAAAAAAATTGCTTTTTGTTCAATTTATATTTTTTTTCAATACTGCTGGTGTTGCTAGAAGTAAAAACCCAGGGTCGTGTTAAAGGATTTTTTCTCCTAAATGAATGCTGTTTTCTTATTATAAAGATTAAAATTAAAGGTATCGTTTAAAAAAATGAGACAATGTCGCACAGGGAAGAAAACTATATCAGTTATTTTAATAAAAATTCAAGCTGCTCACGCGTTCAAATTAAAAAAAACGCCAAAATTCCCCAAACTTTATTTTTCAAGTTGTGCTCAAAAAGGTCAAACAGAAACGCAAAGACAAAACATGATAAACGGAAAAATGTACTTTGGATTTCAAGAAGAGTTCTGACAAAAAGTATGAAAAACAGAAGTAAGGAATCAATCATTTCAAAAACAAATTTCGATCTACCATGGTTAAAATAACATTTGGTTTGAAGATTGATGTTTGACTATTGACTGCCAGCCATCGTCAATGGCGGTGAGTGTTAAACGGCAGCCCCCTCTGAAGAGAATGTGTGGTTACAATCAAAACCTGTCCGTGAAAACCTGGGTTCGATTCGCAGTTCAGTCAAGAATAAAATATTATCAATAAATTTAAATTAATTTCATGTTTTAAAAATCCTTTCTTCATAAAAATATTTTAATGAAAATTAAATTTGATGAATTTAAGCCTGATTAAAAAATATAAGAATTTGGATTAAAATCCATAAACAGTTCAATAAAAAAACCACAATACTTATTGTTAAAATTTCTAAGATTTTTACTAAGAAAGAAGTGAGTGTGCTATATTCGACTGTTGCGAGTACTTATTACCCTCCACCGAAAAAAAGAATAGTTCAAAAGTGGGCTTTTTTATAGCCTTTTTACACTGATCAACATCTAACATCTATCATCTACCATCTAAGATGTAGAAAATGTGAAACACTCGTTTACATTGCTCACATCTACCATCTACCATCAAACAAAAATATCGCCATTTTGAAAACAAAAATGTTTTAAAAATAAAAAAGGTTTTTTTCTACAAAAGTGCCAAAATTTAAAAAGAAAACACAAAAATGTATTTGAAGTTCCATTTGTTTAAAAATATAAAAAATACTAAACAAAAAAACATTGCAATAAAAGAGAAAAGTTGACAAATGGTAACGCTGCTTTCAAAAAATTTTTTTTTGTCAGTGATGCCACAATAATAATAGAACTTATTGCCACTTTTCTAGTGATGACACTAAAATAGTCGAAAGATGTTGAATGGAATAAAATGAGATAGGAACATCTTTTAAAGATGTTGGTTTTTAGCCCTATGTAATTGTTATGGAAAGATGTTAACATCTTCGCAAATTGTGGAAAATTGATGGTACATGTTAGATGTTGATCAGTGTAAAAAGGCTATAAGGAATCTATAAATAATGAGCCAATCTCCATAAAAACTGACTTCACATTATTTGTTGCGGTCTTTAGCGTTTTAATGTCTGTTCCAAAAGTACGTTTTATATGGGACCTACAGTAATTTTTTGATTTTTGATGATTTAATTTCTTAACTTAATTCGAAAGCATAATGATTGTTTTCAGTTTTAGGCATATTTAAGAAATTTTCAGTAGGAGACTAAATGAGTTTTTTAGTACTTTTCGGCAGGCTGCTTAATGTAGGTCATTTTGTAAATTATGGACCGGTCTTCACTAAATTCGGTGGTGTACTTTTTAGCCTTATTAAGCTTAAAGTGGGTCCTCGAAATTGTGGTATATAATTTACAGTCATATAAAACGAGTTTGTGCAAAATTTAATAACAATTAGGAAACTGTGCCACCATTTATGCGGTCTTAGATGAATATTAAAAGAGTTTCACACAGAATGGCAAACTTAATATACACTTATTCAACACTAGTTCTAGAGGGTATAAAGAGAACAATAAATAATAATTTTTTTAACAGAAACATTGGTATTGTTTTGAAAAGCTGATAAGGATTCATAGTCGATTTTTTTCGCTTTCATAAATCAATGTAGACACTTTTTTAAATCGCCAGTGATGATTTGATGCAAACTTCTTTTGATGGCGGTTAACAGGATTTCGGACATGTACATTCGCCTTTCCAAAATCAATTAATGGAACTTGTTCAGGATACGTTTGGTGAGCAGGTGATGTACTTTAGTCGCACCATTTTTTTAATAGAAGATCTAAAGCAAAACTCTCGCAAATGCTGCATTGCATGCGCAAAGTTCAACATTTCGATAAAAAAGAGACTTTATGGTTTAATTCCAAACCGCCATACAAGTTTTTAACGACACCCACAATTTGTTACAGATAAGTCATAATTTTTTTTTTTTTTCAATTATACTCCCAATGTAAAATTATAAGAGGAGTATCTATTTGTCTTAAGATTTCGAAGTGAACATCCTAACGCCCCTGTTTTGAATACAATTTATTTTAAAAATATTTATAATATTTATTTACAAAAATATTAAAATACTTAAAACTTATTAGTATAAACTTTAAATTTTTAAAATAAATAACACAGGTGTTCAGCTTAAACATTATACATAAATACAATACATTAAAAAATGTAAAAAGTTTTTAAATCCGCAATATTTTTAAATTTAGACAATGTAGCATAACAAAAAATTTTGTTTAAAGTAATTTTTATAATATTTTTAAAATACTCTTAAAGAATATAGAATTTTATATGGAAAATATTTTTATACAAATTTTCTATGCGAACGTAAACTTTTTATATTGTTGAACAGGCAGTAAAATACAAAAAAAGAAACAAGTAGAAAAGTATGGGCGTTATGTCTGACCATAAGATGATAACGCTTCACAATTTTGTCTTCCATTTCGAAAACGGTTATTCAATTAAGAAACGTTTTTGGTATGTTTATGTAAATGATGTTTAAATATAACATTGTTTGGTTACTATTTCTGTTTTTGATTTTTGTATTTTAAAGTTGATTTCGTTAGTAAATATTATATTGTGTGTACAGTGATACAACTTCAATAATGAATTTAAGCAACTTAAGAGCTTCAGAAATTTTTCCTAAAAGATTTTGGTAGATTCATTTTGTTTTACATATACTGTTCACATTTAGTTTTTGTAATAATGTTAAATTTTATATCTATATCGAAGCTTGGGCAATTTATAGATCATTTGTTGAAGTTATTTACATCAACATTTAAACTACACGTGTCGATATTTTTCTCGTTATTAGCGATATTTGAAAGCTATTCCCATTTATAGATCCATCCAGTAAAAACTTTGACCAGAGAATAATGTATTGAATATTAAAAAAAAAAAAAAAATATTACTTAAAATTCTACTAAAAGATTCAATGAATTTTACAAGGGATATCTCTTTAACTAAATGGTACATAAAAAGTAAGCCGTCATTTTTATACCTACATTCATCCAAAAAGTAAGTAGTTATTAAAAGTTCAAAAAAAATGTAAAATATCATTAGTTAAAATTTAAATATAAAGCATTCAGTTACGAGTTACCAAAACGCTTAAAAGTAGCAAAATACTTACCATAAAGCCAAATAAATACACAGCTTTTAATGATTTCGGGAAATTTCGGAAAATTTGTTAAAAAGTTAACATTCATAATTTTTGTTTTCGACAACATAATTGCTTGCCGAAAATTTAGCATATCGCTGGCTCAATATCACCTGGTTGTACGTTAAATTTGTTTCGATTTTCAGTAAGTAAGTTTTTGGATTATATGGAACAATTTTCAAACTTCGTGTTGCAGTATTGAACAACAGTGTTTCATAGTTGTTTGTTACGTTTGATCAAAAGTTCAGTGACAAAGTTGTATGTACTACGCAGAACATAGATAACAAAGTTTAAGTGTACTTGTCAAAATTCTGCTAGGATCTTTTTACTATAAGTGCACATAGTGGTGATGTGTGAAGCACTTAAAAAAACATTTTTCTGGACCCACCTGAATCGATTTAAAGGACCAAGCCTATCAGTCCATAACTTCACAGGGTTGCCAGAAACCAAACTTAAAATAACTGGACAGCGCAAAAAATTTACCTGGATTTTGGCAAAATAACTGCATAATTTAAAAATACACCTAAATTCGTACGATAGTTAAAAAAAAAAAATTTTTAATTAAAAAAAAAAGAAATAACAAAAAATAAACAAGAAAACGTGAAAACTAAAACTCAATGTTACTTTAAATTACATATCGTCACCTCAAATCCAAAAGGTCATAAGTTACAAAAAATTTTAAATCGCCTTTTTTATTGTTTATGATTCATATATCAAAAATTAAGTCTCGTTAATATTTTAGCAGCTATCTTTTTCTTCTTGTGAGCTTGGATTATTTTAAATGCTTAAAGTACTTTCACAAAACGTACGTTTGTTTTTATTTCATTTAAAAAAACGAACCATATTAACTGATATATCTTTCGGCTAATTGTCAATTTTTTTTTTGTTTTTAGTATATAATTAATAAAAACATTAGTTTTTAAAATTATTTTTTAACTGGACAAGACCCTAAAAAACTGGACCATCCTGGCCATTCCAGGCCGTCTGGCAACCCTACATAGCCCTCATACAAGCTTCTTTCAATTAATTTTATTTTCTTTCTTACTACTTTATTTGGGTATTGAGAATTTATTTCGCCTGAAAATATTTTACTGTGACGTAAATCAGGTAAAATAATTTAATTGGTATCAGTACATATTTGACAATAGCTTCAATAAAATTACAGCTTCCGAAAATAGGTTTTAGTACCTTAACAAAAACAATTTGTTCACAAACTCACATATTTTGCATTAACCGTAGAATATCCTACTTATTTTTATGACGTAAACGTTATACTTCGTCACATCGACGACGGTGATACTCATAAGAGCAAAAAGAATAAAATATGTATGTACAAAATGTAAGTGAAATTTTGCTTGCTCTAAAACTTGTTGTTGTTATTAATGAAATAAATACTATTATAGAATCTGGGAACTTATTTCTCATGGTTAGTAACATTTATTATATAAATTTTCATATTAATTCGAATGTGTATTCAGAAATATACAAACGAAAATTCTGATAGTGTATAGAAAATATTCCTGGAAAATATTAAAGGAATAAGACTATTAAAGTATAAAAGCTTTTCAAATTGAAATTTGACTTAGAGTACGAATTAATATGAAAATATATAAATACTATTATATTAATATTATATAATTAAAACAGAAGAAGGACTCTGAACCTCCTTTGTTTGGCTTGTTTTTCAAAACATAACAAAAAAATCTTATGAATATAGTTATCTTAAAAATATATGTACATATAATCCATTTAATTTGTTTTCATCGTAAAACTAACTTTGCTTAAGTCTTTAATTTGTAGAACTTTTAAATTTTTAGCATACTAATTTTGTCATTCGTCATATAAACGGACGAAAAAATACGCATATCATTAATTTCTTTATCGGTCATTATTATTTTTTAAGACATTTGGTTAAAATTTTCATTCAAGACAAAATGAAATTATTTTAAACGTCACTTTCAATTTCATACAAATTGTTGCTAAAGTAGAAAAATACTCAAATTTTTTTAAAAAACTATAGTTGCATTTTGGTTTGAAAAATTCAAAATGACGTCTATAATTTTATTTATAGAAACGGTTTCTTAATTGATAATGTGTGTGGTTGCGAAAAAAATTGTTTCTTTGTTATGAACACCAAGTGAAATTGTTGCATTGTGTACGAGGCTTAATAATTCGATTTCTGGTATATAAAATTTAAAAAAAAAAATATAACAACAATAGAGTTTTAGAAGTTAAATGACTTTACCACAGAGCAGGTCTGTCAGATATGGTGATTTTTCGCGATTTTGATACGTGTTTGGCGGTGCGATTTTCCATTTTTAATTTAACTGGCTATTTGTACCATTTATATTATTTCAGCGATTTTTTTTTACGGTTTGTCATTTTTTGTTATCATTACTAATTAAGAAAAATCTGGGAACTTTTTTTCACATGATTTTTGTTTTGTTTTTATTTTAAGTAAATTTTATATACAGATGTATGCAGGCCAAAACACTAGTAATTAAGTCGATGAGACTGAAGTGTACGATCTTATAGACTTGCGTACTTAATTGTAGCTTTTTTTAACTGAATATATGATCTCCATTTTATGTTAAAAAAAAAAATAACAGAAATTAAACAAAATTTACTTGCGTCAACTTGTTTGTATTTTTTCTCAGTTTTTTGCGATTTTAGACTGAAATATTCTTTTCGTTTGCAAAATTTAATTTAAAAAAATAAAATGTTACAAAAATTGAACAAAATTGACGTTTGGCGATTTCTGACATCCGGTTTGGAGCTCAAGAAAAAACTGAGAGCCCTGCCATAGAGTAATAAAAGGGCTCCCAAGAATATGCTATGAGTTTAACAACCTATTATTACAAGTTTCAAAGTTTTCAATGTGTGGAAAGCACACGAAACAAAATATAAAATAGTAGCAATTATTATGGAAAACATCAAGCAAATCTCCAAAAAAAAATAAATTTTAATAGATCAAACAATATCAAAATTTGTGGGTTTCATTTCAATTGCAAAAAACAAAAACTCATAATTTTGTTATCTACTAGAAACTGGTTTATTTTATGTAAACAAAAAAAAGATATTGCGACCATTTACAATGATGATATATATATATACATGTATCCTTAATATTGGACAAAAAATGGCGTCGTATTAAGCAATAATGCAAAAGGGACGTGATTTAAGGGAATGCCAAAAATTTTAAAACGTTAATAGAACGGCCTTCAGCTACTTTTCCCACGTACTAAGTTTTATTGCTTTACGAAAAGAAATAGCAAAGGTATAAGGTTTTGGTCGAAGCCTCCCATTGTGCATTGAGATAAAATGTATCTTTAAAATAAATCAATTTGAAATCCTTTTATTTTAAATCCCTTATTTTCATAATAAATTTTAGTAAAAAGTTCGTGTTTAAAATACAAAATATCACAATAACCCGAAAAAATCAAAAACAATTTACAATTACTTCTTATTCTCCGTAGTTAGTTAGCAATTGTACTTTTAACTTATTTTCAAAATTAAGTTTAAACATTTTTTCCTTGAGCTTTACAATTGTATGCAGTTTTTTCTCCTATTTTATTTTTTAAACTCCCCATTATATATTTAATTTTATATTACACAAATTTTTCTTAAAATAAATCCATTTCGTTTTGGTATGCTGCACGTTGTTTAGCAGCGTTTAAATGTTTTTATTTTGACCATTTTCTTTTGGCCATTACTAATCGTGTACAACGAGTACTATATGAAATGGCGAAACGTTACTGAGACATGAAAAAATTAAAAGAATAAAACAGTTTTATTACTTTGGCCAGTTGGCCAATTTAGAAAAAAGAAAAGCAAAAAAAAAAATAAGTCTGACAGTTTTAAGTTTTACTAATGTATGTCTGCAGAGGAAAAGCATTTTTTAAAACTTTTAAACACGCAGTTTAAATAAAAATGTTTAATTTTTCTCGTTATTAAGTTATATGATCAAAGATAAAAGCAAACATATTTCAGAATATTAAATGGGAGGTACTTGAAAAAGTTTATTTTTCATCTCTAATGAAAACATTGATTGTTTTATAAAAAGGATTCTGTATTCAAGACCTCACATAAACTTTAAGTTTTCTTGACATTTTATAAAAATTCTAGGTGTTGTATAATTTTTCAGTGCAACATATGTAAAATAACGTAGCATACATCTAGGGAAGGACTATTAAAAAAATAAGTATTATACTTAAATGGTCAAACATGTTTGAATGCGTAATATGACAATCAAAATACATTCATACTTAAATGTTCATCTTATGAGCGGTGAAGAAAAAAGTTTTTGGTTTAATTACATTTTAAGGTATCGATTGAGCATAGGATAAGTATGTAAGCACTCTGAGTTTATTTTGGATATTTCTCGCCATTTTATATCCGGAACTAAGGGCTGGTCCAACCATAATGTATAATTGTGAGTCATACCTTAATGTCAAGTTTTGTGTATAACTTAATTTGACATTTGTTTGTTTTAGTGTTTGACAAATGGAGAGGTTCACAATTGAGCAAAGCGTTAGGATTGTTGAAGCCTTTTTCGAAAATGTGCGCCCAAATCAAAAAGCATTTCGTACACTTTGTGATTTTTTTTGGTCAAATATGTCGGGACAACTGTGCACAAGTTTCAGCAAACCGGGTCTATGCATGTTCGCGCAGTTTGTTCAGCGGAAAACATTGCTAGTGTTCGCGATAGTGTAGCAGAATAGCCGCCAACCTCGACTCGTCGTCGCGCTCAACAATTGAATATCTCACGAATATCACTGATGCGAATTTAAAATAAAGATTTGAATTTACACGCTTACCGACCAATTTAAGCCTAATAGTTGGTTTAACAGGCAGAAGTGAATAATGACTTTACAGAGAAAATCATCTTCACCGATGAGGCTCACTTTCACCTCAGTGGATTCGTTAACCAGCAGAATTGCCGCATTTGGGCAAATGAGAATACATCGAGTGATTTTGAAAAAGCCAATGCATCCACAAAGAGTGACTGTTTGGTGCGGTCTATGGGCTGTACTTCTTCGAAAATGAGGTCGTCAAAGCAGTTACCGCAAATGTGCTCGCTATCGTTCGCTGTTAGTATCTGGGGCGTAATTCTGGCAGTCGTGATCGAGTACTTTCTCGATTCGAAAGCAATTTTATTTCTAATTCTTTTAGTCGATACTGAACGAATCGAAATTATTTTTTAAGTATTGTGAAACTCAAAACTTAAAAACACTGAAAAATTGATTCCGATTCGTCTAGTATTGACTGAAATAATTAGATATTAAATTGCTTCCGAATCGTGAAAGTACTCGATCACGACTGCCAGAATTAGGCCCCTGAATGGCAGTTTTTCGTTCACAGTGTTCTTTTTTGGAACACACTACAATTAACTGTTCAATTTACTAGTAGTGCAACGCAATTTAGGAAATTAATTTTTAAATTTTGTTCTCCTACTTGAAAATGCGTAATCTTTTGTATTTGAAAATGCTTTTGAAAGTCTTTATGTTGTAAAATTGTTTGATCAATGCCTTTTAAAAATTGCTTTTATTTATTTAATTCTTTTATTTTAATGTTTATTGTTAAAATCTTTTATTGTGTGACACATAAGAAATTTCTACGAATTGTTTATCCTGTACTATAATTATAAGTCTTTAAGTCCTGTTGTAAAGGAATACCAATAAATAAATTTCGCAAGATGATAACGTACTCATTGTGGCCAGAAATTGAGAATATGGACCTGGACGATAACATCATGTGATGTGACACCGTTAGACTTTATTCTTTATAAACCAAGAACAATTCAAGAGCTAAAGGATGAGATAATCCGACACATTAACGACATGTGACCTCAATTATGTCCCAGAGTCATTAAACATATGAACCAACGGATAGAGGCATTAAACCGAAGTCGTGGCGAACTATTGGCCGATATTTCCTTCTATCATAATAAAAAAATATTAAGATAATTGCCTGAAAACTTTTTGTTTTATTTACAATAAGCACCGTTTTGGTTGAACAACCCTTTATAAGAGAATACAAAAATCCCATTACGTAAAAATACTTACCCATTATTGTTTTTTTTTTTTAAGTTTGAACAAATTGTTGTTTTAATAAGTTAAGACCCGAAATGTAAACCAATTTCTAAACCATAGCCATTTTATTTGTCCGTAATTATTATTTTTAATGAGTTTCTTAAAAACAATTTTAAAATTTAATAATTTAGAGTACTTACCACTTACAAATCATTCTAATTTACGCACATAATGAATCGAAGGAGTTGGAAATTTTTTAATATTTTTTCCATTCTTCGTTTTGTGTTTTTTGCACATCCCAACAAACACGAAGTCAAACCTTTGATATGAAATGACTTTATCATTTGACATCAAACACAATTTTCAAACGTTTTTCAAATGTTTGATTTTTACATTTAAATTTAAATTGATAATGATTTGAAAATAAGGATTTGACATCAACTGTTTTATCAATTTAATGTCAAATTGGTATCAAATGTTATATTCAAATCAAAACTAAACTTGGCAATACTAAAGCGAAAAATAAATGATAACATTAAAAATGCCGATTAAAATTAAAGTTTTACTTCGTGGTTAAATGTGTGGTACAAGTGAACGATTTATTTCTTGTTATAATAATTATTTGTGAGTAATTGCAATGATGAAAATACGAATTAAAAAAATAAAACGGGAAAGTGAAGAAATTATACAATCCTCAAAATAAAAGGGTGCCAATCATTTCGTCTTTCCAAGAATTAGATGACGGAAAGAACATTATTTCATATTTAAGCTATGGTGCCGAATGTTTATTTCACAGTTTATTTAAATAAATAATGAATTTAAATTAAAAAAAAAAAAAAAATATTTTTTTTATGTTCCACATTGTGGTATAATCCACATTTGAAAAACGTTTGCGAATTACATATGAAAGCAAGTTGAAAATAAGGCATTTTTCAATTTGAAAATAATGTCTTTTTTTGTTGAGAATGCTATGATTTTCAAACGATTTTAAAATCATTATCAAACGTTTGTCGTTTGAGAAAACGTTTGATTTGAAATCATTTTCAATTTGAAATCAAACCTCCGTGTTTGTTGCAATTAAGAAGAAAAAAATTTATTTTACGTAGCTGGTTTATATATTAGATTTGTGTGAATATGTATGACAATGACTGTATATACATAGTAAATAAAAAATATGAAACACAAAAAAAAATCATAAAATAAAATCTAATCTTTCCACTTAAATTACACGCAAATGTAAACACTGCAATCGTCCAACATATTATCCATTTACAACCGGTCGTTTTGTCGTTAGTTAAGTATAGTTTGTAAGGATTTTTATGCTTTTAGTGTTGAGTATACTCATATTTGCAAATAAGAAGAACCATATATTAGATGTTTTGCAAGTTTGAAAAACAACTCAACAACTTCCGAAAAACTTTCAAAAATTTCAAAAAAATATATATATTTATATATATTATAAAATAAATTATTTTTAACGTAGACATCTCACTAATTTAAAATTCATGATATTTCAAATTTCACCCATTCAATTTAATTAACCCATTCCACAAGCAACTAAAGTGTTTTACAATATATTTGTCAAACACATAAACTAAAATCGATAAAGAATCTGTAATCAATTACATTTCAATGAAAGACACCCTAAAGGCAGACTATTGCATATACAAATACTATTTTTTGCCATAAAACAACAAATTAATAGAGCTTACCTTCGAGATATTATGTACATGCACTACTTGTATACAATAAACTTATGTATTACATTTTTATACATTTGTATAAACTGAATAACAAAAGAGTAATAATTTATACTCGTGCATAAATATTAGAGTATTCAATTATTTGAATTTTGGTTTTGTTTGAGTAAGGAAATAATCGATTTTGAAATTTTTATATTGCACGATTAATCAAATAAGAGTCTCAATATATTCGAATAATTCAAATTATTTTATGCAACGGAAAAAACAAATGCACATGTCTATTTGATATGATACTTTTATTATATTGTGGTGTTGTATCCACTGGCCCAATCTGGTGCAGCCAATACCTGGGATCTGCCAAAACTAGCAGGTCTCTGATGATCTTTACAATCTACCGTGATCGGGGCTGATCAGAGATCCTAACTGGTACCGCGGATGGCAGTAGCCCCCGGACCCTTGCAGGAAATGCTTTCTAACTTTCAGGAAGATTATCTTTTCGGAAGTTTAGTTTTATTTTACAAAGATACTTTTGGGGATCACGTTGTGGTAGTGGCTTACTACCCAAAATCGTGCGTTTGAAATACCACTAAAGGGCGCATTTTTCACCACTTGTAGGAAAGTTCGTCTTGAGGGAGGATCTTACATAGGTGCTGTCACTACTTAACAGAAGCTGCTAGCATATTTCCAAAAGTAGCGGAAATAGAATAGCTTTAGCTCCTAAGTCTGGGCTCACACTTTGAAAGTTTTCTTTTAGTAAGTCAGAGCTTATGGGTGAGAGGGCTGGAAGAACAGCATGATCTCTTCCCGTCTCAGCAATAAACTCTGGAAACAAAGCTTTCATATTGTGAATCGAGGCTTAGCAAGGGGCGAGTATATAATTTGCGTTAAATATTTGTTTCTCACCCAGTGGTTGACATCCACCATCTGATGAGGCGCCATGGCAGGTGCTCTTGAAATCTTTTCCACAATTACTCCGTTTTAAAAGGATATAAAATGATCTGAAAGCCAACATTTAGTAGCAGGCAGTACCCATTAATTTGTTTTCCCCTTTATAATTTGCAATTGTGTCTTAATAACATAAGCTTTCAGCTTATACTTTTTTTATTAATTTATTTAGTTTAAGAAGTTTAAATCCAGGCACTTCTTAACTATTTAAATCCATTTACTTTTCTGACTAAAATAAAAACTCAAGCTATTAAGTATGTAAAAGGCTGGTTTAATACATTTTTAAAACAAGATAGTTATCAGAATTTATTCGGTTTTAATTTAATTCGAATGTATTCGATTTTGGAATACCTATTTATTACATTAAAAACAATATGTGTAATAAAAATAAATGCAGATAAATCAGTTAGAAATCTAGTAAAAAAAATATTTGTATATTAAAAAAGTAGATTTTTTAAGACTAATTGACATATATTGATCGAGTTATTCGTTGTTTGAAATTATCTTTTTCAACTATTCGATCAAATACTGGCGTTAAAATTCCTCGAATAATGGAACAACGAATAATCCAGTGGAAACTCTAATAAATACTTACAAATACACTCATAAAATAAATAATCAATATCTTCATTATTACAATTTCCATTATTTGCAATTTACTCAATTTTCAATTGTGTAAGATTTACTGAATTGTATCAGGAAAATGAAAATAAAGTCATTTACATCAATTCAATTCTGTTATTAAATTCCGTTTTGTTTTATTTGCCAAAAAAGAACAAAATAAATTAACAAAACTAATATTTTAATTTCCGTTTTTTTTTTTTTTATTTAATTGCAGATTCACTGGCACGTGCACAAGTGAATGTTGAACCAAATACAGCTGTATTAAATGAAGGTGATCCAACCGAATTGCTGTGTCGGTATGCTCATCATACAATAACATATTGTCGAATTGAAATACCCGGTGAACCGAAAGTTTTTAATTTATCCCCCGATTGGAATAAAACTCCTGGCTTTACGTACTTTGGTAAAGGTTTGCAGGCAGGCGAGTGTGGTGTTAGCATACAACGTGTTAAGGCTGTCAATAATGGTCAGGTTAAATGTAACCTGGGTGTGGAGGGAGAAGAATTATCTGGTACAATTGATTTAGTGGTGGCATGTAAGTAGTACTCAGTATTTGGCAAAGCATTTTTTTGTAATAATTTCAATTTGTATACATTCGTTTAAAAACTATATTTTTGTTAAATTATTTTAATAGTGCGGCCTAAACAACCTTTGGTGGAATTGATTACCAAACCCGATCGTGATGGATATTTTAGTGAGGGCAGCACTTTCCAGGCTCGCTGTATCGTACCCGAAGGTCGTCCTGCCGCCAATATTACCTGGTTAATTGATAGTTATCCTGCCGATAAGCGTGTTGGTCAGTTAGAGGTTTTAGCTTCCAATAATCCTAATGGCTTGGAATTGTCTACCACCATCCAAGAGATTCAATGGCATTTGGCTCCAGAAGATAATGGCCGTAAATTGATTTGCCGTTCTCATCATCAAACAGATCGTGATAATTTACCACCTCAAGAGGGCTCCTATAACTTGTTAGTGCGTTGTAAGTACAAGCAAAATTTTTATTTTGTATTTAACGATTCCTAAAAATGAAAACTTGTTTTGAGGTTATTATTCGTATGTGCTGATGTGTGTTACACTTAAAGATATTGGTCCCAGCTAGGCCCACCTTTTACTATACTCGTCTATTCTGAAAGTGATTTTGATATAACTGTTTGTATGTCCACGTAATATTGTGCGTAAAGTACAGGTAGCAAAGTTAAAAAAAAATTGATGAAATTTGGTACATACGTTAAAAGGACGGATCGGTCCATAATTTAACATGGCCTCCATACAAACTTCTTTCCGGAATAGAACGCACTAAAAGCACCACGAAATTGTTAATTTGCCTTTTCGTAATTTTGCTATTGTGTAATACAAATTACATTTCCCAATATCGTTCAAAATTTGTCTATTTTAAATATTTGAAACTGATTCCTTGCTCGCCTAAAAGAATCCTGTCTTAAATCAATTTAATTTGGAGAGACTATAGATTTTGGATATGGGTATTTCTATAAGTGGTTGGGGAAACTTAGATGAGTTGGAAATATTATTATGAAAAATTATATCTGGCAAATGTCCACCACGAGCACTCTGACAGATGTCGATTCTTTCATCAAAGTTTTTAATCACTTTGAATCTGCTTCAACACTGTGGCTCAAGGCTCCAATGTTTGCAGTTAAACGACCCGGTCGAACAAGTGTTGGTGAAAATTAAGGAAAAAACAATTATATACGTTTGTGCTGATGTTGCAATACATTGCAATCTAGACCCAATTAGTACACCGATAAACTCAAAATCACTTTTTAAATTGATCGCACAATGTCTGGCTGGTTGTCTGTCAATGTTAACCTTGTGTACAAATTATAAGTTGCAGTTTCATAGATAATTTTATATTGTGGGAGTCTATCTATAATTTCACATAGTTCCCATAACAACTGTTTTTCGAAGGAGACCTCTTTTGTCCATTAACCATCTTATTATGTTCGTATTAAAATTAAATTGGCCCCAAAAATATTTTACTTCAAATTAAATTTTATTTGGAATCAGTTCACATTTGTCCATAGCTCTCATTCAAATTAAACTTCCTTTTATATTAATAAAATTTTGTTTGTCGTGCTTTATTCCCAATTTGTATTCTTGATAAAAAAAAAAAAAACTGTGATTTATTGTTGGAGGATAAGCTACTTTCTATGAGCATTTCAGTTGTTGCTTAGGCCAGATCATCAGAAAGCATACTCCCAAAAAAATTTAGAAAAGTTAAATTTATTAACAAACAAAACTGCAGAGTGAATGAGAATTGCAAACACTCAAAAAATCTTCTTTTCAACGATATCAAAGCTTATCCTCCAACACGACAAACAAAATTTTATTAATCAAAAATTTTGTATTCCCAAAAATTACTTTGATAACTACCTTTTAAATTTTAAAATTTGAATAAATTTTTTTTAAAGTTGTAAATTGTTGACCTTTAGTTTTGTTGTTTGTTAATTTTGTTCGGCATTAGGTCATGAGTTAAAACAAATCTTTTAAATAAAAAATATAAAGATATTTTTTTTAAAAATTCTATTTTATTTTATTTCCCAATATTTCGGTCAACTTTGTTGACCATCTTCAGGGGTTATATAAAAATAAATAAACGAAAACAAAAAATGTATACAAAAAATCGCTTTCTTGAGCTGTAAGCTTTTGTCAACTTATTGGAAAATAAAATAAAATAGAATTTTTAAACAAAATATGTTTATATTTTTTATTTAAAAAATATGTTTTAACTCATGACCTAATGCCGATTTGAATAAAGTTTAGCGACCGTCCTATAAAACGTTTAAGACAAAACATCGTATATTTCTGTGTTTTCATGGGCAATCGCGTATGTCTAAAAATCAAATTTTTCAGTAGAGCCAAAAAACCATTGTAGATCAAACCAGGTATTACCAGTGCTCGAAAATAAACACTAAATATCGCTAATAGTGTTTATGTAGTAAATCATTACAAAAAAATAACGTTTCCCTGTTTGCCAACTTTCGAACACAAAAAATAATACTGTTCTCATCCAACTCAACAAAAAGATGAGAACATTTAATTCCGTTACGTTTTTTTAACCACAAATTCATTGTGTTCGGCTCAGCTCATTAATGTTCGTTCGTTACTGTTGTTCTATGCTCCTTTTTGGCTGGTAAAAACAAACCGAATATTTTTTAGAAAAACAAAATACACATACGAAAAAAAAACAAGAAAACAGCAAAATAATTTCACACAAACAAAACATATACACAATACATACACACAAGCTATTCGTGCTGCGGTCGTTGCTAAAAATTTTTATTTGTTCATTTTTTTTCAATGTTAAAAAAAGAAACATGATACAACAATAAAATATAACGTTTGTGTACAATATCACTGCAATTGTTCTGTTTTTTTAACAAAGAACGGAACACTATATAATGTTCGGCTCTTTCTTGAAAATAGTTACGAACGGTATTAAGGGTTGTGTTCGTCTACACAATTACTAAAAAAAAATAGATATCGTTCCTGGGTGTGTGAGCCGAACGCTAAATAATGTTCTGTTTATCTTCGAACACTTTATTACACTTTTTGAACTATGTTTTTACGTAAAAAAATCGGAATTGGTTCATCTTTTTTCAGAAGTTTTTAGAATCATGTAGAGACCGTTTAAAATTAAGTTATATATCATAAAATCGAAAAAAATGATTGTCCATGTCCATGTTGTCGATGAAAACCACATATATATCAAGCCCTATTTTCGATTATATCGTACGCGACAAAAGGCAAATTTTACAGGAGATAGGTTTTTATTATTTTTTTCGAAAGCAATGCAATACATTATTTGAATTTAGATGGGCTCTTTCTCCGCAACGGTACAAATTCGAAGTCTTTGAATTTGTTGGTCATTCCCAATAGGGAACATTCTCGTAAATTCGTCTGTCAATACTATGGTGCATTTATTGGCATTGCATACCAATTATAATTTTTTACTTTTTGTTTTTTGTTACAAATATTTTATAATTGTTGTATAATTCGTTTTCAAAAAGCCACTTTTTTGTGTTTTTTTTTTTTTTGCTTATTTTTAACATTTTTTAGGGCATTTTTTGAATTGTTAAAATGAGTTATATTTTAAATTAATACAAACTCTGAAATTTCCAGTTGATTATTTGTCTAGAAAATTAATCTAGAAAAAGTAAACTGCCTGATAATTTCTGATAATATTTAACTAAGTATATTGTAGTAAACTTTTGTTTTAACACTTTTTTTTTTTTAATTATTAACCTTCTTTCCAGATGCCCCCATTCGCCAAGAAGAAACTCTTGTTTATGGTTTATACTTAGAACACACTGTGACCGTCAACTTGACCATTCGCTCAAATCCCGCACCCATTATTGAATGGACTGTCGATGGTAATGTGATACGTCAAGGTGAACAATTTGGACGTTTCTCTGTTTTTGAACCTGACTACTTGGGACAAGATTTCTACAATGTATCATTAATTATTGCCGGTTTGACATTAGAAGACACCACCAAAACCTACGAATTAAGAGCATCAAATGCATTAGGCACTACAGACTATACCGTACGCATTAGTTCATCCGCCACACCACCAGCAAGTGGCTTGGAAATTGGTGCTATTGTTGGTATTGTTGTTGCGGTGGCAATACTTGTCTTAATCGTACTTTTGGTATTGTTTGCACGTGCCACTGGTAGATGGTGTTTTGGAGGTGAGTTAATTCTTTCGTATAGTTTTTGTAGATTAAGTAGTTTTGTTTTAGTTAAGATATTCATATGTATTTTTCACGTACACTTGCAGTGTTCATATGTTTAACTTTTAACTTTCCTGGTAATTGTTAAACTTCATAATATTGCAAGCTATCTAACGGTGTTATGTGTTAGAGATATAAATATTTTACATGTCATTAAATTAACCACATGTTACCCAAAATAAAAAATAAGCAGTAGAAATTTTTTTTTTTTTTTTTTTTTTTTTTTTTTTTGGATAAGATTGTTGCCAAATTAAAGTTATACTTTGTGCACATTTTTAATAATTTTTAAATCTATATTTGTTTCCCAATTGAATACATTTGTAATGGTCCTATGTAATGGAACGACGGGAATAAATGAAAATAAATATAAAATATATATATTTGTTTCAATATAAGGACTTCATTAGAAGAATGCTTTCGAATAAGCTTTTTCTGCAGTTTTCATTAAAATTGCTCTTAACACCATTTACCAAAGCTGAAATTTAAATAAACATCATTAAAGTTTTTGTTCTTAAACAATACAATAACAATGTTATGTAAAAAATATAAGGAACCATAAGGGACTAGGACTAGCCCTAAGGTCAACCAAATATATTAAAAAAAAAAATCGTATATTTAACATTACACTACGATGTCCTCGAGCTGGACCATACAACCCAGCTTTTCTCTACAACGGAGTAGTCTAAACTCTACTCCGTGTTCACGCATACTCACAGTGGATTAGTTTTGAAATAACACCATGGTAAACTGCAGAGGATTATCAATGGTTTTCTTGGGAGTCAAAAATTTCATTAATAAGATTCAGTTTTAATGTGTTAATTCCCAATTCTTACTATTGCTAAACTGAGATTTATTGTTGGTGGGATAAGCTATTCCTATTTCACTGGTTGCTTAGGCCAGATCATCAGGAAACTTCATCCAAAGATTTTAGAAAAGCTAAATATATTATTTAAATAAAACTGTTAAGCGGATAGGAATTATAAACACTCAAAAGTCTTACTCGTAATAATATCAAAGCTTAAACAAAACACGAACAATATACAGTGAGTGAGTTTATCTTTCCTTACAATCCCGACTACAATTAGTTGATTTTTCTTCAACTCTAATTGTAGTTGTAAACGGAAAACAAAAAGATAAAAACAAATTATTTTATTTCATTTCTGCCAGTTCAGTTTCTTGCACTGCCAGTTGCATATTTGTTATCAAAGGTTTTTTTGGGAGTCAAAAACTTAACTAATAAGATTAAGTTTGAATGTTTAGTTTTTGTTTAGATTTGAAATCGCTCAAAAACGAAAAAGTGTCGTTTAACTACAAACTCTTTTTTTTTACAAGGATTGCATTACATTGGACCATGTAGTATCAAGTAGTCCAATATTATTTGCAAAGCGTATACGTTTCATTACTACTCACGTATTATCACTTTGTTAAGAGATGTTTTCTTAAATTTAAAACTTAAATCCTTGGTAAAAAATTGTTTACTAATGCCGGCCATACACTGCACAAGTTCAGTACTGAAGACTAACACTGTGTAAATGAAACTTCAGACACACACTATACAAGTAAACTGTGCAGTTTGTTTTATAAATTTTTTGTAGGATTCGATTTTTTAGTGCTGCCGATCTTTTCAATAATTCAAGTAACACTCTATCAATAATAACATTTCCGGGCCGGTTTTTTGTTGTTAACTCTTAGCAACCGCGACAGAATTGATCGTCTTTAACATACACAAGTTTGCTGGGCAGATTTAATAAAGCAGCCCATACACGATTCAATTCAATTGTCAACTGAGTTGGTTGTTGTCCAAATCAAAGCGTGTATGGCTTTGTCAATTGATTAGTTTGACGGTTGTCGAGTTAGTTGAAGAAAAATCAAAAGATTTTGATTTTTTCAAGTTGACTACTAAGTCTTTCAGTTCGATTGTACTGTGTGTGCTCGAGTCTCTTGTAGTTTTTGTAGTTTTCTTTGGTCAAAAAAAGTTAAGTATTTTAAAAATTTTATGTTTTTTCATAAAATTTCAAAATTAATTTAAAATCTTTCATAGCTTACGCAAATACCAAACATGATTTTTATTAAGTTTACTGCGTAAATAACAAAAACACCGCTATCACTACACAAACGCATTGTACAGTTTTAGACTTGAGCACTTCAGCAAACAGTTTATCCGAAAATAGCTTTAAATGTCATAACTTCTTATAAATGTTGGTATAAACATAAAAATTGGCGAAAATAACTTTTTCGAAAGCTACTATGTCATGACAAAATATTGTCCTGGTAAACCATAGTTCTCATAGAAACCCCCACCCTAAAATGAAGATGTCTTAATAAAATTCGGCACAAAAAACTTTTATATGAATATTAGCCTAATAACATAATTTTGTTCAGGCGGCTCAATGATTTCCAATGGGTCCCAAATACGGTACACTAGCAAAAATTGTTTTTATATAATGTGTTGGGTGTATCACATGGTCAAGCTTGACCGACTATACTTTATTACTTGTTTCGGTATCAATTAGTTTATTTACAATATTTATAAGACTAAAGGCCGAATTTTGTGTTAACCGGTGCTACCCTTATCATAGGTCTCAGATAAAGCCTTCCCTCGGAAAACATTTTAATATGCTTAAACCGCATTCAGTTACCTAAAAATCATACTATAATAAAGCTTGGCCGAATTTACTTATTTAGGCGAAAAAATGAATTCCCCAAGTTTTGAGTTGATTACTAAATAATTTACCATTGCTCGCATAAAAACTGCAATACTCCTTCAACGTAACGAATAGTAATACTCTTAAGCTACGGTCACAATTATTAAATATTTGATCAAATTAGCGTAACCCCTACTTTCGTTAATAGTTAGTGAGATTTTAAATGGTCTTAATATTATAAAATAAACTAATTATACTACTAGACATAGCAAAAAACAGTTTTTTGTAAGATGTGGTATTTTAATCAAAATAAATATTGATATTAAGCGAAATGATTTCTTAGTTTGATTGTTGGTCCCGTTTTTTTCGTCAAATATTTGATAAGTCTGACCGTAGTTTTAGGCAAATTAGTCAACACTTTTTTTATACAAAAAAAAAAATTGTGATGTCAGATTAATTGGAGATCTAACCATCCCATATAAGGTGAAAACCCTAAAAATTTATTGATGTTATGAAAGATTTGCACAGCTACAAATAGTATGTTGTTATTTTTCCCCGCTATTTTATTTAATTTACTGCACAATTAAAGGATTATAAAAGTTTCACTTAGTAATTTTTTTGCATATGAGTACCCAAACGTAGGTACAGCTGGCTAGATTTAAATACCCATATCCTAACAAAAACATAAAAAAAAATCCCAGCAAACACAAATTAAACGTAAGAAAATTGTATTTTATATATTTAATATCAAACATATAACATCGAACATTTCTTCAAATACTATTGAAATATTAAAAAAAAGTATCGGTTTTTTCTAAAGCTGGGATCACACGATTGCCGCAGTGCACCAATTTTAATACTTTTTAATACCCCAATCGTGTGACTGCACAACCAATTGGCTCATGTACCAATCAAGGACAATATTGTGCTTACTTTTACCAATCAAATGCAACCCTGGTGCGGCAATCGTGTGACTGTTTTCTATGCAACCGCGCGTCAATAAAAAAAACAAAAATGCACCAATATTTATTGTGTTCTTGTGCGGCAATCAAACAACACAATATGCACCAATATTTGCCTTTTTTTAATAAATTTACTTTTTTGTGTTTCTTTTAGTAGGTAATGAAGATAAATATTTATTTATTTATTATGCATTTTATTTTTTTTTTAATTATTGCTATTACCAAAATATGTATGTTCACAAGCATATTTAGCTGTTCAGTGCGAATATTTTTATTTAAGTTTCTAAGCGAACCTTAACATACGAAATCGTTAAACAGACTTAATTTTTGGAATTTCTTAAAAAATTTAAATAAAAATATTCAACAAAAATTTGTTTAAGTACATACATATATGATACATATTTAATTTTATTTAATTAACAAACCAACAAGAACTTTCAAACAAATAAAAAAGCTACCACAACAGCTGTTTTCGCAGTTGTCAAGTAAGAACAATCGTGTGACTGTGCTGCGGCAATTGTTGTAACCATTTCGCTTTGTACCGACTAGCGACAATTAAATTTGTTTAAAACAGGGCAATCGTGTGATTACAGCATATTTTATTTGTCCCATTTCATTATTGTGCGTCAATAAAGCACAATAAAAATTGTGTCATATTGGTGCATTTGCGGCAATCGTGTGATCCCAGCTTAAGATTGTAAAAATAGTTTTTAAGCGATTATTATTTTGTGTTTGCTTGATTGCCTTAAATTGCAATTCATACCAACAAATATAAGCATACAACTGCAGTTTTCTCAAATCCACAGCATATTTTGGGTTTATATAATTTTATAAATATTTGTTTAAGGCTAGTTTACACTATCTCACAAAACATACGTATTCCATAATACTTTGTGAGATAGAAATCTAATGAGTTTTGTTGCGACTGTCAAAAAATCTAATTTAACATAACAGTTTGTGTTCACACCATCCCACAAAGTATAAACACTCACACATAAAATAAAATGCAACCCTGATCCAATGAAAAGTGTTATTCTTTAGAAGTTTTTCAAAAAACGAAGAAGTCGTATGGGATGTTAAACTTTTTTTCATAATACTTGTCATTTTCATCACACATTCATTCACACTATCAGACTTTTACATATTACTTGAGTTTTAGAGATGTGTTAATACAAAGTATAATAGTGTAAACTAGCCTTTAGCAAGCTGTACTAATTTCAAAAACATACATACACAAAAATTTTCTTCATGTAATGTAAAAATGGAGTTTTTTAAAAGAACTAAATTCATAGTTTTTTAATAATCAAATCAGATTTTTCAAAATATCTGATACAGTTTTTACAAAATTATTTTGATTTTTCATCTCCTTTGCTAATATAAATTCTTAACATATAAAAACAAGTACGAAAATGTAGTCATACAAGCCCAAACATTAATGTACCAAATTTGAAATAAGATTTTTGCTGACAATTGAAGTTTTTTTTGCTGAAATTTATCTTGATACAAAACTTTTTGCGACATTTTTTCAGAAAAAGCATTTTTTGTAAATATCAAAATGCTTTTTTTGTTTTTATTTTTGTGATGTGTAAGCACTTATTAACGTTGTTTGTGTTGCATTTTGAGATTAATTGCAGCTTAAGCGTGGTGGGAAATACGGCATTTTTTGCACTTTCGTAATTGTTGTTTTCTGTAACATATTATATTCCAGTTTGTTCACCAACACAGATTCCATAAATTAATACAGGGTGTCTGTCTATTAAAATCTATATAGAAAGTACAGGATGGAAATATAAAAATCGATTAATTAAATTTGGCATATAAACTTAAATATAAAAATTAAAAAAAAACTCTTAAAATTAAGGAATCGACTTATTTTAGTGTAAATATTGAGATAAAAGTTTACAAACATAGTTTCTTTTAAAAGTAAGCATATTATGGCAAAATTTATTGGCGGTAGGTCTTTGATTGGCCAAAAGCCTTGATAGGCTCTGTCAGCCTAACTCGCGTTAAGGTCTATTAACACTTATCCGTACCGTATCTGTGATACATCAGCTCTAATGACCAGCTTAAGAAAATACGGGAAAATATTATTCAAATAATTTTTTTAGAGAATTCTTGGGCGTCTGAGTTCAAAAAATATTTCAAGGTACCAACAATTAGTTGTTTATCTTTCAGGAGAGAAAACATTAAGTAGCCCCTTAAGGCACCATGAGGCATTTAGTAATAACAACACATTTAGTTTTTGGGGAATTCAAACTAACGAAACAAATAAAATATATTTACTTTTGTTAAAGATAATCAAAGAAAAAAGTTTTATAATTTGAGCAGCATCAGCATCAGTTCGATATGGTTTACAATGCTTTAAGAGCTTTCTAAGCTTCTAGAAATATTTTGCTATATCCTTTAGCAACTGTTGTTATTATAAATAAATTATATTTTGGACGTCAGTGCAAATTTTGTGAAGAGAGCCTTGAGGTACTTTTAGTAATTAGAGGGTTAAGACTTTTGATTATTTGAACCATACATGTTAAATTCCATTTAGAATTAGCAATTGATGCAATTAGTTTATATTTTCTAATTGATTAAACAATTAGAATTAGTTCAACTAATTCCCATTAGCTAATTAAAATTTGTATTCTAATGGTAAAACTAATTGCAATTAGTTGCCATTAGCAAAAAAAATTGGTTAACCTTTACAATTAGAAATCTAATTGACTTCTGATAATGCAATTAGATATTCAATTAGCTCGAATTAGAATCAATTGAATTGAATAATTGAATATCTAATTGCATTATCAGAAGTCAATTAGATTTCTAATTGTAAAGGTTAACCAATTTTTTTTGCTAATGGCAACTAATTGCAATTAGTTTTACCATTAGAATAAAAATTTTAATTAGCTAATGGGAATTAGTTGAACCAATTCTAATTGTTTGATCAATTAGAGAATTTCACAAAAGAATGTTAATTAGCAATCATTAGCATTAGCTAATCATTACTTAACATGTATGATTTGAACCAACTTTAATTTGAACGAAACAAAAGTTTTCGGATTCTCGTAAAGAAAAGAAGAAGCCATTCGTACTTACATTTACTTTCATTATATAATAATATAATTTTTAATACACTTTATATTTAAAGGGTGGTTAAATTTTAATGGCCGATGTTGATTTTGAATAAAACACAAATTATTTAGGAACTTATTGTCATTTCTTTTTATTATAATAATATTTGCATGGTTCAAAATATCGGCCAAGTGGCCGCCGCGACTTCGGCGGCACACCTCCATCCGATGGTCCAAATTTTCGATTATGCCGTTAATGTGCCAAATTATCTCATCCTTTAGCTTTTGAACTAAAAATTGCTGATTTATCGACGTACACCTTTTCTTTAAAATAACTCCAAAAAAAAGAAGTCCAACAGTGTCAAATCACATGATCTTGGCGGCCAGTTGACATCACCACCACGTTAGATAACACGGCCATTGAATTTGTCGCGCAAAAGAGCCATTGTTTCGTTAGCTGTGTGGCAAGTGGCACCGTCCTGTTGAAACCACATATCGTCCACAGCCATATCTTCCAATTCGGGCCATAAAAAGTTCGTTATCATCTTGCGATAGCGAACACCATTCACAACTGCCTGACCTCATTTTGGAAAAAATACGGCCCGATGATGCCGCCAGCCCATAAACCGCACCAAACAGTCACTCTTTGTGGGTGCATTGGTTTTTCGACAATCACTTTTGGATTATCATTCGCCCAAATGCGGCAATTCTGCTTATTATCGAATCCACTGAGATGAAAAGGTGCCTCATCACTGAAGATGATTTTCTTCGGAAATTGATCATCCACTGTTGCCATTTCTTGCCACCATTCTGACCATTGACGACGTTTGGAATGCTCAAGAAGCTTTAGTTCCTGAGCCAATTGCACCTTGTAAGCGTGTAAATGCAAGTCTTTATGGATAATGTTCATCATTTTGTTTTGAACCCCCATTTTCATAATAATCCTGAATAACTTTAACACGTTGCTTGATTGTGTATCTTTGTGAAATTAAGAAATGTAAAATGAAATGCAGAAAAAATCTTGACGTTTAGGTGTGGTTCACATTCAACATCGGTCCTTAAACTTTCACTTTTTTTTTAATTTGGCGATGCGAATAAACCAAAATTCAAAATATTAAAAAATCATTTTTGTAACATGTGATAAATCAGTTTTAAATTCAAATCATTTAGAAATCATTATTTCAATTTATCAATGAATCATACATGACTCGTTTTTCAAACGCCGACGTTATAAATCAGTTTTTAATCATCTAAAATTATCTGAGAAGACTCATTACAGTTAAATAATAAATAAAAAATAATTATCATCCAAATGTCAGCTGGGATGGCGCTCAATAAAAATAAATTGAAACAAACAAAAACCAACTTTAAACGAATGAAATATTATTAAAGTTATCTTTTATATAAAACTAATCGATTTCCAAACACTTCACTTTGGATAAGAAATGCACTTATTTATACGAGAAATTTTTTATATTTTCCACAAGTTTATTAGACAAACTGTGAGTTTAAATTTGATTTAATTAAACTTGTAATGTGAATGCGAAATCAGCTGTTAATAGTTTTAATGTTGAAGCCGGGTTTTAACTTTAGGTGTGAAACAACTTTAATTTCATATAGACCCCCATACAAACTTCTTTCTGAAAAAGAGTCTTTCTGCACGTAGACCATCTTATTATGTTGGTATTTAGATTGGACTAGATTGGAACTTTAATTTATTGCCTTTATAACCTTAATTCTGCTCCCGAAAATAGCTTTTAATGCAATTACTTCTTTATAAATGTTGGTATTGACATTAAAAATTTACCGACCGCAACTTTGGCGATAGCCAGAATTTTAAATAGTACCCATTTAAGCCCCTCCGTTGCACAGTGGAAAATTTTGGTCATTTTCGGATCAAAAATCTGTAACTTTTGAATGGATGAGTATTTTTGTAAGATTATTTTTTGTAAAATAGGTGGGACCTTAATCTTAAATTTGTATTTTCAATCTTAAAAATCGAATAATAGAAAAAAGTTATAAACGGTTAAAAACACTTTTTTTATTTTTTTTTTTTTTTTTCGGCCCGACGACTTTCAGGCCCCAATATTTGCAAGGGCCAAAGGTTGCATTTTTTTTAAAACATATTCAGCTGCAGTAGAGTTACAAAAAATTTCATTGCCGGCAAATGTAAGATACTTAAAAAATGCTTATGAAGTTTAAAGTTTAGTTTTTTTATTTTGGTGATTATTTTAATAAGTTTTTGGTACAAAATAGTTTGATAATTATTATTTACTATTTATGGTTTTTAATCCAAATTTTTAATATTTTTAATTAGGCTTAAGTTCATCCAATTTAATTTTCATTAAATTATTTTTATGAAGAAAGGAATTTTACAACATGAAAATTAATTAAAATTGTTTTTGATAATCTTTCATTCTTGACCGTGGCCGTGGCCGGAGCTCGAACCCTGGCCGGCAGGTTAACATGACATGTTTCGATCTCCTCAGATGGATTTGCCGTCTTACACTCGCAGCCATCGACGACTGCTGACGTCAATAGTCAAACATCAATCCTTAAACCAAATTGTATTTTAACCTTTGGTAGATCGAAATTTGCTTTTTTTGAATGATTATCCATTTGAATTGATTTTACATGTTTTTCCTTACTTCTGTTTTTTCAGTACTTTTGTCAAGAATTCTTTTTGAAATCCAAAGTACATTTTTTTGTTTTTTCATTTTGCCTTTCTTTTTCTTGTTGACCTTTTTCAGCACAACTTGAAGGACAAATGTACACATAGAGCTCGTGCCTTAGCTTTAACAATAATTAGTATAGTGGTTATTTTGTTGAACTATTTATGGTTTTAAATCCAAATTTTTAAAACACTTTTAATTAATTTTCATGTTGTAAAATTCCTTTCTTCATAAAAATAATTTAATGAAAATTAAATTGGACGAACTTAAGCCTAATTAAAAATATTAAAAATTTGGATTATTATTTACAATGAAATAAATTAATTATGCCGGACTTTGCCAAACAAACGACCCACCACACCCCCATTTACAGTACAGAGTTAATCTTTGAAGATTTTTAATTTTCACAGACTCTATCATTACAATCATGGCTATTGTGTGATTAAGTAGATCTAGTAAAGATTTTACATAAGCATACGTATTTGTAATTTCTATTGATGCTGGGGTGGATAGCAACTTTGTTTTACTTGCTGAATTTTGTAAATGTTGGAAATACAGGAAATTTTCTTTCCGAAAAAAGATTTCTTAAATACTGTATTGAGCTTTTGTTAAATTTAAATCAATTCATTTAATGCTTGAGTTATTTTAAACTCTTCCAGAGTTTTAAGAACCTCCTTCTTTTTGGTTTTTGAAAAACGCCTCAATAGTTCAATCTTTTTTGCTTCATATACTTCGCCAATTGATTGCAGTCCTTGGGTATACGCTTCATGAAAATGATATACTCCATTATCGTTACATTAGGAAAAACTTTCACGTTTTGTTGCTGATTTCGATGTTGTCTGATAAGAGCTGCATGGTCTTAGTAGTATGTACGCTATTTGGTAGTTTTTTGGTTAATCTTAGTAACACTAAAGGCTAGAGTACACCATCTCACAAGTCTTACGTATTCCATAATACTTTGTGAGATAGAAATCTTATGAGTTTTGTTGCGACTGTCAAAAAATCTAATTTAACACGACAGTTTGTGTTCACACCATCACACAAAGTATAAACACTAACACATGAAATAAAATGCAACCCTGATCCAATGAAAAGTATTATTGTTTAGAAATTTTTCAAAAAACGATGAAGTCATATGGGATGTTAAACTTTTTCATAATACTTGTCATTTTCGTGACACATTGCATTCACACTATCACACTTTGTCTTATTACCTGAGTTTTTGACATGTATTAATACAAAGTATTATAGTGTAAACTAGCCTTTAACAGATTCTAACCACTTGCAATGAAGGAATGCATCCATGTGCACATTGAGCCCTTAAAATTATTCATTTTTACATCCGTTTTTTTTTTTTCTTTTTGAAAAACCAAATCTTTTAAGCCGATTTTAAAGAGATTTGACAAATCACATAAACTATTTTTTTTTTTGTTTAATAAGAAACGCAAAACTGCCAAGATAAATAGACCTAAATAAATTAAAAATATTGTTTTTTAATTTCTGAGTTGCTCAACATTTTTGCATGAAATTTGTTTAAAGGCATGAAAAAGCAGCCAGTTTTTGATATATCCTTAAGATAGTAAGTTAAACTTTAATTTTACGTAAAACTAGATCGGCGGCAAACGGCGCCAACAGTTAAAATCCTAGTCCAAGTTGCGTAGGGAAGCCAAAAAACATTATTTATTTTAAATGAATAAATTTCAAATCTGCTTACAATATATACAAAACTCATAACAAAAATAGAATCTGGGCAAAACACCCTTTCCAACAAGGTATAACAATCCTAAAAAAAATAATTATAACTTTTAAAAATGCGCGCTTGAATATGGTATAATTTTATCTTCCCAAATCTTTAAAGCCGAAAGAAGTGTGTTCTGTCGCCATTTTCGAATACTTCTGTTAACAAAATAACTATAATTTCTGCAAATAGTTATTGCTTGACATCTTAGCTTAACGAAATAATTTGATTCATGGTTAATTTCAAACATTTCCAAAAAGCAATTATGAGATGCAAACACCTTATATTATCCACTGTGCGTAGTACTAAATAACAAAAAAAATCTCATATATATAGGCGAAGATATCGTAATAATAATCCTCACATTTTGTTCTGGCGGATCCATCCTCACTCCCATGAGTCCCAACCATTAGTCTCTAAGTTGTGTGATGTAGGGCATCACTCTTAAGAGGATACCTTAAGCCCTTATGACACTACATTTTTTATTCATTAATTGATATAGAATTGATAGAAAGAAACAGTAAATGTTAGAAAGAGCAAACTATAAGAAATGTAAACAAATTTTTTTAGTTTTTTTTTCTCTTGTTATGCTTTTGTTTCAGGGATGGCGTTAAGAATTTTTAAAATTGTACCAACAACCTTTATAAATTGTACTTTTTACCCTAATTGTACTAAAAGATTTTTTTAAGTTGAAATTGATTTTATTTATGTTCATAAAAAACACCACAAAAAGGTATTATAAATCTTAGTTTAAAATGTATCAACAAAAAAGTACAATTGAAACAAATTAGCCATCCCTGTTTTGTTTATTTTATTAAATGTTGCCAACTTTTTGTTTATGAGAAACCTAAAAACAAAAAGCGGTAAATCGCTGAATTTGCTCATAAAGCGCTGATTAAGCAACACTTTTAATATTTCAAGCTTGAAATGTCAATTTTAAGTTAAACAATTTAACATTTTTTTTGACATAACTTCATTTTTTATCGATAACTTTATAAAAATTTTTGAAAGTTTTCCATTTATCTTAATACAGCTTAACTCTTTGCACTTGGTAAATTTTTGTATTACATTATATTTGTACTGTTCACCAAAACTTGAACAATGCATTAAAAATGTAGTGTCATAAGGGCTTTATTGATGTGGCACAAATTGTCACATAAAAATTAAGAGGGTCTGTCAATGCTTATTATGTAAATTATTAAGAGTAAGTTCAAAAATGTCTGGCCAGTCCCAGGTATCCACTTAAGGCTTAAAAGTACGTATAACCATTTTTCAAAAGATGTCAATATAATAACTTTGAAAATAACCAGAAATTTACTAAATCAAAAGGCAAAAAAATATTTTTTAGAAGAATCAAAACTAAATTAATTATGCACTTTATTTTAAAATACACCTTACAAAAACTTTATAATGCTTTAATTTGAATTTAATGCATATATAAGTATTTTGCATGTAACAAAAAATTGAAAATAAAAGAAAAAATCAAATCATTGTTAAAAATAAATAAAAAAAACGAAAATATGTGGAAAAAAATCTCCTATTTCAACAACAATTAAACAAGAGCTAACTTAATAAACCATTTTTTTAATGCAATATTAAACAACAAATAATTTTTTTTTTTTTTTTTTTTTGTTTTTCAACATAAAAGCGCATTGTGTTTTTAAATGAAAATTTTAAATTCATTATGTTTTTGACTATTATATTCAAGAATTTTAAATTTTTGTTACATATTAAAATAAGTTTTAAATTGTAACATTTTTGTGCTTACTTTAAATTTAGTTTCGGTTTTATAAAATTTTAATTTAAGTAATAAAAAAAAAACAAATAATTGGGTTTTTGGTTTTGAAGTTATACTAACAATAAGATTTTGAAATTTAAAAAACAAATTGATTTCCAAAAAGTGATTTTTTAAAAAACAATATTTCATTGAAAAAATCACTTGCAGTACCTTTTTGCAAAAAGAAATTTTTTTTTGGTAGTTTTATTGCTTTAATTTGTTTTTGGTATTTTTGTGGCTTTTTTATTTTTATTATTTGCTTAATGTTGTTGGTTGACAAAAAAAAACACAAAAAACGCTATTTGCTAAAAGTTAGTTCTTGTTTGTTGTTGTTACAGGAGCAACCCTTAATACCGATATTGGACCCGATTCTGAAGCCCAAATTAATCCCCAACACAATGATGATTTCGATGGTAGAGAATTTAATAATGGCGAGGAACACATTGACACTACACACCAAACAGAAGAACCCACTCCACCAGTCACCGATAAATTAGAGACCCAAAAAAAAGCTGATCTCAAAAATAACGGCGCCAAGACTACCACAACGACAACTGCCACAAACGGTAACGGACATGCTGCAGAAAACAAAACAAATACATCGGTCTAACATGATTTCTGTTACTAAATTTTTTAATTTAATAAAAAAAAAACCAATTAAATTTACAACTTTTTTTTAAACTAAAACTAGAAGACATTAAGACAGACAACGACAACTTTTTATAAAAAAAATACAAAAAAAAAAAAACACACAAAATATTTTTAAAACAAAAACTAAATAATCTTTCTTGTATTAAACCTTAATAAGAAATCGCCTTAAATAAAGAATGTTTTGTTTACATGGATTTTTTATGGAAATTTGACGTTTTTCATAGAAAATTAATTCAATGTTTTGGAATGGATCCATTGAGAGTTTGAAAAAAAAAATCACTTTTAAATATAATTTATAGAAAAATACGTTTCGTTGTGATCATAAGCAAAAATACTTTTGTTTGAGGAAAACTGCCCAAAATAATTTTGCCTCTTTAATGGTACTTATTGCTACTGAAACCATATTATTAATGAATTAATCTTCGATATGGCCATTACAAACAAAAGAGTTTCTTACCATATTATTTTATTAATGTTCTAATGTTGTCTAGCACAAATAATAATATGTTGAAAAAAATAAGATGGTTGTTTGTAAAGATAAATCATGTTGCTCTTTGATTTTGGTAAAAGGAAAACCAGTTATAGTTTTCTTCTGAAAATGTAAATTATTATTACCCAGCGGAAAATATTGAAGGGACCGCAAGTGGCTGGCCTTTTTGAAAGCCTCTATATTCTACACTATAAGATTCGCTTCGTATGATATCCTGCCTTCAGAAGTATGCCTTCTAGAAGCTATAAATTTATTTTTAAAATACCTTCCTGTAAGCAGGGAGAAAGCAAGTTGTTTAGTTTTATTTTTTTCTTTCTTTTAGTGACCTTCCTTACTCCTTTCTTTGGGACTGAAAAAAAGTTGTTATTAAAGGGAGTGTAGAAAAATAAATAAGTACGCAATGCGGCGAGGAGGGCTGGTCTCTGCTAAATAGGGCCTTCTATTAGGCCTCTTTACTCATTCTTGTTACCTATGGGTATTTATTGCTTTTACGCCAAATCGTTGAAAGACAGTGCCATTACAAAATTATTTCAATCATTTATATATGAACATAAGGGTTTATTCTAATGTGTGTTAGATTTCCTGGATGTAGTTTCATCTCTTCTTTGCATCTGCATCTCAAAATACTTTTCGGTCTTCTTCTTCTTCTGCATATATTATTGGCTCGTTTATGAAGAAAATCATTTATCCATCTCCATTTTTATTTACGAATTTCAAAAGCAATATGTCTCATATTGCTTTTATGGAATCACTCCACATTTGATAATCAGTTGTGTGACCTCCAAATGTTTAGAATGTATCGCAGAGATCTGTTGACAAAGTTTTGCAGCTTGTTGGTGATTTCAAGTTTCGCGTCCATGTAACAACACAGAGCGAACGTTGCTTCTGAAGAGATCGCTAAATCTTATAAGGGCCACCAAAAGCGGTTTTAGCCTTCATAATTCTAAATTGTAAACTCACTCGTTCTTCCGTCTGGTGTAGTTTGGCTGGTAAACATGGAAATTATTACGGCAAAAAAACCCATGATAGTCCCAACTGTATAGATATGTTATTGCAGAACCCATAATACTATTTTGGTGGACAAATAAGGAATTGTTTTAATGATTGTCAAAACTATTTGTAAACTAGTTTGCCAAAAAAAAGTCATGTTAATGTTTTTAAAAAATAAAAAAGGTTTATAAAAGCTTTATGAAACGGATTTTCTATGAAAATTTGTTTAATAAACCCTTTGTAAACCTGTTTTATTTTTTATAAATTATGCGGCAAAGCAAAAAGGTTTACTACTGTGCAACAATATAAAAATAGGGTTGTAGAAATATTATGTTATTGTTGTGGCAGGCAATGGGCTGATTCAATTATAGTTTTGTTGCGTTAACAATAAGTATAAATAAAAGTATATAGTGCCTGTGACCCTTCCGTAACATATTTTTCTTATTTCTCGAACATTAACCTTTTCCAAAATATGTACTTCTTATTAAGTTTTAAATCATTTGCCTGGAATTGTATTGCAAACATGACATATTGTACACAGATATTTTATTCCATTATATATATATTTTTAACCCAGTTTAAAGACCTTTAAGGATTTTTTTTTTTGTCAATTAGATCTTTAAGTAAATTTAAAATAAAGAAATCTCAAATATTAAGCACATTTTGAAAAGAGCACAAATTTTTTTATATAAAAAAAAAAAAACTATACAAAAACTAACTAAAAAAAAAACAAAAAAAAAATGGTTTATAATAATTTTATAATTTTTAACAAATTATTGTGAATGCCCGTAAAAACTATTTTTATTAAATATACGTATAATATTTTTTGTAATTATAAGCCAAGTATTGTGTTTAGTATGATATTGTTTATAATATTTTACATATACATATTTTTACATTTCGCTCATTTGCATTAACAACGTCATAACTCAGAAAAATTGATTTTGAGAAGTTTTTAATTAAAAATTATGTCTTACAAATTTGAAATTTAATACAAATTCGTTTTGGATTTTAAGTTATAACGTTGTTTGAGCAAATGGCCGTTATATTATTTTTTCTTTTAACTCGAATATGTTTTTTTTTTCACAAATCTCAAATATTTTAATAGCCTCAATAATATTGTTAAACCGTCCTAAAATATGTATTTTATTCCTTCAGAAATTTATGTACTTAAATTATAGAACATTTTATACAAAATCTTTTAAGATAAATATTATAACCTCATGTCAAATGTTTTTTATACCATATTTAAATAATTTGTATGTATATGGAAAAACAGTTTTGTCTTTTTACTTTTAAAATCAATTAAGCTAAATATTAAATAAAACTTTAAACTTAATTACAAAAAAACCAAGTATTTGATTATCCAACATTTAATTGAGAAAGAATTGTCTTACAACACTTTTCAGAAGAAAGTTTTATATTGGCCCTATTGAAAGCTATAAAACGCTTATGTAGAAGTTTGGAAGAGTGATGTCCCTTCTTATGAAAGTATGACAGGTCAGATTTTTCTGCCTTTGCATTGATCGTTATGGGCTTAGGCGTCATAAATTATTTTTCGAGAGTGCGTTTTATATAAGGCTCATGGTAAGCTATGGACTGATCTTCCCGAAATTTGGCAGTATAATTTATAGTGTTATGGAATTATGACAGACCAAATTTTAATACAATAGCATTAAGTGTTAAGGACTAAGGCCTTATATAGAACGAGTTTGTGCAAAGTTAAATAACAATCGGTGCATTCTAACACCAATTTTTCTTCATTTTTGTATCAGAATTATACATTTTTTAGGGTGGTTTGCTGAAGTTTAATACCAAACTATTATTATTAACTTTTGAGTTGTTAGAAAGTGAGCGTGTTTTCAATAGACTGGCAGACAGACGGACAGACAGACTGTCAAGGATCCAGAATATATGACTTTGAACTTTATGTGTTCGCAAATGAATTTTAAAACAGTTTTACACGGAATAACAAACTTATCATACCATCATTCACCATTTGTGGTGGAAAGTATGAAAACAAAACCGTATGAATTGAAAAATGTGTAAATTTTTACTTTCGTACCAACAGTTCAAAAAAATATGTTTATTTATTAAATCATAGCCCTTTCCGACCCAAGCAATTTCAAAGTCTTCGGATTTCAATGAAATTTTCGGTATATGATAATTCGCCCTAAGATAACGTAAAAATGAATTTTTAATGTACATAAAAAGCCCAAGTCCTTAGAAACAGGACATACACATATGTGTACCTTGGGACTTCATTTGGGCAAAATATTAGCATTTTTTGACAAAAGTGTAGTATACGGGGCATACGAAAAAAAACTTGTTACCCCTCTGGAAATAAAAAAAAAAAACAAAACAAATTCAAAATTTAAGGGGGCTGAGGCCCGTGAGCCCCCTGGATCAAAAAAACGGCCCCGACCACTTAGTGTTATGTGTAGGTACTCAAATTATAGGTAATTGTACGGGAAAAAAATTTGGAGTGAGCAGGACTTTTGAAGCCCTATGGGGCAAAAAAAGAGTGTTCCCTCCACTTATATCTTTGTGTGGGTACTTAAATTAAAGGTAACCTGCTCACGATTGTAAATATTTTGATTTAATTTTGTTTTTTTTTTTATTGTTTTATGGGCTATTTTTTCAAAAAAATGATCCTTCTTTTTGCTTGCGAAAATGACTTGTTACACGCAAAGAAAAAACATGGTTGTGGTAAACATATTCTAAGAGCAACATATTATGATAAGAATTATGATTGTAGTCACCATATTAAGATTATTATTGAAACATATTATGACTCAATATACTCGTAATATGTCATCATAATATTTTTCCCTTAATCATATTATTATTCTGTTAATCATACTAAGTTAAGAAGTAATCAAATTATTGTCATGTTAATCATAATAAGCTAAGAAATTAATCATATTATTGTCATGTTAATCATAATAAGCTAAGAAGTAATCATATTATCATCATGTTAATCATAATAAATTTAGAAGCAATCATATTATCATACAGCACCTTTCATAGCTGTCATAAAAATACAAAATAAATTTTAATATTTTTGAATCGATTTTTTATTTTGTGGCTTTTTACAATTTTTCTTAATGTTAATCAAATAGCGGAGTTCAATATAAGGCTTGCAAAAGAGCAAATGAAAAATCTGTGGTTTTCATGGGCAACCGCGTGTGTCCATTTTTTTGATTTTAAGATGTTGATGCCATATTGTCGAATTTTGAACGCTCTTTATATTTTTTTGAAAAAAGATGGATCAATTCCGTTTTGTAACGTAATGACAAAGTTTAAAATGTGCAATACCTAGCCCATAGTTTGATCTAGAATGGGTTTTCGGCTTTCCTGAACAATTTGTTTTAAGACATACGCGGTTGCCCATGAAAACCACAGAAATATCGTAGCACTTTTATAAAATATAACGAAATCTCTGTGTGTTTTGTTGTTGGATTTTACAAAAAACTATGATATTTTGCATTTGCACTATTACATCACTAATACTTGAATGAACTCCGCTAATATTTTAATTTTTTAATTTCTTTAAACTTATTTTTTTATGGAATTTTATCTTTTAATTGTTTAACCGCTCACAAATAAAAAAAACGACACAACTTCTTCAAAATTATTTTACAAATGGCGCTAACATAATATGATTAGAGTAAAAATAGTTTGATTGCATCTTTAACATAATATGATAAATGTACAGAAAGTTATCATGTTATGGCTACTAAATATCATGATATGGTTGTGAGAAATATAATATGTTTAGAAAGTTATCATAATTAAGTTGTTAGAAAAATAATTATTTTTCGGTCAACAATACTCAAATTCATAATTGCGATAAACATTGATATGTTTACAGTAACTATAATATTGTTGATATTAAATAAAAATAACAATTATTTGTGTACGACAACAATATATTGTTACATTAAACATAGTGTTGTTGCCGTAACCATGCCCAACCATATTTTTTCTCTGCGTGTAGTTTCCGCAAACGATTTGTTTGCACTGTGCCTGTTCCATGAACATTCATTTTCGCCAATCGCTCCAAAAGTAGTAAGCTGGTAAAATACCGCACAAAAAATATAAAGGAATTATTTGGCAAAGTCCTCAAAAAACGCTTGCACCTAATCACAGTTTTCTTTCGCAAAATTGAGGTAGTAGAAACCCATATTACACATATGTGTAGGTACACATTGTGCTCACAAAAAACACAAAAATTCTTTGTGCATTTTAAAATATTTGCATATTATTTAAATGTATGATGCTTTTGTTACAAAATAATAACAAAATATTCATATATTTAGTGTAATTTACAAAATAATGATACTTTCATATCTTGTCTTCCGCATTGCGAAACATGATCATCTTTTTTGCACGCGTTTACACAAATACTAAAATAAGCCTCGCAAAAGCTTATAAGACAACGATTTAGAGATAACACATAACATGTAGAGACTAAAAGAAGTAAGAAAAGTTAGATATTTATATATAAACTTCTCTCTTCAAAATACGTTAAATTTACCTACACATATGTGTAGCCGGGGTCGGAAAGGGATAGGTGACTTTTTTGCGAAAATTTTAAAAAGAACAATCGTTTTTAGTCTTTAATTTGAAAAATATTTTTTTTTGTCTTCAAAGTCAAATCGTTCGCTTAAATGTAGCATTTCCTGAAAAAAGCTTTAAAATTAAATTAAAATCTGCTAACGCTCCGCGCCATACTAACCCTATAGCCTTATGTAACTTGTTTCCAAGGATTAAATTTGTTTAACTAAGTTAATAGCAAGCATAATTTTTTTTCAAAATTATTATCTACCTTTAATTTCGAATACAATCCAATCAAAAATCATATCTGCAACAATAGATTTTATATAATTTTTTTTAATATAAAATTGACTCCATCTGAATAGAACACTTCGCTCAAAACTTATTTTTTTACACTTTTATGACTTTTTTTTTTTTTTTTTTCTTTCTATATTAAATTTTCCATTTTGGTAAAAATCTGTTTCACAGATCCTGCTTTGAACATAATTGAATAACATGGCTATGTAATCTAGCTGAATTGAGCGCAGGCTTGTTTAATGGCTTTAGTAAGTTTAGGAACAGTTGTATATAAATGTCCACCATCACAAACTTTTCAAGACAAACATTATAGAAAGTGTGTGGAGATATCCGGTGAAAGTGGCGGCCAGTTTAAAAGTTCTATGTTTTGACTCTGTACACGGAAAGTATTATTTACTTAATAAGGCTTGAACCAAGAAAATTTCGCATGATTCTCGTCTAAGTCAAAAATTATTTATTCTTAATTTATGTGTGGCTTCAAGCAAAGAAAAAAATATGGTTGGATATGGTAACGGCAACTACACTATGTTTATTGTAACAAAATATTGTTATCGTACACAAACAATTTTTATTTTATGTTTCTACTTTAGTTGGCCAATTTCAAATCACTTTCTTATTATTAAGCTTGTTAGGCGTGGAGCTTCAATATAAATAAAACATCAATTTTATTACAGTTTTTCCCAAAGTTTCGTAGAGTATTTTTATACTTTTTCAGGGGGCGTCTATTTAAATATGTGTAAAAAACTTACATTATAATACAACATTTTTGTTAATTCAAAGATATAACTTACAAATTTTTTGATTATATTACATATTTAAAAATTTGGTTTTATTATAAAAAATTTTTTGAAAAAACGAAAACAATTAACAATAAGAACATTTTAAATAAAATTTTTTAAGAAACGCTTTTCTTAAAAAAGAACATTTTTAAAAAATTTTGCCCGCCCCCCTAGATTTTATCCTGGCTACGCCCATGTATTCGTCTACTGTCATCGGGAATATGTATGCCTGCAAAGTTTCATCCATTTGCATTGAGTAAAAGGCGGTTAAATTAACGTTGCAAGATTTGATTTTCCGAAGTGAAGCTAAAGAAAAGGTTTTAATAAAAATACCTACCAAACACATCCTTTTCTAATATCACAGTAAAACATTTTTTTAATTTGTTTATCAATTTTAAACAACCCTTCCCAGTAAAAAAATATGCTCCAATAGGAGCAGGTTTTAGGTATGAATTCATACCTCAAATCGCTTCAAACCTGCTGATGGGATGCCTGATTTTTGTATGGGGTGTTCCCGGTTTGGAGGACTATATTCTGCTCACAATAAGCGCTTCTTTTAACATGCAAACAAAGCACTCCTAAAGTGCTTTTAAAGGGCTAACTATATTAACATATTCATTAATGTTTTGCTTTTACTTGATTAAATGCCCTTTTTCAATCATTTTCGCAAACCATAATATATTTTTATTTTTTCGCAAAGAAGGGTTTTTGTTGTCAGCACAAAAATAGCAGCTTTTTTGTATAATTTATTCTTTATCATTTACTGCTGTATAAAAGCTCTCTTATTGAAGCGCTCGATTATGCGCTTTTTCTCTTAAGTGCTTCAAAAACCCCAATTTTTTTTACTGGGTTTATTTGATGTTGTCTGTGTCTTCTTTCAGATTCATCGTCTTATTTATTTTCTATTGGATTCGTAGACTTTAAATCGTATATCTCTTTATTCAACATTCTCTCTATCTAATATTTTTTTATTTTTATTTAATATCACCAATATTTTTGTTACTGTAAACATTTCAATGTTTATCGGATTTATAAATTTGAGTATTGTTAACCGAAAAATAATAATTTTTCTAACAATTAAATAGTGATAACTTTGAAAACATATTTAATCATTTACAGCCTTTAATGATATTTAAAAGCCATAACATGATAACTTTCTATACGTGTACTCATTTTATGTTTAATACGCAATCAAAATATCTTTACTCTAATTATATTTTGGTATCGACATTTTGCATCAGTTGTGTCGTTTGTTTTAAATATGACTATCGAATTATTTTTTAATGAGTGCTTAAACAATTAAAAAAATCCCCTTTAATAAAAACAATTTAAATCAAAAAAATTAACAAATAAAGAAATTGTATTTACATTAAAAAAAATTGTAAGGTGCCACAAAATAAAAAAAATCGATGCAAAACAATGTTATATTATTTATAGTTGTGAAAGTGTCGCTGTATAATATGATTACTTTTTAACTTATTATGATAAACATGATAATAATATGTTTACTTCTTAACTGATTATGATTTACAGGATAAGAATATAATTAAGAGAAAAATATTATGATGTTACATTACGAACATATTTGGTCATGACATGATTCAATAATAACCGTAATATGGTGACTACAATCATGAATCTTATCAAAATATGTTGCTCTTAGAATTTGTTTACCACAACCATGTTTTTTCTTTGCATGTTGGTTTAAACAAAATATTTCCTTATTTTTGGCTTGAACGGAAACCAAGCAAAATAAGGTAATTAATTCTTTTCGTATACACACAGAAAAAAATACCAAAAAGTATGAACTTTATTGAAAAATTTAATAAGCATGAAGTACCCTGCGGAAAACTTGTGTAAATTGGTCCAACAGACTGGTCCTGGGATTTGTGAGAATAGGACAGTTACCAAAAGAAGGAACTCATGACTAGTGAAAGGAGAACCAATCATTTGACTGGCTTGTGAAGAACTAAAAGGTAGAAAAAGTAATGAATTACAGTACAGTCTTTACCGGTGGTGTGACACATTTTTTGGGACCTTCTAAAATTTGGTTCTTGAATTTAATTCTAGGACTTGTTTTATTGAAATAATACTACATTGTAGTAACTAACACTAAATACGTTCATTAAGAACAAATGTGTGATTGGTCAAATGGTGTCAATTGACCCCCTCCAATGACAACCCCAAGTAAAAGTGATAGGTCTTATTCATATAAAGTGTTGGAACTAGAACCGGTCTCTACCACCAAATACCTACTTTGGGGTCAGTTCGCTTCCCTCTAGGGTAGCTATACAGCAAAATCGCTACCGGCAAAGGTAAAATCAACCTTGTTCGACGATTTTGCATTGATATTTTTTCTGTGTGTATATAAGAGTTCACAATACGAGCAGTATGTATACGAACAGTATTCTGTTGAAATGTCTAAGGGAGAGATCCAAAAAGATTATTTATAGCTACTTGATGGCATTAATTTTTGTGCACAAAAATGTAGGGTCACATGTGCCGTAAAACGAAAATGCTCCCCAAACCATTAAACTTCCCGCACGACAATGTTACCGATCCAAATTTTGTGGTTCCTTTTGAAATTCATGATTGTTTAAGCTTTAATAATCGGGCCGTTCTAAATTAATCTTTTTCTCATCAGAGAAAACAACGTCATGTGCGTATAGCAAAATCTGAGCCGTTGCTACGTTAAGAGGTGGTTTTTTACTTTCATTATCTATACATGATCAGTCTTCGAAATTATTCGCCGGTTGGTTGCTTACTCTAAAGTCGGTGCTCTATTTTTTGCTTTATTGCCACTGGAAGCTTTTCTTAAAATAAGTCTTTTGTCTGAGTTAGATTCCACACTTTTTTTCGGCCTTTCATATTATTGCCATAGTCCGACTCATTTAAATAAAATGACGAAATAACTTTTCGAATTCTGTTGATCTTCTTGTATATTGCTGCAATCGATAGAGAAATATCCTTATAAGCTTTTATAAGGTTTTATAATTTTATAAAGTAAATCATGTCACGCATACGCTTATTTGGGAAAAAAATAAATTTTCAAAGGATGTGCAACTTTCATCGATTTTGATCATAAATATATAGATAAATAGGTAATAATTAAAACAGAGGACTCTTATGAATTTCAGCCTCATATCAAAATTTTGTTTTAACGGGTCCATGATCACCAATGGGTGTCTAATAGGCTGCAATTAATCTGCAAATACTGTAGAGTAGGGTATAAAATGTTCAAGCTTGACTGAATATACATTCTCATTTTGTTTTATTGACCATTAAGGAAACATTTTGTATATGCTCAATTATTAAAAAACATCATAAAAATAAAAACTATTCAAAACGAATTGCGTTATTTAAACTAGTATATCTTCAATTTCATTATGTTGACCCATATTTTTGTTTTGTTTGTTTGCAAAATATACATTGCAAATGAATTTAAATAAATAAAAACAAATATAAATAAATAAATTTTTGGCAACTCTATTAGTTTATGGATATTTGTTGTATTTGTATTTTACTTTTTCATTTTGCTTTACAGGTGACTACCATGTACTTGCGTTTCAATTAAAAATATAAAAAATATTGTTTTAACACTATTTTGAAAGTTTATGAAAATTTAATTAATTTCTTGATAAAATTTCGGTACCCTATGCTAGAAACCTTTTACAATTTTCAACAAATTTTTTTCAAATTCTTATATTTAGTTTTGGTATCACATTTTAATCTGAATTTATATAAGGATATTAAAACGGTTTTGGAATCACCCTAATAGTAGATAGTATGCATTACATGCTTACTTAAATTTTGTTTTATATGTATGTAATTTGTTTCAATGTAAAAACTTTATACTTTATTCAAAATGTAGAATTTCCAACAAATTATTTTACTATCGCGTGAAACAGTAAATTTTAATAAATATACAAAAAATACTTAAACTAATATTAAATAACAACATTATTAGTAATAAAGAAAATGTTTGTATAAAATATAGCAATAAACAAGAAATATATGAATAGATATAAATATTAATAATTTAACAGAAATGTTAATTAATGAAAAAAAGTTTAAATATTACAATTTTAGTAGCCCAGAGAATGTCGCCTCCGAATCACTTTCAAATCAATCAAATAATAGCCTTCTACCTGGCTTTACTTTTGTTGGATGTAAAACTCATGTTTGTAAAGTACAGATAACAACGACAGAGAAAACTCGATGCAATTTGTTACATTCTTTTAATATTATCATATGCCTGTTAAGGCTTTTGGGATTTATTTCATCCTTTAACATTATTCCGCAAACAAATTAAACTCAAGGCCCAACCACAATATGCATTACCTTACTTAACCTACCGTCAAAAATTAACAAAATGTCTCTCATTTGATTTCGTACGGAATATACGATCATATTCGCCTTTGCTTAAGTAAATGACAGTTTCATAAAACTTAACAAAAAGTTTCCTTAAGTTCAGTATAGTCTGCCTCATATGATTAAATGTACTCGCACATTTGCTGAAGCCAATGTAAGCAGATTATGGTTGGGCCATAACACCTCACGAAACAATTTGATTGCGATAGGTAAATACGATTCAGATATTAATGGCGTTTTCTTTTCTGAGTAAAATTCTGCATTTATTCTGCCTTTTACATTTTTGTATGTTCTTTTCTGAAAAACATGTGTTATTTTAACAGTTTAACACTCATTTTAATTAAAGGGGCATGATTGCAGCACTAGATCACGGCGAATTCAGTACAAGGTGGGCAAGTTTCGAGCCGTAAACACTAACAATGCAATACGAAAAGCATCTGTTGTTTCTGTTAGCTTTGGATTGTTTTAGTCTTGCCACCACCTGCAATTGAATTTACCTTGCGCTAATTGTACTTTATTGTTTAATGCCGTAATTTGTGTTCTTTTGTAAACGTAAAATATTAAACACTTCTTAAAAATTAGGGGTGCATTTAAAACATTTAAAAATGTTGCCAAGTCACATGTAACACTTATGTAACACTGTTTTTTAGAAAAGAAAATGCCATAAATCTCTCTTCAAGGTTTGTTTTCATAATCGGCGACGAAAATGAAGTTCCATAGACTGAAGCCGAAAAAAAGTTCCCTTAAGAAATCGTCGACAAAAATTAGAACAGTAACGCTATTGATTAGCAGCACAAAACCTTTAGGCGACGTCATGTAAACAACAGCGGTGCTGTACCAACGAAATATCATATGTAATTTCATTGTGCACAGATTTGTTCTGTTGTTAAAACATATTAAATCAAACATCGTACGGCATTTATTAAAATCATTTTTTTATTTCAAATTTCAAGAAATTTAATTTAATACAGTTCCAAAATGAAGAGAAAGCCAATTTTCTTTGTTTGAAGAGGAAATATTAATTGATTTTGCCAAAAAAATAAAAATTTGTTTAATGATTGACATCCAAAATTCCGTGATAGTTAAGGAAAAAATACTTTGTGGTTAAAATTGGCCGAATAATTGAACCATCATTTATGAAATATGGATCAATCATGGTATTGTGTGCAGCTTCTCTGTGCCGCTGTTTGTAGATCACGTGAATGTTTTTTTCGTTTTTTCTCGCTTTCAATAATAACACACCTTCTTCATATTGGTGCTGCGTCTACTGCAACTAAAAAGAGAAAGCCTGTGTTGTGTCCTAAGCCAAAAGTGACAACAACCACATCCAAACATTTGGTTAGGTATTGTAGGGATGTAATAGATAGTTAGTTGTCTGGATGGAAACGGCAAAATCAGCGATTCAATTAACATACCTTGTAGAATGAAACAAGTTGGTTGAAAACCGGAGTTTCAAAAAATAAGGAATTTGTTGGAAAAATAAAAACAAATCGTATTACTTGAAAACTTTAATAGTTGCAATATTCAGACTAAACTCGTACAAAAGACTAAAAATAAAAACAAAGTCCCTTGTTTTGTCTATAATACATATTACTGTACAATGTACGCTTTTGACGAGTGTGGAGTTGTTGACAGTAGGCTTGTCAGTTATCTGCATTAAAGACGAATTTTCCATAGTCTGCTTTTTATATCCTCCCCACAATCCAAGTGTAATATCAATAAATATTTATCTAAGCCTAAGGGTCCTTGAAAAATTTCAAGTCGATAAAGCCATGTTAAGCCGAATTACTAACAACTGAAAACAATGATCTTAACGTCAAATGTCATATTTTAAGCTTTTTTTTGAGGTTTGAGCTTTAAATCCTGCTCAATCACTTCAGGAGGCAAATGTGAACCAGCCTCTCCAAAAGATTGATATTTATATTCTGTTTGCCAATAATTTACTATATTTTTTTTTGACACGAAAACTAAACTGGGCTTTATAACAGAGAAACCTTGACTTTGGCGGTGGACAGTGGCCCAGAAAAATTTTTCATCGCCCAAAAGTCTTTAACTTTGATGTAAAAGTAATTTAGAATTTTTAGAAAACTTTTTTGATGGAGAGATGGTTTTTTGAATTTTTCGCCACTTTAAATCTCATTCAAACCGGCTCGAATGATATTGAGAAATTTATGTTCTTAGCATATACAGTATATCCGATCTTAAACAAAATTCTGTGGGGCGATTTACGTCGCAACAATATATTTTTTTGGACCAAATTTAATCTGAATACCAACACAATAAGATGAGCAGAAATACTATTCCGGAAAGTATGGGGATCATGTGCAATTATGGACCGATTGTCACCATTTTATATAAGATTATCATCAAAATTATCTTCAAAACTGTGCCCTGTACTTTGCGCACACGGTTAAATGGACAGGCAGGCAGACGGCAGGACGGACATCGTTAGATCGACTCAATTATTGGTTGCGAGTATACACGCTGCAGTGAAACAGCAATTTATGTTCGATAATGTTATTTTCCATATTTTTTAGTATTAAATCATTAAGAATTTTCATTATATCTCTAAAAAATTCGAAACCTACGCAAACTGTGGATTTTACGACCTCTCATATGAACTTGTTAAATTTGCCCAACAATTTTGACTCGCAAACTTGCGCTATCCAATTGTGCATTTATACAAACAGACCTTTTTATGCTTACCGTCGCACTTTCTTTTCTGCAAACAAGCGAAGCCCTATCGCGAAATTAGCTTAAGAAATTTAAAAAAAAAAATAGGATATGGTCCAGATTAAAATATAAAAAAAATCCTTGTTTCGCAAAATAATTCATATTTTCCCAGCTACAAAAGTGATACACATTACATTTTTGTTTTAATTTAATTTATCCAACCCAAGAATGATGTATGGTGGCTTCTAGTTTTAAGAGTTCACAGATTTGTCCATGTGGAAATAAATTTTTTTTTAATTTATTACAAGATATAATACTGTAACCTGACATTAACTTTAATCAAAATATTTTCTTATGATTTCAGGAAAATCTGTTAAAATGTCAACAAACGAAACGTAAGTATTTAAAATTGCAAAATAAAAATATCTATTTCAAATATTGCTCATAAACAATTCGTGTAAGACTTTCATTAATCTAACAAACATTAACAATTATTAACGAAATGGTAAATTATAGTAGTATTTACAAAATTAGCATGTCATAACATACATATCGCACTAATTCCTCTGAAGAAAGTCAACTCAAAATTCTAACATGTTCAATATTTTCAAGAAATCGAAAAGAGTGGTAATTTCTTCCCACTGTAAAAATCTTTGATCAATTTCTTTAAAATTTTTAAAAGAAAAAAAAAAAGAATAAAGTTTTATCCACCTTTGTGTACTACATAGATATATACTACAAACTTATAGATTTTGAGCTAACTCCCTTTAGAGGAACCCGTGCGACATGTTCATTTATATTTTGTTGTTTTTGCATGTATTTTGGTGTTACGGCATGCCTTAGATTTTAACAACCACATAAGTTTTAAATTACAAAAAAATCACACTTATGCACAAGACAATACATGAACAAACAAATATTTGTACACCCAAACTCACAAGCAACATCGTTACATATTGATCGAAATATACATACATACATACCTACAATTTCATACATATAGATTTTTAGTTAATTAGTTCGTCATATCCGCAGCGCCTCATTAATCGAATGCATATTTATTTCCAATAACCAACCGTTTCCAACTGTCTTTTTACTTAGTTAACTTAGTTATTATGTTTACGTTCAAAATTGTGTTTTTTTTTTTGTTTTTTTTTTTTTTTTTTTTTGTTATATTTGTCTATGTGTATTTATGTTTCGAACAAACAAACATTTGATTGTCTATCCCCGTCTTTGTTAAAATTGAAAAACTGCTTACATCGAACTAAAATCGAAAATATAAAAAAAAAAATTTTTCACTTGTGTCACATGCGCTCAGAAATTAAACTCAATCAATATCATTTATGCTCATCTAAATTGAAAATAAAAACTACAGAAAATAAAATAAAAAATTATCCGTATTTCAAACTCACTGTCACTGTTAAGTCCCAAAATTCAGTCTACTAAAACAAACCAACTAGAACTTAATTCAAACTACTACAACAAACATAAGCACTAAGCTAATGTGCTAATCTTCCTTTTCTACTATTGTTTTTTGTTTTTTTCTTTATTATTTATTCCCCCCAACTCTACATGCATGACATGATCATAACATAAAAATAAAAATACCATAAAAATAAAAACAAAAACACACTCTAAATGTCAATGAAATTCTCTAAAAAACTTGAAATGCAAAATTTTGAATTATGAATTCTAATGGAAATGACATTGCTGGGAATGTTTGATTTACTAACTGAATGTGTCCTGTTCATTAACAAAGTGGAGACACTCAGCAACATGGTCAAAGTGTGGCCCTATTGGAAACTCCAAATGGTGTTACTATTATTGGTAATAAGCCATCGAATGGCAGCACCAACGTCAACACATACAATCATGATCATGAACAAAATGAGGTGGAAAGACGCAATTCGCGTAATAATGATTTGGAAGATGATTCCTTTGAATATGGCACTGATCGTGAAAGTAGTGTCTACAATCCCACAACAATGCCTTTACGTTCCGTTATGGCTCAAGCTGGTGGAAGGAATTCTCAAAAGAATTCCGATGGCGATAATGTACACGATCAATCGGATCTTTTGACGAAGGGCAATCAATTGGGCATACCTGAATCACGTTTTTCACGTTGGATTCCCAAAGATCAGCGCGAGATATTAGAGAAACAAGCAAAAATTATGGCCGAACGTATGAAACCAAAAACACCAGAACCTAAACGTATAATCGAATCGCCAAAGCAAACGACACCAGTGACACAATCACCCACGACAACACAAAAGAACACCACTACAACAATAGCAGCCGTTCAAAATAATAATATACCAACGGAAACGGAAATCTAGTGAAGTACTTTTTGTTGAGGAAAACTTATCAAATGAAATTATTTAAAATATAATTTAAATGTGGATAACGTAATTAAGGGGCTATTTCATCAATTCTATTAATACAAATATGAATTTATGTCAAAAATTTGTTTTTCATGTCAAATAAAAATAAAATTATATGAAAAACTATATATAAATATGAATTAATATTTGAAAAGAATTGGTGAAATACGCAATAAGTAGTTTTTAAATTATAGAAAAGTATATATAAGTGAGAGATTTAAACATACAATTGAACATTTTTAAAGATTATCGATGTAAAAAAAAAAAATGTAACTATCATTCACACATTTTTATTTTATATTCGGGCCAAAACACGCCCGAATATAAAATCGAAATGCAGTGAGGTGGATTTAAAATCGAACAAAGCTTGTAAAGAAAGTTCATAAAAATATTCCTTTTTATATACTTTTGGTATCAATAATCTTAAGAACAATTTCTGAAAACAGGTAAAACTACAGCCATTTTGAAATAATTGAAATCAAAATCTCGTTCGATTTCAACTACACTTCATTTCGATTAAGAAACATGCCCGACTATGTCTAAAATTGAAAACCCATCTTGTAAGTTTTAGACTTTTTAAAATATTAAAAAAAAAAATAGTTTTGGATTAGTTCAACCGATTTCTTTTATTACTTCCTATACTGGCGGCCATTAGCGATTCTATTCCCCAATAAAAGGTTTATAGCAAATTCCAAAAAGATTTTCACAGCAACAATAATATTTCAAATATGATTGTAAATTAAAAAATCACTTGAATTTTTTGAAAGATGCCATTAGATGAGTCCAACAATTGTGTACATAGGTATAATGTCAAACTGTATCCAAATTTATATTTAAATATTGGAAACGTTTTTGTCGTAGGATATTAAGTATCTTATGTATTGTTCTCCAATATTGATAAAACATGTATGGCTTAACAGATATTTTTGTGTAGATATGCAAAATATTTTGTAAGCACAAAAATGGTAAATGGTAAAGTATTTTGGATTTGCTTGAGAAGCAACAACAATATGCAATATATTTTTATTTTAATTTTTTATTGTACTTAAAAACACACATGATATGTACACAAATGTATAAAATATACAACATATTTTAAGATATTCCTTTTTATCAAGTTTTATATTTCAAACTCAAAAAAGTTTACATGCTTGATACGCCTGTTTTTAAATTAAAGTAACGATTGAAACATACTCTTACTAAAATTTAAACAATGTAATTTTGTATGTGCACGATTTTAAATTTGTGTGATGATATACAAAAGCAAAGAAAATAAAACCAAATGAAATTTTGTCAATAACGGAAAATTCTTTTAAAATTAACCCATACATTTGTTAATAGAAAGTGAGATTTAACATGGTCTTAATATCACAAAATAAATTGATTATACTACTAGACATATCAAACAACTATTTTTTGAAAGATGTGGTATTACAATCAAAATAAATATTGGAATTAAAGGAAATGATCATGTAGTTTGCTTGTTGGTCCCGTTTTTGCGTCCAATATTTGAAAAATGTGACCGTAGCTTAAGCTTTATCCTCCATACAATATTTTTAAACCAAATTCATTCTAAAGAGAGAAAGAAACGCATGCTATTTTGTTAAAAAAAATACCGGCGTGTTCTAGAAATCGAAATGAAGTGAATTTAAATTCAAGCAAATTTTTAAAACGACCCTGTAATGAAAGTTCATAAAAATATTCCATTTTATCTACTTCATTCTTTAAGTATCTATTATTTTTGCAAGAACAACACTGGAAACCACGAACGATTAAGGTCATTTTGTAAATAGTTATTGAATTTAAATTATCGTTCGATTTTAATTTCACTTCATTTCGATTTCTAGAACGTACCCGATAAATTAATATAAACCTTTGAGTTAACATACCTTTGTCTTTTTTTCTTTTGTGAAATGAATTAAAATTGTGTTAAAAAATTCACGAAAATATATCCTAAATTACTCATTTAACAAGACTGTTTTTTTTTTAAATCCCACCAGACACATACATTTGATTTTTTTATTTGACTTAAAACGTTAAAAAAAATTATCAGAAATACTATATAGTATTATTATTCGATTAATGGGTATAAATTTACCGATTTATCCTTTGAGCGATATTAGCAATTTTAAATTATTCGAACAAATAATCGTCTAAAATTGTTCGATTAATCGAACAAAATTTTATCGACTAAACACCCTAAAAACTGAGACCAATTATTAATTTTTTCCCACGAAAAAATTGTTATAATTATAAAAAAAAATTGTGTCAAAAAGGAAAAAGTGCATACGTTTACAAAAGCGAAACTTAAGCTAATGGAACATTTGAGCTCAAAAGTACACATGCGCAAAGTTTCAACTATTTTGTATGCTTATTTAGGAAGCAAGAGCAAATTTACTTGTTGCTTTAAATTTTTTAATTTGCAATAACTTTGGAATAAAAACCTAAGTTTACACCCGATCTGTGGCATAAGAAATATTTAGGAATAAAACCGTATAACTGCACAGAAGTGATGATTATATAAGAATAAGAGTAAATTTTCAAAATCACCTTTTAAGGATTAACCTGCTCTCCTACACAGAAATATTATTTACAAAAGTGTCGTCTTAAATACAAAAAAGACGTTGACTTTACCCTTTTGAATTTCAAAAAAACTAGGGAATTCGTTTGTAGTTTAGATTTTTGTAGCTGTTTAGAATTTTTATAAAATCGTTTAGTTTAAATATGTTAATAAATCTAAATTTACAACGCCTTGGGTACATTTGAAGAAAAAGAAAATAATAGGGCAATTTACAAAGTGTTCTTTTTTGAAATATTGGTTTGTATATTTAAAATTTATGAATGTCACATTCATAAAATCATAGCAAATACAACTAATACGACAAAATAGAACACTTTGTGAATTATCTAAAAAAAATAGTACTTATTAAACAAATTTTTTGTAAACAATGAGAAAAAAGTAAAAATAATCTTTAATTCATTTCAATGAAATTTTGCTTTGATACATACACTCTGAAAAACTTAATGTGCCCCCCAACATATATTTCTGAGATCTTAAAGAACAAGTTAAAATGTCTTTTTGATATTACCTACCAAAAAAATGTTCAATTGTGTGTTTATTTCTTAAGGATTTAATCCAATTTTATAAAAAAAAAATAGTTTTTAATCAAGTTTTAAAATTAAAGAGAAAACAAAATGGCGTCATCACAAGATGGTATAATTAACTGCAATTACCTGTTAAAACTATCTACGAATGCTAATTTAATTATACACAATTCTAAACAAAGCATTCAAATGAATAAAAATATTTATTAAGTTAATTTCTAGTTTGTTAATATAATTTTAAAAATCAAACAAGGGAAAGTTCACTTGAAGAAAGAACAAAAATCCTTTTTATTTTAATAAAAAAAAAATAATTTCCTTAAAAAGTCTTCCAAATGTAATACAAAAAAATATTCATTGTTGTTTTTCTTTTCCCTTTTAATTAAATAAAATTTAAAAAATGATTAATTTATATTTAATGCAAGTGCCTTTTTAACACATTGTGTAATTAAAACTATAAATAAGACAAAACAAAAATATACTATAATTTGTATTTTGTTTACACCAATGCAAACATTTATTTATTAATTAATTTTCTACTCGTAAAATATCAAAATAATTACAAACATATTTCTCTTTTTACTGATTTTATTAAACACATACATATATTTAGGTTAAAAAGATAATAAGTTTAACAAGTATTTTTCTTTTAGTTTAACTCATTTTATTTAATGTATTAATTACAAATTGCATATATGATTCTTTCGTACTTTTCATAATTTTTTGTAATATTATTATATATAAAGACTATTTTTATACAATGATTCCTTAATTATATTTTTGTATTGCTATTATTATTTTTATTAACATGTTAAAATTTTGTTTCCCTTTTGAACAAACAAACAATTATTAAATTAATTTGTATTTAATAAATAATGGAATAAAATTTTTCAAAATAAATGATTTATTGCAATTGAATTAATCATAATTTAATGATATTGATTAATGTATATAATATATAATCTAATTATATTAATACAAATGAGTAGGTGAGTTGCAAAACTCGTTCGTTACAAAATAAAAAAAAACGAGATGACAATTGATGCTAACAGTTTGGCGCTTAATGAGAAGAAATCTACCTGTAATATCAATGCATAATCTTGAAAAAACAGGGAAGGGGACATGTATTGATACAATTAGTACATTTCTTCTCATAAAGCCTCAAAAGAACTGTTGGAATCAATTGTCATCTCATATTTTTTATTTTGCAAAGAACGAGTTTTGCAACTCATCTACTCAAATATAAAATATGTAGGTTTGAGAAATTGAATGGCTGGTTAATGATAGTTTCGTAGTTGAGTCCCCTTTTCTTGCAAACATGAAATCTACTATACCAAACCTTAAAAGCAAAAAAAAACAATCTTATTTATATTATGAGTTTTTTTTTATTTTAACTAATTGCAAAAGTTTTGGTTTTCAATTCTGTACAAGGGTTATGTAAATAGTTAATAAGTTAATAAAATTGCTTGGATTTTCAATTCCAAGCAACATGACAGAAGAGAAAGTTTATAAGGAGATTTTCGTTCTTTTTTTTTGGAACAAGACAAACAATAAAGGATGGCCGCTTTCGTGTCAAAATATTTATTTGAAGTCTTTACATATGAAATGTTTTCTTAATTTTGTCTGTATTCAATACCAAATAATTTTTAAATTAAATTTCGTGGCTTTTGGTCATCCCGCGTAACCACGGCTGAGCATAATTCGAAGATAACATTTGCAATAGAGACTAAATGCAAAAATGGATAAATTTAACCTGTTTTCAAACTAAAAAATCTGTTGCTTAAAAAATTATTTAAGACGAGAACCTTCTCAACTCGGGAGGATATTTTTATAGGAAATCTTTTGTTTAATTATATGGCTGATTATATAGCGAACGTTATCGCGTTTTCAAGATACTAACGGACGGATAAAAATTATTAAGGACCTAGAAGATTTCCTTTATAAAATTTCATTTAATTCTTCTAATCTATTATAAACGATCGGATGTCGAAATACTATTTTTTTGTTAGGACAAGCACTCAGGGGATGAGCTCTTCTAATCCATAACATTGTGTTGGAACTAGGACAATAGGTTATGGGAAAAAGAATACAGGTAGAAGTGCTTGTGAACATTCGACTTGAACTTATTCATGTTAAAAGTGAGAGGGAAGAAGGTTATTCCACATAGAAACAGTTCGGCCAAAAAACCAATTTTATCTGTAATGCGCTGTATGATGCACCCACCAGGTAATCGACCTCAAAAGGATGGGCCTTAAGGAAAAACGTATATTACAAACAAACGTACGGGTATCGGGAACCAGATCCCTAATTTCATGCGAACAGATTCCATTGTAGTAACGATAGAAGAGGCAAACACAACCCACATTAAGACGGTGCTTAAGGGAGCCAATAGAATTGGATACCCTACTGTCTCTGTCCTACGCCCTCTACTGCACGCGGTCGAGAAGCTTCAAAATAGACTTTGAAGCGATAGCCCACACATGAGTGTTCTATACCAATCGCGGTCGGATAAAGGTGGTCCGAATAGTTAAAAGATTAGATGGAGTGACGTATATATATTTCACCGTTTTAAAAAACCGAGGCACTTGAATACTTCTTTCGACACCTTGAATATATGTTTTGCCCATCGGACATGATATTGTATCTTCAAGCCCAGAAGATCAAGAGATTCTGATCCCTTAATAATTATACCACCCATATATACAGATGAAGCACCTGGATCCGTCGTGCGCTTATGCGTCTGCATGTAACATTGGGTCTTTCGGGCATTAAAATCGACCCTATTCGCCACGTCCCCATTACGTGATTATGTTAAGGTCTCGGCTAAGCGTGTCATTCATGTTCTCCCTCATGGCACCAACATCGGATACGCTTGGTCTCCAATCAAATGAATACGAATGGCAAAGGTTACCTTGCGGCAACCCTGAATGAATCTTGAACTCGTTTGATGAAACTTCATCAATAACAACTCCTATAATGCGACCTCTGCGAAACTTCGTTATAAATCAAAAAAAATTATCACCGACGCTGAGTTCAATAAGTTTAGACAAGAGTACACCATGCTAGACTCTGTCAAACGCTTTGGAAATATCTACCATATTTTTAGTCGATTTAACATTATCATCCACATGGTTGGCAGAAATGGCTGTTCATGGTAATTTTGGGAATTATTAACGAAATTAAGCTTTTTTTTTGCCAAAAACACAAAATCATTTAAAATAATTAAGCACGTGTCCCTTGCTATACATGGCATACAAATGATGCCTGGCTACACTAGGTCACAAATAACAAACTTTTGTCTGTTATTTGTTTCTAGCATACTTTTTCTCATGGATTTGGACCTACTGAACACGAAAATGAATTTTAAAAATTTTTCTGTCGATTGGTTTGCGAGATACAAATTTTTTAATTTTTTTTTTTTAATTTTTGGAGGTACACTTACTATTTTGAGCATATCTTTAGTCTTCTTTGACCTATTTTATCCTACTACTACTCAAATTAAAGACAATTGAGCCGTCTACAACTTATTTTCAGAAAATTTTCAAATCGGGTTAGTAGTTTTGATGTTGGCGGCTTAAAAAGGTTAAAAAACTGGGTTTTTTTAGTAAAAATGTGGCTGAAAAATTCATATAAAAATTCATATAAAATATAAAACGCGATGTTAACAGCGATTTTAATTTTTTTACGTATAGCTGACACTTTTCCAAAGAAAATAAGCCCTTACTTAACAAAATCTGATGACAAATGGCCGACTTATTATTTTTTTGGTAAACGACCGAAATTCCTCTATTTCACGATTTTTTGATTTTCATTATTTGCACAGCTTACCTACCCAACGCAAACGAATAAATACATTTGAACTTAATTTAAAATAAACAAATTAGTCTTCGTATATTATTTTTTAATTTATTTACAGCACTACATGCTCATACATATTTAAACATAAGGAGACACGGTTATCAATTGCATTTCAAAACTGTCTGTGAAAGTGTAAAGAAGTTAATATTTAGAAAACGCAAGGAAGACAATGAGTAAAAGACTACGTGTGTTCGAGTGTTTGAACGATCCAGACAATTTCTGCAATGTTTGTGGCCAGTTTATAAAAAAAAATCACGCACACAAGTTTACTCCAGCAGTACAATTGCACTATTTGAATTATTTTGGTATTTCACCAAATATCACAGAACCATGGACACCTAAGTCGCTGTGTGATCTTTGCTATATAATCTTAACCAACTGGGCAGCTGGCGGAAGGTAAGAATTTTTATTTAAACACATTATACATAGCGAATATAGTAATTTATTTTAATTTTAGCCGCCATATGAAATTCGATACACCAATGATGTGGAAAAAGCCGCTATGCCATTCCACAGACTGTTATTTTTGCCTCACCACAAACAGTGGGGTAGGAAGATTTTTTAAATGGAACTACGCTCAAGTGGGATCGTTTGCGCTTCCAGTACCACATTCGCATGATGTGCCATATCCAGTGTGCCCTGGTGCATCTCTTCAAAAAGCAGAATCGTCAGAAGAAGAGTCCGAGTCAAATGCAAGCGAATTTGAGCCGGGTGCAAAGCGAAAATTACTGTCACAGGCCGAACTAAACGATTGGGTGCGCGATTTTGGTCTCACTAAGGAGAAATCCGAACTTTTTGCGTCTCGGATGATAGAGTGTGGATTTGCGGCTTCAGAAGTGAAAGTATCAACGTACAGAAACCGTCACAAGGAGTATGCAAAATTTTATACAAAGAAAGACCAAATATGTTTTTGCAGCGACATTTCAGGCTTGTTCCAAGAGCTTCACCAAATTCACAACCCCAACGAATGGAGGTTGTTTATTGACAGCAACAAAGAGAGCTTGAAGGCAGTTCTCTTACATAATGGGAATGAAAAGCCATCTGTTCCTATTGCTCATGCGGTTCATTCAAAGGAGAACTATGAAACTATGGACATTTTGCTGAAATGCATAGAGTATAGGAAATACAATTGGAAAATATGCGCCGACCTTAAAGTTGTGGCCATTCTGTGTGGACTCCAAGGAGGCTATACGCGACATTGCTGTTTTCTGTGCCTTTGGAATAGCCGCGCTGATGATCAGCATTATATAAAAAAAAAATGGTCGGTACGAACGAAACCTGTAGTTGGAGAAGCGAATGTTCAGCGCAAACCACTAATAGAGAACCGTGAAAATATAATACTTCCGCCGCTGCACATAAAATTGGGTTTGATTAAAAATTTTGCCAAAAAATTAGACAAAGAAGGTGAAGCTTTTGCCTATTTACGGTCAATTTTCCCTTACCTTTCGCTGGCAAAAATTAAAGAAGGAGTCTTCGCAGGACCCGAGATAAAAAAAATTTTGAAAGATGAAAAATTCCCAAAGCTGTTATCACCCATCGAAGCCGCAGCATGGAATTCCTTCAGGCTTGTTGTGGAAAACTTTTTAGGAAACAACAAAAGCCCGAATTATAAGGACATAGTTGAGGATCTGGTAAAGAACTATGAAGCCATGGGAGTGCACATGTCACTTAAAATACACTTTCTGCATTCTCATTTGGATTTTTTCCCTGAGAATTTAGGAGACGTGAGCGACGAACACGGCGAGCGCTTTCATCAGGAATTGAAGGCTATGGAACGACGCTATCAGGGCATGTATGACACGGCTATGATGGGTGACTATATTTGGACCCTAATACGTGAGACCGATTGCAGCGAATACAAAAAACAAAGAAGAAGTCAGCAGTTTTTCCACATGGCATAAAATGTACACTTATATCTTTGTTTTTACTAATTTTTTTTGTGCGTTGATTTGCTTAATTTAATTAGTTAGTTTAATTTCGTTAGTTTAGCTAATTGTGCGATACATTGAGCATGTAGTGCTGTAAATAAATTAAAAAATAATATACGAAGACTAATTTGTTTATTTTAAATTAAGTTCAAATGTATTTATTCGTTTGCGTTGGGTAGGTAAGCTGTGCAAATAATGAAAATCAAAAAATCGTGAAATAGAGGAATTTCGGTCGTTTACCAAAAAAATAATAAGTCGGCCATTTGTCATCAGATTTTGTTAAGTAAGGGCTTATTTTCTTTGGAAAAGTGTCAGCTATACGTAAAAAAATTAAAATCGCTGTTAACATCGCGTTTTATATTTTATATGAATTTTTATATGAATTTTTCAGCCACATTTTTACTAAAAAAACCCAGTTTTTTAACCTTTTTAAGCCGCCAACATCAAAACTACTAACCCGATTTGAAAATTTTCTGAAAATAAGTTGTAGACGGCTCAATTGTCTTTAATTTGAGTAGTAGTAGGATAAAATAGGTCAAAGAAGACTAAAGATATGCTCAAAATAGTAAGTGTACCTCCAAAAATTAAAAAAAAAAAATTAAAAAATTTGTATCTCGCAAACCAATCGACAGAAAAATTTTTAAAATTCATTTTCGTGTTCAGTAGGTCCAAATCCATGAGAAAAAGTATGCTAGAACCAAATAACAAAATGGCTGTTGCCTAGTGCTATCGATGGTAACGCCTTAATACGATATTTAGTTAATGATATCACGATCAGTTTTTGGATTTGGTTCTTAGTTTTCAATAATCACACTACTGCGAACAAAGTTAATTTTAGGTTATATTTATAATCCCTTTCCAAAACCATTCGATAAAGTTGTTGAAGAATCACAAAATGGCACTGTCTGTGCTCGTAGTGAAAAGATAAACGAAATTAAATTCCATGCATAAATGTTTAACCTGCGCTATAAGCCAATAATAATGTTTTCAAGATATATCAAAAGTTTTTTTGTTGACCAACTATACTTTCTCACTTGTTTAATTACGCGTTCTTTTTACGCGAATTTAATGTAACACGCTTGTAAAATGGGCAACTACTAACATTTTTGAAAACTGTTTCCAATTTTTGTTTAGGAGACAGGAATGTTCACATTTTGAAACAATTTTGATTTTGAAATTCTCTCTGTCATATACTCTCTGTTTTATAATTGCTCCCTTATTATGGCAAAATTGTTGAAAGTTTAAATTTCAAATAAGCGATTTTTGTTTTTTAAGGTATATTTTCTAAAAATTTAAGGGCATATTTTCATCTTTTTATTGCATATTTAATGCGCATAAAGCACTTTTTCCGGTTTCCCTGGTAATAAAAATATTAAAAATCCTTTGTGATCGGAATATTCTTTAATATTGAAACTATTTGAATCTGTTTTAATTTTAATATTTAACAAAAATATAACGTATAATAAAAATTTTGATAATATGAATTTAGCAAATAATGTTAATGTACAAATATCCTTTAATTTTTGAAAATCACATAATAAGTAAAATGTTAATAACACTGTGCTAGTTAAAAAAACAGACAAACGGGCCACCTGGCGTTTTAAAATAGTTCGGGTATGCTGAAGCCAGTGAAACGGTGCTAACCGTTTTTTTTTTTTTTTGGCAAAAAAAATTTAAATTTAAATTTAAAAAATGCAGCTAAGTTCCAAACATAACAAGACTTAGATCTGTCCATAAGTTTTGATTTTAGTCACAAAAGATTAAAACTTTTAATTGAACTTAACAATTGCATAAAACGCCACATTTGTATGTTTTGAGAAAATGTTAAAGACTAAAAACTTATGGTCATACAATTTATCACCCTAGGGCCGACTCCTTGGCACCTTTCCGTCAAATTTGATAAAAAAAAAAACTGTTGTCATTTTATTTCAACAGAATAACATATTCTATATGTAAAATCCAAGTGGTTGTACTTTTACGTGATACACAGAAAAAAATAATTTTCAGATTTGAATATGAAAATCGCATATTTGAATAAACATTTTTTTAATTTTCTCCGATGACGATTTTTGCGGTGTTGATAAAAACGTTTGTAGGTATAGTTATTGAGTTTTTTAGTCAACAACCAAGTTTATTGAGTTGTTGCCCAAAATAATTTTTTTCAACAAAATTTCAACGAGATTTGTTAAAATAAACTGTTTGAAATATTCAATACATCAAACAAAATGTTTATCGAATCTTTTTTTATTAATTAATTATGATGTGCTAAATTCCCAAGTTTTATTCTTTAATAAATACTAGGGTATTCATTTAATCGGGCTTTTGCTTTAATCGGTTAATAGCTCGATTAATTAATCAAGGTTTTGGTTTAATCGGTTAATAATCGGTTAATTTTGTTATTGATCGGTTAAGTAATTTGAATAAATAATAAAAATAAAAACTTATTTATTATTTGGAGTTTATTAGTAAAACAATCACAAAATATATCGCTTAATCTACTGAAATTAAACGGTTTAATCGTTAATCGAAAAAAGCCAACTATAAATTAACGCCCTATGTTCTTCGTGAACAATTTATTTAAGTATTTTTATGTTACATCGCTGTATCTATATTGTATTTAAATAAATAAAGGACATATATATATATATAAATTAACCGATCATCTAATCGGGTAGTAATTAATCGGTTAACCAATTAACGGTTAACCGAATGAATACCCTTATAAATACACCAAAAATAATTGTTGGGAGATAAGCTAGATCATATGCTTATTTCGCTGGTTGCTTAGGCCAGATCATCAGGAAACCTTTTTCCAAAGACTTTGAAAAAACTAAAGATATTATACAAATAAAAATGTAAAGCGAATGAGAGTTACAAACACTCAAGTCTCATTTGCAACTATAACAAAGCTATTAAAATATGGACAAGAGTTGTAAAAATACTGTTTTACTTTTTTTTTATGAAATATTTCTTTTATTGAATATGAAGAAATATTTAATTATTTCATTGTTAAATATGTTTGAATGAGTGCAACTTTGCAGAGTAAAATTTTGTAAAAATTTAAACGATAAAATTTCTAAGCTCTCTTTACATTTGTACTTAGCCTTGAACTACAATAATTTTAGTTCTCTTAATCATATACAACACTCGGTTTTTTTTTAACGTTATATAATTTTTTACTTTTAAATTAAAAACAAACACTGTCTTTAATAAATAAATCGCCCATTTAAACGATATGACAAAAATAAACTAGCGAAATATGAATTTTAATTTTAATCGTTGAAAGAATAAAAAAAATGTTTATAGAACTCAACAAAAACATTAAATAGCTCGCTCCACTATAAGCATTAACAATTTTTTCGTTACTAAAAAATTCCTGTAGTGCATTTTCCGCTTGTGTTCTTCTTTGAACAAATTGTTTTTTTAATGCATTTCATAAAGATTTAAATAAACGCTAATGCAGTGTTTTCATTCTACATATGGGTAAAAATTTATATAAATAAATAAAAAGTTATGTCGGTCAATCCTGATCATGTCATACCCTGCACATTATTTGTACATAAGGATTATTGCACTTGATTGTGGTTTTTGTACTAAATCGATTCCCTGGATAATCCGATTTATGATATCTAGAGCATTTTTTGAGAGTGATTATAAGGTTTAATAGGAATAATATAAAATTAGTAAATTTTGTCACGTCAGTGGTATTTTTCTTTTTTCAAAGATTTATAGTTTTCAAAGTGAGTTTTTTTCCAGTTATAATCAAAATTAAAATTCGCGTGGAGTCTTCTTCCATTTTTAGAATTAATATTAAATAGGAAAAATGAATATGGAAAAAACGCTCATTTTGTAAATGGGTTGAAAACAGTGGGCTTAACCAATTTTTGGTAGAACATTTTTATTATCTGTTATGAACACGAAGCAATAACCTTCGACTTTTATGTAAAGAAATTTTCCCTTACTACAAGAAATTGCCAAGAGTCGGACTGCGGGAGCCATTGATAGCTAGCTAGCAGTCGGGCGGGGAGGTTCGGTCCTCTCTTGAAACAAAACTCGGTAGTAGTTATGTATGGATTCTTCGCAATTTCATTAGATTTTACTTTTAGTCCTGTAAGATCATTTGTATGGGACAGTAGTGAAATCATGGATCGATCTTTTAACATTTAAATAGACACCGCACAGTCGGAGATTTTGGAAAAAAATTTAAATAATTCTGGATTTTCTAAACGTTTAGTACGATTGGAATAAAATTTGAGGTGGCTATTAAAGAATTGTAGTCGAGCTTAAGTTTTAGAAATTGTGTCTGTAGACTTATCAGGAGACGAATAATGGGTTACCAAATTAGGGCACCTCCGGTATAACAAAAAATAAAAACGATGCAGAATTTTTGATTTTAGTCCGATTTATACAAAATACTAGACCAGGGTTGGTCAAAAATAGCAAATTTAAAAATCGGATATTACCTAAACTATAAAAGATAAATTCTCTAACTTTTTCGCTAACTTTTTGTAGAACTTGACTACTTAATTTTACTGATAAGTGTATTTTTTAAATCGGTCTGAAGTTAGGAATTCTGGATCGTCTTAAATTTGTTTAATATCCGAGGTGCCCTACTTTTGGAACCTAAGGCGCCTCTCTTGATAAGTCGGACTAACGGCTAAGAAAATGTTGAATTATTTTTTCTCAGATCTCGCACTTTGCACCCTCTATGGGTGGTAAGATTATTACGGACTCAGAAAATGTCAATTCTATATAATAAACGGTGGATCTAAGTCCATTATTATTTGGTTTTACAAAAACCATAATAAATGCATCATACTTTTCCCACATATGATGGTGTAGGATATAAATACCATAAATAAATATTACGTATAAAAAAATTTGTTTATATTTATTAAAGCTCTATGGGACACATGGAGACACGCCAGTTATCAGGTGGCAAGAAAAACAAATAATAAAAAAGCATCGTTATACAAAATATAAAATAACAATATATTATTATACAAGCGAGAGGTGTGCGTAAAGTTTAAGGTTTTTTAAATTTCAGTTTATTTTAAATAAAACTAAATTTAAATCTTCCTGTAATTGTAATTGAAAAAAGTACAATTATTAGAAGCTAAAAAATAAAATCTAACTAACTATTAAAATTTAAGTAAATTAAATGTTGTAAAATGTTGACTAAATTATTAGGATTTAAAAAGATAAAACACCGTACCATCACAAAATTCAATATTAACTTTTTTTATTTATTGCGGTTCACTGCAACATAAAACATAAGTGTTGAAATTTAAACTTCTTTAAAAAAAATGAGCAAGATATAACAAAAATTCAAATTTAAGAGTCATCAAGTGCTCGATTTTTTCAAACAAAACGACGTATCATCACTCTTGCTAATGAAAAACAATGAATGGTAAAGAATATGAAAGCTTATCAAAAGGATATATTTGCCTCAGAAATCCGAGAGCAATAAAATCTGGGTGCACGGCAAAATATTCCGAAAAGAAAATATTTGAACGTTTTTGGCAGATGTCATGGAGCCAAAAGAACATTTTTTAGCTTGTGGTATTAAGTTTTGTACAAAAAGCGGATTTACGTAGAAAGTTCCCCGCGTTTAATTTTAAAAGCATATTTTCTATATTATAGAACATTGGACCTTCAAGTGTGCAGTAAAATATTTTTGTCAGCCCATGGCTGAATTCCTGAATAAGTTTGGTCTATAAAAACAAAAATATAAAAGAATGAATTTAAATGCATTTAAAGTTAAAATTTTAGTTGTTACACAATTTTTTTGTTCTTCAAACAAAATTAAATTGACTAGTGTTCGCATACTAGTAAAAATTCGACCATAAATTTGTATGTAAATATGAAGGAAACATAGTTCATCTAAGTATATACGAATTTATATGTTTCGAGCATTTATTTTTTCCATCTTAGTGGATCGATTTGACGAGGGACCAAACTCTGGTTTATATTTTATCTTCTACGTGAGTTAATTTAATTTTGTAAGTTCAATATAAAAAATATCAATTGAAAAACAAAAAAATCTCCTTTATAGATTGTTAACCACTCAGGCAGGACATTGCAAGTTTAATTTTATGTTTCAATGTCTAAAATTAACGAAAATGTATCAAAGTGCCAGATGTAGAACGAAAAAGTACCAAAAAGCTCCCTCTTATACATTCTTATTTACTCAGGACCATGCATGTTTATTTTTATCTTTGTAGGTCGAATATTAACAAAAAAAGTACCAGAGGAAAAACAAAAAGTACCAACATTTTTCATCTTATAGGTTCTCATTCACTCAGTAACCTGCAATATTATAGAAAAATTAAAAATTATTACATGATGCACGGAAAAGTAAAAGAAGGATGTAAGAAAAGATAAACTCACTGTTTATTGTTGTTGTTTTGTTTAAGCTTTGATATTGTTACGAGTAAGACTTTGAGTGTTTAAAACTTTTATTCGCTTTAGGATTTTATTCGTATAATATTTTTAGCTTTTCTAAAATCTTAGGAAAAGGTTTCCTGATGAGCTGGCCTAAGCAACCAGTGAAATGCGCATAGAAGCTAGCTTTCCCTCAACAATAAATTTCAGTGTATTTATCAAATATGATAAATTGGGAACTTAGCACGTCATACAGAAATCGTATTAATGATAAATTTTGTATTCCCGTAAATAACTTTGATAATATACTCGCATGTGCCCGTGCAGAAAACTGAATTGGCAAATTGGTTTTTTTTTTGTTGTTTTCTTACGAAGACAATAGAATGAAACAATTTGTTCTTTAATTTTGTTTTTTCTTTTTACCCACTTACAACTACAATTCGAGTCGGAAAGAACCCAACCAATTGTAGGGGGATGTAAGAAAAGATAAACTCACTGTTTATTGTTGTTGTTTTGTTTAAGCTTTGATATTGTTACGAGTAAGACTTTGAGTGTTTAAAACTTTTATTCGCTTTAGGATTTTATTCGTATAATATTTTTAGCTTTTCTAAAATCTTAGGAAAAGGTTTCCTGATGAGCTGGCCTAAGCAACCAGTGAAATGCGCATAGAAGCTAGCTTTCCCTCAACAATAAATTTCAGTGTATTTATCAAATATGATAAATTGGGAACTTAGCACGTCATACAGAAATCGTATTAATGATAAATTTTGTATTCCCGTAAATAACTTTGATAATATACTCGCATGTGCCCGTGCAGAAAACTGAATTGGCAAATTGGTTTTTTTTTTGTTGTTTTCTTACGAAGACAATAGAATGAAACAATTTGTTCTTTAATTTTGTTTTTTCTTTTTACCCACTTACAACTACAATTCGAGTCGGAAAGAACCCAACCAATTGTAGGGGGATGTAAGAAAAGATAAACTCACTGTTTATTGTTGTTGTTTTGTTTAAGCTTTGATATTGTTACGAGTAAGACTTTGAGTGTTTAAAACTTTTATTCGCTTTAGGATTTTATTCGTATAATATTTTTAGCTTTTCTAAAATCTTAGGAAAAGGTTTCCTGATGAGCTGGCCTAAGCAACCAGTGAAATGCGCATAGAAGCTAGCTTTCCCTCAACAATAAATTTCAGTGTATTTATCAAATATGATAAATTGGGAACTTAGCACGTCATACAGAAATCGTATTAATGATAAATTTTGTATTCCCGTAAATAACTTTGATAATATACTCGCATGTGCCCGTGCAGAAAACTGAATTGGCAAATTGGTTTTTTTTTTGTTGTTTTCTTACGAAGACAATAGAATGAAACAATTTGTTCTTTAATTTTGTTTTTTCTTTTTACCCACTTACAACTACAATTCGAGTCGGAAAGAACCCAACCAATTGTAGGGGGATGTAAGAAAAGATAAACTCACTGTTTATTGTTGTTGTTTTGTTTAAGCTTTGATATTGTTACGAGTAAGACTTTGAGTGTTTAAAACTTTTATTCGCTTTAGGATTTTATTCGTATAATATTTTTAGCTTTTCTAAAATCTTAGGAAAAGGTTTCCTGATGAGCTGGCCTAAGCAACCAGTGAAATGCGCATAGAAGCTAGCTTTCCCTCAACAATAAATTTCAGTGTATTTATCAAATATGATAAATTGGGAACTTAGCACGTCATACAGAAATCGTATTAATGATAAATTTTGTATTCCCGTAAATAACTTTGATAATATACTCGCATGTGCCCGTGCAGAAAACTGAATTGGCAAATTGGTTTTTTTTTTGTTGTTTTCTTACGAAGACAATAGAATGAAACAATTTGTTCTTTAATTTTGTTTTTTCTTTTTACCCACTTACAACTACAATTCGAGTCGGAAAGAACCCAACCAATTGTAGGGGGATGTAAGAAAAGATAAACTCACTGTTTATTGTTGTTGTTTTGTTTAAGCTTTGATATTGTTACGAGTAAGACTTTGAGTGTTTAAAACTTTTATTCGCTTTAGGATTTTATTCGTATAATATTTTTAGCTTTTCTAAAATCTTAGGAAAAGGTTTCCTGATGAGCTGGCCTAAGCAACCAGTGAAATGCGCATAGAAGCTAGCTTTCCCTCAACAATAAATTTCAGTGTATTTATCAAATATGATAAATTGGGAACTTAGCACGTCATACAGAAATCGTATTAATGATAAATTTTGTATTCCCGTAAATAACTTTGATAATATACTCGCATGTGCCCGTGCAGAAAACTGAATTGGCAAATTGGTTTTTTTTTTGTTGTTTTCTTACGAAGACAATAGAATGAAACAATTTGTTCTTTAATTTTGTTTTTTCTTTTTACCCACTTACAACTACAATTCGAGTCGGAAAGAACCCAACCAATTGTAGGGGGATGTAAGAAAAGATAAACTCACTGTTTATTGTTGTTGTTTTGTTTAAGCTTTGATATTGTTACGAGTAAGACTTTGAGTGTTTAAAACTTTTATTCGCTTTAGGATTTTATTCGTATAATATTTTTAGCTTTTCTAAAATCTTAGGAAAAGGTTTCCTGATGAGCTGGCCTAAGCAACCAGTGAAATGCGCATAGAAGCTAGCTTTCCCTCAACAATAAATTTCAGTGTATTTATCAAATATGATAAATTGGGAACTTAGCACGTCATACAGAAATCGTATTAATGATAAATTTTGTATTCCCGTAAATAACTTTGATAATATACTCGCATGTGCCCGTGCAGAAAACTGAATTGGCAAATTGGTTTTTTTTTTGTTGTTTTCTTACGAAGACAATAGAATGAAACAATTTGTTCTTTAATTTTGTTTTTTCTTTTTACCCACTTACAACTACAATTCGAGTCGGAAAGAACCCAACCAATTGTAGGGGGATGTAAGAAAAGATAAACTCACTGTTTATTGTTGTTGTTTTGTTTAAGCTTTGATATTGTTACGAGTAAGACTTTGAGTGTTTAAAACTTTTATTCGCTTTAGGATTTTATTCGTATAATATTTTTAGCTTTTCTAAAATCTTAGGAAAAGGTTTCCTGATGAGCTGGCCTAAGCAACCAGTGAAATGCGCATAGAAGCTAGCTTTCCCTCAACAATAAATTTCAGTGTATTTATCAAATATGATAAATTGGGAACTTAGCACGTCATACAGAAATCGTATTAATGATAAATTTTGTATTCCCGTAAATAACTTTGATAATATACTCGCATGTGCCCGTGCAGAAAACTGAATTGGCAAATTGGTTTTTTTTTTGTTGTTTTCTTACGAAGACAATAGAATGAAACAATTTGTTCTTTAATTTTGTTTTTTCTTTTTACCCACTTACAACTACAATTCGAGTCGGAAAGAACCCAACCAATTGTAGGGGGATGTAAGAAAAGATAAACTCACTGTTTATTGTTGTTGTTTTGTTTAAGCTTTGATATTGTTACGAGTAAGACTTTGAGTGTTTAAAACTTTTATTCGCTTTAGGATTTTATTCGTATAATATTTTTAGCTTTTCTAAAATCTTAGGAAAAGGTTTCCTGATGAGCTGGCCTAAGCAACCAGTGAAATGCGCATAGAAGCTAGCTTTCCCTCAACAATAAATTTCAGTGTATTTATCAAATATGATAAATTGGGAACTTAGCACGTCATACAGAAATCGTATTAATGATAAATTTTGTATTCCCGTAAATAACTTTGATAATATACTCGCATGTGCCCGTGCAGAAAACTGAATTGGCAAATTGGTTTTTTTTTTGTTGTTTTCTTACGAAGACAATAGAATGAAACAATTTGTTCTTTAATTTTGTTTTTTCTTTTTACCCACTTACAACTACAATTCGAGTCGGAAAGAACCCAACCAATTGTAGGGGGATGTAAGAAAAGATAAACTCACTGTTTATTGTTGTTGTTTTGTTTAAGCTTTGATATTGTTACGAGTAAGACTTTGAGTGTTTAAAACTTTTATTCGCTTTAGGATTTTATTCGTATAATATTTTTAGCTTTTCTAAAATCTTAGGAAAAGGTTTCCTGATGAGCTGGCCTAAGCAACCAGTGAAATGCGCATAGAAGCTAGCTTTCCCTCAACAATAAATTTCAGTGTATTTATCAAATATGATAAATTGGGAACTTAGCACGTCATACAGAAATCGTATTAATGATAAATTTTGTATTCCCGTAAATAACTTTGATAATATACTCGCATGTGCCCGTGCAGAAAACTGAATTGGCAAATTGGTTTTTTTTTTGTTGTTTTCTTACGAAGACAATAGAATGAAACAATTTGTTCTTTAATTTTGTTTTTTCTTTTTACCCACTTACAACTACAATTCGAGTCGGAAAGAACCCAACCAATTGTAGGGGGATGTAAGAAAAGATAAACTCACTGTTTATTGTTGTTGTTTTGTTTAAGCTTTGATATTGTTACGAGTAAGACTTTGAGTGTTTAAAACTTTTATTCGCTTTAGGATTTTATTCGTATAATATTTTTAGCTTTTCTAAAATCTTAGGAAAAGGTTTCCTGATGAGCTGGCCTAAGCAACCAGTGAAATGCGCATAGAAGCTAGCTTTCCCTCAACAATAAATTTCAGTGTATTTATCAAATATGATAAATTGGGAACTTAGCACGTCATACAGAAATCGTATTAATGAAAGAAATTTAATTTTCCGTATTTCCCCTTTTTGATACTCTTTTTCCCCCCATAGAGGTTCGGTTGACAAACAAAGGAAGAAAGCGTTCTTAACAGTTTTTCCTGTGTCGATTTTAGCACAGGATTATATAGTCGAAATATGCAAAAACCGGTTTCTGAAAAATGTCGTATAATCGATTAAGCTATTTTTTTATATTTAATAATTGAAAATTACAATTTTTTTATTTATGTGTTCCGCATATGTGTTAATAGCAAATTTGAACGCTTATAACTCTGAAATTATATTTTGTAAGTAAATAGCTTTCAAATGGTGTACATTTTGTTCAAATCGGTTGACATGCAGACAAAAAACCTTTTAATATTTCATATTTAAAGCTTGAGAAGAAAACCAAAAATATAGTTAGTTTTAAACACCTCAAGACTCAAATTAAAGAACAACTTTATGCTGTTCGATCACACGGTATCAAAATCTCAATTTTCTTAAAATTTATTTATTTAGGATTTAGGAGGTTTGCATATCAAGCCGACGGTAAGTTATTTTGTTTTAGAAGAAACACTTCAAAATAACGTTTTCGCATAATATGTTCTAAAAAAAAGGTTTTTTCTTTTGGTATATATTTCTAAAGGGTGTTTTTTTAAGCCCGATAGAACTTTAAATTGTAAAAAATAACACAAAAAATTAAATTGTAATCAAAATTTTTTTTTTATTCGAAAGATCAATACGTGACATTACCATTTGAAAATGATATGGACCGCGGCTGTTCTTGACGAAGCGCATTCTGGACGTCCAATTTTGAGCCACTTTTTCGAGCACTGCTGGCCGTATGTCACGAATAACACGAACAATGCTGGCCTCCAAGGCGTCAATTGTTGCTGGTTTATCAGCATAAACCAGTGACTTCACGTAGCCCCACAGGAAATAATCGAGAGGTGTCAAATCGCACGACCTTGGAGGCCAATTGACAGGTCCATTTCTCGAAATCAACTTATCGCCAAATTTTGATTTCAATAAGTCGATGGTTGCGTTCGCCGTATGGCACGTAGCGCCATCCTGTTGAAACCACATCTCCTCCGGATCAATGTCATCCATATTTTCAAACAAAAAATCATTGATCATGGTGCGGTAACGATCTCCATTGACCGTAACGCGAGCTCCGGCCTCATTTTTGAAGAAATAAGGTCCGATGATGCCACCAGCGTGAAAACCGCACCAAACGGTGCATTTTTCTGGATGTAATGGAGTCTGTAGGGTCTCTTGTGGATTGGTCTCGCTCCATATGCGGCAATTTTGCTTATTAACAAACCCGTTAAGCCAAAAATGCGCCTCATCGCTGAACACAATTTTCGTCTATAAGTTGCGCGAATCGACGACTGATTTTCAAAGTAAATTTGGATAATTTCGTAGCGTTGTTCAAGCGTGAGTCTATTCATGATGATTTGTCAGAGTATACTGAAACGATAAAAAAAAATATTTCATCAAAATTTAATTTTTTGTGTTACTTTTTACAATTTAAAGTTCTATCTAGCTTAAAAAACACCCTTTAGTATCATTTTAATCCAGATTTTAAAATTTTCTGCCAATATTGCAAAAAGATTCCATTTTAGAAAGTTTTTTGCTTCTCCTGTAAACTTTTCTAAAGTGATGATACGTTGTTTTGTATTTAAGCTGACGATTTGATTCGGTTTTGTTACAACTAATTTTTTATTATTACTTGATTTCCAATTAAAGTTTCGACAATTTTTCTTGTAATTAAAATTTTATTTTATTTTATTTATTTGAATCTTAATTCTCACAAAAATATTTGGCTTTTACATTACAAAGAGTTGTTTGATTTTAAGGGCCGATGTTGATTAAAACACAAATTATTTAGGAAATTATTGTCATTATTTTACTATGATAATATTGGTATGGTTCAATTATGTATGGAGCAAAATATCGGTAAAATGGCCACCGCGATGTCGGCGGCACACCTCCATCCGATGGTCCGATGACGCTGAGGCATAATTGAGGTTCTTGCCGTTAATGTGCCGAATTATCTCATCCTTTAGCTCTTGAATTGTTGCTGGCTTATCGACTTTCATCTTTAAAATAACCCTAAAGAAAGAAGTTTAACGGCCCTGCAAATTATAGGACTAGTCCAAACACGCGTGTAAAATGTAGCCCACAAGGGACTAGGACTAGTCCAGAAGTAACCCAAACGTATGGAAAAACATGGTCTATTTAACATTACGATGTCCTAGGACAGGACATATAACCCAGCTTTTGATTACATAGGAGTAGTCTTAAAACTACTCCATGGTATACTCAAGAGGACTAGTTTTGAAGTCGTTTAATTGCAGGGGGTATTAAATCACATGATCTTGGCGGCAAATTGACATCGCCGCTCGTCGTCAGATAACACGGTGGCACCATCCTGTTGAAACCACCCTGCAAATAATAGGACAAGTCCAAACACGCGTGTAAAGTGTAGCCCATAAGGGACTAGGACTAGTCCAAAAGTAACCAAAACGTATGGAAAAAATATGGTCTATTTAACATATCGATGTCATGTCGTCTCACTACAAACACTTTTTAACAATGTCATTGGCCATGTTTGCATTACATCGGACCAGCTCATGGAGTTGTCCATTTAATCAAATGGATCAGGTGGTCCAACATTATTTGCAGGGCACATATCGTCCATATCCATATCTTCCAATTTGGACCATAAAAAGTTCGACAATCACTCTTGGATTATCATGTGCCTCATCACTGAAGATGATTTTCTTCGAAAATGTATCATCCATTTTTATAATAAGCTTGAATAACTTTAACACGTTGCTCGATTGTGTAGTTAGTCTGAAATTGAGAAATGTTAAATAAAATGCAGCAAAAAAGGTGTAGTTGTGGTTGAGATTCGACATCGGCCCTTAAAATTTAACCACCTGTTATAAGGACTTTTAAAAAATTTTATTTTTCTGTGGATTGAACTTTTAGTTAATGATGGAAAAAAAGAACTCTCAAATCTGTTATTTTTGCATTTTTAGAACTGTATGAAGGCATCAAAAATATATTGATAGTTATTGGGGTTCCTGTATTTCCCTTAATGACTGTTATTTCTATTGCTGTTACTTTAAATATCGAAAAACAAAAGAATACATTTTTATATATCTAAAAACGCATCTTTAGAAAAATTTAATTATAAAATATTTAACTTCATACACTAATCTAAAAATATAGCAGTGTTGCAGAGGGTAGAACTGCAAAGAATTCTGATGATGAGAATGTGGTTATTTTCGAAACTTAAATTCAACCCGAATAAAAAATTATCAATAAATTTTTATTAGATTCATGCTGTAAAATTCCTTCGTTCAGTAAAATAATTTAATGAAAATTAAATTTGATGAACTCAAGCCTAACTAAATATCAAAATTTCATATTAATATAGCATATTTTTGCTGCCAGGCCCACAATGTCGACAAGAACATTTCTTTCTTATATTTATATTGAAAACAATAAAAAAAAAATTTTAATTTGTTTTTGTTTTCAATATAAATATACGAAAGAAATGTTCGTTAAATGTTTAAGCTGGTCTACCCCAGCGTCGGCTATTTTGTGTGTTCCAAGGGCTTTTTTTGTAAAATTTTCTTCAGGCTTTCTCAATGTATGATCAATCCACCGCCACGTCCTGTTTGGCTTTTGTTTTCATATTCGTATAGATATTGGTTCGAGAACATATTTGGCCCATGAATTGAAAATATTTTCCTAAGACATCTCTTAACGAATGCCTGTATTCTGCCAAAAGCTCTTCCAGATGTGTTGCATAAGATTAGTGGCGTTGTATTTCAAGCATTTATGCGCATGGATTTACTTTTGGAGATATTGACAGTAAGACCTGCTCTTTCCGCGTACTCTTGAACTTGTCTTAGTTTGTTTTGCATACTGGACTTCTAGTGAGCTAAGAGAGCTATCATCATAGTTAAGATCATCTAGGCGTAAAATAGTGCGCAACAAAACGGTATAAAATTAAGAATATAATGGGTCTTCCAATTAGGACTTGACAAAAATAAGTTTTGAGATTACTAAAAGTTCCTAACATCAAAAGGCGTGTTGTCTTGTTTTATCTCCCAATAAATAATGAGGTTTTTTTTGTCGAACTCCATAAAAATAATAAAATTGCGAGGTTTTGGAAACTTAACATTAAATATATTGTACTGAATCGAATATTTTAGTTTTAGCATCAACGAACTTTAAATGATTTAAGAAATTGCCAGCTTAATGGGGATAGATTTCGAATTATCTTATTTATAAAATTAAGAAGGACAATAGTTTAATTTCAGGAAATCGCGTAAGGGGCGACAGGATTTTAGTAATTCGATTTGATTTTCAACACAATGTTAAAAAGACTATCTTGAAAGATAATTTGCTTAGAGACGAAATGAAATAACTAATCAACTCTCACCATTTACATTAAGTGTCCATTGAAATTGCTTCAAAATGTCTACATGGGTTGTGAAATCAGAAAATATATAATTTGATTCAATTATTATTTAAGACTGGTGTAGGGTAGAAAGAAATCATTGCGCAACCCCCGCAAATGCAATTAAATTGTTATATAACAATTACAATTAAAACAACATTTTCTTACATACAATTTACAACACTAAACTATTGTATTTTTACTAACACACATACTACTACATACTATTATATAACTACGTAATACATACATAAATGGTTATTGTTGTGAGTTGTTTTATTATATTATTTTTTGTTTTATTTGTATTCTATTTTAAAACAATATTCGTTAACTTCTTTGTATACAAAAAAAAACCCAAAACATACCTTTAACTAAAACAAAATTTATATGTATGTATGAATTTGTAAAAAAAAAATAATAAGCCCAACAAAGCAACAAATATAAAACAATATTAAAAACATGAAACATATATCTATATATTTAATAAAAACGTAATAAAATATAAAAAACAAAAACAATTCATCACTTACACCTGAATCATCTTGATTTTCTAATAAAACCTTCCTCCTTCACTTCACAATCATACGTACTTACCACCCACCTTTACCATCATCATCAACGACTCCGTCAAAAACCAAAAACAAAACAAACAAAAAACATCGTCCATTATGCAGTAGTGACACTGAAAGTGCTGACGTTAAGGCAACATCGACAGCAACGACTGCAACCACAGCCGCTGTATCGGAATTGGATGCAAATGCTCCGGTGAATAACGAAAGTGGCAGCACCAATTCTAACAATAAAAAGTCAAAACGTTTACCCTCATTTGCTGCCATCTTTAAGCGTATGAATGAAAGAGATACAACAAATAAGCAGAAGAACAACGAACAGGATGTCAACAATGAAGGTGAAGGTTTAACACCGACAACAGGAGCTAATGAACAGATGCCAACTGATGGTAGCACCAATATAAACACTGATGGCAATGACAATCAACCAAAGGTACGACTATTGTTTAAAATTTTTTTACTTTTCCTAGTTTTTTAGTTCTCTTATTTTTTTTCTAGTCCTAATTAATCCTTTTTTTATTTTATTTTTATGTTTTTCTAAAGCAACTACGAAATCAATTGTGAATTGTTGATGGGGGAATTTTTTTTTATCTCTTATTTTAAATAAGCGGTAAGGGTAAAAGTAGATTTCTAAAAAGGCAAAAGAAATAAGACTGAATGTGTACATATAAGATTAATTCTCAAAAGTATGATAGAAAAGTTAAAAGAAATTCAAAAGTATTCATTTACCACTAAAATCTCTTATGGAATCATTTTTTTCCAAAAAAAAAAATTATGTTTCTAAAATGACAGCGCAAATTAGAAAAAAGTTTTGCCTTTCTTCAAGGAAATTTTATTTTTAGTTTTTTCAATAAGCTAAAGTGTTTTTGAGTTACGCGAACATATGCTGTGCAACCTCCTCCAATTTCGAAATAACGGTATGTCTCGAAAACCATACTCACCCAAAAAAAAAAAACGGCTAGCACCACTGGATTCAGCTTACCCGAATTAAATTAAAACGATAAGTGCCCAACTTGTCTAAAAAAAGTGTCAATTTCTATCACAGTGTTATCAGACCAAACTTGATTTTTTCCTGAAAACTCAAAATATCGGTCCAGTTCATCTATGCAAAACATTTACATGGATATCTGCCTTAGGACTACTCTATTGTTGATATTAAACACTGTGAAAACCAATGCGTTTACCAACCTCCCCCGAGCACATACCTACGCAGCAATTTAAGTGCATAATCCGGCAAAGTACTTATAGCCTCGCGCCTTGTTTATGAGCTTTCTTACCTCTGCTGCTTTTGAAAATGCAAGCACCTAGTGTTGTATCTTTCTTAGGCCAAGCTCTTCCACAAATCGTGATAAATCAGCTCTTTAGTGGAATCGCTTCCCGCGACTTTGGGTTGTAAGCCGCAACCACCACGTGATCCCCGAAAGTACCTTTTAAACAATAAAAGCAAAAGTTTTCGCAAAGGCAATCATCCTGAAAGTCAGAGATCATTCCCGCAAGAAGCATACTAACAGAAGCATTGTACAAGATAGGATCTTTAGTCAGCTGCGATCGCAAGAGGTCGTTAAGATCTCCTGATATCTGTCAATTTTTCATTTTTGCTTAATTTTAGGTACTGGGTTTCCTCGGACCATGTAACACCTTTAGATGATCCCTTTAACCCCCGGAGGATGAGTCTTGTATAACAGAATCTTACCTGTTTCCCAAATTTTTAAAATTTTCTTGAAAAAATGCCCTAAATATTATGAGTTTTACTGATGATAAATTAATTGGGGCCGATTTTCTAGAATCCCTTAAAAATTGTATAACATCAAAGCCAAAACTTCAGACGATCAACCTTTATATAAACATAAATGAATCCCAAAAATCATTTAAACACACATACAGTTGCTTTCAAAAACAATATTGTAAGAGAAAAAAAAATTTAAATAATTATAATTATCTGTATCAGGTAAAAGATTGTGTTTTTGTTCTTGGAGAATCGATCAGAATATCAGCTAAACGGCTGATGTTCAAGCTGAAGCGGGTCCTAAGAATATGGGACTGCCATCAGTCGTTGCCAAAAACAATGCCCCCCGTCTATTTTGGTGTAGTGGTGGGAAACCTTGCTAATCATTGATTCCTACCTTTTACCCAGGAGAGGAGATCTTTACAATCTCTAGCGATCGCGTCTGACTACCACTGAAGTCAGTTACCCCAATAGGCACGGCACTGGTCTAACTATTGGTTGAGGCCTCCATTAGTATGCTTCTTGCGGGAAATGGTTTCTGTTTTGTAACAAAATTGTCTTTGCGCAAGTTTCGCTTTTCCGTTTAAAATATTTTTTTGGAGATCACGTCGTTGAAGTGGCTTACTACCCAAAGTTGCGGGAAAAATATTATGAAAGTCCCACTAAAGAGCTGATTTTTCACCACTTTTTGGGAGTTTAACAGATGCTGTATATTTCCAAAATCAGCGGAGAAAAAATAACACCAGCTCATAAACAAGGGACGAATGTATACTCTTCCCGGATTATGCACTCAAAATGGCCAAATTCATTATATGTGACCCAGTTAGGGAGATCGAACGGTTATAGTTCGAACGGTTTTAACCGGTTAATTTTGTTTTCCTAAAGCCGGTTCTTTTAAAATGTCCATTTTTCGAAAATCGAATATACCGGTTATTTTGGTATAATTATTATTTTAAAAATATGTAATTTATATACGTTTTCCTTCATTTTGTTGTTAATTGACCCGTTATTTAAGCATTTTTCTAATTGTTCAAGTAAAATAAAAAACTAAAAACAATTCAAAAAACTACAAAACAAATGTTCAGTTAAAAATTTAAATAGCAATTTGTGTGAGAGTATTCTATATATTGAATATATTTTTACACAGATGTCATGTCTGAAGTGCCCTTAAATGATATGTTTAATTAATCGCCTTTAATTAGTCCAAAAGCTTGACATACATGTGCGCCAAATAAAACTTGACGCTATTCCAAATAGTTCTAAGGGAAGAAAAAATTCAAAAGAAGTTTTAGCAGATCTTTATGCTTAAACCAACAACATTCCTGCGGAATCAACGATAGGGGAAAAATGTACCAGTTTTATTTATTAATTCACCAAAAACTAAAAAAACAAAATTCAAGAAATCAAACAAAGTCATGGAAGGATTTTAATTGCGGTCGATGAATGGACAGATATTTCATACAAAAATACGTTCATATTACTATTTGTTTCTGTAGGGCTGAACAGAATCATTTGAAATATATAATCCTAGCTAAGAGGTATTGTTTGTGACTTTTCAAAAATATGGTAAAAGTCTTCTTAAACACCAACAAATTAAAACTTATTTAAAATAAAATTTCTCCTAATATCTCAAATAATAAATTTATTAAATTCCTATTACTTTTTTAAACCAAAGTTCTTCAAAAAACTCTAAGACGTATCCATGTATTTTGTAGGTTTCTTACTTTTGTGAATTGTTTTTTTTATCAAATAAACTTTTTATTTCAGAAACCAATTTGATTTTTGTGTTTTTATGCATTGGTATTAAATCCATGTATTTTTTAAATTCTTAACCGAAAACCAGTTTTTTTAAAATATCAACTATTCGGAATATTTGAAAATCGGTTTTTGAAACAGTCGCAAAATCGATCTCCCTAGACCCAGTAGCTGGTATCCATGTAAACCTGAAACTTTAGGATCCCGATTTTGAGTACGCGAACAAGCCCATTGGCTCTTGTTTGTCCTTTTTTGCTTGTTTATACAGTGAGTTATTAATGCTGTGGTATAATGTATTCGTAACATACTCTACGATTTTAAGTTAAACCAAACATTTTGCAGAAAATTTTGACGATAGCGAAATTTTCAAAAGTAAAACTGATTTCTTACTTACTAAAAACTGAGTTCAAAATATTTGTCAAAGTTGCTGTAATACTATATGAAATAAGGGACTCCTTAGATATTTTACGCAAAGTCTTAACAGAGCCTTAACAATTTGCATTAAACAATTCTCATTTTAGATTTCAGTATTTCCCTTACACAACATTTTATTTGAGTTCCTTTTTATTTTTATGTATTTAAGAAGCATTTGAATACATACATACATAGTTTTTCCCATGTTTTATTCACACTATTGGAAATTAATTTGAACTGAAATGTTTTTTAGTTTTACTTTCCTTTTCCTTTGGTTTCTCCTACTTCCTTTTTTGTTATTTTAAATACTATGGTATTTCTTGTTGTTAATTTATTTTAAATTTTATTTTCCATTGGTGTAATTTTCTATGTGTTGAAGTTGATTTTATTATGTTGTTTCTTTTATTAGAAAATATTTAAATTAGATTTCAATTTGTTTATTTGAAATAATTGTTATGAAAATACAATTGAAGTTATATCGTAATGATGTTTTTCTATGTATGCATGTATTTTTCTTTTTCAAATATATTTTACCAATTAAACAACAATAAAAACCGAAAAAGGTTTTAATATGGCAAACATCAACACCCGAATGGACATTCAAATAAACTGAATTGAATTCAATATAATCAAGGTACATTTTCAAAGATAAGAAAATAAATATAATAATTGTAATTCTAAATATAAAATGCTTTATGTAACTTTATTTTGTACATATATACACATGTTTCTGTAAGTCTGCCTAAGTGTGTATTTCCTTTATTTAAATTACATTTGAGATATAATACACGCTGATATGAAATAAAATGATTCTTGTAAATACTTAAATAGATGAATAAGTTATGAATGTGCATCTTTTTGCAGATGAAAGTAATATTAAATTAACAGATTTGAGATATGTTTGCATTTAAATGCAAACAGATTAGCTCGGTGGTCATTTGTAAAAGTAAATTTTATACTTCTTTACTTTTCTCAGAAATTTTAAAACTAGATTGCAAATTTATAAGGAGAGATGAAATTAATTTGAAGTAGAAATGTATACCATGCTAATTTTTGTTTACTTTTTTTTCTTAGGTTTGACATTTAGTACTTAATTGAGTATAATCTTATTTAATAAAATCTTTATGTAGTCATTTAATTATTAGGTTATGAAATATATCACCAAGTCTAATCAAACAAAGATAGTAAGTGAACTGATTAAACAAATTTGTTGGCAAAACACTTTAAACTATAATTAAACCAAGAAAATAATTAACATAAATAGAAAATATTAAATTGTAAAGGCAGAATAAATATATACTTTAATAGAAGAAAGTGATAATCATTTATGTCAGATTATTATTAAATTTGAAAAAAGAATTTTTAGGAAATTTTTATTAATTCCAGGGTGCTCTAGAAAGCTATATGGTGGTAGTGTGCTATCATATTAGTGTGAAGGTTATGGTCTCAAGTTACTCCAGAATCTCCAATCTGTTACACTTAAACAGGCTAAAGGTCTAAATTACTATTGCTCTATAAACTAAGTTAGAATATAATTTGTATTTATGCTTATACAAGTTAATAAATACAAAATAAAAACATTTACATAAAGTCCTGGCCATCGTTAGCTTTGACCTTATCCCAGCTTTCTGTTAACACATGGAGTTTGCACTAAGACCACTGCTCATTTTTTTTAAGCCAAGAACTAATTAAGGTAAATTAGGAAACCGTGAAAAACAGTCTTTTTATGTATGGGCATTCTGCATCGACCAAAACAAATAATATATACGTAATCCTTTAATTCCCTGTGGAGCATAGGGCCGCAACAAATGTTTTCCATTGTATTTTATCAGTGGACATCGTTTTCATCTCATTCTAGGACACGCCATGCTCCTGCAACTCGTTCTCAATTTGGCGTCTCCAGGTCTCCTGGATCCTTGGGCGTTATATTCCACAGACTGTCGAGTAAAATCAAGTGCTGGCTTTCTCATTGTGTGTCCTAGTCAAATAAATTTACGCAATTAAATATTCATACTGTAAGGAATTTTATGGGTTAAATTCCACAAATCTAGATTAGATATTGTGGCAGGCCAGAATATCCTTTCAATACGCCTGAGGCAGCGGTTTACAAAAGCAAGCATGCATTTAATTTCACGACTCGAAATATTCTTGGTTTTACAGCCATACAGAAGCACAGATTTTACGTTGCTATTAAAAACCTTGATTTTGGTGTGAGTTGAGATATTTTGAGATCTCCAGAATTTATTAAGCGTGCCATACGCTTGCTATGCCTTAAACAGTCTATTCTGTGTATCTTATTTGCTGCCCCCAGTTTTTGAAATTATGAGTTGGCATTGATTTGGTTTTGTTGATATAAATTTGTTATCCCTCTTTGGTCGCAAGTGTAGCAAAGGTTTGAAACTTAGAGAAGCGGTGGGATAAAAGACAGACGTGTCTGCATAATCAATATCTTCTAACCTATCATGAAGGCTCCACGAAATTCCATGATGTATATTGATACAGTGGTTCATAACTACGTCAGGTACTATGTTAAACAGAAGTGGTGACAAAACACAGCCTTGACGAACACCTTCGTTTGCTTTGGTGGGTTTGCTTGCTGAACCCTAATGAAGTATGGAACAAAATGCGATATTGTATAGTTCCTTAATGAGATTAATTATCTTCTCGGGAACTCCTTTGAATATTAGAGCTGCCCATATCGCCTTGTGTATCAAATACACGTTTAACGTCAACGGACACTAAGTAAAGGAGTGAGCGCCATTCAACCGACTGTTCCACAATTAGCCTCAAGCAGTTGATGTGATTAATACATGACTTGTGTGGTCAAAAGCCCGCTTGTTCTCGGATCAGCTGTGGTTCAATAATAGATGAAATACGATTGTGGAGGATGTGGCCTCTGATTTTGTTCACGATATTTAAAAGAGTAATACCCCTCCAGTTGGAGCAGTCTTGCAAGATTCCTTTTTTTTCTGAAGTTTTATTATAAGGCCTTCTCTATTATCATCCGGAATTTTCTCGTTTAGCCAAAAATTTTAAATCAAGGGTTCTAGTAACGTCGCTGTTAGAGTGATGTCTATTTTTAGAATCTCGGGAGGTATTCCATCAGGGCCTGCAGATTTACCGGACTTCAAACAAATAAGGTTGTCCAAAAAGAGTTCTTTTAATTTAAACATATTTTTATTTCAGTTTTTTTTTTCAAAAAGGTTCCGGCCTCCCTACCGTACCGGCAGGCTCAAGTCTTTCACCAAAATTCTCTATTATCTGCTCTAAAATGTTGTTTTTAAACTCTTGAACTGTTGTCGAAGTATTGCTGTACACTTTCGATTTCAAAAAACCCCACAAAAGATAGTGTAAAGGTGTCAAATCGTGGTGGCCAATTCACTACTCAACTACGGGATATAATGCGACTTTTTAACTATTCTTTCAAAAGATCCAGTGTTTCTCTTGCTGTGTGGCAAGTGGCATTATCCTGTTGAAACCAAATATTCTCTACGTCGCAATAATAAATTTTCCGCTACAAAACTGACCGATGATACCTCAAATTGGGACATCCTTTAGAAGGTGGCTGAAAATGTCTTACTTCTTTCAAAATAGTTATTACTTGGCGATTGATTTCGTGACATTTTGATTGATTTGTAACTAGAATAGATAGATATTGACTTATTAAATTTTTAATTTGGTGGAATCGAAAAATAGTCGTGTCCATTGGACCCCGTAGATCATGTTTTTTACATAAATCCTTCAGGCGTTTTTAAAGGGCCACGGTTTGTTTATGGTATATACCGACAAACCAGCATCGTAAACGCAGCTCAGAGCCAATATTAAACGAAAGATACCATACGGTCCTATCTCATATGCTGCCGAATCATAAAAAATGTTGTTTAGCGAATCGCCTTTGCAAACGCATCTGCGGTGGACATATAAACGAAATCAAATTCCATACCTAAATTTTTGTTTTTTCTTTACCCACTTACAACTACATTCAGAGTTGGCAAAAAATCAACCAGTTTTAGTCGGGACTGTAAGAATTTGATATTGTTGCAAGTAGGACTGTTGCTTATAATTCTTATTCGCTTAACAGATTTATTTGTATAATATCTTTAGTTTTTCTAAAATCTTTGGATGAAGGTTCCTAATGATCTGGCCTAAACAACCAGCAAAATGCGCATAGGAATAGCTTATCCCATCACTAATAAATTTCAGATTATCAATAGTATTAAATGGAAATTTCGCACATTAAAATGAAACCTTGTTAATTAATGTTTTGACTCCTAAGAGAAAAACTTTGATAAATTGTTTGATTGAACTTTAAACCAGTCCTAAAATTTTCAATATCTAAAATTGTAGCGTTTTGTTAAAAGGGAAAAGGAAAAAATTGTCAAGTTAATGCTCAGGTTAGGTTAGATAAGGTAAGGTTTGGTTAGGTTTTATTGGCAGCCGTTATCAAGCACAGCTCACGTGGGTCCATCAATCAGTTCCCGTTGTGTAACCATGTTACAAGGTCTCCCAAGGGTCCTGTGTTACCCTGCTGCTTATGTACTCACTTAGCCACCCGGTTGAGTCAATAACGGAGTGTATCCTGTTCAAATTGTTATCAGAGATACAGGACAAACCCTAATGGTTCTTCGACCGAACAGTTCAAGCCTTAAGTCTCCGAATACGGGACAATGACAGAGAAGATGTTCCTCCTCCTCGCCACCACAACTTCTACATAAGTCATTGTTAGGAAGCCCTAGCCCTTGGGCGTGCCTCCCAATGAGCCAGTCGCCGGTTATAACCGCAATTAGGTTTCTGAGTTGATGTCCGTACAGCTGTCTGGTCAATGCTCAGCTTTAAAAAAATGTTCTCCTTTAAACTTCAATCAAACATATGCAACATACTATTATTAAGATTTTCGTATGACGTGCTAAATTCCCAATTTTTCATATTTGATAATTACACTGAAATTAATTGTTGAGGGAAAGCTAGCTTCTATGCGCATTTCACTAGTTGCTTAGGCCAGATCGTCAGGAAACTTTTTCCAAAGATTTTCGAAAAGCTAAAAATATTATACAAATAAAACCTTAAAGCGAATAAGAACTGTAAACACTCAAAGTCTTACTTGTAACTATATCAAAGCTTAAAGAAAACAACAACAACAAACAGTGAGCTTATCTTTTCTTACATTCCCTACGATTGGTGGCTTTTTTCGGTAAGTGTGTAAAGAGAAAAAACAAAATTAACAGCCTGTTCGTCGATATCGAACGTTGACGTTCGTATAGAAAATTATATTTAAAACAAAATGCAAACTCGAAAATTTGTTTTTGATTTAAATGTAATTTTCTATGCGAACGTTAACGTTCGAAATCGACGAACAGGCTGTAACAAACTATTTGCTTCATTTTATTGTTTTCGAAAGAAAAAAAAAAACAAATTTGCCACTTCAGTTTTTTGCACGTGCACATGCAAGTATATTATCAAATTATGTTTTGGGAAAACAAAATTTACTATTAATAAGATCTCCGTATGACGTGCTAAATTCCCAATTTTTCATAGTTGATAAATACACTGAAATTTATTGTTGAGAGAAAGAAACATAGTTTATCAGTTTCCTTGAAGAAATACAATAAAAACAGTAGTAAAAATATTTAAAACTTATCAAATATTGTTTATACACAAAAGGACTTTAATATTCTAAACATGTTTCACTTTTTAATTTTAGGAAGACAAACAACTCGTCTATGCAGAACTTGTATTAAAACCCGCCGAAAATCATGAACCTTTACCAGCAAAAAGTTCAACAGAATATGCGGAAATAGTTTATGTCAAAAAGGACGAAACCCCAAAATAAAAATTAAAAAAAAAAATGTTCTGAATATAAAAACAAACAATAAAATTAAAAAAAAAAAATCAATGGCAAACTTTAAAGATATAGGACAGTTTTTAAAACTAAATGTAAACTAAATAAAAACAATTTATATAAATTTAAAATCTCGCATTTTTAAAAAATTAAAAAAGAAACGACGTTTTACTGTAGAAAAAAGCACAAGCAAAATAAAATCAACACAAAATAACAAAAATCAAATCAAACAAAATAAAAACTTCAATTACAACATCAAAAAGTATTTTTTTTTTTTAATAAAAAGAAAGTTATTTCATAAATAAATATAAAAGAAAGTTAAGAAAAATGCCATAAAATTAAACAACATCATTAATTAAAGCAAAAACAATTAACATTCATTAATAAAAACAAAATTAAAATTTGTTTTAAGATTAAAAACAATTTTTGTCGCTATATTTATAAAATATAAAATAAATGAATTAAACATTTTTATCTCTTAATATAAAAAAATAAAAACTACAGATAAAATACAAATTTAATAATAAAAAAAAATATTTTATTTTATTTAGAATATGTAATATTTATATATATTTTAAAGATAATACAAATTAATTTTAAATAATTTTTATATCTAGAATTAAAGACACGATAATAAATTCATTATCTTATATATACACGTATATTTTTTTCTTTTGAAAATATTTTGCAACTTTTTATGAATCTTTTTTCCATCCATTTTATTTGTATTTAAGTTGAATAATAAAAACACGGTGATGCAAAAGTAATGGCAAAAAATATGCAAAGGTTCTTAAATAGTAATTCTCCTATGATGAACTATTGAAATCATTTTTCCATCTACCTTTTTGTAAAATGACTGTAGTCTTAAGCTAGGGGTCCTAACTATGCGTTCATGCGTTGACTAATTTTATGTATCTGTCAAAAAAGTCAAATCAGTGTAATTGTATATGACAAGTTACACAGCAGCATGCATTTTATGCATATAAATACTTATCGAACGCATGAAAATAGGAAATCGTTTTACTTTATACGTCGCTTTTTTCAACTGACACTACCGTAACCACGGAGGAGTGGCACACAATTATTAGTTTAATGACGGATATTTAATCAATTTTATTTATTTTATTTTTAGTTTCAATATTTTAACTTGTATATTATCTAATATTTGCTGACACACGAGACAAGAAATTTAATTAAATAAAAAATAAATCAAGAAACAAACTGATAGATATCGCTAACTTTAAACGTTAACAGTTAAAAGTTGCCTAACTTTAGTACTTTTCGTTATCGGAGACGTGCGAAATGTGAAAAAGTTCATAAAAAACTGTAAATCAACTAAGTTGTCAGTTGAAAAGCGAAGTAAAAACGAAGAAAGGATTCTATGTGACTTTACTTTCTTCTTTTGTATGCGTTAGATGCGCGTTGAAAAAATGTCAGCTGATTTTGATAGCCAATTATAATTATATTTTATTTTCAATGCTAGCGAAAAATATGATTTTGGGGTGGATTTCATTAAACATTTTTTATTTATTTATTTTTTTTTGTATTAAAAAAGTTAAAAGAAAAAGCTTTGGTAATAAAGATTGCTAGAGCTTTTAAGAATAAAATACATTAAAATAAATTTTTCAATTGTTTTATGAACAAAATTTGCATTCTAGTTATCGATTACTTTTGTGTACAGTGTGTAATTTTCTTTGTGTTTGCTATTTTTGAATATTTCTCATGGAGGAGAAACTAATTGATGTTATAAAAAATCACGAATCTCTTTATAATAAAAACTTACTCCTCAATGAATTATTTTTAATAATTTCTTTTCAAATCTCCATTTTTGCCAAAATTGTTTTTATTTGATAAAAATATTATCCCCAACAGCTGATCAATACAAAAAACTTGGCGCATAAAGCGTTTGGCATGTAACTTAAATTTAGAAATGTATTAAATGCACAAAACGTATCAAACGCATCAGCACATGAACGCATAGCGTGAAAGTCTAGCTTTAAGCTTCCAAAATTATAAGTTTGGCTGACTTCCAAAACGTCAATTGCTTTGTATAAGAACAAAGTATAATGTTTCATAACGCCGCAGTACAACATATATACAATGCAAACCCTTCCAAAACGTCACTGCTAAGTATTAGTAACGCATCAAAAAAGCAATCAGAGCATCGGTTTTAAAGTTGATGCTCTGTGACATTAAACATTTTATTTGCAAGCAACACAGATTTATTTTAAAAGTATTATGCATTGCATCACTTACATTTCAAAACGTTTTAATAAACAAAACACATAGTTGCATTGTTTCGGTACTTTGTACATGTACATGGTTAAAATACAGTAGTAAAATTGTGTACGAACTTTGTATTAGTACGTTTTGGAAGTCAGCCTTTGTTGTTTTCGAACAGATTTTAGAAATTATTTATTTTTTTAAAGGAAATAAGTTTTGATTTTCATAGATAGTTTTTAGTATTTTCAAAAATGGTGGAGTTGGGGTCATTTATATTAAAAAACGATATGTTTTAAAAAGTTGTCAGGTTTTTAAGCTCTAATTTTACCATAAGACAATAAACTATTTTAACTTCTTCATTGGAAAAGTCAAATAAGATATTTACGATCGATTGTATAAATTATACTTTATTTTCTGAAAACAGAAAATGGAATTTTCATCCATAGACATACAAAACTTTTACTGAGTTGCATTTAAAAACAAACAATACATCATCATCATATTAGTAGCAGTAGCAACAGAAATATATGTAATAGTGTTTTCACACTTAAGGTTTTAACACAAGTTTTAACACAAAATTTAGCTGAATCACCTCCAAGAATCATTTGTAATACAATTTATTTATTCTTTTGTGAGCAATTTAATGGTAGTTTAAAATCTTTAGTTAGTATTTATCGTCTCATGTTTTAATCGTTAATTATTAAATTTTGAACTGTATTTCAAATCAGAACCATTGTTGGGCATGTTCTATAAATCGAAATAAAGTAGATTTAAAATTTTGAAAACGAGCCTATAAAGAAGGTTCATTATAATATTTTTGGTTTGTAAGGGCCTTTTGTGATATAGGTAACGATATATATGTAAATCATTTTTTAATCGCTCAAACGATAAATCAGATTAAAATTTAAAACACTTGAACTATATTTTTTTAACATATCAATGAGTCATATAAGAATCCTTTTTCAATCGCACAGGTGATAAATCAGTTTTTAATCATCAAATGGGATCTAAGAAGAATTTAGGTAATATTTAAAAAAAAATTAACACCAAAATGCTATGGGATGTTATTCAAAAAAAAAATTAATTAATTCAAAAGAAATAAAAAACCGTCAAGCGAATGAATAAATCTAAAATTAATTTTTTATATAAAATTGTTTGATATCCAAATTTCTTATACAAATTCACTTATTTCTACGAGAAATTAATTTTAATTTAAACAAAATTATTAGACAAACTCTGAGTTAAAACTTGACATAATAAAAGTTGTTATGTGAACGCAAAATCAGCTGTTAATCAGGTTTTAACTTTAGGTGCGAAAACACTATAATACTCTAGATATAATATCCAAAAAACTTAAAGCTACGAAAAACTAAGCAGCAGATAAAAAAAACGTTAAAAGAAGCAATTTTAATATTTCTTTTGCAGCAATTAATTCGCAAATGATCAAGCAATAGATGAAGCAAACTGATAAAAACAAATCAGATTTTTTATCGCAACTAAAAACAATTAAACAAATAAAATAATTTTAAAAATCTACTCTCCGACAATAACTTTTTAAAAAATTTTAAAGTTAATTTTAAACGTAGCTCTTCCTTGACAGTCGGTTAAAAAACAAGGTCTAAACTATGGTTAAAGTTTTTTGTTCTCAATTTTTAAGCCCATATAACGTCAAACAAAAAAAATAAAGAAAAAAATTAAAACAAGCGTCAAAAATCAAACAAATTAATTTGACATTACATGGGTAAATAATGACAACTCTTCCTAATGAACATACCTGGTACTTATTATACTATGGTCTAAACGATGTGGTGGAAAAAAAATATTAGTACTTCTATACTCTATAGACTTTAGCAAATAAGAATTGCTGTATAAGAACCGAAGCATATTTTTTTGTGTTGGACAGTGTAATTTTTTAATACATACTATTTTATTTAATATTCATAATGTATTATTAACAGTAAGTTTAAGAGTTTTGTAAATTTAAAGAATTTTTGTACAAAACAATTTTTTCTAAAAAAAAATAATAAATGTATTTTTTTGTAATAAATAAAATAAACTTTTAAAATTAAAACGGAAAACTTTGATCAGAAATTATTATCGATAATGTTTTTTTTTTTTGGTAAGTAAAAAATCCGTAATTTTTAATTAAAATTATATTAATAAGGAACGTATAGTCGAGCCAATCAAATCATATAAAACCTATACAGGTAATAGAAGGTAATAGCAATAAGGCAGCTCTTTATTGGTTTGGCTTATATTCCAAAAAGTCGTAGTGGATAAAAACTACAATAAAGTTTTATATGAAGTTTTCTAAAAATATACCCGATAGGATTTTTTTATTTTCACCACTGCTTCTGGCATATGTTTTGAAGAAGAATTTATATTTTTGTGTACGTTGATGAACGAACTTGGAAGCTAAAAGTATTTTATTTAAAGTAAAAATTATTGTTTAGCGCCACATACGCCACTTTTCTTAATTTATTTTTGAAGTTATTTGCATTTGCGTGACATCATTTTTTTAAAAACACAAATATCAATTATTTTCGAATATCTCAAAAACTGTTTTACTTTTGATCATTCTGACTCAACATAGAGATAAAGTATCAGATACATTTGGCCGAAAAACTGTCACGTAGTGTAATTTGCGTTATAAACAATTTATACACATTCTTTAAGCACTTGATGATTTTTATTTTAACAAAAAATGAATATAACAGTTTAAATTTGTAACTGCATTCTGTCATCGCATTTAACTTGAGAAGAGCAAAATTGAACAAAATCATAATATTTTCAATAAAGCTTGAACTTTTGTCCCCTGTAACTCTGTCATTTCTTGACCAATCTTCACTAGCAATCCATGGTTATTTTAGAAATTTTATAAGTTTTAATTATTTAATAATTTTTGAAGATATTTGCATTTCAGTCACATCATTTTTTTTTTTTTTTTTTTTTTTTTGTAAAACACAAATAACAGTTATTTTAGAATATCTCAAAACCTGTTCTACTTTTGACTATTCTGACTTCATATTCGGATTCAGCGGAAAATTTTACATAAACATTAGCTGTCAAATTCATTTGGTCATGACTTTGTTGAAATTTAGTCACGTAGTTTTATTTATTTTGCTGTCACTTTTTTTACTTAACTAGTTTTTGATTTTAACAAATTGGACCGCAACAGAACAGTAAAACTAATCAATTTCACAGGTTTTTTATTAACGAAAACAAATCAGCTGATTCGTAACAGAACAGAAAGTAAAGACTAATTCTGCCTTTATGGTTAAGAAAAGATACTTTAAAAAATTTTTTTATAAATTTTAAGCCGACGTTATTGGCAACATATTTCCTAGATTGTTCAAATCTTTAAGTATTTGCAACTTAATTTTTTAAAAAATTTCATCTTTGGTCTATATTCGCTATTAAAAAAAAGTAATGCAAAGAATCTAATTTTTCTCTTCATCTATAGGAAGAGTTATTTTAAAATAATTAAATATTAATCATACGCAGTGTTTGCCAAAAAATTGCCAGGAATATTTAAGCCTATAGGATTTACAGTTTCAAAACCAAAAGTGCCAAATGTAAATGTATATTTATTTAAATCAGAGTCGAGCAAAGAAACACATACATTGAAAAAAAAATCCATTTGAGTGAGGGTTTCCTATGAAAACTCCATGACATCATGCACAGACGGCTCTCGCTAAAAACAAGCTGCATCTTTTAGTCGATATAACTTTTAATTGAAAAGTTAAAATAAACTTTTAGACGACTATCGTTTGATCGGACAAGAAAATTATTTTAATTCTCTTGAAATTTCTATATTAACTAACGTAGGAATTTTTTTCCCCCAGTTCTTAAATTAAGTGTAAATGCAGGGTATAAAAACTAATCTATGCTTAGAAACATTTTAGGTGGCACAGACTTTTTTTAGTTTTATAGGCAAGCAATTTTAAAATTAAAAGGGGTTTTTGAAAATATATTTTTATTCTTATAAGTCTTCAGTTCTCCTCAGTTATAGTTTTCTTAAATTTTGTATTACTTAATACTACTTATGTATGTCATAGATCGGGAGTAAACTTGAGTTTTTATTTCAAATATTATTGCACATTGAAAAAATTAAGCAAAAAGTAATTTTGCTTTAATTTTCTACAAAATTGTACCAAAAAAATTTTTAACTTGTCCATGGGTACTCTTAAACATGGATATTAGAAGGGTGTGATAAATTTTGCTAAAGTCGATTTATAGTATTTTCACACTTAAGGTTTTAACACAAATTTTGGTTTTAGCAATAAAGCCAATCATTAAAACCTGGTTTTACCATACAAAATAATTTTGTTAAAACCATCTTAAAACCTTTTTTGATTTGGTATTAAGTAGATTTAATGAAATACAAACATGTTTGAGTTGTACTAAATTCAGTGCTTCCAAGTTAAAAAATTGAAAACAGCTGATAATGTTTAATCCCAGAAGCATTTTATATCACAACCGGATCTTTTAGGAATCAGCTTCACATAACCGCATATGAGCTCATTTTTTGATGATAAATCAAACTCTTGTTATGAGGAAATGCACTCTACCGATGAATCACCTAAAAGAATTAATTATTCGAATTAATGTCAGTTTTTATAATGATAAGTTTATATTTTTCGTCTCAGTTTTTAATCGTAAATTATATGGCTTTTAATTATATATAAAATAATTTTTTAATTGAATTTTTTTTTTTTTTAGCCAATATTTGAATTTGTTTGGCTTACAAGAATATTTCTATTTTACTCTTTCAATTTGACATGAATAATGAACAAAAATACAAAATATTAAGAAATCATTATTTTAACTTGATGACTTTCTTATTTATCGCTACCTAAAACGTAAAAGGCCCTATCTAACATCTTGAAAATTTTACCTAACGTTGTTAGAACAATTGACAATGTTGCATATTATGCACACGGTTAGTTTGGCCTTTTAGCGTTAATCATTTAATCTTTTGTAGATTGTGTCGTTTGTTTTTTTTTGTTTATGAAATCGCAAATTTTTGTCGTCTGATTCCAAAATTACCAAATTTTGCATACATTTGTGTTGATGCAATACATCAGAATCAATGAAAAACACGATTTTTAATTTTTGGTTATTGAGGGCCTTTTGCGTTTAAGGTTACGATATATGAACTCTTTCAATCGCTTAAGTGATACATCAGTTTTCTTTTAATCATCAAATGGGGTCTAAGAAGACTCATTTAGGTAATATATACAACAAATTATCTCAGAAATGCTTGCTGGGATGGCGCTCAATAAAAATAAATAAATTAAAATAAATAAAAAAACCTCAAACCGATAAAATATTCTAAAATTAATTTTTTAAATAAAATTGTTTGATTTTCAAGCATTCACTTCATTAAATTCTTATTAAACTGTGCTTATTTCTACGAGAAATGATTTTATTTTGCACAAAATTATTGGACAAACTATGAGTTAAAACCTGATTTAATAAAACTTGTAATGTGAACGCAAAATCAGCTGTTAATAGTTTTAATGTTAAAACCAAATATTTATAAAAATAAATAAATATTTTTAAACACCTACCGCCTAATAATTATTTTCTGCAATTATTTTTATTTTATAAGAATTGTTTTTAAGCTACTTCGTTCCTTATAAATTGACATTGAACATATTTTGACATCAATATTGATGGACTTCTTTGGCTGTTTACCTATAATAAATATATTCACCAAGATTACTCGTTGGCCTATTAAATCAATATTATTGTAATTGCATTATTTTACTTTGTTTCCACTAATGCATATTAGTGTAACGTTTATATTGTTTTTAGCGGAGAGATTTAGTGTTCTAGTTATTTTCGTTTAACTTTTATTATTGTCTGTCTTTAATTTTGTTTAGTTAAATACATATACAATGTTGTTCTTTCTCTACATTCATGATCCTAAAAGAAAGGTATGAGGTGTACTTAATATTCAATGTCTTTTATCTTGCTCTATATTACAACCGAGACAACAAATGCCCAGTTGGCCACTTCATTAACACATTTTTAACGACGGGTCCAAAAAAGAGTTTGATAAAAGACAACTTATAAGACAATGTCTCTTGTACTGTCCCACTTAGAGTTTTTTAAAGGACAACTTATAAGACAATGTCGCTTACACTGCCCTACATAAAGTTTAATAGAAGAAAACTTAAAAGACAATGTCGCTCAAGCCGAATTTAAAAAGGTAAGTGCAACTCGTCAGCCGTTCATCAGATGTCTCCACGGCGAATTCAAAATAAAATTCATAAACGTCAAAATATAATTTTGTTTATGTTTTGCGCCTAAATAACCGAAAGAATTTCTGAGAAAAATTTGATTGTGAAAGTGTAAAAAAATTAAAACGATTATAAAACTGCGAATAATTAAAGTGAATTTAATAATTTCATTTATTAAAAAGTGAACATTTTAATTTGCAATTAAAAATGCGTTATTGTTCCGTTTGCAAAAAACCATACTATAAAGGTAATGGAAACTTGTTCCGAGTTCCCAATCAAGAAGCCGCTAGAAAAAAATGGGATAATAATTATGGCATATCTTTTAAAAAATCATTTGTAGTGTGCGCCTTCCACTTTTTACCATCCCATATTTTGTTGCAACTTTTGGTGCAAGAGTTTCTCTCTTGCCAAATGCGGAAAGGTTCTTTTGCAGGGAAAAGAGCCGGAAGTTTTATTGGAAAATGCTGGAGAAAAAGGTGTGAAAGATGTTTCTTAAAAGCCGAATAAAAAGGAACAAAAAACCCAGACGGAGTAAGTAAAGTAAACTAAAACATGTTTCATTATTACAGGCCCATGGCATGTGGTCGAGTTTTGATACCAAAGAATCCTTACCGCCACCTGTAGTGCGAATCTGTAATTAATTTAAACAATAGTTGTCATTGTTAAAAAATTTAACCAGAAAATGAACGATTTTGCTATTCTGTAAAATTTTGAACAACACTTGTTATCGTTAAGTCAGCTGTTTGTGTTAAGTAAACGACAACTTTTTAGGTGTTGTTTATTTATTGTTAAATGTAAAAAAATAAAAAATAGTTGAAAGAAATTATATAACTTGAAAATGGCCAATAAATAGTTTGAATTTAATTTGATAGTAAAATGTTTGGCTTATCTTCTTAAAAAAACAGAAAACTAAAAAAAAATCTGTTAAGATTTAATAATTGTATTTGTTTTTTTTTTATTCCTTTTTGTGTTTTTCGTTATTTTGCCATTTTTTGACAGTGATGCCACTTGACGTTAATTTTTATCTATATTGTGAACAACAATTTACAGAATAACATAATCGTTAGTGCAAACAACAAAACAGGTTGACAATTATAACAACTGTTGTTATTGTTAAAAGTTACAGAATCCCACTACTGATACAACCTCGCATGCTGCTGCATTATGGCGTGATAGCATGTACATTATTGCCGGTGAATGTTATGGTCGTGTTAAGCTAATGACCACACATGATTTTAATGGGAGTGTCTGGGAAGCGGTTCACACAGAGAAAGGCCGCAACACTGATATGGCATGTCTATGGTTATGTATGGCGATACAATTTTTGTGTATGGCGGCGCTGTCAAGTTTTCGGGGATTTCCAATGATTTTTGGGCGTTTGATGTCAGCCAAGACCTTGGAAAATATTTGAGTGAATACAGAGCCTTGTTATACTCTTAGTACACCATATGCCATGTGCGGTTCGTTGCATGTATGGGACATACTGCCACATAAGTTCCTGGCTTTGGCGACAAACATAGTTCCCCTTAAATGGTGGAGATCTTTGGTCATTCTCCCCAATATGGCTACTTGAATACGGTTTAGGAGTTTAATTTGGGAACAAGAGAATGGAGAATTGTTGAGACTACGGGGTACGTGTTTAAAAGAGGTTTTAGTCATAGTGTTGCTTATGTTTTTTTGACGGAATAAATCTATGTCTATGGTGGCATTGTCTCGGAATCAGTATCTAGCCAGTTTATAACAACACGTTTATATGCGTACTCACCATTTGTCAGAACATGGACGGTTTTGTCTTCTGCTTCTTCGGCACGTCTTTTGCATTCGTCCAATTTTGTTAACCCAAGTTTAATGATGGTCTTTGGTGTAATACTCATAACGATACTGCAGAGAGGTATGGAGCTAAATGTTACAGTCAAGATTTATTGGTATACGACGTTAATTCAATTTACTTTAATTGTTTTAAATCCGGAGACATTTTATTAGCAAAAATTTATTTTTTTTCAATTCAGAGTTTTATACACAAAACAAAAATATATATTTTTTTTTGTCAAATAGTTCTACCAAAGTGCTTCTTCTGGTTCACTATTTGGTATTGTTTTAGAAGATTTTGTTTCTTCTTCACTGCATTTATTAAAATTATTATAAATCCAAACGTCTGGATCAAATTTATTTTCGGAAAAGGCAGAAAATACTCACATTTTTGAAAATAATTAAAACTGACAAAATACTTATGTACATACATACAAATTTTGCCAAGAAAATTTTTTAATAAATTTTTGCCTTGTTTTTTACAACAAGCTATTAAATTGCAAAAACAGAATACATATGGCTTTTTGTACTTGTAGAGTTGCACTTACTCTTTTAAATTCGCCTTGATGTCGCTCATACTATTGTACACGACGAATTGCTCTAAACTGTCTTCTAGAAAACCTAACGATAGGGGGAAAGTCATGCATACAGCATTGACGATGATATCGTCAACGGCAGTCTGGCCAACTGGGTGCTAAAATACATTTTAACTAGTGTACACACGCACATATTTACAACTATGTTTATATATACGCAACGATTATTGTTGTTGTTACTTAACTTTATAGCTGATTTTTAACGGAGACTATAAAGCTTAAATATAGAACAACAACAGCTGAGACACAAAATTTATCTGTGTTGGGTTGTTAAATTGATGAAATAGTCTCAAAACTAAAAGGAGGGAATAAAAGAAGTGACTGGAAATAAAGCATGCAAAGCCAAGGGATAGGAAAGTGCGAATAAAACTGTCAAAGTACCATATTTCATTACATTTTTATTTACGAAAAATTAAATTAAAGTATCTGTGTATTCGTGGAATAAACAAATGAGCCAAAATATGTTGACGATAACATTAAAATGCAAAATGAAACTTGCTAAGAACAAGGACAAAAAGAAGTTTCGTGATTAAAAGAAAGGTTTTTAAAACTAGATAAAGCAGAGTTCATAAATTACAGAAGACTTAACAGAAAAAAAAATAAATAAATATATTCAGACTATTTGTGATACCTGTGCAATAATAATCGTATTTTCTTTTGGTGTCCTGTGTACACATTTAACGGCTTCTTTCTTGCAAGGCACAAGCTACAATTTGGCATTTAACTATTTAATTTAAATTTAAATATTTAATTTTAAAAATTTATTATATACACATAAAAGGGAACATCAAATGTTTGCTTGATTTTACTTTTCGTGCTACATTGTTTATCCCGCAAGCGTTTCTATTTCATTTGTCACTAATCTTCTGTTTCATGAAGTATTTCTGGGAAACAGGTTTAAGTTTTGATTCTGAAGAAACTAATTTAATAAAATTTTTATTTTATTATCTAACGATTTTTTTTTTTTTTTTTTTTTTGTTTTATTTTATTTATAAAAACAATTAATTTTATTTAAAAACTTAGTTTGAAGACTCGGCACCAAAGTTGGTGTTAAAGAGGCAAATTGGCAACTTTGTATTTACATATTAATTGCATGTTTAGATAAGTAAATCAAAGCAAATGAGTTTCATAAAACCGCTTAAAATTGCCCTAAAGAAAAAGCTTGATTTTTCTTGACAAGAAAAAATTCGGTGAAATTACTAAACAAATTTATCGCATTTATACACTTTACCACAGGTGAAGGTTTTGTTTTTTATATAAGTTTGTTACACAGTTTAAAATTTTAAGAATATTGATCTTAGACCTAATGGAAAGCTGAGCTAATTTAACGATGGCCGCTTATTCTTGCGTCGGTTTATCTGTCCTTGTGTATGTCAAAACGAGTTCTCTGAAACCGACAGGTATGCTGGTGACCAGGTTGTTATATATTTATATCGTGTATAGTCCGGAATAGTTTGCAATTAAATTTTAACCTATAAATCCGTACCTTTTAATGTCTTGTTATAAATTATAAACTAAATTTTTCAATTCTCTCACAAAATAAAACTAAATAGAATACTGAAAGCGAAAATAACAAAATCTGACTATAATGACCAAATAATAGACCAATAACTACCTCTTTCTTCCCGAAATTTCGCTTCCGAAATTTCGCTCGGATATTTCGTATATATAAAATAGTATTTATATATATATATATATATATATATATGCAGTCGGGCCTCGATTATCCGTGATGGTCGGAACCAGAAGTATTACGGATAATCGATGTTCACGGTTAATCGAATAACAATTTTGATTATACGGTTTTTTTAATATTTTCATTATTTAACAAGTGAACATTGGTGAACATACATATTTACATTAAACAAATTAATTCAAGAAGTTTATGTACATTTTTAAATTAAATAAGTATGTATACATTAAATTTTCTACTGAAAACATGAGGCAAAAAGGACATTAAGCAAAAAAAGAATACAATTTCGTAAAAACAAAGTCGTGTAATGTTGTTTGTCTCATATTTTTCAACTGCCATCACGGATAATAGAGGTAATCACGGTTAATCGAAGCAAACAATTTGAAAACATTGCAAACAAAACACAATAGATTGGCCATCACTTTTAATCGGGGTTACCGGTAAACCGGATCACGGATAATCGAGGCCCGACTGTATGTCCTTTATTTACAACTGAATTAAATTCACAGCATATAAAACAATTGTTAAAAGTTCAAAGTGAACATAAAGCATCGACAAGCTCTCTCCTTATAACTCTATCGTTGGCCAATGTTTTTGCGTAATTCCAGGATATTTGGACTGATTTTAGTTTTTTTAGGGCAACGTATCCAGGTGTTTCTTAGACGGCCTTTTCTGAGTTGCCCTTGGCGGTAACAGTCTAGGACAGCTCTAGCGATATCATCGTGTGGACGGCGTAAGATGTGGCCCAGCCAGGTACATTTCCTTCTTCGGACTTTTATTTCGACAGGACTAGTATTTGTTCGTAGTAGCAATTCTTCATTTGAAATTTGGTTTGTACAGAAAATTCTCAATAATTTGTATAGACAGCCGTTGATAAAAATTTGGATTTCGTGAATTGTCTCTTGTGTCAAACTCCAAGTTATGCAGCCATATAGTAAAATGGATTTGACACAGCAGTAAAAAATTCTTATTTTTGTTTTTTTGCGCAAAATGTTGTTGCATCTCGAAATTTTATTCAGTGTAGGAAAAGCACTCCTAGCCTTGCTCATAAGATCGCGGATGTCTGCCTTTGATTCCTCGTCTTTGATTATTGCACTGCCGAGGTAGGTATGTCAACGTCTTCAATGGCCTGCCTGTCTATAGTAAGCGGACTTACATTTGTTGTGCCTATTCTCATAAGCTTAGTTTTTCTAATATTTATTTTCAGACCGATCTTAGCAGCATTTTCTGTCAGGCATTAAGCTTGGTTTTAATGTGTTCAAAACTGTGTTCGAAAAAAGATGTCGTCAATGTCACAAATAAGGTGCCTGGATTTTGGTTAATTCTAAAGCAGAATCCAAAAGGATTAGGAAGAGGGCGGATGAAAGAATGCAGCCTTGTTTTACACCTTTGCGGTAGACTTCACTACCGCTAAAGCCAACTGTAGTTAAATGAATTTAATATAGGAAATAAGCCAAATCGGACCATGTTAGCTAGGAAACAATTGGCTTTTCAATATAACGGCAAAGGGCAGCTTTTACTTGTTATACACTTCACTGAAGGTAAGACGGTACACTCAGAAAACAAATTGGTTGGGAAACGGTAGCAGTAATAAAATATTGATCAAGCAACATAATTTATTATTGCAACTATTAAAAATGTATAGTTCTAACTGATTTTTAATTCTCTTGATTATTAAAACGTTATTCTAACTGAAATATGATTCCTTCAATTCTTTTATTAGTTGTGATAACTAATTTAATTAAGTTCTTAAAATTAGTACAAATGGTTGGAATCACAACCGAATTTAATACAGGGCAATACTGAATATTCGTCATTGCAATTAATAATTTCCTTTCGTCAATACATTTTGTAATATAAATGTTAATTCATTAATTGCAGCTAATTACACAGTACAACAGCCAATCTGGGGGGTGAGAAATTCCAAGTCAGGGTGATGGTACTAGGTCAGTATAGTAAAACCCTCAAAGGGTTTGGCGTTCGTATGTGCCAGTTTTTTTTTATGACATTTTAAAGTTTTTCCTTATCTTGATGTTTTTTTGTTTAACATAACTCGAGAACCACTTGTCCGATTTTGCTAAAACAAACTCAAAAATATTTAGAATTACAATTTCTTTAATCCGTTCATATAACGTTTTTCTTTATAATCAACAGTTTTGCCGGCAAAAATAAACTTGTGGAGAAAAAAAAATATTTGTTTGCCTAAAAATAGGCAATATTTATTAAAATAAATTTTAATTTTTAGGCCAAAAAATTTTTTGTTTTCTCCACAAATTTATTTTTACCGGCAAAACTGTTGATTATAAAGAAAAACGTTATATGAACGGATTAAAGAAATTGTAATTCTAAATATTTTTGAGTTTGTTTTAGCAAAATCGGACAAGTGGTTCTCGAGTTATGTTAAACAAAAAAACATCAAGATAAGGAAAAACTTTAAAATGTCATAAAAAAAAACTGGCACATACGAACGCCAAACCCTTTGAGGGTTTTACTATACTGACCTAGTACCATCACCCTGACTTGGAATTTCTCACCCCCCAGACAAAAATCCCAAAAATGTTCCACAGTGTTATTGATTCAATTCGAGTACAACAAATGAAAATATAATAATTCGGTATTCACAACCAAAAAATAGTAAAAAGCCCCAAATGCTTACTAAATTTTCTGTCAAAACATTTGGTAGATTAAAATAATTTTTAATTTTATATTTTAAAATTATCTTTGCGGTAAAAAATGGAAAATGTGCAAAAACTTAAGAAATAGGGGTAAGTAATTTCCGTATTCTTATAGGTATGAACATATACACGTACATATGTATGTATTTATTATTTTTTATACCCTGGAAATTATATTGGTCTACTTGATGCATTTTGATCCTGGGCTGGTTTAATGTAATGCAAGTATGGACCATGTCATTGTTAAAAAAAGGTTTGCAGTGAAACGACATGTCTTCGTTTTTTAACGACATGTTTTCGTTTTGAATCGATTTCAAAGCTAATCCTCTGGAGTTTTAAGACTAGTAGTAGATTTCAGACTACTCCTTTGTAATGCAAGCTGGGTTATATGGTCCTGCTCTAGGACATCGTAATGTTAAATAAGCCATGTTTTTTCCATTCATTAGGGTTACTTTTGGACTAGTCCTTGCCCCTTATGGGCTACATTTGACATGTGTGTATAGACTAGTCGCATTATTTTCAGGGTAAATACAAACATGCATAAGTACAAACATATGTACCCAGCTAGCAATTTTAATCGAAAGAATCTACTGGAAATCTCAATAAGAGCGTTTTTGATCGTCGACGAGCGCAATTTTTGATGAAACATTCTATGATAATATTGAATTTTGTTCAGAGAACGTAAAGTAAATTTTTTATATAAAATTCTATCGAGTTTTACTTTGATACCAATAATGTTTAACAATTAATTCATCTTCATATGAAAACAAAATATTTTAAATAGGCATCCTGAAGAAAACCAAGTTGTGCCTAGATTAATGGGAGTATAGTCTCATTGCTTTCAAAAAAGTTCCAATTTGGCATATACTGTAATCTATAAGATATATAGCTGTTTTTACGCCATTTACAATGATTTAATATTGAACAATAAATAGCGGCATAGAGGACACTACAGCATAATGGAATTTAAAACCGTTAGTACAACAGTCTTCTGCTATATACTTCACCCACGTACTAAGTTTTATTGCTAAACGAAAAGAAATAACAAAATTATAGAGTTTTGGCCGAAATCTCCCATTGTGCACGATATATTTTATATTAATATATGTATTTAATAATTTGAAAAATAAAAATCTTTTTTTATAACGACGAAAAAATTCTACAATTTGTCCTTCCATTCTACAGTGAAGCTGATATTAAATACCAACATTTTGTCTTTTCTTTCTTTATTTTCTCTGTCTTCATCTGTCTACCTGTCAACAGCTACCGTTCCAATTATATATACATATATTTTTGGTCAGGTAAAACATTAAAGTCTACTTGCTCGAAAATTACATGAAGTAATTTTTGTTCATTTATCAATCAAATTAAAAAAAACTTAAACAAATTTTTCTCCGGCTTGGGCATAATGGAAGAGTATAAAACATTAAATGTCTTGACTTCCAAGTTCACATAAAATTTTACGCAATACACACTTGGATGATATATAACTTTAGTTATTTCAAGAATTCACCAACCAAATTATATTCAGTAAAAGAAAAACGTTTTGTCTCTGTTACATTTTTTTTATTCTTCTTTTTAGATATTTATGCGTTTTTCGTCTACTCAAATGGCCCAAAGGTGATTTGTGTCTGAAAATTAATGGAAGAGACATTATGAATATAAATCATCGATGAACGGGGAAGGATAACAAAAAAAAAAAGCAAAATGTTCAGACACTTATAGATACAAGTACACAAAACGTAACCTACTTATCTTATTAAGTGAGCGCCATGCCAAAAACACAACATTTTTAATAATCAGCAGTTTGTTTTGTATTTTTTTATACAAAATTGATAAGTACGTACGTTTTATTTGCATTTTAAGAGACATTAATTTAACTTTAATACATTTCTCTTAATGTATTTGTTTACTTAGTATGTTTTTATGCCGGCTACATATTTGCCGTCATAAAAAAGTACTTCATATCCAATTGGTATCATGGCAAATTGTGTCTGCGTGCTTTAATTTAAAAAAAAAATAGAAATATTCGAAGATATAAAACGATAAAGAAGTTTGAAAACGTTTAACTTTTGAAAATGTAATTGATTTTGAGTACATATTGGCATTAAATCGATTTGATTTCGATAAAGAAATTGTAGCAAACGTATTAAAAATTAAGATTATGTAATAAAAACTGCTAAATATTAAACAACAGATTCAATATCTGATTCAATAAGTTCACCAACGATATACAGTCAAAATGCTATGTGCCCACATACAATATGCCTGCAACAAGTGCTATGTGTTGAGTCAAACAAAGTATTACTTATATCAACTCCCCAATAGTGGAGCGAATATAACGCATTTGTGCCGATGTTAACTTAACTTAATATTGGTCTTTTAAGTCTTCCGATCGACTCAGAATCCCTTTCTGAGTATATCTAACGATGTTCATGCTGTTGGCTGGCTGCCCATGTAAACTTTGTGGACAAAGTACAGCAATTTTGGAGATTATATGATGAAAATGTAGTACATAGGTTCTAATTTGCACACCAATTGAAAATGGGACGAATCGGTCTATAATTTCACATAGCCCCAATACAAGATACTTTCCGGAATAGGGTCTTTGTGCCCATAACCCATCTTATTATGTTGGTATTTAGATTAAATTTGGTACAAAATTATTTTATTGCAATCAAAAACGTCTTACCAAATTTGATTGGAATCGGTCCCAGTGATGCCAACAGTAGGAAATTTTCCCTTTTGTAGGGAAAAAAGGACAGATTTTTAAAATTAAGGCAAATGTAGGGAATTTTCAAAATAAATAATTTTCAATATAGTCTAAAAATACGTAAATATTCGTTTTATTTTCATTTAAAAATAAAATTTTTCATATACAATAGCAGTAAAGTACAAATGTATTATTTTTTAACAGAAAAGCCTAAACTATGAGTCCTAACTGCCTGGAAATCTTTAACAATTGCCAAACCCGTGTACCCGAATATTCGTAGCCCCCTAATTATATATTAGGGGCGCAAAAAAAAACTTTTAAAATATGAATTCTTGTAAAATATTAAACTCTTTCAAAAGGATAAAATAAGAGGAAATGAAAAATCAAATACGAAGTTTGACTATGTTTTGTTTCTAGTTTAAAGAATATATAGATTTAAATGATTGTTGTCAAAAAGAAAAAATTTCAATTTGTCACACAGTGTTATTTTTGTATTTGAAATTTATATGTGCGTGTATGTCATTTACATTTTTATTTTGGTTTTTTTCTTGTTGTTAATAAATGCTTTAAAAATAATTATTTTTCAGTCAACAATACTCAAATTTATAATTGCGACAAACATTGGTATGTTGACAGTAACTAAAATATTGCTAATATTTAATAAAACTAACAATTTTTTGTGTACGACAACAATATATTATTACAATAAACATAGTGTAGTTGCCGTAACCATGCCCAAGCATATTTTTTCTCTGCGTGTATAGTGTTCTGTTCGTCGTTAAAAAATACAACAATTGTAGTGGTTATGTAGACATACATAATATTTTAATATTCTATAGTGTTACTAATGAACATTTAAAAACATTTTGTCTTTTTTAAACTGATAATGAAATAACACAGCTTTTGAGCAAATCAAATAGTAAAAATAAAGAAAATCTGTTGTAATTTGACATCGAGGACAGAGCTGTTTTAGATAATTTAATAGATTTGGCGGTCGGATCCGAAATCAAAAAAATTCTCAGACCGATAAACATTCTACAAGGTAAATCTTAAGCAGCCAAAAAACTTAAGTTGAATTTAATTAATTTAAGTTAAAAAAGAAAATTAATATTACATTTCGCCAATTTATTCCACCCTGATAACATATACGTGCAAGTTTTAACCCCAAAACGAACCGCTATTGAGGGGGTCTCATCTGTTTTAAAACTCACTTAACAAAACTTTATTCTAATTTTTATATATAAAGAAAAGTTGAAAACGTTCCCTTAGGATAATTATATCAATGAGTATCCACATATCGCCAGAAATTATATTGTACTGATCTATGATGGAAAAATATTCAGAGTCGTTATTTCCAAGGAAAGAAACCAGAAAAGAAATTGTTTTGAAAATTTTTACAAATCATTTCAATCTTGATTTACTTTATATGAATGATTTATATGATCTCATAATTTGAAATACATTTTTTAATATTCTTTATGTTTCTTTTTGGAATTGCTGATGTTTTCTTTGTTTTCAACTAAAAAAATTAAATTAAATAAATTAGTGCAAAAAAAAATTGGACTTTATTTTAACCTTTGACGCCGAATGGAACATATAAGTAGGTTCCATCATATTTTCCTCACTCTTTAGGAAAGTATACCATATTTTTCAAATGAATCAATCAATGCACGCAGAGAAAAAACATGATTACTAAGTGTTCACTACGAACATTTTTATTCATAGTTGCCTAATATGTTTACCCTAATAAGTTGATTATAATCCTATTATAACTCGAAAATATATTTTTATACCCTCCACCACAATTAGTTGTGAAGAGGGTATACTAAGTTTGTCATTCCGTGTGAAACTTTTTTATTATTCATCTCAGACCCCATAAAGTATATATATTCTGGCTGCTTGAGTAATTCTAAGTCGATTTAGCCATGTCCGTCTGTCTGTCCGTCTGTCCGTCTGTCCGTCTGTTGAAAACACGCTCACTTTCGAAAAACTCAAAAGAAATAAACAAACTAGGTGTCAAATTGCTTGTAGTTATCCTAAGCAGTTTGGGATTGAATTTCAGCAAAATCGGTTCAGTAGGACCAGAGCTATGAATCAAAATGTGGAACCACCACCTTCAAAAACTTGATAATTTTGTTACAAAAACTAACATAAATGATGCAAAAATGCACGGAATGACATAAGATTTTGCACAAGTCCGTTTTATTCGACTAGAAATTACACTGTAAAATTTCGCGAAGGTCGGTCCATAATTTACCCTAGGCCCCATATAAACCCTACTCCCGGAAAACAGTTTAGTACGCCTAAAACCATAAAAAATAATGCAATCATAACAAATTTTGGCTCGCCACAATTTTATAGGACTATAAATGATACTGTGAAATTTCGTGAAGATCGGTACATAATTTACCCTAGGCCCCATATTTTCCCTACTCCCGGAAAACAGTTTAGTCTCCTAAAACCATAATTAATAACAAATCGTCACAGTTTAAGATAATAATAATAAAAAGACATCATACAGATACTACTCCTTAAACATTCGAACTGTCGGTGGAGGGTATCAAAGATTCGGCACAGCCGAATATAGCACTCTAACTTGTTTGTACTTAACATTTTTAAATTCCCTATAATAATAAAATATGCTGTTTTACACCTTAAAAGTTACTCTGATCTAGCTTGACATATAAAATTATGTGAACTGTTTGCTACTATAATATATATATTTTCAATTATACAATTAAATTCATAATATAAATGGCACACAAAAGGTATGTTTACCCTACAAGAAATGGATGACCGAAACTAAAAAAAAAAATTTTTTTACTAACACACTTGCAACAATTTTACATTAGTTGTACCACTCTAACACATATGTTAGAGTAGAACAACTAAAAACACGACAAAAAATGCCAATTTTTTTTATAAATTTTTGTCATACGCTTTACTGGCTAATATTTGTTAATTGTTTAAATTTAATACTGCAAAATATTTCATTAATTTTTCAAGCCATGATAAATGCTGGAAAGGAGCCCTATCCCTTAATTTATGTCGGCAGCAAAGAACCTGGAGCTGCAGAAAAATATGAGGTTGCAGGTAAGTCACAAATAAAGAAAATCCAAAAGATTTGGTTACGTCCAAGTTATAAAAATGCCGATAAAGAAAAACGCGAAGCTGAAGATGCGGAAAAACGTAAACAAAATTTGGATGAAGCCAAAAAGATTGTCACATCCGAAGATCCCAGTTGGTCAGCTGCCAAGAAAATTCGCATATTTGAAGTTGTCGAAAATTGACAGAAACGTTAAAATCTAAGGCTGGGTACATCGTTTAAGACGTCAAGGCAAAGGTTTAATTTTTACAACATTACGGATTTTTACAATGTTTGGTACAATTGTTTGGTACACTAAAACCTGTGCCAGAAGGCAAAGCGGTAAGTAAGTTTTGTAAACAATATTGCAGAAACTAATTTTTTTGTTTTAGGCACCAGGTGGACATGAATTGCATGTAGATTACTGGGAATTAATTAGTTTGGCTCCTGCTGGGGGTGCTGAACGTATTCTCAATGAAGAGGCTCATCCCGATGTTATATTATGATTAGAGGCGAATACACTTCGAAAATTTTAAAAATTTATTATTTTTTATTATTTTAACTATAGACAAAAATATGTATGAGAATTGAATGAGATGAATTGTGTTTTATTTAAGCTAAAAATACGTCAACAGTGACGAATGTATCCATCAGTACTGACTAATCAGCTGTACCCGTTGTATGCATCAGTACTGACTAGGCAGCTGTGCCCGGTTTATACATCAGTACTGATGTTTACAGAGTATAAGAGTAAACAACTCAGCTATATATTTTATCAACCACAAATTCCAAAGGTTAAAGAGGGATGCAAAATCACACGTATACAAAAGTTTCCATCAGTTTTTTCACGTTGGCCTTAAGAAAATGATAGAAACTTTGTTCTACGCGATGATGGATATTCGCGACAGCAATGCCAGTCATATGATAGGTCAAATGACTGTCACTGTTCTGGTAGGGTAGTACTCTAATTGAGCAAACATTTATTGTCAAAACTAACAATGTTTATTTATAAAAAAAATAAAATTTTCTTCACATCATTTACGTCTGCGTGCATCAGTTAATCGGACAACTTGGATTATTACAAAATAGTTAAAGCTTTTTTGAGAAAGAAAAAGGCCATGCTGCCTTGCAAAACTTATAAGTTATTAAAACAGGTAAGTAATTTAAATATAATTATAAAAATACATACACACATGTGTAAACGTTGTCTTTCTTGCAGTCAAAAAAAGTTGGGAGTCAGCTGATTCAATTTATGTGTACGGCAAATAAAAGAAAAATAAACAATTGGCAGATGAGTGCTGGTTAGCTTTGCGGCAGAATAGAAGTAAATGAGAAATTGAGAAAAAAAAATTTCTTTAATGTGCAGTTTTTCGTTATAAAAAAAAGGTAATCGCGTAATGAGAAAACGGCCATTAAATGTATGTACTATTTAACTTTATTTGTAAATATATGCTTTATGTTTGTAATTTCAAGAGACTAGAGCATTGAAAATGCTCTTTCATGTACACTTAAGCTGCGGTCACACTTATTAAATATTTGATCAAATAAGCGTAACCCCTACTTTTGTTAATAGTTAGTGAGATTTAAAATTGTCTTAATATTACAAAATAAACTAATTATACTACTAGACATAGCAAAAAACAGTTTTTTGTCAGATGTGGTATTTTAATCAAAATAAATATTGATATTAAGCGAATTGATTTTTTAGTTTGGTTGTTGGTCCCGTTTTTTCGTCAAATATTTGATAAGTCTGACCGTAGCTTTAGTCCGATTTTTGCCAAATTCTGCCTCATATTCGCTAAGCTTATTCAAAAATTTCTTCTAGGTTGTAAAAAAGGCATTTTTTGGCAAGCTGAACCAAAATTGGCTTTTTCACGAAATAATTAAAGAAATGGCAAAAATGGCATATGCCAAAGGAAACTTGCCCTGGTCACATTGCACTCAAAGTTAGTGTGACATTGCAAACGTTGAGAACGCCAGTAACACGTCGTTGACGGCGACCAAAATTTACTAAAATTGGAAATTGTTCAACGACGGCCAAATAGTATAAATGGAGACTTTAATGTTTGTTGTTTGCCAACGAGCTTTGAAAACATTCGTGTATTTTATAAAAATGTTAAAAGAAAATAATCAAACAATAAAAAAATGTGCCAAGAACAAAATATTATTATTACGAGTGTTCCCTAATGGTCAAAATTCGACCATAAATTTTAAGGTTCATATGAAGATACTACATCTAAGTATATATGAATTTACATGTTTTGAGCATAAATTTGTTCCATCATAGTGGATCGATTTCGCAAGGGACCAACCTCTGGTTCATATTCTATCTTCTACTATAAAAAATATCAATTGAAAAAGAAAAAAGTGTCATAAAATCTCCTTTGTAAATTGTATTCGACTCAGGAAATTTCATTTTATTTTTTTTTCTATATCTAATATTAACGAAAATTAATCAAAAAACCAGATGTTGAACGAAAAAGTACCAAAAAGCTCCCCTTACATGCTCTTATTCGTTTTTCATCTTATAGGTTTTATTTCACTCAGGACCCTGCACCTCTAATATTATGTTTCTAAGTTAAATAAATCACCACATGCAGCACGGAAAAGTAAAATAAAGAAATTTAATTTCCCGTATTTATATAGTCGATATATTTGAAAACCGGTTTCTTCAATAATGTCGAAAAATCTAGCACCCTATTTATTTATTATTTGATAATTGAAAAAAAAACAAATTGTATTTTGTACATATGTGTTAGTAGCTAATTTGAACGCTTATTACTCCGAAAATATTGAACAGATTTTAATAAAATATATATTGTGCACTTCTGCAAATAAATATCTTTCAAATGGTGTGTGTTTTTTTCAAATCGGTTGACATACAAAGGAGGAAAGTGTTCTTAACTGTTTTGCCTTATCCGATTTATATAAAGATTATTATTCTTTGTATTTTGCATTTTTAATGGTTTTTTAGTGTTGAAATTTTTTTTAGCCCCATTTTAATTCGTGAGTTTATTTGACAGTTTAAAGCGGGAAATTTTCACGCAAAAATGTTACAGACAGACTTACGTGACAGCTAGTACTCGCCAAAAAAAGTTACAGACACAGTTAAGTGAGAAAAACAGCTGTTTGCTTCAATATATTGCATTTTTGTTTCATCACACATTTCAATCAAAAAGTTTCTCGACGCGAGAGTTACAGAACATTGGCACTGAGCTATATTTAATTAAATCAACTACCACATTGTTTGATACGGCAAAGTTTTTGATTTTTTTTTTATTTAACACGTTAACAGTCCACAGCCCACATATGGTCTGTGAGCGGAAAGTACCTGCAGTTCACAGCCCATATGTGGGCTGTTCATCCATAATATTTTCAAGAGCTCTAGAATTGTGAACGTTGAAAGAACATCGTTTATTTGACTTGGACTTCACAGGACAGACCATACAAAAAAATATGTGCTGGGACATGGAGGAAATCGGGGCTTACACAAAATACACCGATTATTAAAAAAAAACGGTGCGAGGCATTCCTCAGTTTCTGCTCTGGACTGTTAACGTGTTAAAATTAAAAATATTCACAATTTTAAATTTTTAAAATTTTTCGTAATCTATATAATCATTTTGGAAATAGTTGCAAAATCAACAAATTGTTTGCTTGATTCTGTAAATTTATTTTTATATACAAAGGAACCAAATAAGCATATTTTTTGTTATTGTTTTTATTGTGAGAACCATATAACATGTTAAAAAAGACATTTTGCATGGTTTTGGGAAATATAGAAACATGGTTGGAAAGGTCGTTTGCGTTTTTCTTCCGAACATAACAATATGTTTGGGACAATAATAAGTTAAAAACATTATGTCAGAACATATATTTTTACTTAAGACGTGTTTGACACAATCATAACCACAAACATTAATGATAGTTTGCGATTGTGATTGCATCAACCATGTTTTTTCTTTGCGTGTGAAGTTAAAAATGCATTCGATCATTTAACCCTAAAAGTTTATCCGACAGTATTATTTAAAACCCGAATAAGGATACTAAGTTCAAAAAAATACGAATTTCAGACTTTGATTCAGAGTTTTAAGGCGTAAGCCTAATTGAAACAACTACACCATAATTTTGACACTAAAAAACGCATTTGTTTTTATCGAAGAACATCGATTAAACCAAAACCCGTTGGAAAATGTGGCTGTTATAATGAGAAAACCAAATTGGACATATGTATGTCAAAGGGATAATATGTAGAAATAGTTTTGTTATTTATTATTTAACCTTTATTACATAACTCTCGTAAATTAATGTGACATATTAAGAAAATAAATAGAAGACATAATTTAAAAATAAATTCAAATATATGTGCAAATATCTCATTTTTTTATCAACAAATTGAGAGAACACATTAAAACAAACAACAAGAACATCCATTTTTTTAAACACCCCCAAAAAAGTTGTGTTTTGAAATGCAAGAAGTAGAAAAAAACCAAGAAAATGCAAAAGTAAGTTGTTGTTCATGTTTTTGGCATTGTATGTTATCACAAGTTTTTGGATGATAATCCTGGCACAAACATGAATTATTTATACTTACATACACATCTATTTCTTCTTCTAATGTATGTTACTGTACTAGTGTGTTTGAAGGGAAAAGTTTTGCTGGATATGTGTATTTTGATTTTGCTCTAAATAAGCAGTTACAGCAATGCCACCTGTACCATGTGAGCTGAAGTTTTATTTTTTTGAAAATGTTTTCAATCCTTTAAAAATTTAATCTCAACTAGTCAGTCGAGTTACAACTACAGAATGTTTTCTCCATTTCAAATTCCTCTTTTTTCCTTCCATAAATTTTGTTCTATAAAATTGTTGTGAATGTTGTAAACCCAAAAATATTTTTGTTGTATATGTGTCGTTTTAAGGTTGGATGTGTTAGTTCGAGTTGGCAATGTTAATAAACTCGACGAGTATGTTTGAGTGTTGTTTAAGGAAATCAAGATGGAGAAAGGAAGGAGGGAGGAAAACCCTAAATTGTATATAGCAGAATATTGTCTGTTATTTTTGTTTAATAGCAGAGATGCTGAGCAAGATAGAAGAACAATAGCACTAACAATAACTTTAGAGTTGGTTGTAAAGAAAAAGTTTTATTTGAACTGACAAAAATTTGTTTGATCAACTTATGTTCATTTGAAATATGTTGTTGCCGTTGGTGTTGTAGTGTTATATTTTTTCCAAAACTTAGTTGTAAAATGTTATGTTATTTTTTTACACTGACTGATTTTGCAACTGCATGTTGTGGACGATCATAACTCTACGAGGAATATTTGTTTGCTGTGTCCAAGATTTAAGTGTAAATAATATAAGAAAGATGTGAATAAACGTGAAGTTATAATAAAGTAAAATAAGTAAAAACTCACAATAATCACCTCAAGATTTAAATTTTTTAATACAACAGAATTTTTAAAAACTTCAAAAACCTTTTAGTTAAGAACCGTTTTAAATTAACAGATCAAGTTTTAGAAAAAGATGAAACTATTGGATGTTTTATTAAAAAAAAAACAGGATACATAACAGATGGTTAGTGGCTTAAATGACTTATTTGATATTTTAGAGGCACAACGTCTGTCTTTTATTTTCACTTAGGCCCAGAACAGACTGTGAAATGCAAAAGTGCAGCTGAAGCTTCTCGATTGCCCATCTTGGCGGCATGAAATAACACCCGAAAAAAGTAATGAAATAACCCCCAAAATAAGGTTTCCTGATGAGCTGGCCTAAGCAACCAGTGAAATGCGCATAGAAGCTAGCTTTCCCTCAACAATAAATTTCAGTGTATTTATCAAATATGAAAAATTGGGAATTTAGCATGTCATACGGAAATCGTATTAATGATTACTTACCTAAATTTAATCCCGAGTTCGAACTTGCAAAAATCCGAAAATAAGATTGATTTAAGTAAAACTTAGATTGAATCAATCTCAAAATGTGCTTGATTCAAGTAGTATAAAGTTAATTTTATCCCGAATTAGAAAGAGGAAATTATTCTGATTGATTCACTTAACCGTTTAACAGCTGACAGAATGATAAAACACCAGCATCATGCCCGATATGGTTTTTAATTTAAAAATCGTATGTACATATTTAATTAAAAATAAAACTAATTTATCCCGAGTGTTTTTTTTTCTCTGTGTACTGATAGACTACCTCACTACCGAATAGCGTATCTATGCACTTGATAGACCATCACAAATTGAGTTTAGTAAATAATGCGTTTCTAGTGTATTTTGTAAAGCCAAATAGATCGCATTTTAATAGTTGAAAAAAATTGTTATTCCTTAGCACATAAAAATCGGTAATAATAACATGTGACATATGAAGACTTTTGGAAAAAGACAGGGGCTGGGCAGTATAGATTCGATCGTATTTCCAACGGGTAGTGAACCGCTATACTATGTTTTGCAATTTTAGTGAACAATTATCTTTTTATGGGCCTCCAAAAATTCTTAAAATTAGTGTGCCCTTAAAAAAGTGTCATCAGTTTTTGGCCAACAGCTAATTCAGACTTCGTGACACCACTTAACTTTACATGGAAAAAGGTTATATAGCCAAGAGCCTACCGAAGAAATTAAAAAAAAAAAATTTTGCCAAAAAATTGCTTTTTCGTGCACTTTTTTTTTAGCAAAAATATGGTATGCAATTTTTTTTTCAATTTGTTTTCGAATAACTGACAGGGACTCCTAATTTTTCATTCGTTCACTGAACAACTCTTGTGAACTTATAAATGCAACCTAGGTATTCCAAATAGCTCATATATATCACCTTGTACCTTACAAATTGTCGTTTTATACTTTTTTTATACTCTAAAATAAAGATTTTTTTGTTAAAATAATATGATTAGGTGCACACTTTTCTGTTGAGCTCTTTTATTTAATCGGTTCATTTAAAATACCTTTAAGACCTTATTTTCATTAAGAAAATCACTACACATTATTGTTTTTTGTAAAAAAAAATAATTAAATAAGTATACAAACAAAAAGTAAAATAATATCAAGAGCTAAGTCGATCTTTTCTAAGAATTTATAATATTAATATTAATGAACAATTTTAGAGGAAATATTCTAATAAAAGTAGTTTATAAAGGATTGAATTTGTTTTGATATTTATTGTGTAAAATTTGTGAGTTTTGCTAAGTTAGTTTTGAATGGTATGCTTTGCCACAGCACGTTTTACTTCTTCTGAGCACTGTTTAAGGTGCCCGGCTAGAAGGTTGAGAACAAGTTTGAGTTTCAAAAGTATTCTGATTCTTTATTGAAAAATGTTTCTTATTTATACTATTTACAATTCTTAATTCTATGTTCTATCCTATCTTCTCTAACCTACGATGAAAAAAAAATACATTTTGGTAATACTTTCATATAATAATTACAGTTACTTTTTGGGCTACTAGGGTACCAACCCTCTCACTCTGTTAAGGCTGTAAAATATAACGTACCCTATAAAACCGTCCCAAATGAACAAAATTCACCAAAATAAATTAATTTATAAAGTAATAAACATTAATTAGTTCTCAAGCAATTTCAGCTTTCTAGACCAATAGCTTTTGTGACCAATGCCTATTAAGAATAAAATGGGTACCTGTGTACCCTGTTACTCATATAAGTGTTTAAATTGCAACCTAAAATTTGTGCATAAGGTTATTTGGCCAACCAGATGGGCATACATTGATAAATCGAAAACACATAACTGGCAAATCATTTAAATCTTGCCCATATACGTACATAAATATTTACTATCTTTTCCCAGGCAGAGTAATTGGCTTCATACGTAGACTGAACCTGGCATGGTGAGATGCACGGGCTGCACAAAAAAATCCTCTGGGTCGCTGTACTTACGGTCTTCTATATCTTCATACGTATGTATTATAGTAATATAACATTAAATAATTATCTTCCAAAATAATATCTGTTGCAACCTTAAATTAATCCCATAACTTCCTTTTATCTTTTTTTTAAAACACCTTTTACTATATTTTAATTATTTTAAAACACTTATTACTTTTTTTTATTATATTAAACCACCTATTACTCTACTATTCATTCAAAATTTAACTTGATATGACAAACCTGTGCGGTGACTGTTCTGTTATCCTGTTGACATGGATGATATTTAAAGGATATGAAACATGTTTTGATGCCGTTGAGTATTTTTTGTGCATAATGTAACATAATTTTTCAAAAACTTGTATAACAACATAAACTAAATGAATTTTGTGTGCAACAGTTTTAAATGAATTCATAAAAAATTTAAGGTAAAATATACATTTAAATATCCTTAAATGTATGGAAACATAATAAAATCCCAAATGCAACATTAATTTGACACAAATCTGTGGCAGATTTCCCAAACTTTATTTAAAAACAGTTTAAAGCGAAAGCATAGATGTTAGAAAATATAGTTGAGAAAACGCAACCATATGATAATCCACTGGCTGGGTCCTATGTAAAATTATTAACCTACTAACAAAACATTTTTGTACGACGTTTTTATTTATGAGTGCCGGATTTTGTCTATATACCCAGATCTAAATAAGAATGATTTTTTTGATTATTATTTTCTGGTGGGGGCTATAAGGATCTTAGGGTACATTTTGGATCTACCTTCACACATTTTGCCATGATATACTGGTAATTATAACAGTATTCTTTTAAGTTGTCAAATTTAAAATTAATGCCAACATTTTTCGAAACTTAATGGCAATAAAGCCAATTTTCATGCGTCGTCCTTGCATGGTCAAGAATTAACCGATTCTCATAAAGTTTAGTTCTGTGATTACAGTTGCAACAAAAATATTTTAGCTGAATTTAATTAAACTACATACTTACATAATTTGAAGGTTTGTGGACAGAATTGTTCTCTTCCAGGATAACATTTTTCAATACATTTTGTTCTTATCACAACTAAAATTTTGGTTTAAATTTTCTATGAGTTGCACTGCTGAGCATAAATGCATAGTAACCAACAATATCAACATTACAAATAAGTTATTTAAAAATTTTGTAGTGTTTTTTTAATAGAAAGAAAGCAAAATCAGTAAATAAATATAACTACGTTTCTAACTTTTATTATTTTTGTGCAATACAAATGCAAACATTTGTACGTTATTTGCAAAAATGAAAACATTTACGAAGAGAATGATTCAATTAGTAAGTGCTAATCATCACAAAAAAAAAGTATTTTTTCAATTAAGCGCTATTTACGAAACTACAGCAACCTTAAGTTTTTCTATATCTTTCATTTTTAGTTTTTTATATCCTCCAGCAAAAGAAATGGGAAGTTACACATTCACCCCTATCGCGAATGTTATGGGAATATGTTCTGTAGGAGCAAACCTATATTCCCATCCCCAACAAATCGGTATTGCAAATATTTTGGGAGTTAAAATTTCTATTGTGCATTATTTGTCAGTGCTTTATAAACAGTGCAAATATTGTGAAAGAAAAATATACCAAATAATGTACTAATAAAAATATAATAAAATAAATAATGAATAGCGGGTGTAAATTATCTTAATTTTTGGAATTCATTCCCATACCATATGTGACCATGACATTTTAGGAGATGATGCAAGTGTTGCTAATAAAGTCATTTATTAAAAAAAAGCGAAAATTGAAAATGATGTCGGTTACGTTATTTTCGCGGTTAGGGCTCAATATACATATATACGGATATATGTATATACGGATAGTAACGAAATTCAGCAGCATGACTTCTAGTCTTAAAAAAAATTTTTTTGTTGTGGTTTTTGTTATTCCCCATTTGGGTCCATTACTCTTTTCGCATTGAATCAATTGCGCGGCCTAAGAGAACCAGCAACAATTTGGCACCAAAAATGTTCTATTTTGTTAAGTCGTTAGAAAGTAAGCGTGGTCTCTAAAGACAGATAGACGAAAATTTTTAAATCGACCGAAAAAGATTCATACAAAATGATAAAGTCAGTTCACACTCTTTACAAACAAGAAAAAGTGTTTTGTTCGGCTGTGCTAATTTGTGCTACCCTCCACCGAGATTTAGAATATTTCAAGTGGTTTTATATAAGACCTTTGATAAATTATAAGCCCCAGTATTCAAATTTTTTGCAATTTTAGTCGTATTAAGTTAAATTAAAATTATCAATAAAGGACCCTTGTTAAATTAAGGGCCGATTATTATATAGTCTTATTGGTATTTCTAAGTCATTTCGTCGGTCGATTTGTGTTTTCTGAGAGTGGACTTTTAATGGAGCCTATACGTAATTCGGTTGCATCATTTCTAATGTTATAAAACGAGTTTCGGGAAAATTGTAATAACAAACGGAGTATTCCGCCACCAATTTATGCTAGTTTTTGTAGCAAAAATAAAACATTTTTAGGGAGTTTATTTCACATTTGGGTTCAAATCTCTTTTCCAAACTGCTTAGGACATAAAAATTGTTCTTTTCTTTAAAGTCGTTCAAAAGTGAGCATGATTTCAAAATACGGACAGACAGACGGACATGGTTCAATTGCTTAAAATTGATTACTTATTTGATTTACAATTACTCACATTCTTTGTGAGAATTAAGAAAAACATTAAGAAAATTTCACATGAAATAACAAACTTAATATACCCTTTGTTAGGGATAGTTTTGGAGGGTTTAAAATAAATACTTTTCTCGATTAATTCGAATATTAAAATTTTTACAAATAATTACAAATAATTCAAAATAAGTACCGTAAGTCATGTATAACCTACGCTGCAGGTTCCCTACCGATCTTCCTCGTAATAGAACTGGATTTGAAAACCAAATCAATTTGTTTACAACCTAAGAAAAACTATTTTAACTCAAACGCTTATTCCACTTATACTTTAAAAAGGGCATGTCAGGAATTTTCATTATAAAACAAAACTGAAAAATTATCATTCTGAAAACTTAATTCATAAGACTGTTTATAAGTTAATAATATTTAAAGTTATTAGATCAACACTATTAAAAATACTTTAAAGAAATTAAGACGTTGAGTTCCAAAACTCGTTGCCTGCATTAAAAAAACATATTGATAGCAATGGCTTCTGACAGATAACACTGCTCAGCTTTAATATCTGAAGTGAAAAAGAAACAAAAGTCTCTTCTTGGCCTCTGTAAATTACATTGAAAATTGAAGTGAGTTCCAAAACTTTTTCCTTGCATTGTCTAATGAGAAACAAAACTCCTTTCAAACAAAACTCATCCCTTGCAGTCATAATCTGCCCATATTGTAAATTTTTCTTATTCTTTTGGTTGCTATCGTATTTTTGTTATCGGAAACTCCTACCTACCGGCAGAAAGAGGTTTTTGGGCGTATCGAAAAGAAAATAAGAAAATCCTGTATTATGGTTAATCCAGTGGATTATACTTTTAGAGTTCGAAATAGTCTATAAAGTCAATGAGGATAAAGCTGTTGAGGACTAGAAAGCAGATGTTGTATCTGTGTTCAAAGCAACAGGTGGCCTGAATTTTAAGTTTGTCCAAGCAAACGAATCGTTATCGAGAAAAAGGTAACTAGTGCAGCTCTTAAAAATAATTTAAAAAGGGAAGACTATATCAATGAATAAGCCACGGCGGTTATATTTTACTCTTAACACAAAACCAGAAAAGTTGGTTGACGTGGAAAAACTTCCTCAAAGCAATTTGTGTATAGTGGCGAGGAATAGAAAGTTTAATACCTATTTTCTACAAAAAATGTTAAATTTAATTTAGGCTTACAAAACAAATTTTGTATGCTTTACCGTGGTATTTTAAATAGCAGCTTTGATACTTCGGAAGAAGAAAACGAGAACGATAAAGAAAATTACAACTTTGCAGAAAATGAAGATATAAGAATATGCATTATTTCATTTAATGTAGAATCAAATTTAAAAATTAATATTAATTTTTGTTTTGTTTCATAATTTTCATTTAAATAAAATTTTTTTGTTTAATATCGATCAATTATCCTGTTTTACACACTTTAACGGTAAGAAGGTGCGACTAAAATAATTTGCATGAAACAAAACTTGCTACTCGTGGAAAAGTTAATTCTAAAATTCTTTTCTTGCGGTGCATAGTTCCAAATAGGGTATTCATTTAATCGGGCTTTTGCTTTAATCGGTTAATCGCTCGATTAATTAACCGAGGTTTTGGTTTAATCGGTTAATAATCGGTTAATTTTGTTATTGATCGGTTAACCGATTAATAAAGTTTTGTTATAAATTAAGTAATTTCAATAAATAATAATGCAAAAATTATTTATTATTGGAGTCTTTTAGTAACAAAATAAAAACAATAACATAACGAACAAAACAATTCTTGAACTCAAACGAGCAAACAAAAAAGTAATTCATAAATATGAAAAACACATTTTATAATTTATAAATAATATTTGTATGTATTTATTAAAAAAAAAACTGTGAGATTTTTGTATTCATTATTTCAATAGTTTAAGATTTTATAAAAGTTTAGAATTTAAGCGAGTCTTTTCTTTAGTTTTGATAAAACTTGATTTGGGAACAATTCTTTCACTTATCGAAGATGTTTGGGAAATCGGAAGCAACCCATAATACAGATTCAAGAATGATAAAAACAAGATTACGCATTGCACATGTTTACAAAATTCAAATGTTTAATATGACGTCACTTAATCATTTAATACACATGTTTGTTTGCTTGTGTTTCTATATTTTAGCTGTACTTATACGCTGATGTGAGGTAGATGCGCAGAAACATTTCTGCTGAATGCGATATCTTGGTTTCTTTGTCCTTTTCCAGGATTTCTCTCAACATATAAAATCTTCCATTATGCCATTCTTTCGGCTAATTTTGTTAAAGATTGTTTGTGTTACAATCGAGAGCTTCTTCTATTGTCAGGTCATCATCTGACTCATCCTGGCAAAGCTCAGCACCGAAAAAAATTAAATACGAACCCCTAGTTTCTGTTTTTGTACTGTATTTTAAGAATGTATTTCTCGAAGGAAATATATTGTAGGAACAAATATTTTCCAAACATATACCTTTTTTATATGAGACGAAACAAATAATTAAAAACGCAAAAAAATATGTTATAATACTACAAAAAAACTAAAATTATTTGTTACATCGGTTAATCGGTTAATCGACTGAAATTAACCGGTTTAATAGTTAATCGAAAATTGCCAATTTTAAATTAACCGATCAGTTAATCGGGTAGTAATTAATCGGTTAACCGATTAACGGTTAACCGAATAAATACCCTAGTTCCAAAGCTCGCTTCTTGCAATTTTTTCAAGCTTTTGCAAAAATGGACTATATACCAGTCCAATAAAACAGCAAAAAGGAATCAGCTGAAGAAGTTATATTTAGCTTATTAAAGTTTTTTTTTCAAATTTGTGAAAAATTACTTAATTAGCGAGTTTTGGAACTCAGCTCCTCAATTATAAATAATTGGGGGACTCACTTGAAAAGTCATATGTCTTACAATAATTTTCAAGAAATATATATGACTGCTGTGTTCAACCGCTTATAATTCAAATTTCTACTGTACAGCTATGACGAATCAATGAACACAGCTATAAAATTTTTACTTTGTTTGAAACACAACAATATTTTTTTTAACAATTGTAAATATTATTAAGGATATTATGACGATATGGCTTGATAGCACACCTTGTGAATCCCCTAAATATATTGATCGCATTTATTGTAATTTTTAAAATAATACCTCAATCCTTGCGAATAATGTATATACTAAAACAAAAAAAAATGGTATTTTAAATTGAAATTATATATGGGCATTTCCTGGGGTCGCGAACGTACGTTCGTACGCTTTTGATGTACAAATAATATAGAAAATAAAACTTTTCCTAGCATTTTTTTTGCGATTCGATAACACTTTGGTAGATGTATGTTTAGTGCAAAAGATGGATTTCATTGAGTTTAAGTTTTCATAATAATAGTTATAAACATGTGGTCACGAACGTACGCAAAATAGAAGTCAACTTTGGCTGACGTAGTGAAATGTAAAAATCTGCGTAATGGAACGGAATATTCAAAAGTGATTTATTTATTTCAAAAGTGTATTAATGATATATATCTTCAAATTTCCTTAACAAGCAACTTAATACTCAATTTACAATTGCTTGTAATGGAGAGATTATGAAGAAAGAGTGTAAACATAACATATTTTTTGTATTAAAATAAGTATATAAAAATGTCTTTAGAAGTAGAAAATATAAGAAAATATAAAATTTTCCAGTTTCCAGCGCAATTTCCTCAAGTAAAACAGCTGAGATATTCTTTTATAAACACATAGACTTTTTTATAATAATAAACAATAAAAGACGATGATTATCAACATTTTATTTTTTCATCCTGGTAGACCATTCTGGGGAAATGCCCTTAATATATTTTTTTTAACGATGAATTAATTTTTTTAAGGAAAATCTAAAAAATTACTGAGAAGCGTACTTGCATCGATTTAAGCTTCATAAGATTATTTTATAGTATTTTTGTATGATAAAATTTAAATAAAATTTATAAGAGTTCTATTCTTGTGTGTCTTTAATAGATTACGAAATAATGAATTAATTACAAAAGACAGGTGCGACTCTATCTATGAGACAAAACATTTAAATTAATTAAATTTCAAATTATCGTTAAATTCATATACCCTGTACTTTGATAAAAAAAAATTCACGTTGACGGTTGGACAGGCTCCCGTTCAACACTGAAAAGATGTATTTCTTTTAAATAACTTAAGTATTAAAAATATTGCAAGTATTAAAATTACTTCTATTAAAACCAAAAAAAAAAAACACCAGAAAAAAATTACCATTAAATGAATTTTAGACAAATTATACTTCTCACAATTATGAAATATAAACAATTTAAATTCGGCTTAAGAAATGTTTCAGCCGTTATCTGTCTTTAGTCTATTGTTTCTATTTTTTCCACTCATTTAAATAGGATTGAACACGAAAGAATATAAATTAAGTCAAGCCAAACTATTTGTAACCATACACCAAATTATATGCAGACAATTTTTGGGAGTATCCATTTTAGTAGCTATAACCAGTCATGAAGCTACCAAGGGAAAAAGGTTAAAATTTAAATAAGAGTAACTTGTGCCAAATAGCATTAAGAAATTAACATCTTTTGAAAATTTCCCGTCTTAAAATGATTTTAATACTTGACCTACCATCCATTATAAAAGTTAAAGGCGCTACTTTGGGACTTATTTTTTTATGTGAGTTATGGCCAGGTATAGGAAAATCCAAAAAAATTTGGTATGGTGATCTAGGTTTCAATAAAATATGTTTGTCCGAATGATATCTAAATACTAACGTAATTAAATTGTTTATGGGCACAAAGATTTTATTCCTAAAAAAAATCTTTATGGGGTCTATGTGAAATTTCGCCACGATTGTCACCATTTCCAATAAGCTTCGTTCTTATGACAATTCAATCGTATGTTACAAATTTCATTAAATTATTTCCCTAAAATTTGCGACCTGTGCTTAACGCACAAAGTTAACATGAACAAACACTGGCCAACCAGACGAATGTCATTAGATCGATTTAAATAGAGCTTCATGGGTCTTGAGTTAATAATTTAATGTGTAACACACAACAGCGCAAACGATTAATACCCTGTAGGGTATAAAAGCAGTAGTACACAAGTGTAGCGAAGAAGTGGCAGGCAAACATACACAGTCTATAACAATCAGCCTGAAATGCTTATTTATCTGGCCTAGTTTATCATTTATGAAAACAACAATTCATTTATCATTTTCATTTTGACACTTGGCTGACGGCATCTTCTTCAGATTATTTACACAATCTTCCTTTTCGCAAAATTTTGTGACATGGCCTGTGTTTGTCTGTATGACTGTCTGTCCAGTCTTCCTTCCGTTTGCTTTTATGTATGTAGGTCTTCTGTATGTTTGCTTTACGTTTCGTTGGTTTGTTTGTTTATCTGTTACTTTCACAAATTCTGGCGAAAGCTCGCTGTCAGCCTAAATATTTCAGTATATAAGTAATAATATCTCACAGACATTGAATGGATAGATACGTTATTATTTATTGGATGCTGTTGTCAGACAGACATATGACCATTTTTATTTTCTAATTTTGACTGAAGCCAAATAAAACAAACAAAAAAAGCACAACATTAATTTTACATATTCGTTATGCACACAAATCTTTAAACAGCACAATATATAATCATGCTCCTCATCATTGTTATCATTATTATTATTATCATTTTTCTCGTTGTTGTCTACACCATCATCGTCATCACCATCATCTAAAGAAGATACATCAAACGAATTATGTTTGGTAGTACTTTGTATAGTTGTATGTATGTGTACTTCCTCTGCATCATACAATTATTAAACTGGTGTTTAAGCCACTGACTGTCTAACTGACTGGTTTATGTATACAAACAGTGCATAGTTATGAATACAATTAAAGCCATCACCATCATCAACAACAAAACTTTTCGAATAGCACTGCCGCAGCAGCATCCATCCCCACATCAGTTTCACCCATTTGTCCATTCATTTATTCATTTACTTATTTTATTTTATGTTAAATATGAAGCAAGTTAACAACTAAGAGAAAACTGAAAAAAAAAAACTTGGAGCTGAAAGAACAGTAGCAACAATAATGGCCGAAGATAAATGCAAATGTGTCCAGAATTTTCAATTATGACTTGAAACTATAACAATAATTTTTCACAGTCAAAATTATTTTTCTTGTGTTCTGTGTCACTACATATCCCGTGCTGAAATGATAATTTCAATATTTTGAGTTAAGTAACGGTTTGGTAACGTTACAAAATGTTTGTACTTATTGATTCCTATAAAAAACCTAAGAATTGAGTTTAAGACTGCAGAAAATTTGGTTTCCTTTATTCCTCTTCCATTTTATAAAACATTGGCTGTATAAACTTTCTTCAATTCATGTCCATGCAGTAATCCTGATCTTTTGCAGCAAAAAAATATTTTGTTTGCCTTGTATCCTTCTTCTCCTTGCTATCAATAAGAAACTTACAAAACTGCTTTCCCCTTTCATTATTAAACTTAAATGTTTCGCAGCAAAGGTATCATAGTCGGGACAGGGACATAAAAACATCGTACATTGCATGATTTTTGGAAAATAAGGCCGCCATTGTATTAAAAATCGTATTAAAACGCTGTATTCGAGACTGCGCATGTATTTGGATCAGGTTAAAAAAATAGACTAATTTGGCCTTTAATTTAGTATTAAAAAACTTTTTTTATTTATCAAAAATATCTGACCTAAATTAATTTGTTCTTACCCATATGGTATGGGCGGTCTTGTAATAAACCCTTTCCCCGTGGCTTTGTAGTGATCATTCTAAGGAGATTTCACCTTCTAGTGTTACATCCTCCGGGGAAATCAGGTGCAGTCAATACTGACATCAGGAATTTATATGCGATATATGTTTTTTTTTTAATGTTACACACATCAGTATAATCGCATAACACTCTCGCCACATTATGTAATATAAAATTTCTCAAAGATATATACATTAGCGTGGCCGTTAGTTGTATGGAGAAATTTTTTTTTTGATTTCTTATACTCTCCCACTCCAAATCGGTTCAGTTTTATGTAAAAAAAAATACAAAAAAATTTCGTAGCGATAAGTTGTGTTTTAGGGGGGGCGTCCGTCCTTCAAAGTTTGCCATCAAGCCATTTATTCAAATGTAATTTGTTTGCGTATGACTAACTTCTAAATCAACATTTTACAAGAATATGATATATGGCAATATTTTAGCTCTTCTAGTCAACAACATAAAACTGAACCGATTTAGGGGGGGAGAATATAAGAAATCAAAATAAAAAAAATAACGGCCACCCTAATATACATACATAAATAAAATATTCTGATATTAAAAAAAAAACAAGGTCATCGGTAAATTCCTTACAATTTTTGTTAATAAGATTTTATTAATTTACAAATATTAATGCCTGTATTCATAAAAATTTTTTAAATTAAATAAAGGTTTAAAAGATAATTTTACTATGAAAATTATCCTTAATAAACGTTTGTTAAATTTAATAATCGTTTATGAATACGGTGGTAAGTCAATAACTAGCAAAGTTAATGATTTAACAAAAAAATTAAAAAAGAGATGATTTTATGTATAATCGGTTTATTTAATTTAATTTTATTAACATTCTGTCAACTGAATGTAATAAATAAATTTTGTAAAGTTCATATGTATATTATAATAACATTCACTGCTATGGTTAGGTTAGGTTAGGTAAGGTTAGGTTAGGTTAGGTTCCATTAGAAGCCATCAAAAGACAGCTCACTTGGGTCGCCAATTGGTCCCTTTGTGATACCCGGCTCCAATGCCCATCCCTTGGAGCTTCCTAGTGAAGAGAAGGAGCGATTTTAGTTCCATCCCGGACAGATCCCCCAAACAGGAAAACACCGGTCGCCCCAGGTATTCTTCCCAAGTAGAGAGCCAGTTCTCCGTTCATCATATCCAGGCCAAAGGATCCTGGATATCAAGCAGGTGGACTCACAGGTCCACCGCATCTGCGCAATTCTATAAGACTCGCCCCCGATGAGTAATTTACAGTGAGCCATTGGAAGACCAACAAATTGATCGATGAATCTGTCATCCATGCGACCACCTTGTCTGGCCAGCCCACCTGCTATACTCCTCTGAGAACTGCAATATACTTAATACAACATTAAAAACCATATTCATACGTGTATGCGGAGCTAAACATGTTACAAAGGTATTTTCAGTTCAAATATAGATCCTTTAAACCTTCAAGTTTATACAAATTTTATTCTTAAATACATAATACATAAATTATACACAATATAGAATTTTTTTTTTCATATGGAGGATTTAGAGCTGAACCAAAGCAAGTCATAAAATATAATACATAAATGAATTTCAAAACTGGTGCGAAATTCTCCGCAAGTTTATTTTCTGTAAGAGACCTAATCAAGAAGTGTTTCGTATCAAAAGCAATGGAAATAAGCCCAACTTAATGGCTTCAAAAATTAATGGCAGTTCACTTACTCAAACTGAAAATATTTTTGAATTTTCTCTTTTGACTTGGTTCGCTTCAGCTCTAAGCCCTCCCTACGAACTTTATTAGTATTGGGTTTTTCATCAAAAACTTTGATTTCTAAAACAAAATAAAACAAAAAATTTAGATTATGATGATCTTAATTTTTATTGTATAATGAATAGAAAAGTTCGGCAATTATGAATGAAAAATTATGTCTGGCAAATTTGCACCACAAACACGCTGGCAGATGTCGATTCTTTCATCAAAGTTTTTAATCACATTTTGGCAAAATTGAGGGTCTATTTTGTTAATCACATCACGGATTTTGAGATTTAAGGCTCCAATCGATTCAATTGGCTCCGTATAGGCTCTGTATGAATATCTTTGTTTGATATAAACCATAGGACATTAACAATGCACCTCAATATTTTAGATTTAAAATTAAAAAAAATTTCAATATTTGAGTTGCTGGCTGTTGCATTCAATTGTATACCATAAATCTTAACAGGTTTTATAATTTTTTTATATGTAATTATTTCATATTCAAGACCTACAGCCCAGCCCCCGATGTCGAACGTTAGTTCGCTGATCTGCGGCCCACTAAGAATTTTCAGCACGACACGCGACATGTCGATCGACAATGCAAGCGACCGATAACGTAACAGTTTTCGTACAAATTTGCAGCCCACTAAGAAATATTATGCGACCACAAATGTCATAATCAGTCACTTGTGTTGTGGTTGTCGACAAAGGCATTTTGTTCAAAAATATTTAACAAAATTTTTATAACACCAAACCCAAATTTTTTTTATTATTTTACATCTTTAAAACAACAGCACTCAAGGCCAATTAATTTTGCAGGTGGCGTTAAAAGCACAGCTTCGCTTATTTTTTCTTATTTAGAGAGAGCAATGTCAAAAGTTGCTTGTGTTTTTGACATAAAATTATATACAATTGGGGTATTCACAAGGTGTGCTATAATGTAATATTGTCATAATGTTCTAAAATTTTACAATGGTTTAAAAATATTGTTGTTGCTTTGTAAACAAAAAGTGTCTTAAATTAATAGAACTTTGCTTGCTATGTTTATTATGTTGTCGTAAGTAATGAGAAGAGACGTGCGCTGAGCGGCTGAGCCGAGCCGCATTAGTTTTTGTAGCCGTCGCCGTTGATGGTATAGTTTTTTCCGGCTAAAATCCGAATTTAATATGCGGCTACCAATTTTTGCAACAAAACACTTGCGGCGTCAAATTAGATCGGCTTATGACTCTGATGTTTGCTTAAATCAGCTGATTCAAATTCAAAATAGCACACTTAATTATGAGGGGTTTTTCATGTTATTATTTTAAGATATATGACTTGTGAATCCCCCAAACATATAATTATATTGTAAATTAAAAATTTTGTATTTCCAAAAAAATTTCTTTGATTTTATAGGTTAGTAAAACATTTTTTATAAAATTCGAATTCATATTTTTTGTTTACTGCTTTCTTTGTTTTTTTGTTTACTCCTTTGTGTTATATTCTGCTTTGGTTGTAGCCAGAGTTTTATTTTTATGGATTAATCTATATGTTTCGTCGATTTTTATTTCAAAACTAGAACTTTATTTGTGGAATTGTTGATGTGGCAATACAGTCATTTGACAATAAATAAATGAATTACGTAAGAAACGTTAAACCTATCAACCGACAAGTCGATTGCTAGGGGGTCGCTTAAGAGAACGATAAGGAGCGACTTGTTGTCGCTCGCTTAAGTTGTCGATCGACATTGGGGGCCTGGCTGTAAATTTTGATCTTGGACCTAGCAACCAAAAAAACGTTAAGTTTTTAAATTTAAATGTTGTCTTTTCGCTGTTATATGGTTTGTGCCTGTAAGTTTACGATCAATGTGAAGTCCCAAATATTTGAGCTTATAATTTTGTGGAATGTGGTTGTTATTAAGAGCCACATTTGTACAATTTCCACGACGTAAAGTAACGTAACATGTGAAGATTTTCCGTGTTAACTGTAACTTTCTATTTATTTAACCAATTTTTAACTTTATCGAGTTTTGCCTGAATCTTTATCGAAGCAGCAGTCGGATCTGCGTTTTCGGCAAGAATTGCAGTATCAACGTAGATTGCAACTAAAAAATTTAAGTATAAACCCAAATGCATACAGCGTACCTAATATGGCATTTGGAGAGAAATCAAATTTAAATGCGTTACAGCATATTTGATAAGCCATCTCTATATTCTATCAACTCAACTAAAATGAATATTTCAGTAAGGACTCCAAACTATGGAACTATGCTCCAATTAATGATCTGATGAAGGATTCAGTACAACATCTTATTACAGTCGGTCTAATCCGTAACCCACTACCAAAAGTCATTTTGCCAAAAAAAAAAAAAAAATTTAAGTGATGCATTTTATTGGCCTAAACAAGTGACGTAGGATATAATGTGGTCGGTCGGCCTTAACTTTATTTCCTGTTTTTGTCTTCCTTTCTTTTTCTAATTCTCACTATTTAAATAATTTTCATTTTAAGTTGTGAAAACAAACAGAAGACTCCCATACCAAGCCAAACCATGCTATTATGCATTTCGTAATTTAAGTCCATATTATTTTCAATTTTAACCAAATGTTACTGAAAGCGAATATTTATCATTTTAGACCATGTTTTAGTTTTATTTTACTATTTTTATTATGTTTTCCTCTCGCTTTAAACATTGTTTCTATTTTTTTTTTTTTTTAACTCATCATTGTTGTCGCTACTACTACAACTACTAGAGTACAATTCCTATGGTTGCAACCATGTTCTTGGTCGTACATTATAACAAGTTGATATTGTATTTAGATGAGAAAGCAGCCAAAAATACTTAGTCGCACATACATTTTTTCATTCATCTACTAACACGTTCATTTATTTAAGACAAAACATTAAGTTAAACTTAGTTAAATTTAGTTGGCTTGTTAGTAATACAATTTGAGACAATGAACGAGACAAAGGCTTTGGGTTCATTCTAGAAAATTTTGCTATTAATTTAATACTATAAAGCTGTTTGAGCTAAAAGTCTATACAAACCAAAACTATTAAAGGGTGTTGTAAAAGTAGAGCATATTTTAAATAGCACCATTGAGTTTAAAAAATAAGTTGTAATTGTAACTATGGAAAAGAAAGCGATTTTGTCATAGTAAACACATAAAAATTTAAATCTCCGATATTTACTTGCTGATTTTCTACAAAAACTAAAGATACTCAGTGTTTCTTAAACTTCCATTGACTTGCAAAATTTCAATTAATATGTAACAATATCTCTAGCTCCCATATGAGCTATAACTTTATGCACTTGGATTTTTGTTAAAAGTATATTTCTTCATATATACACTGTTTTCGAAAAACCCCATACAAAGCACAGTGGGCGATTTTGGAAAAACAGGAAAAGGTTTTCGCGTCTAATGTTCTCTCATGTCGACAGCAGAAATGACTTGATATAACTTTAAAATATTTTATCTATATGCATAATAAAAGTGCCTTCGCACTAGTTATCCAATTCTGAGGTTTCTTAAAGTAAAATTTACCTTAGATCTCAAACACGTTCAGATTAGCTCATATTTTTCATTCATACTTGCCTCTGAAAATTTAAAGAAAATTTTTTTACTAACTTCAACAAATTTGTTCCACTTCTTTGTGAAAAAAAGGCTTCTCTTGCAAAATATACCATATAACCTACACCACAGTGTTTAAAAACAAAAAAAGACTGTACCCTCCTTGGACCCATTAGTAATTATGGATCCGTCAGAACACAAAATAAAATTATGAGTTTAAATTGCATGTTCACAATATTTGGCCGAAATGTTTTTAGATATCTTTATCTTGGAGATTGGCTTACCTTTAAGTGATTTATGAAAGTGACTTTATACATATAGCTTATTTTGGCCCTAATTTGAACCTACCTAGCTATTCTAAAAGTTATAAGGAAGTTATGGTTATGGATCGTTCCTATAACATTTGGTAAGAAAATATTTATTGTAATAACATAAGTTACCAACATAATAAGGTGGTTTATGGGCACAAAGACTCTATTCCGTAAAAAATTGATTCTATGGGAGATATGTGAAATTATGGACTGATTATCATTATTTAAAACAGGCTTGGTGCTTGTGACAATTAGAACTTTTGTACCAAATTTCATCAAACTATCTGCAAAATGTGTGGCCTGTACATTTTGTGAAAAGTTTGTATGTACAGACAGCAAGACGGACAGACATCGTTAGATTGACTCAAAATTGATTCTGAGTCTATTGGTATGTTAAAGGGTGTTAGTAACTAAGGCAAATATTGTTAAGCACAAACGCATAATAAACCATCCACTATTGTTGTTTATCCTCGAAATACCCATAAGGAACACAGGTGCTCAATAATTGATCCTCATCGAGTTCTGTCTAAGGCTGCCCTCTTGGTTTCATTCCAGGTTAGGTTTACACTTTGCAATTTGGCCTGCACATGTTCTCCCACGTGCTCTTAGGACGACCAAATTTTCAACTCCCTGAGAATTGAAGACAAGTGATTTTCTGTTGATGTCATCTGGTGATTTTCACAAAGTGTGTTCTACACCCAGAGAAAAAACATGTTTAACTATGGTCACCTCCAACAATACTATGTTTAAAGAAAATTTTAACCATATTATGTTTAATTTAACCATATTATTGTCAACGACAACCATATTATGGTAAAAATAGTCCTCGATCAAGAAGCCACAACCATATTATGGTTGTATCCGAACATATTATGGTTAATAATAACTAAAATATGTTAAACACTTATAATAGCATGGTTGGTTTTCAACCATAGTATGTTGCTCTTGAAAAAGAGGAATATACTATTGTTAATTTAAAAACAAATTATTGTCATATTTAACCATACAATGCTTAGAGGCAACCATAATATGGTTGTGGCTTCTTGATGGATGGCCACAAGATTCTACTGAAATAAGACATTACATCGGCATAATGTTGTATATGTCAGTATACCGCTTTCCTAATTTAGAAAGTTATTGGGGGAAAAATGCCTTCTTGCCGATTCAGAAGTGTATGGCATCTAAAAGATTTTTTGCCATCAAAAAATATTTATCATTTCAAGATGAATAGCAGCGAAAAAAGAAAGGTGAACCGGGCTATGATCCACTGTTCCGCATCCGCACTTTTGCCAACAAAATAAACGACCGATTTGACTCAATCCCAAAAACAGCTAGACTATGCGTTGATGAACAGATGTGCAGCACAAAGACAAAACACCACCTCCGTCAATACATGCCTAATAAGCCGCATAAGTGGGGGATCAAATTGTTCGTGCTATGTGATACAAACGGTTTCGCCTACCGTTTTAAAAACTACAATGGCGCCGGAGATAATATAATTATACCTGGTACACCCGACATTTGGATATGGCCTCTACAAACGCATTCATTTTATACAAACGTTTACGCACGGAGAATAATAATGTCTCCAATAAAGAACCAATCTTACAGCTTCCAGATTTTCGTGAAGAAATAGCTGCTGGCCTCGTTTCCTTCAAAAATAAACGGTTTGTAGGGCGACCATCTGCTCAAAATCTCGATGAGCCTTTATCACCACATCCAGGGACATCAGGTGTTGGGAAAAGAGCTATTCATCAAGTTGCTGATGTCCGGTTCGATGGTGTCGATCACTTTCCTATTTGGGTGGACAGAAAAGCCAAAAAAAGGTGCAAACATTGCAAGAAATCGGACACCAAAGTCGTTTGTTCCAAATGCGATCTTCACGTATGCGGTCAGATTGATAAAAATTGTTTTTGGGACTACCACCACCGAAAATAATATGTATTTTAACTTTTTTTACTCATTTGTCTTAATAAAACTTTTTCTATAAACCAAATTTTTTTGTGCTATTTTTTTACATGCAAGCCGGCAACACCGTCTGTAGACGGTCTTTAATTTTTTTCACCTGGCGTCTGTCCAAAATATTTTTCACACCTGAAAATTAAAACTTACGTTTGTTTTGACTATATATACTTCCAAAAAAAATATGGGCTTCATCCGATCATTTTTACGGTCTTGCCGGTTAGAGGGTTAACCATAATATGGTTGTCGGTGACAAAAATATGGTTAAATTAAACATATTATGGTTAAAATTTTCTTTAAACAAAGTATTGTTGGAGGTGACCATATTTAAACATGTTTTTTCTCTGCGTGTAGCTATCAATATTTACTTATTTTAATCTCTTGCTCAATTGGAGGTTGTTGTGTTCGAAACTATAGTTCAAAGTTTGAGACTGCTTATAGCCAAAATATTTTTAGGATTCGACGAAGAGATTTGTTGACAAATACGTGCGGTTTTTGCTCGTAAGATTTGTCATACTCCACTATTGCAGTGTGGATATAAAATTGTAAACCAAAATTACAAGATTTTCAACTTTTAAAATAACAGATTATTAAAATTTAAAGTTACTATACATACTTCACTACCACCAGACTTAATTAAGGGTTAACTTGATTTATTTAAGATTCCATAAACTATATACTCCATATACTAGTCTCTCAGTTTACTTTCGAACGACTCAACAGAAATAAGCCATTTTTATACGAAATTGTTTCTAGTTCTTCTAAGCTATTGATTTACTAGAAAAAAGGGCTATTAGCTACTATGTGGACCAACCTCCTTAAAAGAATTGCATTTTCTATCCTGTTTACACAGTATTCAACATTTAGAACCAACAATTTAATTAATTTTTTTAACGTAACGATATACTCTTTTCCATGTCAAACATTTGGCGGGCACTTCCTCACAAATGCCTTCATGTATTTTCGCGAGAAAAGCCAAAAAATAACTTTAAAATCAATGCCAAAATAAAGGTATCGCGTGAATTTTTTATAAACTTGTTATGTTCAACTTTCTTAATGAACTGTGTTAAATTTTAAATATTTTTATAAATACGGGCTTTATTATTTGATTTTTTAGTTTTTTATACATTCATTGAACAGTTCGGAATTGTGCTGGCTGCTTGAGACATGACAATACCTAGTGTTCTTGCGAGAGTTCAGGCAAATGCAAACACTGTGATAGTATGCATCGCACAATGTTGCATAAGGAGGGTAAATGACCTAGTTCGTCAAGACGTGCCTAGACCAAGCGTTAGCAACATGGACATCGTTCGTCCAAATGCCGAGAGAATAATAGACCTCGTTCGTCTAATGGCTTTATTAGGGGACCTTGTTCGTCCAATGGTCATGAGAGTCCGAGACTTAGTTCGTCCCAAGCTCTGGTTCTGTGATCAGTGAAGAACCAAAATACTGGCCGCCGCCACCGACAAAAACACAATGGTCAGGTCAGACAGGAGTTGACCATAGAGGCCCAGATGCTACCCTTATACCAAATCAAGGAATTTTGATCGTGGCAGAAGCAGTAAAGAAGGAAGGAAGAAAGTTGTTACCAACTGCAATTTATTGGACTATGGCAAGTTTTTGGAATTTACATATATATTTTATTGGTTTTTTGTTTAAATTAGAAATTAGAAACTCCCAAGTTAATTAATTTACGCAAAATTTATCTCTGATACTAAACATAAAAATAAAAAAGGAGTCATTTTCTATAAGAGATGCCATCAAGATATCCACCATATTGAATTAGGATCATTTAAAATTTTTAAATGTAGCCCGGTTTCATCATTCCACTTACTTTCATGTATTCAGTAACTTCACAACTACTTCTAATGGTTTTTCTAATAAAAAAAATTCCCCCACTGTGCAATGTACAATTTGATAGAATAATTTCTGTGCCTGTGTTTGTAACACCAACCAACATACAGATAAAAGTCTCTTCCATATTCATATTGTATTTTATCTTTTAAAAATTGGTTTAGCAATTTATCTTGCTGTAAATGCAGATGTTATTAGAGTTTTACTTTTATTGCCAAATAAATCATACAAGAATTTTCTGTGTTATTTTATTGGATGAGTGAGTAAAAATGGTATTTTTGAAGGCGCAGATAGAGATAAAACAAACAAACAGTTTTAATGTCTATTAAATTATTTAACATGAAAGTTACGAATTATTTTTTCTAAAAAAAATAACAATCTCTTTTAAAATAATGGCCTTTTAAAACTATACATCATAAAATGCAATTTAAAATAAAGGCGAAAACAACTAATTGAATGTTTGTATAATAAATGAGAAATCTTTCAAGTTATTGAAAAGAAAAACTTAAATAATTTAAAATTGTGATTTATAGTGCTTAGCAATTGTATAAATGAAATACGAAGTAGCAAAAAATTGTATGCATATTTTGAGAATTATGAGAAAACACAAATAAGTGTCAAATTAAATTTTAAACAATTGAAACGTAACAATGTGCAGGGTTATTCATTAACTGGTTTTTAAATCGCTGGTCTGGAAAGGCTGTCATTTATTTAGTGAAAGGTTTGCTATTTACGAATATAGATCCTTTAACAACCAAAGAAAAGTAGTTAGAACATATTAAAAAAGTGGTGGTTTGAACGAGGAACTTGACCTACTGTGCAAGGAATAGGCAAGATTATAAAGAAATTTGATGAGACTGGAAAAGTTACAGATGCGTTCAGGCCTGTGCATCATCGCAATGTTGGCTTTATTGCAAGATATGCAAGATCAAAAACTGAGTCCACGCGGATAATCACCTAACGGTGAAGCATTTGAAAACCAACATTCGACAAGCTATTACCAAGACACCGCTTGAAATGTACGAAACTAATTATCAAAAACTATCTCAAAAGGATCGACTGCTGCAACAAATCTAGAGGTGGCATTAGAATGAACGTTTAATCAAAATAATAGCTTTGTATGATTTGTTTAAATTTACTTTTAAAACCGAAAGACGGAAATTCATTGTAATTACAAAATTGAATACTGAATTTGGCATTAACGAACCATTGCAGCCATAATCAATAATATTGTTAACAGCGTTTCAACAAGTTGAAAATATTTTTGGAATTTTTTTATTGTTAACTCGAAAATTTCCAGGTGACTATGACTATGAAACTAATGGTGCATTATAATTGTGTAATATATGTATCAGGTAACACGTACCCTTACAAAATGATACATTTTTCTAAATTACAATGGACCAAAATAATAGCTACGTTTTACACTCAACACTAATTTAGCGTGTTAAATATTGAATGCTAGGATTGCACTAATAAGCGATATTCACCACGAATATAGCAATTTTCTACATTAAATTTTCTTTGAATTTCCTAAGCTTTAAAAACACTGATTTTCAATAAATAATTTCAGCTGTTGTTATATATTTTACGCAAAAAAAAAGTTAATAAGAAAAAAACTTTCTTGCATAAAAAAGTACTTAACGCAGATGCAAAAAAGGGTATTATCTCACACTCAATTATAACTTCGGGTTAAAAATTAAACAAATTTGCCATTTATTGTTGCAACATATTTAGAAAGGAAAACGACGACAACCCGCCCGAATGGTATACATGGAACATTATTGCCAGAATAGAAAACAATATATTTTAAACAAACATTTATTACTTGAACAAAGGTAACACCCTGTAGTGTTGATCAGTTTGTTTTTTTTTTTTTTTTTTTTTTTTTTTTTTTTTGACAACTCTGGAATTATATAAAACTGTTAAATTGAAATTAAAAAGGTAAAATGTATTTTTTTAGCTTTTTTTTTAACGGTTTTTGGTTTTCTACTTGTTGACTTCTGTTGTAAGAAATAAGTTGTTGTAAAAATGTCAAAAGGGTAAGAACCGAAATAATAATTGTTGATTCATAAATTGCCTTTGTGTAAAAAATATGGCTAGGTTGTCAAGTGTCAGTGGGCAGAATTTCACATTTTATCATATTTATATGTACATATACATTAGACCGACTTACCATGTATGGAACTGAAAAAAGTGTTTTTGTTATCCATCTAAAAATAAAGCTTGATATGTTTTATGATGATTCCCAAAATATTTCGCCTTGCAAGTATTGAGGCTGGTATTTTTTTTTTTTTTTTTTTTTTTTTTTGCTGCACAGTGTTATTGAAAGAGAGAAGTATTCCTTACGATATATTATCGGTAATTAAAGACCGTAATACCAACCAAAAAAAACCTACATCAAGGTTGACGATATGTTGACAGACAAGGTACAGATATTTTCAGGAATTAAACAGGGTGACAGCCTAAGCTCAATCCCTTTAAACGTCATAATGGACTTCATCATCGAGAAGGTGAAAAGAGCAGCACCTGGGTATAGACTGGCGAATTTAAGATAATATGTTACGCAGATATTGCAGTTTCTGCAGCCGAATAGAAAGACAACTTGCACAGACTTCTCTATCGATTTGAAAAGGCAGCAGAATCTTACAAAGGAATCAGAAAGATGTACGTTAGCAGTCAACAACAAACCGATTGAACAAGTCTTGGTATTAAACTACTTAGGCTCCCTTATAACAAGCAGTCGAGATCTCAGAAAAGAACGGAAGATCTAGGCTAAGAACCCGGCTATATTGTGTATATGGCGAAACAAATACATGACCAAGGATAGCATGATGAGGGTATATAGAAAATGCATTCGACCAGTTATAATGTATAGATCCAAAATCCATGCTGACACCACTGTTACACAGCAAGCCTATAGGACCGACGGGAAGAATACTCTGCGAACAAAGGCAAGGTTCGACCAAAAATCGAATAAAGAGGTAAGGCCAACTTGTAAAATAGATGACATGGCCAAACTGACTAGAAGTAGAAAAAGAGAGTGAAGAGACTACGTAAGAAGAATGCCTGAAAACAATCCTGCAAAAATAGCACATGAACGAAGAGTCAATTACCCTCGCCCGCAAGGCTGCCCCCTAATAAGATGGCATCGGTCTTAATTCAGGAATAGTTTCATGAGCTGATTAAAATCATTATATAAGAATGAAAAAAGAGAAAACCAGTATTGTATTTTATTATATTTATTAATATTATTATTAAATTATGAACAGGATGTAATCCTAAACAAAGATGAAGAATAAGAATAAGAAAGAAGAAAATATTATTGTAAAGAACTCAACATTTTCCTTATAACTATTAAAATATTTATGAAACATGGACTATACAACTTTGATAAAATAAAAGCCAATTTAATTTTCAAATATTTATAAACAAAACACAGCTTTAGACCATAATTACATAATAACAATGTGACATAGAGTATGAAGACCAATACCAATAACAAAAAAAAGCAATATCTAAAGAAAACAACAACATTAAAAAGAAATAGCAAGAACAAAAATAATTTAGTCCAATTATTTGTAAAATTATCTCACCCATCTTACTTAATCCAGTCACTGTCATTGTTTGAGAACAAGTCTATATTATGGATTTGGTTGTTTCTTTTTTCTCTAACAATTTTAGGAGTAGAAGCCAAACATTTTGCTGGTTTGTTAGTTTATTTTTCGTCTTTTTTTTTGTGAGTTTTACAATAATTTTTGGCGTCTGTAACGCTGTCAACAATACTCCGGATTTGGCAAACAAAACCATCTACATATTTTTAACAATTCTATTTTTGTGGCTCGACTTTTTTATCTTTTCTGAAATTTTGTTGTTGTTGCTATTACTTTTTTTAAAAAGCAATTGCTGACACCAAAAATCGACTCAAACAAACCACAACAATGAAACGAAAACTATTTGTACGAATATGAGTTTGATGGTGAGTGTATGCATAAGAGAACAAATGAGTGAGTATTTGTGTATAGAGATGTTTGTTTGTGTCTGTGTTAGTTAGTGTTTTGTTAGATAAAAGAAAGAAAAATACGATTTTAGTCTTAGATGCCAAATAGGTTACCTACCAATATAGCAAAAGCAACAACAATTCCTAATAAAAGCAAAAACAACTATACGATTTAGCAATGTGTGTGTGTTTCAACATGTTTGCCTGTTTTGAAGGTATACACCCGAGAAAAAAAAAAGAAATATGTTTGGATGTGAAAAATTTATAAAAATTATGGGCAATTTATCATCTTTATTGTTTCTGTAATCATTATTTTATTGGATCAGTCTTGATCGGTCCACCTTAGTCATGTTATGAATGTTTTGCAATCTGGGATAGGTTTTCCATATCCATTTTAATGTTTAGAGTTAAGAAATTAAAGCGCGCATTTACTATAATCTAAGATAATGAACTAGACAATTATTTGTGTTTAACATACAAATGGTTATGGATTTAGTTGTAATGCACGCAGAGAAAAAAATGTATAACATATTATGTTAAATCTAACCATATTATTGTTATCGACAGCCATATTATTGTTAAAGTAGTCCTCCATTAAGAAACCACAACCATATTATGGTTGCCTCTAAACATGTTACGGTTAAATATGACAAAAATTTGTTTTTAAATTTACAATAGTATTTTGCTCTTTTCCAAGAGCAACATGTTATGGTTAAAAACCAACCATGCTATTATAAGTTTTAAACATATTTTAGTTATTAATCACCATAACATGTTCTGCGGCAACCATAATATGGTTGTGACATCTTGATGGACAACTACTTTAACCATAATATGGATGTTGATAACAACAATATGGTTAAATTAAACATAATATGGTTAATTATTATTTTCTTAGATTTTATCTAAACAGGCTTTCAAGGTCATTTGTATTTAAATAAAAGATTATTTATTTATATTTTCATCCTACGTTTCGTTGGTCTTTTCCAACTTCATCTGGGATTTTCAGTTTATTAAATATTTAATCTTTGTTAAATTTACATTTTGTAATAAAAAACACACAAGTTTTACAACATAAAACACGAAGTTGTTTAAAATTAATTGAAAAATAAAAAAGTAATTTAATATCACAGGTTGTTATTGTTAATGAATCACAGTTGAACTAAAAGGGTTAAATTTTGCTTTAAAAATAGTTTTGTTGGAGCTGACCATATTTAAACATGTTTTTTCTCTGCGTGTGCTCATGTTACTTTTAAAAAAAAAACATGACTGCATTTTACAAATAGGAGTTGGAAATACTTCCTTTTAAATTTAAAATTTTTAAACAGATTTTTTTTTATATATTTTCTTTGAGTGTAGCAGAAGACTTTTTACATGTTGTTGCTGTATTAGTAGCACTTACAACAACTGCAATTTTACTCGATGTATTTTACGATCACCGAAAAAAAACTATAAGTTTTAAGTATGAAGTGTAACAAAGTTGTGTGCAACTATAGTTCTAGTTGTGGCCCACTCTAAAAGGAAATTGTATAGTGTATATTGAATCTAAGCTAAATCCAATGTATAACCCAGGCAATTTCTGCAAAAGAGTTTAAATGTAGTCAAATATATGAGTTAACCTCAGGAAAATGCTAAAATTTTAAAATATCGGCTAAATTTTTTAATGAGGCGCTTTTAATTTACTCCATCCATGCAGAAAAAAATACAGAACGTTAAACGTTTAACTACCCTAAACTCAAAGCGTTAAGTTCTTTAATCCTTAACAAAAAACATTTTTTTTTAACAAACTCTTTCTTGTTTTCTTAAGCAGTTTAAAATTAAAGACCACACGCAGAGAAAAAATATGGTTGAAGTATGGTTAAAAAAAAACATATTATGGTCCCTGCAACGGCAACAAACAAACTTTTGTTGCTTTAAACAAAACTTTTTTCACGATTGATAATGTTTTGTTTCTATTTACCAATAAAGTGTTTACCTCCCTTGAAACTTCAAATTCAACAATATATTATTTTAATAAAACAAAGCTGCAACTATACACTTAAACATATTATGTTTACCTCAACCATATTATTATCACGACAGCCATATTATGGTTAAATTTAACCATCCAAAAGCTATAACCATGTTATGGTTTCCTCCAAACATGTTATGGTTAATATTTAATAACAATTATATGTTCAAAATTATAATATTTTAAAACATTGTATGTTTAATTTTAAATTTGAAATAATATGTTTAGAAAGCAACAACATTCTGGTCGTTTGCATTTTGTAATAGTTGCTTGGTTTGCTTAAAATTCTCATTCCTTTTATTTTAATTATTGAATAAAATACATAAATTAACGTAAAATAAACAAGTAGAACTGAAAAAATGATAATGAAGGTCGCCACAGGCTGGAATATTTTTATTTTTTTATAAAAGTAGAGCATAACATCTATCAGGAATAAAAACTTAAATAAAATTATAATTTGACACTTAACAAACAAATTGAAAAAATGTATCAAATAAATAACCATAACATGATTAACATTGAACATGTTATTGTAAATTTTGACCATAATATGGTTACTTTTGTCAAAATTCTGGCCAATTTTGACCATATTATGGTTGATTTTGAACATAATATGGTTAGTTTTGACCATTATAAAGGTTAATATTGAACAAAATATAGTTATTTTTGACCATATTATGGTTGATTTCGGGAAAATTTTGTTGATTTTAATCATACTTTGGTCATATTTAAACATAATATGGTAACCTGCAAACATAAACATTGTAAAAATCCAACCATAGTATGTTGCTCTTAGAATATGGTTACCTCCAACCATATTTTGTTTCTACGTGTGGGCACTCACTGTGCTTAGTATCACCGGAGCTCTGTGTAGCACACCGACTGCGGCACTGGATGTGGTCCTGAACCTACAACCGATGTATCTGGTAGTAGAAGGGACTACAAGGAAATCTGCGATCCGCTTAAAAACGACGGGACAACTTGTGTAGACGTTATAGTCACAGTAGTATTATAAGAGGTATTGACTGTAGCAGCGACTACATCATTCCGAGATTAATTTTTAATCGGAAACCGCGTATTACTTTAGAAAATCACGGCTGGTTGGCGAGACCCCGATCTGACCATAGGACTTTCAGTTTTTGTACTGATGGTTCAAAAATGGAAGTGGGAGCTGGAGCTACAGTTTACTGTCAGAAACTTCGTATTCGGGAATCTCATAAGCTTCCCGATCACTGCAGTATATTCCAGGCGGAAATATTTGCGGCTAAAATGGCTGCTGATTTGGCTCGAAATTCTAATACTTGGAGCTCACAGGTAAACTTCTTTATAGATAATCAGGCGGCGATCAAGGCGATATCTGCTGAATATACATATTCCTTGATCGTCGAGTCGCCGAGGAGCGACTGTAGGCTTGTGGTAGGCTTTATAACGGGTGACTGTTGGACGGCAGTATACGCGAAAAGAGCGGGGCAACTGACTAGTAATAATTGCAGATTCTGTGAGGTACCAGTGAAAAAAGAGACGGTGGAGCACAGACTCCGGTACTGTCCGGCACTAATACGCTCCAGAGCGAACTGTCTGGGAGATCAAGATCTAAAGGAAATCTCTGGAATTGGACTATTGAGGTTCCTAGCGTTCGCTTCGAAGGTGTGGAGTATTTTGAGTATCATCTCAGCGAACTAACCTTTTCATTTGAGGGTTATCTTCTCTTCGGAGTCTTTATGCCCGGCCGCCTTACATAACCTAACTATGACCAATTCGTTAAAATCTTATTTGCTTCATTTATCAAATTATTCATTATGCAATTTTGAGACGCGAGATAAGCTTAATGCACGAACTTTAAGTAAGCCCATTAATATTTTATTGTACCGTTAATCACTTTCTGAGTCCATCCGTCTGGTGCCTCTGTGACCATGTAAACCTTATTATCAAGCCACTTTTCGCAAATTTTGTAAATAATTGAATAAAATTTTAGCCTATGCGCTTTTTTTGACTACTAGTTAAGTCGGCTCATAAATTGATTTACACTTCATACAAACCACCATTTAGAATGAAACTCTATTGTACATAAATCTCTTAAATATGCAGATATTTATATATCTATATATTATTAATATGGACTTAAATAGTTCTGTACATATCGTTACCTAAATCAATGGATAGATCTTCACGAAATTAAGTGGATTGGTTTCTTATCTTACGAAACTATTACAGACTAAATTTTACTCTAATATCAAAATTTGTTACACAACTGGGATGAACAACGAATTATTTGCAACGAATATTCTGCGATATTTTTATCTTTATTTCTTACGCAGACGAACTACGAATAAATTGGGACAGGGTGACCGTTTTTATTGAAATTTCTTAAGTGTTTTAGTAAAACTGTTTTAATTTTATATTTACTTATACCATATAAATTTAATTATCCCTTTTTTAATAACATATACATTTTATATTGCTTTAAAATATTTTTTGCTAATTTATCTTTTATTTATTTACAAAATTTTTTTTTTTTTTTTATGAAAATATGAATAACAAAAGAATGTATTAACTGTAATAAACGCGGAGGGAGTGTGGCGCCGTTGGAATTATCGATTGTACGGATTTGTCAGTCACGATATCGCAGTCGTCGAGTGAGCGTGTTCGCTGTTTTTTTAGGAGTAATGACTCTTACGTAATTGCTCGTCGACAATTTTGTTCAAAGTTCATTTTCACTTAAACGGCTTGTTTTGCTTGTTGACGTCAACAAGCAAAACTGCCGTTACTGGTCTCTAAAAACCCGCAATCCTCGATTGAAAATCAAAAACCATTGCATTGCCCTTAGGGTAACTGTTTGGTGTGCCTTATCCACGCATGAGATAATTGGACCATTTTGTTTCGAAATTTCTCAAAAAACAAAGCTCCGTTTTGAACAGTGTGTTCAACTCGACGGAAGACATCTGGTTTACATACTCTTTAAAAAATAAAATCCGCATTTCCATTCTTGTTGTCAATTATTACGTTTTTTATTTAAGTTTGAAAATATAAATCTGCTACCAGACACCCTGAAGTATGTCAACTGGAGAGAATACTTAATTTTTAATTTCACTCATTACACATATACAGCCCGATTATGAATACAAATTGCCCGGGAGTTTTTTCCCTTTTCCCATTTTTACAATTGAATTAACATGGGAAAAATGGGAGAAGGCAGAAAACTCCCGGGGAATTTTTATTCATAATTGGGCTGATAGGTTCTGTGTAAATTCAATACACATAAAAGCAACCAAACCAAAACAAAATTTTAAATTCTTTTATCTTAAATTTCTCACAATCAGGCCTATTCTGAAAATCATTTTAACTCAAATCACGTGATTTTAAATCACATGTGCCCTTTGAATAACACGTGGAATATTTTGGTGCTCTGTTTTTGTGTGCTTCGGTGTGATTGTCAATTGCCGAAAGCACACCGAGAAACACAAAAACAGTATAAGTTTCAGAACATCACAAAATCAAACGTGTTGTTTTAAAAGCGCGTGATTTGAAAACACGTGATTTTCAGAAGGGAATGTTATATTCCACTTTTTGTTTAATTTTAGCACACAAACACATAATTAATAATTTTTTCCAACACAATATACTTATTTGCTTTTGCAAATGTTTTTATTTTGAAATTTGAGTTAGGTACCTGTCAAAGAGTGGGCATACAACATAGTTGTATATTATTGAGAATGGGCTTTATATGGGCCCTAATGTAAATTGTGAATGGATCTTAAACAAAATTTTATAATCATATGAAACGAAAATGTGCAAAATTTAATGTCAATCGGTGCATATTGTCACCAATTTATTTTAAATTTTGTTACAAAAATATAAAAATTTTTTAGAGAGGTTGTTGAACATTTTTGTAGTTTGTTTCATGCTGAACCGGTTATGCTGGATTTCAATCTCAAACTGCTTAGGAGAGCTTGAAAAAAATTTTACGTCATTCACCCCTAGTGGCGATGTAGCAGCGTTGCCATGTAGTTTTTTTTCTTTCCCCCAATAAATTTTAAAAACCCCCCAAATTTAACGTATTTTGAAAAAAATCCTCCGCAAAAGTTTAGATAATAATTTAATTTCGATTAATTTAACTTCTCTCAATTTTAATATACGTACTTATATCCTTACGTTAAGTAAAAGTCCCAAAATTGTTAACCCAAATTATTAACAGTTCAAAAAAAGACTGTAAAATATGGATTTCGGACACATCCTTTAAGTTAAAAGGCCTACCTCCTCAAAATATAAGGTAGAGTTAATTAGTGAAGTTTCAAAAATTGATTTCCAAAATGTAAGATGTTGAGATTATTTCTTCAATATCTCCAAAACTACTTTACATACGAAGATGATTTTAAGGTAATTTTAAAGAGAATACTTGGGGCTATAAACCATATACAGTAGTTTTCCTGTTTAACGAACCTTCGATTCTGCGAACATCGCATTTAACGAACACACACGTTTGCTCCATTGAGTACCTTATATAGCGAACAAAAAATATTTTTTGTGCTCAATTTAGCGAACAAATAAGTCCGGGTTCACACTATGAAAGTTTTCTTTCAAAAAGTTTGAGTTGAATGGTGAGAGAAGAATAGCCTGTTTTCTTTCCCTCTCACCTTAAGTCAGACTTTCTGAAAGAAAACTTTCATAGTGTAAACCCAGACTTGCCCTACAAGAATTGAATGAGCTAATAGTCACGTTTTTTACGTTGGTGTTAAGAAAATGATAGAAAGAAATGACCGAAATAAAGTTTTCTGTAATTTCTTTCTACAATTTTTTTAACACCAACGTGAAAAATGTGACTAATCGCTCATTCATTTCTTGAAGGGAAGATTCATAATTGCAGTTTAAAAAAGCATAATGTGAAGTAATTTCTTACTAAAAACCAAGTGAGTATTTTAGGTTTTGTTAATGTAGTATTTTTGTTTGATTACGCTGCAATGATCCGTTACGCATATTTTTTCGATCATGAAAAACATTTGGACAACAAATAAAACACAGGGATGCTGGCAAAAGCTTCGAAATTTGATTCAAGGGGCTCAGCAAAATAAGATTAATTTGTCAACTTTATTGCTTTTAAGAGAACTTCAGAAAGATGTCACAAAAAAAAATTTTTTGTTACAAAAAAAAACAAAAATTTTTTATGAAAAATTTTCAAGGAAATTGAAAAAAAAACCTATTTTTCATTTAAACTATTTTAGGTTTTATGCTACCAGTGAAATGTACCTTTTTTAGTTTTTTTTTAACATATTATACAGATTTCAAAACATATTTCAAATTAAACGACAAATAATACAGTTCTAGTTATTTATTTATTCATAACATGGGTACTAGACGTTAGTATGGCCTGACAAAGTACTTGTTCGTTTAACCGGAAAACTACTGGATTGAAAAATATTAAATTTTAAAAACGGACTTAGTCAAAAATCTATTTTTTATTTGCTGATTTTTTTTATATAAAACCTCAAGCTGTTTTTTTAAAAATCCTGAAACTTTGAAGGAGGTGTTTTTTTAAGATATGATTTTTTTTCTTTTGCAACCTTTAAAAAAATAATCTTAAAATAGAATATTAATATTGTAATTTTGAGCAATAAGTACACTGTGCTAGTTGCAAAAAACAGACAAGCCGGCCACCTGACATTTTAACATAATTGGGGCACGCTGAATCCAGAGGTGCTAACCGTTTTTTTTGGGTTAGCTCTTGTTCTCAAGATATCCCTTTATTTCGAATATGTAGGAGGTTGCACTGCATATATTCGCGTAATTCAAAAAGGTTTAGCTTATTGAAATTACTAAAAAAAAACGAAATTTCGCAATAAATAAAAAAGTGGGGTTGGTCACACATTTGAACCATCTAGGAGCATACTTCGCGCTGCAGGGTCCAAACAAAAGAATATTATTAAACCGCCATATTTGTATGGTGCAGCGCGTATGATGCTCCTAAATGGGTCAAATGTAAAGAAATAGGTTTTTATCTTAGTCCGTTTTTAAGAATTAATGTTTTGAAGATATTTTATTTTTTTTTTCAATATATGGTTTGTAGCCCCAATTATTCTCGTTAAAATGATATTAAAATCATCTTCGCATGTAAAGTAGTTTTCGAGATATTGAAGAAACAATCTCAACACATTAGGCTTATTCGGCGAAATTATGACATTTTGAATATGACATAACTTCTGAAAAAAAAATTTTTTAATATTTTTTTAGTTTATATATGGGCATTTCCGTCAAAAGGTCCACCGTGACCGAAAATTTAAAAGTTATTAAAAGCTGATTATTTTGCGATATTGTTATAGAGAAATATTTAGATTTTACTAATTTTATAAATTTACCCATAAATTTGTTCACTTAGATAAACAATCAGACCGCAAAGTTGTGCAAACGTAATTTCATATATGTGAGAATGTTTTATTGTATCAAATATCACCTCCTTAAAAGAGGTGATATTTGATGAAAATTATTCCAAAAAAATGTTCTTACATGGTCTGTATCTAAGGAAGAGTTCGAAGAGAAATATATTATTCGGATTAATGGTAAATTTTTATTTTTTTTAATCATTATTCAGTTAAATTATTATGGAAAAAATTTCACGTTCGAAATGTCACGTATCGAACCAGATTTTGGCTTAAACAGAAGAAAAAATACAGAAGATTTTGGAATCAAACCAAAAACATTTTAATGTTACATTGCTACGTAAAATTCTGAAAGTAGTTTGACTAAAAAATTGTTCCAGGTTTCGCTGAATTACGCCTTTTTATACATGGCCACAAAAACTATTTCTATTTTTTTCACGTTCGAGCCGCTACTTCTTTTGCTATTATTTTTGACCTAAAATTGCGCTCCCCATAAACTTTAGCCTAGATAAAAGTGCTTTCTTAGTGCTATAATTTAATGGTTAAAAGAACGTAAGAATATTTGTTGTTTAAAATGTTATTGCATTTTTGATGCGTACGACTGTCACTCTTGGTCGATTTGACATGGAACTACCCCAGTATATTATGGCAATTAAAAAGTTTGGGCATTTCAGGTGTTAAATTAAAAGTTGTGAGACGTATTATTTAATGAATACTTCGCCCATAAAATGTTTTGTTTTAAGGTCTTGTTAAAAAGCTTGCTCTGTTAATTTAAGTTTTTTAATTTCACCAAACTAAAAGAAAACTGGCAATTGAATTAGCTGGAAAAATGTTGATACGAAATTATCTACCTCGAGGACAAGTTTGAGCAGTTCCAAAATATGGTACTTTTTATTCAAAGATGGTTAAGCTATTATTAGACTCGTACAGCGGGAATCCAGCGAAAAACAAGCTGTTAAATATTGTACTCCTTATTTTTTTTTGCCCCGGTAGGCTAGCTGGTAGTGAGCTAGTCTATCAGCGCCGGGGATGTGGGTTCGATTCTTGCCAGAGGCTCTGGTTTCCTGTAGACAAGCGTAGAGCTTCGCAGTATTAGTTAAGGATATTAAAAAAAAAACAAAATGTTAAAACCCCCTAATAACACCCTGAATATAAATTTATGATCCTAATTTTTCCCACTAAGAATTTGTACCCTCTAAATTTGCCCCTTAATGAAATAAAACCTTGAAATCTGGGGGGAAAACGCCTAACCAGGCCACTCCGTGGTGGAGGATAGATTTATGATTCCAAATTTCTATTGCATTTCTTAGGGATTCGTATTTTTCTTTTAAACATATTTTCAACAATGAAGTTTATTGTTACTTTCGTCCATGTTCTGGAAAACGCAGCAGAAAACGCAAAACGCACTTCAGCATGTTCTGAAAACCAAGCGATTTGCTAGCGTTTTGCTTTTTTTCGAAGTTGTGTTTGAGCAAAGAAAACATATGTTTTATCATAACAAAACGTAAACAAACAAATAATTTACAAATTAGTTCTGTGAAATAAATTTAAAATTAAAATGCCTACAGCGTAACTAAACTAAGTAAACTACTGCGACAAACAATTGACAAACTCAAAGCAAATTTTTAAATTGCATTTTTTTGATTGAAATCGTGAAAAAATGTTACAAGTTTTTCCTTAAATACAGGGCTGTGGAGTCGGAGTCGGAGTTGAGGAGTCGGAGTTGAGGTTTTTGTGCCGGAGTCGGAGTCGGAGTCGAAGTACCCACAAAAACTAGCGACTCCGACTCCGACTTTTTTGCATTAAAATTTTTCTAATATTTTTTAAAATAAAAAATTTTAATGACCAATTTAATATAATTTTTCTAATAATTTTATTTTTATTTGACATAAAAAAACAAATTTTAAACATAAATTGATATTTAAAAATTTTGAAATTGTGAAGTCAGAAAATAAATACTGGTCCTTATTTTCTGACTTCACAATTTCATATCAAAAATTTATAAGAATAGTTATATAGATTGTATCGAAGCATGTCCTTTTCTATGTTTTAATGTGACCTTAAATTTCTGTAACAAAAACCAGCGGGTTCACTATTTGAATTTCGCTAAGATATCGTTAATGAAATAGAGCCGAATTAAGGAATTTAAAAATTAAATTTGTAAAGATGTTGTTTTTATTTATCGTATATTAACAAATATTTTTGTTGCCATGTTCATGAATATGACTTGTAATCAGCTGTAGCTCCTGTGGTGAAAGCATTAAGTGAACTACATTTTAAGTTCCAACCTTCAAGGTGAATTATAATAGAATAAAAGGAAAAGGAACTCGGAAAAATACATGACATTGTTCCAGATATAATTCCCATCAATGTGGGGGTTAACCCGAAAAATGATTTGAGAATACTTTTATCTCCTCACTTTAGGGAAAATTGTGGAGATAATAAAGACTTGCAATTTCAAATTTCGGTCTTGGACAATAATAATATTGAATTAGGAACGGAAAAATGCAATGGCGAGTACACCGAAGAAAAAGATTTAAATTTAGTTGTCTAAAAATTCACATTTTTTTTAACTCTGCAGGTGGGAGATAAACTACATCAAGCCACATTTTGAAAGCTTTACAGCAGACCGCGAAAGCATGTTGATAATCGCAAATGATGTTTATGTTATAAAAATGTGCATTTGTACGAATATTTTATATGATCCTAACATTTTTTTTTATGTCGTTGATATAATTAAAAAATTACGTCATAAAAGGTTCGTTACCTTCTATGGTACTGTTCCATGCCTTGAGACAAACAGCACCAAGTCCAACAACAAAAGGGGTGCTATTTCCCAAAAATAATAAAAGGCTAACAACATTTTTTTACATTACGTTTCTCTTCAAAATGTGTTATATAAATTGTAGAACTAACAACTGAAGGCGCATCTGCATGTTTTAATAAACTATATTAAATTTTCCTGAGAATGATTTGACTTAATAAATAAAACAAGACCAAAATGGCAGTGTCTGAATTTATGTATGTATATTAAAAACAATAGACCTCACTTCACAATTTACAAAAAAGGACTGTCCTTTGCCTCTATTAATATTGTGGTAAACAACAGAAAGTACACTTGATGCATTAACGTCTAAGCCAATTGGACTTGGTGCTGTTTTCAACTTTTCTATCTCGAAAGCTACATTAGATAGGACTAATGGAAATTCACACATCTATAAATTCCAACAGTATAAAAAACGTTATTTGAAAAAGATGTGAATTGGTGTAGTTTATCTCTCCCCTACAGAACTATTTTTACATTTTGTAGCACTGTTTGCATAATTTTAATAAATTTATATAACCTTTAAAATATACTAAAGTTCAATGATCCCATACGGATTGAAGCAAACTCGTTTCTTTCGAAAGTTCGTTCGCTCCAAAATTAAATCCACTATTTTTCTATATTTCAGTTGGTTTAAAGTTCTCAACTGTTGAGTTATAAGTCAAGAATGTCATAACACTTTAGAATTAAAATAGGTTCAACTCATTTAGTCTATTTAATCGGGCGCTATATGTTTTTTGCATTTTTTCCAAAATCCAAATAAAATGTTTTGCAGCTTTCCTACTCATATAGTAGGTTAAAGCTCAATGCGCGGCACGTTAGAATTAAAATATCGATTTGAAATTTTTACAGAATCATTTTGTTGCTATATTTAACCATTTAACAGGTACTAAATTAAAAAAGAGTATAAAGTCAAATAAAAACTAGTCTCTTAAATAATGCTAGGTTAGAGTAGGAGTCGGAGTTGGAGTCGGAGTCGGAGTCGTACTTAAAAAATTTCACCAAAAGGAGTCGGAGTCGGAGTTATAACTTTTTCTTAACGACTCCACAGCCCTGCTTAAATAAAAAGAAAACATATTAAATTGAAATTGTGGGCCATTTCCTTTTCTCTTTAAAGTGCAGTTTTAATAAAATAGACCAGATCGCTTAAGTATACACTAGCGGTTTGAAAACGCCAAATTTATAGCGTTTTCGTTTTTCAGAACACCTTCTTGACGTTTTCAAATTGAAAACGCAAATTTTAAGCGTTTTGCGCTTTTCAGAATATGGGCGTTTAATTTACAAAGGGCGTATCTAATATTACAATTTTTTTTTAAGTTTGAGACATAAAACTTGACAAAAAAAATATATAAAAGAGCTTATGTATAATTTTAGAACTATTTTTAAAAAATGTTGGAAAGTTCCTTTCTTAAATTAAATTGGGCTTTTTGAAAATTAAGGTGACGTTATGTTCTTATAATCCTGAAATTGAAATTTTGTAAATACAATTTTTTTTTTTTTTTAAATGCAAACAATTATTTTGAATAGTGTTGGCCCCTGCAATAATGCTTGATGAACATTATGAAAGGCTCGGCATAGCCTAAACAAATTTTTTATTAAAATAATTATTAGGTAATATAAAACGATTTTAAAAATTAGTCAGATGGTACAAATATATTTTTTTTAATAAGCGACATTGTTTTCTTATCATTTGTATTACCAGCAGTTATTAATTTTATTCACAATGTTTTGCCTGCAAAATTTCAATTTAAATGATTTTAAGAACTACAGATGGTACTATAATCATTTTTTTAATAAGCGACATTTTTTCTTATCATAAGCCAATGTATTAACAGCAGTTATTAATTTTATTCAAAATGTTTTGTCTGCAAAATTTTAATTTATTTATAACATCTATTTAGTAAATTTTATTGCACATAACCCCACATTAAACAAATAAAAATACAATTAAGTTGAAATTTTAACACCCAAAATAAATATTCAAGCATATGGCTACAGCTTCATTAAAACCGAAATTGTAAAATGTTTGCTGGTACATAACTTCAATCGCATGTGATACCACAACAATCACTAGCATAGACACACATACATACATTTACACAGCCAATGACCTGGAATTGTGTACAACATTTTATTGTTCAATCACCATTTTGAAAACAGCTTCAATAAGTTTCAATTTGTATTTTTTCCCTCCATTTCGAAGAGATTTAGATTTACTCATCGTTTACTATGTTATTTTATGTGAGTGACTATGTAAATGTACAAGTGTATGCGAGTATGAAAGTGTGTATATATTTACAATGTGGTGTGTGCACAATAACCAGCCTTACTTTACATTCATGGATGTAAATATAAAGTATACCGCTGAGTGTTACTAAGTATATACATACATATATACATATATTTATACAAATGTTTGTAATTGTGTGTATGTGTGCTGGGTAAGTAGCTTTTTAAATCCTGGAGATGAGCATGTGTTCAATATGGTGTTGGATGTTTAACTTTATGTTGCTCGTTTAAATTTTTGTATATCTTGTTTTTTTCATTTCATTTGTAACTTTTTCGTTCACACAAGCGGACATTTTCAAAATAATGTTTTCGTTTTTGTAAATATTTTGTTGTGTATCCTGTAAAATTTATGGTTTCCCAAAAAAGTTTTTGTTTTGATTTCATGCACCCAAACAAAATACAAATTACTACAACAAGCTAGACTATTGCATTCTTCTATGAAAAAGTTTCAATATGGACCTTTGGATGTGGTGGCGGTTCTACTAGCTTTAAAGGCTAGGCTGTTCGGTCTCGATATAATAAACCCTGGAAAGAAACTACAAACAAGTGTTTCTTCTTTAAGTGCCCTACAAGTTTTTCTTCTTCAAATTTATGGTAGTACAAAAAAATTTATGTCGATTTTTCAAATTTTGAGCTCCACGAAATCCAAAAAGTGGAATAAAAACAATATCTTTTTACCTAAATGTGCATAAAATATTTTATTTGTTTAAACTTAAAAAGGTTTTTTTAGTATTTAAACATTTATTTCGAATTTGCTTCTTTGAGTCAAATTTTCATTCATAAAACATTTTGTCAATAGAGGTATTCCTTGATTATTAAGCATATGGTTTGCTTAAGCAAATCTTTGGTAAACATTGCAGCTTCAGGTATGAGAGGCCGCAGAACAAAAAGTTCTTTTTTGATCATTTAAAATTTTTGGAAGTTTGAGGTTAATTTATATCGCCCCCTTAAAACTCTGCATGAATCTGGAAATGTTAACAAGTTTTTTACTTATTAATAGATGCATGAAAATCCTATAAGCCACTGCATTCAATGTTAAGGATATGTGATATCATGTGATATTTTATGTCGGAAAAAGTACGTTTTATTAAAAAAAGTACCTTATGCAAAAAAATAAAAAGGTTTTTTTGTGTAACAAAAAGATAAAATTAAAAAATTGCACAAATCATAAAAAACTAGTTGGCGAGAGTTGCAAGCCTCTTGAACTGGACATTTGAGCAACACTTGAACAAATGTCTGCGTGTTTTCTCGTCTCTCTTCCATCATCTCGTAAAATACATTAGATTTAAGCTTATTAGTTCGTTAACCTGTCAAAAGTTTTACTTGTTTCTGAAGTTCCATCTAATTTTAATTTTATTTCGTATGAAATGTTACATAGTGCAGACGACTGCTACCGGTAATGAAAATCCGGTATTGAAATTTTTTGAAAAATTCGACGAAATAAAATTTGACTTAATTTAAAGCTGCCATCAAATGATTTATTGTGCATCGGCCACATTTTTGCAATGTTAACGGTGCTATCTAAATAAATAAATATATAGCTTAAGCTACTGTCAGAAATTAACGAAAAGCCAATGGCATTAAGAAAAATACTTTTCTTAGGCAGATGGCTGTTTCATATAAATTAACGAAAAGTTTCCTTACGTTCAATTTGGGTTGACACATATGATTCACATGTATTCGCAAAGCTGCTTAAGCCAGCTGATGTGCATTATGGCCCTGAAAACGACTGCAGCGACTCTCATTAGAAGAAATGGAATTTATAAAAAGCGAACAAAAAATAGAGTTAATGAAGCTACACGAAAAAATGGCAATAACTTTGGAAAAAGTAAACCGAAAAAATTCCTGCCATTTTTTTCAATTAAACCAACCATCAATTAAAAAAAAATTTAATTAAAAATTTAATCAAGTGGCTTAAACGTTTACTTATATAAACAAAATAACTGCAGAAAATTTTAACAACATAGTCAAATAATATTTAATTGATACTAAAAATTTGTTGTCTGCGTACGTTTTGATAAAAAAAAACACATTTTTTAACAAGGCGCAATCATTACAGGTGATTTTAAAAGCCCTGCTGGTCACTCTTTTTTAGCTTTATTATTGTTGGAAGTCAAAATTTTGTTTATTATAATTAGATAATTATTTTTGTTTATTATTTTATTTCCCTTCTTATGAAAAAGTTTTTATTGGAATATTCTGAATGTTTTATTTATGGCTTTAAACGGATTTATTGTTGCTGAGTTCCCACATAGTCAGACAAAGTTTTTGCAATTCAAAGTAGAAATTAAATAAGAAGCCGTATCCTATTGGAATAGAAAATTCACTTTGAGGAAAATTTTGCTATTTGGATCCACTTGAAATATTGTGATATGTGAGTTTAAGCTTTCAAATGGATATATTCTACATCTTTACTTCAAATTCTAAAAAAGGACTCTAACGAATGGATAAAGAAATGAATTTTCTTTGTTTTAAATTATAACACGGTGCAAAAATGGTTTTTTTTTATATGCAAAATCCGTGTCTAAGTCTCTTGACTTTTTTTTTACATGGCAACAAATTTGTTTGCTTTTAAATTAAAGGAAAACCCCTCATGTAAAACAACTGATGATTCTGCGGTATCTACTTGTCTCGCATACAGATTATCAAAAATTAATGACCCTTATATTTCTTGTGCTCCTTTACGAACTTTTTCAATCTTTATGATTGAAAAAATTAAAATTGTAATGCTCAAAAATTTAAACTTTCCTAAGAAATTTACTTCCCTTTGCACTTTTTTTAACGAACATTGCTGCAATTTGTTAAAGAGCCAGAATTTACTTGCATTACTAATTCCAAAACTATCAATTTTAGGATGTTTGAAAATTCAAAAAAAAAATTTTTCAAAAATCTTTTTTTAAGTACTCCCTTTTTTTTAAATACTTGAAATGTCAAAAAGAAAATTTCCTTTTTTGAAATTTTTATATTAATGTTTCGAAAATCTCAATATTTTTATGACTTTTTCAAATATTTATTTATTTATTGGATCTTTATATCTAAAAAATTAACTAACAAGAATTAATCGAATCTTATTCAAAATTTTTATTTTATTTTCTGCCTGTGCCGACAGAAAAATTTCCCCATCACGGTTTCTGTTCACATATCGCACTGGTTCCTCTAAAGGGGTAAACTTGAAATTTGTAAACTTTCAGTTGAGACAAAAAACTGTTTTCTTGTTATATATACTCTTATACAACAAAGGGGGATAAAATTGTATATATATTTTTTTTTTTTTTTTTTAAATACTAGTGAAATTGATCTAAGATTTTTACGGTGCGTTAATATGACCACTGTTCATCGATTTTTTGCAAAAAGTAAAGCCTTAAAAATTTTAAATTTACTCTCTGCAGAGGAACCAGTGCGATTTGTGGGTGCTTAGCGCTCTTCTATTCGGATAAGTCCTAAGGTTTTTCTTCTCCGTAGACGGGTAAGGTCACTATCACTTAGAATATTTCGAGCTAGAGAGTTTGGGTGGAGTTCCAGCCTTTTTATACATTTGGGCATGTTTGAGAAATCGAAATGAAGTGGAATTGAAATCTAACGAGATTTTGATTACAATTATTAACACAATGGCTGTATTTTTTTTTTTTTTTTTTTTTTTTTTTTTAAGAGTTGCTGTTGGAGATATAGTTGGTACTCAAAGAAAGTTCTTTTACGAACTTTATTTACAGACTCGTTTTAAAAATCGAAATGAAGTGGAATTGAAATCTAATGAGATCTTGATTATAATTATAAAATAAATGGCTGTATTTATTTTTTTTTTTTAAGAGTTGCTCTTGTAAATATAGTTGGTACTCAAAGAAAGTTCTTTTACGAACTTTATTTACAGACTCGTTTTAAAAATTTGTTTGATTTCAAATCTACTTCATTTCGATATAAGGAACATGCCCGATTTTCTTACTTGAAAATTTCAGAAAAGTGTTCAGAAAAATTATGAAATTTTTGTTACAAAAAGTCTAACAAAATCGGTAAACCTTTTATTATTTTCGTGGTAGCTAAAGTGAACCCCTACAAATACATGTGTTTATTGCAGGGTTTCTAAATTTACCGAAACTTCAATTCCTGGGCACGTTAATTTTTTTTTTTTTTTTCTTTTTTAACACTAAGGCTTCAATAAAACTTTTTAGTTAAAAATAATTTACCTAAAGTACAAAGGATAAGTGATTACACTGAAATCTTCTGTGTTTTCTACTTGCATATATTTTACAATCGAATTACTGATAAAAATTTAACTCCTAAATATACGCTAATATTGCATAACTATTCTTTTCTTACAAAACCCTAAGCTAAAGAAAATGCTCTGGAGAGAAATTTTGCCAAAACAATTCCCATGAGTTCAGAAAATATTTCCCAGGAATTTCTTGGAAAATTTTTGCACAGAGTAACCCTTATATTATTGGCCTGCGTTCATTTACTTAGACTCAATAATTTTCATGTTTATACAATTATTTTTTGTTATAGTTGTACATTTAAACTATTCAACCGTTTTGTAGAACACTGTTACAATTTATTTTTAATATACAGTAAATAAAACGAGAAAAAATCAATGTACGTATGTATGTATGAATAACAACCAAAAAGTATGTACATTGATGTAATATAAAATTCTTTTTTAACGGTAGAATTCTTAATAAGTATTCAGCTTACCTAAAAAGTTGCTTCTTCTCTTTATTTGACCCTGGCAGTTAATTGTGTATTTCCATGGATTACCACAAATTAAGAGTTCAATGGTTGCAATTTTATGCAAAAGTTATTTAATATAAATCAGAATCCTATAAAAATAAATTTTATGAAGAAATATTTAATTAATATTTTTATGTTTATTTTGTTTTACTAAACGCAATCAAAGTTTTAAGTTTTGTAAATTTATAGAAACTAGTGTTTGTCAATTGGTCGAAATTCGACCATAACTATAAATGCAAATATGAAGAAAACATACAAATAAATTTACATTTTTCGAGCATTTGTTTTTTTGTCTTTGTGGATTTGGCGAGTGACCAACCTCCGGTCCATGTGTTCTCTTCCACTCAAGTCCGTGAAAGTTTAATTGCGTTTTGTAAGTTCAATAATATAAGAAAAATCAGAAAGTACCATCTGAAAAACAAAAAAGTACCCAAAAATCTCTTCTTAGATATAGTTTCTTAATCACTCTGAACTCTGCATGTTGAATTTTATGTTCCTAGGTTCAGAATTAATAAAAATTCAAAAGGTTTCAGTTAAATAATTAAAAAGTACAAAAAGCTCTCCCTGAAAGATTCTTATTAACTTAATTTTATGTTTCTAGGTCCAATATTAACGACATGCAAAACGTACCAGTTGAAGAACAAAAAATACAAAAATGTTCCATATTATAGATTCTCATTAGAGTTTTTTTTTCTCGGACTTTTTCGATTCCCGGGAAAGCGGGAAATTTTTTTAAATTTCCCGGGATCCCGGGATCCCGCTTCATATAAATAATACAAAGTAAACTTTGTTATTAATTAATGAAAAAAACTTTTATAAAAAAACGTAAGGGAGCTTGTTTACAAAGAAAGTAAATGAAATGGTTCAATGCTAAAAAATTAATTGAAGATTGAAATAGGAACTTGAATTATTATCACCTCACGCCTTTATTGCCTATTATTATGCTTTTATTCAGTATTATTATGCTTTGGATACAAGATAAAAAGATAACATAAACATAACAATTTAATTCATAAAACAATAATAAAAACAAAGTTAAAATTGAGGTACTCAAGATACGAGATCAAAAAGTTAATTAATAAAATAGATAAAATATTTTAAAGAAATATATACAATTTTTTAACGTCTTAGGAAATAACTTTCTGACACACTCAAAGCGCTTAGTAAGTCGTCAAAAAGTATATTCCTGATTTTATGATACTTAGCATGTTTCCGAAATATTTCGTTCATTTTTTACCGAGGTTGGACAAATAGTTAAAAGTGCACCGTTGTAGCATGCTTCGGATTCACAATCAGAAGCAATTTTTTCTTTTTTATAAACAACGTCTATGTCAGTCAAATGTATGTCCAGGTTGATGAAAAAATAGCATCAACCGGACTGCTTCTTACAAACCTTTTCATTTCAATGGGTCCATTTGTAATCTTTAGGACAATGTCTTTTTCAAGTTGTTATTGTAGTATCTTACACGAGTTTACAAAATGTTATTTTATTTCGGTTTCCCCGCACTTCACGGGTATATAAACCAACACAAATTGAGAATTTGTGTTTATCACCTAATAAACATATCGCTCCTTCATTGCATCATAGTCATATCTCAAAATTTGAAGTAACTTTAGCAAAGTTTTCCTTCATATCTTCTCTTATTATATCTCAAACTGAACTGAAGTTATAGCAAAATGTATCTTTAAATCGGTACATTTTTAAAACTTTAATCGCATTTTGCCAAGATCGTTTGTTTTTGTAGATATGACTATGTTACAATAACGGAGCGATATGTTTAGGTATCTCCTATTTTTAAGACTTGTTCATGGACAATGAAACTTTACTGCCTGCATCTTATTTTGAATTAATGTACATTATTAACTCTTCACTTCACTAAATGTAATAATTATCAACTGTTGCACTGCCCATTCTGCTTTGAGTAGGTTTATTGCATCAGGAGACATTGATTTAAATACATGTACTCACTTCTTCCAATTGATCTAATCCACAACTCATCCACAGATGCTAATTTTTAGAGAATAGAAAACTAAATTTCAAAGTATAAATAGCTTTTTCTGAAATTATGAGAAATTTTTTATTTCCCGGGATCCCGCAAGAAAAATCCCGGGAAAACGGGAAATAAAATAATTGAAATTCCCGGGAATTCCCGGGACGGGAAATATATTTATATATTTATATTTTTTAGATAAGTTACAAATTTGGTATAATCTTTATTTCTATGTTTATTGCTTTAAAAGATAAATGGAGTGGCAAAGAAGTGACGTTTACTCCTGCAAAAGGGTCGAATTTCAAAAAAGTACCAGGAACCTATCTGCTTATTTTTCTAATGAACAACGAATTTTTTTTATCTCTTTTAGCCTTGTAGATATGAGGTTACCGAATTCACCCTTTTTGCCCCCTCAGATTTTAATAAAATATATATTGTACACTTCTGTAAGTAAAAAACCTTTCAAGAGGTTTATTTTTCTAAAATTACTTTAAACGATGTTTACTAAACACCCTCTCTACTTTAGACTTTGGAAGTGAAATATCTGAAATTTCTAAAAAAAATTTGTTGCCGTTTGCATCTCAATATTTAAATACTTTCGACCAGAAGGAATCAGTGTTGTTTCTGTTGATCTATTTTATAAATTGAGTATTGGAATACTGTTTCATTATTCTGAAAGATGTTTTATCATCATCGCTTATAGCGATTTACAACATTTTTAAAAGTTGTGATTTAAATAAAATGCGATTTAATTGTTAAAAATTTTTATTTTACTTTAAGCAATTTTATAATTTTTGATAAGAACATAAAAACTATTTTTTTAAAATAAAAGTGACAAAAAAAATTTATGGCTAAACAATGCTGAAAAATGGCTAAATTAGTAAATCCAGGCACTAAATGGCTAAACTGGCAATACTGGTCAAAAATAATACATAATTCGGCAATGACATAACAGTTAAGAACACACTATTTGAACAAAATATACACCATTTGAAAGGTATTTACTAGAGTATCCAAATATTTGACTTTTGGTTTTGTTCGAGTAAAAAATTAATCGATTTTTTAATTTTAAATTTGCTCGATTAATCGAGTAAGGTTTTTAAATTGTTTGAATTAATCGAATAATTCAAATAGTTTTATGCAGTGGAAAAAAACATAAATCTCTACATGAATTGGTACTTTTTTATATTAACAAACACAAAAAAACAATAATAAACATGTAGTTTAGCAATAAACAATAAAATAACAAATTACATCGCTCCTTTGTTGCAACATCAAAAAAAAAAATATTAAATAAAAAATTTCAAGTTACTTTAGCAAAAGTGTTCATTCATACCTTCTTTATATGTAAAAATAAAATCAGTATTATATCGCAAACTGAACCGAAGTTATAGCCAAATATATTTTATTAAACCTGCATCTAAAGGTTCATTTTGAAAACTTTAATCGCATTTTGCCAAGTTAGATTTTTTTTTTAGATATGACTTTGTTGCAATAAAGGAGCGATATGTGGTATGTATTTAGTTTTAAAACTTTTAAATTAAATAAATAATTTAAAAATTCAAAACACCCGGCTGCAAAAATACAGGTTTTATACATTAAAAAGAGCGAAGCAAGATTTAGGAAAACAAAATTAAATTTACACTAATTTGGTTTAAAGGGAACTGTCACACGTCAAGTATTTCTTATCAAGCGCTATGGTGGTGAACATGCGTTTGTATGTGTCACACCGATGATGCTGGATGGAATATATAAAAAAATTTAGATATGACAGAGAATAATTTGTCCAGCACATGTACATACACCAGCGAATTTGCCCGCTGGACAAGCATTTGAATTTTGTGTCCCTCCCGCCTGCTTTACTTAATGCGGGTATTAAATATAGGCTTGAGCTCATATTTTTAAGACAATTTTTTATTTACTTCTTATATTTTTGTCTTTTTAGTTCCGGCATATTTTGTGAGAGGTGCCAGTTAGTTATGAAAAACTTTTAAAACCAATTTATTATTCCTAGAAATCTAGTGAAATTGAAGTCGATGGACATTTTTAGTTAAAAATTTTTTACAAATCACCTAATTTTTGTATACTCTTAAGTTTTTAAAATTACTTTGATTTCAATTTCACTGATAACTTATTAAATTTTTGTAATATCCTATAATTTACACATTTTTTTACGATAAATGTGAAACTTTATATGAAAAATGTGCTATTAAATTGCCAAATTTCTAACATATGGAATTTGACGTTTATAATGATATACATAATTTGACTCTCGCACAACAACATCTAAAAAGGGTCCGAAATATGCTCAAAAGTTTGTGTGATAAAAATAAATGTAGAAGTTTAGAACATGTAATTTAGTTTTTAATAATATTAAACAGTAAGAAATCTTACAACAAATATTTTTATTTAAAAATGTAGATTAATTGACATAAATTGTTCGAGTTATTCGTTATTCGAAATTGGCTATTTTGATTATTCGATCAAAAAATGGTGGAAAAATTCCTCGATTAATCGAACAACGATAAGTCGAGTGGATACTCTAGTATTTACTTACAGTAGTGCACAATTTTATTAAAATCAGTTCAATATTTTCAGAGTTAGAAGCGTTCAAATTTGCTTCTAACACATATGTTAATACAAAATTGGTTTTTTTTTATATTATCAAAAAATAAAAACAAATAGGGTGGTCGATTATTCGGCATTTTTTAGAAACCGGTATTCGAATATTTCATCTATATATTTTTTTTCGTGCTGCATGTGATATCATGTTTAAAGTTTCTATAATATTGAATGTAGAATCATAATACTATAGGTGCAGTGTCCTTAGTGAATGAAAAACTATAAGATGAAAAATGTTAGTACTTTTTGTGTTTCATCTGGTCGGTACTTTTTAAATTTTGGCTAATATTCGACTTATAAAGATAAAAATAAACATGCATGATCCCGATTGAATAAGAGTATGTGAGGAGAGCTTTCGTATTTTTCTTTCGACTCTGGTACTTTGATTAATAAATTAGATTATTAAGATTAGAAATAGATTTTTTGATATTTTTTGTTTTCCAATTGATATTTTCTGATATTTTTTATATTGAACTAACAAAATTAAATTTACTTACGTGGAAGACAAAATGTGAAACGGAGGTTAGTCCCTCGCCAAATCGATCCACTAAGGCCGAAAAAATAAATGCTGGAAACATGTTAGTTCATATATACTTAGATGTACTATGTTTTCTTCATATGTACAATGTACTTACCATTTGTACGACGCTTAAGTTAAATATTTCTTCGTTTTCCGAAAAAATTTCGTCTTTTGTTTAGTTCTTTAAAATCTGTAATATTTATTATCATATTTCTTCTTATTTTTAAATCAAGCTCAAGGTCAGGTTATGCAAAAAATATTTATTTTAAGTTTATCCAATATTTCGCTGCCACAATGGACAGCTTCTTCAGGGATCTTTGGTTTATAAATTTCAAACAAATTTTTAAAAAACAAAATTTAAATTAAACAACAATAATTGTCAACATGAAAAAAAATAATACACAGGAAACAAAATTATTCTATTACATTTTTGAAACTTATTAAATTTCCTATCTTATTCTTATAAATTAAATGTCTATAATTTTCAGCTACATTGTCTGTATCGGTTTTAAAATTAATTCTTCGTTCTATTGGTGTGTTGATTATTTGTAGCATTTCTAGCATAAAGCGTCGTTTGTAGTTTGTTTCTGTATTTAAAACTGTTGTATTTTCGAAATCTGGTGTATGATTAAAATTGGCACAATGTGTAGACAATGCAGTTTTTTGAGAATATGTATTTTTGTATTGTTGATCAGATCTATGTCCTGCTAGTCTTGTTTTTAATTTGTTTTTCGTAGTACCTATATATACCTTACTACATATTTCATTATCCTTACCCTTGCAAGGAATTTTGTAAATAATATTAAATCTATCTAATTTCTCTGTTCTATCTTTCATTTTACTAAATAATCTATCTAATGTATTATATGTCTTATGAGCCATCCTATAATTATTGATGTCATAAATATTAGAGTTTTCCAGTCGTTCAGAAATTACTGGTACATAAGTTAAAGACTTATAAATCTTAGGTTCAGTAACCGTACTCCTACCACCTTCCCTATGTCCTTTGTACTGTCCAATCAATTTACAGATCAATTCTTCTGGGAAATTATTATCCAAATTAAAAACTAGACTAGCAGGACATAGATCTGATCAAAAATACAAAAATACATCTTCTCAAAAGACTGCATTGTCTACACATTGTGCCAATTTTAATCATACACCAGATTTCGAAAATACAACAGTTTTAAATACAGAAAGCAACTACAAACGACGCTTTATACTAGAAATGCTACAAATAATCAACACACCAATAGAACGAAGAATTAATTTTAAAACCGATACAGACAATGTAGCTCAAAATTACAGACATTTAATTTATAAGAATAAGATAGGAAATTGAATAAGTTTCAAAAATGTAATAGAATAATTTTGTTTCCTGTGTATTATTTTTTTCATGTTGACAATTATTGTTGTTTCATTTAAATTTTGTTTTTTAAAAATTTGTTTGAAATTTATAAACCAAAGATCCCTGAAGAAGCTGTCCATTGTGGCAGCGAAATATTGGATAAACTTTAAATAAATATTTTTTTGCATAACCTGACCTTGAGCTTGATTGAAAAATAAGAAGAAATAAAATTAAAAGGTCGAAGAATATAGACTAAATAATTTATTATCATATAAATTATGTCATTTTTATATACTGGTGTTCGCCTAATGGTCAAAATTCGACCATAAATTTGTAAGTACATATAATGTTTGTTGGTTTCTGTAACAATGCTGTGTTGATCTCTATTCTTTATCAATTTTTGCTAGTTATGTTATATTACTTTATTTAAATTATAAATTATGGATTTTGTAACTATAATTATACAATAAAACTTTTATAACTAAAGAGCGGCTGGACCGATTTCGATGAATCGTACCAATTCTGAATGGTCTCTGACTAAGTAAGAAGAATAGCAAAAAAATCTAAAATAGGTGGCGCCATTGAAAATTACTCAGTATGAATTAAATCGTAAACTCTGCATTTGACGATGCTATGATCTTTAGCAAAGTAGTTGAGCATGAGCCGGCGAAGGTTTATAAGTAGATATGACCAATTTCAGACAGGATTTCACCAGTATTTAATTTTTTATTATAATTTGGAAAATCCCGAGCAACGCCGGGACCAAACAACTAGTTTAAAATAAAAATGTGTGGTAATACGTAAACTAATATTTTTTTAAAATGCAAAATCTTCTTATCATCCTGAAAAATCGCAAAATCGCTTTCGTATTGCTTAGGAGTATTGCTTTCGAGACACGTTTTCTCGCAAAGGAAGTATCTTACGCAATACGAAATCGATTTTTGGTGCAATAAACTTTTTTCATCCAGGCAATACGTTTGGCAATACTTATGGAGTACTTCTGTGTTTGCTGGGAAACATCACTGAACTTAGGTGCGTATGAGTTATTACTAATTAAATTAGAATCAAGGTTTGCGGTAAAAAAAAACTTTTATAACGATATTGGTGTATTGGGATAACAAATCAATTAACCAAACCAAACGAGAATGCTATAAAAAAAAACATAGCAGAGGTCTGAACGATTTAGAATGTGTGTCTCTCTATGGTGGCAGTTAGCAAAGGAATTTTTCTCTAAAATATTGTAAACATTATATTACCTATGCAATTTTTATATTTTTCTACGAGATATCAGAAATTAGAGTAGAATCAAATAAAAATAATTAACGCTTGGAACTATATATGTTGGCAAATGAATCGAGTTTCGGTATCAATACCGATATAAAACTAATCGTTGTTTCGGTATCGATAACAATTCAGGTTTTCAACAAATTTGTTATTTAGGTATCAGTAGTAATACCGGTATTCAATTTTAAGCAGTACTAAGGCGATACCTGTTGATAAGAATACAAACGTTGGATATAAGATTTACGATTTACAATACTATCAAATAAGAAGGTATAACCGGTTAAGCCCGACCATTTGAAACCCAACACGTTTAATCCATTAAATAGCTCAATTGGCAACACTGCTATGATGTGTGTTGACTAGGTTCATGAGTATATCGATTTCATTCCTGTGTAAAAACTTCTGTTGCTAGTTATTATGGGCCAAATCAATTCATTATTTTACATAACCGCTAATTCAATACTAGGTATGGGCAAAAATAGACCTTTTGATTATTCTCGAACTTGAAAAATATACTTTTTGATGTTTCTTAAGCTTGTGTGACGTTATTCTTTATTCATTCTCATTACAATTATTTAAAATAAAACTAAACACTAATCTAATAATGGGAATCTCTGTTAGAAATCTTGTGTATTTCCACAGAAAAAAATAAAAATGGATTTCAATTAAAAAACTTGTGATATTTATTAAAAAATTAATTAAATTTTCACCAGTAAACAAATTAATCGTTTAATTAACTTTAATTAAATGTTTTATTCACTTAATTCAATTTTTAATTAAAACTGATTTTATTTTTATATTAATGCTTCAATTGGTGAAAAATTTTGGGTAATTTTTTCTGTGTTCAATATATAGACTTTCATATTATGTCAAAAGAAATTTAAAAAACAATTAAAAATGCAAGCAATTATCCTAAATAATTTCTGCATTTTAATAAAATTATAATATTAATTGTAATTGATACCAGGCTTCACGTTCCAGTAAAGATCAATATTAAATATCAATGAATTTTGTTGTCCCTTACTTTTTGTTTTCCTTCTCATAAAGACGTCAGTCATGGTTGTTGCCATAAAATATTAACTAACAATTTGTACTCATATAGATACATTCCAATAAACGTTTTGCTATTATTCGTTTGCCTGCATAAAAGTATTCACTACGCACAAATAAACATTTTAATAAATGTGTTTGTGCGTTTCAACAACAATTTTACATTTGACCGTACACCATGTGCAATAAATCTTTTTTTTGTAGAAAACTCTTGTACACAAACATTTCCACAAAAAAAAAAAAAAAATCAAATGTCTTTATTTTTTTTATGGGAAAATAAGCTTTACAAGCAACAATAAGTTTTTTTTTTTTTTTTTTTTTTGCTACAAAAATTTAACAAAACTCAAAAATATGAATGAAAGTTAAGAGTTAAAGCTTCTTCTTAAAAACACTTTTACAAATTTGCTCTTATACACTTAAAAGCTTTTAACATATTCAGCAAAATTTAAGAGATCAAACTTAAAATTACAGCTTTGATTATTTAAGAGTAAAAGAAAGCTTTTTGTTTAAAGAAAAAGAGCTCGCTCAGCTTTTATTTAAGTAAGGTGCTTTATACCTTGTCAATGGGTCGTTGTCTTCTGTTCTTTTTGTTTTTGTTGCCTTTTTCGACTTGTCACACATACAAACATACAAGTTTACACTGTTGTGCTTCTATCAAGGTCAATTTCTCACATATCACATGGCTTATCCTTTTAAGGAATGTTTTTGCTGTGTTACAAACACATAAACAATATTTCCACTTGTATACAAACGTATAACCGTGTTACTTTAATTATTTGTTTGTTTTGAAATAGGAAAATCTTTAAATTTAATTTTCAATATTTTGTTAGGAAAAGCTTTTTAATAAAAAAAAACAACTAAAACATTTTGCATAACAATTTTTTTTTTTTGTTTTTTTTTTTGGAATTTCAATACACAACCAGCAGGTAGACAAGCTTAAATTACTATACCTCAGGGTGTATGAGCCTTAAAAAAACAATAAAAACAAACAATTTTATGTTTTTGTTTAATATTTTGTTTATTGTTTTTTTTTCGGTGCCCTTAAAAAAAAATAGTCACAACCCAAGTCTGGCTTTTAATACCCCTTGGCTGTTCTTTAAAAAGAAAACGCTTTTAATTGTATGTTAATTTATAAATTGATAAATTTTTAAGTACTTTTAACTTATATTTTTTCTAACATTCTATTTTTGTTTTCAAAATTCTCTAAACATCCTTGTAACTGTTAATGAAATATAAGTATTGTTTATGACATGATAATTGGACAAGGGTTAGCATAAAATAGACCTTATCCTTTATCTTTATCTACAGTTTTTTAACCTTTAGGAGATTTTTTGATAAAAATTGATATTTATAATTGTATGTTGTGTTTTACATAACAATATTTAAATTTAAGTTAATATTCATTTTGTTGCTTTTATAAATATGTACTTTAAAATATAAATTTCAAACTAAAATTAAAACAAAAAGTTTTAAGTCGTCCCTATTGTGTTTAGTATAACAGAATAAAGCGAACATCGCCCTATAATTATTTTCCTTGTTAAGTTTATTTGGAAATTTCGACCAACTTGTACCAAAATGATGTCTAATTAACTGCCAAAATTATGTCATTACCAAAATTATGTTTCATTAATGGTGTTTTCTTTTCTACAAAAAATGTGACATTTTATTTTAAAAAAATGCAATTTGGTGACTGTTTCCTTAAATTTTGATCCTGAAAAGGATGAGTTTTTTAGAATAAAACAAGACACCCTTTTCGGGAGCAAAATTTTTAAGAAACATACACCAAATTGCATTTTTTTTTAAATAAAATGTCACATTTTTTTGTAGAAAAGAAAACACCATAAGTGATTAAAGCGTCTCATTTATTTTACAACAAAAACAAGCAAAAAAAATGGTAACCCTTTAAAAATACCGCATTATTATTTTCAATACATTTTTATTTTATTTTTGAAGCGTAATTTTTATTTCCAATTTATATTTTTAAAAACTGATAATAACTGTTATGGGTATCAAATAAAAGAATTCCTTTAAGGTATGTTCAGACCTTTCAAATATCACTATGTGACAGTTTTTTGACCAAATGTATTTGACCCATAATCTATATGTAAAATTGCCCGCTGAAACCGAATGTGAAGTCGGAATGCTCAAAAGTAGAACAGTTTTTGAGATATTCCAAAAAAAACCGTTATTTGTGTTTTTAAAAAAGATAATGTCACCTGCATAAATGCAAATATCTTAAAAAATATTGAACGGATTATGTATTACTTTTTTTAATGAAAGATTACAAAATAACTAAAACAACAATGGACTGCTAGTGAAGATTGGTCAAGAAATGACAGAGTTAAAGGGGACATAAGTGTAGATGGGAAAAGGGTAAATATCCAATTGGTAAATACTCAGTAAAAAGGGAAAATTGGGTAATGCCCGTAATTTCTACAAAAAATAATCTAGCTGTGTATAGCAATCAATTGTGTTAAATCTGCCATATTTTAAAGGAAAATTGAAAGTTTAAACACGAAGGCAAAATAAACGTTTAAATAGGTAAAAATAATTGTTAGTTAAGAACACGTCCAGCTTTCTTTTTGTAGAAATTACGGGCATACGAATTGGTTAATACCCTTATATTTACCCAAAGGGTGGGTATAAACGTTTTGTACTAAATTTTATAAAAATGAATTAATAAATTTAATCAATATTAGCTTCACTTATAAGCACATAACTTCTTGACAATTTTAAATCGATATTCTCCGGCTTATTGTAGCTCCAGTGAAATTAAACCAGCCTTTTTATATTTAAAGACGTTTTTAAAAAACGAATAGTAATTTTATATTAAATTAAAATTATTGACAGTTAACGATTGCCATATTCATTTGTGTTTTATAAATACCCAAATTCCCAAAAAGGAATATACCCTGTATTATCCAGACATCAGGTAAATACCCGGTAGTATCCCATCTATAGACATAAGCTCAAACTTCATTGAAAGACCTAGATTGGTACAAAAATTAAAAAGCTACAGAAGATTAAGTAAATTAACCCACATTGTAATTTAACAGTTTTAGGCTTTTTTTTTTAATATATTTTGGTGTGTTTTTTGTGATTTGATAAGAATCGAAAAGTAGGATATTTCAAATAATCCGATTTGGATCCTATTGAGCGCAAAATATGCGTTCTGAAATAAGCTAACGTCGTAAGTGATAAAACTAAAAGAAATTTTATTGTTTGGTTTTTAAAAAAAAAAAGTTGAAAAGAGCAAAATTGCAAACAATCATAAAAATTTTTGTGAAATTTGAAATTTGGTCCAATGTTACTTAGTCATTTCTTGACCAATTTTTACGAACGACCTGTGGTTATTTTAGTCATTTCATTATCTTTGAATAAAAATAAAGGAATAAAAAATCCGTCGAATATTTTCGAATAAACTTTTATTAAAGTGACATCACCTTTTTAAGACTGTTCTACTTTTGACCATTCTGACTTCACATTCCGATTTAGCGGACAATTCTACATAAGTTGCCAGATTCATTTGTTCACGACTTTGTTGAATATTTGTAACACGGTGTATTTGACGCAGAAAAAAAATCAAATAAATCGTTACCGGTGAATTGATTAAATTTAAGCTTTATTTTTATCAATTTCTATTGATTTATCAAACTTTATTTGTAAGAAGATAATTGCAAAATGTAATTTAGAAACTGTTAAATGATGTTTGATCTAGCCAAACGTTTTGCAAAAGCATTTAATAAAAGTAGTGGTCACGTGTAGGACGTCAAATATTTAGTTGGTGGGAACACAGCGTTAGGCATAAATATTACTAATCGATCGATACATATACCAGTTAGTCTTAATAGTACTCAGAAATAATATAATAGCCTATTCATATTGGGGTGTCACCTCAGAATGAAAGATAATAAGCTGTAAATTGTCTTAAACCTTTGTGTTGTCGTTCTTAATGCTGTCTCAAAAGTTACATATGCTATCGTGTCCGCGTCTTAAGATATTCAAGGTCAAAGGTCATAAAAATATAAAATAATTATTATCTTTCATTCCGAGGTTGGCCTCTTTTTTTACCTAATATTACTGGGCTATAACAGATATAGCCAGGTCAAGTTTTTAATGTTTTTTGCATGAAAAACATAAATATTTTTCAAGTTTTTTCCAATAATATATGTTTGGCATAAATTTGCTTATTACGCAGGATGGCAGGAGGTTCCATTCTTCATACTGTTGCACAAATTTGCACAACATAGTTATTGAGGTTTGATAAGTTTTATAACAATGGCTTTATTTTAAATATGACGAATAGCATTCAGTATACCAAACCTTAAGAGGTGGAGTTGTTGCATTTTGTCAGCGTATCACACAAATTAGAACAATAATCGCTTAAAATTTGTCAAGAACGCCATACTAGACTTATATTTTGTCTTATAATTTCTAATAAATTGCTTGATTATATTAAGAATTTCTTTACTTATATAAATATATTATGCAAATCTTTTTTTTTTTAAACTTCATTTTATTTATTGACATAAACACATGGCAGACATTTATAACATTTGTCTACCAATTTTCAATGCATAAAAACACAACAAACATTCGGTTGGATACAGTAATTAGTATTATATTTAACAAACAATAATAAAAACTGATTATAATAAATTAAAATATTTATGCTTATAGAATGATTTAAAATTCTACCAACCCCACAAACAAATAATTCAATAACAATAATTTTTGTAATTTAAGAATGTTTTGTGTTGTATAAAATTAGGCGCTAAACACCAATAACAGAATAAAAATTACTACAATATTTATGAACTAACCTTCCTATAACTGATTTTAATTAACTCATTATTTATGGTTTTTAAACATAATCTAAACTGACCACAATTGTTGTTGCCAATAACATTCGAGAATTTAAATTCATTAAATCTAGTGACTCTACATATTAAAATTTTTTAATTTGAGTAACCCCATATTAGGAGTGCTTAAAAATTGTTTAAAATAAATAAATTGACTTGAATAAAATTTGCTTTGAGGGTTGATTTTTTAATAACTTATGGCTATGGAAATAAATTGCGAAAACATTTAATATTATGATCATTTATAAACCAACTAAAAATAAAAAAGTTGTCTTAAACATAATAAATATGGAAAAAAATTTTTTAAACAATTTTAGAATAAATTAACCTAAATATTTAAATACAGATCTAGGTGATGTACGCTACTTACGTCTTCCCATTAAATTGATCAAAAAATATTTTAGTGCAAAATTAATGCTTTACCACTTTTTGTAATTATATATTACGATCAGTGTTGCCAATTTAGCCATTTAGTGGCTAGATTTAGCCATTTTTCACCCTGTTTAGCCATTAAAAAATGAGTTTAGCCATTAGCCATTTTTCAACTTGTTTAGCCATAAAATTATTTTTTGCCGTTTTTCTTTCAAAAGAATAATTTTTATTTTATTATAAAAATTTATAAAAGTAAAATAAACATTTTTAACAATTAAAGCGCCTTTAAATTAAATCACAACTTTTACAATGTTGAAAATCGCTATAAACTATGATTGTGAAAAATCTTTCAAAAAAAAAAGGAAAACTATTCCAATATTAAATTTATAAAATGGATCAACACAAACGTCAGTGTTTCTTTCTGGTTGCAAGGATTTCAATAAAGAGATGCAGGCGGCAACAAAAATTTTTTAGAAATTTCAGAATTGACTATAAAGTTGCTCTCATTTACATGGTCTAATGCTTAAGTAGAGAGGGTATTTAGCCAAGTAAATATTGTTTAAAGTAATTTGAGAAATAGGTTACATTTAGAAACCGTTAATTCGATTTTATCAATTAGGTAAATAATTTTACCATAACAATAAAATATTTATAGCAACACCACAATAGTAGAGATGGTACTATGCGCTTGTGTTGATGTTTGCAACACCTTAAAATATTGGTCCTACGCCCACCTTTTCGTATACCGATTGACTCAGAATCACTTTCTGAGTCGAATTAACGATGTTTGTCCGGCTGGCTGTCCATGTAAACCTTGTGCAAAAAGTACAGGTCGCAATTTTGGAGATTATTTGATAAAATTTGGTACAAAGGTTCTAATTTGAATATGATACCCTACTTATAGTTGGGGTTGACCGACGATACTTTCTTACTTGTATTTTATTGTAGATCTGGACTCAAATAGTAGGGTAAATATTGTCGTGATTATGATTAACGTTAAAATTATTTAATTTCTATGAGATGAACAATAACGGATTTATCGATGATTTATTTTTTTAAATATCTATCAAAATATTAATTTACGTTTATTCTTATTTCTGTGGTTTTCACGAATAATCGCGTAAGTTATAAAACCAAACTTTTCAGAAGAGCAAAAACAATTATTTTTTTCAATTGCGGCTTCTGTAGATGCTTTTTTAAACTATCCTCTTAACAGTGACTTTCTACGTATTATACATAGTTTTCATGAAAAAATCTTCACAGGGTCACAATCTGTAAAAGGATTAGAAATGCATATGTCTGATTTTCTCATAAAGTGTGTGCAATATAACATCATATCTCCACATAAGTTCTTTTTTGTGAAAATAAATGTTATCATTTTAATCACACATGACGACTTACGTTGTTATTTTTAGCACACAAGTTGGCGACATATTCAGAGTTTTTGATACTTATAGCACAACGTATGGACTTAAAATTACAAACAACCGCTCATCTGCTGTTGTTGCAACTAAAGAAGTCAACAATAAACGCACATGTACATATAAGTTGTTATTAATAGAAAAATTTTCAAATAATACTTTCATATTTTTTGCACGAATAACAACATAACATCACATATGCTTTTTATTTGGAAACATATTCAGCAATTTTACAATGTATGTCGACATAAATCGTTATAATAGCAAAATATTTTATTAAACAGTTAACTTAAGTTGTTTTTAGCAGAAAAAAATTAATAATACTACATTATATTCTAAAAAGCTTAATACTTATAAAAACCTAATGCAAAATGTAGCACTTTGAGATCATTATCTCAATTTCGGTAAAAACCGACTTACGCGATTATTCTCGAAAACCACAGATTTATCAAGTTGATCTTAACTTACAATTTCATCGTTAACAACTTGAAATGAATTTTTTCTGTTTTGTTATTGAATTTTAATGTGTTTTATTTAAAAAAGCTTTTAGCCATTTTTTAGCCCATTTTTAGCCATTTTTTTGCCATTTTTTCCGTAAATTTAGCCATTTTTGGTCACCAAGTTTTGGCAACACTGATTACGATTAGAAATACTTGGTCAACATTTTACTCACATTTTCGATTGAATTTAAATACTTAACGTAATTAACTTCTTTCAAAACCCCGATTTAAAGTATATTAAAAAACGAAATCAAACATAAAAAACAAAAATTTTAATTGTAAAGATTTTGGATCAAAATAAATTTGTTTTGTTTATTTTAGATCAAAGTTTTGCAGAAGTTTTTACAATGTATGCAACGTATTAATTTCACACAATTTCCTGAAAAATTCTCATACTTTTAACGATTAAACAATTTTAATGTGCAGGGTGAACATTCAATGAGAAAATACGCATGAAATCTTTATAACGAGGGCGGGTCAATTAGTTTGTGTTTTTTTTTTTATAAGTATATTCCTCAAACTCCCACAGCATAGGGCGCTTGGGACATTCAAGATAGGTGCATGTTGTGCGGAAAGTTTTCTGATTGTCATTCACTTGGGAGTGAACAGCAACGATTCCCTGTTTGACTCTTTACGCAGCTAACTACTTCCGGTCCTAGACCAAGTATATCCCGGGCAATGGTTTTTCAGATTCCTCTCAAAACTTATGTAGCCTGAATGGTTAAAGGACCTCTTTACGTTTTAGGCAAGAAGGCAAATAACATTAATATTTGCTGAAGCATGACGGCATCGTGGGATTGGACATGTAGATAGCAGCCCTATAACCAATCTAAGAAAGAAGCGTCAGCAACCCACTTTCCCGAAATACAATTTGCTAACGAATCGCCTAATAAACAGTTTATGTTTGACAGCCATTCATAGTGGACTTCATCCTGATTTACGGAGAAAAAAAAGTGAATTTAGTGTATTTATAATGCATTTAATGGCAAATATTGCCCTATTAGCCACCCTCTTCTCTTAAACTCTGACTAACTGGAAAGTAAAAGATTGAAGTACATCGAAGAAATCAACGCACAAATACAAATACATATTTTTAAGTCCTCAACAAATCTTAACTTTGAACCTGCATTTTATTTTAAAAGTCACGAGCTTATTAATTTTTTAATATTTATTACTTTTAAAAGAAATTATATTGTAACTAATAATTAACACAACTCGCAAAAAATAATGATATTATTTATAATTTATTTACCACAATTTGGCAACTGAAAAAGCCGAGTACTGCATGAAAGCATGTTAAGCAACCCGATGGGTTTAAGTATTGGTATACGACTACATGTCATCGTCCTTTCTCCGCTGTTACTCAAAATTGAATTGGACTCAATTACGCAGCAACTAACCGCATAAGAAGAGCTATCACATGGGGTACGAATGGTCGACTGGAGGATCTGGATTAACTGATGATATCTGCTAGCTGGCAAAAAAACTTTACCAACATATCAGGCAAATTGTTGATGTTGGTCTTCATATTAACCTCAACAAAACTAAGATTCTACTTATTAACACAACCAATCTCTCTAAGCTCAGAGTAAGCAACATAGAGCTAAAGGATGTGCAATCGTTTTGCTTCTTAGGAAGCATCATATCCTTCACAAGCGACTCACGTCCAGACCCTACAGATAATATTGGTCCAAGCTACTGTAATATGCACCATGTTATAAGAAATTAACATGCAGTGCTGCCAACAACTGCATGATGTATACTTTTCTATAGTTTACAGTATTACACATTGGTAGTCCTGATGGTGTCCATTATTAATTGTTTATTTAAAAGTGAAAGTTTGTGAAATTTGTGAAAAAAAGGTAAACAAATTAAAAATAAATATATTTAATAATAGCAATAATAGACTACAGGGCACGCCATAAAAGGCGATTAGTAAAAAATGAAAAATGCTTAAACTACCGCTTTAGTGTACTCCATACTGTAATGACATGGAGTACTTTTAACCCTCCGATGAGTGACAGCTCTGAACTTCACGGCCGTGTAAAAAGGTCCCTACGGACCTTTTTTGTAAATCATTTTTTTTTTCATATAAAAATTTTTTTTTTGATTTTTTTTTTTTTGTTTTTATTGTTTATAACTAATTTCTACATATATGAACTTTATTGCTTTCAAGGAAAGGCACAATATTCTAATTTTATACTACTAGCAATAAACAAGTTCTTAGAATTTTTTGTTCTTAGTATTTTTTGTTCTTAGTATTTTTGTTCTTAGAATTTTTTCTTAGAATTTTTTGTTTTTATCATCATCCCTAATGTCTTTGAGTTTAGGTCTTTGTGTTCAGAACAAGTAAATTATGTGTTGAAACAATAAAAAAATTATAATGATTCCCAATAGGTCTATACGGACCTATTCACACGTCCGCGTACTATTCTCACTAAATCCTCAATAACTCCTAAAGTAATGATCCGCTCGGCTTGATTTTCCAAAAGATGCGCAACAAAATACTCTTGGAATACAGAGTAACTTTTGAGGGGTTGTAGTGGCCGAAGTAGGAGTAATTTCAGTTTGAAAAGGCAAAAAGGTCCCTAGGGACCTTCTCACTCATCGGAGGGTTAAAACTAACCCACTTTAGTACTCCATGGAGTAGTTTATGGACTACTTTGACATCGTAATGTTAAGTGGACCACCTTTTACCCATATATTTGGAGTAGTTTTAGAGTACTCCTACTCCTTTATGGACTACTCTTTACATGCATGTATGTAGAAGTCTCGTTATCTGCAGGGGATATTGCATACCACATAAAAAGGCAAAACAGGCATTTGGTGCATTACAAAGAAAATGGAGGTCGCCACGAATAAATACAGGCACTTAGTTTCGCCTTTTCTTTTCAAATGTTCGCTTTACACTGCTATCAATATAAATTCTGCAATTCTACTGCTAGTGACAAACAATATATGCAAGTAAATATATCGAATTTTTTTGCCGAACGTTGTTGTCGATGGAAACCTATGGCAAAGAACTGTTGAAACACCGATCCGCATAAAAATTACAAAAAGAAAATAAAGATGTGTTGGCCATATTTTGAGAAAACTTAATGATGATATATTGAAGATAGATGGCAATTGACTGGAACCTTCAAGGCAGCAGAAGAAGAAACATCCCTGCTTTCACATTGAAAACGCTACTAGAATCATAAGTAATCAAAACCGATATAACCTGATCTAAAACAAAACTGATGGCACAGGACAGATCCGGATAGAAGAATTTTGTTATGATTCCTTTTTTCAACTTGAACCATAAGCAGTAAAACTTTACTGGTTACTGCAATACATAATAAAGTATAAATATAATGCAGTATGCCCATGTATGCTTTATCATAATATGAAATATCTAAATTGAACAGATCAATATAAATTCCTATCCTAAGCAAACAAATCAATTCCATTAAAATTCTAACGAAATTTGATCCAATTTAGTTCCATGTGGCTAGAAGGAAAACTAACAAGTTTTACAAAAATCGACCTCTAATCTAATTTTTGTTTATACCCGATTTTATGACCTCAAATGTGGGGACAATTTCTTTTATTCTAAACGAATACTATTCTACTTATTGAAGAAGGGCAACCAAAATCAGGCACAGCTGAATATCACATTCAAACATTTTTTTTTTCAGTTTTCCTTTGCAGTTGCTCCTAATTTCCAGAAGACAAATATTATACAACATTAATTTTCAATTTCCTCTTTATTGCGAAACACCCTTACGCTTAATTTTGTGTTTATTTGTGTGCATACATTCAAAATTTTTTACTTCCTGTTGTTTAAACTCTGTAACCATTACACGCCCAATTAATTTGCTCTGTTTGTGCGTAGTCAAAATACTAAATATTTTATTTTATTCAATTTAAAATAGTTTGTGCTGAAAATATTTTTGTTTTGAATGTGCACATGTACTTGTATTTCTTTACAGCTGACCGCAATAACTAGTTAGAGCGATGCTTGCAGTTTTAAATTGTATAGTTGATTGTATTAGATTGTATAGAAATAATTTAAATTTAAAATTTTTTGATCTAAGTAATAAACAAATTAAATTCAAATATTTACGTATTCGTTAAAATGGACACATTAAATCTAATCAACTGGAAAATAGAGTGTATATGAATTAAAAATTTATAAATATTTTCAGAATAAATTATGAGAAAGATTAAATAGTTTTTTTTTAAAAAGCTTAAAAGATTAAGGGATTTTCTAAAACAAAGTTTTACCCCTTTCTTGAATTTTGTTATTATTATTACAAAAAGAAAAATCGATAATATTTAGGTTTCATTGATTTATGTATGTAAAATAAAATATGTTTAATACATTCATGTTCCCAAATGCAAAAAATCTTATCGACCGTGTTCCATAAATTTGTCAACAACTCAAACACTTTAATCTGTAAGAGTATTTGTGTATTTAACAAAAAAAAGTTTATACATGACAGTGAAACTAAAATGATTTCATTATTTTTTTTTTTTTTTTTTTTTTTTTTTTTTGATTTGACCCTGAAATATGACTGACAACACTTCTCAATCATAAAACGATTTAATAACTATTCATGTAACTATTTTTTCTAATATTTTATTACATTTGCATGCATATAGTATGAGTACACCCTTTTTTCATGTTCCATCTTTATGATAAATGACAAACTTTTATAACCTTTTACTAATAACACTAACAATGTTTTATCAATATGTGAAAGCATTTGTTAATCTTTGCATGCCCTACAGTATGGCAAATGATATATGTACATGTTTGGGTGTGTTTTAGTAGTTCGACATACAATAAATTTTGAATGGCAAAAAAACTGAATTTGTGATGTTTACCATTAATAAACAGAAGAAAAAACATAGATTATTTTTTTTTTTTTTGGGGGGGGGGGGAAGGGGGATGACTTGAAGATTTTGAAAGACGTGAAAAAAATTATATATTTTAGGAGAGAAAAGAGTTGAATTGTAATAAATTTAAACAAAAGAAAGTTACTAAATTGCTGAAATCAAGCAATAGATTAAAAAATTTAAATTTTATCGTTCAATTGGTACAGTTAAAGGCAATTAAAGGAAGAAACAACCAAAATTAAAAGGTGCAGTATTTTTACTTAAATGAACACCTGAGTGAGGTGACAAACAAATTGTCGAATATTGTTTTTGTTTTAAATGAAATTTTCTATGCGAACGTTAACGTTCGAAATCGTTGAACAGGCTGTTAGTTTACTTCCGGTTAAGATGTCAATTTCAACACATTTCTAATGCATTAATAAAGAATAATTTATTTAAGTGGGCGGAAATTCTTTATTCTAAAATACTGCATGGGGTTTGCTCAAATCATATTACGGAAAAACCTGAAAAGCTATGGAAATTTTTTTTAATTCTGGAATGAGGAGTAAGCAAAGTTAGTAATTTAGCAAAGTTTTTTTTTAAATTTAACATCGCTATGTATCGTGTTCTTATTTTGTAAATTCAGTTTATTTAATATGTTGGTCAACACAAAAAAAAACGAAAATAATTGTAAAACAGGATTAATTATCAATGGGTTGTTTAATCACGATTTAAAAAACATCTAAAATCACAATACTATTTTTAAACTCTCATTCACCACTCTGACACTAATAAATAACCATTTCTTTTATTGTTACATTTGAAATCGTATATCTTTTATTTGTTGCAAGTCTTAACAAGTAGACAGTAATAACTTCAAGTGTTCGAGATCCTGGCTCCAGGCCTGCAGTCAACGATGGAAAAAATGTTTGATGATTTTTGATTTAAAATTGATATTTTATTTTACTTAAGACTTAAAACTTATACTAAATACATCAGTTTTATGAGAGCAAAGCGTTATAATAAAAAAAAAACAAAATATTAATCACATATAAAACACATCAAAAAACAAAGTAATAAGTTGCCTATCATTATTTCTATTAAAATTCACTTTGAATTTCTAATTCTAAAACAAAACTATTTTTAATGTTAATTTTACTTGAACTTTCGCTGTTTATACAACTCGTTTTTTTAGTACTGTAATACATATTAATTTAATGCCGTTTTTTTTTTATTTTGTTCATATGGCACTATATTGAACTTTTATATAAATAAATAAATATAGTTTTAAAATAAAAATTTATATTTAAAAATTTTTTCGCAAAACATGTAGATAATCAATTTAGATTTATTTGTATAAAATGAATAGCAAGGTCATGGGAGGGTTAAGAATGGTATGGGGCGGATGACATCTAGTTCCTCTTCCAAGTAGAACATAATTTATTTCCATATATTTTTTGTTTGTTTTGTAATTGAATCAAAATTGTGTGCTTCTTAATTTTTTTTTATTTTTAATGAACGAATCGACTAAACGTTAAAAAAAGACGAAGATCCCCTCATATCCCTGAGCACGGCCGGTTTATAAGTAGAAAGGTCATCCTGATGTTTTGTCCCTTTCAAATATGGTTCGTTACAATCCTCATTCGTGCAGCTTGAGTTTGGCATTTAAAATAGCCGGCAATGCTTTAAAAAAAGTCAATTACAAAAAAAAAACTGCCTAATAAGTTTTCAAGAAAATTTTCGAACCTTTAATCAAACCTATGTGTTAAACATGCAATTTTGATGCATGAAAGTAAAAGAGTTTTTATTCATTATGCTATTAAATTTAATTATTTAAATTTTAAGCGTTTCTCGGTTAAAATCAATCAGAGCCATTTTTTTATGACAGACATACAAGCAATTCATATAGTATGGTATTAATAGTGTGCAAACAATCCATTACAGTAAATATATTTAATATTCCTATTGGCTTAACATAGAAAATGGTTTTTTCTTTGCACATTTTTCTTTACATTTTGCATATTTTTCATGATGTTGTTGTAAGTTACAGCGATAATTTGTCATTCATTGTTCGTTACACCCATTCCTATCCTAAAAGATAAACAAACGTTTATTTACAAATAAAACACACACATATATTCACACACCTTTAAACGCGAAGTTGAACGTAATCACTACAAGTGTATGTATAAAAGATAAAATAAAGCGAAACAAAAATAACAGTTTCTTACACAAACACACAAATAAATATAGTTGTAATTCCCACAGACATGACCAAATTATAAAAAAAAAAACCAAAAAAAAATTTGTTTAAAAATTATTTTACAAAGTGTGTGTGTAAAAATCGAGGGATATTAAAAAAACCTTAAATTTTAAATATTATATCAAAAGAAAAGATTAAAAACAACAAAATAAGTTCTAATAAATAAAAGAAAAACAAAGTATCCAATATAGAATAAAAAATTTTATTTTATTTTATAGCAACAGGTGTTATTATTTTCAAGGGAGCCTTATATACATTATATCTATAGTATAAGAATAATAAATAACAACAAAACAAATAAGACATTATGAAAGTTTGTATACTTCTATGATACTTTTTTATATTAATATACCTATTTATTATAAATAGATAAATACTTATGACTATGATGATGTAGGCTAGAACATTATGCATTGAAGTTCTTGCGAAAAATAATGGATAATTTAATTAGTTTAGAGCTCAAAATAATATACTTCACCTTAGTTTTCTATAAGGTAGAAAATGAAAAGCACAAGCTCTTATAGAGTTTGTCTATTAAATACAATAAAAACCCTTTTCTGTTTGTGATTTTCGTACGCAATAAGAATTCAATACTAAGGCCCGTATTCACAACTTACCGATAGCTAAAAGTAGACTTTAACCGGCCTTATGAAAAGTGTTGTATTATAAATAATACAATTTAACCATGAGAAATAAAATACAATTTAATATGAAAATTTATAAAATGAATGTTATTCACCATGAGAAATAAAAATTCCTAGATTCTATTTATTAAAACGTTTCTTTATCCTAAAGTGAGCGATAAAGTAAATTAAGATTCATCCTACCTGGTAGGTTAAAGTAAAGTTGTAATAATGGAACAGTTTTATACGGCATAAACCAACTAAACATAGATATAAGAACATTTTATTGCGTTCAGCTTTTTCGAAAAAATTTCGTTGTGTTCGGTTCAACACATTAAAGTTTGTTGGTTTCAGTGGTGTTTTTATAAAAGCAAAACATGAACACAATACACACTAAGGCTTTTCTCGCTCTGGATGTGAAAATTGCCAACCAACAACAACAATACTAGTGAGAAGCATGGTTAAAATTTCCTTCATTCCTTCAAAAATGTGAAACAAACAGTACAAAATATTGAAATATAATTTATGCCTACAGAACCACTACAATTGTACTGTTTTATACCAAAAACAGAACACTTTATAATATGTGTTATTTTCGTGAAAATAGTTATAGGTAGATATAGTTTTTGAGAGTACGCCAAATAATCTTCGGCCTATATTCGAACACCTATTTGAACTCAATACTCGTATATTGCGACTGAGATAAAATAGATACTTATACTCTGTATACTAACAAACATTAAAACTAAATAAACGTTTTAGTAAGTGTTTAAACGCGAATGAGCAGAAATAATCTTAAAGTGATTGTGGAAATTTGTATATTTTTATGTTTGCAATTATATCACAAAGAACAGTCTGGCGCATAAAACTGCTATTCAAAAAGCTTTTCTATGAAAAAGTACTTATTTATAATTAACATTTAAATATTTTACACTTAATTCAACTAGACAGCCCATAAAGAAATATATGGGAAATGTTCAAGTAAATGAATTCTTTTATTTTATTTTTTTAATTGTTAAATATTGTGGCATTTTGACAAAACATCTTAAGTCGAGATTAGAAAGCAAAAAATTTAAAAAAAAAACTTGGTAAAAAAACATTTTAATTAACTAATAAAATAAACAAAAAGTAAAGAAAAATTTCGTTTATAATACAAAATTTTGTAAAACGTAAACAAAAATGAAAATTTGTATGATAAGAAAATTTTTTTCAACTTTTTAAATTTGACTTAAGATGTTGTTGCAAAATGCCACAGATATCCATTTACTTTTTTTAGAACTTATGTGCGTCCTCCACAATACAGGTGATTGATCGTGGAGTAAAATAAAAAAAAAAACCGAAAAAACTGAGGGCTTTTCATATAAATTTTATGTTATTAGAAATAACGATAAATTTGGATAAACTTTTATTCTTTAACCCTCCGATTTTGCCTTTTCAAACTGAAATTACTCCTACTTCGGCCACTACAACCCCCTAAGAACAAAAAATACTAAGAACAAAATACTAAGAACAAAAATTCTAAGAACTGGTTTATTGCTAGTAGTATAAAATTAGAATATTGTGCCTTTCCTTGCCTTTAAAAAAATTGAAAAAATTTTTTTTGTATGTAAAATTTAGTTATAAACAATAAAAAAAAAAAAATCAAAAAAAAATTTTTTATATGAAAAAAACATGATTTACAAAAAAGGTCCGTAGGGACCTTTTCACACGGCCGTGAAGTTCAGAACTGTCACTCATCGGAGGGTTAATAAAAAATCTGTTAAAAATTTAAATTGAAAATTTCTTTACAATTAATTGACTGTTCTCTTAATTTTTCAAATTTAATGTTTTACGAATATTATGCATTATATTTCATATTACTCATACGCCCAGTACAATATTAATAAATGCCCTTAAAAATATGCAACAGATTGCTAATGTCAATAATTTGCTTTATAAATTATATATTCATCATACGTACCGTTGTAAAAAATAAAAGCATTTTAATATTACGGAGTAATCGCCTTTTTGCCGATACGATACCGATACTCAAAGAGAAATATCGGCGATACCGATAACGATACGAATATAAAATTATAATTCAAGGTAAAACTAACAAAACTAAAGTAGAGTAGTTTATTTTTTATTTAAAAAAAATTAATTGAATGACATCCGTCAACTCACATTAAAAAAAGATACACTTGACGGGTTTCTGAAATATACGATTGAATTACAGTGTAAGAGATGATTAATATTTAAAATTTATATTAAAAAGATTTTAAAAACCACGAATTCATTTTGAATTCATGGTAAAATTGTAGGGTGATCGATTATTCGACTTTTTTCAATAACCGGTTTTCGAATATTCCGAATAGTTGCTATTTAAAAAAAAAAACGGTTTTTGGTTAAGCATTTTAAAAATACCCGGTTAACCGGCTTAAATTTGAATACATAAAAATACAAAAATCAAATTAGTTTTTGTAATAAAAAGTTAATTTGAATAAAAACAAAACAATTCACGAAGGTAAGCAACCTACAAAAAACATAGATATGACTTAAGGTATGTTCAGACCTAACAAATATTTGACGATAAAATCAAAAAAAAAAAGAGTGACCAGTAATTTGATTAAACGTAAGCTTTTTTTTAACAATTTCTATTTATTTGCTAAACTTTATGTCTAAGATGATAATTATATTTATGTATAATGTAGTTAAGAAACCGTTAAATACTGTTTGCTCTAGCCAAACGTTTTGCAAAAGCAAACAATTCTTTAAGAAAACTAGTGGTTACGTGTAGGAAATCAAATACTTAATAGGTGGGAACATAGCTCTAGAAATATTGAAAAACTATGGTTTTAAAAAATTATAGGAATTAAATAAATTTATTACATGAGATATCGCAGAAATTAATTTTAAATGAGTTCATTTGTTGGTGGCTAAGCATGTCTATATGAATCAGTAAACTTCAGCCATATTTTTGAAAAGTTGCAAACAAAACCTCTTAGCAAGGATTATTTATTTCAAATTATTTTGTTTCAGCATTATAGAAACAATAGTAATATGAACATGCTTTTTGTATGAAATATCTGTCAATTCGTCGATCACAATTTAAAGATATGCTAGAACAACTTAAGAGTTCATTCATTCATTATTGGCAGCATATTTTAGTAAAGTATTATTTGCAGTCTCTAAAAAACTACTTGGAACGGAGTCAAGTTTTTTTCTGGCGTAATTTTATGTCAAGCTTGTAGACTAATTAAAAGTGATTAATAAGTCGTGACATTGAAGAACCTTTGCAACTTATCATTTTTGGGCCCCTTTCAGCACCATTGTCTTTTAAATCAGTTCGATATGTCACCAGAGGTGACATCTTTATAAAGATATATACAATATTTAGAATACTTTCAAAGTGATAATAACTTTTCAAACTGAACTTTTTTTTTGTAGTATTTTAAATGGTTTTTGGTTTTTGTTACAAGAACACACGCTTATATAAGCGATTTGTATTTACATTGCACATAATGGTTTTTTGACTTTTGTTACATTTTGTTTATAAAAAGTTTAAGTTTGCCAAATATTCAATTAGAAAAATATTTAAATTACGGGTACATTTATAACAAAAGTAAGGAAAACGTATGTAAATTACATATTACTAAAATAACCGGTTTATTTTACTTAAATAACCGGTTTATTCGATATTCGAAAAATTGACATTTTAAAATATTCGACTTGGGCAAAACTAAAATAACCGGTTAAAACCGGTCGAATACTATTCGATCGATCTCCCTATAAAATTAACAAAAGTTAAATTATTTTTTAAACAATACAAAAAGTGAGAAATTATTTATATTTAAAATTCAGTAAATTTAATGAAAATTAAATTTGATGAACTCAAGCGTAACTAAATATCAAAATTAAAAATTTACAGTTTAACTAAAGATCACAGTTGTTCTTAAAATAGCTATGGCACAAGCTCTTATGTTTACATTTGTACTTCAAGTTGTACAAACAAAATGTCGACGAAAGTGGAAAAAAAACTTAAAAAACAAATATATTCAGGTTTTCCAGACAAAGTCTTGACAGAAAGAATACGGAAAAACAGAAGAAAGGAAGCAACATGTAATATAAAATTGAAAATGATAAATATAGCAAACTTCGAACCACCAGTACCACTGGTTAAAGATTGATGTTTGACTGTTGGCTGGCAGGTGAGATGTGGTGACTCTTGAGACATGTAAATTCAACCCAGGTTCCATCCCCAGCTCAGCCAGGAAAATTATTAATAAATTTTAATAAAAATTTCATGTTGTAAAATTCCTTCCTTCAGTAAAAATAATTTAAGAAAATTTAATTTGATGAACTCAAGCCTAACTAAATATTAAAATTAAAAATTAGCAGTTCAACTAAGGATCACAATTGTTATTTAAAATTAATATTAATAAGATGTTTGTTTTAAAAAAAAAGCATTCTTAATTTATGCAGAAATAGACGATTTGGCAAAACCGTTTGAAATGGAAATCCGGCAGTGGTAAATAGTCTCTTAAATGCGACAGAACTTACTTAGAAACCTAAGTATTTCGGATATGCCGCTCTAAAATAATTAAAAGATCTTAGGTATATCAGGACTTCATATTTAACTGAACAACAGCGTAGGATGAATAGAAAATCATCTTTCTCCAAATTTTCTTTTAAGACTTTAACAAACTTTGGAGCATTTGTAGACCTATCAGAACATTTACAAGGAGTAGGAGTAGGAGTGTAGGAGTGACATTTTTTTCAATACTTTCGAAATGCAGAGTCATGCTAAGTAGCCCAATAAGAAGTTAAATTTAAAATATTCGAGCTTTCATTCATTTTGGGACTCTGAACTATTCTGCATTTCAGCTAATTCATTTATCGAATTTTTAAATAATGTTCTAAAACCCAAAACATGTAGAAAAATGATTTTTTTCTTAAAAAGTTAATAAAAGTAAGCAAAAAAATCTTTATACGTACAAATACATTTTATACATAGAAAAATTAAAAATTCTGCCTAATCACAAAGTATTTACCAAACTAGCTGTTTGGTCCCGGCGCTGCTCGGGATTTTCTAAATAAAAATAAAAAATTAAATACTGGAGAATTTTGTTAATAACTTGATCCCAGCGCTATCTACCATCAATAAAAAAATTTAAATATCACGACAACAGCGTTTTATAAACAATCAGTAAAAGTAGACCTTTCCAACGCATGTACTCGTTTTAAAATCGGTTGAGTGGTTCTCGAGTTATAAAATGACGAACATAGGACAACTTATTTATATTTTATACCAAATTAATAGAATCAAGCAAATAATTTGCTGAAATTGCTTCTATTACAAAAATGATTATATAGATTACTAAAACTTGTAAAAACTTAAAATTGCGAATATTTTTTTTTTTTCAATAAATGATATTTTTAAAATTAATTAAAACAAAAAATGATCAAGAAACTTTGCCGTTTTAAGCAATGTGTTAATTGATCTTATTAAATATAGCTCAGTTTTGACAATTCACAACAATAATTCTACTAGTTAAAATTATTTTATTTTCAACGAAAACATAAATTAAGATTTTTTGTTATTTAATTAAAATTTATTTCTAAACAACTAATATGTTAATTTAATCAAAATTATATTTTTAATTTTCTTTCAACAAAAAAAATAATTGATATAATTATCACATTTTTTTTTTTAAATTATTAATTAAAATACTTTTTCAAAAATATTTTTAATTGTTTGTTGATTTTGTTCGGCATTAAGTCATGAGTAGGGATGCGATTTCCATGCAAATGCGTGTTTTTTGTCGATAGTCTAAGAACGATGCCGACCAATTATCTTTTGGAATCATTAAATTTGCGCTAAGATGGCATCGGTTTGTTTTTGCATATTGTTGCACATTTTGGTGAAGGTGCATATTTTTGCATATTTAGGTTTTAAATGCATATTTTTGCATATTTTGACATTTTCGAGTGATTTTTTTTAATTTCCATATTATAAAAAGTTCTTAAAAAAATTTTTTAATAAAGGAAGCATAGCCCGACAAATTAAAAAAAAATCCAAAACGTTTGCAAAAAAAAATGAGGATTTAAAAAAATAAAATAAATTTCAAATATTTTTGATCTGATCTAGAATCAAAGTGGGATCTGAAAATAAATTTTTTCAAAATGCATTGGCATTCTTCAAGTAAAATACAAAATTTTACTTTTAATAAAACAGTAGTTATTTATTTGAACAAACAAAAATTTAAATTAGTTACTTGTTGTAGTTGTTTCTTTGGCCAGAGTGATGAACTTATGAATATTTTTTTTGTCAAGCTAATAGGGCCTAAATTTCTTCAATGTAAATAAAATTCAATTTTTAATTCCAATATTTTGTTCCCGACGTTTCGTCTATTGTTGTCGACTTTTTCAAGGGATTGTCTATTTAAAATTATAAAACAATAAAATAAGTACAATAATGTAACATATAAACAATAAAGACTTACAATATGAAATTTAATCACATTAAAACGTTTTAGATGTACCCAGGAGCATACAAATATAAAACATTATTTTAATAATAATTAGTTTTGTGGTTATTTTGTTGAACTATTTATGGTTTTTAATCCAAATTTTTTATATTTTTAATTAGGCTTAAGTTCATTAAATATAATTTTCATTAAATTATTTTTATGAAGAAAGGAATTTTACAACATGAAAATTAATTAAAATTGTTATTGATAATCTTTCATTCTTGACCGTTGCCAGGGCTCGAACCCGGGCCGGCAGGTTACCATGACATGTTTCGATCGCAACCACACGATGTCCTCAGATGGATTTGCCGTTTTTACACTCGCAGCCATCGACGACTGCTGACGTCAATAGTCAAACATCAATCCTTAAACCAAATTGTATTTTAACCTTATATTATATTTACATTTTAATATTTGAATACATACTACTTTAAACTTTTAATATGTCACAGCTCAAGTAATGGCAACAATATAACTCGCATTTATGTTGTTTGTGTCTTCCTTCAAATTCATTGTTTTCTTAATTTGTTGTTGTATTCTAAGGCTTTCAATTGTGTATCTTTTCCTTTCTTTATTTCCTTTATCTAAAATTTTAAGATCATCGAACTTAATTGTGTGACCAGTATGTAGGATGTGTTGTGCTAGTGCTGTTGTCTTTTTTTCCGCATTATTAGTTTAGTTACATATTTAAGTTTTTTCAAGATATTTGACTAACAATAGACTGAATTTTATATATTTTGTTTTAGTAAAACTAAACGATTTTTTTTAGACATTTGTTAAGTTTTTAGTGCATATTTTTTTAGTGCATATTTTGTATTTTAAGTGCATATTTTAAGCGCATATTTTCGATTTTTTAGTGCATGGAAATCTCATCCCTAGTCATGAGTTTAAACAAATTTTTAAATAAAAAATATAAACATATTTTGTTTTAAAACTTTATTCTATTTTAGTTGATAAAAAAACTACTGATAATTTTTTCAACAATTTTTTTTTTTTTTTTTTTTTAATAAACAACTTTAATTAGCTAATTTTAAATTTTTTTTTTTTTTTTTGTTTTTTTTTTAATTTCCTTAGCTATTCCCGCGAAGCTCTATGCTTGTCTGCAGGAAAGAAATCACAGTCTCTTGAAAAGTATAATGGTCAGTTTGTTTTTGACGTTTTGATAAATTTAATATGTCATTATCACCCCTATCGTAAAAAAAAAATTTAACACTATTTTTTTTTTTAATTTTAAATTTTTAAGTTTGCATTCTTTGAAGAAAAATTTGCTACATTTTTATTGCGCTATGAATAAAATTCCTAATGAAATAAGACCCAAAAGCGAAAATTAACTAATTTTTATACAGACAACACCAGCAACGACTTTTACGGCCAATTTCTCCAAGCTTAGTTATAGTTAACTATCAGTTATAACTGTCAAAAACATATTGTTAACTGGAAGTTAAAGTAATAGTTATTTCTTACTGATTTTGGTGAAATTGGCCGCAAGAGAGTTTGTTAATTAATTTTATAATATTTAGTTTTGTGAATTTTGTAAATAAAATAAAGCCCAATTAATATTTTTAGGGATTTATTTTATATATCTTTTAAACTGCATTTCACTTTTTAATATGGATATTTGTGACTTTTTAAAGGTTGAGGTCATATGCCTAAAACTTATAATTCCAAAAATCCAGATTTTAAAATCCCGAATCGAAACTAAAGCTTATCTGTATAGCCGGCTTTCGGACGTAAGCAAGGATTTTCTGCTCTATGATTTCACAAACACCGACTGCGCTAACTAAAGCTTCTAAATTCGTGATTTGATATCGGGATCGGGCACTAATATCATTGTGAAATAATAATCAATTAATATGGTAAAGGTTCAGTTTTGTTTTGGGTATTATTTCATATTTTTTGGGATTTCATTTATTTTTAAATTTGGGGTTTTAATTCTAAATGAACAAATTTTTATTTTCAAGACTTAGTTTACTAAGGGCTTAGTTCATAGCGCCCTTTTTATACATAATTAAGTTTTCGTAACATGACATAATATTGGATGTACGATAAAAGAAATAGTGATCAGCGGAAAGGTCAGTATTTTTCTTTTTTTTTTCTTTCAGTCATGTCTTCATACTGTGTGAGTGTTATCCTTTATGTACAAAAACATCGTATTTACTACTTAATACATCCCTCTTTCATACACAAATATTTATAAACGAAACTACATTTTTCTTTTAATACGAACTTTCATATTTGATATCTCAATCAGCATCCTTTATATATTATGCTTTTCTTACGCTTACTCATATTCCAATGAAATAGAAATAGAAAAAACCAACTGCATTAGTCACGTAATTCAATAAAAAAGCAGCTATTTTTCAATAACCATTTAGCAATCAATTTGATTGCAGCTTTAGTTTTCTGTTCTTGTTATACGGCTCAAACTACGTGCGTATGCATTACCACATGACCAGTAGACACCGTTTCTGCAGAAATTCGTTTGAATATCGGTGTTATATGAAAAAGGAAATACGGAAAGCGCAGCGACTACAAATTAAAGCAGTATTATTATGTATTTTTTGCGTACTGGTTATAAAACAAATGCTTATATTTAAAATAAACAAGCGTAATAGTTGAGTTCTTTTTTATTTTTCTTCATCATTTTATAGTAGCAAACACAAATCAACATATAAATGCGTGTGTGTGTATATAGAGCGCAAAACTTTGAAAACATTTGAGTCAAAGATGAGAGATAAGTAGCACATTATTGCCTGTATTTATAAAAAATTTTTAAATTTAATAAAGGTTTACAAAACAAATTTTGTATGAAAATTCTCCTTAATAAACGTTTGTTAAATTTAATAATCGTTTATAAATACGGGGGAACATGTTTATTGTATTATAGTTATTTAACAGCAAAGTTTTTTTATAAAATAGGCTTTGAAACAATTCGCATAAATATTGAATAAAAATTGAATTAAAGTTTTAAGATAATTTTTTTTCTTGACTGAAGTGTGGTGCACAATATGACCTCAAGAAATATGGCCCAAGCAAAAAATGAAGAAAGGTCCAAAATTTTACATGAGACACAAAAACACGTATTTTTTGCTCACTTTTTGTTTTTTTTCATTTTTTCGTTGTGGTGTTTTTGCATTTTAAGTTATATGAAAAATAACCCCAATATTAATTAATTAACTAATATGTAACGCAAATATAAAGAAATAAAAAATTACCCAAACAAATTTTATATAGATAAATTTTATACAAAAATATTTCCGAATTCTTACTACCAAAGAGTAGAAAATCTTCCCGACTATGCAGAGACTCTTAAAATAGCGATGCCGGTATTAGTTATACCATAGCGGGAAAAATCCTCTTGCCCAACAGAAAGCTAGAAGTTTTAGTTAGCGAAGCCAGTGTTAGTTATAACACAGAGGAGGATATTCTTGCGCCCGGCCGACGGTCCAACCACGCTAACTATTGTGCGATTTTAAAACCAAAACTGTATAAGTATTCGGAATATTAAAATTCACAATTTCAATATTCAGGATTTTTAAACTTGGGATTTTGAAATCCGGTATTTTATCAAATTTTTTTTTTACCAAATCCACATTTTTGAAAATAATTTTTTGTTTTTTTTTTTTAATTTTAACTTTTTTTCGGGTAAAAATCATTAAAATTTGGAGATGATTTTCATAATGTAGAATCACCCCATATTAAGAGTCACATTAAATTTTATTTTTGACGTTTTTTTTTTTAATTTTTTGTGGTCATTTTTCATTAGGAAAATGGGATCATATTGCATTATGTAAAAAAGTCCCAAATTTGGGGTACATTTTTTGGTGACATATTGCCAGGGGTAATATAGTTAATTGAACTTAATAGTTCAATTAATTCCATAGAAACTAATAATCTTAAGATATTTTAGCTAAGCATTGTAAAATTTTTTTATGTTCTATTTTTTTTTTTATAATATTAAAATTTTCCGAAAAGTCCTTTACAGCCAGATCATCGATTTCGAACGTTAACGTTCGCATAGAAATTTATATTTAAAATAAAATTCTAAAATTTGTTATTGTTTAAAATGTAATTATTCTATAAATTTTAAATTTCTAAAATATTTCAATAAATTCGAAACTTCTAAGCGATTTCCTACATTCACAAAAGGTAGCAACATACGGAATCTGGCTGTCCCTTGTTTTGTATGTACTTGTATATATTTGACATTTTGAGGACATGAATTAAACATATAGAAGAAATATAAAAGTACATACTGCTACCTTGTGGAAATGACCCTTGATTTAAACTCCCTTACTCATAAAAAATATTTTAAATATTTTTATTTTCAAAATAAAACTCTTTTATAAACCAGTTATAAGCCCGACTTTTTTTTAAATTTTGGAATATTTTCCTTAATATAAAAATTTTCTATAAGATCGAAATTACTTTAAATGCGAAATTTCCTTTAGATGGTAAAATTTGCCAAACTATTCTACAAATAGTAAAGTACCAAGTATTGCTTAACAGGCCCTTAAACCAAATGTATGTCTACCGACCCCTAAATGTAATTTTGTTATAAAAATTATTAAGAAATATTTTTTAGAATAAACTTACAATTTCCGTCATTTTTTTACACCCTCCACCAGCACAAAAAATGTGAAATTGATTTCAATTGAAAAACGTGTGATATTTATTAAAAAATAATTTAATTTGCAACAGTAAACAAATTAATAGCATCAATTAAATATTTTTATTTAAACGTTTAATTCACTGTATTAAATTTTTAATTAAACCTGATTTTATTTTTGATTAATGGATTAATTGAAAAAAAACGAGCATCTAAGCCTAATCGGCTTAGAAGGAAACCTGTGATGGACTGAAAGGTGAAAGAACCTTACCATAAAATTGATATTTCTGTTAAAATAAATAACATAAACTGGTGGCGAAAAACACCAGCTGTCCTTAAATTTGGCTGGAATTCTTTTTATATGACACTAATTAATTTCGTATTATGCCAACTCTTGAAGGACGCTTTTGTACGCATAAAACCTTAATGATTAAAGCGTTAAAGTGGTGCAATTTGGTCTAATTTAGTTTGATAAAATTTGAAAAAACTTCACTAAATTTCGCAAAGATCGGTCAATAATGTATCAACCATAAATAATAATGTTAATACGGTGAAATTTGGTTCAATTTAGCAATTTTGTGGTGATTGGTCAATTAACTTCCATAGGTGCCACAGTATTCGGCTTTTCCAAAAGCACTTTAAAACGTGTAGAGCACTACGAACAAATTGTATTTATATTTTAAATGCCGAATTTTGTGATGATCGTTTCATAATAGGTCGATTATTAAAGCTCCATCTGAAAATCACTTGAATGCACTTACAACCAGTTAATGATTAAGAGAATACATCTGCTAAGCTTAAACTTGAGAAAAGTGTGTCTCTTTTCTTTGATAAGTTTATTTTGCATGTTCAAATCTAAGTTTTATTGAGCAATAATGTTGAATTCCTTTTTTTCATTTTAATGTTATAAATTTCTTATAATTTATTGTTTATAAAAAAGGACAAGTTTTAAATGTAATTATGAATCTCTTTTAATGATTTAAGTATTTTAAATAGATAACGGGTGTCCGCCGGAAAGTAAACTACTTTGTTTTGCCGCCATTTTGGTAAACATCAGTCTTGACAGTTCATATTTGGCAGTCGTGAAGTAGACACGTGGCAAATATATTATGGAAAAATATTACGGCTGGACGACACATCTATATATGGGCATTTCCCCAGAATGGTCTACCAGGATGAAAAAATAAAATGTTTATAATCATCGTCTTTTATTGTTTATTATTATAAGAAAGTCTATGTGTTTATAAAAGAATGTTTTCATAGCATATCTCAGCTGTTTTACTTGAGGAAACTGGAAACTGGAAAATTTTATATTATCTTTTTAAGCCACTTTTAAAGACATTTTGATATACTTATTTTACATGCAAAAAATATGTTATGTTTACTTTCTTTCTTCATAATCTCTCCATTACAATTAATTGTAAAAGGAGTATTAAGTTTTTTTGTTAAAGAAATTTGAAGATTTATGGGAAAATGCATGGTGATAATACTAAAAAAACATATGGAAAAATCGCACGTTCGCGAGCCGTATGTTCGCGAGCGGTACATAAGCCAATTAAACAAAAACCAAGAGAGATATTTTATTTTGTAAAAACTGGATGGAGACTACATTAATACACTTTTTAAATAAATTCATCACTTTTGAATATTCCGTTCCATTACACAGATTTTTACATTTCACTACTGTCAGCCAAAGTTGACTACTATTTTGCGTACGTTCGTGACCACATGTTTATAACTATCATTATGAAAACTTAAACTCGATAAAATCCATCTTTTGCACAAAACATAGAGCTATCCAAATGCTATCGGATCGCAAAAAAATGCTAAGAAAAGTTTTGTTTTCTATATTATTTGTACATCAAAAGCGTACTAACGTACGTTCGTGACCCGTGCCATGTGGTAAAAGCAGCCATACTAGAAGTTAAAAGATTGAGTAATTTAAAAAAGTTGCGTAACGAGATCTTACTTTAACGATATCTGAATGGCAACTATATTGATTCTTTTTGTTGAAATGTAAACAAAGCAACAGCTGAGTGTTCGAAAATCGTCATTAACACGAATAATATACAAATATCCCTTATAAACAAAAAGTAGAGTTGGTCAAGCCCTGCCCTATAATACTCCATACTACAAGGAGACACGTTTTCAAGAGTGTGCCTTATTTGCGACACATGGGCAATCATGGACCCATCCAAAGAAAATTATATCATGAAGTTAAGATTCCTGTTAAAGTTTTCACCACTTGTAAGAGATTTTACCCTTATGACAATAAGATCCTATGTACCAAATTTCAGCGAATACAAAGTTTAGATCGATTCAGTAGTGATATTCACCAATTTATGCCTTCTTAAATAATTCATCACTGATGACAAAAAATAGTTTTTAAAGAATATTTTAGCCAATAAATCTTTGTAGTTGGTAGAATAGCTATCTATGACAAAAATAAAATGTTTGTATGATATGATGTTTTTTTGTAATAAAAAAAAAATATTTTTTACTTTAATTGGTTTCAATTACTAAAATAAAATATATTTTAGTATAATCTTTAAATCTCATATAAAATTCTTCAATAATAATGGCTAAATATTTTTTTTCGTCGTTTATCTTATATCTGTTAGGGTCCGTGATATAAAGCCGTATTTTTTGTATTTACTATAAATCTGGACGCCATACGTATGATTAATATTTAATTCTGAGAATAAGTTATAGTTATGTGGATTCTGAATAATTTTACCTTTGTGTTGCATAGTTTAGGGATAACTATTTATTTTGTACTGAGCGTATGATTAATAATTAATTTAATGTTATGTATGTACTCTAGAGCGACTCAAAATGTATGGAAGCAAAATTCGTGCTCAATGTACCCTCCTAAAAATGAACCTTGGACTTTTTTAAGATACCATTTTAAATATTTCGGCTCCAGCTTTGACCTCTCGTGAGCTGGACCTTTTTAAAAAGAGTCTATTTTTGCATGTTTTGTTAATTTGAGAATCTGTTTCCTTACCAACATATACAAATTGGGTATCATAAGAAAGGTTTTTTTAAGGCGCGTCCAACTGTATATACAATTTGTCCAAGGACGATCATCCATATCCTTTTTTTTAAGGTTTTTCTGTAAAAAAAACGGTTTATGAATTTTTTGTTCGGCGTTGCTTGTGATAAAAATGCCAAATTAACATATTTTAATCTTTAGTCGATTTAATTAAATACGTGTTTCAGCTTTTTTGGAAATTCGCGCTAGTTCGCGTTATGACAAAAATGCAATGGGGTGGCAGCCCTTCGATTTAAATATAGCAATATGGGCATCAAATTTCTTCTTTTACCAAGTACATCATCTTTGTATGTAAATAATATTATTTTTTGCAAATTAGATGCATTTTACACGGTGCTGTGGAATATATATAAATGCAATTTTGTAGTAACTGTAATATGTTAGCGGATTTAGTTTCTAGATCATGTATGGATAAAAATAGAACTAAAGAAAGAAAAAAAGAAATGATCTACGACTTGAATTTTTTTTTAATTTGCAAAAAAAATATGCCGCCAAAAAGTCGTGGATTATTCCTTTTTTTCTTTCTTTAGTTCTATTTTTATCCATACATGGTCTAGAAACTAAATCCGCTAACATATTACAGTTACTACAAAATTGCATTTATATATATTCCAGAGCACCGTGTAAAATGCATCTAATTTGCAAAAAATAATATTATTTACATACAAAGATGATGTACTTGGTAAAAGAAGAAATTTGATGCCCATATTGCTATATTTAAATGAAGGGTTGCCACCCCATTGCATTTTTGTCAAAACGCGAACTAGCGCGAATTTCCAAAAAAGCTGAAACACGTATTTAATTAAATCGACTAAAGATTTAAATATGTTAATTTGGCATTTTTATTACAAGCAACGCCGAACAAAAAATTCAAAAACCGTTTTTTTTACAGAAAAACCTTAAAAAAAAGGATATGGATGATCGTCCTTGGACAAATTGTATATACAGTTGGACGCGCCTTAAAAAAACCTTTCTTATGATACCCAATTTGTATATGTTGGTAAGGAAACAGATTCTCAAATTAACAAAACATGCAAAAATAGACTCTTTTTAAAAATGGTCCAGCTCACGAGAGGTCAAAGCTGGAGCCGAAATATTTAAAATGGTATCTTAAAAAAGTCCAAGGTTCATTTTTAGGAGGGTACATCGAGCACTTTTTTTGGTGAGTCGCTCTATTGTACTCACATTTTTCAAGGGAAAAAAATTAAAAATTTTTATTTTCGAAAATATATTTTTCTTGGAACATAATTTTTGTAATATTTATTAATTCCAACTCAAACGTGTCCTATTAAAAGTTTTCAGTGATTATGACCATTTTATAGGAAATGTCGGGAAGCGCTTCCGAATTGGGTCATTAACAGATTTGTACACAGAAAAAATTAAAAATTGTCTCTAATCATCTAATTTATACCAAATTCATAGAATCAAGCAACCTACTTGTTGATTTTGCACCTATTACCAAAATCATTATATTGATTACTAAAAATTGTAAAAATTTTATATATTGAACATTTTTTTTCAATAAATTATATTTTTTTAATTTTAATTAAAAAAAATGATTAAAAAACTTTGCCGTTTCAAACAATGTGTTGATTGATTTTGACAATTTAAGCCAAATTTTTTTTTTATTATTTAATTATTTTTTTAATTCAAAATTTATTTCAAAACAACTGAAATGTTAATAAAATCAAAATTTTTAATTTTCTTTCAACAAAAAAAAAAATAATTGGTTCAATTATCACATTAATTGAATTGAAATACTTTTTAAATATATTTTTTTATTGATAAAAAACTACTAATAATTTTTTCTGTGTAGGGAGAATATAAAAATCGTTCTTTATGAAATTTTTAAACAATTTTTTTAATATTATTATTATTATTATTACGGTTTGGCCTATATGCAAAAAAAAGTTGGGCCAGTCATCCCACAGAAAAAAAAAAGTCAGTGAATTTTCTAAAACAGGAATAAAATATTCTTTGTCACTCCCCAAAATTTAGGGCTTTTTGTTTTTTAATATATATAGCATTGTCATTTAAAGTCCGATCTCATCATATCGTTGTTCGTGTCTCGACTATGGCTTTATTTTTGCTTTGGTTACCTTTTAAACCGACATAAAATTCTGGGCGATACTTATGTCATCTCACATCCTTCTCCAGGAAAGTGTTTCTAAAACTACAATATACCAATTTTTCTTTTTCACATACATTAATATTACATTAAACCTAGGTTCGATCCCAATACTTTTTTTCATTAATTTTTTTATTTACAATCTGTTTATACAATAAGAAGCTAATTTAATAATACCTCAAAAATAACATCTATAATTCAATAACTCTACAACTTATTAACTTATATTTATGATATCTTTTCACTATGTGCATACGTTAGTAAATTTGTAAAAGGCAAATCGAAATTATGTAATCTTTTAAGACGTACTACTTACTGTACTACTTCGGTTATTATTTATAAGGTTAATGGCTAACAGGTTAGTAAAATTGCTCAGTATCAAATTGTATCTGGAGCTAAACTTTTTGATGGTTTCCTTAACTGTAGGTATGTTGGGATCATTGTGCTTGGAGCTTGAGTACAATAAATCACAGAGTTCTAAACTTCTATCGTTGTAATATTTCAACATTAGAGTTTTTAGCCATTCCGCATAGTTGTATTCCATAAGTCCACACGGGTTTTAGTATTGCTTTGTATAAGAGTAGCTGGTTGCTAAAACTTAATTCGGATCTCTTACGTCAATACATCTGTTTCGTTTTAAAATGTGTTCCCTCCAAGTAAGACGCCTAACTAAATATTTAACAAAATTAACATAAGGTATTTGCATTCCATTGGGTGCAACAGGTGGAAAAATGTCTCTTCTAAGGGCAAATGTAATGTGGGAAGACTTTGGAGTGTTTATTTGAATCTTCCACTTTTGAGATGAAATCGGACTTAAAATGGCAGCGCTAAAAGTTTTATGCTTTTTTCTAGTAATATAAAACTAAACTGGACCTAATTTCATATATATAATAATACTTTATTATGATATGCTTCGGTTGTAAGCAGTGATAGCAATAGTAGGGAATTTTCCCTTTTTGTAGGGAAAAATCAAGGGTAGTAAAATTTCAAGGTAGGGAAAAAGGACAGATTTTTTATTTTAAGTGAAAAGTAGGAAATTTTCAAAATATTATCTCATATGCAATATATTGTCTAAAAATATGTTTACATATAGATACAATGGCATTTAAGAATAAACTTAGTATTTTTAATAGAAACCCTATACTATGAGTCCTTACAGCTTGGCAATCTTCAACAATTGCCAAAACCATGGATTAGGTGGCTACAAATATTCGCATTAACATTTGCGAACTTTTCTCTTATTCTTGTTATTTGCATTCGCACCCACATTCGCTAAATGTATGCAAATATTAAAAGCGAATGTCTAATGAATGAAATATCTACATAGAAATTAATTTGTAAAAAAGCAATCACACTTTTTAAACTACCCGAGAGGGAAGCGAACTGACACCAAAGTAGTCCCGTGATAGGTCTTTGGTGGAAGAGACCGGTTCTAGTTGTAACACTTTCTATGAATAAGACCTATCACTTTTACATGGGGTTGTAATTGGAGGGGGTCAATTGACACCATTTGACCAGTCGCACATCTATTCTCAATGGATGTGTTTAGTGTCAGTTACTATAATGTAGTTTTATTTCAAGAAAATGTAGTATTTTTTTCAATGAAACAAGTCCTAGAATTAAATTCAAGAACAAAATTTTAGAAAGTCCCTAAAAATGTGTCACACCACCGGTAAAGACTGTACTGTAATTCATTACTTTTTCTACCTTTATGTTCTTCGTAAGCCAGTTACATGATTGGTTCTCCTTTCACTGGTCATGAGTTCTTTCTTTTTGTACCTGTTCTATTTTCACAACTCCCAGGACCAGTCTGTTGGATCAATTGACACAAATTTCCCGCAGTGTAAGAATAATAAAACAAAACAATTTCGAATTTTCATAAAAAAAAAAATTTAATGAAAACTTTAAAGGATAAGAAAAAGGAAATTCTGTTATAAATTTGTTCGTAGTGCTCTACACGTTTTAAAGTGCTTTTGGAAATCACTGGAATGCACTTACAACCAAATTTATGGGAAGGCTCTGTAAAATTTAAAAAACAATATTTTCTTCAGTTCCCCAGAACTAAGATATAACAGAATTTCCTTTTCATTTTTCCACCTGTTGCACCCAATGGAATGCAAATACCTTATGTTAATTTTGTTAAATATTTAGTTAGGCGTCTTATTTGGAGGGAACACATTTTAAAACGAAACAGATGAATTGACTTTTACGTAAGAGATCCGAATTAAGTTTTAGCAACCAGCTACTCTTATACAAAGCAATACTAAAACCCGTGTGGACTTATGGAATACAACTATGCGGAATGGCTAATAACTCTAATGTTGAAATATTACAACGATAGAAGTTTATAACTCTGTGATTTATTATACTCAAGCTCCAAGTATAATGATCCCAACATACCTACAGTTAAGGAAACCATCAAAAAGTTTAGCTCCAGATACAATTTGATACTGAGCAATTTTACTAACCTGTTAGCCATTAACCTTATAAATAATAACCGAAGTAGTACAGTAAGTAGTACGTCTTAAAAGATTACATAATTTCGATTTGCCTTTTACAAATTTACTAACGTATGCACATAGTGAAAAGATATCATAAATATAAGTTAAAAAATTGTAGAGTTATTGAATTCAAGATGCTATTTTTAAGGTAAAATAATATTAGTTTCTTATTGTATAAACAGATTGTAAATAAAAAAATGAATGAAAAAAATTATTGGGATCGAACATAGGTTTAATGTAATATTAATGTATGTGAAAAAGAAAAATTGGTATATTGTAGTTTTAGAAACACTTTCCTGGCACGTTTAAAAACATTGGTCATTCAAGAGAAGGATGCGAGATGACATAAGTATCGCCCAGAGTTTTATGTCAGTTTAAAAGGTAACCAAAGGCAAAAATAAAGCCATAGTCGAGACACGAACAACGATATGATGAGATCGGACTTTAAATGACAATGCTATATATATTAAAAAACAAAAAGCCCTGAATTTTGGGGCGTGACAAAGAATATTTTATTCCTGTTTTAGAAAATTCACTGACTTTTTTTTTCTGTGGGATGACTGGCCCAACTTTTTTTTGCATATAGGCCAAACCGTAATAATAATAATAATAATATTAAAAAAATTGTTTAAAAATTTCATAAAGAAAGATTTTTATATTCTCCCTACACAGAAAAAATTATTAGTAGTTTTTTATCAATAAAAAAATATATTTAAAAAGTATTTCAATTTAATTAATGTGATAATTGAACCAATTATTTTTTTTTTTTTGTTGAAAGAAAATTAAAAATTTTGATTTTATTAACATTTCAGTTGTTTTGAAATAAATTTTGAATTAAAAAAATAATTAAATAATAAAAAAAAAATTTGGCTTAAATTGTCAAAATCAATCAACACATTGTTTGAAACGGCAAAGTTTTTTAATCAATTTTTTTAATTAAAATTAAAAAATATAATTTATTGAAAAAAAATGTTCAATATATAAAATTTTTACAATTTTTAGTAATCAATATAATCATTTTGGTAATAGGTGCAAAATCAACAAGTGGGTTGCTTGATTCTATGAATTTGGTATAAATTAGATGATTAGAGACAATTTTTAATTTTTTCTGTGTACAAATCTGTTAACACGTTTAGTTGGAATTAATAAATATTACAAAAATTATGTTCCAAGAAAAATATATTTTCGAAAATAAAAATTTTTAATTTTTTTCCCTTGAAAAAGTGAGTACATACATAACATTAAATTAATTATTAATCATACGCTCAGTACAAAATAAATAGTTATCCCTAAACTATGCAACACAAAGGTAAAATTATTCAGAATCCACATAGCTATAACTTATTCTCAGAATTAAATATTAATCATACGTATAGCGTGCAGATTTATAGTAAATACAAAAAATACGGCTTTATATCACGGACCCTAACAGATATAAGATAAACGACGAAAAAAAATATTTAGCCATTATTATTGAAGAATTTTATATGAAATTTAAAGATTATACTAAAATATATTTTATTTTAGTAATTGAAACCAATTAAAGTAAAAAATATTTTTTTTTTATTACAAAAAAACATCATATCATACAAACATTTTATTTTTGTCATAGATAGCTATTCTACCAACTACAAAGATTTATTGGCTAAAATATTCTTTAAAAACTATTTTTTGTCATCAGTGATGAATTATTTAAGAAGGCATAAATTGGTGAATATCACTACTGAATCGATCTAAACTTTGTATTCGCTGAAATTTGGTACATAGGATCTTATTGTCATAAGGGTAAAATCTCTTACAAGTGGTGAAAACTTTAACAGGAATCTTAACTTCATGATATAATTTTCTTTGGATGGGTCCATGATTGCCCATGTGTCGCAAATAAGGCACACTCTTGAAAACGTGTCTCCTTGTAGTATGGAGTATTATAGGGCCGGGCTTGACCAACTCTACTTTTTGTTTATAAGGGATATTTGTATATTATTCGTGTAAATGACGATTTCCGAACACTCAGCTGTTGCTTTGTTTACATTTCAACAAAGAGAATCAATATAGTTGCCCTTCAGATATCGTTAAAGTAAGATCTCGTTACGCAACTTTTTTAAATTACTCAATCTTTTAACTTCTAGTATGGCTGCTTTTACCACATGGCACGGGTCACGAACGTACGTTAGTACGCTTTTGATGTACAAATAATATAGAAAACAAAACTTTTCTTAGCATTTTTTTGCGATCCGATAGCATTTGGATAGCTCTATGTTTTGTGCAAAAGATGGATTTTATTGAGTTTAAGTTTTCATAATGATAGTTATAAACATGTGGTCACGAACGTACTCAAAATAGAAGTCAACTTTGGCTGACAGTAGTGAAATGTAAAAATCTGTGTAATGGAACGGAATATTCAAAAGTGATTAATATATTTAAAAAGTGTATTAATGTAGTCTCCATCCAGTTTTTACAAAATAAAATATCTCTCTTGGTTTTTGTTTAATTGGCTTATGTACCGCTCGCGAACGTACGGCTCGCGAACGTGCGATTTTTCCATATGTTTTTTTAGTATTATCACCATGCATTTTCCCATAAATCTTGAAATTTCTTTAACAAAAAAACTAAATACTCCTTTTACAATTAATTGTAATGGAGAGATTATGAAGAAAGAGTGTAAACATAACATATTTTTTGCATGTAAAATAAGTATATCAAAATGTCTTTAAAAGTAGCTTAAAAAGATAATAAAAATATTCCAGTTTCCAGTTTCCTCAAGTAAAACAGCTGAGATATGCTATGAAACCATTCTTTTATAAACACATAGACTTTTTTATAATAATAAACAAAAAAATACGATGATTATTAACATTTTATTTTTTCATCCTGGTAAACCATTCTGGGGAAATACCCATATATAGATGTGTCGTCCAGCCGTAATATTTCTCCATAATATATTTGCCACTTGTCTACTTCACGACTGCCAAATATGAACTGTCAAGACTAATGTTTACCAAAATGGCGGCAAAACAAAGTAGTATAACTTCCGGCGGACACCCGTTATCTATTGAAAATACTTAAATCTTTAAAAGAGATTCATAATTACATTTAAAACTTGTCCTTTTTTATAAACAATAAATTATAAGAAATTTATAACATTAAAATGAAAAAAAGGAATTCAACATTATTGCTCAATAAAACTTAGATTTGAACATGCAAAATAAACTTATCAAAGAAAAGAGACACACTTTTCTCAAGGTTAAACTTAGCAGATGTATTCTCTTAATCATTAAGAGTTAAAAAAATTTTATTATATAAATTTGCTTTTCAATTTTTCGCCTTAGTTTTACACAAATTCAAAATATTGATGATTTTCTGAATTGTATTGTATTGCTGTGTTAAGTCTAAAGGATTTCATTCATTCACGATGCTCATACACATTGGTAAATCTGGAAACCGGTCGATTTATTCTTTTTTCTTTTATTTGTATTTTTTTATCATTTTCAATTGTGCCTTTAGCTGTAGGATTCGTTAGTATAAAATTTTATTATTTCAATAGCAATGCAATAAAATCCTTGTGTTTTTTTTTTTTTTTTTTGTTTCTATAAACTTTATTTTGTCATGGTAACTTATTTTCTGGCTGCTGGGAAATAAAAAAAGAATAATGCAAAATAAAAAGCTGATATGTAGACTAGTTTTATTAAAATATTAAGAGACCGTTTTGTTAATAGAAGATAACTTTTAACATCATTCGATAACATACAAAGACTTTTGCCATTAGAGCTAATTTAAAGTCGTCATTGATAATATTTGAAGGTTAGAATATATCTATGATAATCCTGTATATAGCTAGATGGATATAGACAGATCTTCTAATATTTGAAAAATATGAGATGCTTTGCTTTGAATTAAGTACAATAAAAACTTTCTTAAGGATGACATAAAATTTTCTTCAGTCTTAAAATTTAACCGCTTATAAACATAGCAAAATTGTTTTTATAGTCATAAAAATTTTAACACACTTTTAACAAAGAGAATGGCAAAAATAGTTGAGTAATTTTTATGATACAGATAAAGATCGTTTGAAAAGCAAAAGATAAAAATTTTATAGAAATACTCTATGAAGATCGAAGTAGACATGAAATTTCCTTTGGATTAAAAAAATTGGGAAAAATAATAAAAAAAAATATTAAAAAATGTTTTTTTCTCTATCCAGTAAAAACTTCGCCTACAAAATAATGTGTTGAGTAATCAGAAAAACATAAGAGCGTAACTTACAATTCTACTGAAAGAACCAATGAATTTTACATGGGATGTCCCAAAATGAACGCATTCAAAAGTAAGTCATTATTGTTTTACCTACATACATCCAGAGAAAAGTAGTTGTAGAAGTTGTTATAGATGTAGTTATAGAAGAAAGCTACTTAATAATGAGTTAAAGAAGCTATTCATTTTGAAAAAGTAAGCGAAGTTTTTACTGGGTACGTACGGAAATACTTAAGTTTTGAAATGAGCTCTGTCGCATCTGAAAGCATATTTTCTCTGCAGTTCTAGTTCAAATTGATTTGACAAATCGTCTATCTCTGCAAACTATAAATTTTAAATATTTATCAACTCTTACACTTTATTTTTTTTTTTATAAAAAACGTATGTTATTTTTCTAATTATCCTATGAATTTAAATTAATTTTGCTGTTTTTTAAATCTTAATTAATTATAATTTTTAATATTTATTATCTCTTACACTGTAGTTTTGTATTATAAAAATATACTCTACTGGTGTTTTGTTAATTTTCTCTTGAATTCAAATTCAATATGCGTTTCGATATCAGAACCCTAAGTGAGCATTTAATGAAAACATTAACATTCTACCTACATTCCCAGTTGTTTCTGAGGTAGCTAATGCAATAAGTTCACCCAATAACAACAAGTCTCCAGACTTAGATGGTACATTGCCCGAACTCTTCAAAGCATAGATCATCTTGCCCCTCATCAAAGTCTTTTAGGATACGAAACATTAACCTTGAAAAAAGAGTTATTTTCAAAATCCCCAAAAAACGTGACCTGAGGGATCAAAGTAGTTGGCAAGTAATAACACTTCTCAGCGTGGTTAATAAAATTATAGCCCACATTATTTCCAAAATGGTGGCAACACCAACACTGAAAATAGAACAGGCAGGCTATAGACCCCCTAAATCATGTATTGATCATGCCTGAGGGTCATAGCTGAGTAATCTGTAGAATGGCGATCATCTCTATATCTCTGTTTTCTCGATTTTAAAAATTATTGTGAAACATTAGATCAAAACGGTATATGGAGTGCTTTGATAAGCAAACGTGTTCCAGTGAAGCTTATTTCCATAATTAGAAGCCTCAATGACAATGCATCTCGCCGTATCCTGCATAAAAGGAAATTAAGAAAAAAATTTTGCAAATTTATTTCAGTATGTGGGTGTTTCTACGTTAAGAGTAGGGTTTTTTCCATTATTATACCCTTCACCGAAGGTAAAAGGGTATATATAAGTTTGTCATTCCGTTTGTAATTTCTACAATATTGATACTACACCCTATAAAGTATATATATTCTGGGTCCTTATGAAAAGCGAAGTTGATTTAACGATATCCGTCCGTCTGTCCGTCTGTCCGTCTGTCCGTCTGTCCGTCTTACGTTTGATATGTGTTTTCCGGAGACTCCAGACATGATAGCGGCTAGGTTGTTTCACACTTATGTCACATATAGTCCACCATTTCTTGCTATTGAAATTCAGCCACATCGGTCCAAAAATGGCTGAGATATATGCAAAAAACCACGACTACCTCTAATTTTTTCCAAAAATCCCTTGTTGTTGTTGTATTTTTATTACTTTTTTGTGTATATCTGGAGAACGGCAAGAGCCAAAGTTTCCAAACTAGGTACACACATTAAGGTTATAAATATACAGCATTCCACAAAATGTGGGCGGGATTGAACAAGTGGGCGTGGTACCTCCCGTGCAAAAAATATCAAAAATTGTATAAAAACCTGCTTTTTTGGACTGTCATATGACCTATGGTTACGCGTTATATATCAAAAGATCGGAAATCTTTAGTAGAAAATATTTTCTGAAAATTTCGGAAAAATCGGTTCAGATACAAAAAAGTTATGACCAAAATATAATTTTTTTTTTGGGAAATACCCATTTTCGGACACAATAGATCTTCCCGAGTCCAAGGTTTGTAACTCAAGCAAATGGTAAATTTCTTCTTTAACACGTCAGTATATAAATCTGTCAAATCGGTTAAAAAATGGCTGAGTTATAACCGAAATACTGAATTCCCAAAAATTACTCTTTTTATACCCTTCACCGAAGGTAAAAGGGTATATATAAGTTTGTCATTCCGTTTGTAATATCTACAATATTGATACTACACCCTATAAAGTATATATATTCTGGGTCCTTATGAAAAGCGAAGTTGATTTAACGATATCCGTCTCTCCCCCTCCCCCCCCCCCCCCCCTTTACATTTGTTTACATATACTAGCATAATGCCCAATATGATTTTCGTTACCGCCCTTCTTTAATTTTTCATCTATTTAAGGAAATAATTTTAACAAATAGAAACGGGGAATTTTTGATTATTTTTGCCACTTAAAAACTCGCCAAAAAAGATAAATCTACGGTATGACAACAGTGCCTATACAAAAAGAAACCAAACAAACACACATACATGGTACAAACTATTTTGGTGATTATAGGCCACCTTTGCTTTATTGTGGTGAACTAAAACATCAAAAATAATTACAACTCAACTGTGTTGAGTTGTGAACTGTAAACTGATCATATTTACTTTTAATGATATTCATGAAACGTTCCTTCATGGTCCAGTTGTCTAGGGGGTTTGCTTAGGTTAGAAACTGTGAGTCCCTGGTTCGAATCGTGTTTTTTCAAAAAGAAAATTTTTTTTAAATTTTTTTATGTTCTGAAACGATTTAAAAAAATATTTACCAGTTTTAACTTTTTAAATTTAATTTATAATGAAGTTTTATGTATTGTATATATGTATGTTTATGTAGAAATTATTTAGGTTTTGTCTAGTTGCTCTGTATTCTGCTCGCACAATGGTGAAGGGTATATAAGATTCGGCACAGCCGAATATAGCACTCTTACTTGTTTTATTTCCCGTTTTCCCGGGATTTTTCTTGCGGGATCCCGGGAAATAAAAAATTCCTCATAATTTCAGAAAATAGCTATTTATACTTTGAAATTTAGTTTTCTTTTCTCTTAAAATTAGCATCTGTGGATGGGTTGTGGATTAGATCAATTGCAAGAAGTGAGTACATGTATTTAAATCAATGTCTCCTGATGCAATAAATCTACTAAAAGCAGAATGGGCAGTGCAACAGTTGATAATTATTACATTTAGTGAAGTAAAGAGTTAATAAAGTACATTTATTCAAAATAAGATGCAGGCAGTAAAGTTTCATTGTCCATGAACAAGTCTTAAAAATAGGAGATACCTAAACATATCGCTCCTTTATTGCAACATAGTCATATCTACAAAAACAAACGATCTTGGCAAAATGCGATTAAAGTTTTCAAAATGCACCGATTTAAAGATATATTTTGCTATTATTCGGTTCAGTTTGCGATATAATACGAGAAGGTATGAAGGAAAACTTTGCTAAAGTTACTTAAAATTTTGAGATATGACTATGATGCAATGAAGGAACGATATGTTTATTAGGTGATAAACACAAATTTTCAATTTCAATTTGTGTTGGTTTATATACCCGTGAAGTGCGGGGAAACCGAAATAAAATAACATTTTGGAAACTCGTGTAAGATACTACATTATACAACTTGAAAAACACATTGTCCTAAAGATTACAAATGTACCTAATGAAATGAAAAGGTTTGTAAGAAGCAGTCCGGTTGATCATATTTTTGCATCAACCTTGACATACATTTGACTAATATAGACGTTGTTTATAAAAAAGAAAAAATTGTTTCTGATTGTGAATCCGAAGCATGCTACAACGGTCCACTTTTAACTATTTGTCCAACCTCGGTAAAAAATTAACGAAATTTTTCTGAAACATAATAATTAGTAAATAAAATCAGTAATATACTTTTTGACGACTTACAAAGCGCTTTGAGTGTATCAGAAAATTTTTTCCTAAGCCATTAAAAAATGTTATATATTTCTTTAAAGTATTTTATCTGTTTTATTAATTAACTTTTTGATTTCATATCTTGAGTACCTCAATTTTTATTTTGTTTTTATTATTGTTTTATGAATTATCCAGAGCATAATAATACTGAACAAAAGCATAATAATAGGGAATAAAGGCGTGAGGTGATAATAATTCAAGTTCCTATTTCAATCTTTAATTAATTTTTTAGTATTGAACCATTTCTTTTACTTTCTTTGTAAACAAGTTCCCTTACGTTTTTTTTTATAAAAGTATTTTTTCATTAATTAATACCAAAATTTACTTTGTATTATTTATATGGAGCGGGATCCCGGGAAATTTAAAAAAATTTCCCGCATTCCCGGGAATCGAAAAAGTCCGGGAAAAAAAACTCTAGTTAAGAGGTACTATCTACGGCTACATTAAAAAGTCATATAAATTTAAAAAATTTGTGGAAATATCAAACGTGTTTAATAACAAATAAAGTAAACTTTTTTGACAATAAATTGCAATTCTAAATTACCTTAGTTTAGTCATAACTTCGTGTTTACCTAGAAAAAAGTATCTGCCCTGGCCTGTCCCTTTACAAAATCTTTGAAATTTAACACATTACTAATTCATTAAACAATAAATCGTTATTTATTACATAAAATAGTATAAATAACAATAAAAGTCGTTTAAATAAACTTTCAAATAACTTTCATATTCTATTAAAAAAATTATATAGTTTTTGTCCCTCGTATTTTAAGTCTCCTCCCCTGCACATTTTTCGACCGTTTAAAAATGCCGCTAAAATGCGTTGACGCTGCAAATTTAAATTGCAGAACATTTGTTTCGAAGTGAATTTAACAATAAAAATCGAGCGAGCCATTAGCGTACTCTTATTGGGCCGATAATTCGACCACACCACTCGGATCGCTCGCACGTGTCAGTGATTGATGTTTCTCCCCTGGTGAGTTTTATTCGCTTGTTATTTGTGGCTTAAGTTTGTTTGTAATATTTATTTATTTTAATTTCAGTATAATTTACTGTGCTAGTTTGTTTTTTCGTTACGATACATATTTTTCTGATTGTGCTAGTTTTTTAATGAAAAAATCTCTCCCCTGCCGCATTTCCCCTGCTTCATCTGATGCCAGGGTAGAGATTTTGCGTCCAGGGTAGATAAGGACGTGAGATATTACTTCTTTCTTAGTATTTCATGAATATTATGTTACGTTAAACCAACACATATCCACTATATACGTTATAAGTGTTTTAACGCTTTAAAAATGTATGTATGCCTTATTTAATATAAAAAATTATAAAAAATCGTGCTAACCAACTTTTTACTATCATCAATCGTTATATTTTTTAATGTTTGTTTTTATAAGTAAAAGTTCTTATTTAAGTTTAAAGTTTTTATTGGAGCATAGATGCTCTATATGTTTTTGTTACCATATATTTCAAAATATATGCAATTAAATAATTTACTTTTTTTCGACTACGTTTATGTAAGCAGATACTAAGTATTTTGGTTTTCTATGTTACATAAAAGAAGACTGTATGGAAACTTTAGTGTAATTTTGAATAAATAAAGTTGATTCTTACGAAAATAAGGTTTGTTTTCAATTTATATTTTCCCTGTAAAGTAAGGTATCCTGTCCTGGCCTTCATGTCTTTACCATGTGTAGAGTATCTCCCCTGGTCACTTAAAATACCGGTAAAAGTAGATTACTTGACTGGCCATTATTTAACATGCAACAACAACATTATGATAAATATAATACAGGATGGTAATGGTGTCAGATGGAGTCTGAGTGAAAGCTTAAGCGAGTTAGATAAGGCAGACAATATATGTATTTTGGCACATAGTTCGAACCGAATGCCAGTCACGTTGCAGAAACTAGTAAAGATTTCAGAAGAAGCTGGTCTGAAGATAAATACCAGCAAAGCTAACATGTTACGTGTTTACGAAATAAGGCAAGAAATATAATGTAATAAAAACACCCAACTAGACGATGTTCACTCCCTCTGCTACTGCGGCAGCATAATAAAAAATCTGGTGGCTCTAAAGGCGACATTGAAAACCGTGTCATCAAATCCAGATAAAGCTTTGCTATGCTAAAATCCGTTTGGAACTCGCTAATTCTACCCCGTCAGTTCTACCTTAAATATTTAATACAACTGTAAAATCGATTCTTCTCCTTGGCTGCTAAGCATAGAACCCTACAACCAAAGGCTTCAAGCAGAATAACTCTTATCTTTTAGCTTAATCTAAGCACGAATGTCAGATAATGGGACACAAAGAATCAATTATTTGCGTACGACATCAATCAATCATATATTGTTACAATTAACATAGTGTAGTTGCCGTAACCATGCCCAAACATATTTGTTCTCTGCGTGTAGCACTCTCACTGGTTTTGCTATGTTCTGGTATTTTTTTTTTATTATCTAAATAAATAAATAAAATAAATCGTTAAAACTTAAATAAATGTCATTTTAGTCGTTTTGTCAAATGACAGTTTTATTAGTTTAAACTGTCAACACAACTACGCATTACTGATTTTACAAAAGCAAGTAGATATAGTTATGCATATACATTAGGGTATTCATTTGGTTAACCGTTAATCAGTTAACCGATTAATTACTACCCGATTGAATAATCTGTTAACTTAAAATTGGCAATTTTCGATTAACGATTTAACTGGTTTATTTTCGTCGATTAACCGATGTAACAAAATTTAAAATTTTGTGTAGAAATATGTTATTCTTGTGTTTTAAATTATTTGTTTAGTCTCATATATGAATGCATGTCTTTGAAAAATATTTTAATATACAATATCTCAGCTAGCAAAGGCTGTTTGTTAGACGATTATGTTTAATATACAACTCCTAAGATAATCTTCTGATGATTATTTGACGACTAACAATACAAAAATATCTAAATTTTTTTATTTATTAATTTTTTAAACATTTTCTGAGACGCTCGTCTTTTAATCTTTGAATGAACCTTTTGCGACTCTCTGTATGAGTCATATAACAATTACTGAGCTTCCTAAATAGGAGCATTTTCGAAACATAAAATTATATTGCCAATAGAATTTCAATAAAACAAACCGACCAAAGGATCTGGCAAATTAGATTTTCCAACAGGATGGTGTTGAATTCGCGATCTTAAGGTTTTTTTTGTATAAATTTTATGAAATTTAGAAGTTTTGACTTGAAGAGTACGCTTGATCTTCGTATTTAGGTGGCTCATTTATACGGCTGAGCATTTCACGAGTTGTATGATAATATATACATAAGTCTTAAACGAATCTTGACATGCTTTCTGAAACACTACTTAGATAATTTTTAAACAGATCTCGAACGATTCCATCTACGATTAATAAAAGCGTCTTTTGCGGTGTCGTAGAAGTATCTCAACAGCGGAATCAGCTTGTGTAACAGTTTCAAAAACGGTATTTAAGATATTCTCAGTAGCCTCTTACAGGATTAAGAATTCTAGCTTGGATATTTTCGTCTACATAATAATACATTCTTAAAATACTGTACAAAAACAGAAACTAAGGAATTCGGAAATAAGCTATTTTGCAACATTTTCAGCGCTGAGCTTTGCCAAAATGAGTCAGAAGATGACTTGACAACAGAAGAAACTCTCAATAGTAATACAAACAATCTTTAAACAGAATTTACCGAAGCAATAAGAAGTGTTAAAAATTTAAAAAAATTAAAACAGGACTCTAATGACATTATGGAAGATTATATGTATATGTTTACAGATATCCAGGAAAAGGACTGAGAAGTTAGATATTCTGCATTTTAGGTTGGGCGATTAACCGATTAAAGCAAGAGCCCGATTAAATGAATAACCTAATATACATACATATATATGCCTTATGTAGCAATTGTAACTGGCATTTGTGTGTGTGTGTGTGCGTGTAGGTTGTAAGTCTTTTTTTATTGCTGAAAGAAAAAAAAGGTCCAAATGTGGTTTCTGTCAATTGAATGATTTGTAATAATCTCTGGCTTTATTTTATGTTTCTTTTCTTATTATAAAAAAATAGGGGAATAAAATTCAAAATGCTACCATAAAAATATTTTATTTTCACATGAAACATGAAGGAATATGCCTCTCTAAATTTCAATTTATTAATGTAGGTCGGTACATACACACATAAACAAGTTTTAGCCGGAAATTTAGACGATTTAAATAACAAAAAATTTATTGACAGACCATAAAGAAGGATTAATTTCCGGTTAACTTTAAATGGTGTATTTAAAGCTTAAGTATTAATGTATAATAATATGTATGTATTTTTAATATATATAAAAAAAACATTAAACATGAGAACATTTACAATAAATGGTAAAAAGTAAAATGTTCTAATTTAAAAATCAAATATGCTATTTTTATTTTATTATAAAATATGCTTAAAGGGCTTATAAAATTTATTTTAATTACTATCCTAGAGGGAAACGAACTGACACCGAAGTAGTCCCGTGATAGGTCTTTGGTGGTAGAGACCGGTTCTAGTTTTAAGACTTTATATGAATAAGACCTATCACTTTTACATGGGGTTGTCATTGGAGGGGGTCAATTGACACCATTTGACCAGTCACAGGTCTATTCTCCATAAACGTACTCAGTGTCAGTTACTAAAATGTAGTATTATTTCAATACAATGCAGTATTCTTTCAATAAAACAAGTCCTAGAATTAAATTCAAGAACCACATTTTAGAAAGTACCACAAAATGTGTCACAGCACCGCTGAAGACTGTATTCATTATTTTTCTACTTTTTTGTTCTTCATAAACCAGTTAAGGGATTGGTACTTGTTCTATTTTTACAAATCCCAGGACTAGTCTGTTGAACCAATTGACACAAATTTCCCGCAGGGTCTTTAAAAGTTCCTGTTATAAATTTTCTTTAATTTTTTCTTCTAAAGATTCTTTACTTTACTCTACAATTTCTTTTTTTTAACAATATCTAGTGGATCAAGATCACAAGACTAACCACCTTCAATTTTATGCAAGGAATACTGCAACAATTGAAAATAACGGATATTCCTCTAAGATCAAAACTAGCATTAAATGTAAAAGTAAAAAATGAATAAAATTTATTAAAAAGAGAAAATAACATTTACACCTTTTTTTCTCGAAACATTTTTATGCTTTATGAAGCATAACAACGTTGTAAAAAAAATGTGCAAGGTTGTAGTTACTCATACGTATTGTTGTTCAGTAAATGAGAAAAAACACACACACACACATGCAGCTGTATAATCAAACGTTCTGAAATGTTTCCATTTTATACACATCACACTTATATATGTATGTTTAACGGTATGTGTTTTGCTATACATACGTATATAAACATCTGAAAAAAATGGTTTTAAAATTGTACATTTTTTGTTAAAATTCTTGAAAAGGTACAATAACAATTAAATTGGTACCATAATCAATTCTTCAAGCAAACTCAACGTAAATTTATTTTCAAATTCACTTGTAATCGCAACGTTAATTGCAGAGCGATCCTCATAAAAGTTAGAGAGTATTTTTGCCAAAATTTGTCCTTATAGCTCGTTTTTTGACAACTACTGCGTGAAGACTCCTTTTTTACATTGGTAAAACAAAAACTAGATTTTACCTATTTTCTACAGCAAGTAAACGTTGCGTATATGTATATACAATATATTTTCCTTGCGAATGTAACATTGACAAAACCTTAAGGTGAAATAATAAGAACCTCTTTATTTATGTCACCACACCCAGAGAAAAAACATGTTTAAATATGGTTACCTCCAACAACACTATTTTTAAATAAAATGTCAAACATATTATTTTTAATTTAACTATATTATTGTCACTGACAACCATATTATGCGTTAAATAGTCCTCGATCAAGAAGTTACAACCATATTATAGTTGCCTGCGAACATGTTATAGTTGTTAATAACTAAAATATGTTTAACACTTATAATATCATGGTTGGTTTTGAACCATAAAATGTTTCTCTTGGAAAAGAGGAAAATACTATTGCTAATTAAAAAACAAGTCATTGTCATATTTAACCACAACGTGCTTAAAGGCAGCCATAATATGGTTGTGGCTTCTTGATAGAGGACTATTTTAACCATTATATGGTTGTCAGTTATTAAAATATTGTTAAATTAAGCATAATATATTTAAAAATTTCTTCAGAAATAGTTTTGTTAGAGGTAACAATATTTAAACATGTTTTTTCTCTGCGTGCACTATTGCGCAGAAGCCCTTATAGCCGGAAACGTTGAGCGCTCATATTTTACAAATAATAAATTTTGTGTATAGGATATTTGTCGAATTTCATTTAGGTTACCCCGATATCGTGCCATTATGCTTTCTTCAAATAATAAGAGTGCTATGTTCGGATTTTCCGAATCTTTGATACCCTCCACCGACAGTTAGAATATTTCAGGAGTGGGGTTCTATATATGGGATCTCTAAATTATAAATTAATCTTTATAAAAACAGATGTCACTATTTTTTTATTTCTAATTTGAACCAATTTGAGTAACATATCAGGATTCGTAGCCGTTTTAGCCGAACACACTACGCGTTCGATTCGTTGTGTGAAATTGTATTGACAAGAAACACAGCAAACGCGTTTAATGCATATATGTATAGAACGCATTAAATAGGATTGCTTTCCTTATTTGCGTGCGTCTTGAAAAAAGGTCAAGAAAGTATTAACACATAGAAGGCGTGGTGTGGACCTTCAGCCCGAGAAGAAAAGCAAACAAGTTATTATTCTGTCTTGATTTAATGTTCTGCTTTTAAATCTGTTGTTGTTTCTCTTAGTTGTTATGTAAAACATAAGCATTGAAAATTAAATTGTTTTTTTTTTTCAAAAAAACTCTAAAAAAAAGTATCGGCACATCGACAGTAAAATATCGCCAATAATATATCGGTATCGGTATTCGTTACATCCCTTGTATATACCTTATGGTTTCTGACATGAATAATAAAAAAAGTTTCATACGAATGACAAACTTAGTATACACTCATTCACCACTAGCGCTGGAGGATATAAACATATTCATATGGTTGCTGTTAGACAAGGCTGTATATTGTCACCGCTCTTGGTGATTCTGATCCTTGACGGACCTTTGAGTATTATTGTTATGAGTAACACATCTTGAAGATGAAAATTTAGCGGACCTTCCTGTCTTGACCTTGACAGAATTTTTGAAAATACGAGTGGTTCCGAAAAGAATGTCACGAAGCAGATAAAATAGCTAAAATTACGTGTGGTATGTTAAACAACAATTAGCGTTCAAACTCAGACTCAGAAAGTGATTCTGAGTCGATCGGTTTGCTTTAAGGTGGGTCTATGACGAATATTTTTAGTTATTTCAGACATCAGCACAAACGCATAATACCCTCTCCACTATTGTGGTGTGGGTATTAAAAAACACAAGATGACAATTGATTCTAGGAGTTGTTTTGGCGCTTTATGTGAAGAAGTATACTAATTGTAACAATGCATGTTCGCTTCCATGGACAAGCATTGATGCAATTTGTATATATCCTCCCATAAAGTGCCAAAATAACTGCTAAAATTTATTGTTATCCCGTATTTTTAGTTCTCTAACGAACGAGTTTTGCAAATTTACTAAAATATACTTACTTTTGATTACAAACATTTATTTTAATTAAAAAAATTTTGATACGAAAAAAGCATTTGCAGATTTAAAAAAAATAATATTCCCACTTTAGCTGGTATGGGGTTTTAAAAAACTTGGTACAAGTTATAAAATATAACTCATATTTTTATTTTATTGGTACTTTTTTCAAAACCTCTCTGATACATCAAATATGTGTTTGTGAAAAAGCGATAACGAAAGAAAGATGCACTTCTTTATACACACGGACTTCATTGTATATGAATGTCAGAGAAAATACCGTGTAATAGAATGATTTTGCAAAATGTTATGATGGGAAAAACGATGATGACGATAAGAAAATAAATACATAATTTTAACTTTTTCCCTTTAACTCTATATACAGTATTTCTAACACATTTTCTTAATAACAAAATATAATTTTTATGTGTACTGAAAACAGAGAGAGTGAATCAAAAATATATATTGTAGTTAAACTGTTTAGAAGGAAAATTTATTTAGTTACATAAATCATATGCCAGAAAAATACATTCAAAATATGTATGTATTAGTGAAAATAAACATGTTTGTATGCACCAATAATTACAATGCACATTATAGAATAAAAAATGCACATCATATAAAAAATATTGTAATAAAAACATAAATTTCAACTGTAGCAACTAAATACGAGGGTGGTGCCAATATTAGCCGGCCTAGCAAAGAAATCACAAAAATATTTTGAAATAAATAATTTCGTAATTTTTCAACATAATTTCCTTATATCAAAGTTATTTTAGGGAATACAAAATGTATTATTATAAAGATTTCTCTATAACTATAAAATTTCGATTTTTCATTCTTCATAAATACACTGAAATTAATTGCTGGGGGATAAGCCAGCTTATTAGGAAATTTTTCCCAAAGTCTTTGGAAAACTTAAGATATTATACAAATAAAACTGTAAAACGAATTAGAATTAGAATTAGAAACGTTCAAGTCTTACTTGCAAACGATAGCAAAGCCTAGACAAAACACCAACAATAAACCAAGTTTATCTTTTCTAACATTCGCTAATAATTTGTTTTTCTTTTTTCCGACTTTAATTGTAGTCCTTTTAACCGAATACACTCTTTCCAGCGATATTCGCAAAACTAACCGGCAATCAACTGCCAATTATTTATTTTCCTTTTATTTGACGTACATATAAATTCAATCAGCTGACTTCCAACTTTTACATGTATTTTGAGAAATATTGGTATTGCCAACTGAAAACAATGTTTTTGTCGGTATATTGAGAAAACCAAAATTGTTAACAGACAGTTTAACGGTCTAATAAATTTATGTTGACATTAAGTAACGCACAGTTTGTCGGTACATTGAGAAAATTACCATTAAACTTTTAATAAAATCCCCAGGGTTTTTATCACGAAAATAAATATAATTTTGTTTGTCGTGCTTAATTCCCAATTTTTTTCTTAATAAAAACACTGAAATTGATTGTTGATGGATTAATCTATTCATATGCGCATTTCACTGGTTGCTTAGACCAGATCATCAGGAAACTTCATTCAAAGATATCAAACAAATAAAACGGTTAAGCGAATAGGAATTATAAGCAAAAGTTTTACTTGTAACAATATCAAAGCTTAGGCGAAAACACCAACAATAAGCAGTGAGTTTGTCTTTTCTTACATTTCCCACTACAATTGGTTGGAATTCTTCCAACATTAATTGTAGTTGTAAGTGAGTTAAGAAAAGAAATTATTAATTAAAAAATATAAATATAAAAATAACAAAGTAGCACATTTTTCAACTTCAAAACCTTGAACCATTTAAGACCCCCAATATCTGAAATCTTATGATGGTAGAAGAAAAACCCTAGCTGGGATTTGAATTATTAGCTTAGGTTTTTTCAAATTCATTTTTGAAGTTTTCGACTAAAATCCACCCCCAGTCTAAAACTTCAAAAATGAATTAAAAAAAAACCTTAAGGCCCATATACATTGATCAAAATACTCATCAAGCATTGTGGTAGTATTAGTGAAAATGTGTTTGTATGTGTGACACAGACAACGCTTGATGAAAAATCAAAAAATTTAAATATGACGACGAATATTACGTCCAGCACACGTACACGTTGAATTCGCCGGCTGGACAAGCATTTGACAAGAGTATTTGGGCCTTTAGCTAATAATACAAAACCCAGCTAGGGTTTTTCTTCTACCATCGTAAGCTTTTAGATTTTGGGGGGTCTCAATTGGTTTCAGATTTTAGTGCTGCACTGTGTAATTTAATGAAGATTAAATTTGAATTAAAATATCTAAAATAAATAAATATTAACGTTTAAACCTAAATCTACTTTAATAATAAATATGTACATTCTATAACGCTTTTAAATGAAATTAAAAGATATTTACATATTTCCCCCTTCCCCGCAACGTAAGTCAACCCAGGCTGTTCAACGGTTTTTTAATTTTGTCAATGGTCACCTAATGCAAAACTACTTACGATATCTCGGCACCAAATTTTTTTGAATTTGTTGACTTGTGTAATTCTTTGACTTTTGCCTTCGCAATAGTTTAATTATGAAAGAATTAAAATAAATTAGAATAAGAATGCAATCTTATTTTTGAATTTCTGATCAGCAGTCGGATGTATAGTATTTTTTCAAATACTATTATTTTTACCAGCTCACGCATCTTCAGCCGACGATTACACAGGCCAACACTCAATTTGCTTCTTTGAATTTATCAACTGATTCTAGTTAATTTTGGTGCGCTGAATTCAAATCTGTAATCAGTTTGTCTCTATCAGCTCTAGTTTTCATGATATAGCTTTTTTATACCCTCCACTTATGACCTCCATTTATGACCGTCTGTTAGTGTTTTCAAAAAATTTTTTTCATCAAAATTTCTTATTTACAGTTATGGTAGTTGCCATAGATCAACACTTTTTTAATCAACTTTGCCAACTGCAATAAACCATTTCTTACAAGCAACTAGCTTCCGATATTCAATTGGAGTGCAACAAGAAAAAATAACGTTCTCAATAATATTGTACATAGAAAATTCCCGTTAATCAGCTAGCAATTACCCAAAAAATTTTTTTACGGAAAAAATGTTTTTTTTGGCAACTACCATAACTGTGAATAAGAAATTTTGATGAAAAAAAATTTTTTTTTTTAATTTTGTCGGGCTGTGTTATCTAATACCATTATGACGATTTTATTAATCGTCTTAGGTGTAGTCGCCACAATAAGCGCTCGTCTTGGCAGATCACATGACCTCGGTTGAACTCCGCCTCTCAAGCTTTAATAGTCAAAAACTAACGAGCGGACTCCCCTAAAGTAGAATCTAGCTCGAATTTAATATTAGTTGGACCTTTCAAATAAAAGCATTGAATAAAATAATGGTGACTAATTTTTTCTATTGTAACAATTTTAATGAAATCGTTTATTTTTTATGTCTCCAAAAAAAATATAACGTGGCAGTTTGGGACTTTATATATATGTTTAATAAGCCTGCCACTTTGTAGAAAACTAATTTTTTTAACTCTTTCTATACCTAAGACCGGCAATTTTGGAACCACCCTAATGCACGTTGGTTTATGTTTCTTTTTTTTATTAGTCGTTAGTCTTTAACAACTGCATTTGATTGTGAATAATTTATTAAAATGTTGGCTGGTTATTCATTCTTTTTTAAGGAATGAAAATTTAAGTTAAATTATACTAAAGAAACTTAAATAAAAACAACAATAATTCTGCATGATAATCACAGTTTTGCTTCTTTAGGAAAAGTTTTTCTTTTTAATTATATAGCCAAATAAACAGTGATTTAGTAAGAAATTAAATGAAGTTCCGTTATTTTAATAAGAAACGAAGTAAAAATTGTACTACAAATATTTAAACACTTTTGAATTTCCAAAACCTTAATTATGAAAAATGTACTTTGCAGCCAGTAGAGGCTTAGTTAGCCGGGAGTAACAGTTACATAACCTTCCCGTAAAAAGTAAGACCAATATATTTCTTACAGATTGAAACGTTAAGTCTTACTGCTAACTATAATCGTTATAATTGATTTACATACAACTAAATAAAGCAGCTGATTTGCAACGTTGCTGTTACTCCCGGCTAATTGAGCCTTAAACCATATACAAAAATAAGAGTGAATGAATTGAATAAAAAACTTGTTTACTGTTAATGAATCTGAGATTCATTCATAAATAACAAAACATTGGAATGACCCGTTATAGAGAGCAAATTTACAAAAAACATTCGAATAATTATTGAATGTGCTTACATTTATTTGAGTACATTGAAATAATATGTGTGTTGGCTTGTAGCTTCTTTTATTAATAAGAGTTAAGCTTACACATACATACATAGGTACAGATATTTTACATTCAAATTATATTGGAATATTAAACTAATTTGACTTGAGTTGACTGAATTAAATACGTTTTTATTTGTTTTGTCTTTGGTTATTCTTTCATTTGTTTCGTTATTATTGGGTGCTCGACACATTGTAGCTAAACAACAAATGCGTGTGTTGAAATTGCTTTTTATTCATTCTTGCAGACCTCTAATATCAACTTAGTATAACGTATAAAGTACAAAGGATTCTATGCGACTCGGCCTTTAAAGTTCTTTTAGAAACTCTTAAAAGGTTTAATTAAACTTTGTGCGAAGAATATACAGAGACTTTTAAAATCTCAGTTATCACATCTTTAAGTAAAAAGTATTGTAGGCCAAGCCTAACATTACGATACCTTACAAAAAAACCGTGACATTCTCTGCCTATAATTATATGGGGTTTCAGATCAATTGGCCTAAATTTTGAAACCGATGTCTTCCCATCGGGATAAAGTTTGCACCAAGGTTAGTTCTAGTAGTTTGGACACAATTTTTTAACAAGATCGGTTAAGAACTTTGGCATTTTTGGGCAAACAGAAATTTATACCAAACTACTTCTATTCATTGGGGGACACATTCGGCTACATTAAATGGACGTTAGGGTGGCCCTCATTTATTCGTTGTATGAGATATAGGATGATGTTTGCGACTTTAATTTTTCAACTGAATTTGAGTTAGATGCAGTAGTTTTTTTTTAATAATTAAAAAACAATTGCTTTTAATTTTTTGATACTTATTTGGAACATAATCTTTCGTTTAAGATAAAAAAATTTATCAGTACACTGAAAAAAAATTGCTGAAAAAATCATGTGAAAAATGAAAAAATCACAAAAATGACTATAGACTTTTATGCAAAACATACTGGTTGTGTACCCCGTTTCTGTATTTCTCGCATCGTAAAATTTTCCGCATGAAACCAGTGAGTTGGGACAAAAACAGTGCAAAAAAACGGTTTTTCTCACACAAGTGTTTCAGTATTTTTCCTTTGCGAGAATTATCTGTCATTTAATCTGTCATTTAATTAAAAAGTGTTTCTGTAACAATATTTTGCGAACATTTTCTCATAAGAACTGTCAAAATAAGTCGCATTTGAAATTGGTGCGAGAAAAACCAATATTTTTAATATAAATAAAAACTAGAAAAAATTAAAATGATGAATTCATAATTTAAATGATAAAAATATGTAAAAAAACTCAATTATTACGTTTTGTTATTTAAAATTTTTTTTAGCCTTTCCTCGTTTTGGATATATTCAGGCTGCCAGATAAAATTGTGCCAAAATCGTCAATTTCCTGAGAAAAAAATCGTACAATTTAAAATTAATTTTAAACAAATTTTTCGACTTTAATTAAACATCATTTAAAAATTCAATATGAATTTCTATAGAAAGCAACAACAAAATTATAAAATATTTTGGATTTTGTTTTTGCTTTCGTCACTTTGCTAATTTCGGAACAAAAAAAATCTTCAAAATGACGATAAATGGTCAAATCTGGCAGCCCTGTTTTTATTATATTTATTTCTTTTTTTGACGTTTCGCTTTCATTTGACACTTAATAACTGGAAATATTCCAGTTAAAACAGAATCTGCAGAACCTGCAGAATCTACAGAAACACTTTTTTCTCATAAATCAAGAAGCGATGGAATTTTTTGTTTCATACTTCATGTGAAAAATTTAACGATGCGAGAAATACAGAAACGAGCTTCTGGTTTGAAACTTCAATATCTAAAATTCCTTCGTGCCGATTGACGATAGAATGTTTTGTTTGGACACAAGTTGAGAAAATCTAAAAGAAAAAAGCCGAAAATAATGCAAAATTCTTAGTTTTTTTCTATTTTGCTATGTATGTCTCGGAAACTAAATATTCTATCGTTAATCGGCACGGAAAAATTTATATTGATATTGAAGCTCTTGACCAGCGTGGAAAGTTTCAAGCAAAACTCTTCAGCCGTTTATACGCAATTTCTAAAACAAAAGAGCAAACTTAAGCCAGTTCTTGCATTTCCAAAGAAATTTATGAAATCATGACATAATGAAATGATTTTAATATTGTAATAACACATTATCGAAATTGAAAAAGTATTTTAATTTGTATTTGTATGATATAAATTAGGGTTTGTGTTTTCCACAATTTTACCGAACCGAACACTAAGGAGCGATATTTAGTATTTATTTTAACACTGGTTTTGAAAATGCCCCGTCAACGTCTACAATAAGTCCCATTTTTTAACTAATGTTGTGCATTTATTACCAAACATTTGTACCAATTTTGTAAATTTTAGCTGATGCTGTTCTCTAGATAAGCAAAATTCTACTTTGTTTCGCGCCCACTTATCTAACCCCACCCACATTTTGACCGATGTTGTGTTTTAATTACCAATCTATTTGTACCAAATTTGAAAATTTTAGCTTTTACCATTCTCTAGATCTACACTACAGAAATCTCTATTGATTTTGTATAGGAAGTGCCACGCTCATTTTTCTACTCTTGTTCACTTTTTGACAGATGTTGTGAATTAATAACCCAATTATGTGTACCAAATTCGGACACTTCTTCACTTACAGCTCCTTATATATAAATTAATCCATTTTATTCCACGCCCACTTCTTTTATCCCGCCCACATTTTTTAGTATGTTGTGCCAAATTTTTGAACTTTGGCTCTTGCCGTTCTCTAGATATAAAGAAATCTTTACAACCTTCTTCGATCTCGCCTATTTTTTCAGAGAGGTTGTGTTTGGTAAGCCCAGCTAAGTGTACACCATTTGGACAGTTTTTCTCTTGTAGCTCTTAAGACATAAAAACCCTATTTAGTTCTTCAAGAGCCAAAATATTTTTGGAACGAGTATTAACAAACAAAAGCATTTTTGGCCGGAATAAGCCAGTGTTCCTTATAAAATTAAATTGTATGTTTTTCCATCCAAATTAAATAAAAACAGGAAAAATTGCAAATCTTTTATACCCTACACCGTAATTAAAATTATGATTAAATTATTAAAATAATAAACCAGTAGTAATAAAAAAAATACCTCACAGTATTATATTTCGTTGCGGTTGTTAGTAAATTCTATTTCAAAAATACGCTTTATATTTATAAAGCCTATGATCAATTAAGGACTATTCATTACAAAATTTGACATCGTGATTTCGAGTGGCACAACACTATAACAGTATAATTTTAACTACAATAGAGTTATTCCTTACGATTCTAGGCGGACGAAAGTGTTTTCCCATACTTTTATATGAGACCTATGTTAAATTATGGACTGATCATTACAAAATTTAGTAGTATAATTTCCAGTCAAATAAAATAAATTTGAATAAAATTTAATGAGAAACGGTGCATTCTGTTACCAGTTTACGTTAGTTTTTGTAACAAAAATATAAACTCTTAAGAGAGGTTGTTCCACATATGGATTCATACATGTTTTCCTACTGAACCGTTTATTCTGGATTTCAATTCCAAACTACTTAGGAGAACTAGAAACAATTTGACACAAAAATTTTTGTTTTCTGTTGTGTCTTTTAAAAGCAAGCTTGTTTTCAACAGACGGACGGACAGGGCTCAATATGCTTACAATTATTCAAGGACGCAAATGAATATTAAAATATGTTCACATGGATTAACAAATATAGAATGCCCCCATTCACCACTTGTGGTGAAGGGTATAAAATAATCATTTACGTAAGAAATGACCAGTGTGAAATGTGTCAAACTAAACTATGTTACACAAAAATGTTAGTCTAAAATTAAATCAACATTGTTGTTCTGTAAAAACAATTCGCATGATAATTAATTAAAAATTTTCCTTGTTTTTTGTTTAAAAGAATTAAAATAAGAAAATTTTTAACATTCCAAACAAGTCTTTAACACAAAAAAAAATATCACAAAATTAAAACAAAAAAGTTTTAAATTATTTGTTGTACTTCAGAAATCTCAACAATAGCTGTAAGATATATATTAAGCACAACAACAAAAACATGCCAACTAAACAAATAAATTACTTTATACTTAAGTGTAAATAGTTTGCAGTGTAAATACACTATGTACATGAAGAACATGATTTTCTTTATTTAAATATTCTCAGCTCGTTGTGCTTTATTATTGTTTTGTTTGCATAGTGATTATTTTTATTTTACATATTTAAGCTTGCAAAGGAAATATTTCCGAAATGTTATACGCAAAAGACTGTAAAAAATTCAATTTCCAAATATAATATTTTTTGCAAATACTTACACACACACACACACACACACTAACAAACTAAATGATTTTTCAGCTGGTTGTTACTTCCGTTTCCGTTGCGAGAAACGTGAAAAAATTTAAGTTTGCTTTATTAAATGGTCATTAGCTTTTGGTAAACTAGTAACATGTACTGAAGCGAATTTTGGGTAAATTATTTAACACAAAATTCTGCAGAGGAAGAAATTTTAAATCTGTTAAATTTGTTTTAATTTTATTAATTACACTGTGCTAGTTGCAAAATTGGACAAGCCAAGCACATGGCGTTTTAGCATAATTCGGGTACGCTGAATCTAATGGTGCCCACCGTTTTTTAAGCTTAGTTCTTGTTTTTGAGATATACCGTTATTTCGAAAATGGAGTAGGTTGCACAACATTGAAATTACTAAAAAAACCGAAACCCCGCAATAAAATTTCCTTTAAGAAAAGTAAAACTTTTTTTAATATGAGCAGTCGTTTTAGAAACATAGTTTTTTTTGGGAAAAAAAATAATTTTATTATCAAAATTTCGAAATTTTTGTTTTTTCAAAACTCATAAAAATTGGCTTCTAATTGCAGACATATAAAAAACAAAGCTGCAAACAAAACAAGCCATAAATGATTAAAATCCGTTCACAACTTTTGATTTTATTCACAAAAGTCGACAATTTTTAATTAATTTAAGAATTTCATAAAACGCAATATTTGTATGGGAGCCCCCCTAAGAAGTGGGGATAAGGAGAAAGTATGTCTCGAGAATATGTTAAAGACAAAAAACTAAATGAGGTCGGTCATACATTTAATCCCACTAGGGGAAACTACAGGGCATTAATGCGACTTTTTCTTCAATATATCTCTACACAGAAAGAAAAACACTCGAGATAAATCAAGTTTTTTATGATTACTTTAATTACGAGTCGTACTCAAAAATTCAAGTATGAATAACACTTAAGCGTACTCAAAACAATCCTTAATGGGATTACTTTCGAAAATCAATCCCGGAATTTCTTGAAATAAGTATTAAATTCTTAAATCAAGTAAAAAAAAAGAATAAACTTTTTGTTGTGTTTAACCCTCCGGCGTACGCATGTTTTAATTTTCATGTGCACCACTAAGGGTAAAAAAGTAAATTTGAACTCTTGATTCTCATTTAGTTTATATTTTTAGTTAAATATATTCATAAGATTTCTAAAACAAAAACCATATCGGGCATGATATTGGTAATTTATCATTCTGTAAGGTGTAATACGGGTAAGTAAGTCAATCATTATAACTTTTTCTTTCTAATTTCTAATTTCTTGATAAAATCAACTTTATAATACTTGAATCAATCTCAAAATGCGATCTTAGTTTTACATAAATCAATCTAATTTTCGGATTATTTTCAGTACGAATTCGGATTAAAACTATTTATTAATTCTTTATCAAGCGTATTTTGAGATTAATTCAATCTTAGTTTTACTTAACTCAATCTCAATTTTGGATTATTTCAAGTACGAAACGGGATTGAATATGGATAATTTAAGTATTTTTTGATTGAAAATCCGTACTTGAATCAATATTTCTGTACTTAAAAGTAAACTTCGCGTTCACTAAAAAATACAGAAAGCGTAAGCTTGAAGATCACTGCACTCATACTAAAACAAGATCGGTACGTAGTCTTTGTTTTTGTGGTCGTTAGTTCACAATCGAATTGCAGATTATTTTTTAGTGTACAAATTCACAAACAAAAAAATTCAATTTTAGAGTTTGTGCTTTCAAAAAAATATACACTACGTTAGTGTACTGTTTTCGAAATCTAATAAGTAGCATTATAGATAGTTTGTGTAATGCAATCAAACTTTAGTTGTTTTGCCAGTTGTCGAAAAATTTTTTACAGATGACAACTTAAGTCGACTTAAGTGGCCATATAATAAACATTAAGGCGACCGTAACGTTTTGGTTCCTGTGAAACATTTTAAAATAAAAAGGCGCAAAAAACTAGAAACAAGTACGTTTTTTGTTAAATTTTAAGGCTCTAATTGTGTAAAACGCAACGCATCGCCAAAAATTACATTGGAAGCAAAACCAAAGTCAAAAATAATTTGTAATTTTGTTGTTGTTTTCTACAGAATGTTGTATTCAATTCAAAATTTTAAAACGTAATACGAATTTCTGTTGAAAACAACAACAAAATTATGAAATATTTTTGACATTGTTTGTGCTTTCAAAGTAATTTTTGGCGTTGCGTTTCGTTTAACACAATTAGGTCCTAAAAATTTTACTAAATATTTTTTTATTTTATTAACAAAATGGATGAAAGTACCACAAAGCAACAATTTGAATTACTAGTCTTACAAATGGAATTGTCTCCACGTACATTTTAAACATTTAATAATGAAGATATTTCTGTATTAAATGACTTATTTACAGCATCTTTTAGAAAAGGATGGCCAGAAAATTTCTTTTTTATTAAATTTATTTATTTTCGAACTCTAAAAATGTCATCCGACAAAAATTGTCTTACTAAATATTAATTTTTACTGCAGTTGCGTTGTCAAGTTCGCAAGAAAAGTTCGGTTGCCAAACATAATCGGAACATTCGTAAAATTTCATCTTATAAGACCAAATTGCAATTTGCATAAGTATATGAATGTTATGCATAATTAAAGTATGAAAAGTAGTACTTAAATTTAAATCTATCAGGTATGTGTTGAAAAACGATCGATTTCAAAACGATCGTTTTTAACAGATGTAATGAATTTCGACTGATTTTAAAATCCATTTCTGAAGTAAAGTCTTAATTTTGTCAAACAAAAATTAATTAAAATACATTATAAAGAATCTCAAAAAATTAATACTCAAGCTCGAGGTCATAAGTTTTTTAAATAATTTTTATTTATTTAAATACATACATCCAATATTTCAACTTTTATTTTTTCTCTTATTAACCCTTTGAGGACGAATGGGACACATATGTCCCATTAAGTGTTTTCGTCATTTCATCTACTTTTTTGAAGAGATTTTGATCTAATTCCCGTTGTTCGATAAAAACCAAATGCCTTATTTAGTATTTGTGCTAACGATAAGATTTTGTTGTGTCAACTGGGCTTAAGGGTTTCTGAAAGTCAGAAATTTATGTGTTTGCCATTTAAGTTTTATATTATCTCGTGCCCAAATTACTACTGTTGGATAAACTTTTAGTATTATATGCATTTATGCGTTATGAAAATTAATTGATTAACGCATTTGAAATTGGTTCTATAGTTTTCTCGATAGATCTGAAAGTATGATGGGACATATGTGTCCCTCTCGTCGCCAAAGGTGAATATAAAGGCGAACTCTTATTCTTTTTTTTTAATTTTATTTAATTTGTTACCATTAAAAAACGAACAAATCATAAACAATTCAGTAAAAACATTAAAAAACGAAAAATTTATTTTAAGTTATAAGATCCCATAAATATTATCAAAGTAATTTTTAGGAATACGGAATTTTTAATTAACAAGATTTCGTTTGTCGTTTATATTTCATTACTAAAATCATCCAAAAAAATAGATTCAACTCTTCTTGACTTATAGAAAATATAATACCTTTCTGCTAACAATAAAGTTCCGTTTGGTGAATTATGAACTCTGTTAGAGCGACGAACTCACAAACTTTTTTGAACACTTATAAAACAGATGGGACCTCCTCACCATCGCTAAACCATTTAAAACCAGCTCGTAATTTTATTTGGGGTTTTTTTTGGCTATATAAGTTGACGCAATCAACTCTTACTAAAAAACTTACATATATAGTTACCAATTATTGAATGATACACTTTCAAAGCGCAACTAAAAACACAAATTTTGTGTTTTTCGCAATGTAAATAAAACAAAAATCATGGTCATATTCTTATGTTTGACAACGATTGGGACACATATGTCCCATGATTTTTCTCGTAGAAGGAGTAACAATTTTAAAATTTTGACAGCACTTAAGTGGTGATATGTTGCTATTCCGAACAACAATCTGCAATAAAATTTTAAAAATAGTCAGCGGAAAATTCTTCGTCGTCAAAGGGTTAAAAAAACCAACTTTTATTATTATAAAGAATTGAATGGAATATATGTATACAAGAAAACAGAGGAAAATTTATTAGAAATCAATTTTTGAATGAAACGATATTATCGTTTTGTTTTCAAAATCGTTTTCCATCACATACCTGTATAACAGTTCTAATGCTTTAATTTTAATAATGTATACTGCTAATTAGTTATAAATTATTATAAGTTGAGTTTTATTTTTGTTTGGTGAAGATCGCAACCGTTGAATAAAATTGGGTGCTTTGTGAATTACGTTGTTGAATTAACAATACAGATAAATAAGTTCGTGTTTAATTTATATTTGCAATAAAAGATCTTTAAATAACGAATTCAACGCGTTTTAAAAAGGTTGAAATGCAATTATATATATGAATTAAAACTTCTGGTTAATCATTAAAATTTCGTTAAAATTAACAAAATTATTTAATTAATATGGAAAAAAATAAAAATTTTACTTCTAGTGTTGTGGAGCTCTCATAGAAATATAATAATTTTTTTTCTTATCCAAATTTTTATATCTTAAAAAATTTAGCATAAAGCACATTTTTTTGATCACACAAAACGTTTTTGGAAACAAGAAATACTTAATTTTCCACATAGACATAATATAATAAAAATTTAATTTATTAAAATAAAAATTTAATTCTGCATGAAAATTCTCAGCTTACCGACAAGCAATCTGGTTTCAGACCTAAACACATTTGCATTTCTGCCTTAATCGAAGTCTCAGAGGAGCTTAGAGCAAACGTAGATAACAATATGGTATCATTTTTAATTTTGCTTGATCATTCTAAAGCAATTGATACAGTGAACCATTTAATTCTTTGTCAAAAACTTAGGCACATGTTCTATTTTTCAGCAACCGCCGTTAAGATGATTTATTCATTATTCTGACCGAGGAAAAGAAATTTCGAAAGTACATTTTTTCTTCACTGCTATCAATCTTTGGCGCCAACTTCCCCCTAATATTCAAACCATTAGCAATGCAAAACATTTCAAAATTGCAATATTTAATCGTCTAGGATAGCAAAAATTGTTTAACCACAAACTATTTAGCTTTTACATACATAAAGTTTTAACCATAGTTTTGGGTAGTGCACTAAATATTGATTTAAATCAGCAGTGCACTATCATTAAATAAAACTGCAAAGAAATTAGTTTGCACTCTTTTTTACCAGCTTTAGTGATGATTGCTATTTTTTAACTACCACTAACAAATTTTAGTAATATTGCAAATGTTTTCACTATCACTAAACGCAGATTGAATGCAAAAATATGCACTCAATTCAAATAGTGCAAAGTTTGGACTTGCAATCAAAAAAGCTGCATACAAATATTGTATCACTCAAATTTAAAAAATATTACTTTGTATGCGCATGATTTTTGATTTCTTTTGAGGATATGCATAAGTAAAGAACATTAAACGATATGAATTTTTGTCAATAACGGTATAATTATTGGCTTTAATCGTGAAAAAACAAGTTTTTAATTTTAAAATTAGTGCAACAATTTAAGTTGCACTCAAATGAGTGGAGAAAAAAGTTGCAATAAGCTGATGATAGCTTTTTTTTAAATCAAGCTATTTGGTTTTTTTAGTGCAAAATTTTTTAACATCACTATCACTCATGTTTACTGAGGCTGCAAATTTTCAATTCATCACTCAACATCTACAAAATGATTGCAATATTTTTGCACTATCACTAAGTATGAGTTGAAACTGCAAAATGAGTGCACTACCCCCCATCTATGGTTTTAACTTGTATTTATTTGATGTTAGTAATATTATTTGCTTTCATCTTATTTAATTTAAACAAAATAATTTTTTAATATCGTTTAATATTTTTCAATTCTTTCTAATTTAAATTTCTTGTACACAAATCAAAAATCATATTGTGCCACTCTTTCCCCAGTACTATCAGATAAGACTAGTTCTTGTTGTACTGTATTGATTAAATAAATAAATAAAATTAGTTTTTTGTTACTTTTTTTAAAGTTACGACGCTATAGACTTAACTACGTTTGATTTAGTACCGTTTCTCTTACGTAAGCTTATACGTTGCGGAAAACCTGTTCCGTTTTCCTTGCCAAGCTAATAAAGGGGTTTTCAATAAGGACCATTTGAGATATTAACAAGGTTTCGTTTAAATGTGCTAAATTCCCATTTCATATAATTGATAAACTGAAATTTATTGTTGATGGGATACGCTATTCTTATGCGCATTTAACTGGCTGCTTAGGCCAGATCGTCAGGAAACTTCATCCAAAAAACTAAAGATACTATACAAATAAAACTGTTAAGTGAATAAGAATTATAAGCCCCAGTTTTACTTGTAACACAATAATAAACAGTGAGTTTATCTTTTCTTACAGTCCCGACTACAATTGGTTGATTTTTGAAATATTTCCAAAACTTTACGATCGACTTGAAATGCAATCAAACTATTTATGAATGGAACTTGACTTCGTTCATATGACCACCGACGACACGTCGGCTCCTATTTCGCGTTCAATGTTGGCTCCGAGTTCTTCCAACGTCGTCGGCTTGTTGGCATAGACCAATGACTTGACGTAGCCCCGAAGAAAAAAGTCTATAGGCGTTAAATCGCACGAACGAGGCAACCAATTCAATGGTCCATTCCTTGAGATAACACACTCTCCAAACTTACTGTTCAATTAATCAATTGTAACGTGTGCTGTGTGGCTTGTGGCGACGTTCCGTTGAAACCACGATCGGTAATCATGGCACTATAACGACCGCCATTAAGAGTAGCGGGACGATCATTTTCGTCGACGAAAAAATATGGCCCAGTGACGCCGCACATGTGGATTTTCACCAAACCAATAACGCGCATTTAGCCAAAAATTGGCTTCGTCACTGAAGATGATTTTGCGATGAAATTTATCATCTTGGCGCATCTTCTCCAGAGCCGAATCGGAGAACCAACGTCGCGTCAATGGTCAATCGGCTTCTATGCTTCAATCGGCTTGATCTTGTATGGGTGTAAACCAAGATCTTGACGCAAAGTTCGCGATAAAGTGGTATTGGCGATGTCCAGTTCTTGCGAACGCCGAGGAATCGACTGACTTGGATCGTTTGCTACGGACGCCTGAACGGTAGCGATATTTTCATCACTTCGACCAACCCGTTGTCTCACTGGCACGGCAGGATCACACAATGAATATGTAGACTCAAATTTTTGAACTAAACTTGTTACTGCTTGTATACTAGGGCGAGTATAACGACCGAAAATTGGAGTTAACGCTTTTAAAGTTGCGTTCACCGACTCCGAATTTCAGTAGGACATTTTTATAATTTGCATACCTGTTCGTTCGTGTTCTTTACCATGATGAAAATTTTGAGTTTGCTGAAAAAAATTAAAGTAACAGTTAGATGATCAGTGAACTAGTGCGTTCACAAATTAAATTCAAACTTGTCAAATACCTGTTGGAAAACCCTTTATATAAATAAGCACTCTAACGTATACGTGATATTGCATATAAACCTTATATCAATAAAAAGTTTCACCGCTTTCACGTATTAGATCTTCAAGAATTTTATGTTTGTTTATGTTTATTGATAAAGCAAATTTTTAAACAAAAGCACAAAAAATTAAAGCTCATATGTATAAATTATATAAAATTTCTGTTTTATTTTTAAAACATTTCAAAACGTTTAAATATTTAAAGTAACTCCCAACCATTAAAATCCATAGCAAGGTTTACGTGTGCGCAACATTTACGTAAAAGTAAATTTTTTTTTTTTTTTAATTTGTTTAATTTAACAAAAATTTTCTTTGTTTATTTCTTTTATTTTACACCGTCCATTTTACAGTACTAATCTCCAATTTTTCTCAGTGTAGTACTTAAGTTCCTTAAAAATCTTCGTTAGTATTTTAAATTAGGATTCAAAAAGAAAAACAAATAAAGAGTCATGATTAGCAAAAGAACCAACTAATACATTTAAACTTGATTTTTTTTTTTTTATTTTGAGTCTTAAAGATATAAAATGCAAGAAAACCTTAACATTTCAAGTCCTTAAATTTTAACCCTAGTAAAAATGCAAAATAGTCGAAAAACTAACAAGAATTAAATGTCATGTCATGTCATGCTGTAACGAACTTTCCATTTTTCGTGTGACATCATGTTTACACCTTGTCTGAAAGAGTAGGAAAATTTTCCTAAGCATTCCTTAGCTTTTTCAAAGTTCAACATCAGACGCTAAATTAAGCATAAGGTTTTTTTCGCTTTTGCTTTTATGTGTTTAGTCGATTTTTTAGCTTGACAACATTTCCTTTTTTGCTCGCTTAATGGTTACGTTTTCTGCCAAATACGTAGTATTCGGTTATGGGCAACTTTTTTAAATTATTCACACTATCATCCATCTAAAATTAAATTTTGGTTTTATACCAGCATGTGTTTCTTTATGTGAGTTCTTGTGTGCATTTTCTGAAATAGTTGTATACGAAAAAACTACGAAATCTTACATTTGAAGTTACACTATGGCAACATGCACAAGCATGTTTTTATGAATATCTGCATCATCATCATGAAACACAAACTCCGTTCTTTGTTTTTATATTCAATTATTCAACATCAAGTGCAAACAAAAGTTTTTAAAAGCAAAATGTCGTTATATTTTTTATTGCTACACATCATGACCAACAATCGTGCAGTATTAATTGACAAATAAATTCTTGAATTTGTAAATAAAAACTTTAATCTGCAATACAGATATTTTTTCACTATGTGTTTTCCGTAAGTAAAAAATCAATAAGCTGAAATGTAATAATATTCTCTGCATATATTTAACCCACAAATTTCTTAGGTATCTCTTTTCGATTTTATGAAAAAAAAATCTAAAAGTCTACAGAGTCGTGAATCGTCGAAGAACTGGGCATAAAGATACTATTAAGGCTGCCGGATATCAACAGTGTCTTGTAGGCGCAAATCTCCGTCATAAAGAGGGCAGCAAATTGGTTGAGGTATTATCGTAAATCGGAAGATACATGCATATTAACAAACTGCAAAGCAGCCATTGCAGCTCTGACTGGTGTCTTCAAGACATCAAAGTTGACTGTGGAATGTCGGCTATCTCTACACTCACAATAATCTGTACGTAAAATTAACTGAAATTGTAATATAAAATAAATGAAAATTCAGTTAAAAACCGGTCTACTTATTTTTCATTTATTTTTTACTGTCAAAAATTCAACTCCTTGTTCCGTAAAAACAAATGGATATTCAGTTATTTTATATAAATTAAGTATTAAAAAATTTAACTACATATTCCGTAAAAAAACAAAGGAACATTCAGTTATTTTATTAAATTCAGTCATTTTCGTTTAGTCTATAAAAGATCCGATCCAGGCAGACACCTGTCCGCTTGTTTTTCTAATGAAAAAGAGAGAGAGAATATTATTATTTACTTACCCCGTTACACGTTACACACGTTTGTTATACTTTTGTTGTACTGACACCGTTGTTTACAGAATAAATCTAAATTATAAGACACCAGCAGCATGACCGATATGGTTTGCAATTATTTTACTTTAAAAATTTGATGTACTTTACAAAACAATTTTAACAAATAGAAAATGGGAATTGTTTTCACAAAACAAGCAACTCTTTTTTTATAGATAACTAAACATTTTTTTTTTTTTTTTTTGCAGTTAAATTGTATAAAATAACTGAATATTCATTTGTTTTTACGGAGCATGGAGTTGAATTTTTGACAATAAAAATTAAATGAACTTTTCGTTATTCTAAATTACATTTTCATTTAAGAACAATTGTGAATTTCAGTTGAACTGTTAATTTTAATTTCGATATTTTTTTTAGTTAGGCTTAGGCTCATTAAATTTAATTTTCATTAAATTATTTTTATTGAAGGAAGGAATTTTTACAACATGAAATTTTTTTATTAAAATTCATTCATAATTTTCTTGGCTGAGCTGGGGCTCGAACCTGGGTTGAATTTAAGAATCACCACATTCTTTCATCAGAATTCTTTGAGTTCTTACCTCTGTTCCACTGCGGTGCCTGGTGGTGCGAAATTTGCTGTAATTATCATTTTCAATTTTTATATTACATGTTGCTTCCTTTCCTCCGTTTTTTTTTCGTATTCTTTTTGTCAAGACTTTGTCTTGAAAACCATAACACATTTGTTTATTATTTAATTTTACATAAAGAAGAATTTAACTTAATCAACGGACAATATTAACGGCAACTGAAAATCCGTATGTATTTAATGCACTAAGTTGTTTGCATAAATGTTAGAATCAGTTAAAAATAAATTTCCTTGGAATTTTAAATGTTTATTTATTTAAAAATGATTGAACGGAATAGCACAGTGGGGCTTGGGAAAACAAACTGCAGACGCCCTGACCAAACAAGGCTGTCTCTTTAATGTCAAATTTTTAACGGCCTAATGGGTATTTCGATGGCTCGCTGTATAATTCTCATCAAACGTGAGTCATACAGGAAGGCTAAGGAAAGATTGCAGGGTGAGAATACCTGTTTGATGGTAAGGACTCTTTGGCCTAGCTATGGCAAGGGAATCCCGTCTAGGACTAAGGGGATCTCTCTTTTCTGCAGACTTTACTTTGGTCAGAGTATTTAAATTTCAAATTTTTTTTATATTTTGCATATAAGTTTGCAATTATTATTACATGATTATTACATTTATAATCTAAAAAAATTAAAATCTATGTATAAATCGGCAAAGGCAAAACAGTTAAGAACCATTTCCTCCTTTTTATTTCAACCGATTTGAACAAAATATACACCATTTAAAAGATATTTACTTACAGAAGTGCACAATATATATTTTATTGAAATCTGTTCAATACTTTCGGAATAGTAATCGTTTAAATTAGCTACTAACACATACGTAAATAAAAAATTGTGTTTTTCTTCAATTATCAAATAATAAAAAATAGGTTGCTCAATTATTCGACATTTTTGAAAAATCGGTTTTCGAATATTTCTATAATGTTTAACTTAAAACATAATATTATAGGTGCAGGGTCCTGAGTGAATGAAGTGAAAAATTTTGTAAATTTTTGTTTTTCATCTGGTAATTTTTGAATTTTTTTAATATTCGACCTATAAAGATGAAATTATACATTAGACTGGGTGAAAAAGAACATGTAAGGGAGCTTTTTTGTACTTTTTCGTTCAACATCTGGTACTTTGATTCATTTTCGGTAATATTAGACATAGAAAAATAAAATTAAACATGCAATGTCCTGAGTTGATGTCAATCAATAAAGATCTAGATGTATACCTTGGTATACATCTAGATCGGCGTTTATGGCATATCAATAGAAGACAATAAACTGGAACGAAGCTAAAAGCATTTTAACTAATTGGCTTATTGGAAGAAATTCTGTTCATAGTCTTCTACATCGAATCGTTTGTGTTTTATGTGGCGATACGTATGTATATTTGAATATTTATGTAATTATTTTGATTACATTTTATAAAATAAATCCAAATTATAAATTTATTTAAAAATTCTATAAATAATACGTTAGCACACACACTTTTTTGTTTTTCAATTGATATTTTCTGATATTTTTTATATTAAACCTCCAAAATTAAATTAACTCATGTGGAAGATAAAATAGGAGCCGGAGGTTGGTCGAATTTTCACCATTAGGGGAACACTAGTATAAATAATCTTGCCTGTTGAAAACGTTTTTTTGCTCTCCTGAAAACTAATTCTTTTGTAACACATAACATTTTTCGCGACTGTTCTTGCATTAAATAATACCTCAACACTCGCATGTAAAATACCTTGGTATACATCTAGATCGGCGTTTATGGCATATAAATAGAAGACAATAAACTGGAATGAAGCTAAAAGCATTTTAAACTAATTGGCTTATTGGAAGAAATTCTGTTCTTAGTCTCGATTGAAAACTTCTATTTAAAACTCTATCTATCTTAAAGCCAATATGGTACTACGGCATTCAGTCATGAGGCATTTTCTCGGCCTCTAATCTCGAAAAAAATTTAAAAGGGCCAAAATATACTTCTTCGAATAATCACAGCTTCCCCTGGTATGGTAAAAACTCCAATACTCATAAGGATCGCAATATGCCATTAGTTAAACCTATTATTACGAAATATGCAGTAAAATATTTAAATAGGTTCGAATCGCACCCGAATCCACTAGCTCGAGATATTTTAATTGAGGCCTCCACACTCGCTTAAGGAATATTTTCGTCCGGCAGTGGCAGGACATATAAAAACGTATAAGAATAAGATTTGATTAAATGTTGTTTTTATTATAAATAGTTGTTCACTTCTCCACTAAAATTTTCAAAATTGTAGATCGGAACGTTTGTGTTTTATGTAACGATACGTATGTATGTATATTTGAATATGTATGTAATTATTTTGATTACATTTTATTAAATAAATCCAAATTATAAATTTATTTAAAAATTCTATAAATAATATGTTAGCATATATACAAACACACACACACACAGAAACGTAGAAAAAAAATTATCTAAAACATCAATTATCCCAATTGTACTGTAAATCATCAAAAATTATGCAATATTTTAGTTTAAATCTAATATTAAGTCATGTGTACCAGCTTGAAAATTAAAATAGTCATAAATTTTAAAAATGATTGTGACAAATAATTTACACCATGGCTTATGGAATTTTATTTTATATGCATTTAATATTTTTTTTGTTTCAATTTTATTTTCATGTAATAAAAACCAGGTTAATAGTAAGGCAGGCAATAAACAACAGCGAAACGATGAAAACGACCGTAAATGAAAATACTTTTATAAATTTAAAGCTTGTTAATGTTTTTAATACAAATACACCCCAGGGGGAAATTTTCAAAGGGAAAGAGGCCAATAAAATCGCTATTTAGTATTGACGTGCCGGTAGTTGTACAAAATCGCAGGCAGACAAAACAATTGACTAAACAAATAAATGATGTACATTTTCAAGTAAACATTAATTGCGGTTTAAATTGATTTGTTTATAATGAGAGTTTATTTAAACAAAAGTTTTATTTGCATTTAAGTTAAGGCTGTTTAAAGTTGTGTTTTAAGTTTTACTGTGTGTGTATGTGTGTGTTTGTTGTCAGGATATTTAAAGAACCTTTTATTGTTTCCGTTTGATTCAAATTGAAGTGTTTTCATTTGGAAATTGTTGTAAATTTAATTGATAAAAAACAATTGTTATGTAAAGTGTTGTTTGCTATTGTGTGTAGTAATCTAGAATGTAAATGTGTTATCGTTTGAAATGGTTGGCGTAATGCATTTGTTAGAAGCTTTTGTAACACCTTTAACATCATATTATAATTCAAAAGCATTAATTTCCATTAAAAGACCTTTAGTTTAAGAAACAATTGATACTTTATTGCAATATCATATTCTTTTTTATTGCTACGTACTTATAATGCTACTCTACTATAGAATTTTATAAAAAAGTTATGCTACAACTTCAACTTTTGGTAAGAAAAAATTTAAAGGTTGTTGTGGGAGTAGTAGTGTTTGTAGTATTGCTCCAAGTTCTTTACATTTCTTTACTAGACTATTTAGTATATTTTCGTTGCTTCTGCTACTAGCAGTCTTCTTCTTTAAATACTGCTCTCTATTACAACTCGTAGAAAAAATATAATACGATATGGCCACACCAAAATCATATACAACGATATAGAGTTAAGATGAAAAGTTGTACGCATCAAAAAAAGAAGAAGAAAATGGAAGATTTTCCAGTTGTAAATTAATGGACGGATGTATCTTATTTGAAATATGTATATTTTTAAATAATTTTTTTATTTCGTTATTCTCATCGATTAATCAAATAATTTTACAGATTTAATCGTTTGATCGATCGAACAAAAACAATTATTTGAATTATTCGAACAAAGCTGTAAGGCAAATAATTGACAACTCTACACTAGACCCTCCTTTTAGTTAACCGATCGACTCAAAATCAACTTTTGAATCTATTTAAAGATGTCCGTCCAACTGGCTGTCCATGCAAACCTTGTGCGCAAATTACAGAAGCACTACACCGAACGATGCAAAAGATTTATGAATCAATCAGAACCGTTTTGGTGGTTCGATAATTCTGTTGGCAGGTTATTTTCGCCAAACGTTACCAGTTATTCTACGGTCAACGTCTGCCGATAAGCTTTGCGTGTGTTTAAACTCTTAATTTTTATGGAAGCACTTCAAGAAACATAAATTAGGTTCGAACGTACGCGTCTAGTTGCATAACGAATAATCTGCAAAATAAGTTCAAAACAATAACTAGACATTGGCAATGGAAAAATTCCTCTTTATATTTCGACTGGCTGCATTAACATTCCTATTAATTTTTTACAGTTTACCGAATCACATAAGCGGATCTACTAGAAGACTACCGGTCATTTTACTAGTTATATGATCGACAGACATATTGGTTAAAGTTTCTATTAGTTTATTAAGAGCAAAATGAAAAAACTAATCGGAACTCTCGTGTACACGTGATTTTGCTCTCTCTCTAGCAAATTAAGTCCACTCAACTACGGAACATATATCTGTACGGCTTACTCTGCTGCTAGTCAATGATAACCTAAATAATGGTTAACGCTGACTAGTTAGTCATTACGTAAATCTTGGTTAGCACAAACTACCCTGTAGGAAGCCAAACACATTTTTAAGTAACTTCAAACTGGTTTTTTTATAACCACATCTAGTTGATTAAGTGACTTTTTTCCTTGTCGACGACTCATTATTTTAACATAGGCATGTCATAGGCTGTAGTCAATTGGTTATCTCTGCATGACTTTTAAATTGACTACTAATTACTTATTTTCCAACCAATTTGTAGTTAATTAATAGTGTGGTCGGTTTGTAATAAAATATTTAAATTTTAAATAATTTTTGTCAAAAAAATATATCTGTGGCCTTCTGACGAAACATCTTAAGTCAAATTTAAAAAGTTGAAAAAAATAATGTTAATTATACGTATTTTTCTTCAAAAAACATTTTTGTTTACGATTTTACAATTTTGTATTATAAACGATATTTTTCTTTAATTTCGGTTTATTTAATTATTTGATAAAAATTATTTTTTCGCCGAGTTTTTTTTAAAACTTTTTTTACTATCTTATCTGGACTTAATATGTTTTGTCAAAATGCCACAGATATGTATACATATGAACCTACATAAATATCGCACCCTAAATACTAAAGGGTATTAACTCGAAATTTTTATTTTTTCACTTTTTGGAATAAATCGACACATTATATTCATATCTACCCGCTGTACAAATATCATGCTATTTTGTCTCCATTTTGGTAATGAAAAGTTTGGTTTACAATTTCTTTTTCATATGCCTGCAATGTAAAATTAAAAATTGTCTTGCTTCTACTGAAAATTTTGAGTAAATACCCTTTAGTATTTAGGGTGCGATATGTGTATCTATATTTATATATAGAGATAATTATTTAAGAAAATTTTGCATCAAATTGCTTTAAATGATGTTGTATAATAGTGCTGAAATAAATACGGTACATAATTGCTAGTACATAACCAGATTTGAATTGCTTTAATTTTTAATTTTTTTTAATTATTTTTATATGTTTGTACATATTTTTTTCATTTGACTTCATGGCATGCTTGTTTAACTTATATTGCTTTTATTTGTGTTTTACGTGAGCCTCTATGCAATATGTTTGGTTGATATCTGCATGAGATTTAAACCAATTTTTAGTCATTTGAAAAATAGTTAATTTATAGTTAGTGTTGTTTGCAACTGACAATTTTATTTACTACAGGGCTAGTTATTCATTACGTAAATATTGGTTAGTACTAACATTTATAAAATAAAACATTTGTTTTTCATTTTCATTTAAAATTACATTTTTTATTGAAAAAAGTATTATTCCACATATCATTATTTCTGTTATGTTCTGCTCTATAAAGTTCCACGTTTTGCATGGGTCTGGAAATGGAGATAAGCGTTTGTGTGACCAATTAATTTATAGTAGATCTTAAAAAGACATTTGATTTTGGTAACAGCTTGTAACAAAAAAATCAAATACATACTTGAAAAGTCATCAGGACTTTTAACAATTGTTCCTTTGTTACCACCAAACAATCTTAAACGAATATCCTGGCCAAACCCACCAACGGAATGACCGCTTACCTGTTGCACGACCACTCTATTGCTTGCTGAGAATCCACCACCACATCCTCTGAAGCTGCCACCAGTAAGCCCTCCTTTATCACTAGCATTTTGATAACCGCTGTTTGGCGGTGCCACTTTTTCTTCCAGAAATTTTTAAGCTCTCTACATTAATATGCAGCCTAGTTACAAATTATATAACATTTTTTCTTTAACGCCAATGGCATTTCGCAAACTTTAACAAACGTATGACAAAAATATGTTAAAAAAGTGGCATTATAAATGTTAGAGTGGAACAACTATAGTAAAATTGTTGCAAGTGTGCTAGCCCAAAAAAAAAAAAAAAATTTAGTTTAAAGGCGGCAATCCTGGCGATTCCAGGGAGTTCGAAAAACCGGTTGGGTTATTAACGAAATCATATTGGCCTATAATAGAATCTACCGATTAGAACATCATCAATTCGCCAGCAATTTCACTTTGAATCTTAAAATGCAATTCGTAGATATCTTTCTATTTATATAGATTATCACAAAGAAATTCATTGAAATTTCGATAGAACAATATATAAGTAGATATATTTTCCTAAATAACTTTGTTTCGAAAAGTCCAATAAGGGTATACTTTCAAAAATGTACCATATAGTGCGCTTGGCCGACTATACTTTCTTCAATTGTGAACAAACATAATATGGTTGTTGTAGCCATATATAGGATTCCTCTAATCATAACATTTTATTATTTATTTATTTTATTTTCCGTCTATCTATGTAAACCACACATAATGTAATAATTATAACTCTCATAATGAGATACGCTAGTCAATGAGTCCGTGACTTTTAAAAGGTTTTTGGAAAAAAACCTTTGAGTTATACACACTTTGTTCACCCTTTTCTCCAAATTTGTTTTCCTTCCAAAAAAAAATAAGATTTGCTAGGCCATCAAAAGAAGTAAAAGTGTTGAAGTCAGATCGATCTCCGCCGAGCCATTTCTTAAGGCTTGGAAACACGGAATAACCACTCTTGCCTTAATCCAAAAATAAGCCTTATTTGGGAGCAATTCGTTGCCTAAATAGAACATTTTTACCATCAAATGCTTAATGAGCACACGTTATAAACTTTTTCCATTATCTCTTTAAATCACGAGGAAGTCTGCTATTAATGGCTGGCAATCAGTAGCTTAAAACCTCAGCTTATTAGGTTTTGATAGAAAGCAACTCAAAAAGTTACGGACTTACTGACCCGCCCTCGTACTTATTAAAAAAATTTTCGATTATTAAATGGTATACTGCAACCAGGGCTGCCAGATTTGACGTTTTATCGTCATTTTGACGATTTTTTGTTCCGAAATTAGCAAAGTGCCGATTTGCTGGATTTTTTTTTTAAGTGACGATTTCTTTATTCTACAAATTCTAAATAAATTTTCTGACACGTTCGTTTTTTAATCTTGGAACAGCCTTACCTTAACAAAAGCGGAAGGCAGAACATTTTCTTTCGTTTAGCTTTTACGCTGATATGCCATATCTAAGTAAAAGCGTCAACGTTTCCTTGTTAAATAAAACCTACAAATTAAAAATAAAAATAGAGATAAAAACCATAGATTAACCAAAAAATAGCTAAATTGCCATTGTTAATTAACAATAGCAGCAAACTTCACTATTTAATGAGCTGCAAAGCGTTGAAGCCGCTCTATTCGAAAACTAGAAAACGCGTGCCGCTTTTGTTCAGGTACGGCTGTAGTATGCAGGTCTAAAGAACGTCTTTAAATGATAACATATTTTCAGAGTACAAAAACTACAATGTTACACTTTTGTCAAACCATCGTCGAATGAACCTTTAACGACTCTCTGTATAAATCATATTTTCAACAATTATACGGCGAACATTTCACGAGTTGTAAGATAATATCTACATGAGTTTCATACGATTCTTGACATGAAAGACTCGTTAGATAATCTTTACCCAAGTCTTAAACGATTCTCACAACGATTTAAGCAGCGTCTTTCGGTGTGCTATGGAAGAATCTCAGTCGTGTTACAGTTTTTTCTGTGTGAGGAATCTTCTACGAATAAAAAATGCGGCCATCGACTATCAAAGACGATTGAAAATACTAGCTGGGAATGAAGTAATTATGTTTTTGTTTGAAAATGCTTTTTTACAAAAATGGAAAAAAAAAATTAAAATTTAAGTTGTCCGATTTTTCCAAACGTGAAAGACGATTTTTTTATTTTTTCTCAGGAAATTGACGAATTCCTAAAAAATTTATCTGGCAGCCCTGACAGCAACCTTAATACATATTACTAGAATTTCCTTTTATAAATTTTGTGGTATGTGATTTATTAACATTATATTTTATTTGTCTGTTTAAAATAGTTACTAGTTATTGCTTAAATAGCAACTTGAAAAAAATCAAATCTTATATATTGGTTATGTCATAAAGAAGCGTATAGCACTACCGACTATATCTTCACTACGTCAAAGCAATCACTTCTCGCTCTTTTTTTTATTTTATCTACGATTTATATATATACAGCTACTTTTTATCATTTTTTTTCATAGCCACTCATGCGGTTACGTTATTGGACGAATTCAAATGAAGTGGACGATTTTATTCACTGGTCTTCAGTTATTTTTTTTTTTTTTTTTTTTTTTTTTTTTTGTTAATTATTGTTGATGTTGTTAGCAAAAGTCAATAAATTTCCATTTTGTCTGCCATAAATCAAGTCAGCAGTCATATGTAACACTATAACTGATACTTTATCAACAATTTCTTTTTTTACTGTGCGTGGGAGATGATGTGAAAATGAGTCCGAGTGTGTGTGCCTAGTGATTTTTAAATATGTGTCGGTTTATTTGTTTGTTCTTCTGCTTGCTGGCTTGTTTCCGTCATATCAATTTCCGGTTGTTCATTGAGTGAAATTGATCGTAACGTTTTGATTATAGGAATTAAAGAGAAACAAAATGTAGTTAGCAAAAATTTAAATGCATAGTTAAAGTAAGTTTTTTATATTTAATTGAATAGATTATATTTCAATAATTTCTAATTACAACTAGATAATACGATTAAAAATATTATATAAATTTGAATTCTATTAAAGATTAAAATAATTAAAAATTAAAAACAAATGTTGTTTGTGCTATATAATGTCTCGCAAGACATTATTTAGCGCAATGGTTTGTTATGGGGCTACCATTCAAAAATTTGTTCTTCATGTTTTGACTTCCTTTACCGTTTCATGTGTTGAATTTTGTTGTAATACCAATATTTTTCAAAATTTTTAAGAGTAAGTAGATGCCAATTTTTTAATAGTTAGTGATAACGTTTTAAATTTCACAAATGTTATTTGTGCTAAATTTAGTTTGCATTTAAAAATATTTGCTAGATCTTTAAATGTCAAAAAAATCTTAATGAATAAATTAATCCATTTTGTGCTACGCCAACCCCTCCACTCCCGCCCACATTTTGTCGGATGTTGTGTATTGATAACCATATAAACATATACATTTCATAGATTTATTTTTATAATTGCGACCTCTTTTTTGATATAAAAGTTTGTATAGACAGAAGGCTTGGAAGTGTTTCTGAGTCATTTGTTATACCACAATGTTGGTCTACGACGCATCGGAAGTTTTAAAAAAGATTTGGTAAAGGACTATAAACACCACATACCTTCTACTTTTCTCCGACTTTAAAAATTCAGATTCATTCCGGGGGGAAAATTATGGCATTCGATATCTATCAAACCTACAATACAATTTAAATGGGAATTGCAATCGCTATCGAATGATAAAACAAAAAAATAAAAATTCAATCACCTACACGCAGAGAAAAACTATGGATCGGCATTGTTACGGCAACTACACTATGTTTATTGTAACAATATATTGTTGTCGCACACAAAAATTTGTTATTTTTATTTAATATCAGCCATATTTAAATTACTGTTAACATATCAATGTTTATCGCAATTATAAATTTGAGTATTGTTGACTGAAAAATATTTATTTTTTTAACAAATGAATAATGATAACTTTAAAAAAAATAATAAATTACTTACAACCATTTCATGATATTAAATAGTCATAACATGATAACTTTCTATACGTGTAGTCATAGTATGCTTAAGAAGCAAACAAAATATATTTACTCTAATAATATTTGTTAATGCCATTTGTAAAATAATTTTGCATCAGTTCTGTTGTTTGTTATATATCACATTATTTGTTAGTGTAAAAAAAGTAGTTGAACGATTAAACAAAACAATGCCCATTGAAAATAAAGACAAAATTATAATTTTAAAGAAATTAAAAAAAAGTAAACAAAAATTCATTTAAAAAAAATGTTTAGTGCCACAAAATAAAATAGCATTTCTACGCATATCTTAATTTTTTTCTATTATTGTGAAAGTGCGAAAATATTGACGCATGTAAGTTTAATGTTATTTTAATAATAAAAAAAAACAAAATAATTTATAAATATGTTATGATTACTCTTAATAATAGCATAATTACTTCGTTTCATGATATGATTACTTCTAAACGTGATAAGAGTATGATTAGATTCCATTTTAATATGGTGTAATAAAAAGAAATTATGATAAAGGGGAAAATATGATGATATAATATTACGAATATATTTAATCACAAAATGATATTTTATGATTCTAATAATAATTATAATATCTTAACTACAATCATGAATCTTAACATAATATGTTGCTCTAAAAATATGTTTACCACAACCATGTTTTTTGCTCTGCGTGCAGACTATTAACCTACTACTTCTGAGCTTAGTGATTTATTCCACAAAGGACCAGAGCCTTAAGCCATTAAAGAATAATTTTTCTCGTTCCAGCGCCAATGTTTACGAAATGATAATAAAAAATTCCAAAAAAAAAAAAAGTAAGCAAACAAAATAAATTAAATAAATAAAACATCACTTTAAGTAATGAAGTTATACGAGGTGCTGAGTTGTAATGTGATGTAATGAAGTTAATAGCAAAATGCTTTGTAACAGCGGCAATACAAAATAATAAAAAAAAATCTTTTTCAGTTTTACTGTCGCTTTTATGTGCTGAAAGTTGCATTTATATTGCAAATACATTTTTTCTATTTATATTTTTTTATATGCCACAACAAAGTGCATCATAAAGTGACGGCGCAAAACAATTACAATAACGATAAAATGCGATAAAAAAAAAACACGAAATAAAAATTTGTGTAGCAGTAGCAGTCAACGAAGAAATAACAGCAGTTAGCACCAAATGTAAGCAGTTTCTTTTTTTTTCTTTTTTAATTTTGCAAAAAGGCTGGAAAAAATCATTAAAAATCATTTAAATTTAAATTAGTTTCATACTATCAGTTGTGCAACAATTTCCATGGTATACAAATGTTCCATGTTCTCAATTTTATATGGTTAACAGCACAAATATTTAAACAAAACATTAAATTTTTTAAGGTATCTAATATTCTATTGTATATTGGACATTTTCCAAAAATGAAATCAGTACAAAAGGAACTACAGCCCTATTCCGGTTCTTAAAACTGTTGTAATCACAAAAGTAACAATTCGTGTAGTTTTGTTGGCATTTTTCTTGTCTTGTTTTTGTAGTTCATTTCGTTGCAATACTCCTTTAAACAAAACGACAAAAAAAACAAAACACAAATTACTTCGATAAGCAAAAAAGAAATTGACAATAAAAAAAAGTCTTGTGCACTAGCTAGATGTTACAAGAAAATACCCACACTGTGATGGTGTATCCTTAACTGATTAGGGTGCAGTTGAAACAGCAGCAGTAGTTAGAGTGTGTAATGAAAAAAAAATTGTTACGAACGAATATTTGGCAAAATATGTCAATGAACCCTTTTCGTTACCAAAACAGTTCGTCGTCCGAAAGTTGAAGTGCTCTACGTGCAAACAATGAAATTTGAAATAATCGATTTTGAAGGTTCAGACATTTTTTCTGAAACAACTACTTTATAGGATTTTTTGATTTTTATACCACATATTCGTCTTAAAAAGATAATTCTGAATATATGCTTTTTATCTCCAAAACGCATCTACTACGGTATATTTTCTAATTGTAATAAAATTCCTGTTTGCTCTATACGCCACCTTAGTCATATTTCCTTGCAAATATATACACGTGGAGCAAAATGGCATTAACAAAACAATATAACACATCTTAAATTATTTATAAAAAAACAGTATATTCATTTGAAAAAAAAAAATGAAATAAAAACTATTCACAAGTTATTATAAAATACATTTTATAATACAAAATTAACTTCTTAATGTATTTGACTTAGGTAGTAATTTTTGTCTTTTTCAGATATAAAATTGAATAACAGTTTTAGATCGGAAATTTTTCATTTTGAATGTTTTCTCCTCTTAAATATGTTCAACTGTGTTTCAAAAATATTTAACGGTGTTGGTAACTGATTCCGGAAACCTCTTTTTATACCCTCCACCACGATTAGTTGTTAGTTTCCGTGTGAAACTTTTTTATTATTATTTCTCTTAGACCCCATAAAGAATATATATTCTGGCTTTTTGAGTCATTCTAAGTCGATTAAGCCATGTCCGTCTGTCTGTCCATCTGTTGAAAACACGCTCACTTTCGAAAAACTCAAAAGAAATGAACAAATTGCTTGTAGTTTTCCTAAGCAGTTTGGGATTGAAATCCAGCAACATCGGTTCAGTAGGATCAGAGCTATGTATCAAAATGTGGAACCACCACCTTGAAAAAAATTTGTTAGATTTTCAAAAACTCGTTTTATTCGACTGAAAATCACACTGTAAAATTTCGTGAAGATCGGTCCATAATTTACCCTAGGCCCCATATAAACCCTACTCCCGGAAAACCGTTTAGTACGCCTAAAACCGTTATTAATAATGATATCATAACAAAATTTGGTACGTCCCAGTTTTATAGGACTAGAAATGACACTGTGAAATTTCGTGATGATCGGCTAATAATTTACAAAATATAAGGCCCACTCTGGTAAATTAATTAAATACGCCTAAAACCGTAGCAGATATGTATATTTATTGTGGTAAAACTTCTTCCAACTTAATTTCATTTGGCTTCAAAAAATTTTATTAATTTTGTGATATACGGTCCATCATTTACCTTAGATCCCATATTTAGCAGCATTCTAAAATTAACTGCAAACGCTAAAACTAATTTCACCGCTGTTTTGAAATATATTAAATTTATGTTTTTTATACGAGAAATCACTCTGCAGAATTTTAAGATGATTGGTTCATAACTTACCATGGCTACAATATAAATCCCCCTCCTCAAAATCATTTAAGTTCGGCTTAAACTGTTACGAATCATGATATTTTACTCAAGCTAGTTAAAATTGCTAAAATAAATTCATAAAACTTTCTGATTGCCGATCAATAATTTAATATAGGTCTAGACCGCAACCAATTTTATTGCTGCCATCTGTTTTTATAAAGATAAATTAAAAAAAAAAGATATCGTATAGATATCACTCCTCAAAAATTCGCACTGTCGGTGGAGGGCATCGAAGTTTCACAGGCACAGCCGAATATAGCACTCTAACTTGTTTGTTTTAAGAATAAGAGAAAATATGTTCTTCATAATTATTTTTTAGAGAAAACATACTGAAAAATATTTGCATTAAACAATACTTACTCCACGTATTGCAAAATGTCCATCATCAATCAATTTCCAAGTTTTGTATTGAAATTTTGCTCTATACGCCACTAAATGGCATATAGGGCAAAATTTCAGAAAACGTTTTTGTTTTGAAGGATATAGAGCAAAATGGACACGATTTATCTCAGCCACCAGACGAGATAGCCGACAACGGATTGCAGATTTGAAAAATTTGGGGTCGAAAACCTAAGATGGCATCCTTAACTCAAAATCGTCAAAATGGCGTATAGAGCACTTAAACTTTCGGACGACGAGCTAATGTTAATTTATCTAAAACATGTATTCAAACACGTACAAAATAAAAAATTTGTGGATGGCCCCTTAAAAGTTCTCTTAACCATCATATGATCTAAAAAATAGATAATTATTATTCTCTTCTAATATTTTTCAAATCGCAATACAGCTAGATTTAGGAAGAATTTTTTTAATATTTATTCGAATCAAACATTTTTTTTTTTTTATTTATTTATTTTTACATTACCAATAACCTAGCCTTAAAGGCCATAAGCGGTTACAAATTTCTACTAATAATTGTAAACAAAAATTAATATATAAATGTATGTATGTATATAAAAATTAAAATATATTAAAGTTAAAATATAATAACAAAAGGGTTAGAAAGCTTCATTAAAATGTAAGAGTTTAAGCTATGAAAAATCCCAAAACAAACGATTCAGAAAAAAAGAATTTTTAAAAGTTCGGCTTTCCACCAAGAGAGAAAACAAAAATTAATAATGTGAAAGTATGTTTACTCTTTAAGAGAACGGTTTTCTCATTTTTGATATACTTTTCGTTGAAAATTTTGCACAGTGTTCTAATCGCGCAAATTCTTAAAGCCCTTATGACACTACATTTTTTGAATTGATAAAATTGAATTTCAATGAATTGATAGAACGAAACAGTAAATGTTAGAAAGAGCAAACTATAAAAATTGTAAACAAAGTTTTTTTCTTTTATTATGGTTTTGTTTATTTTATGAAATCTTGTCAACTTTTTGTTTATGAGAAACATAAAACAAAACAAGCAAAAAGCGGTAAATCGCTGAATTTGCCCATAAACCGCTGATTCAGGAACACTTTTAATATTTCAAGCTTGAAATGTCAACTTTAAGTTGAACAATTTAAAATTTTTTTGACATAACTGCATTTTTTATCGATAACTCTAGTAAATTTTTTTGACAGTTTTCCATTTATCGTAATACAGCTTAACTCTTTGCACTTGGTAAATTTTTCTATTAGATTATATTTGTACTGTTCATCAAAACTTGAACAATGCATTAAAAATGTAGTGTCATAAGGGCTTAAAGTATAAAAGGCTTCTGGTTGACGTAATTGCCTCTTTGTGAGTCAGGGGAAATTTTTGGTACTTATTATTTATTTAGAAAATACCACTGTATCCCAACGACGTAAACACACCTTTTCCTAATTACATAATTTTCAACAAGAATTTTCTTGCGGAAAAGAATGAAATATTTTGAAATAAATTTTAGGTTTTCATATTAACATTGATTTTCCACTGTTTTGAAGTCTTATCAATTTAACGAAGAATATTAAATAAATGATATATGTCGCCGATCAGGAAGCAACGGAAGAGCATCCTAAGCTTCAAAAAGTCTGAGAGCTGACACTGTTCCAAAAATTGCGCACCATATTCAACAACGACAGTTCTCACGACAATTTGATCTTCGATCCGGAAGGACACGAGTATTACTCGTCCAAAGATTGTCAACTCAGAAACAGCTGCATAAGCCGGAAGTTTTTCACCAGAGAAGAACTTCCGATGGCAGCAAACCTGTTCCAATAACAACAAGTAAGAAAGCACGGTCGGTCAAGCCCGAATATATGATACCCTACACCACAGTATTTTAAGACACATTTACGAGAGTGCACCCTATTCGGGACTCATGGAGAATCATGCTTTGTCTATATAAATATGGACCTATCTATGTTTTAAATTTCATTAAAATGTTTTAAATTTCATTAAGAGGCAGTAGTTGCCCCCTGCCTCCTCTTGTGGTCCTATTTTTTAAAAACTACATAGCTCAAGTATGTATATATATATATATATGGATCTCTATCTATGTTTTAAATTTCATTCAAATCGGTTTGATAGTTTCTGAGAGGCAGAAATTGCCCCCATCTCCCCTCGTGGTCCTACGATTCGGTCAATTTTCAACAAGCTTGGTCCTTGTGCGAATAAGAACATTTAAGCCAAATTTTATCAAATTATCTCCAAAATTGCGAACTGTAATTTGCACACCAGGTTACATGGACAGCCAGCCATCCAGCCTGCCAGCCAGCCGGACGGACATCATTAGATCGACTCAATCATCAATCGGTATACTTTAAGGTGGGTCCAGGACCCATATTTTAAGGTGTTACACATATCAGCACAAATGCATAATACCCTCTCCACTATTGTGGTGTGGGTATAATAACGACAGTGATGTGAATCCAATCAACTTCTCGGAATGAAACGAAGATGTAACACCAAGCGCTAAAAAGGCTCGATAAAGTTAAGAAAATATTTAACGTGCAGGATTTCTATTTGGTTAGTTCCCGGTTCTGAGCACAACCTTCTCATGAAAATAACAAACATGAAATTTGCTTCTATATATTTATAATAGGATTTGTGTAGTTGTAAAAAGATCTTTGAGAATTTGTGTGTTAACCGAAAAGGGCTCGCTGATACTCATCTTGTAATTGACTTTCGTTGTCATACGTGCAGATTATTTGTAATTTTTTTCGCTTTAAAGCCTTTTTTGTTATCAGCATTAAAAAAGCAGCTTGTTGTATAATTTTGTTCATAAGCTTTTACTGCACCATAAAATCCCTTTTAATGGAGCGCACAATTATGCCATTTTTCCTATGAGCGCTTCAAAAACCACGAATTTCTTTTATGGGAAATTGATAATTTGCACTGTTGTTAAGATTATCGTCAAAAAAATATTGTGCAAATAAAAAAGAAACGCTTTCTGCACAAACCAACATTGCTTTAATGTAAAGCAAATTTTTAATGGAATTGTCTTAAAAGCATCGTTTAGAAGGAACAATATCATGAGATTTCAAATTTCCTAGAAGAATTATAAATGAAAAATTTTCTTGTGCCTTAACAAAGACACTCCGGTATGAGAACAAACCTCAATGTTAACTATTTGATTTGTGGCTTTTGTTTTAGATTTTCTTAAAAATCCTTGCAAATCGACTGTTTGTTTTGCAACAACATTTATATATAAAATTAAAACATTAATATCATTTAAATAGTGTTAGAAAGATGTAACATTTTAATATGAGTATTTTAAAACCTGGACAGAACAAAGGGGAAGATTTGTATTTGTTTTTTAATTCTGTGCCATTTTGACAAAACATCTTAAGTCAAATTTAGAATGCTGAAGAAGATCATACCAATTTTCATTCAAAAAATATTTTTCTTTCCGTTTTTTAAATTTTGTATTATAAACGAAATTTTTCTTTAATTTTGGCTTGTTTTATTATTTAATAAAAATAATTTTTTCACAAAGTTTTTTTTTAAACTTTTTTTCTGTTTTCTATTATCTCGACTTAAGATGTTTTGTCAAAATGCCACAGAATTTAAGACTCTTTTTTCTATTATTACACAATATCGCCAAATGACGTATGATTTTTATTTTAAAAACTTATGTAGCATTTAGGAGGATAAATATCCTTCATTTATTCTCATTTAGTCATTGGACGAAATAGTGTTAGCAAAGTTTTCCTGAGGAAAGTTTTGGTTTACTTTTTTAATTTAAATAGAGTGCAGTCGCATCGAATCTTATCCTGATTATGTTCAAATAGAACATGGGAGAAAAGCGTTTTGCGGTTCCGAAGTAGTAATGGAGACATGGAACAAAAAGACAGTCTAATATTATTATTGTCAAAGACCGAAATATAAAATGGCAAGCCTTTATTTTCTCTCCAATTTTCCCCAAAGTGAGTAGATAAAAGTATTCTAAAATCATTTTTCGGGTTCACTACCACGTTGATGAGAAGCATATCTGGAACAATGTCATGCATTCTTTCCGGATCAGTTTTCCTTTTTTTTTCTATTAGCTTTGCAGGTTGGAATTTAAAATGTAGTTCACTTAGTTCTTTCACCAAAGGAAGTACAGCAGATTTCCAGGAATATATATGAACATCGCTAGAAAAATATTTTCTAAAATACGATTCATAAAAAAAAAAATTAGTCAAAGCGAACTTGTTTACAAATTTGCATTTTTGAATTCTTTAATTGAATTTAATTGTTTCATCAAGGAAATCTTGGGATACTTCAAAGAGAAAGGTTAAAACAGTAAACCAGCGAGTTTTGTTGCAGAAAATGTAATGACATGGTTTTGAAAATGTCTGGTGAGTGTTATCAACTGCAATTTTAGGTCACATAAAAACTTGGTGACCAAAAATGGCAAAATTTACGGAAAAAAATGGCTAAAAAATGGCTAAAAATGGGCTAAAAAATGGCTAAAAGCTTTTTTAAATAAAACACATTAAAATTCAATAACAAAACAGAAATAATTCATTTAAAGTTGTTTACGATGAAATTGTAAGTTAAGATCAACTTGATAAATAAGAATAAACGTAAATTAATATTTTGATAGATATTTAAAAAATTAAATCATCGATAAATTCGTTATTGTTCATCTCATAGGAATTAAATAATTTAAACGTAAGTCATAATCACGACAATATTTATCCTACCGTTTGAGTCCAGATCTACAATAAAATACAAGTAAGAAAGTATAGTCGGTCAACCCCAACTATAAGTAGGGTATCATATTCAAATTAGAACCTTTGTACCAAATTTTATCAAATAATCTCCAAAATTGCGACCTGTACTTTTTGCACAAGGTTTACATGGACAGCCAGCCGGACAAACATCGTTAATTCGACTCAGAAAGTGATTCTGAGTCAATCGGTATACGAAAAGGTGGGCTTAGGACCAATATTTTAAGGTGTTGCAAACATCAACACAAGCGCATAGTACCATCTCTACTATTGTGGTGTTGCTATAAATATTTTATTGTTATGGTAAAAATATTTACCTAATTGATAAAATCGAATTAACGGTTGCTAAATGTAACCTATTTCTCAAATTACTTTTAACAATATTTACTTGGCTAAATACCCTCTCTACTTAAGCATTAGACCATGGAAATGAGAGCAACTTTATAGTCAATTCTGAAATTTCTAAAAAATTTTTGTTGCCGCCTGCATCTCTTTATTGAAATTCTTGCAACCAGAAAGATACACCGACGTTTGTGTTGATCCATTTTATAAATATAATATTGGAATAGTTTTCCTTTTTTTTAAAGATTTTTCATAATCATAGTTTATAGCGATTTTCAACATTGTAAAAGTTGTGATTTAATTTAAAGGCGTTTTAATTGTTAAAAATGTTTATTTTACTTTTATAAATTTTTATAATAAAATAAAAATTATTCTTTTAAAAGAAAAACGGCAAAAAATAATTTTATGGCTAAACAAGTTGAAAAATGGCTAAAAAAAAATGGCTAATGGCTAAACTCATTTTTTAATGGCTAAACAGGGTGAAAAATGGCTAAATCTAGCCACTAAATGGCTAAATTGGCAACACTGGACATGAGAGACCTTTTTGAATGCATAACGACAACACAAAGCTCAAAAACCCTATATGAAAACGGTTAACTTATGTCCCTGGAATCACTTTTCGATGAAAAATATCCTTTAGATATAGATATTTTTATAATGTTCACCAAAATGAACTATTAAGCAAATCTAAGACCTTAACATAAGTCACATGATCAAATTTTACCGACTTTGCTCTTTTACTTGTTTTTATATATATTTCAACCAAAATAAAATTCATAATTGCTCCACATATTAATAACATTAAAAATAATTTTTGGCTTGTAATGCCAACAAAACAGCTAACACACCAATTTATTATTCACGCACATTTACAGTTCATTTTTAGGGTCATTTTAGCCTCATTGTTGTTTTACGCTTGAACAATGTTATGTCACTTTAATAAAGACACATAATTTTCACTGATTCACAAACAAAATTATACACTTGGGCCCCTTCATTCTAGAAAAACTTTAAACAAACCGTAAGCACCGTTGTCGCCAGCCATCCCAATACTAATACATACTGACATTAAAGTATGTGTGAATAAAATGCAAGCATAAAATACTTGCATTCAATTTCAACATAAACGCCAGCATAATTTTAAGTAGAAAAATAGCACAGGCCTAAAATTATTAGTTTCGGATATTTTATTTGTAAAAATGCAGATACAAGCTCAAATATAAGTTAATTGCTCGTTAATCTCTAAGAATACAGATATTTGTATTAAATTTTGTTTTATAGTTCGACTTTTTGTTTCTTTTTTTTAAATACAGTTGCATAAGGCGTATAAGTTTAAGGATTTTTCCGTTAAATTAAAATCGCGTTTATATTTTTAGATAACTTAAAGATTTCATTAAAAATAGTGATAAATATGATTACACAATAAATAACTTTCGTTTGTATAAAATCTAATAAATTTATCTTTCCAAATCATGATATAAGATATGTATCAACAGGGTGTCTCATAAATATTTTGCATATTTTTTTACTCCATAAAGATTAAATACATTCCTCAAAATGAAGTACAAGTTGCTTATTTTTTGAGAAAATATTCCATTTATTACGTAGGTGATATGTGTTACAACGTAAATATGATAATAAAAATTCAAAAAACTTGTAATTTCATGGCCTTTTTCTGATATTAAAACTATTTTGACCCTTTAATGATTACTCACAAAAATATTTTGCTTATTAAAGAAAATCATCTTATCCTTGCAAATATTGTTATAAATTTTTACATTTTATATGGGCTTGCTTCGTTTATACATTTCAATCATATTTTCGTTCGAATAAGAACACATTTTCAAGGTATTTTGCTACTATTTATCTAATTGGAATGCCGTAAGGAGAGGAACTAAGTTTTGCCGAGAGGAAAATCCTCTTGCACCTTTATGCCAAAGGTAAAACAGTTTTTTTTTTTATCGCAAATTTGAGAGGTGTCGTCAAACAATAGAAAAATTTTAAAATTTGGCACGACATGGCCGTCCAAAATTGTTATCAGCCAAAAATGAATGGAAAATACTTAAAGAAATTCGTAAAAACCCGCCTTTATCTGCTCGAAAACTGAATGATAAGCTGCGAGGAACTCTATGCAACAACGTTAGCAACGAAACTCTAGAGTACTACGATCAAACAACTTTAATGCTCAAGTAGCAAGAAAAAACCTCTAATTTCTGAAATAAATAGAAATAAGCGATTATCCTTGGCTAATCAACATATTACCGAAGGTTTTGACTCTTGGAAATCCGTAATGTTTAGCGATGAAAGCAAATATAATACTTTTGGGTCTGATGGACGACGCATGGTTTAGAGAAAGCCGAATTAGTCCCTTAATATAAATAATATCAAGCCGACAGTAAACCATGGATGAGGTTCTGTTATGGTTTGGGGCTGTACATATGTCAGTCTCAGGTGTTGGAAATCTAGACTTTACAGATGAAATTATGGACAGACATGTGTATCTGTCAATTCTAAAAGAAAACCTTAACGCGAGTGCTGATAAAATGGGACTTCCAGCAAGATGTGTTTATTTCCAACAGGACAACGATCCCAAAAAAGCAGCCTAAGATGTTAAACTGTGGGTTCTTAAAACACCAAACATTTCAAAAGGTTCGTCAACGCCACAAATCTTCGAAAACTACGTTGAAACAAATTTTGGTACAAGAATGAGGAAAATACCTCAAGAAAAGTGCTAAAATTTGGTGGAATCTGTACCACGACGATTAGCTGCAGTTTCTGAAAACAACCGATATGCCACAAAGTATTAACTGTGACATATCCATTGCTATACGGTAAAAATGCATGCAAAATACTTTTGTGACCTTAAAAATGCACTATATTCTTCTAAAATCTCGTATAAAGACTATAATAATTAATATGTTCTAATTTTTTTTTATAATTTAATTATTTGCCTTTCTCCTTACACGTTTATAAAAAGAAATTCCTGTTTAATATATTAAATGAATGGATGTCAATCAAGTTTTTTCTAAAAAGTTTATTTTTCTTATACGAAAAATAATTTTGAGACACACTGTATGCTCGTCTTTCTAGAATCTTTTGTTAAATCTAACAACAAAATACACAGAGTTTCCGTTAGTTTTTATTAAACTGCAACGATATTTTGCATTTGCTATTTTGCAAGCCTACTATTGAACTCCGCTATTATCTTATATTTTTTTTTTTGCTTATTAAGGCTAGATTACACTATCTCACAAGTCTTACGTATTCCATTATACTTTGTGAGATAGAAATCTAATGAGTTTTGTTGCGACTGTCAAAAAATCTAATTTAACATGACAGTTTGTGTTCACACCATCACACAAAGTATAAACACTCAAACATGAAATAAAATGCAACCCTGATCCAACGAAAAGTATTATTGTTTAGAAATTTTTCAAAAAACGATGAAGTCGTATGGGATGTCAGACTTTTTTCATAATACTTGTCATTTTCGTGACACATTGCATTCACACTATCACACTTTGTTATATTACTTAAGCTTTTGCCATGTAGTAATACAAAGTATAATAGTGTAATCTAGCCTTTAATTATACCTTAATTTATTGAAATATGAATTAACAATAGTTAATTAAATCACATTCTTGTTCTTAAATTTACGTCCTGCCAATGCCGGACATAGATTATCCCAATCACAATTCCCGTCCACATAAGCGTTTAGCACTCTTCTAATCGGATAAATGCTGCAATATCTCTTCCCCTTAAGCAAGTGTGGCTGCTTTCATTAATGATATTTCGAGCTAGTGGATTCGGATGAAAGTCAAGTCGTTTTAAATATTTTATATTGAACTTTGTGATTATGGTTTTTGCTGATGATACATTAAGATCATTGTGAATATTCGAGTTTTCTACATAGCACGGAGCTGATTCGCACAATTTTGTTTTGGCGGCCTTGGATTTTCTCCATATGAGAGGCCAAATAAATTAAAGCAGCAGATTGGCTTTAAGGTAGAGTTTTAAAGAATTTCTTCCAATTAGCCAATTGATTTGTATTGCTTCAGTTTTATTGGATTTAATTTTACCTTTTTATAGCATTTCCGTGTTAAACGACGATCAATAACTTTACCGAGATATTTTACATTCGAAAGTTGAGGTAATTTTTGATTACTGATTTGAATAGAAGTGCCTGATACTCTACGCGGAGTAAATGTAATATCTACATATTTTTGGTCGATGACCTTTATTTAAAATTGTTTTAATCATATTTGTAAATTAAATATATGGTCCTTTAGGTATCGAGATAAGGGAGATCGAACGGTTATTATGTGACAGGTTTTTACCTGTTATTTTAGCTTTGCCCAAGCCGGTTATTTTAAAATGTCCATTTTTCGAATATAGAAATATTTTGGTATATTAAACCCGTTATTTTTAAATTTTTTTTTTGCGCACTCTTTTTGTGAAGAATGTCAAAACAAAATGTAACAAAAGTCAAAGAACATTATGAACGTCATAAATAAAAATCTTTTTTTTTTTCTTGCAAATCAAAATACCAAAAAAAAAAAAAAAGTTCAGTTAAAAAGGTAAAAAGCAATTTGTATAAGAGTATGCCAAATTTTAAATTTATTTTTATGCAGATGTCAATTCTGAAGACAATTCGAACGGGGTTTTAAACACAAAGGGGCTTGAAGTACCCTAAAATGATGCGTTGCAAAGGTGCTTCAACGTCACGACTTATTAATCACCTTTAATTAGCCCACAAGCTTGATATGCGGCAAATGACTCCGTTTCAAGTAGTTTTTAAGAGACGGCAAATAATACATTGCAAAATACGCTGCATCATTGGGTAAATTATTAGCACGTTTAACTGCCGAGGACGGAATTCCCGTTAAGGCACTAAAAACTCTTAAGTTGTTTGAGCATATATTCATGCTATAAACTACAACATTTCAGCGGAATCAACGATATAGGAAAAATTCATAAGTTTTATTTATTAAACACCAAGAATAAAAAACAAAATTTAAGAAATCAAACCATTTCATGGTTTAAAATTGTGGTCAACGAATGGACAGATATTTCATACAAAAACATGTTCCTAAAACTATTCGTTTCTATAACGCTGAAACAAAATAATTTGGAATATATATTCCTGGCTTAGAGGTTTTGTTTGTAATTTTTCAAAAGTATGGTTGAAGTCTTCTGCTTCATATAGATATTAAATTAATTAAAACTTATATATTAAAAATTAAATTGGGAGAAAATCTCAAACAATAATGTTATTATATTCTTTTAATTTTTTAAAACCAAAGCTCTTCAAAAATTTCAAGTCATATACATTTATTTTTTTGGACTCTTAGCTTTGTGAATTGTTTTGTTTTTATTTAAATTAACTTTTTATTAAAATTAAACAAATGAACAAATTAAAACCGGTTACCCGGTGTTTCTTTAAATGATTAACCGAAAACCGGGTTTTTTTATAACAACTATTCGGAATATTCGAAAACCGGTTTTTCATAAAGTCGAATAATCGATTTCCTTATAACTTACTAGTAATATAAGAATGAAGAAAGGAAAATGTGTAATGTTCGACTTATTGTCCAACAGATGAAATGCTAAATATTTCGTTATCATAGTTTTAACTAAGGCACATTGAGATCCTTGTGAACATTTGAGTTTTTAACATACCAAGAGACAGCTTTGATTATTCGAAGAATTTCATTTTGGCACCGTTGAATTTTTTCGATACTAGAGGCTGAATGCCGCATAACTGCACAGAAAGAAAAACACTAGGGATAAAACAAGTTTTTTAGGATTACTTTAAGTACGAGTCGTACTCAAAAATTCAAGTACGAATAACACTAAAACGTACTCAAAACAATTTTAAAGGGGATTACTTTCAAAAATCAATCCCGGAATTTCTTGAAATAAGTATAAAATTCTTAAATCAAGCAAAAAAAAGATTAAACTTATCGTTGTGTTTAACCCTCCGGCTAACGCATGTTTTAATTTTCTATACACATTGAAAAAGGTATGGCCAGACTCATGTGTAACACAAAGGGTTAAAAAGTAAATTTGAACTCTTGCTTCTTATTTAGTTTATATCTTTGGTAAAGTAAAAACCATATCGGTCATGATGTTGGTGTTTTATCATTCTGTAAGGTTTAATACGGGTAAGTTAATCAATCATAATAATTTTTTCTTTCTAGTTTTTTTTGTGGTTTTTTTAAAGCAAGAATTCATGATAAAATCCACTTCATAATATTTTTCGAATTATTTTAAGTACGAAATCGGATTAAAAAAAAATTTTATAATTCTTGAATCAAACGCATTGGTTCAATCTTAGTTTTACTTAAATCAATCTCATTTTCGGATTATTTCAAGTACGAAATCGGGATTAAATATGGATAATTTAATTATTTTGCGATTGAAAATTCGTACTTATATCAATCTTTCTGTACTTGATTCAAGAAAATCCGTACTCACCGTACTATTAATACCGCTTCGGATTGATTTGAGTACGGATGGATTGATTTTTATTTTAAGTGTGAATACCATAGCACCAGATTATCTTTAAGATGGAGTTGTGAAGTAGAAGTTTGCAATCGAGACTAAGAACATAGTTTCTTCCAATGAATTTGGATGGCTTTTAGTTTCATTTGAATTAATTTTGCCTCTATATGGATTTTCCACGTTAAACGGCAACCTAGATGTAAACCGAGATGTTTTACATGCGAATTTTGAGGTATTATTTGATTATTGATTTTAATAGGGGGCATGATTCCCGACGCAAGGTGAATGTTATATGTACGCATTTTTGCTCATTGGCCTTTATCCTTCATTGTTTTAACCACAGCTCTAGTTGAAATATACGATCCTGTAAGTATCGAGAAGCTTCTTGACTGTTTTCGGTTACGCTTAGAACAGCTGTATCATCAGAAAATGCTAAAGTTTGGGTGTAGTTGCTTTTTGGCATATCCGAGGTATATGTTAAGTATAAATGGGGTCCCAGGATGCCTCCCTGAGGGACTCCAGCGTCAATTGACTGAGGAGAACTTAAATAATCACCTTTTTTTATAATAAACTTTCGACCACTAAGTAGTTTCTAACAGCTTGTGTCTTTTTACTGGTAAGCTTAGCTTTAATTTATGTAACAAGCCTTAATGCCAGACTCTATCAAAAGCTTGAGAAACATCGATGAAGAGAGCGGAACAATCTTTTCTTTCTTCAAAGGCTTTTATTATGGCGTTTACTATTCGGCGGGTTTGCTCAATTGTGCTGTGTTCTCTTCTAAAGCCGATTTGGTGGTTAGGAATACATATATTTTCATTTTAAATTGGGATTAATTTTGACACTAAGAGCTTCTCAAACAGCTTTGATATATAAGAAAGTAAGCTTATAGGCCTATATGACTCAGCTTTTGTGTGCTCCTTTCCTGGTTTAGGTATCATGGTGACTAAGGAAACCGTCCACTTTTGAGGGTAGTAATCAAGGCTTAAAATAGCATTAAAAATTTAAATAATACTTTTCTTTGCTATGCTGGGTAGTTCCAAAAGCATTTTGTTGCTGATCTTATCGAAACAAGGGGCTTTCTTGGGGTTTAATGTCAGTAATTTTTACAAAAACAAATCTAGCTGTGCATAGAAATTTGTGGCGTATAAGCTGCCATATTTTAAAAGAAAACTGAAAGTAAAAACACGTAGGCCAAAAAAAAACGCTGAAATAGGTAAAGGATAACCGTTAGGTACGAACACGACCAGCTTTCTTTGTGTAGAAATTACGGGCACAATTCACAAATAGCCTTTTCTATTTCTCTTATCTCAAATCTTAGGGTGATAGCTGCTCTAACATTAACAGGCGGTAGGTAACTCGTCCGCTATATCGTCAGATATATTTGGGGTAAAAACGTTTTTCAAATGATTAACAAACAGATTTCCTTTTTCAATCTCATTTCTTACCCAACTTCCATTCAAGATTCTTAATGGTGGCTTAGAGACAACTGGCCTTTTGAGATTTCTAGCTGCACGCCATAATGAGTAGTCTGATTGTGGAGTTGCATCAAGTGCCATGAGATATTTTTCCAGAGAAGCCGTTTTCTAAGTCTGCAGTAACTTTATTAGCTTTTTGTGCAATCTTTTAATAAATTCTTAAATTTAAGTTTACTTTTAAACATCATAATTATTTAAGAAAATTTCTAGATAGCTTTTGGGAATGAAAGAATTAAGGAATGAAAGCGATATAATATTGCAAATATGATCAATTGTAGACTATAGTAACAGAATTTTATGGGGTTATCATTTTCTAAATTTATTTGGCTCCATCCTTTAGTAAAAAAAGTTTTTATGCCACTCATTACAATTTACAATAAAGCAAATTATTTCATTTACAATATTGTTGAAGTTCTATATCCTGCTAAAAACAACCTCAACTTAATATGGAATATAAATATGCTGCTAAATATACATACTTTCAGAAAAAACTTATTTCATTAGTTCGTCATGTTGTTTTTTCTGCATTTAAGTTAAGTCAAACATAACTTTGAACTAACAACGACTTCTAATGTCAAAAGGGGACATTTGTTACTGAAACACAAAAATTTAAAAAGTGTGTGACTATAAACCTTAATTAATATCCGTCAATCTATTTTGATTGACATAATATCTCAATTTGCCATTAAAATGTTGGAAATCGTAAATTTTGCGGCCATTCACACATTTTACAGACATGCACAACTTTGTCAATTATTGGTATATAAATAATTATGTACATAAATTTGTGACTTCATGTGTAAATTTGGATATAAATAATTTATTTCTATTTACAGCAAATTTTAATTGATATTTATTTGCATATAAATTTCTTTTTGAAGTTGTGTCTAAAAAAATTTTATTTATTGGCAAGAGTTTAAAATTAATTAAAGTTTTTTTAATATAATTATAATAAAGTGATTTTGTTCTTAGTTTTTTTTTTAATGTTGGTATGTTTTTTCCATAAGGTGCTAAATTAAAAGTTTAATGCAAGATGAAAGAGACTTTCAGTCTGTTTATATTAATCTTATTAATAATGTTATTGTGAACATCGACAGGACTGCAAAACTTAGAAAAAAACGAAACCATGAGACTAACGTATACTTTTCCAAAGACTTGAGTTGCGCTGAATTCGAATGTGTTATCAGAATTGCTCCATCACATCAGGTAAAAAACAGGGTTTTTTTAAATTTAAGATATCGCAAAACCTAATGTGATGTATAGATTTAGATTTAGTGCAACTTAAACCTTTAAATAAGTATGCTCTGGTCCATGGGTGTAAAATTGTTTGGCCTGCGTTATTTAAGGACGAAATAAAATCATATAGAAGAAAGGTAAGTTTATTGCCGATGTCATATCATAATTAGTTCGAGGTATGTTCAGATGATTCTATGTGATTAATGAAGTGATTAAGTTTGAATCAAGTCAATTTTAAGTGATAAAAAAATCATCTAAATGCATGAATAATCATCTCAATTTAAACATGATTAGAACCTAATCACTGATGAGGTCAATAGCTCTGGAAATGTGAAAATAGCACAAGAGGAACAAATCTAATATATGAGGTAAAATTCTGTTCGGAGAATTCTAATTTAAGGCTAAACCTCATAAAATAATTATGTTTTGCAGTATCCATGATTGGGCATGGGTCCCAGATACTGTGCTGGAGGGTATAAAATGTCAGGCGTGATCGACTGTATTTTCTCACTTGTTTTTGCTTAATTTTTTTTTTTTTTTTAAATATGCTCTACATTTGCTGAAGATTAGGTAACGACAAAAAAAAATATGTATCTTTATAGATTTCTCTTATAGGACAAGAAAGTAAGAATCTTGTGGCCAGAAATTGCCGATATGTGGTTTCAACAGAATGGTGCCACTTGCCACACAGCCAACGAATGAACCTTTTAAGAAACCATTTAACCTTTAACTCACTTCGTCGCGATGTAAATTGGCCGTCACGATCATTTGATTTGGCACCATTGGACTTCTTTCTTTAGGAATATTTAAGAGAAAAAATGTACGTCAATAAGCCAAGAACAATTCAAGAGCTAAAGGATAAAATAATTTGGCACATTAACGACATTGAAACTCAATTATGTCTCAGAGTCATCGTAAATATGGACCATCGGATAGAGATATTCCAGTTTTATTTACAAATACCATCGTGCGTTTTGTTTGGACCACCCTTTATAAATTGATTCTAAGCCAGTTGCAACCTCGGAATTTTTGACAAACCGTAGAGCGGATACATCTGTTAGATGAATTTTCAATTAGTACTAAATGTTCACTCAGAAAAATTTGAATTCAGCAAAATGATTATGAAAATAATTCTAAAATGCTAAAAATTTAATACTTGATTAATACTATCATAAAAACATAAAATAAAAATAGGTTTATTAATCAAAGTGTACAGTGTTAATTGTACAATTGAATAAATTTATTTTTTTAAATAAGCGGAAAAGTTCGGACACATCACAACGTCTTACTTTAAATCAGTGTTCGAAAATAAACAGTACATTATTAAGCGTTCAGCTCACACACCCAAGAACGATAAATATTTTTTTAGTGTTTGTGTAGACGAACACAACCCTTAGTACTGTTCGTAACAATTTTCAAGAAAGAGTCGAACATTATATAATGTTCTGTTCTTCGTAAAAAAACAGAACAATTGTAGTTATACTGTAGACAAACATTATATTTTAATGTTCTAAAATGTTTCGTTTTTATATTGATAAAGAAATATACAAACAAAAAATTTTAGCAACGACCGCAGCACAAACAGCTTGTAAGTGTATTGTGTACATGTTTGGTTTTTTTAAAATTATTTTGCTGGCTTTTCGTTCTTTTTTTTCATATGTAAATTTTGTTTTTGTAAAAAATTTTTGGTTTTATTTTACCAGCCAAAAGCGACGAACATTACTAGGCCGAACTGAACACAATGAAGCTTGTGGTTTTTAAAAAAAACCGAACGGAATTAAATGTTCTCATCTTTTGTTGAGTTGGATAAAAACAGTATAATTATTGTGTTCGAAAGATGATAATTAGGAAAATGTTGTTTATTTTAAAGGTTTTCTACACAAACATTATTAGCGTTTGTGTTTTCCACAAATCTACCGAACCGAACACTAAGGAGCGATATTTAGTGTTTATTTTCGAACACTGCTCTAAATAATCCCAAATCATTGTTTCCAAAAATCTTGTTTCCATAAAAAACAAAAACAAATTTAAATAGAGTAGCTGACACCGCCCATTTTCAACTTCCTGAATATCACTTTAATGAACTTCCATTGGAACAATAGCACAAATTGATTAATAATCAATCGATTAACTTTATTAATCTAAAAGTTGCTGAAACATCAACGTGCTTAAGAAAGTCGTTATCCAAATCGGATTTTTTAACAGACCATTACAAAGTTCAACATAAAACTTTAAACAATGAAGTCTGAATTCCATTTTATCATCTTCAAATAACTTATATGAAGCTTACTAGTACTTAAGATACTAAAGGACCAAAAAAATATATTTGGGATCTTTAAGGTATTTTGTATTGCAAGACTTAACACAATTAAACGCTGCTGCAATAATGAAGGACAGAGAAAATATCGTTTAATTCCATAAAAACCTCACTTAATACTTTCATCCTAATGGATTCAAATTCAATATTTATAAAAAAACTTGAAATATATGAATAATAAGTATTGTCCCCTGCTAGAATTTGGAAGATTGTTTTTCAATAATCATCGTTAAGAGTCTTTTTGGAGTACTTTTGGTGATCCAAAACTGATTAATCACTTGCACGCTTATGATTTGATATTCAATAACAAAAACTATTAAAAAAAGAGTCGAAAATGTCTCTCAACTAGTAGTAAAACGAATCGTATATGACTCTTCAAGAAGAGTCACGGGTAGGGTTCCATTTTCTCCCGACAAAAGTATCATTTATAATCAGAAAATAAGCGCATATTCCGGTAATTTAATCGCGCTGAAGAGTTAAAAAAGACTCGAATATGATTAAAAATTTCAAAAAATGCTAGCATGGTAGTTATTTTATTGAACTTTTTATGGTGTTAATCCCTATAAACTGTCCGCAAACGTGGAGAAGGTTTTATTCGGCTCAAAAATGGAGCTCTATTTTCGAAAATTTATATTAAATGTCAATAACATATGAATAAAAGTGGTACATATATTTGAGCTTTAACCTTGACGTTTGACCCTATTAACCAACTTGAACACACACTCTTAAAAGATGACAAAGGACCGCAAAGCAGAAATGCTAAACACTTTTTTACTATTTTTACTATGTTTAAAAATGTCCACTTAATGTGTTACAGAAGAAATGACGGCTTTTAATTTAAAAAAAAATCCTTCGAGTGACATTTAGTATTTCAAAAACAACTTAACACCTGCTACTTTATTAACACCCTCGAGCAATAATTTCCCCTAAAATCTTTAACGAATTCTTGAATTATTTTATATTCAATATGCCATATATATTTTTATGAGATTTTTCGTTTTGTAAACTCATAAACAATATTTTTTATCGTTAAATTTAATTTTTTTATATTGATTTTAATAACGTGAAAATTAATTTTCCTTAACGACTCTACAGCAAAAGTGGGGCTGTTAAAAAATTCGAAACAAGTGCAAGTAAAACAACTTGTGCGACGACGGAAGTGTGAATCACATGTGAAAAATATAAATCATGGTAACAAAAAAAAAAAACAAACAAACAAAAAAAATACAAAAAATAAAAATAAAATAAAAACGGAAAGTGTAACAAAACAAAAGATGTTGTTTGTTTCTTGTTGCAGCAGCAGCATCAACAGCAGTAAGTGGCAACAGAAAGAAGCAATGAATATGCCAGCAACAACAGCAACGGCAAACCGAAGTATCTTGTAAGCTGTATGTAATATAAGTAAGTAGATTAATCGTAAATGCATTAAGGAGCCATAAAAAGTGCTTTTAGTTTTCGGTTTGTTTTCTTCTTTTTTTAACAACCACGGTGCACTTGTTGTTCCACGGATGTCTCTGGATAAATATGTTTGTGTTTTTTTTTCGGTGGAAATGTACGTGTTGTTTATGTGGATTTTCAATGTTTGTGTGATTGTACGCTAGTTTCCATAATAAAATACCAGCGAGAAGAAGAAAAGAAAAATGTACGTAGATAAAACAAACACAAAACGTAAATGACTGTTGTTGCCATTATTGTTATTTACTTAATTCGAACGAATAAAAAAAGCGTTAAAGTTTATCTTCTTTTTGTCTTTAGCAGCATTTAAAGAAGTATTTTTAATGTTGCAAACAGCAAAAAACTGCAAAAAAAATAAAGTGGAGAAATTTTAATGTGATTGGCCTTATGAACTACAACTGGATTATGTTGAATGTATTTTAAAGCATGTTTGTTAATGTTTTATAGGCACAAATTTAAATTTAAATTTAAAAAATTTAAATGTTATATTTTCAATTAATTTAACTAATTCAAGGTTAGGTATAAAGTGTGGTTCAACTAAAACAAACGTTGTTAATTGTAAATAAAACACAAAGTTTTCAGAAATGTGTAAAATATAATATCGGCCAAATGCTCACTACGGCTTCGGTGGCATACCTCTATCCATATTTTCAATGACTCTAAGACATAATTGAAAGAAGGAAGTCAAATGGTGTCGAATCATATGATCGTGACGGCCAATAAAAATCGCCACAACGTGAGGGTGGCCACAAGAAGTCCGTTATCACCACGGCACTACGACAAAATCTTTTAAATTTGTACTTTATTATTAAATAAAATATGTTTTAAATTAATGTTTAATCATTTAATAGAAAAGAAACATATTAGTCAAAAAATAACAAATATTAAAATATATCATAAAAGTGCTTTTATCTGCATAAGAATTCAGTCAGCATGTCTCATTAGCGCTCGCCATTCACCGTAAAGGCAGCTCCTTGTTAAATTCGAAAGAGCGTCAAAACAGCACCAAGAGGTCAATGAAGTAATGGTCTTCACTCCAAATACTGCAATTTTGCTTATTAATATAGCCACTTAAGCAGAAATGAGCTTCGTAAAATGGACGAAGTGCTTTATGAACTTCGCGTACTGATTTATTTTTTAAAGTAAATTTCCATAATTTGGAACCGCTGTTCTAGCAAAATACAAAAGATTATCTGCTGTCAAACCCTAAACTCACAATATTATTACAGTAACGGACTGTACACAGAAAAAATTATTTTTCCAATTCAAACAAAAAATTTGTAGAATCAAAACATTTTTTGTCTGAAATCGGTCCTACAAACAAATTTGCATATTCAAACAATTTATTTGCATTTCGTTTATTGAAAAAAAACGCTGATTTTTTTAAACAAATAATTTAACTGAATCAAACAAATAGTTTACTAAAAATCATATAAATTTCAAACAAATAATTTTGCTGAATCAAACAAAAAAGTTTTTGCACAAGCAATGACGCGCACACAAGCACGCACTGTAGGAGAAGATGAAGGCAGAGCAGAGCAGAGCGGCTGCTAACTTTGAGACACATTTTTTTGTTGGAATAATTTTTGAACCGTCTTGTTTATTCACACAATGTTCTTCTTCTTCACTCACTGTTGCTGTATCCTTTCCTCGACAGCAGACCGACTAGACATGTTTTTCGTCATCATTTTATTGTTGTTTTTGATGTACTTAGGTATTTAACAAAACATTTTTAAAAAATTAAAAACGCGATTTTGTTTTGAAATCAACCAAAAATTTATTTTGTTTCTTCTAAAGTTGTTGTTGTTTAAAAAGAGTGAAACGTTTTTTTACCTAATATTGGTTTTTGTTTTTTTTTTACTAAAAACCTCACCACGCTATTTTACCATCTTTCTTATTGTTTTACTTTTTTAAAGCGTCCAAAAATAGAATGTATGTGTGTGTTTTTTTGTTGTTCTTATATTTCACATAAAGAAGTGTTGCTTACGATCAAATAAAAAAATGCAAAAAAACGACAACATTAAAGAGCGTTAAGTATTTTATACAAAATTATGAAAACTTGAATTTTTGAATAGTTGTCAACATTTCTGTTGGTTAAAATAAAAATCAAACAAAAATATTAATTGAATCTGTAAAAAAGTTTGTAGAAATAAAAAAAATTCAAACAAGCGTTTGTTTGAAAATAATTCAGCAATAATTTTTTCTGTGTAGTTTATTTAAGAAGTATTCTTTAATTTTTAAACAAATAAACATTTTAAATTCCAAGCAAATTTATTTTTAACTGATTCTAACATTTATTCAAAAAACTAAGTACATATAAATACTGATTTTCAGTTGCAGTTAATAGTGTCCGTTTATTAAGTAAAATTCTTCTTTATGTAAAATTAAATAAAAATATAATTTAAAGTAATGAAAAGTTTATTTAATTTTTACTGTCAAAATTCAACCGCGAATTTCGTAAAAACAAATGAATATTTAGGTTTTTTAAATCTATATTAACTATCAAAAAAATAACTACATACTCCGTAAAAAAACAAAAGAATATTCAGTTATTTAATATAAATTAACAAACAAAAAATTAATTTTAAGTTATCTAGCAAAAACGATTTGCTGGTTTTGCGTAAGCAATTCCCATTTTCTATTTGGTAAAATTATTTAGTTAAATACATCAAATTTTTAAAGTAAAATAATTGCGAAATCATATCGGTCAAGTTGCTGGTATCTTATAATTGAGAGTTCTTCTGTTAAAAACGCGGTCAGTACAACAAAAGTATAACAAACGTGTGTAACGGTGTAAGTAAATAAATATTCCTTTGTTCTTACGGAAAATTTTGTTAATTTTTGATAGTTAATTTACACATCATGGAACATCATGGGGTTGAATTTTTGACAGCAAAAATTAAATGAGCTTTTCGTTAAAAATAATTGAAAAATAAGTAGAGCGGTTTTTAAATGAGTTTTCATTAGGGTTTTTTCCCGGCATTTCCCGTCCCGGGAATTCCCGGGAATTTCAATTATTTTATTTCCCGTTTTCCCGGGATTTTTCTTGCGGGATCCTGGGAAATAAAAAATGCCTCATAAAAGCTATTTATACTTTGAAATTTAGTTTTCTATTCTCTAAAAATTAGCATCTGTGGATGGGTTGTGGATAAGATCAATTACAAGAAGTGAGTACATGTATTTAAATCAATGTCTCCTGATGCAATAAATCTACTAAAAGCAGAATGGGCAGTGCAACAGTTGATAATTACTACATTTAGTGAAATGAAGAGTTAATAAAGTACATTAATTCAAAATAAGATGCAGGCAGTAAAGTTTCATTGTCCATGAACAAGTCTTAAAAATAGGAGATACCTAAACATATCGCTCCTTTATTGCAACAAAGTCATATCTACAAAAACAAACGATCTTGGCAAAATGCGATTAAAGTTTTCAAAATGTACCGATTTAAAGATATATTTTACTATAAGTTCGGTTCAGTTTGAGATATAATACGATAATGAAGGAAAACTTTGCTAAAGTTAGATAAAATTTTGAGATATGACCATGATGCAATGAAGGAGCGATATGTTTATTAGGTGATAAACACAAATTCCTAATTTCAATTTCAATTTGTGTTGGTTTTTATACCCGTGAAATGCGGGGAAACCGAAATAAAATAACATTTTGGAAACTCGTGTAAGATACTACAACATACAACTTGAAAAACACATTGTCCTAAAGATTACAAATGGACCTATTGAAATGAAAAGGTTTGTAAGAAGCAGTCCGGTTGATGCTATTTTTACATCAACCTTGACATACATTTGACTGATATAGACGTTGTTTATAAAAAAGAAAAAATTTCTTCTGATTGTAAATCCGAAACATGCTCCAACGGTGCACTTTTTACTATTTGTCCAACCTCGGTAAAAAATGAACGAAATTTTTCGGAAACATGGTATTAGTAAATAAAATCAAGAATATACTTTTTGACGACTTACAAAGCGCTTTGAGTGTGTCAGAAAGTTATTTCCTAAGCCATTAAAAAATGTTATATATTTCTTTAAAGTATTTTATCTATTTTATTTATTAACTTTTTGATCTTATATCTTGAGTACCTCAGTTTTTATTTTGTTATTATTATTGTTTTATGAATTAAATTGTTATGTTTTTGTTATCTTTTTATCTTCTATCCAGAGCATAATAATACTGAATAAAAGCATAATAATAGGAAATAAAGGCGTGAGTTCCCTAACGTTTTTTTATAAATTTTTTTTTTTTCATTAATTAATAACAAAATTTACTTTGTATTATTTATATGGAGCGGGATCCCGGGATCCCGGGAAATTTGAAAAAATGTCCCGCTTTCCCGGGAATCGAAAAAGTCCGGGAAAAAAAAACTCTAGTTTTCATTTATTTTATATTTCAATTTCAGTTAATTTTACGGACAGAATATTGTGAGTGTAGTTATCGATAGCGAAAGTTCGCATGTAGTAAAAAAAAAACCCAATAGTTAGAAGCAGGGTTAAAAAATGCTGGACTATTCTAAATGCTTTTGTATTTGCTTAGTTTTAGAGAAAAAAAGCACAGTAAAAGCGGAAAGAGAGGGTTAATAATTTGCTTAGGCTAACTGTGATTATGTTCTTTGCCTGTAGTGGTGAAAAAAGATACCAGTTTAAAAAAAATTGTAAGTTAAAAGATTTTGTTTTTTTTTTTTTTTTTGCTTTCTCTGCACTTGAATTCAGCATGTATTAACTTCTTTGCTGTTGCTTGGCATAAAAAAATAAGAAAAATTAAATGAGATGTAATTAGTAGGGCTTAAAATTCCATACAAATGCATGTTTTCCTCGAGGGTTTAAATATAAGGTGAACTAGTTATTTATAAATTCGCATTTATGTTAGTTTTCGCTAAAAACCAAAACGTAGTTTTAACATATTTTCTGTTTTCAAGCAAATTATTTTTGGTGTTACAAAAATTAAGCAATTGCAGCACTCAGCCATAATTGAGGTCACATATGGAACCAAATCCCAAAAACCACCTTAAGACAAAAAAAAACTCCCTATATATGAATATATCTAAATATTATTCGGTACAAAGGACTTCTAAATGAGTCTTAACTTCATAACGTAATTTCTTCTTTGATTGCCCTTGGGTTTCAAATAGGGTACATTCTCGAAAAATTGTCTATATAATGTGGGGCAGTCTATCCAATGGGCGCACTTGACCGATTATACTTTCTAACTTTTTTTCTTTTAAGTTTTTTAAAATGTATTATTAATATGTTCGTAGAAATTGCAATTTCTTGCTCAATTTGAATTTTACATAATAATTAAAAAATATTATTGTAATAAAATATTGTTGATACTGAAATTAAAAATATGAATGAAATTTATATAAAATATACATTCATAAAATCAATATTTCTTAATATTTGAAAAAAAAACCCACCGAAAAGAAAAAAGAAAAACTATACAAACAATTTTTTTTATAATCAAATGATGATGGTGATTAAAGATTTTTTTATAAATTCAATTTCCGCTGTTTGAATTTTACTTCCGTAATTTTTTAAAGCGATTTAAAGGAAATTGAAAAAACAAAATAACAAAAAAAGTGAACACCAAATTTCCATTTACAAGATTTTTAAATTAATATTTAAGAAATTATTATGTATGTTTTTTCGACCTTTTTGTTTTAACTTCAATAAGTAAACGAATAATTAAGCTCAAGGCCTTATTTTTTAATAAATTTTATTTATTTATTTTAGTAGTCAATATTTCGTAACCCTACGGGAAACATCTTCAGGATCTTAAATAAATATAAAGAAAATACAAAAAATTAACACAAAATTTTCACTAAATAAAAGACTATAACAAACAAAATTGCAAACATAAAGAACAACATAAACTCACAAAAATATAGAAATTTTTTATTAAAACGAGTAACAATAGACGTTCATTAAACGACTGCCCGCTAATCCGATCTTTATTGTACTAATTAGTCTTTTTGTTTATGATGTGTTGAAAGCTGCTTGCACAATTGTTTTCCACATCTTTTTTAAAATTCATCCTATGCTCTTTTTTTGTTTTTATAATGTATAGCATTTCCAATGTTAGTCTTCTCTTATATTTGTCGTCTGTGTGTAGGATATCAATATCAGTTAAATTTGGCAAGTGTTCTCTCTCCACACAATGGGCCAGCAGTGCAGTTTTTTGTGTAGACAAATTATTTTTACATTTTAAATCTGATTTGTGTCCAGATATTCGGGTTTTTAATTTGTTGTTGGTTGTTCCGTAGGACCCCGTAGGGTTACGAAATATTGACTACTAAAATAAATAAATAAAATTTATTAAAAAATAAGGCCTTGAGCTTAATTATTCGTTTACTTATATTTAAGAAATTCCTAGAAATTTGTATTCAATTCCTACCCCCGAACACAAAAACCACTTTTAAATTCAAAAAACGTTTTTAAAGGGAATGTGTTTTCTTGTAAACCTTTTTTAAATTTCATTTTTATGAAAACTGACAATAATCTTCGAAAAGTTTTTAAACATCATTTAAATAATTTTATTTTTAATAATTTTTGTATGAAATTTTTTTTTAAAAAGTGTTCTCATGCATATTAAACTTTTTATGTCAAACAAATAAATTTATGATAAAATATTTTTTTTTTTCAAATAAATTCGACAAATAGACAAAAACTATTAATATATATAAGCATATTAAATTTAATACTTTAAAACAGTTATACACATCAGTATCATGCACATGCGAGTGTACGCACATCAAACAAAATATGAATCATACGCTGTGGTGTTCAATAGTTGTTTTTAAAAATACGCCTTAAGCGGCTGATACACTTGCAATAAAATTGTTCAATTTTACGTACTGTACAATTATATCGCCAATGTGTATGTGATATTCGAAGGTGGCACAATATATTGGCAACAATCAAAAGACTTTAGATTTTTATTGCACAACGCACAGAAGGTGAAGTGTGTTGGCAACATTGTACAATGCTGTTTATGTTATTCCTATAGGTTATGTTCACCTTTTTATTGAATAAATGAAAACATTGTGCGACCTATTGCATAATATAGGACAAAATGGAAATAATATGGCGAATATCATATACAATAATATTGCAAGTGTATGGGCCGCTTTAGAAATAGCAAAAACTAATTTTACTTAAACATCATAAAGGAATTGTTGAAAAAATATGTGAAAAATTTAAATGTTAATTTTATTTAAAAAAACTTGTGTTATGTGGAGTACAATATTAATCGAAGAAAAACAAAAGTGATATACAGTCAAACCGCTATAATTCGTGCCCCGTTAATTCGAAAACCTCAAAATTTTTTAAAAAACGATTGGTCCCTGGAGAAAAACTGTTCAATTCAGAAAAATCCCATATATTTTGAATCCCTGTTAAATCGTATCCTTTTTTGTTTAATTGAGAGTCTGAGGAAACCGCTTCAAATCGTCCTAAATAGGCTCTTATACTTCGTTTATTACCAATATGTTTAAAAAAAAATACAAGTTTGGTTTTGTGTTTTTGACGTAAGAATTTCAGAGAAAAATACTTTTTTTGTTCATTTGTCCTTTAATTTAATGAGGTTTAAATGAGCTTTCAAACCCTAATAATTAGCTCTTTTTTATTTTAACCTCGTTAAATCAAAATCTCTTTATTTTGAAAATGTCCTTATGCGTCTCTCCTCTAGTCCGTCTCTTCATTTACCAATTAGCGAGATTCTACTGTATTATGCTGTGCAGAATCTTATATACCCTCCACCCAGAGGAAGAATATTTTAGGAGTGGGCTTTATATGAAATCTATGAATCAATCCTTATAAACCTTAGATTACTGTAAGAAATATAATTCGTTGCTGTTAAAGGCATATGTTAAATTATGAGCCAATCATGACATAGTTTTATGATCTTACATCAAGCCATATAAAACTTAATGATTTCAATAAATCATCATGATTCGTTTTGGTCTTAGGCATATTAAAATGATTTTCAGAATGAGGTCTTATATTGGATCTACGGTAAATGATGGACTAAGCATCATATCGCTAAAGTGATTTCTAGTATTAAAAAAACTAAATTTGATTAGTAATGTAACTTATTATTTTAACATTCAAAGTGGTTTTCGCAAGGCGATTTCATATAACACATGGTGAATGTTAGAACGATCATCAAAAAATAATGATAATAATATAATAAATAATAAATAATTATAATAAATAATTATAATAAATAATTTTTAAGTATCACAAAACTCTATTTAACTGAATATCACCACAACATCATTATCTGTCACAATTTAAAATGGGTTTAAGTGTTCCCGAGAGGGCATTATATGGGGGCATTATATGGCCTATATAGTAAATTATGATACGATCTTCACGAAATTCTAATAGCACAAAATTAATTTCTGCAAAATTTAATGACAATCGTTGCATTCCGCTACCAAATTTGTGTTAGATTTTGCAGCAAAAAACTTTAATTTTTTGAAGTTTGTTCAACAAATAGGCTCATAACTCTAGTACTGCTGAACCGATTGTGCTAGATTTCAATCTCAAACCACTAGGATAAATCAAAACTCTTCTTTTCTGTTAAGTCGTTTGAAAGTTAGCGTATTTTGATCAGACGAACAGACAAGCGGACTTAGAAAAACTCAAGGACTTCGGAAAAATGGTTTTGAAATGGTTAAAGGCACAATGGCTATTAGAACTTTTGTATCACAATACAACAGGACAAATCGGTTTAGCATTTGTCCTAGCTAAATAAGGGTTTTTGTACCAAAGCGGCTAACTGAGATAACCTTAAGGAAACAAATTATTTTTATTTCAATAGGTTAAGAAAAGAAGAGTTAAGATATAAGTTTTGGTTAAAAATTTTGCTGAGAGTTGTTTTTAATTTTTTCTTTTGAAAGTTTAAAATTTTTACCTAGAAAATATTTTTGCAGGGAGTTTTGATGTAATGATTTTTTAACGCTCGAAAAAAAATATGTACTAAATTGTTCACGTCTGAACCGATGGCAGCGGATTTCCCAACCCTGGTTTCTATTTTGAATGATGATATGCCCCAAGACGAATTGACAACGTGAGGCGCCAATATCATCATGTATTATATTTTAAATTTTTCTTTTATTTGTATGTGTTTTTTGTTAATTTTTTATTGTTGTTACTTGAAATTTCTTCAGTCGATCGTTGTTTGAAAGCCATACTGGACGGCTGTATTTTTTAACACTATAGGACGTAATCGACGTTTTTAGTATTCTTGTAGAAGTTTTTTGCGAACATGCTTTTTTATTAAATACTTTTAGTGGTTGGCTTAGATACTTCAAGGGTGAGTAGTAAAATGTTGAAGATGAAAATTGTCCAGAAAGGTAACAAGAGTTTAAGAAGATATATTTAGATGTATTACTCTATGAAGATTTATTGTTTGCATTCCAAAGCTTGAAAATTAAATTTCCCATTGGCTAATAGGATTATTACAAGAACCCGAAAGCAAGTCGGCATATTTTAAAAGGCGCTCACAAGAAAAAGTAATCAATGAAAATTATTTTTTATTAAAGATTTATATTTAATTAGTTTGAAGATAAATTTTGTATTACAAGCTGCTGCAAGCTGTACCGATAACTGAATACCGAAAACTCCTTATAATACGTTGTGAGAAAGATTGGCCTGCTGGCGGATCCTCCTAACAGCCGTACCTAAATAAGAGCGGAAGGCGGAACGTTTTCTTCCACTTAGCTTTTACGCTGATATGCCATACCTAAACAAGAGCGTCAACGTTGTGTCTCAAACAGTATTGCTAACTTTTTTGTTTAATAGAACCCACATAATAGAAATAAAAAGAAGAGAAAAATATGCTAGATTGACAAAAAATAGCTAAATTGTCATTATTTATTAACAATAGCGACCAACTTTACTATTAAACGCGCAGTCAAAATCGGATTTTCCAATTGCAAAGCGTTGACGCCGCGCTATTTAGGGATGCTTCATACAAAAGGTATGGGCATGAGAATTTTTGACAGCTAGAAAACGCTTTCCGCTCTTGTTTAGGTACGGCTGTAAGTGCTGTTAATAATTAATAAAAGATAGAAACTGGGAATTATTTCCTTTCGTAGGTTACTTTATATAATATTCAACATTTTTTATTCCCAGTTTCTATTTGTTAACAATTGCTGAGTTAAATACATTCAATTTATTAAGTATCACTATCCAGTGTGACACAAAGAATGCTGACGAAGGCCGTAGCGGGTCAGAAAATGCATTACATTCTGCTGGTGTCTAAAAATTGTAAATTTTTCTGTACATACAATATACTTCATTGGTCGCGGTCAAGATAGAATATATCGTTGTTTAGACCTCACAAAAGGTTTAACGTATTGTAATGAGTTTTTTAACCAATTCCAAATATCATTAATTATGAAAGTCAGGGGAGGTGTTTTGTGGCTAAACGGAACATCTTACCGCGTAGGTGATGATTGTCATTGTTCCTTGTGCAACCTTAAAGAGAAGGAAACTGTACAACACTTTTTGGGACGTTGTCCAGTGTTAAAGGAAATAAGATGGCGGTACTTCTTTAATACTTTTTTAACAGAAGAACAAATTATTAATATTCTAAATGGTGATGAAGTTGCTAGTTGGTCAAACCTTTATAACTATGTAAGAGTTGCTTTAAAATATAGGAAAATGTTGATAGAAGAATTCAATTTTTGAAAAGAGAAAAAAGAAAAAATCACTATATCTTCCAGCTGACGGTTTTTTTATAAAACCAAGCTGTAAAATTTCTTTGTTTATTTGTAAATAATTTGTACAATTAAGATGAACTTTTGTAATGTTTTTAGAAAAATAACAAATAAATAAAGAAGAATACAAAATACAATACAATACAATACTTCATTGCTATCCAAAGGATACACAGAGAAAACAGATTCGTGATCACAACCGAATTTGGCGCCAATCGAATTTCGTCGGTTGCATGTACTATCACACAATTCGGTTTCAATTACGGAAAATTTCGTTGCTTAGCACAATATTTTTGATAGCAACATTTGAATTTAAGTACACTATCAGTTATAGCAACTGATATTGTTAGTTGTTAGTATGATTATTAGAAACAAAATTGTGCTTATACCCGAATATATGATAGCTGCAACTGCATTAACACATAATTGGTGTTCATAACAAGAGATTTGATTGTCGTTATCAATGTATTTTTTTTAACCGGTCAAATGTAGCCCATAAGAGGCAAGGACTTGTCCAAAGGTAATCCCAATGAATGGAAAATATGGCTTATTTTACAGTACTATGTCCTAGGGCAGGACCAAATAACCCAGCTTTGGACTACAAAGGAGTAGTCTTAAAACTACCCCATGGTATACTCTAGAGGATTAGCTTTGAAATCGTTTGAAAACGAAAACATGTCGTTAAAAAACGAAGACATGTCGTTTCACTACAAACTCTTTTTAATATTGACATGGTCCATACTTGCATTACATTGGACCAGCCCAGGATCAAAATCGATCAAGTAGTTCAATATAATTTGCAGGGTATAAAAAAAATAATACATACATACATATGTACGTGTATATGTTCATACCTTATAAGATTACATAAATTACTTACCCCTATTTATTAAGTTTTTGCACATTTTCAATTTTTTACCGCAAAGAAAATTTTTAAATATAAAATTAAAAATTATTTTAATCTATCAAATGTTTTGACAGAAAATTTAGTAAGCAATTGGGGCTTTTAACTATTTTTTGGTTATGAATTCCGAATAATTATATTTTAATTTGTTGTACTCGAATTGAAACTATTCCAACAATCAATAATTAGCTGCGATAAATGAGTAAACATTTATATTACAAAATTTATTGACGAAAGCAAATTATTGATTGCAATGACTAATATTCAGTATTGCCCTATATTAAATTCGGTTGTGCTTCCAACCATTTGTACTAATTTTTAGAACTAAATTAAGTTACTTATCATAACTAATAAAAGAATTGAAAGAATCATATTTCAGTTGGAACATCGTTTTAATAATCAAGAGAATTAAAAATCAGTTAGAACTATACATATTTAATAGTTGCAATCGGTAATATATCGGCAAAGGCCCTGGTTGGGTTCCTAATGGGAAGCGGAGGGTCTTTTGGCCAGCTAAGGGGAGTGGGTACAATAGACCTAACCTGGTCGCGGTACCTGTCACTGTGGAAAAACCTCCCCGCTCTATCGCGGAAAAAAAATAGTTGCAATAATAAATCATGTTACTTGATCAATATTTTATTACTGCAATCGTTTCCCAACCTATTTGTTTTCTGTGTGTAGCTAAGGTAAAATGTAACAAGAAAAAACAATATAATAGTCTGGTAGTGTATAAAAGTCATTCCTAAAAATTTCAGGAATAGAACTATTACAAAAAAGCTTTATAAAAAACATAACTGAAATTTAGCTCATAGAATAAATTCGAAAAATAAAAAATGTTGAATTAATAAAAGATGCTATATTTCTGCAGTGGATGCTAGTTGAACAAAAAACCAGGTGCGATCGTTCTGGTTTCTGCCTAAAACCATATGCTTTAAATTACCGCCCATGTGTGTAGTGTAATGTCCCACCAACACATGGAGAATCCGGTGATGGACGGTATGTCCATTCAGTGTTTTTGACCACCGTCAGGTTAAGCTACCCATAGAGGTATCCACGTATATCCATTGTTAGGTATTGGTGTTATGTATGCCTATTGTGTTAACTTGAGTACAGTAAAACTATTTTTGAACACAAAATACAACGAAAATAAAACAAAGTTTGTATTCCCGAAATTACTTTGGTAACACTGTGCTAGAAATTGACACTTTTTTAGACAAGCTGGGCACTTGTAGTTTTAAACTTATTTGGGTACGCTAAATCCAGTGGTGCTTGCCGTTTTTTTTTTTTTTTGTTAGCTCTGGTTGCACAACAGATGTTCGCGTTACTCAAAAACGGTTTAGTTTATTAAAATTACTAAAAAAAACAGAAACTTCGCAATAAAATTTCCTTTAAGAAAGGTAAAACTTTTTTCTAATATGCGCAGTCGTTTTAGAAACATATTTTTTTTTAAGAAATCATAAAAAATTGGAAAATTCTGCTAGGCTTTAAATTTTTTCCATTAAAAACGAAATTGCAAACAAAACAAGCCATAAATGATTAAAATCTGATTTTCACAAAAGATTTTTGATTTTCACAAAAGTCGAAAAATTTTAATTAATTTAAGAATTTCATAAATCGTGGCAGGGCCAAATTAAGAAAAAATGAGAAGCCTAGCTGCATTTTCTAATTTTTTATTAATTTTTAAAAAATAATTTTTAAGTTTATTTTTTTATTCGACCTTTTTATTCTAACATAAAATAAGTAATTAATTAAGCTCGAGGTCCAGCTTAATTAATTACTTATTTTATTTTTAAAAATGTTGATAAAAAAATAATTTTTTTTCCAAAAAAAAAATTATGTTTCTACAACGACGAGTTACGCGAATATATGTTGTCCAAACTCCTCTATTTTCGAAATAACGGTATATCTCGAAAACAAGAGCCAACCTAAAAAACGGTTAAAACGCTTGTCTGTTTTTTCAACTTGCACAGTGTAATTTATTTACTTTTATTTATTTCCTCCAGAATGATAGCAACGAATTTAATCGACTATTAGCCTGATTTTTTAAATCTAAGTGAACCCTTAAATTTTAAACTATATTTTCTTTTTTTTTCGTTTTTCAAACAACGGTACTAAATACAAAAGGTACTATTTAATTATATTTCCCTTTAGTTACTTGTACCTAACTGTAATACCCACTTGAGTAACACATCAAATCCTTTTTGTACAATTTCCCATAAAATTAAAGCCTTTGTCTACACTTCATGTATTTTCGCAAATATTCACAAATTCATTTAAATTAAACAGGAATTTCCTTTTTTGTTGACAAAAAAAAGAGAGTAACGAATAGACAACAGGCTTTCATTTTATGATTGCTCTGTCAGCTTTAACATCCCTTTATTGTCTCATAGCATTTTTTATGAGGCCGTTAAATGAATATGGACTTTAATTGCTTGAAGGACATGTGCTTAAAATGTTGCATTTGCAACATTGTCACCACGTCGAAAAGCCACTTACAAATATTAAACGTTCAAAAACGGTAATACAAGGGGGGCTAAACTCAACTTAACAAACACGCTCAATATGCATGCATTCGTATTTCAACTTGCAACAACATCAACAACCAAAAAAACACAAATACTTAAACACTTACACAAGCACCAAACACCAAACACACACTGATACTAGCCTACAACATTACACTTGCCTACAACAAACCATCCATCCATCTCCTAAATGGTAAAACTGTAGTGACAATCTGCTTTTCTGCTCTACAAAAATATATGCAGTCAATATCAACGACCAGCACAATGACCAACAAACACACAAACAAACAAATATTTCACCAACAGTTGCAATCGCGTTACTGCTGCTGTTGTTTTTGGTGGTGGTGATGTGTATGTGTATGTTACAACAATTTGCAATTCATAGTGCCGCATGATTCTAAAGAATAAAACATGCAGCATCAACAATATTATACGAGTACATCTTCATGGCCAGGCCAATTTCCCCAATAACAAATACACACACAAACACACACACTTGAGCATATAAACAGCTAGTACTGCTATATAGACTGATGAATATAAAAAATTTAAGCCAGTGTAAATAGTGTATTAAATAAGGGGTATAAAAAAACAAAAAGTAAAGAAAAAATCAACAATAAAGGAAGCACTTTAAAGAAACACGTACCGTCACAGGGCCTTTGGTTTTTGAATGATGCACAATGGGTTTTTAAGCTATAATCTATCATTATTGAAATTTTTACAATAAAAGCGTTTTCATATAAATACATAGACCCCTGAGGCAGTAAAACTCCCATGTTTCGAAAATTTTAATTGAGTGATATTAAAATCGCCAAATGACAACTTAACCTAACTCTGTTGGACTTAAATATCTAAAACAAATTATGCTAACCACTTACCTTTTTCGCAGAAGTACATTTTATTCTATATAACTAGGGATGCGATTTCCATGCAAATGCATGGACCAATTATCTTTCCGAATCATTAAATTTGCGTTAAAATGGCATCGATTTGTTTTTGCATATTGTTGCATATTTTGGTGAAAATTAATATGTTTGCATATTTTGGTTTAAAATACATATATTAACATTTTTGAGTGATATATTTTTGAATTTCCATATTATAAATAAAGTTCTACAAAAAAATCCCAAATAAACCAAAAAATTCTTCCAAAAAAATTTTAAAATTAAAAAATAATATTTTTGGAAGCTCTGCTTAAAACATAAGATTTTCAAAATTTCTACAAAAGATTCTTCTAGTTTTTACCGATGTGGTTAAATCTCCCAATGGGCTTAAATTATTTTATCCAAAACTGTTCACATGTGACTTGCTTGGTACATGGGTTACACTGAGTTGCAGAGGAAATTAGAAGCCAATTCGACAATATTGAGTTATTGGATTCATATGAAATGTATTCCTTGGTACCTTTACCACCGCAGTCAGTATTAACAAGAAGGGGAACCTGAATAGATGCTGCAGAATTTTTTTTCAAAACACTTTAAGCAATTGAAGAATGTTATTGAAGAACTTGTTGCTACCGATGCTTATGCAATTAAAAAAGTAAAAGAAATATGATATTTAAATAACATCAAAAGTCAATGGCATTTGTATTCTCCAACTACTGATATATTGGTGTAATACCCTTTGCACACTTGCATACATTTCGGAGGAACGCATGGAAGATGTTGAAAATGTGGAATACGCGTTCACACTTGAAACATCTAACATCTACTATCAATAAAAAATGTCACCATTTCTGAAAAAAAAAAACTTTTATTTTTTTTAAATACATTTTTTCTACAAAATTGCCAACATTTAAAAAGATAACACCAAAATGTATTTCTAATCCATTTTGTTTAATAATTTTAGCAAAATTAAGCAAAATAAGGCTTGCAAAAAAGGAAAAACTTGAGAAATGGTAACGCTGCTTTCAAAGCAACTTCCATTTTGTCAGTGATGCCACAATAATAACAGAATTTTTTGCCACTTTTCTAGTGATGACACTAAAAGAATCGCAAAATGTAGAAGGGAACAAAATGAGATAGTAACATGCTGTAAAGATGTTAAAAATTTTTAATTTTTAGCCCTATGTATTTCCTATGGGAAAATTCCAACATCATCGCAAATTGATGTTAAATGTTGACTAGTGTGAAAAGGCTATAACAATAACTTAATTTGAGGGGCTTAGTTCACTCAAGTCAAATTATGTAATTGATATTGAAGAAAGTAAAATTAACAAATTAAAAAGAAATCCAAATGTTTTGAAAAAAATTAAGGATTTAAAAAAATAAAACCAATTTCAACTATTTTAGATCTGGAATCAAATGAGGGATCTAAATTTTTTTTATGAATATGACATATTAGCACTATAGCCCAACCAGTTTAATGGGTCAGGGAACCCGTTTTATTTATAAACTTGGCATTGGTTATTTAATGAGGCTCTAGTCGTCATGGCGAATAGTTGAATTCGCCATGACGACTAAAGCCTCATTGACACTCTGAATTTTAAGATACACGTTGCCAGGCGTGTGCTTCTGAGACTCTCTTCTTTAATCCGCTAAACTGTCCGCCACTGCTTATTTATTCGCAGTCGCCCACCAATCTTCGTGGTTAGGGTCATCCACTATCCGCAAACTGTGGAGGCGTCCCATAGCACTCCAACCATGCTTTCCTATAGGTTTTTATATTTCGTCTTGATAAGAAGTAACTCATGAAAACGAATTATAAAATCCCAGGAGGGTTGACGTTGAGGGATCCTTTGTCCGAACAGACAAAGGTTTACTATTATCCAAACAAAAACTTAAATTTAGTTTTAAAAAATATTGTGCCTTTGAATAACAGTAGACTCAATTTTTTATTTTTTGTTTTAAGTAAATTAAAAAAAACGCCTTTTATTGAAAATTTTTAATTTTTTAAGGATATTTTTTTATTGCATATTTTAAAGTTTTTAGTGAATTTTTTATGCGCATATTTTCGATTTTTTAGTGCATGAAAATCTCATCCCTATATATCGCAGTTGTATTACGTAAGGCAAAATAATGTTTACATACGGCAAAATAATAGAAATAACAATGTACATAAGAAAACATTTATACGTACCGAGGTTTTTATAATTTATAAACAAAATGTAAATAATAAAACATAAAAAACCAATAATTTCAATTCATTTTTTTATTACAATAATAAAAATAAAATAAAAAAATTCATTTTTCTTAAAAAAATTTATAAAAAATCATCTGAATCAAAGTCTTCTATATAAAATAACTTATTTAAATTTAATTATTTAATTTAAAAATATTTCAGTTACCAATGCTGGAACAATCCTCTGATATTTTATCTTCGCCTAATATTTCATCGGCCATACTAAAAAAAGAATATATCGTTGAAATTTTGCCCAGAAATAAAATAGCAATAAAATTATATGAATATTATATATTGTATAATATCAATATCAAAATAGTTCATAAAAACTTACTCGAGTAAAACTGATTCAATTTCGGGTGCCGGCGATTTCATATTTACATGTTCTTACCACCGCAATCAAAACACAACTGCGGCAAATGGAAAATTTTGTATAACAGTTTTGCGAAACAACAACAAATTTCGTTCACGTACGGCAAAATAATATATTATTTAAATTATAATTATTCTGTTGCACGTATTAAATGTAGAGCACATACGTCACAATAATGTCGGGTTTATAAATTCCGTATTTTTGCTTTAGTTTTTGCCGTATATCCAAAAAAATGGTGAATACGGCACAATAAGAATAATTCTATTGTTTTTTGTGGTGTGTACGTCAAAGCCAACAGAGAATATCTCGCTATACATAGAGGATAGGAACATTACGAGAGCACAGATCGATGGAGCTGGAAAAAATTTTCAATATTGCGTTTTTAACTTTTTTTTTTTGGTTTTGTGATATACGACAGTATAATTGCGGGGCGACGATATAACGTTCATTATTTTATATCATATCTGTCAGCATTTAAAAAACTGCAGTCAAAGTAGAAAAACTGGCATTTCTTCCACTTTTTGATTTGTCATTAGCCAAAAAAAACTGTTGATTTTACATCTGATTCATTAAATGAAAACATTAGCTGTCAAACCAACTCAAAAAGCGAAAAGTTGTACACATATTTTTTTTTTTTTTTTTTTTTTTTTTTTGCTCGAAAGTTTTTGGTTTGGCTGCAGTCAGTTTTTTAAGCCCTGGTATCTGTGGCATTTTGACAAAACATCTTAAGTCGAGATAAGATACCAAAAAAGTTTTTAAAAAAAACTCTGTGAAAAAATAAGCTAATATTGAAGAAAAATTTCATTTATAATACCAAATTTTTAAAATGTAAACAAGAATGTTTTTTGAATGAAAATACGTATGATTAACAACATTTTTTCCAACTTTAAAAATTTGACTTAAGATATTTTTTCAAAATGCCATAGTGCCTTGGTGCTAAATTAGGCAATGCCAATATTTTGTGCTTTCGTTGCATTAGGTGTCTTTTCTTCAGTCTTCGAAAATGAACAGAACATTATTAAGCGTACGGCTTACACCCCGAAACGTATCTATAGTCTTCTGTTCTTCCTTATAAAACAGAACGATTGTAGTGGTTCTGTAGACATACATTATATTTTAATGTTCTATAGTGTTTTTTTTTTATATATAAATGAAGGAATGAACAAACAAACGACCAGAGCACGAATAGCTCATCAATGTTTTGTGTAAAATTTTTTTGCTGGCTTTTTGTTTTTTTTTTTTGTAAATGTATTTTGTTTTTGTAAAAAAATTGTTGGTTTCTTTACTAGCCAGAAGAGCGCTAAGCACAATTCAAACTAACCGAACACAACGAAGTTTGTGGTTAAAAAAAAAAACAGAACGCAATAAAATGTTGTCATCTTTTTATTGTGTTGGATAGGTACAGTATTAATTTTGTGTTCGAAGATCACAAACAAAGAAACGTTTTTTTTAATCGTTTACTACACAAACACTATTAGCGTTTGTGTTGTCCACTTCTCTATCGAACCGAACTCTAAAGTACAGTATATAATATTTATTTTGGAATACTGCTTTTCTAACGTTCTTTAATTCAGAACTGCTTCATAAGGGGTTTACAAGCCAACAAAAATCTGCACTCAATTCAAATAGTGCAAAATTTGGACTTGCAATCAAAACAGCTGCATAAAATATTGTATCACTAAAATTTAAAAAATATAACTTTGTATGTGCATGGTTTATTAATTTTTTTGGACGAAATGCATAAGCAAATAACATTAAACAAAATGAAATTTTGTCAATAACGTTATAATTTTGGGCTTTAATCATAAAAAACAAGTTTTTAATTTAAAAATTAATGCAACAATTTAAGTTGCACTCAAATGAGGGGAGAAAAAAAAAATTGCAGTAAATCAAACTATTTTTTTTTTTTTGAGTGCAAAATTTTTTAACATCACTATCACTAATGTTTAGTGAGGCTAATCAATCAATCAACAAAATGATTGCAATATTGAGTGCACTACCCCCATCTATGCTAGCCACATATATATTTGTTAACAATATTTTTCTGGAATTCCCAGGAATCAAAGAAAAACTATAAACTCGGGAATTGAAAAAGTTCGGGATAATATGGACCCTAACCATACCAGAGAACTGCACTAACTTGTTTGCTTGATTTAATCATACGCTTAAATTTAAATCAATTCTAATCATGCAACAATGTTTAAAGTTGAGTAAAATTAGCATCGCTAAATGTACATGATCACGACATGTCTTTTACATCTCACCTTTCAATACAACTACAAAAAGTTTCGGTTAGAGCTACAATATACTTTATCCGTTTAAAATTGTAAAAATTGTAAATTTAATAGTTTATATTTTTTTAATACAGAACAAATTCCAAATCGTTGGGTGCAAGAACTTTTTTTAAAGCATGTACCATGTACTTTTAGTAAACATTTTATTTTTGTATTTATGAGTTCTTAAAATAGATCAGTTGGGGTGTAAAAGGAAATCAGGTTCGTGTTTGATATCGCTACGTAGGCATGACTGTGAGTCACAAACACAGAAAAAAATCAATGTAAAATCGGCGAAAACAAGGTTGATTTAACATTTTTCGATAGGGATTTTGCTTAACAGTCTCTTCATACTAATTTAACTTGATTTCACAATAACGAACAATATTTTTTCCCCTTAAAAATAACTATAGTTCATGTCAATTTAACATTTTAGTAAAATTAGAGAAAATTATAATGAAATTGAAATAACATTCAAGTTGGAAGAACGTGAATTTCATTTGGAATCAATTTGATTTGAGTGTGAAATACCAGTGGAAAGAAGCTTAAGAGACATCACATGTATTTATTTTATAATAATTTAAAACACTTACCCCCCGAACCAGAGAGGTAGGGACAGAGAATATTATTATTTTTTTTCAAGCCCAGCAAAGACTTTGCTCACAAAACAAGCTGAAAAATAATGAGAACTTGACGAGAAGACAGTCTACTTACTTTTCTACTAGAAAAAGTACTTATTTTTGTTCGCGATGTGCCAAAAGTAAACCCTTATAATTTAATTTGGCCAATTATAACCTAAAAAATAATGTATTTTTTTATACTTAATAGTTTTATAAAAATATTTGGTTACGAAAAGAGGCTAAAAATAAGTTATTGCAAATTAATTCAAAAGGGTTAAAACACACTAATTAAAATTACTCTTATATGCATGAAAGTGTACACAATAATAAATTTTTCGAAATGTAAGAAAACATTTAATAAAGAGTGTTTTGGCTGCACAAAATAATTTATAGCTCTAACACTGTAATAAAAATGTGTATACTGGAAATATTATTACCGAATGTCTAACAAATGCAAATTGATTTAAATAATTATTTAAATATCTTAGTTAAATCATTATATTAATTTTTTTTATAATGTATAATTATGACTTATTTAAGATATAATAATAAAGTTATTATTTAATTTATAACTAATAATCCAAAAAATGATGAATGAAGCTACAAAGTAATGAATTTAGGAAGTCATTAAAATTAGGATTGTTAGTTAAGTTTTTGCTGGGAAGCACAAAGTTTTTTTTTTTAATTTATTCTATGGTAACAAGTTGCATGTGTTTTTTTCCCCCCGAATTCAGCATAGAACTCAGAAGAAATCACTGCATTATTTTTTTTATGCATTTATGTATCAGCAAAGAAGTCATTATCGAACAAAACGAACGATGTTTAACTTTGAGAAAAAGAGTTGCGCTTTATTTGACTGATTTTAAAGCCTCACCGAATGTGTGTGACTGAACATTTTTGATTTTATGAACGCAAAAGAATATATTTTGTAGTCTTGATGAAGTGTGAATTTTTCGCAAAACACAAAGTCGTTCTCTAAATCATACGCTTTCGACCCTTTGGGAATCTGCTGACATATTGTGAGAAGTTAATTTAACTACCAACAGATAACGTTTATATTCAAATTACGCTCCCCTGATGTTTCTCATATCTTTCCAAAATTGGGAATACAAATGTGTGGGATAAGTATTAGAACACCTTAAAATAATCACATAGTTCCATTTAAATATAATCCATATTTCTTTTCAATCCGATTTTCAATTCATAAAAAATTCTATCAGACCCTATAAAGTGCTGGATCATTTTAATGCCCGTAATTTCTACAATTAGATATCTAACTGTGTGTAGGTATCTATGGTTTTTATAATTTTAAAACGTATTTCTAGCCGACGGGTTAAAATGTAATGTATTTTACACCATTGATTTTAGATAGTTAATTCACGTATGCAAAATTAACGTTGAAATTACCACAATAGTGTTACCGGATAGGTAAAGATAACTGTTAGGTACGAACACGACTAGATATCAGTTTTTAGAAATACCGGGCATTGGTACCAAAGTTGATTATAAAATGTTCGTCTGACGTTGTGTATGTTGAAATGGGCTTTTCGGAGACCCCATTTGCTATGAGGACTACGTAGTAAATTATTTATATCACAAATAGTCTAATATTGATTGCTATTAAAATTCAGCCAAATCGGTATACAACCATCAAACCTTTACTTTTTTAAGTCTTCTATGAACTAATTTCCAATAAACGTAGTAAAATCCTTGTAACTAAACAAGGGCGGTTTATAAATAACCGAATTATAGACATATAACTACTTTTTCCCCAACACAATGCTTTTTGGACAATAGCGATTTTACCAAATTTGGCTTAGATATTTCTTAAACATAAAGAGCTTAAAAAGTTCGACAAATGAATTCATTATTTCACTTGGCCTCTCCAAACAAATGTCCTCCCGAATTAAGGGTTCTCGTTTATAATTCAATTGGGCTCAAATGTTTCTATATATACAAGATTTGTTAAGTTTTCAAAAATAAGCAAAATCGACCTATTATTTTACCTAGCGCCAATACAAATATGCTGCTGAAATCAGCGTTTATACCATATGTGCTAGGGAAAATTTGGCTTTTCAGCACACTATGCTAAAGGGTATATAAGATTCGGTATAGCCAAATATAGCACTTTTACTTGTTGTTCTTCTTACCATTTTCATCTTAAGTAAAATGAGAGAACAAATAAATTGTAAAATAAAATTTTAAACGTTCTGCGAAATAGGATTTTCTGTTTTATTTTCTAAAAAAAAAAATAAATCCAATTTCTCCAAAGCAAACTAGGGAAAATACAATTGTTCATCTTAGAGCAAACCTCTAATACCAGGCTGTACGACACCAGGCATTTGAAATAAATATTAAAAAAATAAACTAACAAACACACAATTTTAAATGAAAAAACACTACAAGCTATATAGTTAAATATTTTTAGCTGTAGCAAAATAAAACCAAGTTTTATATCTAAACATGCAACTGGGTCAAGGATACGAAGGATACTGGTAGTATATATGTAGTTAAGCAACACCAATTTAACTGCAATAATCTTCAGCTTTTGCTTTTTTCTACTCTAACTATAGTGCTTTAACAAAGACTACAACAACTAAAGCACTGTCCTTAGTATCCTTATTGTTGTGAATTCCATCTTTATATAAATGAATGTAAGTGTTTGTGTGTGTGTGTAAAATAGTTGGTTCCAATATAAATGAAAACAACTTCTGGTGTTTGTTTCTTGTATACACTGGGTGATAAATTAATAAAATTTTCATTTAAAATGTTTTCAAAGCAACAAACAGCACAACAACTACGTACGTACGAAATAAACTCCGAAAAAGTCTTCTTGTGTGAACACAAAAAAATACTATATATTTAATAAAATAAAACTTTGTGCAAGTAAACGAGTATAATATGTAACTTTTAGTGTCTTTGTCACAGATTCTCACTTAAAAAAAAACATCAATTTATTTAAAACCTAAAGAAAAACTTTTTAATATAACAACAAAAAATATAAAGCACAAAAAAACAACAATATTCATCTATGCAGAATCTTTTGCACCCGATAGTATTGAATGTTCCTACGGATTAATATTTTTTTTTTGTTGTTTATAGCGTCGTTTAAAGAATTCAACATTTTTACCAAAATTTGTTTTGGAGAATTGGCGTAAGTTCAGCTGGTTCATCGGGTTTCGCATGCGATTTCATTGATAATTCACTTTTTATCGCTAGTAAAAATTCAATGCAAAAATTTAATATTTTAATCGCCTTAAAGCTGCCTTTTAGACATGCTCGCTCAGAAAAAATTCTCCAAAAATGTTCACCAATTAAAGCATTAATCAAAAATAAAAACAGTTTTAATTAAAAATTTAATCAAGTGAATTTACCGTTTAATCAAACAAATTAAACGTTTAAATTGATACATTCAATTTGTTTACTGGTGCAAACTTAATTAATTTTTAATAAATATCACAAATTTTTTAATTGAAATCAATTCTAATATTTTTTCTGTGCGTCAATCGGTTTTAACTCATTTGGTGCTTAGTTTTCTTGATTTTGTGCGAATTCTAGTGCTAACGTTTTTAAATTGGTCCTTGAGTGACTACCTTCGGACGCGTTTGCAGCTTTGTCTTGAATTTGACAACGATCTTCATGAAGTAGTGCCTTCAAATAGATCCATACCTGAGATTCGGCAGAAATCCATAATTGACAGATCTCAAGGGATCAAGGATTTAGGGATCTTAAGATCGCGGTTCTTCAGAGATCCTATACGGCATATTGCTTCCTGTGTTTCAGGAAGATTGTCTTTGTTTTACTTTTTTGTTGAAAAGTTTCTGCTGGGGATGACGTGGAGTTGTGGCTTAATGGATATCCTGAAAACCCAGCACAGGGGCTGATATATCACCTCTTTTGAGGAGAGTTCGGCCAGAGGGGCGTATTAACGATAAGAGTTGCTGCTATTCAACAGATGCAGCTAGCATATTTTCAAAGGCAGCAGATGATAGGTAACTATAGCTCCTTAACAAGGGGCGTGTGTATAACCTTGCCGGACAATGCACTCAAAATGGTTCTTGTATGTGCTAGTTGCTCTCACACTCAGGAGCCGTGCTACTTTGTTAGAACAAAATTTGAAATTTTTGAAGCAAAAAAAAAGCTTTGATGTTTGCACTACTTTGTTCAATTACTAGTTGAGAATAAATGACAAATGTTTGTCCTTTAAAATTCCATTTATTAAAGACATAAACGATGTGTTATACGATACGTCATCTACGATTAATTCCGAATTAATGGTTTATACCTAAAAATATTTAATATATGTTTATGCTTATTATATGCTTAACAAATTTGAATATGTTACAAACGGAATAACAACACGAATATTCCAAAACTTTTTGTCTGCAAGCATTAAAAAAACATTTTAATTTTAAAACAACAGCACGAACCAGAGTGATACAATTTTTATTTCCTTTTTACGTATTGCACCACAAAACCAAAGTGGATGAAACATAAAGAAAGTGTTTTGGTTTTACTTTTTTCCAAATTTTAGTTGGTTTTTTTGTTTATAGGCTGAAATAAAAAAAAAAAAAACAAAAACAAAAGTTTTTCCGGGTTTTATTCAAATTGTTAATTTGATTTTATTTTGGTTTATCAGCAGTTTTACTTTTTTAAATTGCACTTTTATTTCTTTGCCAAATAAATAAAGGAAGCAATACAAAACCGCAAGTAAAAACTTTTAAAGCCACAATAAAGTTTGAAACTTTATTTTGTATAATTTTTCTTAATCAAATTGGATTGTGGTTTGTTTTTTTTTCGTTGTAAACCTTATTTTCTATTTAATAAAATAAACAAGAAAGAACACTACATTCGGCTGCATTAAATCGTTGATATCCCTCACCGGAAGTTAGAATAATTCAACAGTGGGGCTTTATAATGGATATTAAATAAATTATGAACCATTCTTTATAACACCTGACCTTAGAGTATTAAGTTTGTGACGGCCTTACGCGTAACTATTATAGTCTGTTCCAAAAGTACGCTTTATATGGGGCAAAAGTTAATTTATGGGCGGATAATTACAAAGTTTAATGATATTTTTTCTAGTCCTATTAAACTTAATTGGACCTTTAGTGAATAATGGACTGATCTTCATATAAAACGAATTTTAGCCAAATTTAATGAGAATCGGTGTATTCTGTCGCCAACAATTTAGCGTTATTTTTCTAATGTATGAAAATAAATCTATTTTGTACCACGTCCACTTCTCCAATTCCGCCCCCATTTTGTCGTATGTTGTCTATTGATAACCAGGATGATTACACCTTATTTCCAAACTTTGTTCTTTCCATTCTTCAGATAAACCGAAGAACAGACGGACAGAAGGATATCGTTTAATGAACTTCGCTGTACATGTTTGTATTTGTTATGTGTAAAAAAGACAATGAAAACAACCCTCTAGGAAGTCAAACACATTTGTAAGTAACTTCAAACTGGTTTTTTTATAACCACATCTTGTTGATTAAGTGACTTTTTTCCATGTCGACGATTCATTATTTTAACATAGGCATGTCATAGGCTGTAGTCAATTGGTCAATATGGTTATTACATATATATATATATATATATATATATGTGTGTGTATAGATACCCTGCGGGAAATTTGTGTCAATTGAACCAACAGACTGGTCCTGGGGTTTGTGAAAATAGAATAAGTACAAAAAGAAAGTACTCATGACCAGTGAAAGAAGAACCAATCCCTTAACTGGTTATAAAGAACAAAAAGGTAGAAAAAATAATTAATAAGAGTACAGTCTTCACCGGTGCTGTGACACATTTTTTGGTACTTTCTAAATTCTAGGACTTGTTTTATTGAAAGAATACTGCATTGTATTGAAATAATGCTGCATTTTAGTAACTGACACTAAGCACGTTCATTGAGAATAGATCTGTGACTGGTCAAATGGTGCCAATTGACCCCCTCCAATGACAACCCCATGTAAAAGTGATAGGTCTTATTCATATAAAGTGTTACGGGACTACTTTGGTGTCAGTTCGCTTGCCTCTAGGGTAATTATTTAAGAAATTTTTGCATCAAATTGCTTAAAATGATGATGTATAATAGTGCTGAAATAAATGCGCTACATAATTGCTTTTTTAAATTATTTTAATCACCCTTATTTAAAATACGCCTGCGACTGTTTGGCAATAGATTAAAGGAAATAAGTTCACATTCTCTTGTATCTATTACCAAACAGGTGTAGGCGTATTTTAAATTCGCCAACCACGATAAGTGTGAATATATTTGTATAAAAATAGGTAATTTATAGTTAGTGTTTTTTGTAACTGACTTTCGGGACCAGAGATCAGCAATAAATCATTTTTTCGATACTCATACTGACTCATGAAATTATATAAAGGCCCAACTATAATATGCTTAAGTTGGCTTAAGCAATTGTGCGAACACATGTGATTTATATGCTTAAGTTGGCTTAAGCAATTGTGCGAACACATGTGATTCATATGTGTCGAACCATATTGAACTTAAGAAAACTTTTTGGTTAATTTTATGAAACTGGTCTTTGCTTAAGCAAAGTGCGAAACAGATCGCACTTTCCGTACGGAATAAAATATTTTTTTAATTTTACTTTTGTTTTTCTAAATGCTTTTAAGAGGCTTTTTGTTAATTTTTGACAGTAGCTTAAGCCAGTTTATGTATTTTATAGTTGGGCCTTAAGTGAGTAGACATCGTTTAAATTCAACTACTTTGATTTGCTCCTCATACTCACGATCTGGCTCCACTTCAATGGCAAAATCATAAGGAGCAGATGTGACAGAAATAAATAACAACCATGGTCCATTATGTTTAGGGCCTTCGGAAACCCCATTTCAACAGACAGACGGACAGATGGTCATCGTCAAATCAACTTCGATACTCATAAAGATCCAGAATTTATATACTTTATAGGGTCTTAGACCAACATTGTAGACATTACAAACGGAATGATAAACTTACATAAACCCTTCGGTGAAGGGTATTAAAAGAGAGTAAATTTTAGGATTTCAATACTTTGGTCATAGCTCGGCCATTTTTCAAGTATTTGGATTTATATACCGCTGTGTTTCCCAAAAAATTAATATTGATTATAAATTTTGGAATCGGGAATACTTAAAAAAAATTTTATTTTTGTCATAACACTTTTGTTTCTGAAACGAGTTGTACGACTTTTTTCGGAAAAGTAAATTTTTGCTCATTTCTTAGCCATTTATAGAGCAATATATCGACGTTGTGTAGGCGATCCGCAAAATTGATTTCAACCGACAGACAGATGGATGCTCAACCTGATTTAAAATTCTCTTCTCATAAGGATCCAGAATATCAATATTGTGGAAGTTACAAGAGGAATGACAAACTTAAAGATACCCTCTTGCCTTCGGTGAAGGATATAAAAAAAGGTTTCATAGAAAATTCATTTCAAAAATCCTTTATACGCCTGTTTTATTTTTTAATAACTAAAGCAGTTGAAAATTTACATTTTATTAATGCTTGCCACTTTGCGAATTCAAAAAGTTAAATACCGCTGATTTTAACTGGAGGATAACAAAAAAGTTTCAATTTTTAGAGCTGTGAAAAGATTGTGGTACATTTTAAAGCACTGCGAATTATTAACAAAAGTCAGCAAAAGTTTTTTTTTTAAATAAGTAGGGCTTACATTCTGGTAGTGTACAAAGAGATTCGCCACAGCCACTTACAGCCTTTTCACTTGTAGATTCTTGTAATTTATTAATTTCTGCTACTACTTTCTGGCCTTAAAATTAAATTTAATCTACAAGCAGCGTTAATTTAATATTTTTTCAAGCATTAGAACGTTTAAATGTAACGAGGTGATAATTTGTAAACATGCCTCACGTTTTATAATACGAGTATGTAACAAAATTGCTCATTTCTTATTGACCCACTTTTAGCATGACATGATATATTTTTTATTTATGGGAAAAAGTACAATATGTAAGTTATATCTGGTAGTCTCTGTAATTTTTGTTGACACAATGAAATTACAAAATAACAACGACAAAATGAAAAATTGATACTAAATATTTAGTACTACCTTGGGAAATGGTAATGGACTTTAACGATGATTATGTTGATCATCATCCGCATCCACATTATCATCACCACCATCTAAGTGTTCGAATTAATTCATTTTGTTTTTGTTAACAGGACACAATGTTCTCCTATTTATATAATTTTTTTTTAAACCCCCATGTTATTTTCCATCAATTCATACTTACATATTTAGTTCGTTTTTGTTGATGGATTTTTACTTTTGCTCCTAAAGATATATTAAATTTTAGTCATGGTCATGTTAAAGACCATTAAATCTGTTGGCATGTCTTACGCATAGATATCTTTGTATGGCTGACTTGTCAATGTGTTTGTGTATGGTCTGACATTATAAATGTTATTAATTTTTTACAATTTGTCAACATTAATTGTAGAAGGTCAAATATGAGGTTGGTTGGTCTGATTAAAACTTTGATCTGGCTCATTTATACAGCACATTTTTTATTTGTAGAAAAAGTAAGTCAGGTTTGAAATACAAATGAGTTCTTGCTGATAGTCAACATTTGGCAACAATATTCAGTTTATAACGAATTGGTGTTTTACAGAACATCATATTTAAAAAAAGAAAACTTGGATTCAACATTATTTTATTATTTATTATTTTATATGAGGAAAAGTGTTATAAAAATGTAAGACCAGTGGAGAGCAATACAGCTATTATGATAGTTATTTACAATTGTACCTGTAAAACAACTTAACAGAAGAGCGGAAATAAGGACGTTATGAACTAAGTCCACTTAGGGCCTTATTCCGTAAAACCCAACGCAACGCCAAAAAATTTATTGAAGGCAAAAACAAATTCAAAAATATTTTATAACTTTGTTAATGATTCCTACAGAAATTCATACCCAGTAAAAACTTTAACTCATTATTTAGTAGCTTTCTTCTATAACTACATCTATAACAACTTCAATAACTTCTGAATGTATTGAAGTAAAAAAATAATGACTTGCTTTTGAATGCGTTTTTGTGGCGTTGAAAATTTTAAAACAAAATATGAATTTCTATAGAAAGCAAATACAAAATTATAAAATATATTTTTGAATTTGTGTTTGCTTTCAATGAAATTTTTGTGCTTTGCGTTTTTCGGAATAAGGCCCTTAGTCCCGAAAGCAAAAGTGAACTCATCTCCAATTTTTTTAAAGAGAGAATAACAACAACGACTTTTAGGGAGTTTGTTAACTTTTTTTTTATTTTTTGATGGGAGATTGTTTTATATGAAGCAAGTCCCCAAATTATGTAAATGAAAGCCCAATTAATATCACTGGTTTACATAATTGGAAAAAAAATTGACTGTAGAAGCATGCTTTTTAACTAATCTGGCTGCGCTGAATCTGGCATCAAAATTGTGCTATCACGTCTTGTTCGTTTATTATCGCATGCTGGCAATACTGTAAAACAGACAATTTCACAATTATTAATTTGACAGTAGCCCACATTCATTCTAAATCATCATAATAGTAGCGTTTAAGCATGTCAGGGAGATCGTGTGTTACGGATTCAAGCTTTTTTTGCTTTGTGTGTGGTGAATATTTGGTTGGAAAAAAAGGATATGCAATTTCAGAATCATTAAAATATGCATATTTACATTACTTTGGTTTTGCAGTCAGAAACTTGGACTTACCGTGGACACCGACAATGTTTTGCATATTCTTCATTCGCATTTAACTAGATTTTTTTCCAAAAAAAAACTAGGTGCAGTAAGCGCGAACAAGGTGAGCGTGCTCACCAAGATTTAATGAAAATTGAAAGAATTTATCAAGGATTTTGAGACAAAAGCATGCTGGGAGACTATTGCTGGACTCTTACACGTAAAACCGAACCAACAAAATACAAACTACGTTCAAATAACGGCATTCACTTTTGAAAATTATTTGATTTTTAAATAAACTAGTGATTTTTTATGTAAAAAACGAAAAAAAACAATTTTTTGTATCTTGAAACCAGACGTGATAGAGAAAAACCAATTACAGATTCGAACTTAGCCCACCAAATTACCTTAGGAGAGATATTTGGTTGCTCCAGTCCAAAACCTTGTTGGCTAGTGTATTTTAAGGAACTTATTTCATATATCACTGAAATCGCATTGAAATTTTCAAATATTGATATACACGTCATATGCACGAAACTAAATATACTGAATTCAAAATCCTGAATTGCAAAATCCCGAATCGCCAACTAAATAGAGCTGGCAAACTATCGATAGTCGCAACATTCGATATTTTCGATAGTTTGTTGATAAACTATCGATACTATCGATAGTATCGAACTCTTTTTAGAATTCCTTGATTTAATTTTTACGTAATTATCGTACGTTTCCATGCAGAAATTTAAAGAAATACAATTTTCCAAATTTGGAATGAAGTTTAATCTCTCTTAGATTTTCAGTAATTTTTCCTTATCACAAGGTATAATTTTTTTTAAAATATACATACAGTATGCAATAATTCGGATTAATATCATTTTTATGACAATCTTCGGATCGCCACTAAAAAAATTGTAATTTTTTAATTTATTTTCGATTGCATATGAAGTTGAATTTTCAAAATTTTAAGAATAACAATGTGCACTGGGTAGTATGCGAAAAAATTAATTTGCATTAAAAGTAAATCACTTTTTCAAAATTTTTCAAAATAAAATAAAAATTTTCGTATTGAAACAACAATAAAACAACTTAACTTTGTGTTTTCTTTCAATATATGTAAATTTCTTAACGAACATTTTATTTTTGTTTAAAAAACAGTTAGTTAATATAGAAAACTTTGATAATGGTAAAATTACTTTAGTATACTTTTTTTATATACGTAAACTCGTATTTGGTGATTTTTGGCGAATCTTTTTTACCTAAAATCTAAAAATATTTAATGTTGGCGATTTTCGATATACTATTTGGCGACTCAGGTGAAAAATAATCTGAGAAACCTGGTACATACATTGGTAAAATTTTTTGCTTTGACATGAGGATAAGCAAGGTTTTGTAAAAACGGTCGGTCCTTAAGCCGACTAGATAACTGCCGCAGCTGGCTAAGCTGGGCGGCAACGACGGCTGGTGTGTTGTTGCCAGAAAGAAACTAAAAATTATTGAAAATTTTCTTAAAAAAGATTTCAACGATAGTATCGCTATCGAAAATAAACTATCGATAGTCCAATAGAAAGAGAACTATCGATACTATCGATAGTACTATCGATTGTTTGCCAGCTCTACAACTAAAGCTTCTCTGCATAACCGCAAGGATTTTCTCCTCTACGGATTAACAAACACCGGCTTTGCTAACAGAAGCTTTTCTTAATAGCCAGCCTTCGATCCGGCGCAAGGATTTTCTCCTCGCTAGCTTAAGATTCCAAATTCGGGATTTTATATTAGAATTGGGGACTTATGTCATTGTGAAATAAGTTTCCATTTATGGGGCTTTAGTTTAATTAAGTATTGGGGTATATTCATATTTTGGGGGAATTTTAAAATTTGTATGGAATTTAAATGCATAATGAACTTATTCCTTAATATTAAGGAATTTAAATATTTAAAAAAAAAATGTATTGATTTTTTAAAAAATGGGAAACAAGCTGACGGAAAATTATTCAAATCTTATGCTAAGATTCGGGAAATGATAAGTAGAGCTCCATTAGCAGCATCCTTTAGCGTTTAAAGGGCGTCTCAGCATTCAAAAGTGCTAAACGCTCAGGTCGCTCTCAATCTTTAAGCAGCCGTGAATGCAGCCACATAATCACAAAAGCCAAGGAAAGTCCTTAAATATTCTCAACATAAATCGCTGCGGAGGTTAGGCAAGAGTTTGAAAAATACTAGGCAACCGTTTTAAAAAGACGTTCATTCAATGACGGTGTGAAGAGCACTACATTAGGCGAACTACAATTTTCTTGTTGCTAGAAGTAACCTTTAATTTCGTTAATCCACCAAAAGAAGCGTTTAGCTTTTTGCGTAAGCCAAATTCAGTTTGGGACCAATTTTTGTTCTTCGATAAAAGTAAATTTAACATTTTTCGCTCTGACGGAAGCCAAACGGTTTGAGGAATGCCCAACACAGAAATAGAAAAAAAGAAACCTTTCTGCAAATATAATAAGGTTAGGAGAAATGATTGTGTGAAGCTGTATGTTCGCTGCAGGGTTGAGAGAGCCGGTGTTCATTGACGCCATTATGGACAAAATAAAATATATGCATATTTTAAAAGAAACCCTGAAAATATCAAAGTAATTTTTGGGAATAAAAAATTTTTAATTAACAAGATTTTGTTTGTCGTGCTTAATTCCAAATTTTTTCTTGATAAAAACACTGAAATTTATTGTTGGAGGATAAACTTGTTTCTCTGCGCATTTCACAGGTTGCTTAAGCCAGTACCCATGTTCTGTAACTTTAGTGAGAACTTCTCGCATCGAAAAGATGTGTAACAAAATATTCCATCGTTCCTCGAAAAGTGAGAAAAAACTGTGTCTGTAACTAATGTCGAAAACTATCAAAAGAGATTACGTCGTTACGTTATAAATGTCATAACATTGCACCCGAAGCCGATGTGACATTGCAGGCGTTGAGTACGTCAGTAACACATATCGTTGAAGGAGACCAAAATTTACTAAAATTGAACAACGACGGTGGCGAAAATACAACCGTCGACTTTACCAAATAATGTTAAGTGTGCCTTTAATGTTTGTTGCTTGCAAACGAGTTTCGAAAACATTCGTTTTATCTTATAAAAATGTTAAAAGCAAAATAATTTAACAATTGAAAAATGTGCCAAGAACAAAATGTTATTATTATTATTCTTAGCATTTTGAATTTTTAATTTAAACTTTTCTCACAAAAATGTTACAGACACACTTTTTCTGTAAATTGCCGAGTAATTCCCTTACGTGACAGTTAGTACTCGCCAAAAAAGTTACAGCTGTTTGTTTCAATATATGGCATTTTTGTTTCATTTCACACATTTCAATGAGCACGGATCATCAGTTAACATTCTCCCAAAAAAATTTGTTAAGCTTTGATATAGTTAAAAATAAGACTTTTTAAGTGTTGGGAATTCTCATTCACTCTGCAGTTTTTTGATATTTGCTAAAAATTTTTGGGAGAAGGTTTCCTGATGACTGACCTTAGCAACCAGGGAAATGCGCATATAAACTAGCTTATTCCCTAACAATAAATTTCAGTGATTTAACAAAGAATAAAAATTGGGAATTAAGCTCGATAAGCACTTGTTCACTTGGGTTTTAAGCGCGTTAAAGCAAAAGGTTGATTTAACTAATCAAAGCCGTTCACATTACATTTGAAATGATTAAGAATACAGTTTGTCAAATTTATATTTCTTTAAAGTAATAAAAATGTATACACAGAAAGAAAAACACTCGGGATAAATCAAGTTTTTTAGGATTACACTTAAACGTACTCAAAACAATCCTTAATGGGATTACTTTCGAAAATCAATCCCGGAATTTCTTGAAATAAATATAAAATTCTTAAATCAAGTACAAAGAAGATTAAACTTTTCGTTGATAGTGCCACTCTGATGCTTTCGAGACAGCAAGCTACCGACTTCAATATGTCAAAACTAGAATACATGTGTGCATATGGAAATGATCACGACGACACGGATACATGGCTGCAGGTTGTTGTCTGTGCTTATTTTGTCGTTGTAGTCAAATTAAACTAATTTCTATTTTTGTCCACTACAAAACAGAAAAAGTGCTGCTAATATAAAAAAATATTTAAAAAATAAGTGCTTAAAATTTTTTTTTTTTTTTGTTTTACAGAGAAGAATCGGCTTGAAACAAGAATATTAACTCGGCTCAACACCAAATTGTTATTTATATAATTTTTTTTATATCCTTGAAAGAAGTTCTATAGGAAGATGTTTTTCGCGCCAACGCTTCTAGTTCAAGAGCTATAGGTCGAAAAAGTTTCAAAATACTTTATCCATATCTCTTTAGGTATAAAATGAATCTATAAAATATGGGAATCATTGGAAAATTCTTTAAAGTGTGTTCCACATGGCGTTTATGGCACGCCGATTAACCAATTAACAGCCAATTTTATATAATTATACTCCGTGGCTGACTTTTTTTTTACAAAATTGGCTTTATCTTTAAATCATGTCGATATAACAATAATTATTTAACCCTAAGATATTTGCTTAATAAAGTTTTTCTGAATTGCGGGTTTTCGGCGTTGCAGAACACTTTTTATTATGTACATATTACAATAATTCAATCAGCCCAATCATGAATAAAAATTCCCCGGGAGTTTTTTCCCTTTTCCTACTTTTACAATTAAATTAACATAGGAAAAATGAGAGAAGGGAGAAAACTCCCGGGGAATTTTCATTCTTAATTGGGATGAATATGTAAGAAGTACATAAATTATTACCAGATATATATTTTTAATCAAACTTTTAAATAACTGACTAATTTTCCAAAATAAAATTTTTTAAAGCTTAATAAATTTAAAATTTTATATGATGAAGTTTCTAATAATATGGTATATAAAAGATTAAGTGTTCTTCCCCAAAGATATTATGTTTTAATAAATATGTATATTGACAAAATTTTAAGATTTGTAGAAAAATCTTTCAAGAAATATTTATTTTTGAAATTGAGCCCGTTAAATCGGAATTTTTTAAAGATCAAGTGAAAGCCATTTCGAAGTAGTTTCTAATAATACCACTACTTTTTAGATCCAGTTTTTACCTAAGAAGTTATTGATAAAGGGTACGTTCGAAAATGCAGTTGTTGGGTATCACTTGCGCAGAAGTAAAGTTTAATTTTCGTAAAAGCATCACTTGTAAGAAACTTGGCATCACTCTCATATGTCAAAAGTTTTTATGCAGTAATGCCGCCACTCTGCAGCAAACTTTGGCAATTATTGCTTCAGTTAATTTTGTGAAGCAATAACTTTTGACAAAAAAGAAATCGTTTAATCGTCATTTATAAGAAAACTGTTACTTTTTGGTTCAATATTTTCAATTAAATTTGTCATCTTTATTGTAAAAAGCATTTTTATTATTATTTAATTTTTGCTTATTAATCTTTTGAAATTTCAAAAATTCAAACTTTGCACAGCTGTTGTGCAAAGTATCAGCAACACAACTGTAACTGGTATTCACGCATCAGCAACAACATTTTGCATCACTGCAGCAGTGATACATAGTTTTTATGCATTTACGTACGTACCCAAAGTGTTCTGAAACTTTTACGAACTATACCACGTGTGTTGAAGGAACAAATTTTCTTATTTTAAAAGCATTTTATATGTATTTTTTGTTTAATCTGCCGTTAAAATTATACAGCCTTATTTATAAAAAATAAAACATGTTAATAAAGGGTTTATTTAACGGATTTTGTATGAAAATCCATTTTATTAACCCTATATTAACCGGTTTTATTTTTTATATATTAGGCCGATATTGTTTATTAGTTACAAAAACAACAAAATTAAAATATTTAAATTTTTTTTAAATAAATTCATTTGTTGATAATCTTAAATTAAGTTTGAATAAGGGTCTGCAATTATGCATGTTTTTCCATTTTCTAAAAGAAAAAAAATGATAGAGGCACCACTGAAATATAAAGACAATTGTAGCTGCCGTCTTCAACATAATTCAGTAGCTGACTACACGACTAAAATTTCAGCCAGCAGCATTTGTAGTATTGTGTTCGTGTAGCCTGCTGTGGTGAATGAGTTTAATGCATTAGTTTATATTTTTAATTAAATATGTACATAAGATTTTTAAAGTAAAAATCATATCAGGCATGATGTTGGTGTTTTATCATTCTGTAAGGTGTAATATGGGTAAGTAAATCAATCACAATAACTTTTTCTTTCTAATTTCTTTTTTGGTTTTTTTTTCAAGCACGAATTCGGAATAAAATCCACTTTATAATACTTGAATCAAGCGCGTTTTGAGATTGATTCAATCTTAGGTTTACTTAAATCAATCTCATTTTCGGATTATTTTAGGTACGAATTCAGATTAAAACAATTTTATAATTCTTGAATCAAGCTCGTTTTGAGATTGATTTAATCTTAGTTTTACTTAAATCAATCTCATTTTCGAATTTTTTCAAGTACGAAATAGGGATTGAATATGGATAATTTAAGTAGTTTGCTATTGAAAATCCGTACTTGAATATATCTTTCTGTACTTCATTCAAGAAAATCCGTACTCACCGTACTATTAATACCGCTTCGGAATGATTTGAGTACGGATGGATTGATTTTTCTTTTGAGTGTAAGAATACTTTAATAAGGTTGTCAGAAGATTAATTTAAACATATTCTTGATTTAAGCACAAAAAAAAACATTAAGAAAAAATAGTGATCGGTTAGTCACGTGTGGGGTACGTTCATGGTGGCCGATTCTACATTATACTTAGTTTGAGGTATGTTCAGAGAATTCAGTGTGATTAATGAAGTGATTTTGTCGTTATCATGTCAATTTAAAGTGATTAAAAAATCACTTCAATGTATAGGTAATCATCTCGATTTTAATGTGATTAGAGCTTAATCTCGTTCGAGTTGCTTAAACGCATTTAATAACCCAAGTGTGAACATAACATTATATATTGCCAATGTAAACATCGTTTAAACGTACCACGTCAGATTTATCAAATAACGGTTTATATGTTTTTTTCGCTGTATGTACCAAATGAACCTTAATGTGACGTTCTATAAATCCAACTATTACTTTTACGACTATAACCACAAATAAAAATAGGCTGAGAAAAAAAATTGCAAAAAAAAAAAGAATTTCGATATCCTGGGTGCAAATTACGGCATTCGATATCGATCGAAATTACAATATAGTACAATATAGAAATTTCGACCGATATCGAATGCCGTAATTTGTCCCCTGTGTCATTTTCCTTTATTATTTAACAAACGGGTTCCAATGCATATGCTATTTTAATAAACTTACACAAAATTTAACTCTGATGAAAAGAAGTTACAATATGGGAAGTAATTTCACAATACTATAGGCAAATTACGATATTGTTACTTTAAATAATCCTCGCTTCACATAAACATATAAACAACTGTTTTTTTTTATCCAAATTGGCTAAGAATCGTATTGCCTCTTTCTTCATGCTATGCCGCTGTTAGAACTTAAAAACTTAACTTTTAAGAAAATTGGCTTTTCCAACCGGAAGTAGAAACAATTCCATAGAGGAATTTTAAAGTTCTACCTCAACGAAACACAGCCATTGGCATTTTTTATTTGAATTTTTTTTTTTTTTTTTTTTTTTTTGTTTGTTTATATTTTTGTCATTACTTAGCATGATTTTGTTCGTGTCATTTATCAATCAGATATTCACTACTTATGTCTCAGTCGTTTCTCTTTTTTTAACTGATGTCTTCTTCCACTTCAAATATGTTTGTGCAACAACCATATAATTTCAATGCAACTCGTACACTTTTATTCACTTTGACATATTCATTACAAACTTCAGCCAAGGAGAAGATGAAAAAAATATCAGCAACAACAATAGTGATACCAAATAGAAACCGGTGAAAATGTGTGTAAAAGCAAAGGAAACAAATACAAAGTTTTGTTGTTTCTATTTTTTCATTTCCTTTTCCTATGTCTATTTTGAAGGAGTAATGCAACGAAAATCTTATTACTTGTAATCTACGACATTATCCTACATGTGGAGAATTGAATTTTGTTCTGTATTTTTGTTTTATTTCTCAAACAACATTTTGCTACTGGCTGACAAACAATCAACGAATGTTTTAATTCTAAAACATTGTACTAGTTAGAAAAAGGGATAAAACCTAAATTCATTTAGGGTGTTTGTAACGTATTAAGTTCTTGCAAGACTGTTCTGTGCTAGTTGAGCGTCTTACTATTTGGTGAAATATGGACTTCTCGTTTGTAATACGCCGGAGTTCTACATTGGTGATTTTTTTTTTTTTTTTGCCAAAAGATACGGGATATTATTCGTTGACTTTTGTTAGTAAATAAAAAGTGTTTCTAATAAGCCATGTCCCGCTTCCATACAGCAATGTGGATATCACACAAGCATTTAAAATACCTATCTAAATATTTTTCCAGATTTGGGTCAATTACCACGTTTTATTCAGCCTTACAAAAGCTGACTTGTGTTTCTTAAGCTCAGTGACATGTCTTCTTCCTCAATTCCATCTATTGGCATCATTCCTCGTAAATAGCAAAAAGATGTAACATATTTAATACGTTGTTCTTGTACCGCAATATGGATGTCAGTTGTATTATATCGGGTGAGTTTTTAGCTATTATCTTTTTGGCAACACTGGCTTAAACAGCTGACGCACGTTTCGTGTTTTGTTTCACTGTCAAACATCTTCAGTTTGGTCTATAATTTAACCATGAATCGTCTTACAAACGAACAACGCTTGCAAATTATTGAATTTTATTATCAAAATGCGATCCACTTTTTTATCGACAAATTGTGTTCAGCGATGAAGCTCATTTTTGGCTCAATGGGTACGTTAATAAGCAGAGTTGTCGATTTTGGAGTGAAGATCAGCCAGAAGCATTGCAAGAGCTACCAATGCATCCAGAAAAAGTCACAGTTTGGTGCGGTTTATGGGCTGGTAGCATCATTGGACCGTACTTCTTTAAAGATGATGCGAATCGTAACGTAACTGTGAATGGTGAGCGCTACCGTGAGATGATATCCAACTTTTTTTCCCCCAAAATGCAAGAGCTTGACTTGCATGACATGTGGTTTCAACAAGACGGTGCTACATGCCACACAGCACGCTTAACAATGGACTTATTGAGAGGCGAGTTCGGTGATCATTTTATTTCACGTTCGGGACCGGTCAATTGGCCGCCTAGATCGTGCGATTTAACGCCTTTAGACTATTTTTTGTGGGGCTATGTTAAAGCTCATGTCTATACACACATGCCCGCTTCAATTGACGCATTGGAAGACAACACTGAAGCATTTATTCATGAGATACCGGCCGAAATGTTGGAAAGAGTATGCCAAAATTGGACTAAGCGGATGGACCATTTGAGGCGCAGTCACGGTCAATATTTGCATGAAATAATCTTTAAACATTAAATTATATGGACCGTACTATCGGTTCAAATAAAGATTTCATGAATTTTTCCGAATTTTATGTGTTTGTTTTTTTTTAACTTTTCTATAGCTCTTAAAAAATCACCCATTATATACGCATTGCATGTGTGTTGGCATAACTCACTTCCAGTCCAACTTGGTTTAACAGTATTTGCTCTGTCATTTCTTTTAATTTATTCTAGAAATCATTAAGCTTGTGTGTTATTAGAAAGATATCGTCAGCAAAGTCCAAATATTTTTCTTCATAACTTTATTATAATCTCATCCAAAATAATGGCAAGCAAAAGTTGTTTAATCTCCAGCGTTTGTAATAAGGAATTCACTGGTTCGAACTTGTGTTATAGCTTTTTACATGGCTTAAATTAGGTTTATCAATTTTGCGGGAAAAAAATTTGGTTTAAATACGTCCCATCTAGGACAATGTTTTTTCGAGTCGAATGCTTTCTAAAGACGACAAATACTAAGAAGAGTGATGTGCGCCATTCGACCGATTGCTACACAGTAACGATGAGGTCAAAAGCGTGCTTGTTCATCGCGTAGTGACTTCTTATATTTACGTATATGATCATCATTTGATATTTGCATAACTTTCAAATTACTTTGCTCTATATGCCTCGAGCCATCACAATTTTCTGCATCATTTTCTGACTTTCATCAACTGTCTAACTTTCTAAATCTTTAATTGCGTTTTATAGTATTTTAGTAATCACTTGTTATTAACTTTATAGTACTTTTTTCTTCGACTATTTTACAATATTCCGACTTACTTTTGTACGGAATATCATGTAATGATGTTATATATTGCTCGATATTAAAACAAGTTAGAGTGCTATATACGGTTATGCCGAATCTTTGATACCCTCGGTGGTCGGTAGACAGTTCAAATATTTCAGGAGTGATATCTAAAGGGTGGTTAAATTTAAACGGCCGATGTTGAATGTGAACCACACCTAAACGTCAGGTTTTTTTCTGCATTTCATTTAACATTTCTCAATTTCAGACTAACTCAATTTGAACCATGGAAAGATACGCAATGGAGCAACGCGTTAAAGTTATTCAGGCTTATTATGAAAATGGGCTTTCAAATCAAAGTGAATATCGTGCACTTTGTGATTTTTTGGTTTATTTAATCGTCCAAATGTGCGTACAATCGGAAAAATCGTGCAAAAATTTGAGCAAACCGGGTCTGTAGGAGATGTGAAAACACCAGTGCATGCCCGTACAGCTCGTACTGCAGAAAATATGGCTGCTGTTCGCGATTATGTGGCTAAAGAGCCGTCCAACTCAACTTGTCGTCGTGCCCAACAATTGCACCTCTTACGCTCGCCGTTGATGAACATTATGCATAAAGACTTGCATTCACACGCTTACAAGGTACAATTGACTCAGGAACTAAAGCCTCTTGACCATTCCAAACGTTGTCAATGGTCAGAATGGTGGCAAGAAATGGCAACAGTGAATGTTCAATTTTCGAAGAAAAGCATCTTCAGTGATGAGGCACATTTTCACCTCAGTGGATTCGTCAATAAGCAGAATTGCCGCATTTGGGCGAATGATAATCCAAGAGTGATTGTCAAAAAGCCAATGCTCCCACAAAGAGTAACTGTTTGGTGCGCCTTATGAGCCGGCGTCATCATCGGGCCGTATTGGATAATTCGGCACATTAACGGCATAGAGCCTCAATTATGCCTCAGCGTCATCGAAAATTTGGACCATCGGATGAGTAAAATATCATGATTCGTAATAGTTTAAGCCGAACTTAAATGATTTCCAGGAGGGTGATTTATATTGAAGCCAATGTTAGTTATGAACCAATCATCCCAAAATTCTGCAGAGTGATTTCTTGTATTAAAAACATAAATTTCAATAAAGTGGTGAAATAAGTCTAAGCGTTTACAGTGAATTTCAGAAGGCTGCTAAATATGGGATCTGAGGTAAATTATGGACCTTATATCACAAAATTGCATGACATTTTTTCTGGTCATATGAAGCTTAGTGGGAAGAAATTTTTCCGCAATATCTATATCTGCTACGGTTTTAGGCGTATTTTATTAATTTACCAGAGTGGGCTTTATACGGGGCCTATAGTAAATTATTGACCGATCATCACGAAATTTATTAGTGCTATTTTTGGTCCTATAAAACTGTGAAGTGCCAAATTTTGTTATGATAGCATTATTATTTACGGTTTTAGGCGTACTAAACTGTTTTCCGAGAGTAGAATTTATATGGGGCCTAGGGGTAATTATGGACCGATCCTCACGAAATTAAACAGTGTAAATTTTAATCGAATAAAACAATATTTTGCAAAATCTTATATCATTCCGTGCATTGTTCCACCATTAATGTTAGTTTTTGTAACAAAATTATCAATTTTTTAAGGTGGTAGTTCCACATTTTGATTCATAGTTCTGATCCTACTGAACCGATTTTGCTAAATTTCAATCCCAAACTGCTTAGGATAACTACAAGCAATTTGACACCAAGTTTGTTCATTTCTTTTGAGTTTTTCGGAAGTGAGCGTGTTTTCAACAGACGGACATTGCTAAATCGACTTAGTATTACTCAAGTGAACTTCGTTTGCCCAGTAAGCATAAATTTTTAAAACCAACCGTTACACAAACCATAACAGCTCGATCAATAATATCAGCACTCTGCACCATTAATTTCAATAGTAAAAAATTGGTTTACTGAATTTCGCTGTGGCCTTACAAGCAAAATCGATGCCAAACGTTCTGAGGTCATCCAAAACAATCGAAAAATTCACGATATGGTGTTGGCCTATCGGAGATTGTAAGTACGAGAGATTACTCACTGGTTTAAATTTTAAATGATCACTTAGATATTTGAAAACTTTCCACAAGATGGGTAATGTGTTCCCATGCATTGTAGTATCAGAATTAACAAAGGCTTCATAAATTTTATTCGAATTTGCTCATTCTTATTTAGTACCAATAGATTAATGTTATTTCTAAGTTAATCGAAAAAGGAATTTCTATTAATATACATAATTCCAACATATAATTCCAGGTCAAGACCTACCCTGTGAAACATTGCTTTTTAATGTTAATTCTGTATAAATTGGAATTATTTAAGGTGACTTCTTAGTACGTCTTACACCTATTTGCCAAGCCCCAACATTTATTTCGCATAAAAACAAAAACATACACACATTGGCTAATGATGCTTCAGAGTACGTACATGATGGAGTATTTGGCGGTATACAAACTTAACCCGGTATTTTTTCCAACTACTTATTATTTTATTTTGTAGTTTTTTTCGTTCAACTTGTCTTGCAAGTACTTGCGCTTATGTTGAAGGCAACATCGTTAGCAACTAAGTTTGTTATCTTTTATGTTTGATTCATGTCTTCGTCGACATTTCCGCCAGAGAAAATAAACAAAAAATCTTAAGCTAAAAAATTTTTGCAAAAAGGGACAAAGAACAATAAAATAGCAATGTGATTTAAGATGTTTTAAATTTAATTATTAACAGAGCAGTTTAATATTTTTTAAGCAAAAAATAAATTTTAAACATGCAGTTCGAACCCGGCGCTGCCCGGTTATTTCAAAATTTATATTACCATAAGAAAATTTTAAAAATTGTTTACAGTATTTTAAATGCAAAGTTATGTAAAGTCTTTTAGTTTCTGAAATTTTTTTTTATAATTAGTATCTTGTTAAAAAAAAGTGACAACCTTTCCACCTGTGGTGAGTTTTATAAGTTTTTCATTTTGGTTGGCTTTCTACAATATTGATATTAAAACCTTTAAGATTTTTTTTAACTCACTTCTGCAAAAATTAAGCCAAAATTGGAGTTATGGTCAGTAGATATCGGTATCGCAACATTATCAATTATTTTTTGTTAAAAAATATGGATTAAAACCACAAAAAGTTCAACAAAAAAATAACCACAATACTGTTTAAATTGTTATTTTAACAACAAAAACGATTTTGTATTATAAATTGATTATAGATTTTCTTTTTAATTTAAAGAGATGTTTTAGAAATATAAACTACGCATGCATTTAGTATGTAAAACGTTTTAATGCACAATCAAAGAATTCCTAAATATCTATTATATTTGGCCTCTTATTGAACAAAAAAAATTACCATTCTTGGACCCTTTTTTGACGCTAACGGGATTTTACCGCTAGAGCCCAAATTTTTTGGGAATCATCATAAAAATGTTAAAGTTTATTTTCAGGAGGGTACAACTTTACAACTTTAACTTGGGTGAGTCGGTCTAATGTACATACATCAATACACAATCAAAGAATTCCTAAATATCTATTATATTTGGCCTCTTATTGAACAAAAAAAACTACCATTCTTGGACCCTTTTTTGACGCTAACGGGATTTTACCGCTAGAGCCCAAATTTTTTGGGAATCATCATAAAAATGTTAAAGTTTATTTTCAGGAGGGTACAACTTTACAACTTTAACTTGGGTAAGTCGGTCTAATGTACATACATATGTATGTATGTAAAAAATCAAATTGGTTTTTAAAGATAGCATTCGTCAAAAAAAAATACAGGTACATACTTTAGACAAGCAAAATATAAAAAGCGTAACGAAAAAGTTAGACAAAACATTTATTCCTGTATTTATTCATAATAATATTTTAAATTTAATAAAAGTTTACAAACGTTTGTTTAATTTAATAATTGTTTATGAATACGGGGGTTAAATTTTAAAAACGTTCAGGGGGAAGAACGGTAGTTAGACAATTCAAGTAACTAATCAAAAGAACTTTTTTAAATGAAATTTACAAAACTCTTCATTTGGTATATATGTATATGTTTTTCTTAACATTTTTATTAAAAACAAAAAAGTAAAATTCATTTTAATGTTAAATTTAAAAAAGGTTCATATGATGTTGAAATTTATAAATAAAAAATTAATAAGGGAAATCACGATGGGTAGTGCAAAGTGTGCAAACGATGCAAATGCGTGCAAAAAAACACACATTTGCACAAAACAACAATAAAATGTACGTATTTGCAATTTGCTCTATTTTACTTCGTTTGCACTAAAAAAACCATGAGCAAAATTAGTAGTGCATATTTGCTCAGTTGCAAACAAATGTAAACAAAAACGTTTGACATATAAAGCGCCATATTGTTTTTTAAGGAAACTTATAAATTGAACATTGTCGTGGGTTTTAATATAAAATAGAGAATTAAATTTAAATAATTTAAAAAGAAAAAATTTATTTTATTTTGCTTGTGTATAATTGTAAACAAATGCAGATTTTTAACAGTGCTGCCAGAAGTTTTTTGTGTAGCCAGAATAAATATTTAGAAAAATAGCACATTTGCACAAAAAATAAAATTGGTGTGCTCACGATCAATCATAATCTGCACTCAAATTTACAAATTGCAAATTTGCACAATGACTACCCTTAATATTTTACATATTGCTATGCAAAAACACCAATTCTTCAATTTTTTTTGGTTTTAAAAGTGTACGCCTTTCATTAATAATCTGCCCCGTTGCGGAAAATATTCTTTCGCAAGGAACAGATGTTCCCATTATGCATAAACGTTTAAGAGCATATAAATACACCCTTGGATAAACATTTTTTTCTTTCTTTCCACCATAGTAGTGGATACTGTGTTCGCTCCAAATACTCCTCATTCAGGTATTTATCGAGTTCACGAGTGCAAGAGGCTACACTGTTGTCTGGTCTGACAGTTTTATTAAAGTCCAAATCGTATGCCTTCCATATAGCTGACCCATGTTCGCTTAATGTGGTTGGTGTTGTAGTTGGCTCATCAATATTTTGAGCTCTGACAGTAAAAATCTTGCGTCTTAAGACTCTTAGAGCGTTTTTATAAGCGGCATCATTTTAAAAGCCTTTGCGCTTAAAGCGTGGGTGTAGTTCTGTGCTTTCTGCATACAAATTATTTTTTTCCAATACTCCAAATCGTGCAGATATTCCTCTTTAAAGGGGGGCTATCAGATTTTTTACCTCTTCGTTACCTTTTCGTTAGCAAAACTCCTTTTTCCTAATACCTCCATTGTAATCTCATAAAAAGGCAATAAAATTGGTATTACAGCACCAACAATTTCCCAGTCTTCAATAGACAGTGATTAACAGAGAGTGTTGAAATCAAGGCATTTTTAATTTGCGAAATTCTGTGCAACATTTCATATGTTGAATTCCACCTTGTCGGAACATCCTGCTTTAATTTTAGCTCGGGGAGGTTCATTTGTGTTTGTGTGGTAAGTAATTTACTTGACGCCTGAGAGCTTTAATGAAAATATTCAACAATTCGTTTCGCTTTATTTATTGTTTCAGCAATTTCTGCAGTTGCAGTTTGAACAATCAAGTTCAAAACGTGCGCAAAGCAACCTATTCCAACCTATTCTCCCTGACGAATTGCAGGAACTATGTTGGGGGCGTTGTCACTTACGATTGCGGATACTTTGTTACAGCGTTGCCAGAATGAAGATTTTACCTTATTTTTGAAGATTTTTTGACTAAAATAAGATTTGAAGATCTTTTTCCTCAAATTAAGATTTTTTATTTTTAGAAATAAAAATTCTTAACTTTAAATTTGTACAACTTACATAATTTTTTGCACTTTTTTAAAGAGTCAGTTTTTGAAACAATGAGGTTTTGTATCAGCTTGTTGTCTATTGGATATGCATACTTTTGTACCCATTGTCTAGCATACACAAAAATTAACGGTTGTTCATTTTGGGAATATTGATGAAAAAAAATTATTTGAAAAAGAAAACCCGTATTTTTATAAAGTTTAATATATTAAAGAACAAAAAAGTTCATGTATTTAGTACCAAAAGGTAAAACTAATGGAACTTAACCCTAGGACTACCGTCTTGGTCTGGCCAGACTAAATTTGTGTTTTGCAATTATTGCAATTTTTCGAATATAACAAAAAAATAAAAAAAAAAAACAGGGGCGTCTATAAATGATGTGTGCTAAATCGAATGAAACTAATTTGGATTTGATTGGAGCAAGATTAGTGGGGTGAAATTCTATTTTTATGTAAAAGTCTATGAAATTACCCTCTGGGACGGACCAAATTTTTTTTTGCAATATTTTTCAAAAAAACAGAAAGGTAAATTCTATAAATGATATGTTGTGAACTGAATAAATCAAGTTCGAAGTAAATCAGAAAACTGCGGCCCGTTATGAGCTAAGTATAATTTAACTACACAAACCAAGCGGAAAACTCCTTTCACTCAGTTGCGAAAAAGCAATGTGCAAAATAAGGGACTACATATTCGATGGCTTGCATGTAAAATAAAATAATAAAATTATATAATAAATTCGTATACAGGGGTGTCCTTTAAATCAAAAAGGCAAACATTTTAAACGTCGTTTTTTAATAAGATTTCTGTGATAAATGAATTTTATGACAAATATTTTACAAATATTTCTCTATTAAACAGAATTTAATAACAAACATTATAAAAATTTGATTAAAAACAACTTCCAAATTCTTGTGTTTTCGATTTCCAGAACACCCCTGCTTGTCTAAAAAATTAATTTAATAAAAATAATATTTATTTAGAATTTATTTAATTTGGGGTTTTTTTTAGCTGTTCTAATTGTGGTCAGGCCTTTCCAAGAGGAGACCTAAGTGGTAAAAAGTTACCTAGAAGATTTTAGTGTGAAAATTCCACATTCCATGTTTTTGATAATTATTAAATAAAGTGTATATACATTAGTGCTTTACAATGTCTTTTTAAAGGTGTACATTATTTTAATAACAATTCCATTAGGAATATATTTAGGGAAATCCATATATTTTCAAATGCCTTCGATACAACAACGGTATCAAATATAATACTAAATTGAGAACCCTTAAAACTTCATATGATGTATGATCTTTTTGTCCAAATTTTATATATCTCTAATTTAAGAATTTAATTACTTCCAAAGAAACTTCTTTATTTATATAAACTTTTTGACGCTCTTATTTATTAGAAAACAAATGGATTTAAAGTATATTTTTAGAAAGAATTTTATGGAAAATATAACTAAAAACACAATTTCAATTTAAATAGTTTCCATAATAAGAAGTATTTCCTTTTAAAAAATTAATAATTTTTACTTCTTTGCCCTTGTTATTAAAAATTTCAAGATTTTCCTCTTCAAAATAAGATTTTTTTTTTTTGCCCATATGAAGATTTTCCTTCCAAATCTTCTGGCAACGCTGCTTTGTTAGTTATTTCAAAGCCAGAAATAACTTTTTTAACAAATTGGTTTAAATTATCTGCCGTGTGCCTATCTTTAAATTCACCGCACGATAACAAATACGACGTTAGTTGTGTATCGGTATTTATAAAATGAGCGGTTACAGCTACGTTACTAATATTAGCTGTGGCAGACTTGACTTCTAAAATTTTCATATGGGTACTTAAAAGTAAACTGTTTGGCAACGTCTTTCTAGACGGCAATGTATATACCGGACGAGTAGATACTTCTTGAATTAGTTTTTTAAAATCTGGCTCTTCCACAAGTCGAAATGGGTGGTGTCCTTTGGCAATCATCTGTAAAACTTAATTGTATATATGCTGTTGCTTGCGAATTGAAGGAAGTCTATTGAAAAATTGGTTTATTTGGTGTTGCTGGTTTATTGTTCGTACTTGAGTACTGGTTGAAGGTTGCTCATCGGAATGTTCGTCTACATTTATTTCTATAGGCGTTTGCCTTTCGAAATTCAAAGGTGTTTTGTTTTTAAATGGCGTCTTAAATTGCCGTGACCCCAGAAAAACTTAAAAGAGTTTTGCAGTATTTGCATTTTTCTTTTTGACCATCATTGTCCTCAAAATGCAACCAAATTTCACTGAACTTTTTTTTGACATATTTTTTATATTAATTTTTTCTTTCTTTGATATTAAATATTTCTTTCGAATTTCACCTTGTTTTGACTTTAATAATGCAAAGTTTGTAACGACTTTTTCTGATGCAACCTGCCACAACCATGCCATATTATGCATATTCTTAACATTTAAGGCCATTTAATGTGTCTGGTAACTCTATCATAATTGCACAAAACATAACTACAAGCACACGAATGAAAATATTTGACATAAAACAGAGAATGAAACATATATGAAACAGAAAAGATGAAACCGAAAGACGAAAGAAATTGAAAGAAAATACAGAAATATTTCATTCTTTCACTTAAAAGAATCATTCAGTTGAAGTAATTTATTCATGAACGACATAAGCCTAGTCAACAAGAAAAAGAAAGACAAAAAATGAAAAACAAACAAAAAATGTACTTTGGACTTCGGGAAGAATTCTTGACAAAAAGTACGAAATAACAGAAGTAAGGAAAACATGTAAATCAATTAAGATAGATAATCATTCAAAGCAAATTTGATCTACCAAAGGTTAAAAACAATTTGGTTTAAAGATTGATGTTTGACTATTGACTGCCAGCAGTCGTCGATGGCTGTGAGTGTTAAACGGCAAAACCCTCTGAAGAGATTCAGTGGTTACAATTGAAACATGTAAGGGTAACCTGTCCGTGAAAGCCTGGGTTCGAGCCCCGCGGCAGTCAAGAATGAAAAATTATTAATAAATTTTAATTTATTTCATGTTTTAAAATTACTTTCTTCATAAAAAGAATTTAATGAAAATTAAAATCGATGAACTTTAGCCTAGTTAAAAATATCAAAATTTGGATTAAAAATTATAAACAGTTCAACAAAAAAAAATAAAATAACCACAATACTAATTATTGTTGAAAGGTAAGGAACGAGCTCTATGTTTACATTTATCCTTCAAGTTGTGCTGAAAACCCGTTTAACAAAAAAATGACCACAATATACATTATATGGATGACATTTAACAGGATGGCGAAATGTTTCATACGCCGTAATCGACTACTTGAAATCAAAATTTAGTGGTCAGTTAATATCAAGAAATGGACCTGGGCTATGTAAATTCACTGTTTATACAGGTAAGACAGCAACAATTTGCAATTTGTAGGCCAAAATTTCTGTGTTATATGTGGCAATCCTTGAAAACGTGGCTCACAATTGAAGTCCAGAATGCGAATCTTCAAGAATAGCAGCGGTGCCCATATTTCCGTATTGATCTTTTGAATAAAAAATTTTTTTTAATAAAATTCAATATTTTCTTTTATTTTTTTCCAACTTCAAATCCCTTAGGGCTTTAAAAAAAACGCTCTTTTTAAGGGTTAATAATTTTTAAAAAGTATTGAGAATTTATCAAAACTAATTCAAATTTGTCAAAAATCAGATAATCTGTGAACCTTAATACATGGTTGGAATATGATGCTGATTAAATATGCCACTAAATTTTAAGATCCAAAATAAAGTTTATGTTATTCGGCGTTTTGGTATATCAATTTCGCAGACTTACAGTATAATTGTTTATAATTTTAAAATGGGTCCTTGAAATGTCACTAATGGAGTGCAAATTTTTTCAAAATTGTTTGCTTAAATTTTTTCCAACGTGCTTCGTTCGTTCTTAAGGTATTTCGAAAAAATTCACTTAAAAGGGGTATTAAATTAATGAAAGAGCATTAAGATCTCATTAATATATTGTTTCCCTAAATGTTGCACTACATGTTTCCCCGCAAAATTTATTACTTAAATTACAAAGTTAATACTTTACTAATTATATATTTTTCACTTTAATATCTCAAACTCTCCGACAATGTATTAAAGTTTTTGTAACTATAGCCAAAACAACATGATGATAATGTTATTATTTATTTTATGATTATGATGATAAAGTCATAAATTTAAATTGTTAAGAGAACCAGAACGGAAAAACAAGAAACAACTATTATGCACACAATTTCTTCGCCCCAAAAACAAATATTTTTCCTTTTTTTAATGTTACAGTTGCCAGATATTGGAACAGAAAATGCATTAAAGAACACACAAACCCCACAACCAATGAAAGAAAAAGTGAAAAATATAAAACTAAAAAAAAAAAAATATTAAAAAATACATAAATAAGCCACAAACAATAAAGAGTTTTAAATAATTCATATCTATTTTAACACAAAACATTTTATATAGATACATTGTAATTATAGGGAAAATTTTGTAATAAAAAATACCGTTTTAAGAATTTGTGGTACTGAGATTTTTAAACAGAAAATTATTATTAAGATGTTTTAAGGAAATGTTTACCGAAAGCCATGGGAAATGAAGAAAAGTTGAAGTCCACACTAGTTAACCAACACATTAAGCCCAGCAAAAGTGTTTGGGATTAATGTGTTGGTTACCCAATGTGAACTTTAACTTTTTTGTGCATAAGGGAGAAAACTACAGACTTGCTTTAAAACTTGAATATTTTTTTAACAGTCAAGTATTAAAATTTACATTTTCATTTTATCCAAATTTTTAATATTTTTAATTAGGATTAAGTTCATTAAATTTAATTTTCATTAAATTATTTTTATAAAGAAAGGAATTTTGCAACATGAAAATCAAATGAATAATCATTCAAAAAAGCAAACTTCGATCTACCAAAGGTTAAAATACAATTTGGTTTAAGGATTGATGTTTGACTATTGACGTCAGCAGTCGTCGATGGCTGCGAGTGTAAAACGGCAAATCCCTTTGAGAAGATCGAGTGGTTGCGATCGAAACATGTCATGGTAACCTGCCGGCCGCGGTTCCAATCCCGGCCACGGTCAAGAATGAAAAGATTATCAATAACAATTTTAATTGATTTTCATGTTGTAAAATTCCTTTCTTCATAAAAATAATTTTATGAAAATTAAATTTAATGAACTTAAGCCAAATTAAAAATATTAAAAATTTGGATTAAAAACCATAAATAGTTCAACAAAATAACCACAATACTAATTATTTTCATTTTATTACATATTTAAATATTCAAGCTTAAGGCAGTTTTACACTTTAATACAAGTCTTAAGTATTTTGTGGAAAATACAACCCTGACAAAATAAGTTGTTATTGTTTTTTGTTTGTTGGGAATTTTATTTTTCTAAGACTACTTATACTAACTAACTACAGACAAGATAAATCCTATGATGACACTAGGTCATTAATATGCACGAAATCAGAATTAAGGCATCTGGTATTGAAGTTTTGTGTGAGCCTAATGATCTTGTCTAGAACTAATTCTAACCCCGCAATATCATGACGGCGTCTGGTAGAAGAAAACCAAGGCAGGTATGTTACAAATGAGTTTTAAATAAATATAACATTGCTAAAATAGGAGAAATAATAAAAACATTTTAAAAAAACGTAAGAGTACTATACTCGGCTGTGCCGAATCATTAATACGCTTTTTATTTTATGATAACTTTTTATTTATAAAATATGAACCAATTTTTATAAAAACTGACCTCACATTATTAAAATTTCTCGCAGTTCAATTCGCATAATAAATTATAGACCGACAATCAGAATATTTTATGCTTTTATTTCTAATCATAAGAAACTACCCAGCAAAAACTTGGTAATGACTTGCAATTACTTTCTTTTCAATGACTACTTCATTCTATGTACTTCACATAGAAGTCGTTTAGTAATGACTGACATATAATCTACTACATAAGTACTTGTTTATGAGTTGATTAACGAAATTTATAATTGATTCAAAATTAAATGCATCCAAGGTTTTATTTAGTCAAATCTTACACAAACTATATTTGTTCTAACAATTTTTTTTTTTGGTTATATATATAAATGAAGAACAATTTTTAATAGATTTGAATACGCAAAATTTAAATACTTAATTAATTTTGATATGTATTTTAAAATTAAAAATTTTAATAAAAACTACACTACCCTACCAACCAAACGATAGTATTTAAATTTTACCTTTCTATGAAAATATATAGTTTTTGCAATTGTATCGTTCTCTGGTTTATTGGATATGAATACGTCCTTAATGCAGGGTAGTCAAATTTTGCATTCGAAAGTAAATTCAGTTAAGTTGATACCACTGTGAAGTACACATTTGTAAGCAAATGTGGTAATGGCTTAGTAAACTCCTTATTTGTAAGCAAATGTGGTAATGACTTTTTTAACTCCTTATTCGTAAGCGAGGGTGGTAAGTGCTTGCCTCCAATGACATCGCCGTGTTGAAATAATGAGTTAAAATGCCAATGTTTAAGTAGTGAAGAGAAGTTATATTAGCTTTTTATAACTCGAGAGATGTAATGTCTTTGAATACTCGAAATCGAATGCTATCATCTTAAATAACCATTCATTTCATTCGATATCGAGTGATGACCAGTGCTGCCAAAACTTATTGAGGAAAAAATGCTAGATTTTGATGAAAAAAACATGCTAAAAAATGCTAAATAAATGCTTAAATAAATTCAAAAAAAAAAAATTTTATAGAATGTATACAGGGTTGTCAGATTTTTTTTGACCTTCATCGCCAAATAGCATACTGAAAATCGCCAAAAATTTATTTTCCTAAATTTTTGGTAAAAAAAATCGCCAAAAATCGCCAAATAAAAGTTTTATATAAAAAAAGAGTGGATTTTATTTACCTTTATTTAAATTTTCCATATTTAGCCTTATTCTAGTAGTGTGTTTATATTATAGTAGACAATCGCAAAACGCATAACATTTGTGTTCCTGACTTGAAATCGCATAATACGTGTTATGTAAATCGCAAGAAGTTTGGCGACGTAAAATTGCAATAGTATTGTTAGAAACTATGGCAGATCGCAAGCAAAACGCACACCTTATGAAATCTAGCTTTTCGCGATTTAAAATCGTGCAATTGACATAAGAAGGCTGATTATCTTAAAACCTAAAACTTATGAGATCAGCTAATAAAATTTTTCAAAAAAATAATTTAATTGGGTATACAAAATGAGAAGACTTTGATGCAAAAAAATCAGTTTTTATATGAGTGATTTTCTATGTGAATATAAATCAGAATATGGTAAAATTTCGTATTTATTTGAAGCAAAGGAGAAATGTCTTAAAAGGTGTATTCAAATTGGATATTTGGAATTAACTGGAATACTTTAAGTCAACTCAGTCTTCTTAAAGCATAAATTTTAAAAATTACCTTCTAACTCTGATTCGTTTTCGATTCTATATAAATTCAACGTTTTCAAAAATTTCAAGTGAGTATTTAATTTTTTTTAAAATTTCTGATTTTCTTTCGCTATTAATTCAACTCTTTTTGCATACTATCCAGCATACATTATAATTTATTTATTTTAAGAATACCATAAGAATACCAGTTTTTAAAATTTATTTTGCAAAATAAGTTTTTCGGTAAAGATCCGATGATTGATAAGGAAAATGTGCGAAAATATAAGAAAGCTTTATTCCAAATTTCTATGGAAACAATTTTTTAATGTTTTCAATCTAATGTATCTGGCAATATTATCAATTTATGACCTAAAACAATCACATTCGAATTGCGATTTTAAAATTTATAAATTTTTTCATATAAATATGAAAAAAAGATAAAATGCGTTTTAGAAATCGCCAAAATAATCGCCAACTTTTTTAATTTTGCCAAAAAAATCGCCATGTCGCCAAACACAAAATTGCGTCGCCAATTAGGTTTATAAATCGCCATGTTTGGCGAAAAATCGCCACATCTGACAGCCCTGAATGTATATAGAAAAATATTTATTAAAGTAACGGCCGAGCACATTTTTTATAATATGCTGCATTTTGTCCTTCAGCTTTCGCGACAAGGTGTCAATTTGCCTTTTACAAAGGTTTGTCAGAAGATCGACAGGTGCAACTGAACTGTGCACAGCACATAAACTTAATACCGCCTCTGCTGAACGTTGTAAAAAATTCTTTTAAATGTATGGTTTTTAGTTTTGCCCGTAGCATTTTTGTGTTTTCTTGTTTCTTCATGTTACTCCAGGCCACGAAACAATATAGCATTTCCAGTGATTTCAAAAGAGTTTTCATCTGTTTCTTTTAACTTAATGTGCTTTAGCCAATCTTTGTGAAAGGTTTTTGAATAGGTTTTACTAATTTTGAAAATGTTTTCCTTTTTTAATTTTTATTTTAGTTTAATTATATCCACATTAATGGGCATTTACATTGTTGAATTTTTTTAAGATCTATTTCAATGTTAGAATCTTTCGCGTTTCTTTAATATTTGTATTAAACATTAATGTATATATTAAAAATACCATAAGAACTAAAAAATTATAGAAATTTTTATATAATGCTAGAAAATATGCTAGATGCTAAATCATTTTATTTAATGCCAAATGAGTTTAAAAAATGCTTGATCTAGCATGAAGCATGCTAAATTGGCAACTCTGGTCATGACACTAAAATAAAAAATTTCTATTAATTTTAATCGATATCGTATGCGGTGAATAGACCCTTTGCCTTATTAAAGTAATTTTTAGGAGTGGATTTTATGTCGGATCTATCGTAAATTGTGTATCATTCATCAAAAACTTCGGTAAAGTGATAACTAGTATTAAAAACCCCAAATTAGACCAAATACAATAATAATATGGGAAATATGGTAACTTAAGAACCGGTTATCATAAAATTGGATTGTATAATTTGTAGCCATATAAAGCTAAATTGACCCAAATTTTATACAAAATCTAATTTTGTTACGGTTGTAGGCCTATTTAAAAGATTGCCCAAAGTGGGCGTTATATGGGGCCTACCGTAAATTATGTTGTCATTAAGCTATGATAGATCAAATTTTACTAAAATTAGCATTTTTCTTTACAGTTTAAGGCTAACAAAAGTTTTTTCCGATAGTCGCTTTTTATGTGGCCTATGGTAAATTATAGACCAATCATAACGAAATTAAGTTATTTAATTTCTAGTCATATAAAACGAAATTGTGCGAAGCTTAATACCAATCGTTGCATTCCGTTGAATTCATTACTCTTTCAAAAGACTCTAATTTTTTTCCAACTATCCCGCCAAATAGCCATCGTCAAATCGAATTTTAAAGTGAGTTTGGTCAATGAAGTATAATACCAATATTATTTATACGTTACAAATTTCACCACAAATTCATAATACCTGTTCCACCGTAGGTGATGTAGGGTAGAAAAATCTACATATTCGGACCATTTTCAATACCAAACAAAAAATAACGTATTCACATTTTTGTACCAGGACGTTAGTGCTAATAGAGAAAATTAGAAATGTAAGTTTATCTAGGATCATTAAATAATGTATTTATATACTAGGTGGTCTCAAAAAAACTCTGACTAGTATTGCTTTACTGCTGTTGTAAAGTTGTGATGTTGAGGCCACCTTGCTAAGTTATACATAATGGAAACTTAAATTGAATTCAGATGTGCCAGATTGGTGAATTAAGGTTCATTTAAGTGTTTAAATTAAACCATCATTTTGTATTTAAAAGTATTTTATATATCCACATTTCCGTCTTCTAAAAGATCATTATCTAATACATTTTTATTAGATTCAATATTAAAAAACCGATTTTACAATTTTTTTTTTTTTTTTTTTTTTTTTTTTTTTTTTCAAATGGTTTTATTTGCAATCTATTTTACAATCAAAATAATAAGCAAATTTCATAACTTCTAAATAACATACATTGAGTTTTCCTTAAAACTCAAAAAAAAAAAAAGAAAAAAAAAAAATCAAATTTTTCTTTTGTAATTTAAATAGGATTTGACAAATTAAAACTTTCTATTTTCGGAAGGGAAGGTCAAGAACGTGATGCCTTTTAAGTCTCTGGATTTCATTGCTATCATCTAACAGGTTTATTGCTAACACATTGGAATGATTACTTAGTCTATTAAGGTATCTTTCACTGAAGTTATTGATCTCATCTTTTACCATTAAAATTCTAAGATCTCTGTGTATGTTTTTGTTGCTGATAAACCATGGCGCATTTGTTAAAAGTCTGAGTGTTTTTGCCTGGTATCTCTGTAATATCTCAACGTTCGAATTACTTGCAGTTCCCCAAAGTTGGATCCCGTATGTCCATATAGGTTTTAGTATTGTTTCGTATAACATAACCTTATTTTCCAAGCTTAAGCTTGATCTTGGGCCCAATAACCAAAACATTTTTTTTGTTTTTAATTTAAGCTGCTCACGTTTCTTTTTGATATGCTCTTTCCAAGTAAGTCTTCGATCAAGATGTAGGCCTAAATATTTTACAGTATTGCAGCTCGGAATAGCTGTACCATTTAAATAAACAGGCAAGCAATCATTTTTTCTTAGCGTAAATGTAACATGAACAGACTTTGTGTTATTAACTTTAATATTCCATTTTTGAAGCCAATCTTGAAGAAGATTCAATTGATTTTGTAGCATCTCGGAAGCTATTAACGGTGATTCGTTTGATGCTAATAAAGCAGTATCATCTGCATACGTAGCAGTAGTAATATTTTCTACTGTTGGCATATCTGCTGTAAAAATAGTGTACAAAACTGGTCCCAGGACACTACCTTGTGGAATACCCGCGTTAATACAACCAAAACTTGAATAATTTTCATTTATGCTCACAAAGAAGGATCTGTCTTGAATATATGTTTTTAGTACCAAATAAAATGGGGCTGGGATGAGTTTTTTCAATTTATACAAGAGTCCACTGTGCCAGACGATTTTACAATTTGATTGCAAATTCTTTTGTTTCAGATTCCGCGCTATATTTCAAAACTTTATTATTCTATCCACCGCAATCAATGTTGCGTAATCTTAATCTTAAAGTATTGCTCATTGCTGACAGTTTCTGTCTGTAAAAACGGATAACCATAATCTGAGAGTACACGGCTTACATATTTATAAATGGGAAGGACATTTTAAATCTTATTCCCTAAACACAACCAAAGATGATAAACGTGATGTACTAGTCGAATTTAGTTTTTTTTTTTTTTTTGTTCTTCTTGAAGAACAACGTATGTTGTAGAACCTCGATACTCTAGTAAGTACAAAGACAAAAATTAGCCATTAAACGTTTATTGTTAGTAACCTAGATTTGGTAAAACTTAGACCATTCTTAACCTTTAGGGTCTTTCTCAAATGCATGCCCGAATTCACTAACTTATTTGTTGAATTTAAAGGAATGCACAGGTTGGCATTAAAACAAAAATTAAGAAATGGTAGATTAATTTTAAAAATAGTTCAAATTCGCTTTGTTGTTTGAAAACAGTTGTTTATTATAAACGATTAAACCTTTTTCACTCACAATAATTAAATTTCTCTTATATAATCCCCTTAAAAAAAGTAAAAAAAATTTTGTATTATTTTACTTAAATGTGTCTTTATCTGAAATAACTTGAAATATTTATATTGACCGTACTAGAAAGTTTAATTATTATTAAATCAAACACACAAGTCCATCTTCTATTTTTGAACTAAATGAATTCACAAAAAATCAATTCAAACTCAGTCCACTATATGAATCACAAAATAGTTTCTTAATGTAAATTGTTAAACATTAGACTGGTACAAATTTAATTTTGTTAACCAACATTCCCCCCTATGTGGTAAATAAGAATATATTAATTTTACCAGACAATGCTAACTTAAGACCATACAAAGCGTATACAGATGTAGAAAAGGTTTACGTAAGTTACTGCCGGGTAAATCTTACCCCATGGTGGTCTTTACCACTGAGTGATAAGTAATACGTTTATTTACGGCTTCTGTTCGCGAGAACAATTTGACTGAAATATGTACATGTTTCACACTATATAATATTATTTGCTAACTTACCACGTGAGTAAAGTTTTTGTTTGGATAGTCTAATTGTGTTTTCTTTTCTAAAAAACAATAAGGCATTATAATTGTGTAATATATTTATCAGGTTACCCGCACAATGGAAAAATATAATATCTACGTCTACACTCAACATTAATGTGTATTTAGCGTGTCAAATATTAAATGCAAAGTTTATACTAATAAGCGATATTCACCACGGTTGTAGCGATATTCAACACTAAATTTAATAAGCGTTAACAACACTGATTTTCAATAATAAAAGTCAGCTGCTGTAAAAAATTTTGCACCAAAAAAAATTTTAAAACAAAAGTAAAACAAACGAAAAACCAAAAGTTTTTATATCCATTAGAATATAATCAAAAATCACAATTGGGCTATTCACAAGGTGTGCTATCAAGTCATATCGTCATAATGTCCTGAACAATATTTTACAATTGTTTAAAAAAAATATTGTTGTGTTGGAAACAAAATAAAAATTTCAATGCTGTGTTCATTATTTCGTCGTAACATATGACTTTACAACTTTATGACTACCTTGTGAATAGCCCAAATTTTACACAAATTGCATAAAAAAGTACTTAACGCAGATGCAAAAAAGGTTATTATCTCACACTCAATTATAACTGGGTGTAAGAAATGGAACAAATTTATATTTGCAACGTATTTAGAAAGAAAAACGATAACTTCTCACATTTTTGCATATATTTTTAGAATAGAACAAAAACTCGCGCGAATGGTTGCATAAATGGAACATTATTTTCAGAAAAGAAAACACCATAAAACAGGTACAACTATACTAGAAAAACATGCTTAAATTTTCGGTCTAAAGGGTGGTTAAATTTTAAGGGCCGATGTTGATTTCGAATAAAACACCAATTATTTAGGAAATTATATAATTATTATTTAGGAAATTATTGGTGTTATTATGATAAAATTGGTATGTTTCAATTATGTATGGAACAAAATATCGGTCAAATGGCAGCCGCGACTTCGGCGGGACACCTCCATCCGATGGTCCAAATTAACGATGACGCTGAGGCATAATTTAGGTTTTATGCCAAAAATATAGGAATTATAATTCAGCCCATGGAACGGCGTTATCAACCCATTGTAGGGATTTTAATCATTATCCTGATTTTGAAAACACATCAATTTTGAAAACAGAAAGATTTATGAAACGTAGATATATGTTAGAAATGTTGCAGATAAATAATGTTCCATTTGAGAAAAGAATTAATTTTAAAAAAGATACTGAGGGATTAGCTCAGATTTATAGGCATTTATTGAATAAAAATAAATAGGTTGATGGAAGGGATAATTATAAATGGGTATTTGTCTTTGATTGTTTGTTAAATAAATTTCAGATGGCATAGCTCAGTTGGTGAACTTTTATTAAATGAACATTAAAATAGGTTTTAGGCTTTGAATATATTTAAAATTTTGTTTTTCCTTTTTGTTTGTTTGTTTGTCTTTCTGTTTAAACTTTGTAGAATGGAATTTTAAATTTCTTATGATAATTTTGTTAATTGAAATTTTAAAATTTATTTTTCCATGTTTTATTTTTCCATTTATTGTCAAATTTAATTTTATTATAAAAATTTCCTGAAGAAGATTTCCAACGGAAATCGAAATATTGAAAATAAAAATTTAAATATTTTAATTAATTTTTTTAAAAGTGACCTTAAGCTTGAATAATTTATTAAGAATAATATTCAAAAAAAGGCTTCAAACGGCAAAATATGCAAAAATATAATTCAAAAAAAGCTCTAAAATGGATAAATATATTGTTTCTGTCTTCATTGGTCGCACAAGAAAAACATACAATCGCAAATTTTTGGTTTCCCTCGTAAAAGGTTTAGGCAGGAGGTTTTTTAGTGCGCTTTAGATCACACTGTGATTTAATTTGTCAAAGGCTTTTTGAAATCTATAAAACACATATATAGTGGTGAGCGCCACTTTACAGATTGCTCAACGATAACACGGAGACTGTTTATGTGATCGATGGTGGATTCGTTAGGTCTGAATCCCGCCTATTCCTGTCTCAATGCTGGTGTTACCCCAATAAAGATTATCTTGACGATTATTTGGGCAACGATCTTATCAAGCATGCAAAGCCAGTTATTTTTTTTTTTTTTTTTTTTTTGTGAGATCCATTTTTCTTAAAATGTTTATTTTTATGCCTTCCTTCTAATTATTCATCAGGTAGCTTTAAATAATTCAGCAGGGATTCCATCTACTTGGTTTATTGGATTTGAGACCGCTGATCGATTTTGTGTTCAGAATTTTTAACGTTGTTCTGTACAAAATATTCCAAAATTCAGTTCGTTCACAGAAACGGAAAATGGCCAAAATTGGTTTCTATCCAAAGTAAAAACATAGTTTTTAATTATCTTCTCATAAAATTAAAATCAGTCTTTACAATATTTCGTTTTTTCTTATATTTTATTTAGATCGATCCTACGAGTTAAAGCTTTTTTCAATTTCCTTAAATAAAAGTTGTGGTCTGTTACCAAAAGTGTTTAATAATTATTGCAGTAAGTCTATTTTTTAAATGTGTGGCTTAAAATGAACTGATACTTTGAGATCTTGTCACTTTTAAAAATACTTGCTTTGTCGATTTTCCTGCCCTTTTGTCTATATAATAAATAACCCCACTAATATTTAACATTTAATTATATATCGTATATGGTCATAATTCTATATAGTAATACAAATAAAGATAGAGTTTAATGTAGATTTCTAAAATGAAGTGACAGAACATTAATTATTATTTGCATACAAAATTCAAAATTATTTCCAACGCACAGACACATACTCAAACTATCTAGGGGGATACTACATATGTATGTTCGTGTATATGTAAGCTTTAATTATTTACAAAAATATTCCCAAAATGACCATAAGAAAGTTTCTGTTTTCTTGGTTTATATATAAAATATTTGTTTAAATAAGTCTTAGAAAGATGTGTGTTTTATGTAAGTGTGTGCTTGAATAGTTGTAGTTTGACAAAGCAAGTAGGCTAAACTAATTTTAGTGTTAATTGTTCGTAAATATTTTATAAACTTTATATCTTGAATCTTTTGTGGAAAAGTTTAATTAAATGCACTTTATTCGTATAGTTTAATTTATTTGTAAATTGTAGTTTTAAGTTTTTTGGTTTAAAGTGTAAAAAAAATTAAAAAATTTTAAAAATTCTCTTATACCATAAAATTTAATTGCCAAAGTGTAGGAAACATTTTATAAAAATTCAAAAATTTACAAAGATTGAAATTATGTAGTGATAACAAAAACATAAGACTCTTGACAGTTTTTGTACTTTTTAAAACTTTTATTACATATGAAGATGAACTTGTGAACTTGTATTCAAATTGAAGAACTTTTTTAATTTTCAATAAATAACTTTATTTCATTATAGAAAAGGAGTTTTAAACTTTACGAATAACATTTTAGTTAATAGAAAACATTTAAGTAAAAATTTTAGAGGAGTAGGGGACACTGGGGAGCTTTCGTATCAAAGCCTTTAATAGGCTTGGTAAGACAATGCAATGATTTTGCAGTACTTCCAATTCCGAAACATATAGTTACATAAACAAACTGAATGAAATTATTAAAAGATCTATAATATCTTGGTACGAGAAGTGCCACGCCTACTTCTTCAATCCTGCTAAAATTTTGCCGGATGTTGTGTATTGATAACTAAGATGCTTGTGCCTAATTTGGCAACTTTGGCTCTTCCCGTTCTACAGATATACAGAAAACAATAATTTCTTTGTATGGGAGGTACCAAGCCCACACCTCCAACCCCGTCATATTTTTAGGGAGATTTTGTATTAATAACCCTGCTATGTGTACCAAATTTGTAACATTTTTCCCCTACCGTTCTTTAGATATAAAAAACTCTTTTGTGCTATGTATCACCTACTTAATTTTATTTCTCAGGCAAATAACCAAGACTTATTTATGGCTAGTAATCATAAATAAAATGAACTTATTTTTTGTTAACCGTTTTACTTAAATTAATGGCTTAATTTAAATTCTGTTTCAATTCCAATTAAAAGATTTTCAAGCTACTGAAAAGGATTTTTTTTTATGTTGTTTACCAAAATTTTATAACTTTACAATGTTGTCAGGTTTTAGACGTATTAAAATTATCTTAAATGTATATTAATCATACGTATCGTTGCCCATAAATCCATATAAAATCATAGCTGTATAATATGTATTGCATATTTTAAGGAGAATTGGCAAACTTTTTTATTATCCTTGTAAAATTAGGTCTTACTAGTTAAATTGCCTTAATAATACCATGTTCGCACGACAGCGATTTTTCGTAATTCAGTCTCTCATTCGTAATTCACAGCCTCACAGATCCAAAGTACATAATTCTTCATACAAAATTTTGAGAGTGGACTATCTCCTTTGTACGTAATTAAATTTGTATTACACTGTGGAATACTTTAAAATGTATGTGATCTCTACCTTTTATCGGTTTTTTTCCATCACTAGCTATGAAAGCACAAAAAAATATATATATATAAAACATAAACAAAGAAAAGTAAACAAAAGCAAAGGAAGTTTTTTTATTTTATAAAATTTAATGGAATACAAAAAAGGATTGGAAGCAAAAAAAAAAGAAGAAATTATAAAAAAACTATTGATAAGAAGAAGGTTATTCGTAAAATTAGCGGATAATATTTTTAACTTACTTTTTCTTTCCATTCTTAAGACAAGTAACCGCAAACAACAATTAAATTTAGCAATAAACAAAATTAATAAAAAAAAGAAGAAAAACTGTCAAAACCGATTAGGAAAATGTCGTGCAAACATGGTAATTCAAATAAGTAATAAAAACAGAGAGCGAAGTAATTCAAAGCACCGTGCGAACATGGCTTAACAGTCGAGCAGAATATGCTGGGACATTTTAAATGATTTCATTGCATTAAATAAATTTCGGCCTATTTTTAATTCAAAACAGGTATAGTCACTACAGCTGCACGCAGAGAAAAAAATGTTTAAATATGGTCACCTCCAACAATACTATGTTTAAAGAAAATTTTAACCATAATATGTTTAAATTAACCATATTTTTGTCACCGACAACCATCAAGAAGCCACAACCATATTATGGTTGCCTCTAAGTATTTTATGGTTAAATATGACAATAATTTGTAAAATTTGTAATTTGTAAATTAACAAAAGTATTTTCCTCTTTTTCAAGAGCAACATACTATGGTTGAAAACCAACCATGCTATTATAAGTGTTTAACATATTTTAGTAATTATTAACCATAATCTGTTCGGAAGCAACCATAATATGGTTGTAGCTTCTTGGTCGAGGACTATGTTTCCATAATATGGTTGTCGTTGACAATAATATGGTTAAATTAAACATAATATGGTTAAAATTTTCTTTAAACATAGTATTGTTGGCGGTGACCATAGTTAAACATGTTTTTTCCCTGGCTGTGGAAAGGGTATTTATTCATACTAGTGTTTGCCTAATGGTCAAAATTCGACCATACATTTTTACGTACATACATACATATGAAGTTAACATAGCACATCTAAGTATGTATGAATTTACATGTTTTGAGCATTAATTTTTTCCGTCTTAGTGGATCGATTTGGCAAGGGACCAACCTTCGATTCATATTTTATCTTCTACGTGAGTTAATTTAATTTTGTAAGTTCAATATAAAAAAAAACAAAAAAGTATCAAAAGTCTCCTTTATGGATTGTCATCCACTCAGGACATTGCATCTTTAATTTTATGTTTCTAATCAAAGTAACAGATGTTGAACGAAAAAGTATCAAAAAGCTCCCCTTACATGTTCTTGTTCACCCAGTTTAATGTATAATTTTATCTTTATAGGCCAAATATTAACGAAAATTCAAAAAGTTCCAGATTGAAAACAAAAAGTGCCAAAATTTTTTGTCTTATAGGTTTTCATTCACTCAGGAATATTATGCTTCTAATTTCAACATTATGAAAATTTAAAAATTATCACATGCAGCATTTTCCGTATTTCCCTTTTTTGCTCCTTTTTTCTTGGCAAACAAAGGAAGAAAGCGTTCTTAATTGTTTTGCCTGTGCCGATTTATACATAAGATTTATATAGTCGAAATATTCAAAAACCGGTTTCTGAAAAATGTCGAATAATCGTCCACCCTATTTTTTATTATTTGATAATTGAAAAAAACAAATTTTTTATTTATGTGTTCTTCATATGTGTTAGTAGCAAATTTAAACACTTATTACTCTAAAATTATTAAACAGATTTGAATACCTTTCAAATGGTGTATATTTTGTTCAAATCTTAACTGTTTTGCCTTAGCCGATTTATATATAGATGTTTGTTAGATATTCCGTTTAAAATTTCTACACTATTGATCTTGGACTCTACATAGCAAACATATGTATGATAAGTGTGCGTTTATCTACTCACAATTACATTTTGTCGGATGTTGTGTATTGATAACTAAGATTTTTGCACCTTATTTGGAAAATTTGTCTCTTTCCGTTTTCCAGATAAACAGAAATTTATAATGAAGGAACACGCCCACTTTTCCAATCACGCCCATTTTGTAAAGAGGTTGTGTATTGATAACAAAGATGCTTGTACCTAATTTTGGACTTTGTGTTACTGCCGTTCTCCAGATATGTAGAAAAACAAGTTAGAGTGCAATATTCGGCTGTTTCGAGTCTTTGATACCCTTCACCGACAGTTCGAATATTTCAGAAGTGATATCTATATGATGTCTATTTATTATTAATTTATATTATCAAAAAGTAATTTCAATTTTTGGGAACACAAAATTTTAATTTCAAAAGATTTTGTTATTCGTGCTTAATTCCCAGTTTTTATTATTGATAAAAACACTTGAAATTTATTGTTGATGGGATAAGCTATTCCTATGCGCATTTCACTGGTTGCTTAGGCCAGATCATCAGGAAACTTCATCCGTAAAGATTTTAGAAAAACTAAAGATATTAAACCAAATAAAACTGTTAAGCGTATAAGAATCATAAGCAACAGTTCTACTTGTAACAATATCAAAGTTTAAACAAAAACATCAATGATAAACAGTGAGTTTATCTCTCCTTGCATTCCCCACTACAATTTGGAATTCTTCCAACATTAATTGTAGTTGTAAGTAGGTTAAGAAAAAACAACTTGCAAAAGCATGTTGCCAGGTATGTTTTTTTAGGCTGTGCACTTTCCAGTTTATTATCAAAAGTAATTTTTGGGAATACAAAATTTTACTTTTTAAAGATTTTGTTATTCGCGCTTAATTCCTAGTTTGATGTAAGAAGAGATAAACTCACTGTTTATTGTTGATGTTTTTGTTTAAGCTTTGATATTATTACAGGTAGAACTGTTGCTATAAGTCTTATAAGCTTAACAGTTTTATTTGGTTTAATATCTTTAGTTTTTCTAAAATCTTTGTGGATGAAGTTTCCTGATGATCTGGCCTAAGCAACCAGTGAAATGCGCATAGGAATTGCTTATCCCATCAACAATAAATTTCAAATGTTTTTATCAATAATAAAAACTGGGAATTAAGCACGAATAACAAAATCTTTTGAAATTAATTAATATTTATAAAAACGGACATTTTAAATTATTTTTGACCAACAATCAGAAAACTTTATGCTTTTTTTAGAAATTTGAAAATGATTTTCAGAAGGAGAAATTTATTTTGGGCTCATTGTAAATTGTAGACCAATCATCTCAAAATTCTGAAGAGTGATTTCTGGTATTGAAAAACATTAATTGAAATTAATTTCAATACAGCGGTGAAATTAGTTTTAACGTTAACAGTGAATTTCAGAAGGCTGGGATCTAAGGTAAATTATGAACCGTATATCACAAAATTGCATGACATTTTTTTTTGTCATATGAAGCTTAGTTGGAAGATATTTTACCGCAACATCTATATCTGCTACGGTTTTAGGCATATTAAATTAATTTACCAGAGTGGGCTTTATATGGGGCCTATGGTAAATTATGGACCGATCATCACGAAATTGTTTAGTGTGATTTCTAGTCCTTTAAAACTGTGAAGTAATTTATTTTATTTTGATAGCATTATTTATTACGGTTTTAGGTGTACTAAGCTGTTCTCAGGCAGTAGAATTTATATGGGGCCTAGAGTTAATCATGAACTGATCTTAACAATATTTCACAGTGTTATTTCTAGTCCTATAAAAATGTGACGAGCCAAATTTTTTTATGATAGCATAATAAATTATGGTGGTTTTTGGCGTGCTAATCTGTTTTCCGGCAGAAGTGTTTATATGGGGCCTAGGGAAATTATAGACCGATCTTCACGAAATTTAACAGTGTGATTTCCAGTCGAATAAAACGAATTTTTGCTAAATCTTAAATCAATCCCTGCATTGTTCTACGATTTATGTTAGTTTTTGTAACAAAAATATAAATTTTTTAGGGTAGTGGTTCCACATTTTGATTCATAGCTCTGATCCTACTGAACCGATTTTGCTAGATTTCAATCCCAAACTACTTAGGATAACTAGAAGTTTGACGTCAAGTTTGTTCATTTCTTTTGAGTCTTTCGAAAGTGAGTGTGTTTTCATCAGACGGACAGACATACAGACGGACATGGCTAAACCGATTTAGAATTACTCAAGGAGCCAGAATACTTTATGGAATACTGAGAATACTGAGATGAATAATAAAAAAGTTTCCCTTTTCAAAACTAATTATGGTGGAGGGTATAACAAAATTAAAAAAACAACAACAAGGGATTTATCTACGAAGCGATCTAGCTTAATATATACATATATATGTCCTTTTTTACAACTGAATTAAAATACATAGCATATAAAACAATTGTAAAAAGTGCAAAGTGAACATAGGGAGCACGTGGTCCCCATCATTTCTGGGGTTCAGAAAACGCATTTCAACATACACACGGACATCGTTAAATTTACTTTGCTACTCATAAGGAGGCAGAATATTTATATATTTTAGATCATATCAATATTGTAGAATTAACAAACGGAGTGACAAACTTATAAACACCCTTTTCCACCTGAGGTGTAGGGTAGACGTTATCACGAAAATCTAACTTACTGATATAAATACCTTAAAAATATTAATATCGCTATTAAATTCCATTATTGAACCTTATTATTATAAAGGGTTTTTCAACAAGAACTTCGTTTTCTAAAACAAAAAATTTAGATGAAGATGATTTTTATTGTATTACAAAGAGAAAATTTCGGTAATTGTAATGAAAATTTATATCTGTCAAATGTCCACCACGAGCACGCTAACAGATGTCGGTTCTTTCAGCAAAGTTTTTAATTACTTTTTGGCAACATAGCGGGTCTATTTCGTTTATCACATCACGGATCTTAAGTTTTAAGGTTGCAATCGATTCGATTGGCCTCGTATAGACTCCGTCCTTAACATAATACCACAAAAAATAATCAATTGGTGTTAAATCACACGATCTGGCTGGCCACTTAACAGCTGATGTTCGTTTAATAATGCGATCGGGAAATTTGGTATGCAATAAATTTATCGTTTCATTGGCTGTGTGGCATGTGGCACCGTCCTGTTATGTTGGCACATTTTGTATCGAGCCTGTCGACTCAAATTTAACGACCAAATTCTTAATAGCGGTCTCAGAAGGACGGTTATGTTGTCCGAAAATATCACGAATTTAACGAATTGTAACTTTAACAGAACCACCATTTTCATAGTGGATTTTAATTATTTAAATGCGATTTTCGAGCGAAGTTGACTTCTTTGTAACTATTGCCAAGCCATCTACTACGAATACGTCAAAAAACTAAATGTCAAAACTATAATTTTGTTGGTGTTGCCACAATTAGAAAACAAAGTTCTTTTTGAAAACTATTATGACCCCTGTTGAAAGGCATTTAAATCAATATTTGCCCAGAGATTTCACATTAAGTCCTTAGCGGAAAAACAATTTGATACATATGCCTAAAATTATAGGAAATTTCAATATCTTATAATAGGTGACAATATGAATAAAAATTGTAAAATAACATTTTTTATTATCGTATAAAAACCAAACAAATAATTTTATTATCATTAACTTTGGTGCATATATTTTTTTCACTTTTTTACTTTATTCTATGTTAAAATTTTTTTGAAGGGTATCAAAAATTTGGCACTGCCAAAGCATTTTTATTTTTTTTACATTTTAACTTTCATTTCTGACAAAAAAATAAAAATCACAAAAAATAATTGTGTTTGCTAAATATGATTTTACCAGGATATCACAATTATTTCTGCAAAAAAAATTTAAAAATAACAATTACTTTTCCAAAAAAATACAAATTACAAAATAATAATTAGATTTTGATTTTAATAATAAATGTCAAAATAGTTACGGTCCCTGCATTATTATTATAATAACAATTTTCTTAATTATTTGTATATGTAATATAAAGTTTTACCTCAAAGAAAAATGTCTTTTCTAAGTTTTTTTTTTTTTTTTGAAAAGTATTGTTTTGCGGCTAAAATTTACTTTAACCGTAAATATTAATAAACTTTTACACACACTCGTACATCTTTTTCTAGTTCATCTTTACAAAGTTTTTTTTCATAGAAAATTCATTTTCGTACTTGTCGATTTGAATTATTGTTTAAAAGTTGAATAAAGCTAAATTTGTACACAAATCACTACTTTATTGTTTTTTTTTTCTCCTTCTTTTTTTCAGTATTATTTGGATCATGAATAAGTATTGAAATAGATGCATTACAAAAGGATTTATTGTTACCACTTTCCAATAGAATGCATACAAACAAAACAAAGTTAGTCTACTTCATCTTCTAAGGGAATATTTTAACTTATTTGGTAAGTTTATGGAAAAACACTGCTACATTGTCCAGGCTGTTGTTTCAAAAGTATTTGTTTCCCTTTTGGTGTTAAAAAAAAATCATTTTAGAAATAAATTAAGCCGGTATAGAAAGAATATTAAGGACCCTACTCAAAAAAAATGCAATACTTTTAATAAAAGGACTTTTTGAAAAAGTTAAATCTAAATATTTTGAATCTATAACAACAGCTCGATTTTAAATCAAAAATTTCACTTGTAATATTCCTTATGCAAAAGTATAATTATTAATCTATCATGTAACTACAATATAGTAAACCCTATACAAATGAAATGAGTATCTGTTCCCAATTTTTATGTGAATTTGTTTGTTAAGGAATCTGCACCAAATAGAAAAGAAAAACACCCCACTTACACACAAGATAAACAGTACAAAAAAAAATAATAAAACTAAACCAAACCCATATTGGCTAATGATGAATTTATAATGTAGGCCAAGTAGAAAATGAACTAACCTGCTTGAAGGCATTCTACATATTTTTGTGCTTTTGTAAATAGAAGGAATAACAGGAGTTTGCCAAAGTGAAAGGACCACAAATTAAATAAGCTTAAAATATGTACGTTCACTTAAATAAAAAGAAACAAAGGTAATATTTATAATGGTAATAATGTGAAATGAATGTAAAATTTGTGAAAGCTACATTGACAATCAACTAAAACTGTTTAGTTTAAAATATTTAATTTTGTAAATCTATCTAGAGTAGAGATTTTAATGCACTAAAAAATCGAAAGTATGCGTTTAAAATATGCAGTAAAAAATCCAAAATATTCACTAAAAAAAATAAAAAATACGCACTAAAAAATGTCCAAAAAAATTTTAATTTTATTAAAAACAGATATATAAAAAAATTTGTCTATTGTTATTTAAATATCTTGAAAAAATTACTAATAAAAATTTGTGTTTGTTTTAATAAATAAGTACTGTTTTATAAGAAGTAAAACTTTAAAGAATGCCAATGGATTTGGAAAAAAATTAATTTTCAGACCTCACTTTGATTTCAGATCAGATCAAAAATATATAAAATTTATTTTATTTTTTGAAATTCTTAATTTTTTCCCATGTTTGGATTTTTTTTTTTTTTTTTTTTTTTTGTCGGGCTACTCTTCCTTCCACATTGTTTATTTTACTTTCTGCAATATCAATAAATTTGACGTGCGTATTGAGTGAACTAAATCCCTGCTGATTAGTAATTATTTCACCAATGTATCCGTAGTTGGAAAATACAAATGCTAATTGACTTAACATTCTTAAATTACTCAAAGTTTTTTGAATAGAATTCTTAAGCATCTAGCTGCGGTGGAAGGGGAATATTATCGAATTGGCTTCTAATATCCTCTGCACCGCGGTATAACCCATGTGCCAAGCAAGTAACTTGTAACAGTTTTGGATAAAATATTTAAAAGACATTGAAAGCCTTAACCATGTAAGGTGCTGCATCGGTTAAAAATAGAAGGATATTTTGTCAAAATCTTGAAAGTCTTGTATTTTAAGCAAAGCTCCAAAATAATTTATTTATGGATTTTAACATTTTTTGGAGTAGTTTTTTTAAAGAACTTTTTTTATAATATGGAAATTTAAAAAAGAAATCACTGAAAAATGTCAAAATATGCAGTTCTTAGACTATCTACAAAAATACATACGTACATTTCAATGGAAATCGCAACCCTTATTATAACTAATTATATTTATAAATTAAACTAATTATTAGGCTTTTTTAACAAGATTTCCTGAGAAATTTTTTTCAGTAAAAATGGTGATTTAAAAATCATGTTTTATTTTTAATTCCCTTTAAAAGTTGCTTCCAAAAACACAACAGTTTTAAACGGTGATTTTTCTCCATGATTTTAGAGTTAATTTTTTTCCGTTATTGGTAAATCTTCTTTACTTGCTTATTTGTAAAACAAACAATTTGAATGCGCTCCGTGTCTTGAATTGTAAAGAGATGTTGCCGCATTAAAATAAAATGAAGCAACATAACAAAAATACGAATGTATGCAAAGAAACATATACAAAAAAGACACAGAGAACAGAAAATGTGATTTTTTTTTCTCTACCCAGCGGTTTAGTGGGTACCTACACTGTCCGCCCACAAGCACCAAAAATCATGCCTTAAAAACATGGAAAATATCACCGTCTAAATTTCGTGCAAGTATTTGCGGTTGTGCCAATTCTTATATATCCTTCACCATGGTATTAAAAATCATACACAGGAAAAATTAAAAATTTATTTAAAACACGCAACAATTTGTTGAATTTGCACCAATTAACAAATTAAAATATTTAATACTAAAAATTTTAAAAATTAGAATAGTGATATTATATTATATTAAATTTTGATAAAAATATTTATAATCAAAAAAATTGTGCGATTACAAACAATGTGTTGAAATAATAATAATTTTTTTTACTCAGTTACCTCAGGAAAATAAAACTGAAAATAATAAATAAAGTAAATGAATTGAGCAAACTAGTAAAATTATTTATTAAACTCAATTAAAATTTTAATTTAATAAACTAAAATATATAATTGAAATTTAAATTAAAAATTAATTAATATTGTTTTGTATGGCTAGAAAGAACACCATAAAATTTTGTGATGGTCGGTCCATATTTTACCATTGATACTTCATAAAGCCCACTAATGGAAAACACTAAAATATGTCTAAAACTGGGACAAATAACGATGTTGTAGTGAAATTTGGTTAAAATAAGTTTCCTGAGAATATAAATCACAGTAAAAGGCTTTTGTGATAATTGATTCAGAATTTTCAATATGTCGCACATAAGGCCGCATTCAAAAGAGAACTTTATTCAGTAGGTCAAAAACAGAATCATGAAATTTTATTTTAGCAATTTTTTGGAAAATAAACTATGTAAAATGAAATTCAACGTTATGATAGGAACACAATTGAGTCGTACGTCGTATGAACGTAATACGTAACGCCTTAAATTCTTAGAAACACGCTTCACTTACACACAATTCCGTCGTAAACGTATTTCGTTTCCTTTTGATAACAATCTTAAAAAATTACGCATTTATTTAAATTATTGCTTTTTTATCCTTATATTTTGTTAAAATAATTTTATTTTATATTTTTAATCTTTTTTTTATGATAATACGGTTGTAACCGGCGTATGAAATAGAATTAGATCTACATATGTCGACGTAGATACGCTATTACGTCTACGACAGCTATTGTGTGCCTTTGTATAAAATGTTAACCGTTTTAATTTGACAACGTACCTACGTCGCACAGTGCTGTGGCCCATAGACATAAATAAAAAAAAAACAAGTCTTATATTGTACTTAAAAATATACAGATCGATAGATAACAAAATAATTCAAATTAATTTTGAAGAATTTTTAAGATATTACTCTTTTTGGCGGCGCAAGAGGGCGCCAAAATTTGAGAATTTAAAGTAAAAATGGCTAAACAACTACTTGAGTTTTACATGCTTCAGGAAAACTGTTGTTTTTTGAAGCACGAGATTGAAATTTTCCTGTAGTAGTTAGCTATATTTAGAACTAACTGTGAAAAAATTTTATTGAATTATTTTGTCATAAGTGTTTTTTTTTATTGGTTTGAAAATGGTTATTATTCACTTATTACAGCCTGTTTTTGTAAAACATAAGTCTTCTCACTTGAAGTTTTCGTATTAATACGTTTATGTTCAAAATTTGGTTTTTAAAAAACATTTAAAAGCTTTCGTCTATTCATGGTTGACATAAAAAGAGCTTTTTTCTTTCGTGAATAAACATTATTGCCAATGCATTAATATTCGTACATTTCTATTATTTTTTCATATTAAGGTTTTGTGTTTGTGGATAACCCTGGCTTTTGTTTACAAAAATTAAAATTAAATTTCAAAAATCAAATATTTTATAAAAAGAGTTACTAAATTAGTAAAAATAAAAGTGTTGAATGAAAATGTTAACAATAATGGCAATAAATAAAAGAAATACATAAAGAAGATATTTTGCTGCACATCAACATATAGATATGTAAAAGATATTTGCGAAGATACAATTTTTTGGAACATTCGGAAGAACCGTGGTATTTTACACTACACTGTATGAACAGTCACACAGGTAAAAGAACGCACGCCTTAACAATTCCTTTACTTCCCAAAAATTAGAGATATTTAAAATAATAAATAAATCAAAAATTTTTAAATGAAAGCAAATATTTATTTAATTATTTAAATTTAAGACCATTGTTTTGTCCGCATATGCGAAGTCGAGTCGCTTTTATCTGTTTATTTCCCCAATTAATGATTGTTTTTTCTTGGTACGCGGCTATGTAATCCGCTTTTTCGCAGAACACTTCGCACTGTTTCTGTATGAACATTAATAATGTGAATATTGGGATTTTCACTAACAACACTTTTTAAAAATTGCTCAACTCGTAAGAAAATTTTGGGTGGATTTCCAGTTTTTTGCTTGCTTAATATAAATTGAGACTCAGACAAGTGCTTTGTTACAGTCTGCACTGTAGACTTGACACGTCTAACAATTTTAAAATTTGAACTCAAGGAATTTCTATCGTTCCTTTTCTTAAAAATATATGCACGCATTTCATTACACATGTTCTTTGTTTTCTTACCTATTTTAACAAATCAGTAATTTTTTTTTTTTTCTTAAATTACTGCAGTCTTTAATAATTTCCTTGCAAGTTTAGCTTGTGCCACCTTCCGTATATTTTTTTTCCTTTAAATCTTCTTAATTTAAAAAGGACAGTTTTAAATTTGGCATCGTACGTATAATTATCAGTGCTGTCAGATTAACTTATAAGTGTAAAAGTATAGTAAGCGGAAATTGACCCAAACATTTTGTAGATTGATTTTGACAGTGTGTCGATGCCTTGTGAATGCAAGCAATAATATCTATCATAAATCCAGAGTTATTCTTAAGCTCCAATTTGAGAGGGAGTACGTACTATGCCATGAACAACGGTACGCGACATGATGTGATCGGACTTTAAATGGCAGCGCTATATGTAAAAAATTAAATGGGCTGCATATGGAGGCGTGGCTATAAAAATTTAACCGTTTTAGAAACATCATTGACATACCGTTCATTCAAGGGGGTGACTGCCACAAACTTTTATTTTTGTAAGGAGGTCGACCCGCTCTAATGTACATACATATGTTCATATTTTTGAGCGTATGTAGTTCCATTATTTCTAGAATTTTTTGAACCTGTAAATACATATTTATGCAATTATAAGTGAACCTTTATAGAATATTTTACAATAGTATTAGCTTATTAAGTTTCCTTTTTTAAAATATCGCAGTTATTTTCCATTTTGCGGTGATTTGTTTTTTAAACGAATGCCTTTTACTTATCGTCTACTTTTCACTTTTGTTTTCATTTATTACGAAGATGTTCATTTTATAAGAACCAAAAATATGTAGAAAAAAATTAAAGCTTTTTTTGTCACTCACATGAAATTTTTTTAATTTTATGAAAACCTAAATCTGATTTCGTTCGTTTTTTTTACGAACGAACAAATATTTTCATTTTCTAAAAACAGGCTGTTATTAGACTGTTTTCTAATAACTACAAGAAAAACAATTAACAAAATTTTACCACAACTTGAAAAAAAATGTATTTAAAAAAATGCTATTTTCGTGATTTTTGCTTAAATTTTCATAGATTGAATTAGTTAAAAAAAAAATAAACTAGGAACATAATAAGAAATAAATAAATACTATTGCATAAAATTTTATTGGAATCTTTCTATTTTTCAACATAGCTCCAATACAAATCATTCTCCCGAAAATAGCTTTTAATGCCAGCTTCCTTAAAAATATTAGTATTTACATACAAATTGGCGACAATGACTTTTACGATAGCTACTATGTCATGACAAAATGTTGTCCAGGTAGGTCCAAAATAAACCATAGGCTCTATATAAACCCTCATCCAAAAAACTCATATATGTAGATGAAGATATCTAAATAATATTCGCCAGAAAGAACTTTTAAATGAATCTTAACCTTATAACATAATTTTGTTCTGGCGGGTCCATGATTGCCCATGGGTCCCAAATAGATAACACTCTAGGAAATTTGTTTTTAAATACTATGCTAAAGGGTATCACATGGTCGGGCTTGACCGATTATACTTTCTTACTTGTTATTTTTGCAAGAGCATTTTAAACGTTTTTAACTCATTTTTCATTGAATGATGTTTTTGTATTTTTCACATTAATAATCCGATTCTACCAAAATTTGGCATACATATATATCTAACAAATATCATACCAAATTTTATTACGATTGGACAATTTTTGTAAGTGTTATAGCATTTTTAAGAAAAAGGATATATGGCAGGACCTTGAGTCCTTGTTCAAATTTAAATGAAAATTTACACACAAGTTGCTAGTTGTGTGTGTATCAGTATGTCCATTCTTTGTAGTTTTGTGGGCATTATTGAAGCTAAAATTACATTTTTACATTTCAGGACACATGGGAGGTAGGCGTGTCCTTGGACTGATTTCTCCAAAAATTCATATTTTTCTTAACTAAGCTATGTTATACTAGTGTAGCAAAAATTTCTGACAACTCCTTCTATTTATGTCCCTTCGTTATATGGGGACAAAGCACTGTGCGTCGTACGCTAATACGTTCATACGGTGCAATTGTGTTCCTGCGGTTAAATCTTTGCTTTCCCGGGAAGTAAAAAACTCCGGAAAAAAACTCTACCAATGACATTTTGTTTCATTGATACAATTTAAGTTAGTTAAATTCACTAAAACAAAGTATGTATTTAAAATGATCTCTTTTTTGAAAATAGTAAAGTTTTGTGTTTGGTGCAAACATTCTTACAAAAAAGCAAATGCAAAATATTTTATTTTTTAAGAAATCGTATGTATACTCTTCGTATTTTGTTGTTATATTTTACAAAAGAGTAACGATATTTTGCGTTTGTTCGTTCCATTGCACTAAACACTGAATTCCGTTTATGGTGATTAGATTTTAAATAACTACCGTTTAAAATGTATTAAATTTGAATTAAATCAACATAGCATTAATCTTTGTTAGTTTGGGAAACTTAATTTTATAAAAATAAGCCCAATTTTATATAAAATACAAACCTGTCGCATATTCCGATCGAAATGGTTTTTATTCCATAGTTACAATTCCGAACGAATTTGTTTTCACTTTGTTAATTATGCTATGACAACTAAGGCCGGGTTTTCGGATTTCATTAAAGACCAACATTTTGAGCACAACTCAATTGCTCCATCAACATATTGTATACAAACTTGGTAATGGCGGCACAAATCTGTTTTCAGATTAACTAAACCTAGTGTAACTAAGATCTCAACAACCCAGCCTAAACATATATTTTTACGTGTTAGAATTTTGTATTGTACAACTTAAATTCTGTCAAATTTTGATGTTTATCGTACTTAATCCAAAGTTATACGCAAAAAAGTATTAAGCATACAACTGAATGTTGTATCCGTAAACTGTAAAAGCTTCTCGTACAAAGCTCCCTTTTTCGACTTAGCATATTTTGGAATTGTGCTGTCAAACTAAACTTTTTGTTTTTTTTGGAGAATCGGAATTGATTTCTTCGACAGACCTAATAAAATAAAATTTTAAAAAAATGCTGATATAGATTTGAACAAAAGCTTTAGATTTGATTATATTTTTCTTTAATTTTCTTTCTTTAACATCATCAAAAGATTAAGTTAATTTCCATGTCCCTCCAACATTGGCCTCTGCCTATAAATACTTTTGCTGTGGTTTGACAATAAAATCATTCGATATTCTTCGAATTCTAATATTCTGTGCAAACAATCTCTTTCTTGTACTTTCTTCAGTTAAGAATCGGTGAAAGTAAATTCTTTTGTTTGTTGCCAAAATTTTAAATTAATGTCCTTGTAACAATTCAATATGACAGAACAAAATTCCAAAGGCAACAAAAACACAAAAAGGGACAATATTAGAATTTACTCCTTTTACGAATCTATTGTCAACAACTGGAATTTAACAAATTATTTTAGACAGTAAATAAGTTGGTCAAATAAATACCACAAAGTGAAATATTAAGTTGAGAATAGAAGTGACACTAAAGCAAGTGAGAATGCATTTTAAAAATAAAATTTGATTATTTGCAGCATTAAATACTATGACATCAACGCATTAAGTAATGAATAAGAGTAAGAGAAGAATAATGTATGACATACCGTGTACGAGTATAACAACAAGAAATATTTATTTAAGACCATGTGGGTTTAAATATTCGGGGTCCTAGAGTTACTCGGACTTAGTTTACCTTAAATCTGGGTCATTTACTAAAAATTAAATTAAAAAAGATCAATTTTGGTCCCACATCATAGGGACTGGCAAATTGAAAAAATATATCGATATGCATATATCGTATCGATATTTTTTAAGAGTATCGATATTTATTAATTAAAAATATATATGGATATTTCGATATATCGAACGTACTTAGCTGAAATTATTCTAAACTAAGAAACTAATATACTTATGTACAGAGTTGTGGAAAAGTTTTTCAAAAAATTTAATTCAATAAGGGCTTGACTACTTTTAAACGTGTGCTGTGTGGCTTGTGGCACCTTCTTGTTGAAACCTCATGTCGTCTGAGTCCATGATTTCCAATTCGAGCCAAAAGTAATCGGTAATCATGGCGCGATAACGATCGCCATTCACAGTAACGTGACGATCGTTATTGGCGACAAAAAAATATAGCCAAATGAAGCCGCCGGCATGCAAACAGCACCAAACAGTTATTTTTTAAAAATAAAATGGTGATTCATAAAGCACATGTGGATTTTCACCAAACCAATAGCGCATATTTTGCTTAGACGAATCCATTGAGCCAAAAATGAGCATCGTCACTAAAGATGATTTTGCGATGAAATTCATCATCTTGGCGCATCTTCTCCATAGCCCAAAGAGCATACGTTGTTCGTTCGTGTACTTTACCATGATAAAAATGTTGAGTTTACTTAAAAAACTCAACTCAAATAGTGGGTCCACAAATCAATTTCAAAGTTGTCAAGTACCTATTGCAAAACCCTATACATATTTACAAATACTTCTTTATTTTTCTATTTTAAAATAACAATACAAAATAGTATTATAATTTAAGTATGTATTTATAAATTAATTTGGGAACGGGGCTACTTATTATATGCGGCCGTGCTCGTCGGATGAGGGGTGTTCAGGATCCCAATAAAAGGTAATCTAACTTACTAACTGAACCGCTACAGGAGCATATTAAAAAAAAAAAAAAACGCGATACCCTATACCGGGGCAGTAGGAAAGCAGTGCAGCTTGAAGATAAATGCGGTGTAGCGTAAGATGTTAATTGCCACACCAGGTCTCAACCCTCCCTCCATGCTGTCAAACGTTAGGATTTGGTTGACAGCCCAATAAAAAACCCAAAAAACTGTACCTACCCCTTACGCCCTACTTCACCTTTCATAATAATTAATAACCAAAATTAATTCATGTTTTATATAAAAACGTCATAAATGTGATTTTTATTTATTAAATTAGTAATTCAGTTAAGTTTTAATTTATTAAGTTGACCATTAACTTCATTAATTAAGTTTAATTTATGAAGTAATAAAATATAATAATTAACTTAAAACTTGATAATTATTTGAGAATGGTCACTCCTTAAAATTGTGATTAAAATTTATTAAAATAATTTTGATTATTATTATTAATGATAATTTATCAGATATCCATTCTTTACGTCTAATTGGTTTAAGACCTATATGCTCTGTGGCTGCATTTATAAACATGTTCTTTGTTAATTTCCAAACTTTTCGTTCCTCATGGGTAGTTGTTAACAACGATTTGTTTAAGGAGCTTACGTAATTCGATGAGACAGAAGGGATCTTCAGTCTTTTTGCATCGAACCTTTTTGGTACACATGGGGCTACCTTCCAGGCAAGCGTTGATTATGTGCTTTTCGAAGGGTATACTTGCCTTCTTCCTACTGCTTCCTGAGACGCCGATTTAGCCACTCAGGGCACTCGGTTGGTGAAAAACAAAGAAGTTTCAGAGATAGTTATCTCCTACTGACCTGAGACGTTATTCTAACCATCAGGTTACTTATCCGCCTTCTCACATTCGCTAGCTTTAAACGGGTGTTCAAAAGCCATTTCCCAGGGAATACCTGGCCTAAGGACGGAGGTCGTGAGCTGCATAAGCATTGCAACATAGGGCCCAAAAAAAAACTTTAACATTTTTTCGTTTAATCAAAGTTTATTTATTGAATATTCACAATAAAAGCAAAAAGGAACTTAATATAGATGTATATTTTTAAAACATATCGCACGAGTTCCTCTAAAGGGAGTCAACTCAAAAAATACACATTTTCACTTTTCTCCCACTGAAAAATTTTAGATCAATTTCTTTAGTATTATTTCAATTAAAAAACAGTTGCTATCCCCCTTTGTGATATAAGAATACATATAATAAAACGAACTTATTTGTCTCTACTGAAAATTAATAAATTTTAAGTTAAACTCCTTTAAAGAAACCAGTTCGATATGCCCTTTCAAAAGTATACTTTACCTTATGTGTGAATAAAAGTTTTAAAAGTAAATAAAAGCTCATTTGCATTTACTTTTGTATACAAATTATATTCATCACGTCCATAAAATTCCATCAACGTTCTCATCATTGAAAATTATTGCCAGACAAATAATAAAATACCTGCAACAATAATAATAAATAAATTTCTTTATACAAATAAAAAAAATAAATACTACAGGTATCAGAAATATAATATTCATATTTACTTAAATTTTTTTTTTCATAACATTAAAGCGACATTCTGCCAATGGCGGCCATTGTCGACAAAGGGCATTTAACATTTCAAATGATATATGAATGCGAGGGTTGTGTATATAAATTTGATGAGTAGGAATATTCTTTTTAATAAAATAAATTTGGAATTATAAAACGTACATATATGACATATTTTCATAGCAAATTTGTTTTATAAACCTTGAAAATTTTTTTAAAAAGGCCATTAAACATTAAATACTAAATCATAAACAGTCGCAACTCAAAACTGTTAACAATTTTCTTAATAAAATGAAAGAAAATTGTCATATTAACAATTTGTTTTATTTGTAGAAAATTATTTAGGCAATTCACAAAGTGTTCTATTGTGTTATATTAGTTGTATTTGCTATATTTTCTTTAAAGTCACTTCCATAAAATATGACGCAATAGAACGTTCGAACTAGTCCTACTACTTCGGAAAATATACTACCTATTAATCCGGCCGTGCTCAGGGAAAATGAGGGGTGTTCTTTCTGCCTTATAGGTAGACTTAACCATTTACAAAATAGTTTTATTAAGGTAGCAGAAAATTATGACCCCTAACCGCGAAAATAACGTAAGCGCCAAAAATCAAATCACAACGGTACCTTATGTGACCATGAAATTTTAGGAGATGATGCAAGTGCTGCCAATAAAGTCATTTATTAAAAAAACGAAAATTGAAAATCATGTGAAACAAAATATTCCATCGTTTCTCGAAAAGTGAGAAAAAACTGTGTCCGTAACTCATGTAGAAAACTATCGAAAGAGATTACGTCGTTACGTTGTAAATGTCATAACATTACACCCGAAGACGATGTGACATTGCAGACGTTGAGAACGCCAATAACGCATATCGTTGACGGCGACCGAAATTAACTAAAATTGAAAATTTTTCAATGACGGCGGCGAAAATGCAACCGTCGGCTATACCAAATAATGTTAAGTGCGACTTTAATATTTGTTGTTTGCAAACGAGCTTTGGAAACATTCGTATATTTTATAAAAATGTTAAAAGCAAAATAATTAAACTATGAAAAAATGTGCTAAAATGTGCTTTGTATTTTGCATATTTAATTGTTTTTTAGTGTTCAAAGTTTTTCTCGCCCCATTTTTATTTGTGAGTTTATTTGACAGTTCAAAGCGGGAACTTTTCTCACCAAAATGTTGCAGACACACTTTTTCTGTGAATTGACGAGAAATTTCCTTACGTAACAGCAAGTACTCGCCAAAAAAAGTTACAGACACAGTTTAGTGAGAAAAACAGCTGTTTGTTTCAATACATGGCATTTTTGTTTCATTTCACACATTTCAATCGAAAAGTTTCTTGACGCGAGAGTTACAGAACATGGGCACTTTTGTATGTAAAATGTTTCTTTATTCATTTTCGATATTTCGAAATTCTTTGAATATCATCATCAGGGAATGTTTAATTAAAATTTACATTAACCACAATAAAGGAGTAATAACTCTTCGTTTCAGCATCAGAAAATACAACTTACGAAAAAAAATTATTATTTTTTATACATATTTGAAAATTCGGTTGTTGGTGCATTATCAATTAAAAAGTAAATTGCATTGACGAATATGGTATTCAATATAACAATTGATTTGTCGTAATTTTTGTCTGTGAATAAATTACCATGTACAAATTAAAACCGCCTCATTAGAGAAATAGATCGTAGGCTAGAGATAAATGGGGATGAAATCACCTATTATTCAAAACAAAAGAAAACTAGAAAACTGGTCCATTGCTCCCATAGCTTTTTTAATTGATTAAGTTAATGCACTAATTCTCTTAGCGCTCAGTAAGGTGTTTTTCTGGAAATAAAATTTAAATTTTTAAGATATATAATTTATAATTTAGCAAAATTTAACCTCTTGTCACCATTTTTTATTATAACCACGGCAAGTTTTTCTAGCTTTATTTTTAAACAAGTTGTTGCTTATTTCGCAAGATTTTTAATAAAATGCAATTGAGCTGATCATAATCTCTGCTTTAACTCATTATCTCTCACAAAAGACACTCTAAATTTTCATAGATCTCCTTAATGTGAAAAAACTTATCATACTACCTTTCTACAATAAGCAAAAACGTACGCATTTTATGTTGAAACATTGATTCATGTGTTGGTTCATATTTCAATTTTCATATTTCCAACAGTAACATTTTGAATACTCCATTCCAGAACAAAATGAAAAATAATGTTTAAATTGAAAATTTATGTGTACGAAAATACATTAATTTTATGTTTTAAATGTCGATCTTTCAGTACGTTCAAATGTATGGATTGATATGAGTGTGTAGGTAGATTTTTGCAGATGTACATCTGCTTAACTACTATACGAACATGCTGACAATAAAACGAAATAAAATTTTCCAACCATCAATCGTATGTGTATAAAAATGTCAATATTGTTGTTTGAATTTGTAAAAGTTTATGTGGATTTTGTTGTTTGTTATATGTACGTATAGGAGTTTATTCATGTATGAATATGAATTTTTTTTTTGCTAACGATTTTGGCCCACAAGCACATTAAAAGAAATAGAAAAACAAGTAGTGTCTGTATTTGTAAAAAAAAGTGTTTAACGAATTTGGCAAGCCCTAAAGGGAGTTGGATGGCGCCAGTAATATTTAAATTATGATAAGTGTTTGCAGTTTCAAGTTATAATTATTGTGCTTAAGGTATACCTTAAATTTAATGAATTCTTAAAAAAAAAAAAATTTTTTTGTTCTCTCTCTATTTAAATTTTAATTTTTTTTACTTTTCACAAATCGACACGTAATAATAATAGCTGTAAATAACTGTATATAACTTTGGCATTCCGTTTGTTATTCTACAATATTGGTCCGAACCCTGTAAAGAATATATATTCTGGAGTTTTATGAGATGAGGAGATCAAATACCGATGTCCGTCTGCCCGTGTGGTCGTTGAAATGGGGTTTCCGAAGACCCCACATACGATGGGGACCAGGCGTTTATATATTTATGTCACATATAGTCCGGAATTATTTGCTGTTAAAATTTAGCCTGATCGGTTGACAAATCGCTGAGATATAAGATATTGTTTTTATGTATATCTGGAGAATGACAAAAGCCAAATAAGTTAAAGCATCTTAGTTAGCAATAGCCAACATCCGACAAAATGTGGGCGGGAGTGAAGAAGTGGCCGTGGTATAAAATAGACTTATTTATATCTAACACAGGGTATCCATCTGAGAAAAGATATAACATTTTTATATCAGCAAACGTCAAATTTAATCGCAAAGAGTATTAGTGTTAGTATTAATATTATAATAAATGTTAAGAGACAGTTGTTATAAGAAATCTTTTAACAACTATCTTATAAGATGAGCTGTCAAAAACACACATACATATAAAACAATAATAAGACGCATTCATTAAAATGTTTAATTCTGTTAGTGCAAATACTGAAAATCTTGTGATAAATGTTAAAAAAAAACTATATTTTTAACTAAAAAAGAATAAAAACTGAACAAGTTTACTGTTCGAGAGTCATTCGATTATGTAATCTTATAAGATACGTGTTCCCGTTGTTTAAGATTAAGATTAACATGAAGAAATTTGTTCTCTCATTCTGCCGACGTTCTCTCACATAATTTATCAGATATTATCTCAGGTGAAGACTCCGTGTAAAGAACGGTAAGAGAAAAATTGTCCACACTGGGTACACAAAACTGGTTTATCAATACACAACCTCTTCAAAATGGACGGGATAAGAGAATTGAGCGTGGCACATTCTGTACAAAGACATCATAGATTTATGTATATCTGGAGAATGGTATGAGCCTAAGTTTAAAAATTAGGTACAAGTATCTTGGTTATCCATACACAATATCCGACAAAATGTGGTCGGGATTGTAGAAGTGGTCATGGCACCAAGTAGATTTATTTACATTCAAATAACGTATATATGTAACTTCCAGTTCTCATCGAGCAACGGTGAAGGGTATATAACATTCGCCATAATCGAATATTTCACTCTTGCTTGTTGGAAATGAAGCGATTGGCTTACAACTTATTTTTTATATGCCTTTAACAATAAGTTAAAAATAGTTTTGCTTCTACTGAACATTTTTTAATTTTGAGTTAATACACTCTTTATGCTCAAGTGCGATATGTATGTTCGTCGCTTTGACTGACTGGCACAAAATAAATAGCCAAATTGTTTAAAGTTCTCTGGCAGTAGGCGCTACATCACAAAAACCTAACTTTTTGGTATAATATCTCGAAATTTACCTAAAATGTTGGTATTGTAATGAAATTTGGCATAAATTCGTTATATGTGGCAAGAAATTTAACTACCATATTTAGGCTGCCACACAAAGCAATGTGTGAAAAATCGCCCAAAAAGTTTCCTAACTAATTCGGGTGATTTTGCATAAGAAATGTTATAATTTTTACGATTATTCTTAATTTTTGGGTAATTATGTACTTTTTCCGTAGATGAGAGACAGTTGTAAAATCTAATAAAATAACTTTTTTTCAATAATTGATATATTATTATTTACTGAAATCCCGAATTTAAAATATTTTCTGTATAGCCGGCCCTCGGCTACACATAGTAAGTTTAAGTCATAGTTCAGGTTTGGAATTTTTGTTGCAGCCAGTGTTGCCAGTGAAATTTCGAGAAAGATACATTTTGGTTACCAAAAAGATACACTTTTTCCCAAAAAGATAAATTTTAAAAAAATTTTAAAGTCCATTTTTAACGTTTAACATTTATTAACATAACATTTTTTATTTCATATTGAATGAATAAAAAATCATAAATATTAGCAGCCGTATTCATAATGAAAATTTGGCATGAAGTTAGCAAAAAGTTTATTCATAAAACACTAACCAAACTCTGGCTAACGATATGCTAAAATCTTGTTAACGAGCTGCCAAGCGTTTGCCAACTTGTGAAAAACTGCCGTTTAATGTCAAACAGTTTTGTTGGATTTTTTTAATAAAATGTTTTTTTTTTTCAATTTATTTTTACAATTTATTTACGAACTGTGGTTAACTTTTTGGTTTAAATACGGCGGTAGGTATGTAATTTTTAAAAATACAGCAAGAGAACTTTAATATTAATATAATGTTTGGATTTTATCAAAACAAATTAATTTTTGTTAAAATTAATATAAGAGTTAAGGCGTTTATACTAAGGCGATTATATCAAAAAGTTCGTATAAAGTTCCTGAAAAAAAAAGTTCCTCAGAACAACGTCGCACTACTAGATCCTTAATGTTTTCTTTCACCATTCATTAAGCTGCTATTGTATTAGCATTGAGTCGGTTAGTTTTAATAAGTTTTATTTGGCTAAAAATTCTCTAATATTTTATGTCTGTACATTTTGCGTTACGATACGAAAAATGGCAGGATTATACATGGTACCTGAAATCATGAAAAGATACAAAAAATGTATCTTTCGTATCCTAATGGCAACACTGGTTGCAGCATTCTTGAGTTTATTGATGGGAGAGGTAAGAAGATTTGTAATCAGGGTAAGCGTTCGCTCGACTAATGTCGCAATTTGCAGTTGCCGTTATATATTATATATATTAAGCGGGAAATCCCGGGAATTCACAGGAAATTGAAAAATAAATCCCGCTTTCCCGGGAAAAGAAAAACTCTAATTACGAACCAAAAAGAACTGCAATTCTGTACAAAACCTAAATGAGAATTTCTTAAATAACTGACTTTCAAGTGCGTACAACACCGCTCTTCATTGTGTTTAATTCTTCCTAATGTTTTAATATTATTTGTATCTATTAATCCTATTTAGGATGATGAAAATAAAAATTCCAAAAAGCATTCAATCGTAATGGATGAACGAATTCATATTTATGTATCAATACAAGTACATATAAGAACTTGAGCGTACAACCATTAATGTAAAATATGTATGTATGTATACATATGTACATACATGTGTACATATATATTAATTTATCTTAAAAACATAACCATACTTAAATCATTCATATAGAAGTCTACACATTTAAAAATTTATCCACAGTTTAGAATAAAATCGTTTAATCCTTTTATTGTTTAAAAATATTTATATTTTTTGCAAAATAAAAAATGTGAACATATGTTACCAAAAATTTTATAGGTTTAAAAAAATATGTACATATATTTATTTGTTTATTGATTACCATAAAAGGGGTTTAATAAAAAATGTAAGGTACATGAAATCCTTAAATGAAAGAGTTCTCAATAAATTAAATTAATGTAGATATTAAAGATTCGTTTATTTTTATTTAAATAAATGTTAATTTTTTTAAAATTGTATCTTGAACAGAGTTGCCAATTTTTCGAGTTTTAATTAAGCCAAACTCGCTTTTTTCGTCTTTTTTAAACCCCGCTAAATTTTTTTGCCAAGTAATTCAACACTTTCTTACTTTTTAAGAAAATTGTCTTAAAAATTTAAAGTTTTATCAGTGGAAACACAAGGAAAAACTGAATAGTTTTTGATTAAGAGCCAAAGTTTAAAGAATTCTATTAATGAAAATCATTTTGTCAATTATGTCATTCAAAACAAGCAAAACAAACTTTGATATTCCATTAGATATGTAGATGTCTGTGCAAAAATAAATTCAATTGACACCTATACCAATTTGAAGTATTGCATACAGTCAGTTTTGGAGCCAGAAGATAAGTCAGATGGTTTAAATGAGAGTACATATTTGTTTTTATTGACGAAAATCCATCTTAACTCTACTTGTATAACATATATTTATGATATTATGATTATGTTGATCATTTAATCATTTAATTTTAAATCAATTAGATTAAAATTTCAATATTACAACAAGTTAAAAAAGAAAAGTCAGTCAAGCCCGACCAGTTGATACTCAACACCAGAGTTCACAGGATTGGTTTAAGGAATTAAAAAAAATGGTATACACGTTTAGTTTAGATGATAATTCATGGTTAACTGTGTGACGTCATTCTTAATCAAACAAGATTGCGGACTATTAATTTGTAATGCACTCCAAAAATATAGGTTTCAAATGAAAGGGCTTCCTAAAAGTTACTAGAAAAATAAAGTGACGTCACTCTAAATCCAATATGGCGGACTTCTAAAGCTGGAAACTCAATTTTGAAGCAGATATCTTCAACCGATTTAGCTGAAAATTTGTATACTAATTCAGTTTGGATGACAATACATGGTTGGCTGTTTGGCGTTATTCTAAAGCCAACATGGTGGAACATTCAAGATGACGGACTAATTATTTGAAATGCATTCATACAATATGGGTATCAGATAAATTGGCTTGCTGAGAAAAATATTTATAAATTGTTGCAAGATTTACTGATGTTGATAAACAAGTAAATAAAATAACTTGATGTGATTGAATTTAGCTATTAAAGTTTTCAAACTAATAAAAATTAATAAATAGTAGTTAGCACCAGGGACCCGAAATAACTGTTATTATTTTTTAAATATCCAATAGGTTATGGAAAAAATAACTAAAAAAAATTGGTCCTGTAATAATAATTATAAATTACCCAGAAAATTATAGTTCTGCCATAAACATTATGAAAGATTATTATATTTTTGGTCTTTGATAACCGTTATGAAAGATTATTATTTTGTTTTGGTCTTTGATAACCGTTATGAAAGATTATTAATTTTTTTGGTCTTTGGTACCCATTATGAAAGATTTATATTCTTATTGGTCTTCTATAACCATTATATTTTTTTTTCTGTCTTCTATAACCACGCTACAGTTCGCAAATCTTAAGATATTTTTATAAAACTTCGCACACTGACTTATATTTGCACAAGGACGGACTTTTTTTAATGATTTTGGTAAGGATCCGCAAATTTTTTGATATCTTTCTCATATTTGTAAATAGAAACCAATTATGCCACACAATCATGGTGCTGAGTTTAAATAAAATCGCTCCAGTTTCAGTCATATTTTCCCGATATTTTTTTAAATGCAAGAAATTTCGCACTAAAATTGTATTTTTATACCATTGAGTATTCAGTGCTGCTGGTGTAGTAGCTAAGATGAGGACTCTGAAACCGATTGGACCCGGATTCGATTCCTGGCTCGAACGACCAAAAAAAAACATTTTTCAAAAATAAATAATTATTTCTTAACATCCTCAACTTTTGGTTGGCTTGAGCGAACTAATGAAAGTAATTTCAAATGCAAATATTGCTAGTAATACAAATGTTATTGTTTCTGTAAAGAGTCTTATTAATTCTATGAAGCTTTTCATAAACATTGACTGTAACGAAACCAAGCTTATAAATTGTGCAATGACGTTATAATAAGTTGAAATATAAAAATTTTAAAGTAAAAGTTAATTTTTTTTTCTTTTTAGTGCATTTAAATTAATGCCTGTTTTTTAAAAAGGATTTTTACGTATAATTTATTTTATATTTAAAAACTAACAAGAATAATAAAAACTGAAAAAACTTAACTTTGAAATCAATGAAAATTTGATCAAAAATTAAAATACAAAAAACAAGTAAAATAAAACAAGTTATAACTGCTTCTCCACAGACCAGTGGCCAATTAGCGAACCGTCAAAACAAAATTAAGCTATGAGGTTAAATCTGGAGGGCCACACAACGCGTTTTCGCCTCCACGCATTACATGAATTTTATACCTTTCAAGCGTTCTACGTTTCCAGTTACATGCAATGCTTTTTAAAATAGTAAAAATAAAAATAAAATTTCATTTGTCAAAATCAGCTGATTTGTTTGAACGTCAAGTTTGATTCGTCAAGTCTTTAGTTTTTAGAAGAGAGGGGAAAAAAATGGCATTCTCTTGTCCCTTCCCTTCTAAAGGCTCAAGACTTGAGGTGTGGTAAACGGCACTTACAAAAGTAAAAAGTACACTTACTTTTCGCATTCAACGCCTCAATACAACCTAGGCTTTTGTGCATATAACTTGTTACGTGTATCTGACAGCGAAAAGGCGTGTAACGCATGGTGTGGACCCCCAGCTTAAGATTTATATAAGAGTTCTTAAATCAATATTCATCCATCAATTTTCTATACTTTTTTACATTATGAATTTAGCCCTTTCAGACCTAACGCCAAACTACTAGAAAATTTTTAATCATTTTTGGAATATATGGTCTCTTTATCTTATAGAAATATAATCAATGTTTAGGTTTTACCATTTTTATATCCTTCAAGGATTTTCAGGACACAAACAACTGATGCATCTTGTTGAAATTTTTAGCTTAAACCCATTTTTATTGCATTAAATGACTTCAATTGTCTTGAAACATTCAAATTTATTATTTTTTTTTTTAGTTAAAATATGACCAATTAATTCACTATTAGTTAACGATTAGTACTTTTGTAATTGAAAACACAACACAGAAAAAATTTTACAAAATTTTTCACTAATTTAAGCATTAATCAAAAATAATATGTTTTTATTAAAAATTTAATCAAGTGAATTTTACGTTTAATCAAGTGAATTAAACGTTTAATCAAGTAAATTAAACGTTTAATTGATACTATTAATTTGTTTACTGGTGCAAATTTAATTAATTTTTTAATTAATATCACAAATTTTTTAATTGAAATTTATTTTTATTTTTTTCTCTGAACTTACTTCTGCGTCACATTTTGCAAAACTAAGCAACAGTTAAGCGAACAGCGGATAATTAGAAAAACAAATATAAAGAACATTTAGCGTCAAGTAGAAGCAAAAATATATAGTCCGAAACCTCCTGCATAATCGTTGCATCAGGATCTGAAAGGGATATGTAATTATAATTTACGGAAATTAATAGAAATAAATTTATTTTTATTTAACATTAAAAAAAATTTGTTTAATGTTCTAAACGGAATAAATAGCAAATAATAAAAAATAAATATCCCACTTTAAGACGTATTAAGAACATAAAACATGTTTTCTTATAACAATCTAAATGGATTCAAGTCATTTCATCACTTAAAAAAATAATATTTGATTGCTTCATATAATCTTAGCAAAAAAAACTATCTTTCGTACTTACATAATCAAAATTCATAATATTTTTGTTACTTTCTCTACAGATTTTCATTTACCGTATTATTAGATAAGTGCATTACTAAAATATGATTTGAAAAGTTTATTTTTATTGTTATTGTAATAAATTGAAAGTATTTCTGTTCTACATATGTTCTTATAAATATATGTATCTTAGTAGCAGATTCTTTTTATTTTCAATAGTAGATTTTATTTTCCTATAAAAGGCAAATGACAACATTTTTTTATTAACATAGAGAAGATTTTGTTCAACAATTTTTGTCTTCGTACAAGTGTATAGGCAAATATTGAAACATGTACGTACTACTATATATACATAGTAACTAAAGTACATACATATGTATGTTTGTAAGTATATTTACGATGAGGTCATGTTTGTTCAATGTAAAAATGTCATATGGGCATTTCCTGGGGTCGCGAACGTACGTTCGTACGCTTTTGATGTACAAATAATATAGAAAACAAAACTTTTCCTAGCATTTTTTCTTGCGATTCGATAGCATTTGGGTAGATGTATGTTTAGTGCAAAGGATGGATTTCATCGAGTTTAAGTTTTCATAACAAGAGTTATAAACATGTGGTCGCGAACGTACGCAAAATAGAAGTCAACTTTGGCTGACAGCAGTTAAATGTAAAAATCTGCGTAATGGAACGGAATATTCAAAAGTGATTAATTTATTTTAAAAGTGTATTAATGTAGGTTTCCATGCAGTATTTACCAAAAAAAATATCTCTTTTGGTTTTTGTTTAATTGGCTTATGTACCGGTCGCGAACGTACGGGTCGCGAACGTACGATTTTTCCATATGTTTTTTTATTATTATCACCATGCAGTTTCCCATTAATGTCTTCAAATTTCCTTAACAAACAACTAAATACTTAATTTACAATTGATTGTAATGAAAAGATTATGAAGAAAGAGTGTAAACATAACATATTTTTGCATGTAAAATAAGCATATAAAAATGTGTTTAGAAGTAGAAAATATAAGAAAATATAAAATTTTCCAGTTTCCAGTGCAATTTCTTCGAGTAAAACAGCTGAGACATGCTATGAAGCCATTCTTTTATTACAACATAGACTTTTTTTATAACAATAAACAATAAAAGACGATGATTATCAACATTTTATTTTTTCATCCTGGTAGACCATTCTGGGGAAATGCCCATATGAATAAAATCAGATTTACAATGAGAGCAACATTTTTACTGGGTGCTCACAATTAATATTTTTTTCATAAACACAAATTTTGACAGGCAGAATTTTTATTTTCAAAACATATTGATTAAATGTTCATACTTTTTTGTTTCAAAAATTAATATGTGAAATATTTTGGGAAAAATAAAATGGAAGAAATATCAAACTGTTGCTATCATTATGAATAAAGCTTAAAGGTCTTATTGTCAATGCTCCTACACGCAGATAAAAAACATGTTTAAATATGGTCACCTCCAGCAGTACTATGCTTAAAGAAAATTTTAACCATATTATGTTTAATTAAACCATATTTTTGTTATTGACAACCATATTATGGTTAAACTAGTCCCTTATTAAATTAACAATAGTATTTTCCTCTTTTTCAAGAGCAACATGCTATGGTTGAAAACCAACCCTGCTATTATAAGTGTAAAACATATTTTAGTTATTATTAACTATAATATGTTCGGAGGCAACCATAATATGGCTGTGGCTTCTTGATGGAGGACTATTTTTACCATAATATGGTTGTCTTTGACTATAATATGGTTAAATTAAACTTATATGGTTACAATTTTCTTTAAACATAGTATTATTGGAGGTGACCATATTTAAACATGTTTTTTCTCTGGGTGTAGGTATTTCATGTAAGTTCTTGTTGTTTCGAGTACAACAATTTCAATAAAGTTTCGTTAGAAAATGTAGTAACGGGTTATCCAGTTCAAAATCTCCTGTCCGGCAAGGCAGTCAGCTGTCTTATATCTGTCATCTGAAGTGTCATTTATATAGTGAAAAGTTTGCGATTTACGAATATGGATAGTTTAACAACCGAAGAACGCGCAAAAATAGCTAAAACTTAATACAAAAGTGGTGGTTCAAATTTTGCATTACGGGATGACAATGGCCGTCATGATCGACCTACTGTGCAAGATTAAAAAGAAATTCGAAGAGACTGGAAGAGTTAAGATGTGTTCCGAAAATATCGCTTCTATTAGTGAAAGTGTGGCGGATAGCCCGAATTGGTCGATTCAAGGCGTTATCAGATATGGCCTTTTTATAACCTGCAACTGAAGATTATGAACTGGACGATATGTGGTTTCAACAAGACACTGCAACGAGCCACACAACACGACCAATTTTAGTTTCCAAGACGCAGTGATGTTGACCGTACGTTAATAACCGTTTTGTACGGTAATTTTTGGCCTCAAAATGTAGCAATGTAATTTCAGTAAGAACACGGTAATTTAAAAATTTTTAATTTTTGGTGTACATAGGTCGTTTTCCAAATGGTTTCTGAGATATAGTCTGGAAAAATCAAGTTTTAGCCAAATATACCTGAGACCGTAAAATTTCAACAGCAACTAAACTAGCAAAACTCAAAAGAGTTTTGTTTTAAACTAAACTAGCAAAACCAACCCAAAAAGGGTTTTGTTAGTTTCGATAAGAACTCCGAGAAATTCCACACAAGAAGCAGTTTGCACTCGATGACTTCAAAGATGTTGCACTGTCTAATTAAATGAATTAAACAAAATATTCTCCCGGGCTCTATATTCCATTACAAAATAAAGGTGAAAAACTTAATTCCACATATTTAATTTCACTGTGTTCTATAAAAGTAATGAAACATTATTTTGATGACGAGTTCATTTTTATTGTGTTTAAAACAACTATTTAGAGAAATGAAAATTTCTTTTTTCTCTGTTAACATATTTTTGAATGTATTAGTAACGTTTTGTAAAATTGTCAACATGTTTTCATTTGTTTTAATTTTGATCATCATAAAATCATGCAAATTTTGTTGTATTGCTTCCAATCTTTTCATTTGGAATGTGCAATTTCAACTGGCACAAATTTTAACTTTTATTTTATATTGGTATTGGCGATTCTTATAAACTAAGATTAATTTAATTAATTGCACAAAAATAGAAAGGCGCTTTATGAAACAAGTCTCGTAACTGTGCACGAATGGCAGTTTTTAGCGGTTTTTATTAACCCTTAATAATTTTGGTTTAAAATGTATTGTAAAACAAAAACCACCATGAAAATTTTTCTTAAAACTCTATTTAAATTTAAATATATACTTTATGAGTACTGCTGTAAATTCTTTCTTCTTAAAGAGGGTCGTACGGTAGTGAAAACATAAAAGTTAGCACCACTGCCAGGACGAGTAATTTCACGTTTTGTCGACGTCAATTGGCCATCAAGATGCGAATTGACGCCTTTAGACTCTAAATGTGGGGCTACGTCAAAAACCGTGTCTACGCGGATAATAAAGGGTGGTTAAATTTCAAGGGCCGATGTTGATTTTGAATAAAACACAAACTATTTAGGAAATTATTGTAATTTTATCTTATTATGATATATTGGTATTACTCAATTATGTATGGAACAAAATATCGGCCAAATGGGCGCCGCGACCACGGCGGCACACCTCCATCCGATGGTCCAAATTTTCGATGACCCTGAGGCATAATGGAGGTTCCATGCCGTTAATGTGCCGAATTATCTCATCCTTTAGCTCTTGAATTGTTGCTGGCTTATCGACGTGCACCTTTTCTTTCAAATAACCCCAAAGAAAAAAGTCCAACGGTGTCAAATCACATGATTTTGGCGGCCAATTGACATCGCCATTACGTGAGATAACACGGCCATTGAATTTGTTGCGCAAAAGAGCCATTGTTTCGTTAGCTGTGTGGCAAGTGGCACCGTCCTGCTGAAACCACATATCATCCACATCCATATCTTCCAATTCGGGCCATAAAAAGTTCGTTATCATCTCACGATAGCGAACACCATTCACAGTAACTGCCTGACCGGCCTCATTTTGGAAAAAATACGGCCCGATGATGCCGCCAGCCTATAAACCGCCCCAAACAGTCACTCTTTGTGGGTGCATTGGTTTTTCGACAATCACTCTTGGATTATTATTCGCCAATATGCGGAAATTCTGCTTATCGACAAATCCACTGAGGTGAAAATGTGCCTCATCACTGAAGATGATTTTCTTCGAAATTTATCATCCATTTTCATAATAAGTCTGGATAACTTTAACACGTTGTTGGATTGTGTATCTCTCCATGGTTCAAATTGAGTAAGTCTGAAATAGAGAAATGTCAAATAAAATTCGGAAAAAAACTTGGCGTTTAGGTGAGGTTCACATTCAACATCGGCCCTTACAATTTAACCACCCTCCATTTAGTTAAAATAAACCAACATTCGTCACGTTATCGCCGAAAAACAGCCCGAAAACGTGGTCGAACACTACCTTAAAAGGATCGTCTGCTGCAACCAATTTAGAGGCGGTCATTTAACTGACATTGTATTTCGTACGTAATGGCAAAGTCCACAGAACATTTCATGTTCATTTAAAAATTTTTTGAATGAAAATTTAATGAATAACAATAACAAAATATATTTATTTATTTTTGTATATATGTATTTTGTAGCCATATAATCTGATAATCAGCCTTTCGTGAATTGCACTAATATTGTTTGCGGTACAGTTATCTAATATTTCTTTCATCGAAAATTAGCCCTTGAGCCAAATATCACACTGGTTACTCTAAAAAAATTCAACTCAAAATTTATAAATTTTCAGGAGAGACAAAAAACTGTTTTTTTTTTTTATATGTAGTCTTATACTAAAAAGGGGGAAACAATTGTATTTTTTTGGCAAAATACTAGAGAAATTGATCTTAGGATTTTTACAGTGCGTAGATATGACCACTGTTCATCTATTTCTTGAAAAAAGTGAAAATTTTAATATTTTGAGTTGATTCTCTTTAGAGGAACAAGTACGATATGTCAAGTTATCTACTCTATATTTTAGTATTATGTATTTGAAAAATATTTTTACCTTTTTTCTCTTTAGATTAGGCTTTTTTATTTCCCCGACTTAACGGGCGTCTTATTCATTCGAAAGCAGAAAAATAAGGTGGCTTGTGCTATTGGGATCTCATTAACGTCCTTCTTTTCTTTCAAAATTATATGCCAGTATTTGCAAACAATTAGAAGGCTAAAGCTACGGTCAGACTTATCAAATATTTGACGAAAAAAACGGGACCAACAACCAAACTAAAAAATCATTTCGCTTAATATCAATATTTATTTTGATTAAAATACCACATCTTACAAAAAACTGTTTTTTGCTATGTCTAGTAGTATAATTAGTTTATTTTGTAATATTAAGACCATTTTAAATCTCACTAACTATTAACAGAAGTAGGGGTTACGCTTATTTGATCAAATATTTAATAAGTGTGACCGTAGCTTTAAGCTCTGCCAGGAAGTTTGAATCAATATTTCGAAAAATTGCAACTAAAACTATATAATGTTGATAATTTCTGTCAATTATTATTTTGAAAACCTTACTTTTCCCAATACTCTTCTGATACATATCTATCAATGTTGTAATTTTGATGCTATTCGGGGTTTTTTTTTTGTCGTTACCCTTTTATTTTTGACGGTTTTTCCATTTTTTTTTTTGTTTTTTTTTTTTTGTATTTTTGTGCGTTTTGTTACAACTGTGCGATTTCGGGTTTATTGCAATTTTAGTGCTTTTTATGCAACAGAATATCTCGTACTCGGACAAAAAGTTAGTAAACTTTCTTTAACTTTAAACTGCCGCAAACAATATCGTTATTTAGTGTACATATATTTAAAAAAACCGAAGCACATATTACTGATTTCGTACAAAATGTTATTGATGATTCGTCTTTAATAAATAAAATAGAAATTTACCTAAAAAATCTAACGTTGCAAAAATGGGAATATAAGGAAGGAAATGATGAATTTTTGATTTTAAAATTTTTTTCAAGAACAAGATGGGAAATCGTCTTCCTTTAAACTCAGCCAATTTATTATTGCATGTTTAACTCGGACTAAAACAAGAAATTCCTTATATTTTCCGGCTAAAGATTCCCGAGAATTGAAAGAATGCTTTTTCCTGAAAATGTTTTTCTAATTAGAACAAAAACTCCATTTTATAAAACCATCGAAGATCTCAAAAAAGAACACAATATACTGAACTATTTTTTTTGTGTGCTGCAGCAATAAAATAAAAGTATTTCCATCTTCTTTTTTTTTCGTTTATTCCCAATTAAAAACGGAGCTTCCACCGAAGCAGGTTTGTAAGGTAGAAACGTTAAAGTTTCGCTTACGCTATGAATTTTATATGACGCGTTCCCACTTTAAAGAAATACATTTTTAACACAGAAAGCGCTTTATTTAGCGCATCTTAAAATTGGTAAATGTAACGATCTGCTTTACACACTGAATTTTTTGTTGTTGCCGTTATTCTTTTATATGCTCGTTACCAACCTGCTTCGTAATAAGGGAATGTCGTGGCCCTTCAAATATTATTATATTTTTTTTTTAATTTGTTAAGAATACGTTCACTTATCTTACAGCATCTCTGCATGTTTTATTATTTTATTAATGTGCGCTTATTTTTAAAAATTAACTATTAGTGCTCAGAAAAACAAGAAAAATTTTTACTGGGTTAATTAATTTTTTCTAGAATTCTTTTCTCTATTGATGTAAAGCTGCTTTAATGTGCCATAATGAAGACGATTTTAATTCTTTAATTTATTTATCGATAAATCTCTAAGATTTCTTGCCACAAAATTCGAGTGAGTTTAGAAAATATTTTTCTTAAGAAGTACCCCGAAATTATGCCAGAATGGGACCACAAGCCCGGTATGATTCGCATTAAGCCATTACGAGAAACCTACTGAGGTATAATATTTGGCTTAAATTCAAATGTCCTTCTTAAATACAGTTTTTGGCAAAAACAAGACAAGCTTTGTGCAAATATTATCAACTGTAAACAAAGTGTTTGTTTTGTGTTAAAAATATGTTTTTTCGGTATTTTTTTACCCTTGTTACTGTTCAAAATTCTCTCTTGTAGAGACAGAAGCTAGAAGAATAAAATTTAGAACAATTTTTCGATAATCCTAGGAATTATGTTGCCCCATTAGATATTTGTTATAAATTTCTTTTATGATGTACTTTATTATTACTTTAAGTAATTTGCTTAAATGTATATGTTACAATACTTTAAAAATAAAATGAATTTTTAACCAGGTTAAGCACAAATCAACTTTTCAACTTACACATAGCAAACATTCTAATAGATACATGTCCAAAATATATATACATATATATATATATATATATATATATATATATATATATATATATTTAAGTTTTATGTGTATTATTATTACGGTGACCATATTTTTAAAACCAAAATACAGAATTGTAGTTAAAATATTTGTTAAATGCAACCAAAAGTAAGCAACAAAAGCCACCATGAAAAGACGTTCCAAATATTGCTGTTTTTTATACTATTAGAATGAATGCATTATAATAAATACAAAAGACCTATTTTAACGTTTTTTTTAAGCTTTAAACTATTTTTTGTCGCTTTTGAAATCGAATTTAGCTATTTTTAAGCACTCTTCTTTAACAAATCAAGAACTAAAGACTTGAGGATAGGTTAAAGCCAATTAGCGTTGATGGGATAATACGGGCAGCATAAAAAATGTTGTGAAGAATTGGCTTTGCCGCGACAACAACAAGTTTGCCTCATATCGGAAAAGCTTCCAATTTACCCCGTTTTATTCGATTAAAACAATAAACTTTCTTGTTTTAAAAAATTTCGGATTTAAGGCAATGAAGAGTATCAAGGCGATAGAAGCAGTAAATTTTAAAAATATTAATATTAATGTGTAACATTTGTGTACGTTTTGCAAATTTTAAAATAAATCTTTTTAATACGTAAGTGTCAAATAAAGTGTACTTAAACTTGCAGTCCTTCTTAGAATAAATTTGGCATAAAGTAAGATCTTTTACACTCTTCCATTACTTTAACTTATTACTTTTAGAAATTTTCGGAAAAAATTGTACATGTTTCTAGGAAAAATATTTTAAGCTATTCTTTTACCAGTTGGATTGTTCACGGAAGCCTGGTAAATATGGTTATTTTGTTATACTCACAACAGCAAAATACATATATTTAAATTTTTTTAAATATATTCTGCTGCGGTTAATATAACTACAAAATCATATAACCTGATAATCCACCTGTCGGAACATTTAATTAAATACAGAAGAATTAGAGGTTTTTATTAAAAAAAAAATCACACAAAACAAAGCTCTAAGTATAGTAATGTTTTGTGTAATACTGAACGGATGGTCACTGTAATAATTATGTTCACTCTACGGTATAAGATTTGAATATGTTATATCTTCCATATGCATAGAGTTACTTATTGTGTATGTATGTTTCTACGTTAATGTGTGTCAAATAAGTATTTCTATATGCAAAATGCAAATATCGTAATGTCTTTCATCATTAATGTACTATTATGTAGACAGCCAGTATGGTGGTTACAGTTTCAGACAACATACATATTAGTGATGTTACGAATATTCGTATTCGTATAGCCGAATATTCGCCTAATTCATGACCTTCGTATTCGCAAAATTTAAGCAAATATTTCGCGAATATTTTGCCAATACCAAAGTTATTTACGGGAATACAAAATTTATCATTAATAAGATTTCTGTATGACGTGCTACATTCCCAATTTTTCATATTTGATAAATACACTGAAATTTATTGTTGCGGGAAAGCTAGCTTCTATGCGCATTTCACTGGTTGCTTAGGCCAGCTCATCAGGAAACCTTTTCCAAAGATTTTAGAAAAGCTAAAAATAATATACAAATAAAACCCTAAAGCGAATAAGAATTTTAAACACTCAAAGTTTTACTTGTAACAATATCAAAGCTTAAACAAAACACCAACAATAAACAGTGAATTCCAAAAAAATTTAAAAAAAAATTAAATAAAACAAAAAATATTAATTTTCAATAATTTTTATTTAAAGAAAAAACCTTTGTCTTTAACAAAAATTAGCGACCTGTTTAGTGGCCAATTTTAATTAATGAACGATTTGCGACACAAATCTCGAAAATTTTAAAGAAAAAAGAATGAAAAAACGTCTTATTGAGCTACTTCACATGACTCTGCACTCCGAAAGTGCTGAAGACACGGTCAACCAACCCTACACCTAGTAAAAGTACGGATAAGTCTACAAAAACTAACATTTAGAGCGTTTGTGAAAATGTTATAAGAAAATTTCGAGAAGGATTAAGCTCCATCCCTCCTACGCTGAGGTTCAGCTAAAGAGGAAGTCTAAAGATACCTCAGATTTTCTTTTTTTTTCAAATAGGCATTTCCGCTTGTTTACTGGCGGAATAAAATGTTAACCAAAAATTTTAGAACATGGCGCAGAAATAAGTTCTGTCGCATCTGAAAGACTATATATAGGTCTGCTTCAAACGGATTTGCAAAATACAAAAACAAACATCTTATTAATTAAAAATAATAATCTCGTTTACCTTTTTTTTTAAGTAATTAAACTTTTGGTAATTTAATCACGAATTCAAATTCAAATTCCATTCTTTGTTTTTAAAATCGTATTAATATCAATTATATATATTCATAATCTCTTAGACAGTCATTTTGTATAATAAAGAAATAACTCTACTTGAGTTTTGTTAATTTTACCTTGAATTTAAATTTTATATTCGTATCGGTATCTCCAATATTTCCTTTTGAGTATCGGTATCGTATCGGCAAAAAGGCATATCGTTACATCCCTAGTATAAGCCTGAAATATGTTTTATGAATAAATTTTTAATCATTATTTAATAATAAATATTAATTATTAAATAAATCTTATTTCATTTACAAAGTTTGTGAACATATATCATAATCAAATAATTTCACATCAAAATATTCAAAATTATTTCATTAAAAATAAAAGTCGTTGTTGTTATTCTCTGCATAAAAAATTGGGGAATTAGTTCATTTTTACCTTCGGGAATTAGTTCGTAGCGCCCAATCTCTCACCGTGTAAAATAATTTGCTGCACAAAAGATTCCTTGGATTGCGGTCCCAGTAAAAACTTCGACTACAAAATAATGTGTTGAGTAATCAGAAAAACATAAGAGCACTACTTACAATTCCTAAAATGAACGCATTAAAAAGTAAGTCATTATTTTTTTACCTACATACATCAAAAAAAAGTAGTTGTAGAAGTTGTTATAGATGTAGTTATAAAAGAAAGCTACTAAATAATGATTTAAAGAAGCTATTCATTTTGAAAAAGTAAACAAAGTTTTTACTGGGGTGCTTATGGCTTTTACATTTTAATAATAAAAACGGTAGTGTAAGAATTAAAAAAAATTTTCAGGTGCAAAATTGATAATTTCCTAATAAGCAATAATAAATTTCTTTCTTGTACCCCAATGAACGAAAGAACAATATATTTATCCGTTTTTTGCAACCTACAAGGAATTTTTAAATAAACCTAGCGAATATGAGGCAGAATCTATTTGAAATGCTAACTGAATATTGCAAAAATCGGACGGAAAAAGTGACTAATGATGTTTTATTTTCTACAAAAAAAAATACCACCTTGTTAAAAGGTGCATATATAAAATGTCTTGCCAACATTCTAATAATGCAATTACTTTTTTCACAAGAATATAACACAAAATTGGAGCGCGCTGATTTTAAGAGCTGACAAAAAGTTTGTTCTTAAAAATAAAAAAAATATGCATAAACCAAAATTAGTTTATTGATTGATAATAAATAAATAAATCAAAGAGCAAAATTAATAACAAAATTCCATTTTCTTTTGTTTGTTTTCATAAAATATGTAAACAAGAAAATACCTTTGCCTAATTGCCGATTTATTTACACCAACTTTTTTTTTTTAAACAATTTTATAACACCGAACCCACTTAAATTTTTTTTCTCTGACAACCTACCATTAACAATGTAATGCTTTCTTATTTTTTTTACAATAAAATAATAGAAAAAATAACTATTAAAATTTTAAATTTTTACCGTCCTTATTGGAGCCGCTTTTTCCCAACTTCGCCTGGTAGGTGTATATAAATATATAAACAGTGGTCACCTTTTTACAGGGCATTAGTGCCGGTTCACACACGTCAAGTTTGACTCGTCAAGTCTTGAGCTTTTTGGTGAGAAGGGAAAAGAGAAAGCCATTTCTTTTCCCCTCTCTCCTAAAAATCAAGACTTGACGAGACAAAATTGACGTGTGTGAACCGGTACTTATCAACACTGTTGATTTATACGGGGTATAAAGTGCAATGCCTTATGTTATTAGTAAGGGTGAGTTTTTTAGAATAAAACAAGCCACCCATTAAGAGAGATAAGAATGTTTAAGAAACAAACACCAAATTGCATTTTTTAAATAAAATGTCACACATTTTTAATGAAAAGAAAACACCATAAGTGTACATAAAAGAGCACTTTCAATGCATTTGCTCAAGTCTCTTGAAATTTCAAACAAAACCGCTTTCTATAAATGAAAGCTAAGACTTATTTGACAGTGCTAAACAGTGTTGCCAGTAAAATTTCGAGAAAGAAACATTTTGGTTTCCAAAAAGAAAATCTTTTTCCAAAAAGATACATTTTGAAAAAAATTGTAAAATCCATTTTCTACGTTTAACATTTATGCACATAACATTTTTATTTCATACTTATTGAATATTGTAAAGAAAATGATATCATATAAATTAATTTTGAAATATATTTAAGTCATAAATATTAGGTGTGTAATTTTTCAAAATACAGTAAGCGAATTTTAAAATTAATTAAATGTTTGGATGTTTTCAAAACAAATTAATTTTTGTAAAAATTAATATACGAGTTACGGCGATTATTTCAAAAAGTTCGCATAAATTTCCTGAAAATAAAAAAGTTGTTCATATTTCCTCAGAACAACTTCGCACTACTGGATCCTTAATGTTTTATTTCACCATTAATTAAGCTGCTATTGTATTAGCATTGAGTCGGTTAGTCGTAATAAGTTTTATTTGGATAAAAATTCTCTTATATATTATTTCTGAAAAATTTCAGGAATATACATGGTACCTGAAGTCATCAAAAGATGCGAAAAATGTATCTTTCGTATCCTAATGGCATCACTGGTGATAAGGAAAATTTTGAAGATGTCAGTTAAAAAGATTTTGTTACAAACTTTTAGATCGTAAATAAAATATGAAAAAGTATATATCCGCTTGCGAACACCGCTAAGTTAAAAAAAAAAATAAAAATTCTGTAAAAGCCGCCATTTTATTTGTATTTTTAAAATGCCTCCCTAAGCCATTATCAGTCTTGTACAAAACTCCGTGGGTTACGCGCAATTTCTGGTTAATTATTCAATACTCCTGCAAAACTCTCTAAATGCCTTGGCATTTTAATTTTAAAAAACTGTTTTAATCAATTTTCTCAGAATTTTGTTTTTTTTAAATAAGCGGTGTTTGCATATTTAAATAAAAGTGAGACGGATGAATTTATTGGCAACCTTTCTCCATCTAAACTTTTAGCGTTTAAATATGCTCCAGTTACATCTTGCGATGTTGAAAGAGTGTTTTCCATTTACTGAACTGTTTTATGCGATAACAGGTCAAATTTGAAGAAACATGCTATTGTACTATGCAATCAAAACTTTATAAAATAAATGTTTCTTAAATAACAACATGTTTCTTTTTGCCAGTTTTGCAATTTTTCGTGTAAATTTGCCAGCCATTTCTCGTGCCATTTTAAACTTACCCTGCTTATAACATAATTTTGATTTGGTTTGATAACTCTCGAAAATTTGTTTTTAAATAATGTGGCATAGGCTTAATCGACTTTACTTTTGTACTTGTGAATTATTTATATTAAAATATTATTAAATTATTTTTAATGCACAGTTTCGGCTTCCCTGGTTATGTTAAATACATTCAAATGTATAGTAGTTTTTTTCTCCCAATTATTGTTATCGACGCAAACGGTAGATTTTTTTTCAATAAAATCTGATTTGAGTTGCTCTTTATATCAGATTAAATATCCGTATGCGACGAATATTGGCGCAGATATTCGCATTCACGAAAATGAAAAATTGATATTCGTAACATCACTAATGCATATACAAATCTCCATCTTAGCCAATTTTGAAAGGGAAAGTATAAGTAGTATGAATACAACAGTACTAACAATGAAAATGAAAGTTTGTTTGTGGAAATACATTTTTCATATTCATTCATTTGCTCACTACATTTGGCAAGGAAGGCCTTGCCAGATTTATTTTGAAAATCTGTATGTATTAATAAATTTGCAATTTTTCAGAGAATTTATGAATGCGAAAATAATCTTAAAACTGCCGACTAAATTTTTTTCCCATAACGTGTGGCAATATTGTACCTAATATTTTCTAAATGACCCATTGTTCTAATTCCTGTGTGGTTAAATAAGAAAAACGGTTTTTATATGTATATCGAAGTGTGTTTTTAATGCAATATCCTTTTTTAAATTTTTTCTGCTCTTACTTATGATTTGTTTGCCAAGAACATTATAGAAAGTGTAACATGACAAATGTTAATTTAAAATTTTTGCATAAAAACATTGCCCTATTTTAATAGCAGTATTTGGTAATTAGTATAAGTGCAATAAAAACAAGTAAGAAAGTATAGTCAGTCAATCCCGACCATGTAATATCCTACTCCACAGAATTTAGAGAAAAAAATTTCGACAGTGTACCTTATTTAAGACCGATGAGCAATAATTGGTTCGCCAGAGCACACTTATGTTATAAGGTTAAGATTTATGTAAAAGTTCTTTGTGCCGAATATTAGTTAGATATCTTCATCTATATAACATTGGTTTGCTTTTAAGTTGTCTAAGGAAGGGAGTCTATATGGACCTATGGTTAATTTCGAACTTACTAACACACGATTTTGTCTTGCTATCCCAACAAACACGGAGGTTTAATTTCAAATTGAACATGATTTGAAATCAAACCTTTTCTCGAACGATAAACGTTTGATAATGATTTAAAAGTCTAAGCATTCTCAACAAAACGGGGAAATTATTTTCAAATTGAGAAATGCATTTATTTTCAACTCGCTTTCAAACGTTGTTATCAAATATTTTTCAAATGTGGATTTCATTACAATGTGAAACATTAACGAAAAATATTTTTTTAATTTAAATTCATTATTTATTTAAATAAACTGTCAGCTAAATATTCGGCGCCACAGCTAAAAGATAATATAGTGTTCTTTCGTCCTCATATTAATAGAAAGCCGAAATATTTGGCTCCTTTTTATTTTGAGGATTGTCATGACATACCACCGCGCTTGTACAACAAACTTGTATTTTCTTCACTTTCCCGTTTTATTTTCATTCTTATACTTTGTAATTAATTTTTTACTTAGAAATAATTCATATTTTTTCACAAGAAGTTAAGGTTTTCTAGCAGCGAATTCACTTCACGTAACATGTAGTTTTTCTTTAATTGTAAAACACATTTAACTTCAATCGCCATTGTATACATTTGTTTTTCACTTCAGTGTTGCCTAGTTTATTTTTGATTTGAGAATAACATTTGATATCAAATTAAATAAACAGAGTATGTCAAATGTTTATATTAAAATCATTATCAATTTGAATTCAAATGTGAAAATCTAACAATTGAAAAATGTTTGAGAATTGTGCTTGATGTTAAATGATAATGTAATTTCATATCAAAGGTTTGATTTCGTGTTTGTTAATTAGTATGTCAGTTCCAATATTTAGCAAAAGTTCTCATTCATACCTTCTTTATATGTAAATAAAAAATCAGTGTTAAGTTTCAAACTGAACCGAAGTTATAGCCAAATATATTTTATTAAATCTGTATATAATGGGACATTTTTAAAACTCTAATCGCATTTTGCCAAGTTAGGTTTTTTAAGAGATATGACTATGCTGCAATTAAGAAGCGATCTTTTATATGATTATTTCGATGTGTTACAAACAGAATGACAAAATCAATACACCATCATCTTTTTGGGGGCGGGCATAAAAAGAACTTTACATTTAAGTTATAAAGTTTCCAAATTTTCATTATGTGAATATTAAATTTGTTCTGATTTCAATGCTAATAAGAAAAAAAATGTTATAGATAAGAATTATGTGATCACATTAATTTTATAAAATCAAAATAGAGCACATCTCTTTTTTGTCAAACATTTTTTTACGATTAGCTTAGAAGTTAAAAAGCGCTTTATCTTTATTAAACTCGTGCTAAACATACACGCAAAGAAAAAGAAGAAAATATATTATGATAAGATTCATGACTGTAGTCACCATATTACGATTATTATTGAATCATATTATGTCCAAATATATTCGTAATATTACAATATTTTTTCCTTAATCATATTCGTATCATTTTAATCATAATTGGCTAAGAAGTAATCATACTATTATCATGTTAATCACAATTCATTGAGAAGTAATCATATTATGATACAGCACCACTTTCACAACAATAAAAATAAAATTGAAATTTTTTTTGTATCGATTTTTTATTATTTGGCACTGTACAATTTTTTAATGTAAAATTACATTGTAAATACAATTTATTTTTTTTTATTTTTTTAAACTTGTTTTTTTAATGGGTATTTTTTAATTGTTGAACCACTCACTAACAAACACTTCGATAGGCATATTTCAAACACACGACCAACTGATGCAAAATTATTTTACAAATGGCGACAACAAAATATTATTATTATAGTAAAGATATTTTGATTGCATCTTAATCATACTATGACTACACGTATAGAAAATTATCATGTAATGGCTATTTAATATCATGAAATGGTTGTAAGTAATATAATATGTTTTCAAAGTTATCATTATTTAGTCGTTAGAAAAATAATTATTTTTCAGTCAACAATACTCAAATTTATAATTGCGATAAACATTGATATGTTTACAGTAGCTATAATATTGCTTATATTTAATAAAAATAACAATTGTGTGTGTACGTTAACAATATAATGTTACAATTAGTGTAGTTGCCGTAACCATGCGCCAAAGTTACAAAATATATTTAACTTAAAGAACATAAATCTTAAAATCACCACAATAACACACAGACAAATTTATGCACCTATAGCATATATACATTCCCAAACATACATTTATATGAACATATTCATACATACATACGTATGTATTATGTGCGTCCAACGATTTATATGTATGTTTATACACTTAACTTTTTTGATTACCAATTTTAAATACATTTAATAAATAATCAGTTGCATTAGAAAGTAATATAATAATTGTGGTTGTAGCTGCGGTATTTATAAATGGCAACAATGATTTAGTAAATCAATCATGTGTGTGATAAGTTTTACAGCTTTTAGACGAAATAATTTTTAACCATTATACTAAATACTAATTTAGAATTGTGATAAAAATGAAATCAATGTAATCATTCCGCTTAATGGAATCTATTCAATATTCCGCACATTAACACACAATAAACGCATGCACACAAACCCATATCTCTATTAAAAAATATTATTGGTTTATGTCTGCAGTTCAATGTTAAGTCAAAAACATTAACAAGTCAGTAAAATAAAGTAAAAAACAGGGAAACCGGAAATATTCTCTAAAAAGTGTTTTATGCGCATATCATATGCAGTAAAAACTTGAAAATATATCATAAAAATTGTTAAAATTATGTCAAAAAAACCAAACCAAAAAAACGGCTTATGTGAAAACATACAGCACAGTCTTTGCAGACGAATTTTCGAGAGGGTACCCTATTTGAAACCGACTTGCGGTCATTCGCTCACGAAAACAGAGTAATGTTGTGAGGTTAAAATTCATATAGGAGTTATTTGTGCTGAATATTATCTAGATACACCATCTTATGAGATTTTTTGTCTTAAGGGGATTTTAGAAACGGTCGCTAAATTAAATATGTATTAATATTTACATTTAAATCAAGTTGAAGCTATTTTCGGGAGTGAAATTTAGATGGGAGCTATGATCAAATGTGAACCGATACCAAAAATAATTTAATTTTAATTTTGGTGGATTTAAATCAAAATACGAACATAATAAGATGGCTTATGGACACAAAAAGTATATTTCGAAAAGCAGTTTGCATTGGGACTATGTGAAATTATAGAAAGATTCTTATCATTTACATCGGCTTCGTTCTTAGTAGAATAGTTGTTATCAAATTATCTACAAAATGGCTACTTGAACTATGATTTACATGGACAGACAACCATCCAGGATTGACATCTTTAGATCACTTAAAAAAGTTATTTTGAGTCGATTCGAATACTAAAAGATGGTTCTAGGTTTCTATGAAACATACATTAGCACAAAAGTATACAATTGCTTTTTCCTTAATTTTTTCTGATGCATAAAATTAAAACTTATATAACATTTATTTTTAAAGACAACCTGCTTTTGCTTTGTAAAGTGAAAACTAAATGTAGATGGTGAAATTGAAGCAACACGTTTGTTATAAAGCAGTGTTGCCAGTGGATTTTTCGAAAAAATACCTAGAGGGAGTTTACACGGAGTCTTTTCAGACATGTCTGTTTTTGACATTCTCTTTTGAACATGCTACCAAAAACTTTTAGTCTTTTCACGATGTCTTTCCAAACATGTCTGTTTTCATATCTAATAGTCTAATTTACATATACATACAAATTTAAAACATGAAAATTCATATAAACAAACATGAAAACTCATTTCGTGTCTGTTTGACAACCCGTCTTTGTTCTCTACCCCGATCGCCAACAAACAAAACAGACGTGTTTGTTAGACATGTCTGAAAAGACTACACGGTGTCTGCCTCCTACACATGCTAAAAAATCAGATTTTCCATACACGTTGAAAAAATTTCCCCTACAAAAATATTATTATTATTATTATCATTAAAATAGAAGAAAAAACCTTAGTTATAAAAAATAAATTTTATTCGAATATGTAAATTAAAGTTTTAACATAAAATAAGTACAAAACTCAAACAAAAAACACATATGGGCAGTTCCAACGCCAAAAGTAATTTAAATTGTTTCTCAAAATATGTTATATGTTTAGTGTACTTTTTTATATTTTGGATAGCAAAAGGGATAGCGGTTGAACAACATGGTCCTGAAATACAACCTTATTTGCATTCTGGCGTTACATTAAAAAAAGTAGACTTTTCGCTGAAAATGTCCTTATGAACCTTTAAGCCAGCAAAGATTTTTATTTGATAGCTTGAAAAATAAATCTATATAAGTCCAAAGCTAAATAAAAATGGTTTTATACAAAACTCCTTACTCAATTCGCCGTCTTATTCAGTTTTTTAATGCAAGTCAAAATCCACTTCCGTTTTTTTTAACGCCACGCCAGCGCATATTTTTGCTTATATCTGCAAATCCTAAGCGTCGACTGTTGTAATTTTTTTCTGAATATAGTGCTTCTTTATTACTTTGCATATATAAAAACCCTTTTTACAAATTTCACTTCTTCATTTAATTTTTTTACATTTTGTGGTACAAATATCACTACACGTCAAAATAGAAATGCCCATATGTATGTACTTTTAATTAAAATCAATTAAGTCTTTCAACATTAGGTGTGATCCCGCACTCATCCCTAGCCCGCGGGATCCCAATCTTACCGAAAACTGTTCCCGTACTCAAAGTTTGGTAAAGTGGGAGAGCTTTTAAGAGAATAATATTCTTTTTTTGCACGTACGGGCTACTATCTTGTCTTTGGACAAATTGATAAAATTGTTAAATAATCAGCTCTGTCAAAAATAAATAAAAAACTGCAAGCAATTTAACAAGAAAAAAATTAATGTAAGAAATATTTATGAAATAAACAATAGAAAATGTTGCAAAATGTAAGTAAATGTTTGAATTAAAATTTTATGCACGTTAATGTGTCATTTATGTATTTATTTAAACATATTTCATATTAACGTTTTCTTTTGGATCAGAAATATGGTTTTTATTGTTCCCGTAGTTTTGTACATTTTTGTCTATTAGTGAGAGAAGTTTTTGTTTATCTCATTTTACCGAACTTTGCCCAAAAAGTACGGGATCACACCTATTGAATGATAACTTAAGCGGCTCATACACTTGCAATAAAATTGTTCAATTTTATGTGTTGTACAATTATATCGCCAATGTGTATGTGATATTCGAGGGTGGCACAATATATTGGCAACAATCAAAAGAGTTTTGATTTTAATTGCAAACGAAAAGAAAGTGAAATTTGTTGGCAACATTGAACAATGCTGTTTATGTTATTCCTATAAGTTATGCTCACCTTTTTATTGAATGAATGAAACCATTGTGCGTCTTATTGCATAATTTAGCACAAAATGGAAATAATACGGCGAATATCATAGACAATAATATTGCAAGTGTATGGGCCGCTTTAGAAAAAACTATTTTAGTATCAAAAATACCTACATGTAGGAATTCTCCCCTACTTCTGGCAACACTGGTATAAAGACAGATATTTAAAACAGTAAAGCCATCTTGTCACCAGAATTTAAAAAAAAATGTTTTTTTATTTTCTACAAAAAATCTTTTACGCATCTAAAGAAATTAAACACGTTTCAAAATATGCTTTAAAAAGGTGAAATTTGCGCTATAAACTTAGAAAATGCTCTTTTAACTAAATTATGCAAAAAATTCTGCTAAGGGTAAAATATGCAAAAATATTCACTAGTAAATCGATGCCGAAATTCCTGAAATGCTCTAAAACAGATAAATATATTGCTTTTGTCATCATTGGTCGCTCAAGGAAAAACATGTAATTGCATATTTACGGTTTCCCTGGTAATAATTAATGGCTTTTAGCTTTATGATGAAATGATGAAATAATTTAAAAGAAATTTTTCCAGCATAAACATCTTAAGTGGTATGATTAATTTAAAAAAAAAGTTGTGTGCACGCAGAGAAAAAATATGGTTGGGGATGGTTACGGCAACTACACTATGTTTATTGTAACAATATATTGTTGTCGTACACAAAAAATGGTTATTTTTATTAATATTTTAGTTACTGTAAACATGTAATATGGTGACTACAATCATGAATCTTATCATCAACCATGTTTTTCTTTGCGTGTGCAATAAAATAATAAAAAATAAAATGTTCATTATTCATTGTTGTTTCACAAAACGTCCCAGTTGGCTATGTCGTGCACGAATCATCAATGAATCGTGCACGACAATGTTAATTCCTGCACGACACTTAAGGGACAACTAATGCAAATCGTCAACGACATTTTCAAACAAGTGTCGCGCAAATCGTGCACGACACAAAGAGAGAAAATGTCGCTCAGCCTGTCGTTGATGACCACATGCACAACATTGTCGTCCATATAGTCGTTGATGACCATATGAACGACATTGTCGTTCAGATTGTCTTTGATGACTATATAGACGACAATGGATTCTACTTTATCGTCAACGACTGCGTATAAGACAATGTCGATGAAGTTACAGGAGTAACAGCTTACACGACAATTTCGCCTATAAACCTAAACGAAAAAATAAAAATATACAATAGGACATAAATATTTTTAAAATCAGACCTTAGTCTTTGAGTTCTCAGACTTTACTGACTGATTTGCTTCACTTTGCTTTGGTTGTTTTTTTATTATTATCGTTATTTTACAGTTATTTTTATTTTTTATTGGGAACAAATTATGTTTGTTTGTTTAGAAGACAGCTTAGAAGACAATGCCGCTCATATTGTCGTGCTTAGAAGTTGATAAAGGACACCTTACAAGACACTGTCGGTCGTGTTGTCGTGCATACACTTTAATACAGGACAGCTTACAAGACACTGTCGCTCATAGTGTCGTGTATGGTTGTTGATAGAGGATACCTTACAAGAAAATGTCTCTCATGTTGTCGTGGATAAGCTTTGACAAAAGACAACTTGAAAGACAATGTCTGTCATGTCATCGTTTATTAACTTCTTTAAAAGACAGTGCACTCGACAATGTCGAGTATTTTGTCGTCCACGACATTTTCCTCAAAATTGTCTTGCAGAAATCCTAAGTGATAGAGGACATGTCGTGCATAAATCGTTGACGACAATGTCGTCGACGGCAGTTTGGCCAACAGGGGTATTTGTACAACCACACATGAATGCTCTCATACATGCATAGTTTCTTTAAAATTTAAAAGTTTAGTTTGAGCTGTAGAAAATTGGTGTGTCTTATGATGTTTTATTGAAGTGTAAAAAGAAGATTATCGTTTAAATTAGAAACTTACTAGAAAGTAGCTAAAATCCGAGTGCATAACTTATCGTTCATTTATGCACGCAAAGAAAAAACATGGTTGTGGTAAACATATTCTAAGAGCAACATATTATGATAAGATTCATGATTGTCGTCAACATATTACGATTATTATTGAAACATATTATGACCAAATATATTCGAAATATTACATCATAATTTGTCCCTATTTTTTTCCCTTAATTACTATCATGTTAATCATAATAAATTTAGAAGTAATCATATTATTGTCATGTTAATCATAATAAATTAAGAAGCAATCATATTATTATCATGTTAATCATAATTAGGTAAGAAGTAATCATTTAATTGTCATGTTATCCAAATAAGTTAAGAAGTAATCATATTGTTATCATGTTAATCATAATAAATTAAAAAGTTATCATATTATGATACAGCACCTTTAAAAACTTTCATAACAACAAAAAATAAATTGAAATTTGTTTGCATCGATTTTTTATTTTGTGGCACTTTACAATTTTTCTTAATGTAAATACAATAGCGGAATTCAATATTAGGCTTGCAAAAGAGCAAATGCAAAATATCGTAATACTTTTATGAAATCTAACGAAATCTCTGTGTGTTTTGTTGTTGGATTTTACAAAAGAGCTATGATATTTTGCATTTGCACTATTTTTTTATTTTTTTTTTTTTTTTATTTTAGTTAACGTGTCTTCTAGCAACAACAAATAATACATTATACAATATATGTACATTAATATTAATTACAGTTTATAAAGGTTTAAAGTTAAGTTTTTTTTTTTTTTATTATATAGATTGAACAAAATTTCTAAATCTTATTCTATCCTGCGCCAAGCTTCTCAATTGTGTCCATGAAAGCCCCTTTCTTGTAAACTCCTCTTCGCCAACTTACTCGTGGGCGCCCCTGCTTCGATATCCCTGTGGATTCCATTGAAAGGAAACCTTAGCAATGTCTCTATTATCTATCCTCAACGTATGTCCAATCCATTTCCATTTTCTACGCCGAATTTCAAATTCAAGATTGAACAAAATTTCTAAATCTTATTCTATCCTGCGCCAAGCTTCTCAATTGTGTCCATGAAAGCCCCTTTCTTGTAAACTCCTCTTCGCCAAGTTACTCGGGGGCGCCCCTGCTTCGATATCCCTGTGGATTCCATTGAAAGGAAACCTAAGCAATGTCTCTATTATCTATCCTCAACGTATGTCCAATCCATTTCCATTTTCTACGCCGAATTTTAAATTCAATTGCTTCCATACCACAAGTTTGTAGCAGGTCTTGGTTATTTATTCGTAACGGCCAGAATATTTTTAGAATACGCCTTAAACATTTATTTAAAAACCCTTGTAATTTCTTGGAAATCGTGTTGGTGACTTTCCACGTTTCACTTCCATATAGCAGAACGGATTTTACGCTAGTGTTGAAAATCCTGATCTTATGTTTCTTGGATATTTGGGACGATTGCCAGACTCGTGCAAGTGAAGTGTAGGCGTGACGAGCCTTATTTATTCTGCTTCTAACGTCAGCATCCGCTCCACCATCTGTACTTATTATGCTACCTAGATAGATAAACTCAGACACGTCTTCAATTATATTACCGTTTACCAGTATAGGGGTGTTGTTATCGGATGATATCCTCATTACTTTGGTTTTACGGAAATTGATTTTTAATCCAACTTCAAGACCGTTTTCATATAATCTATTTATCTTGTCCTGCATGCCACTTAATGAATGAGACATCAAGCATAGATTGCACTATTGGAAGACCAAAACTGAACTCCGCTAATATCCTTATTTTTTAATTTCTTTAAACTTATTTTTTTATGGAAATTTTTCTTTAAATGGTTTAACCGCTCACTAACAAATAATTTGTTGGCATATTTGAAACAACGACACAACTGATTCAAAATAATTTTACAAATCAAATTTATAATTGTGAAATATTTGTTTCATGAAAAAGAGAGAACTGTTATTAATTCAGCGCTTCTAGGGTTAGATTTGTTTGTTATGTATGTCATACCCAACACACACATTTTATTTGAAAATGTTTTGATTTTAAAGGATAAAAGAATTGATTAAAACAAAGGAAAAAATCAACAATATTTTTGACAAAAGCAAAAAGAAGAAATAGGTTAACTTTAAAAATATAAAGTTCTTTATATTTGAGCTTGGAAATAGATTGATACTTACAAAAATGAAAAAATTTAAATCAAAAAAGCGCAATTGAGGACGATGCAGGTACATCCGATTGCCAATCTTTTGCAAGAAAGTCAAGTAAATTTGCAAACTTTTTGGGCAAAAAATTCAGATTTTAAAGTGAGAATTCTCCTGGTGCATTTCTAACAAATTATGGTGTTTTCACGTTCTTCCGCCAATAAGGAATTTTTTTAGACAATTCTACTAAATAAAACAAAATTTTGATGTACCCTGCAAAATTAATCTTTGAAAGGATTTCTTTATTCTAAAGATTATTTCAAATTTAAAATTTTAAACTATTTTGATGCTGATATTAAAATTTAGGATTTAATAAAAATGTCAAGCTCATATGTAAATATAATGACAAAAAGTACAAAACTTTAAAACAATTTACCCTTGTTCTGTTTTGTTACTGTTTTGTCTTTAAAAAAAATGTTTTACTGTATTTAAAATAGATATTTTTGTTTTTCCGATTTTTTGCTGATTTTTTTAAATTAAAGTGCCGATTTTTTTTTTGAAATATGCCGAAATTATCTGGCACCCCTGGTTGCTGCTTATTATACGTAATCTTTTTTAGAGGACAATCATCTATTTTAGCTGGCTGTCCTCTATAAAATTTGTGTCCTCTTTTAAATATTATCTTTTTTCATAATATGTCATCTTTGTCCTCTTTGTTTTTAAAAGCTTGACCAATATTTGCTTTTATTTTTATAAATTAAAATAAATTTTATTTCACGGCGATCACTGGTTTTTTCTTTCAAATCGTATGGAAAATGTCGTGCCAGGCTTATTCTGTTCATTTAAGTTTCGTAATTTTTTTAACTAATTTTACTTTAGTAAATATAAATTTTTATATATCGTCGGCTTAATATGCAAACCTGCTAACTCCCTTTCAACAAATTTTATAGGAAAAACTTTTAATTTTTTCTATTTGCTGCTTGAGAGAAAGACCAAAAATATAGTTGATATGACACACTTCAAGACTCAAATTGAAGAAAAACTACATGCTGGTCCACGAGGCATATCTTTCTCTACCAAACGGCATCAAAATTTACTTAAAAAATGGATTTAGCAGGTTTGCATATTAAGCCGACAATATGTTATTTTTTTTTTTTTTTTATTTACTTTGCATATGTATAAAAATATGGGAATGTAAATTTGTCTGTAAAATATGTAAAAAATCTTGAATTCAAATAAATTTTTTACTTTTTTTCTTTATGTCCTCTATTTTTATTTTCAAAATCTGGTAGCCTAAGCTACATGCATAGATTATCTCTTATAATTTACGAAATATCCGACTTTGAAATTACCAGCAAATATTCTACAGAAAGAACTGTGAAAAGGTCTTTTAAAATTAAAAAGTAATATTAATTTGATCTGACGTTTTTTTTTTTTTTTGCCTAAAAGAGTATTTATGTTTCCCCCAAATCCAAAACTCGAACACAAGTCCTTAATTTGCGCCTAGAAATAATCCCTTTATGATACCATCATGAGTACATTACTATGAGAAGCATAATAACCATAAAAAGCTGATTGAAAATCGTCAAATTTTAAGAAAAAAATTCGTCAAATGGGACCTAAATCGTCATTGTAAGAAAAAAATAACTAATAAAAATCTCGCTTTGATTGATAACACAAGGGAACAAGGTTTTTGTTGATAAATTTTTAAGGGTTAATTTTTGACTAAAATCATTGATCAAATACATTGATCAAAATACTCACCAAGCATTGTGGTAGTATTAGTGAAAATGTGTTTGTATGTGTGACACCGACAACGCTTGATGAAAAGTCAAAAAAATTAAGATATGACAGCAAATATTACGTCCAGCACACGTACACGTTGAATTCGCCGGCTGGCCAAGCATTTGACAAGTGTATTTGGGCCCTTAGACTAAGTGTTGTTACGCCCTTTTGCATTTTACATGGCGTTTATATATGCCAGTACTGGCAAGACAGTAGCAATAACCTGCAAATAATATTGGACCGCCTGATCCATTTTATTAAAATGGACTACTATATGTACTGGTCCAATGTAATGCAAGCATGGACCATGTCATTGTTAAAAAGTGTTTGTAGTGAGACGACATGTCTTCGTTTTTAACGACATGTTTTCGTTTTTAAACGAATTCGAAACTAGTCCTCTTGAGTATACCATGGAGTAGTTTTAAAACTACTCCTATGTAATCCAAAGCTGGGTTATATGGTCCTGCCCTAGAACATCGTAATGTTAAATAGACCATGTTTTTTCCATACGTTTGGGCTACTTTTGGACTACTCCTGGTCCCTTGTGGGCTACACCTTACACGCGTGTATGGACTAGTCCTATTATTTGCAGGGTACATGCAAGCTTTTTCACTAATACATGCACACTTTTCCAACTGTCTTGTCTACTGTCTAGCAAATTTTGCAGACAGTAAAATTGGACAGTGATTTGACATTTGTTAACAGTAATTTGAAGTTTTCTTCGAAAAAGAAAAAAAATCAAAATTAAAAAAAATTTACATTCTGCTTTAATTTTTTATGTTTTAGTTAAGTTTTATATATTTTTAAACAATATAGTTGTTTTAAGCTATTTTTGAATTTATTTTGTTCATAAAAAGCACGTTAAGCTGGACTTGAACTGCAATATTTACGTTTGACATATTTTTAAAAGTGAACTGTCTTAACTACTGTCTGGACGCCTATGTCACGAAGACAGTTAGTAGCTTTTTTTTTTTTTGGCAACTAATATGTATTTTCTTACTGTCTTGCCAGTACTGTCAAATGTAAACGCTGTGTTAGGTGACGATATGTACATTAGGGTGACCGTTAAAATCCAAATTTGGATTTCTATAGGTAAAAACAACGCAAAAAAAAGCCATCCCTCACGCCCACCAAAGTTTGAGAAAAATTATATTTTTACATATCCTTGAGGCAAGTTGGCAACACTGTTGGTTAAACCTGTAAAAATTTCGTGCTCTTCAACAAAATATTTTTTTATTTAATTAACAGCTTATAAACATTATTTTAATATTGAAACAAATTTTCTAATAACAAAATATTGCGGAAGCTTGAAAATAAAATGAGTAAAGGTCGAAAAAGTTTAAAAATAAGCCATAAAATTATTCAATAACTTTGTGGGCAATGTAATTTAGTGGTAAATGAAGAAGAAGATGATTTTATTTAGTGTGAAAAGTGCGCCAAAATTTACCATGCACTTTGCACAACACTAGACAAAAGCCAGTATAATTTCTTTTTACATCATGAAGATGAAGAACATGTGTGTCATGTATATGATAATAGTGGGGGCGTTAAAGCTAACCTAAAAGAAGTTAAAACAGAACTAAGAAAACTTGATCAGCTTGCCGTTTTAAATGAAACCATGAGATTTTTATCAAAAAAATTTGATGATATTATTAAGGGCGTTGCAGAAAATAAGAAGAAATTAGACTTTGTGCAAAAAGAAAATAAATTATTAAAGGAGGAAGTGAAGACCTTAAAAAACTCGATAAAATGTTTTAAATGATTGGACGTGCCATCCAGGGTTGTCAGATGTGGCGATTTCTTGTTAAACGTGGCGATTTTCAAACTTGTTTGGCGACCTAATTTTTGATTTGGCGACATGGCGATTTAAGAAAATAGTTGGCGATTTTGTTGGCTATTTTTAATGAGCTATGGATTTTTTTTAAATTCGTTTTATTCAATAAAAAGGAAAAGTTTTACTTTTATTTTAGTATTTTTATGTATGAAATTTAAGGCATTCATATGTATGGTCAGTAATTGAAAATATGTATGTTCATAAATAATAAAATAAAATAAAATATAATAATAAATAAAAATTTAAGATAATAAAAATCTTCGAGAAAATTGTTTTTAGTTTTTAAAAGTGCTCTTGAAAGAATCAATAAATATAATTCTTTAAAACATGAATATATTTAAAGTCCATGAACATTTTTCCATATTATGTATATGGCAATTTATTATCATAGATAAAAAACGTTGTTGTTTGAGATTTTTATGAATCCTAACGTACCTTTTGATTTTTACGAAACACACGCGAAAAAATTAGCGTTTTTAATTGTAAAGAGGGTTTTAATGATGATATTTCATCTAATTTATATAGGTTTAGCCCAAAATTTTATAGCTAAATGGGTGCAGCAGGTACGTACCATTTAAAGGAACTTGTACTTTATATGCTGGTAATTACAACAAGTATTGCCTGTGTTGAAATTATGAACTCCACAAAAGGTGTACCAGCATTATTTTAACAACAATTTCATTAGGAATACATTTAGGAAAATTCATATATTTTCAAAGAGCTTTTTTTAAATGCAATTTTCTCAAAATGCCTTCAAACGGTATCAAAAAATATGATACTAAATTGAGAACCCTTAAGATTTTGTATGATGTATGAGCTTCATAGCTACCAAGCTAAAATCTTCTTGCCAAAAATTTATATATCTCTAATTTTAGAAATTAATTACTTCCAAAGAAACTTCTTTATTTAGATGGACTTTTTTACGTTCTTATTTATTAGAAAACAAATGGATTTAAAATATATTTTTAGAAAGAATTTTATGGAAAACAGACCTAAAAACACAATTTAAACCTACAATCTAATTTTGTATAAATACCGCAATTATGTATTTCAATTTAAATAGTTTCCAGAATAAGAAGTATGTATTTCCTTTTGAAAAAATAATAATTTTTACTTCTTTGCCATTGTTTTTAAAAATTTCAAGATTTTTCTCTTTAAAATAAGATTTATTTTTCGCCAAATGAAGATTTTCCTTCCAAATTTGCTGGCAACGCTGGTAGACTACTATAAGCTATTTTAAAGTAAACATTGCACCTCTTTTGTTTTCACTAACTATTTTTACTGTATTCTAAATAAATATTAAACAAAACATATATTATAGCGACTTTTTTAATTTTTTTGGCGTATTTTAGCGATACTGAACAAATTTATTTTTTAGAATTTATAAAAACTATTTTTAATAAATCTAAAGATATGTATTTTATTGTCAAAAACTGAAAAACAAAGGCTTTGGCGATTTTTGACATTAAATTTGGCGAAAAAGATCAAAATCAATCTGACAACCCTGGTGCCATCTAGATCTACGGCGGTCGATACAGTGCTTAAATTAACAAATAATGCTGGTGTAAAGATACATGCTGATAATATTGATGATGCCTATAAAAAATCCAAATAGCAAAACCAATAAACAAAGTAAGCAAACTGTAGTTGTAAAGTTCAGCTCTAACAAGTCAAAGGAAATATTGATGGGTGTCAAACCAAAACTTTAGGCAAATGAAACTACTCAAAATGTATTTGTCCGGGATTTTTTAAGCCGAGAACTTTAAGTTTATTCAATCATGCAAAAGCATTAACAAATGATGGCTATCGCTCAGTTTATGAGGAGTGAACTATTAAAGGAGTGAACTATTAAAGCCTAAATTTACTATTGGGAGCTCCAACTAACATGTCAAGGATACGTAAATCGCATCATGAAATTCCTAATGATGAAGTTTACCTGTCGCCTTAATACAGTATTTATAAATTATATCTTGTTTACAACATTATTCTTTTTTTGCTTTTTATCATTATTAAATTTTAAACTTTCATTATGTTAAACAATCAATACTTTTCTAACTTAAAATCATTTGAAAATTATGTTAAAAAAGTACAAATTCACATTTAGAAATATTTCCTCAATAAATTTAAAGCTTTAATTGCGAGTCTTCCCCGACTACCTTGTATTATATCAATTCAAGAAACCTGGTTTTATAAAGATCTTATTCAGTTGTATAACATTTATAGGTAAAATAATAGTATTCACTGCTGTAGATTGGACAGTTATGGTAGACCCTCAGTTTATATTCGTGAACAATTGCAATATACATGTAATATATGTGAGATTAAAAACTTTAGTGATTGTATAAAATTAAAGGGAAAGGCAATAACTTTTGTGGCGTTTTATAGATCGCAAAAGTGAAGTACAAGCAGTTTTCTGAATTTTTTGGAAAACTTTTGTTCTGTTTATGGTCGTAGTCCATGTATAGTTATGGGTGCCTCAAATACCGATGTATTGAAAGCGCAGTTGAGTGAAGAACTGTTGTGTCTTCTACAAAATTATGATGTTCAAAATTGCCACAATTTATTAACTCGCCCGTATAGCAAAACATCAATTGACCATGTATATAGTAATATTTATAACTATTTATACATCGACTCTATAGGATGTGATTTATCGGACCACAATATTGATTCTTGCAGAATTGCGCTTGATGTTAGTAATCAAAGTTTTACTCAAGTATCCTATATGCAGTGTGACTATAGGCAGGTTCATCAAAATATTCGGAATCACTTGCCAAACATATGCCAAATAGGCGATATGTCAACTGGCACGTTAACCCTAATATCTTGCGTTAATAATGCTGTGATAAATTCAACTAAGGAAAGAAGTTGGAGGAAAGTGATTAAAAAGGAAATTACACCTTGGATTAATTTTAATCTGCAAAAACTAATTGATTATAAACGGAAACTGTTGAAACAACGGAAAAAAATCGCAATAATGTTGACTTGAAGAATAGATTGAAGAGAATTGGCTGTGTTATTAAAAAGGCTTACAAAGAATCTATGACCAATTATTATAAAGACAATTTAGATGCATGTAAGCAGGATTCTAGAAAGAGTTGGAATTTTATTAATAAAGCACTTGGAAGAGATCCCAACCGAAACATAAGTTTAAAAGAAACAAATGGAGAGCTCATTACTTGTGATTCCTGAAAAGCAGAGGTCATAAAAACCTACTTCCTTCAACCAGTTATGGAGTTGAGGAGCCGAATTCAGCAGACTTCTAATGATTTATTTAATTTTCTTAGGACTTTGCACCATCATAATAGTATTTTTTTTAAAATTTAACAGCACAACTTGTAAGGAAGTGGAAAATATTATATCAAATTTTAAAATACAAAAAAGTTGTGGTCATGACCGAAGTTGCTCCTAAAGTTCTAAAGTATTGCAAAAACGAACTAGCTTCTTATCTCATGCGCATATTTAATAATATAATAAATTTAGGAATTATCCAGACATCTTAAAAATTCATAAAGTCATTTCAATCTCAAAGATCAGCAACGCTACTACAACAGAAATTTATCATCCAATTGCTGTATTGTCTATAACTGATAGTGTGTTTGAGCATTACTTAGGCTTTAGGAAGGGGTTTTGTTCGGAGTGTGGGACGGAGGAAGCTGTCGTTAATGTTATTAATTACATATGTAAAGGGATTGATCAAGGTAACAATGGCGTTATTGGATTGTTTTTTGATTTTACGAAAGCCTTCGATATATTAGATCATGACATTTTGATGAAAAAGCTAAGTTTTTTTATTTGTGGTAGAGAATTAAAACTTTTGAGAAGTTACCTAACAAATCGAAAGCAATTTGTTCAAATAAACAAAGTTAAAAGCTATATTGGTGGAGTGGAGTGTGAAGTCCCCCAGGGCAGTGTTTTGGGTCCCTTACTGTTCACCTTGTATCTAAATGATATTATCCATCTTGGTCTTAATAGTAAACTTTTTGTCTATGCTTTTTTTTCCTTTCAAATATGAGACAGAAGCTAAAGCCTATATCGAAAGAGATTAATTGTTGAACTTGCGAAAATAAACAAACTTGCTCTTAATGCTAACAAAACTAAGTTTATGAGATTCAAGCAATATAATCAATCAAATAATAGCTTTAGTATATTTGTGTATGGTACTGAAATTAAGGAAGTAACCTCTTTAAAATATTTAGGAATTTATTTGCAAAGCAACCTTGCTTGGAACTTGTACATACAATACTTGAAGTCAAAAATATGTTCAGCTATTGGTATACTGTTAAAGTTTAAGAATAAATTTGATGAAAACACAAAGCTTTTGATCTACAGTGCATTGATTCCAAGTCACCTTAGCTACTTGGCAATTTTGTATGGCTACAAGAGAACTAATGAATTAAAATCTCTTTAATGTACTCAAAACAAAGCTCTAAAAGTAGTATTTTATATCTCTATGATGTGCTGAACTATTTCCCTTTACAAAAATATTTCTAAAACAGTGGTGCCAATATATGGCATATACAAGCTTCAACTTTTGATCTATGTTTTCAAATCGTTGCACAATATGGGTCATCGCACAATTAAGTTCTCGAGTAATCAGCATGCTTATAACGTGAGGAATAACACCAATTTGGCAGTAACTCGTTGCAGGCTGGAGTCTACAAAGCAACGCGTAGAATACATGGGAAGTCGAGAATATAATAACTTGCATTCCGACAAATATAATAACTTGCATTCCGCTTAAATCAATAAATAGAATTTCATTGTTTAAAGTAAGTTTAAAAAATACAGAGCCTTATGTACATGATAAGTTGAACTGCATTTAATGATCTTCATTTACATCATACACTTTTAATTGAGTTTTATTAAAAATATATTATTTTGCTAATAATCACACATACCTAATATTTTCTATTTTCATTTTTTATTTATATACATATTTATTTTTTTTTTTATTGTTAAATTGTTTCATTATGCCAACTCGCCTCTAAAATGCCTTAAGGGAGCTGAGGCACTACATTATTATGAATTTTAAAATAAAAAACATGTTCGAATATTTCAGAAGTGATATTAATTTATCTTTATAAAAACAGACATCAGCATTAAAATTGGTTGCGGTTTAGACCTATATTAAATTATTGACCGACAATCTTGAGTAAAATATATTCATTCGTAACAGTTTAAGCCGAACTTAAATGATTTTCAGGAGGGGTATTTATATTGGAGCCATGGTAAGCTATGAACCAAGCATCCCAAAATTCCGCAGAGTGATTTCTGGTATTAAAAAACATAAATTTCAATACAGTGGTGAAATTAGTTTTAGCGTTTACAGTGAATTTCAGAAGGCTGCTAAATATGGGATCTAAGGTAAATTAGGGACCGTATATCACAAAATTGCATAGCATTTTTTCTGGCCATATGAAACTAAGTTGGAAGAAATTATACCACAATAAATATGTATAAGTGCGACGATCTTAGGCGTATTTAATTAATTTAACATAGTGGGCTTTATATGGGGCCTATGGTAAATTATGGACCGATCATCACGAAACTTTTTAGTGCTATTTCTAGTGCTTTAAAACTGTTAAGTATTCAATTTTATTCTGATAGCATTATTTATTATGGTTATGGTATAACTACAAGCAATTTGACACCCAGTTTGTTTTTTTTTCTTTTGAGTTTTTCGAAAGTGAGCATTTTTTCAACAGACGGACATGGCTAAATCGACTTAAGCTACGGTCACACTTATTAAATATTTGATTAAATAAGCGTAACCCCTACTTTTGTTAATAGTTAGTGAGATTTAAGATGGTCTTAATATTACAAAATCAACTAATTATACTACTAGACGTAGCAATAAACAGCTTTTTGTAAGATGTGGTATTTTAATCAAAATAAATATTGATATTAAGCGAAATGATTTTTTAGTTTGGTTGTTGGTCCCGTTTTTTTCGTCAAATATTTGATAAGTCTGACCGTAGCTTTAGAATTACACAAGGAGCCAGAATATATAAACTTTATTGGGTCTGAGATGAATAATTAAAAAGGTTTCACACGGAATGACAAACTTAGTATACCCTCTTCACAAAATATTGTGGTGGAGGGTATGAAAAAAATAAAAAAAAATCTGGCTTTTATGTTTCATAACTTAGAAAATAAAAATTATGTAGAAAAGTTGTTAACAAGTTTTTCCTAAATCACTTATTGAAAAAAATAAACTGAAAAATATCGAATAAACCACTTAAAAATCAAATTTTTAATTTATTAAAGAAACGCATTTTCTATGAATTGCGTATTTTTAATTTTGTTGAAAAACATTTTTATTATTTATTTAAGCCAGTACCATGTATGTTTGTATGTGAAATTGTTGCGTTTTGATCCGATTCAAAGTAAACTAATTCGTTAAAACAGTGACTTTAAAGATTTTAGTATTAACAATATAATTCAGTGAAAAAAACATGAAATTTAAAAAGCGGAATTGTTGCGTTTTGTTATGGACCTCCTCATATATTCGCGTAACTCAAAAAAGGTTAAGCTTATTAAATAAACTAAAGAAGACCGAAATTCCGCAATAAAATTACCTTTAAGAAAGGTTAAGGGTTTTTCTTAAATGCGCAGTAGTTTTAGAAACATGATTTTTTTGGCAAAAAAAAAAATTTTATAGCAAAATTTCAAAATTTTTGTTCTTTAAAAAATCATAGAACATTTAAAAATGCAGCTACTATAATTATAATTTTTCAAGACATATAAAAAACTAAGTTGCAAAGGCCATAAATGATTAAAATTTGTTAACTTTTGATTTTATTCACAAAAGACAAAAAATTTACATTAATTTAAAAATTTCATTAAACCGCCATATTTGTATGGGAGCCTCCCAAAGAGGTGGAGATAAAAGGCAAGTATGTTTTGAGAAAATGTTGAGAACAAAAAACTAAATGAGGTCAGTTATACATTTCATCCCACTAAAAGCGATTCCTTGGCAGTTATGATGCTTTTTCTTCAATATATTTTTAGTCTGTGTTGACAATTTTGTATGGGAGCCCCCTTAAAGAATGCCCTGCCGTCAAATGAGTAGCTAACTACAAAAAAACCCAACTTTAAGTTAGCTTGTATAGACTAACTTAAAGCCAACTACTACGCAATGCAAAATTTACATTAACCAAAGTGTATACAAACACTGTGTTGTATATTTTAAGTAGTGAGAGCCAAGTCGTTAGCAAAAAAAATCAACGTTGTTATTGTGTTATGACAATTTAATCTCATATTTACGCTCTTAATTGAGTAATGGCAAAAAACATAGTTTTTTTTTCAAAACCTAGACTGCCCCAGTAGGCTAGCTGGTAGTGAGCAAGTCTATCAGCGCCGAGGTTGAGGGATCGATTCCCGCCAGCGACTCTGGTTAAAAAAAGTTGAATAAAAACAACTTTGATTAATAAAATAAAATAAAAGAAATAAAAGAAAATAAAATAAAAAAAAAAATTTTTTTTATTTTTTTGAAAGTATTCATCCAATGAATAACATTCATAGATCGGCCTTAATCGGCCTTAACTTAAACTAACTTAACTTAAAGCTAACTTAAAGTATTGAGTTTATAGCTAGCTACAAAAAGTTAACTTAAAGTTAATTAAAAGTAATGCAGAGTCGGACAATCGACTACTTCCTAGGACATCGCAATGTTAAAATAGTTAGTTAATTCCATATAAAAGTAGTGCAAGTGTCAACCACCACTAGTTGAGAAATAGTTAGATTTCAGTTAATTTAAAATTAACTGAATGTCCGACAGGGTAGTGATAGCGGGTAGGTATGTTAGAAACAAATGATATAAGTTCGACTATTTCTTTTTGTTGTAAGCAAGCGCACACAAACACAAATAATGAAGCTGAATTGACGTGTGTACGAAAAAATAACTCTAAAGAATTCAATGCTGCTCTTTGCTTTTTATTTTAGTTAGGTTTTGTTAAATATGAGATTTAGAGAAAACTTGTTAAGACAAAAGTTTTTGAAAACTTTACTAATAACAACTTCTTAGTAAACGATTTTTATGTAAAATTAATATTGTCCAAGTTTTAAGGCATAAGTTCGGACTTTACAGTCTTTCTCAAACTTTGGCGGGCGTGAGTAACGGCTAAGCCTTCGCCGATTGCCCTTAAAATTTTTTTTTGGCGTCGTTTTTTAGCAATACCCATCGAATTGGGGGTGAGAGCATGGAAAAATAGAAAAGAAATATGTTTCATACAGTTAACGACCACCCTAATGGTTTTACATACATACTTATGTTATACTTTAAGCACCCGGCTGCATTGCATTTAGTATATTATCTTTTTTGGAGATATTTGAAAAATCAACTTGCTTTTTTTGAGAATCTATAGATTTGCATACTACTAATCTGACTATTGAGAGTCGAGGCATTGGAAGCTGTTGTGATAGGTATCTTGTATATTTCCTAACATATTGTCGGTTTAATATGCAAGTCTGCTAAACCCACTCTTCAAGTATTTGAGATTTCGATGCCGTGTGGTAGAGAAAGATACGCCTCGTCGACCAGCATGTAGTTTTTCTTTTATTTGAGCCTTGAAGTGTGTTAAACCAATTATATTTTTGGTTTTTCTCTCATGTTCCACATATGAAACATAAATAGTGTTTTGTCTCTCCTGTAAAATTTATTGAAAGGGAATGTGCAGGTTTGATATTAAGCCGACGATATTTCGTCTATAACACCTATTTACCATAGTTTGTGTTCAAAAGGTTTCTTGTTTTTAACTTCAGACCATTTGGAAACACTACTAAATTTTGCAGTAAAATCTTTCTAATTTCCGTAGGAGGATAAATGGTTTAAATTGCTGTATGTCATTTTGTGGTTTACTAAAAAAAATGTTCAAAAGAATTGATGACAATTTTGGATGAAACAGTAATATCGAATTCTAACGGCTAATAAATCACTGATGGATTTAACGCTGGTTTAGTTGAACTAAACTAAAATGTATATGTAGTTTAAACTCAATCAGTTTCCCATGTATGTAGTTAAAAAAATAACATGTGGCAGCACTACGATAAATCTTATCAAATTCATATGGGGTGTATTGATAGTTTAAACGCCCAATTTTATGCGTTTAAAGATGGTTTATATGTTTAGTGATTTATAGATTATTAAACATATTTTAATCCAAAAAGAGAGTTTAAGTGGCTCTGATTTTTAGCCCTAAATTAAAAAAAACCAATTATTTTGTTTTATTTAGTTTTAAGATTAATCGATTGTTTGCATAATTTAAAATTGCTTATTTTCTATTAAAGAATAGTTCGAATAGTTTATGTCGATTATTCGATTAACGGAAAATTTGTTTTTTACAGTATTACTAGTTTTTTTTTTTTTTGTTTTATGTAAAAAAAACAAGCCGGAACGTTTAAAATGCCTTTTTATTGTTTCTTAATTTAGGAACATTTCTTTCAAGTTACAATTTTTTAAAATAGTATAGTATTGTTCCAAGACTGAAACCAAAGGGTTTGGGAATAATTTATTTTTAAGAATGTTTAGTACAGACTTTTACCACAATGTTTCAGGTGAAGAAGATGATTTTTTGAGACGAATGAAAACAACCTTCTACCAGATTTAACAAGACTGTTAAAAGTATTAATAAGCAATCCTGTTCTGGAAACTTAAACTAAAGAAAACTACTAAAATCACACGTGTGATATTTTAGTGTCCCGTTTTTGTGTGTTTTGGTGTGATCTTTAATTGCCGAAAGCACACCGAGAAACACAAAAACTGTATGACTTTTAGAACACCACAAAATCACGCTCGTGATTTCAAAAACACGTGATTTGAAATCACCTGATTTTCAGAACAGGCCCGATTGTTAAAAAAATCAAACGGAGATTTAAGAGGTATAATGGAAGAATACCAATTTTTAGAAAAACAAAAGAAAGAAATCGTTTGAAAGCAAACATTTAAACTGTATTCTCTTTTTGAAAGATTATTTAAGCTAAAATTTTGATGCTATTTTAATTTAAAAAGTTTTCCTCCTTTATGACATAAAGTACCTTTTGTTAAATTGTTGTTACGTTTTTAATAACATTTTTATGTAAAAAAAATATAATTTTTGGGCTTATTTTCAAACAATAATAATTTAAAATTATTCGATTAACCGAATAATATTAAATTGTTCGATTATTATTCGATAAAAATTTTACCTCGAATAATTATTTGCGCAATTCATCGATTAATACAAAACATCGTTGTTCGTAAAGATCGGTCAAGTACGCCTAAAACTGTAACGAATAATGTTATTTTAATGAAATTTGGTCCGTCATAGTCATAGAAAACCGCACTGTCAAATTTCGTGGAGATCGGTTCATAACTTACCGTAAACCCAATATAAAGCTTACTCTCAAAAAACATTTTAGTACGCCTAAAATCATTATGAATAATGCTATTGTAATAAAATTTAGGCCGAGGCCACGCAATTAGCTGCTAAGCGGTGAGTAGCTTAGCGGTGAGCGGTCACGCAATGAGCGGCATGTGACCGAAATTTCTGAGCGGCTAAGCGGCGCCGCTCAATAATAAAACCTTTTCTAATTTTTAGTTGTTTTCTGAGCGGCAACGAATAAACATGGCAAAAGTGAATGTGGAGCTTATAGTTTCATCTGTACAAAGCCGGCAGCTATTATGGCAAGAAAGATTACCAAATTTTAAAAATATAACCGAGAAATTATTTTTTTGTTTTTTCAATTTAATGTTAACTTTTTGCAACAGCAAATCAAAGGATTTCACAGACATACGGCAGTATTGCCAAAATCTGTCTGGAAATTTGGGTAGATTTGTATATAAATTGTAAAATTCGCCCCAATGTCGCTTTGCTTGATTTATTAGATATATATCGTCGGCTAAGGGTGCAAAGGTCCTAAGTCCATTTTTTCAAATTGTTCAGGAGAGACAAAAAACATTCTAAATAATATTTCTGTTATTATTTTTCCAAACTATATAATACAATGTCTTGTTATTGTTGTAACCAATAAACCAAATACAATTTTAAATTGAAGTACGCATGTTATGCTTGTTTATGCCAATTTTATGGACTTAGATCTTTTTCTACAACCAGTTTTTTTGTTTTTTTTGGACTTAGCGCTTTTTATTTTTTTAACATTTTTTTACCTTTTCTTGGATTGAAATAAATAAAACCATAATCTGCATTTAATGCCCATAGGAACTTTTATTTTCATGTTGTATTTCACATTTTAGCATATTTTTTTTATAATAAAGCAAAAAAAAAAATTTTAAAAATTAAAAATCATTTCGTTGCTGTTAACTTTTTACTACAAAATAAACAATAATTCACCATAAAAATAAAAAATCACATTCGTGTTACTTTTATCAAAATCTTAAAAACTAATCATTATTATTATTATTATTACAATCAAAATCAGTCATGACGTAACTCATCATAAAATTGATGATAATCTCTTGGCAATGTTGCTTTTAAAGCTTGCAAATCTTCATACTTCCGTTTTGAGATCGGTCTTTTTTCATTGTAAAGCTGATCCAGGTAAGACCACTTAACTGGGACGACATGCACATTTTTGCGCTGAGGAAGAATGTTCCATGCATTTGGAAATCTTAATTTATAAAATATTTCTCCGTCCGTTGTATACTTCAGTGCTCGAATGTCCGTCACTTTCGAATCACCTGTATCACGACCAGGACGTATGGTTTTAAAAAATGATACTTTTTTAAAAGATTTAAAAAATGTATGATCTATATAGACAACATCATAAGGTTCTGGCTTCTTCCGCGCATCCTTACACAAACCAATAAAATCAGCTGGTACATAAATGTTTTTATTTTTTAATGCTCGTTCAATTACGGAATGTACGCTATCCGCTTTTTTGCTCAATATAAATTTTATTATTAATTGCTGTATTGAGCAAAGCGTTAGCCATAGTACTATTCCGGTTTTGGTAAGTACACCCGTCAGTGTAGAAAATAATTTTAACGGGGTTGGTTTTGTTTTCCAAATTGGCTAAAATCTTTTTTTCAATAAAATAAGTCCATATACTTGCGAATTCATCAGCCGTTAATCCGCCTTCCACCTCGTGCCATAAAAAGCAGTACGCTTTTTGATTTTTCAAATTATAAAATACTAAGTTATGCACTTGCAACTTAGTGCGGTAATAAAACGAGCTGACGTTCGATTTCGGTGCCATCAACACAGCTTGAAGATCAACCGTAAATACGAATTCCTCTTAATTTTTGTCTTTTGTTTTTTCTTCTCTCGCTTCTTTTTTCTTTTCCTGATGCAACGAGTAATCTGCCTCTGAAATATTTTCAACAAGATAGCGCGCGCAAATATCGCACTGATCTTTTCTCGGAGCATACAATGAAAGATTTTTTTTTCAAAAATTTCATTAAAAACTGTCATAGAAAGGGGTTGTTTTTCACGTTCAGCACACCAATTATTTGCATAAAAATCGTAAAGCCTTGCTTTAGAATGCCATTCTGCTAACAGATATTTTTTTGTGGTTGTAGCTCGACAGTAATGAGATTCTGTGGCTGGAAGACTATCGAAAAATAAAGTTAGCTCTTGCTGCTGTGCACTTTGTGTAGATTTTTCTTTTGGGTGTTGATGTGAATCGGCTGTAGAGTGAGGCGTTTCCAACCATTTCGTCACAGATTTTCCGCTAATGTCCAATGTGTTGAGAAAAAGAGTGCGACATACACGCAACATACTAGAATTTACTTTAAGATGGTAATGCAACGTTTGACTCCTCTTAGATACGTTTTCTATGCGACGATTTCGTGGCCTCTTAGGTTGAATACATACTATCAATGTTTTGACATACACTTTCTTTTGTGACCAAGACATTTGCCAAAATTTCCTGAATATTTCTTGCCTATCTGATTCCGACAGTTGTCCGCATTTCATGATTGAAGCATTACCTTTGTCCACACAATTACATCGATTTTTGAAAGTTCTAGCATTTTTCAGGTTATTGTACTGCCATACGTCACCTACCTTTTTTTTGCCAAGGTATTTCTTACCACTCTGGCGAAGGATTTTATTTTATTATGAAACAGCTGATATATTTTTGTACGTTCAGTGGACTTAGCGCGCGCTTTTTGACAACTATGGACTTATGACTTTTGCTTACCAACACTATAGAACCTCAAAAAAAAGAAAAAATATATGTCACTTTTTTTTCAAAGATGTATTTTTTATTTATCTACCAAACTGCATCAAAATCTCATTTTTGAAAAAAATGGACTTAGGACCTTTGCACCCTTAGCCGACGATATATCAGATATATATATATATATATAAATATATTGATAATTTGTTTTTGTTTCAAATGTAAGTAAAGCGAACGAAGTCCTCGCTCGAAATCGACTAACAGGCTGCAAATTTTTTTTTTTTTTGTTTTTTCTTAATCGTGTAATAACATTAAACAATCGCGTAATAACATTAAACAAGCCGCTCTTTACAAAGGTATTTTAACAACTAACCGCTCAGAAATGACGCTCAGTAATAAGCCACTTGCCGCTCACCGGCTAAGCGCTCATTGCGTAGCCTCGATCTTAGTCTGTCATAGTTTCATTATACTAGAAATCACGCATTCAAATTTCTTGGAGATCGGTCCAAAACTTACCATATGCTAGATATAAAACCCACTCTGAGAAATCATTTAAATACGCCGTAGCTAATATGGATAATGTGGTAAAATTTGGTCCAAATTATCTTTATATGCAGCGTTACCGTTGTGATACTAAAGTATCAATTTGATCCTTTTTCGACGTCTTGATACCTTTTATGGCCCTTTTTTAAAATTATCCTTTTGTATCATTTTCATCTATTTTGTGCCCTTTTTTACACTTTTTGGAAATAGCACTCACATTTTGTTTTTTTTTTTTTTTTGTCAACACTGCTGAACGTGCTAAACAAATGTTTTCGCAATAAGCGGAGATGGAGGAATGGACTTCAAGTGTAGATTTAATACCAAAATATAGAACGCACATTCCTAAAAAGTAGTTAGTTTTCGTAAAAAGTTTGAGTTTAAAGATTTTTTACGACTTCTAAATTATATTTTCGATAGTAAAGTACAAATTCAAGTACAATTTCCCTAATAGAAAACATAACTCATATACTAACGGGTCTGCCATCTAACGTTTTTTGTTTCAACTAGTGCTTATTTCGTGAATGGTAACACTTAGCTCATGTCTGATATGACAGATAATTAGTTTTATCCTTCCGCTGAACGAATATGGTTGTGTATACGCTTGAACAACGCTGGGAAATATTCCGACATTACTTTGAAAATCATGGTAATGTTGCAGAATGTGTGCGAAAATTGCGTACGGATTTTGGAAGAAGAGAAGCACCGTCAGCTCCGTATGCTCGTTATCTTGTGAAAAAAGTTAAAGAAACCGGCATTCTCATCGATAAACCAAAGCGTGAAAAGCCAAAAACAGTGCGTACACCCGACAATATTGCTGCTGTGGCAGAAAGTGTGCGTGAAAAGCCATCAACATCAATTCACCGTCGTTCTCAACAATTGAACATTTCGGATACATCATTGAGACGAATTTTGCATAAAGACCTTGGTATGACGCCATACAAAGTCCAATTGGTTCAGGAGTTGAAGCCAACTGACCATCCAAAGCGTTTTCGCTTCGCTAAGTGGGCCTGCGATCGACTTACAGAAGATGCCGATTTTGCCAAAAAAAATCATCTTTTCAGATGAAGCTCATTTTGATCTTGGCGGGTATGTAAACAAGCAAAATTGTCGCATTTGGGGCACAGAAAATCCGCACGCATACATTGAAAAGCCGATGCACCCAAAACGAGTCACTGTTTGGTGAGGATTTTGGTCTAGAGGCATAATTGGGCCATTTTTCTTCGAAAATGAGCAAGGAGTGGCCGTTACAGTCAATGGCGATCGAGCTACACTCGATGTTTTGCGCCCTGTTTTTGAAGATCGCATTATCAGCCGCAGAGCTGATGTCGTTTGGCCACATCGGAGCTGCGATTTGACACCGTTGGACTATTATTTGTGGGGTGCCGTCAAAGATAAGTGTTACGCCGACAAGCCAGAGACAATTGACGCTTTAAAGAACAATATTCGTGAAGCCACTGGGGAAATACATCTGCACACAATCGATAATGTGTTTAAAAATTGGACCGATCGTGTAGGCTACTGCATGGCCAGCCGAGGCAGCCATTTGAATAAAATTATTTTTCATTATTAACCGGAAGGATTGTACTTTCAAATAAAAAAAGAAATTTGGGAAAATATTTGGTAGTTTTTTTTATAGCATTTTCAAAAATAAAAAGTTATTTGGCGGACCCTTTACCTATTTGTTTTTTACTTATGGTGGTTTCTTCTCAAAAAAAAATTTGAAATATAACTTAAAAAATCCAATTAGGGGTTCGTTTTTTAAAAATGTTTTCACCCTGAATAATGGCATAAGGCATTGAACTTTTCGCCCCTATTAAATCGACAATGTTAAGAGTGCCCTGTAAAATAGCTGACTTCGATTTAGGTGAAAGAACAACAAAGCTTCGCAAAAATTTAAAAACTCGAAAAAGTTTGCAAAAATAGCGCCATTAAAATAATTTAAAGTGCCTTAAACAAACAGGAATGAAAAAATTCGGTAAAAATTGCTGAAATTCCCAAATATTTGGTAACAGCGGTCTTATATTTATAAGAAAGCGTAAAAGCTTTAAAGAATTACAGGAAAAAATTCGAGAACGATTGCAAAATTGATAACAAACCATTAATTTGAAATCTCTTAATCGGTAAAAGAAGAAAATTTCGGAACATAACATAAAAAGTATTAAAAAAATTAGTTATAATGATGCAGAACCAACTTTTTGTCAGTTGTTAAAAACAGGGGGGCTACCGCGTATTTCGATTCGAAAAGCAAAATTGTTCGAAAACAATTTCCGATTCGAAAATTAAACTCTTTCGAAACGATGACAGAGTTGTATTTATAAACAAATGGGAAATTTTATTAAAAGTTGGTAGCACTGCTATTAAAATACCAAAATGGACGAAAATATCCCACAACAAAACAAATAATAAATACTATTCAATGTGTGAAAAATATTATAATTGTGTTTTTTAATAAAAATTTATTGTATTTCCCTGTGGTTTGAAGAGTCAACAGACAAAACCAACCATTAGTTTATACTGCTTTTTGTTTGTATATGTAATTTTTTTTTTTTATTTTTTTAAAATTTCAAGACCACAAATATTAAAACATTTTCAATAATAATGTTAGTAAACATTTATTTTATATCAATTATAATATTATAAGGTTTAATTTGTTTGTTTTACACTATTATTAATTATGAACTTTGTCATTTGCACAATTTGAACAATTTCCTTACGCTTTTTACATAACTGACGCTCGTTTTCGTAATACGGAGTTACGAAAGGAACTTTTTGTTTTCGGAAAGGTATTAACAACTTCCGTTTATTCGAAACAAATAGTACGAAAATCGTAATACACAGTACAAATTGTTCGAACTCGAAAATTATTTCTTTCGAATTGAAATACGCGGTAACCCCACAGGAAAAGGAATTCCATAAAAAATTAAGTTTTGTAAGTACTGCCAACCGGAAATAAATATTTGTTTGTTTATAAAGAACTTGGCATTATTATATTTATTAAAATGGGAAATAATGCTTTTAAAACCCTTGATCCTTTTTTTATTGAAATACACTTATTTTTAACCCCTTTTTCTGGAAAATCCACTTTTTGTGACCCTTTTCGAAAATTTCCAACGGTAACCCTGTTTATATGGCCAGAAACAACACCTTGCAATTTTGTGATAATTGGTCCAGTTATGAAGAAAAATAAAAAAAGACCGGCAAACTCGATTTATTTTTAACCCAAACATGATTGAAACGATTTGTTTCCCCATACAAAATTTTGAGAGCGAAACAGGTCGTTTCATTTTGAAACAGGCTGCGAAACAGGAAAAATGTACTATCATCTCCAATTTTGATAACATTTATCGTTAGTTTATCTGAACTAGCTCTCAAAAAAAAATCAAAACAAAGAAAAAACAAAATAAGAATAGATGTTTAAAAAAATAAAGTGATAATTCTAACATAATAATATTAATAAAAGTATTAAATAACACTGCTGAACAGACATTTTGCGCTCTGGAATTTGATAGCAAATTTTTACTAATTTGAGGTCGCTATTTCAAATCTAAATAACGGTATATCTCGAAAAGTAGAGCTGATAGAGAAAAATAGAGATTAGATTTGAAATCAGCGACCTCAAATTAGTAAAAGTTGCTATCAAATTCCAGAGCACACAAAAAAAGTTTAAATTTGTTCCGCAGTGTAATATATGTTTAAGTTTTATTTCCTTTTTTATCTATTTTAAAAAAAATCACTAACAACATAAAAAAAATGTCAAAATAAAACAAGAATGAATCGTATGAACAGCATATTTGACAAACTAGTTTCAGAGAGCGAAACGAGTGATTTATATCGTCGTATAAACATAGCATTAGGGTTTGTTTAACGGTATATTTTTGATTAAATTGTATAGAGAAGAACATTTTCAACTAAAAGCAAAAATATATTTTTTTTTTACAAATGTTATCACATATTAGAATAAAAGTCGATTCGTTTTACTTTCACCAACCCCTTACTACTCTAATTGAAAACGAATAAAACAAAAAATGCTGAAGTAATCCACTTTCGAATGGATTTGGATTCTAGAACACAACCGCTTAATGTTTGTTGTTTACAAAATAAGTTTTACAGCATTCGTAAATTGTTCAAAAATGTTAAAAGCAAAATAATTAAACAATGAAAAAATCAGTCAAGAACAAAATACCTACCTCTTCCGTGTTATTATTCTTCGCATTTTTAATATATTTTTTAGTGTTGAAATTTTTTCTCACTCCGTTTTTATTCGCGAGTTTTTTTGACAGTTCAAAGCGGGAACATTCTTACAAAAACTTTACATACACACTTCTTTCTGTAAATTGGCGAATAAATGCCTTACGTGACAGCTATCATTCGTTTTGTTTTATTTCTCACATAACAATCGAAAAGTTTCTCGACGTGGGAGTTACAGAACATGGGCACTGGAAGATGACAAACGTTTCCTTTGTGGTTGTAAAAAAATTGTTGCTTTATTGTGAACACAAAGTGAAAATGTCGCTGCCATTGTGAATCAAGCCTTTATATGCACAATAAACATTTGTTTTAATGGTAAATGTCTCTGCTAAATAACAAAAGAATATACTACTATGCTTTTAGTATAAAATACGCCTAAACAATACAACTATGGAAAATATGTTTTTGACGTTTACGATGCTTGTGTGACAAAAAGTAAAATACGAATATTTAAGAATTTTTTTTGCATCATATATTAAAAATAAAATATGGTAAATGTTATGAAAGGAGTTCTTGTTGAATGGTAAGTAAGTATATTTTTTAACCATCAATATAATCCAATTCTTCGGGAATGCCAAAAGCTTTGTTCAGTTCTTTATCCTGCTTGTCAAATTTTCGCTTGCACCATGTTTTTGTCATAAAAATGTTGTCCGTCCAACGATTGGCGGCTTCCAGCAGTTTCTTGACGAGAATATTTACATTTTTAAAGAACAATTTTAAACAAATTTGTTTATGTTTACCTTTGCGTCACTTTCTTTTGCCTTTAATTCCCCATAGTCTACAACGTTTTGAAATTTTTCAATTTGTTTTTCTAAATTATGCTTTTCTTCAATAAGAACTTCCATTTCTCTGGTTACGGCGTCAGTAGCGTCTAAATCATCTAAAATATTTTGTGCGTCATTTACTTGATCCTGGTTTGTTTCTAATCGTTGTTGTACTTTTTCAGTTGTTCTTTCAACTTCAACCAACTGCCTTTGTAATTTCTGTAAATTTTCGCTGTAAAAAATTTAAAATATAATTTAATACCTACATATAATAAAACATCAATATTTATATGTTAAAAAAATTTACCTGGGAAATGCCCAGTAGTATAAACTGCCTGATATTTTTTCACATTGAACCAAACCGTTATCTACCAATTCTTGTAAAGTTGTTTTAACTGATTGCAGTACAATTCCCTTTTCTTGGGGCGCTAGGCGTTCCAAATCTTTAAGTTGGTAAACATCATTAGTTTCGTGAAGCAAGTCCAGAAGTTTAACTTGTTTTTCTTCTGATGAAAGTGGTTTTCTTTTTGACATGTTAACGTACTAAAATTAAACAAAAAATTTTATATTTTAGCGATCCTGCTATGAAACAATTTTTATTACACTTGGACGAAACATCTGCTTTAGGTCGTAAATTTATCATACAAGATTTGGATGAAAGTCACCTATTTATATCGACAGAAATCGTTGAGACTTTGCAAGCCCGCGTGGATGAATTAATGGATCGTATAAGTTTCCCCCTTCATGAAAAAGAAGCTTAAAAAGTTCACAATAATTATTTTAAGACCATTCATACAAAGAAAATTTAGTTGTTAATAAAAATGGCCGGCCGAGAATCGCATCGCATTAAAGATGCCGAAAAGAAACGAGTACTTGATGAGGCTGCTCGTCAGAGACGTGCCCGCAAAGCTCTAGAAGCTTTAGAACAGGATAATTTTCACGATGATCCTCATGCAGACTTGGTTATGTCAAAAAAAGTACCCAAATTCCAAGACAGTTTAAAAAATTCCAAGGAAAATAGAAAAGCAAAACGTAAAGGTCCTGAATATTATCGTGCTAAATATCGTAAAAATTTTTCTCAGCTTTTGGAAGAGGAAAAACAACAGCATCCCGAACCTCCTAATTATATGAGTGCTTTAGCACCACCACCCTCAAAACCACCACGACATTTTTGTGCTGTATGTGGTAACTTTTCAAAGTACTCCTGCACAGCCTGTGGCACTCGTTACTGTTGCATTCGTTGTTTGGGCACACATCAAGATACAAGATGTTTGAAGTGGACGGCTTAAATATTGTATGTAATACATACTTATTTATTTTAAGATTTTGTTAAAAAAAAATAAATAAATTCAACAGATTAAATTTGTTTTTTTTTAATGTTCGCAAAGTACAGGTCGCAATTTTGGACATAGGTTCTTATTGGTACAAGGACCAAGCCTATTGAAAATGGGCCGAATCGTAGGACCATGAGGGATTTTAATGAAATTTAAAACATAGATAAATCCATATACATATATATGGACACATAAGCTATACAGTTTTAAAAAAATAGGACCACAAGGGGAGATAGGCGCAATTTTTGCCTCTCAAACCGATTTTAATGAAAATTAAAACATAGATAGATCCATATCTATATGGACACATAAGCTATACAGTTTTAAAAAAATAGGACCACAAGGGGAGATAGGGGCAATTTTTGCCTCTCAAACCGATTTTAATAAAATTTAAAACAGATAGATCCATATCTATATGACACATAAGCTATACAGTTTTAAAAAAATAGGGCCACAAGGGGAGATAGGGGCAATTTTTGCCTCTCAAACCGATTTTAATGAAAATTAAAACATAGATAGATCCATATCTATATGGACACATAAGGTATACAGTTTTTCAAAAATAGGACCACAAGGGGAGGTAGGGGGCAATTTCTGCCTCTCACAAACTTTCAAACCGATTTTAATAAAGTTTATAAACATTCATAGATAAATCAATATTTATATGGACACATAAGCATGATGTATTTTTAAATATTGTGGTGTAGGGTATCAAATGGTCGGGCTTGGCCGACAATACTTTCTTACTTGTTTATATTATTAAACTTACACAATTAAATAAATATAAGGACCGGAGATTGGTCGAAACATGTTAAATTATATATACTTATATGAATGTTTTCTTCATATTTGCATAAATAATTATGGTCGAATTTCGACCACTATGCAAACACTAGTTCATATAAAATAAAGTATGTACAGTGCACTCGCGATAATATGAACCCCCTAATATATAAACACCCCAAAATATGAACACTTTTTTTCCATTGACTACTCTAAAATATAAACTTGTGCAAAAGCTTTACCAAGGTCTATCCAATAGGTCTGCTTAAGAAGCCAGATGTTTATTTGGTTTTTTCCTCAACGATTTATTTTTATTTATTTATTATCCTAAATTGATACAATAATTTAAGATAACAAGAAATAGCTATGACTACAGAGGTCCTAAGCTTAGTATGTACTTATGGTTAGAATAAAGTTACAATTGTGTTAGTAGTGTTAAAACTCCCTTCACATTCTATAGATCTTTAATTATTCCTGAAATTCTCAAAAATTTGGTTACCGCTTGTATATTTTCCCGTGATGGGTTGGAAAGATAAGTAATTGGATCATTATTGAAGATAAGATTTCGAATTGTGTTATATTTTGAGCAATATTTTATTATGTGTTCTACTGAAATGGGTTCAGAAAGGCAATATGGGCATATGTTAGAAGTATTGTGATCGAATAAATATCTGTGTGTGCAATATGTGTGTCCAAGTCTTAGTTTTACATATGACCTGCTGTCCAAGGAGCCGTAGTTAAAATTAAGATAATCCCCTACATTCAACTTTGTCCGGTTTATTCTCTTATACCAGTCCGATGTTCCAGAGAAAGGATCCTCCCGTCTGGTTAATATGTTTTTAATGTGGCTAGAAATATCCTGTATGTTAAAGTTTGAGGTTAGAAAAAGGGGTGAATTCAGAGAACTTTTGGCAGCTGAATCCGCAAATTCATTTCCCCGAATGTTGCAATGTCCGGGGATCCACAGCAATTTAATGTTAGTGTTTTCGATTAAGGAGTTTCTTATTAGTGTGGAATAATGGTTTGTATTATGTATGTTGCGTATTGCACGTAATGCTGACAAAGAGTCAGAACAAATAATAGTTTCGGTTGTTGTGTTACTAAAATATTTAATTGCTTCAAATATTGCCACTATCTCTGCTGTGAACACAGTAGAGTATGGAGGCAGTATGGATGTTTTTATAATAGAGTCAGTAGTTGTTACACTATAAGAAATGTTATCATCGCTCTTAGAGCCGTCCGTAAAAATAAGTTTGCATGTCCCATGCTCGGATATAATTCCATTAAAACAACGTCTATATGTGTCGGAAGGTGTTGCAGATTTATGGAATTGAGCTAAATTTAAATTAATGTTATTAAATGGTAGGAACCAAGGGGGATAGGCAGCTGTCAAAGGTTTGCTATGTGGTTCTATTGGTAGGTCTTGAAGTCTTGCAAAGTTAAAGATTCGGCTAATCGTGGATTGTATTTTGTTATTATTAGGTTTTACTGAAAGTTTAGAGCATATTTTAAATATGGGGGAATCTGAACTATTGAGGATATTTTTTAAAATATTAAATGTTATTATATCTCTGCTCGTTTCAATGGGATTGATGCCTGCTTCGAACAGCATGTTGTAGATTGGTGTAGATCTTAAAGCTTTAAATGTTATTCTTAGGGCAGAGTTTAGTATAACTTTAATCTTTTTAAGCGTCGTTTTAGGAGAAAACCCGTATAAATAAATGCCGTAGTAAATTTTAGATAATATCAACGATTTAATAACAGATATTAGGGAGTATAGGTTACACTGAAATTTGCGGTTTGATAAGCATTTTACTATGTTCAATCTTTGATTTAGGTCTTTTGTAATATGTTGAATATGTCCATTCCAATTGTATTTATTATTAAATATTACGCCTAATATCCTAAGCGATGAACATTCGTTTAAGACAATAGAGTCAGTGCAAACTTTTGGTTTGCACGATTTTTTCCTACATATGTGAAGATGTTTGCTTTTTTCGAGGGATAATTTAGCACCAGAGTAATTACACCAATTTTCAATATGATTAATTATTGTGTTAATATCAATAGTTCCATTTTTCTCCTTTCCAATTTTTTTAATGATATAAAAATCATCTGCGTAGGCACAGAAGTTGTATTGTTTGAGGGATAAAAGTTTCTCGCTTAATTTATTATAAGATATAAGGAAGAGAATTACGGAAAGAGGGGATCCCTGTGGAATTCCATTATGTAAGGGATACAATTTGGAAAAGTCATTCTGAACTCTGACTCGTATTTGTCTATGTGATAAAAAATTTTTGACGTACTTTATTATTTTAGGACCCAACCCCCATTCTGAGAGTTGGTGGATTATGGTGTGGATTCCTATTTTATCGAAAGCCTTAGAGAAATCTAGAGATATAATTGATGAATGGTTTTTGTGTGATAGGGAGTCCGAAATTAAATGATCTATGAAAAGTAAAGCGTCAGCAATGGATTTACCCTTTCTAAATCCAATTTGTTGAGTGCAAATTAATTTATTGGTGTTGATAAACCACCATAAACGGTTGGCTATAATCTTGTCAAGTAATTTTGAGGTACATAGATTTAGGGATATTGGTCTATAGGATTCTAATTTTGTTTTATCGGCATTTGGTTTAACAATGGGGGTTATTGTGCTTATTTTATAAAATGAAGGGATATAGTTGGATAAGATAAGGTTATATAGATCGATTAATCTGTTTTTAATTTGGTGGGGAAGGTTCCTAATAATGGGGTAGGATATTCTATCTATGCCTGGACCCTACACCACAATATTTAAAAATACATCATGCTTATGTGTCCATATAAATATTGATTTATCTATGAATGTTTAAAAACTTCATTAAAATCGGTTTGAAAGTTTGTGAGAAGCAGAAATTGCCCCCTACATCCCCTTGTGGTCCTATTTTTGAAAAACTGTATAGCTTATGTGTCCATATAGATATGGATCTACCTATGTTTTAAATTTCATTAAAATCAGTTTGAGAGGCAAAAATTACCCCTTTCTCCCCTTGTGGTCCTATATTTTTTAAAACTGTATAGAATATGTGTCCATATAGATATGGATCTATCTATGTTTTAAATTTCATTAAAATCAGTCTGAGAGGCAAAAATTGCCCCTTTCTCCCCTTGTGGTCCTATATTTTTTAAAACTGTATATCTTATGTGTCCATATAGATATGGATCTATCAATGTTTTAAATTTCATTAAAATCGGTTTGAGAGACAAAAATTGCCCTTATCACCCCTTGTGGTCCTATTTTTTTAAAACTGTATAGCTTATGTGTCCATATAGATATGGATCTATCCATGTTTTAAATTTCATTAAAATCGGTTTGATAGTTTCTGAGAGGAAGAAATTTCGCCCTATGTTCCCTCGTGGTCCTACGATTTGGCCCATTTTCAATAGGCTTGGTCCTAGTGCCAATAAGAACCTATGACCCAAATTTTATCAAGTTACTCATATCTTTTTTACACACGTTGTCATTGCGGAGAAGACCTTCCGCTCTCGCTTCTTCAGCAGGTACATAAGAAGGGTAACGGGACCAAAAAAAATTGATTTTGCTTTTGCTTGTGCAAAAAAACAATACAAAAAATGTTACTCCCTTCTCATAGAAGCGAGTGTGGAGTGTGGTAGCAGTTAGATAAGAATAGTAATTGAATCAAAAAATCTTTTAAACAGGCCTTTAAAAAGGCCTGAAGTAAGAAGGTCTTCTGAGTTTTCCCGCTGGGACCCTCTCCACTATTGTGGTGTTGGTATTGAGAGTCAAAAAAGTGCCCCATCCACTTATATCTATGTGTGGGTAAATATATTGTTTTATTTTGTATTTATCCCACACTACAATAGTGGAGAGGGTATTATGCATTTGTGCTGATGTGTGTAACACCTTAAAATATTGGTCCTAGACCCACCTTAAAGATATACCGATCGACTCAGAATCACTTTCTGAGTTGATCTAACGATGTCCGTCCAGCTGGCTAGCTGTCAATGTAACTTTGTGCGCTAAGTACAGGTCGCAATTTTGCAGATAATTTGATAAAATTTGGCACATAGGTTCTTATTGGCACAAGGACCAAGCCTATTGAAAATGGGCCGAATTGTAGGACCACGAGGGGGAAATTTCTTCCTCTCAGAAACTATGAAACCGATTTTAATGAAATTTAAAACATAGATAGAACCATATCTATATGGACACAAAATGTATGCATTTTTTAAGAAATAGGACAACAAGGGGAGAAAGGGGCAATTTTTGCCTCTCAAACTGATTTTAATGAAATTTAAAACATAGATAGATCCATATCTATATGAACACATAAGCTAACAGTTTTTCAAAAATAGGACCACAAGGGGAGTTTTGGGGCTATTTCTGCCTCTCACAAACTTTTAAACCGATTTTAATGAAGTTTATAAACATAGATAAATCCATATTTATATGGACACATAAGCATAATGTGTTTTTAAATACTGTGGTGTAGGATATCATATGGTCGGGCTTGACCGACTATACTTTGTACTTGCTTTTTTTGAAAATGTCCCTTTAAAAGTTTTTACATTATCTCCCCCCTTTCAAACTTTTCAAACAAGAGTCTGCAAGGAAATCAAAATCAGAACATGTAAAAAAAAAATAACATAATAAAATCAAAACAATAAAAGGCTAAAAAATTTTAAATATAATTGCGTTTTATTTACGGCTACTTTTTACTTTCTCACAAGTCTTACGTATTCCATAATACATTGTGAGATAAACATCTAATGAGTTTTGTTGCGACTTACAGTTCACTCCAAAAAATCTCAGGGGTTTTTGGGTTGCTGATTACAAATTTTATGTCAAATGTGCGGAAATTCACCCCTAATCGACCACCCGCTGGGGTATAATATCATGTATTATTTATCATAATTTAGTTAAATATCGTGGGGTCGCTGATTACGAATTTTCTGTCAGAATTATAAAATTGAAAATGCAAGATGGCGTCACCCAGGGCATTTAAACCCCAAACGGGCCAACCTCACATAAGTCAGAGCCTTGAACTCAAAACAATGAAATCGAAAAGACAAAGCCTCGTCGTTCGTAAAAGCTATATTTGAATTTGCAGATTCCAATGATTTTCTGTACTTTTTAGCTTTGGTTGGACTTCCTTCCCAAATATCACGCACTACTGTTGCAAAATCTGTTTTACCTTCAGATCGTAATTTATTTGTTGTTGAGCATAGGAGTTCTTCAGTTGAAACATTACCACGTAGATCTTCGGTTTTTCTGTACTTTGTTCGTTCTGATTATTCTGAAAAAGTAAGTTCGCGCCGGCCTACTTTACAATTCTTTTTAATATCTTCTAGTTTTGTAAATTATAATCCTTATTCTCTTCGACCTTTTTTATTAAATATTAGACTTTTATAAATTTAAGCTTAAGGTCTCTTTTTTATAAAATTAATTAAAATAACCACAATACTAATTATTAATTAAAATATTTATTTCGATATTTCGATTTCCGTTGGAAATCTTCTATAGGAAATTTTTTAAATTATAAATTATTTAAAATTTTGTTTTTTCCTTTTTGTTTAAAGTTTGTAGTATGGAATTTTTAAATGTATTATGATAATTTTGTTAATTGAAATTTTAAAATTTATTTTTCCATTTATTGTCAAACGCAATTTTGTACTTTTATTTTATTTAAAAAATTTCCTGAAGAAGATTTCCAACGGAAATCGAAATAAATATTTTAATTAATAGAAACTGGGAATTAGTTCCATTCGTAGGTTACTTTATATTATATTCAAAATTTTTTTTAGTTTTTGAATTTATTCTATGAGCTCATAGATAAATTCGAAAAATAAAAAAATTTTGAATATATTTTAATTAATTTTATAAAAAAGAGACCTTAAGCTTAAAAAATTGTTTGATTTTTTTTATCATCTTTTTTCATTTTTTCTTATAAATTTTTCTTCAGTCCTATTACTGGAATTCCATCTTGTTTTTATCTTAAACACCAAATCTGATATTTGCCGTTTCTCGTTTTCTGATAAATTATAAGTCGCATTTTGGTTTTCAGACAAAAATTTTTAAATCCTTTCATATATCACGTTGATATCATCCTTCAAAATATCTTGTATTACTTGAAATAAGAACCTTGGTAAATCACCAGTAGTGAACATATTATAGTTGAGAGAAAATTCTGAAAAAATTCATATGGGTTTTTTGAAAAATTAACGAATTCGATTTGTTTAAGAAAGATAATAGCTTATCGCAAAAATTGTTGAATAATTTTTTTTTAAACAATTTATTAAGAACTTTTGGGCAACATTATTACTTTACTAATTTTTGTTTAAGGCATGCCAAATGTTTCTGAATTTTTTGAAGTACGGACATTCCAATAAGATTAAATTTTTGACTGGGAAGTTTTGGCAATGCATCCTTATTGGCTTAATCGATTGTTAATACTTTTCCAAGTAACCTCCAAAAGGTTAGAAGACAGCATATGACAGCGTCTTATTGTCATTTGATTTGAAAACTCAAATTTTATTGGAAACATATGAAAAAAAGTACCCTTATGATTGTATTGCTAAAAATTTTCTGTCAAAGAACTGACATTTTCAAAAGTTTTTACGTTTTTTACTAGCCTTCAAACGTACATTCCATTTGGTTTTATTAGATTTTCTTTGCTGCACGCGCTTCGACACGTTTACAGGTTTTGCCTAATAACTACACCAATATTGCGCTTGAAAAAAGGCAAACTCCAACTGAAAGTAAAGAAAGATGTTGGGCTATAGGACGTTACTCTTAACAATTTTTACTTCTTATAGAATCCCTCAAGCCAACTGCATGCTAAAAAAATCTTATCTAGACACTTTTATTTTTCGGCTGTCAAAAAATCTAATTTAACATGACAGTTTGTGTTCACACCATCACATATATAATATATAAAAAATTTTATTTGTTTTGTTTTTTTTTATACCTATCACATTTTATGTCCCATAAATTTGAAAAAAATTTATATTCAATTATAATAGTTTTCCAGTTCTCATAATTTGCAATTGTTCCATTTTCAGATTTCATTTTTCATATTTTATTTTCTCCGAGAGTTTAAGAAGCACCTCACTCAACAACTCGCCGGATTAATCAAGGCGAATCAACTACAGGTGGTGTCGAAACGGCATCTGATTTTGACAGCTCGAGCTCATTTGTTTTTTTTTTTTTTGTTAGTGTTTTGCTAAAGGCAATAACAATGCAATGCAAAAAACCCTATGTTGTTTCTGTTGTTTTTCGGTTGTTGTAGTTCCGACAACACCTGTAGTTGAATTCGCATTGGGCAAACAAATTTTACTGGAGAGACAAAAAACTTTTTATTTTTCCTATTTGCTGCTCTCAAAATCTCAATTTACTTAAAAAGTGGATTACGCAGGTTTGCATATTAAGCCGACGAACTGCTCTCAACAAAATGAGAACGAAAAAACATGCAACATCCCCACATATCCCCCAAACATGATCGAAACAACATGTTTACCCATACAAAATTTTGAGAGCGAAACAGGTTGTTTCATATTGAAACATTCTGCGAAACAGGAAAAATGTTCTATCATCTCCAATTTTGATAACAATTGTAATTTTTTAAGGAAGAAGTACATAACACGCGTTAATTCGTCGACGTTTGTCGTGCGTTTAAAAACTTTAGCGCATGAAAAATTGCAAGTTACACAACGCGCGTTACAAAAGCATTTCCTGTCAGCTGTTTTTTATTTGTTTACTTATTAGTGCATTGAAAACGGATTCGAAAGTATATTAAGATTTTATTATATTATTGAATTTATTCTTTTTATATAAATATAGTATGTTTTTTAAGCTCTTCAATAAGTTTTTCTTTCATGATTCACAAATTTGTTAAATTTTTCTTTTTATTGTCAGCTGATTACTTGTCAAAAATATCCAACTTTCTGGCGCAAACGCGTCAAAATATTTTGCATGTAGCATGTTCTATGAAAATGCACTAGTTTAACTTTTTTTGGCAGAAGTCTACAGAGCGCGCGCGCACTAACGCGTGTTATGTACATACTTCTACCTTTATATCGTCGTATGAACATAGCATAACCCAAACAACATTTTTTATTAACACACTTGCGACCATTTTATATGGAATTTTTGCTGCAGGCGCTGCCACTTTTTCGTTTATGCAATAAAATTTGAAGTATTGTTTTTGTAATACTTATTGCATATTTTTGTATAGTAATTGATGTTTCTATTTATTTAATTTTTATTTTAATGGAAGTTCTATTAAAATATATATGTTAGAGTGAATCATATGCAAATATTCTTGTTTCCATTTTTGATAACAACACATTTTTTCTGAAGTGTTTTAAAAAATTAAAGTACAAACTCTTTGATACCCTCCACCGACAATTTGAATATTTCAGGAGTGATATCTAAATTATGTCTATTTATTATTAATTTATCTTTATAAAAACAGACATCAGCATTAAAATTGGTTGCGGTTTTAAAAAAGTAAAATATTTTGATTCGTAACAGTTTAAGCCGAACTTAAATGATTTTCAGGAGGGGGATTTATATTGGAGCCATGGTAAGCTATGAACCAATCACCCCAAAATTCCGCAGAGGAATTTCTTGTATTAAAAAACATAAACTTCAATACAGTGGTGAAATTAGTTTTAGCGTTTACGGTGATCTAAGGTAAATTATGAACCGTATATCACAAGATTGCATGACATTTTTTCTGGCCATATGAAACTAATTTAGAAGAAATTTTACCACAATAAATATGTCTGCTACGATTTTAGGTGTATTTAATTAACCCTTAAACACCCAAGACCGCCTACAGACGGTCATCAGAAAAAATAAGTATTGAACAAAACTAAATAGGTTGTTACGGTGCAAAAATTTTAAATGAGAATAAAATTCTCAGTATGACGGTACCAATTTAACTGAATGATTGAGATAGAGTGGAAGAAGAAATCATTTTAGTCAGAACATTGATGCGAAAAGACAAATAAATTTGAAAACTTCATATTTAAATGGCAGGTATTTGAGGGTTAATTTACCAGAGTGGGCTTTATATGGGGCCTATAGTAAATTATGGACCGATCATCACGAAATTTTTTAGTGCTATTTCTAGTCCCATAAAACTGAAGAATTCAATTTTATTCTGATACCACTATAAATTACGGTTTTAGGCGTACTAAACTGTTTTTCGGTAGTAGGGTTTATATGGGGCATAGGGTAAATTATGGACCGATCTTCACGAAATTTTGCAGAATCACAACTAGTCTCATAAAACTGTGAAGTACCAAATTCTATTATGATAGCATTATTTATTACGTTTTAGGTGTACTAAACTCTTTTCCGGGAGTAGGGTTTATATGGGCCTTTACAGTGTCATTTATAGTCCTGAAAAACTGTGACTTGCCAAATTGTTATGATAGCGTTATTAACTACGGTTTTAGGCGTACTAAACTGTTTTCTGGGAGAAGGGTTTATATGGGGCCTAGGGTAAATTATGAAGCCATCATCACGAAATTTTTTAGTGACATTTCTAGTCCTAAAAAACTGTGAAATGCCAAATTTTGTTATGATAGCATCAAAAATTACGGTTTTAGGCGTACTAAACTGTTTTGCGGGAGCAGAGTTTGAGTTTTTCGAAAATCAGCATGTTTTCAACAGACGGACAGACAGACGGACATGGCTAAATCGACTAAGAATTACTCAAGGAGCCAAAATATATATACTTAATGGGGTCTGAGTTGAATAATAAAAAAGTTTCACACGCAATGACAAACTTAGTGCTGGTTCACACACGTCAAGTTTGACTCGTCAAGTCTTGAGTTTTTAGCAGAGGGGGGGAAAAGAAATGGCATTCTCTTTTCCCTTCTCTCGTAAAAGATCAAGACTTGACGAGTCAAACTTGACGTGTGTGAACCGGCACTTAGTATACCCTCTTCACAACTTATTGTGGTGGAGGGTATAATAAATAGTTGTAAAAGATGAATTGTAATTGGTAAGTACATACGTTTATATAATTTGAGCTATAGATTTTTCATAACTAAACAACTTATTTCTATATTTTCTACAAATTATAGATGTTTTTCAAAAGCGGTGTGCTTTTTAGCGTGAGGAAGTCAATGGAAAGCGCCCACATTAGGATTACAGAAAATATTTAAATTAAGGAAAACAAACAAAAAAAAAAAAAAAACAGTGGTAATATTATTTTTATATTTAATACATATTTTAAATTTATGTAAATTTTGACAAGAAGTATATGTCATAGACTATCAAAAACAACTTGATCGTTTGGCCGCAGGGTTAAGAAAATTATAGAAACTTTGTTCTACGCGATGATGGATATTCGCATCAGCAATGCCTGTCATATGACAGGTCAAATGACTGTCACTGTTCGTGTAGGGAACAAGAATTTCAACCAGAAATATTACCGCACACGTAGCAGCATTTATTGAAACATGCCCATGTTTCGACAAATGTTGCTTACCCTGCGGCCACACCATCAAGTTGTTCTTGATAGTCTTTTACATATACTGCTTGTCAAAATTTACAAAAATTGAAAGCTGTGACGTAGGCTGCACTCAATTTGTAAGCAATTTACTTTCAAGATGTCGCAAAAAAACAATTTATAAAGACTAACATGTAATCAGCTGTTAAATTGATAGTAAAATTGCCAAACAAATGGAGAGGTGAAATTGAAAGCAATCTCGTGGTCAATTTAAAAAGTGTGAGTTGTTAGTAAAAAAGTGAGAGTGTATTGCAAATTGAAAGGAATTGAAAGGCAAAACTTGCTCGTTTGGCCACCAAGTTAGTCTGTGGGTAACTTTAAAGTATTGGGACCTTAAAAATGAAATCGAGTGATAGATTCTTAATCAAAATGTTCATAAAATGATAAATTCTATCCGATCGCAGCTACATTTTCTTTTAAATTTATGCAAAAAAAAATGGTTTGATTTTATAGGACCAATCGGTAACATCGAACCCACTGTGTTTCTTACTGCGCTGCCAATCTTTTTTTAAACTGACAGTAATATGACGTTTTAATCTATCACTATTATGTATGTATGAGTGTGTTTGTCGTTTTGTGTGTGCGTTTCTGAAGTGACAGCGAAATTTTTTTTCACGGTTGGGCCAGTGAACGTCCATAAAAAATTTTCGTTGTTAAATTAAATAATTTCTATCTTCTAGAAAATAAAATTAACGAAAATGATTAACGCCGCGTCGCGTGCTTATTTGCGTGCCAGCACACAAGCTGTACCCAATGGTTTGACACCTGCCGTTCTCGGTGCGGTTCAGGGTAAAAAAGTTGTGGTGCCTACCAACACGGATAAACATGCTCCTTGTTGCAATACCAAAGCAGTAGTGGGATTACAAAGTGATTATTCTGAATATTTTTAAAACAATTTATGAAAAAATTAAAATGTCATTGTTCTTTTTGGCAAATTTTCAATGGAAATTTCATTTATTGTCTTACATTTTTCATCTCAATTATGTAATGTTTTTGAGGTTATATGTATGTATATTAACTTCATTACCCTAATAGAAAGAAGACTGTTAGTGGAAGAGTTATGATAACACTTAAAATTTATAACAGACATTTAGCAGTTTTTTTTTTTTGTTTTAACTGCTGTTGAAAATAACAAAGTTTAAAAAAACTACATAGTTGAGATGAAAAGAAAAATTAAAATGCATAGACTACAAGTTAAAATACTTGAAGTGAATAAATAATCTACTTTTTTTTAGCTCGCCAACAAGTTCGTCTGGCACACACTGACTTGCAGGCTCCTGATTTCTCACCCTACCGTCGTGACTCTGTTCAAACTTCCAGCCGCAAGAATACCACATCCGAAGAACGTAAAGCCTTCTCTTACATGTTGGTAGGCGCTGGTGCTGTCGGTGGTGCTTATGCCGCTAAAAGCTTAGTTAATGCCTTCGTCGGCTCTATGAGCGCAACTGCTGATGTGTTGGCTATGGCTAAAATTGAAATTAAATTGGCTGATATTCCTGAGGGCAAATCCGTCACTTTCAAATGGCGTGGTAAACCATTGTTTATTCGTCATCGTACATCTAGTGAAATCAGCACCGAACGTAATGTACCCACTGCTACATTACGTGATCCTCAAACAGATGAAGTAGGTTTGACACAAATTTTTTATATGGTTAATTTTTTTATTTAATTTTTTGTATTGATTTATTTTTAGCAACGTGTCCTCAAACCTGAATGGCTAGTTGTCATTGGTGTCTGCACACACTTGGGATGCGTACCCATTGCCAATGCTGGTGATTTTGGTGGTTACTATTGCCCCTGCCACGGTTCGCATTACGATGCTTCTGGTCGTATCCGCAAAGGCCCTGCTCCATTAAACTTGGAAGTACCAGCCCACATTTTCCCTGATGAGGGTACTTTGATTGTAGGTTAAAATCTTCTAACGATCCTTAAACCAAGGCTATTATTTTTGACTAACTTAACCAATAGTGTTTAATTATTATAACGTATTGTCAACTTCAGCTTTTTAAGTTTTAACACAAAACAAAAAGGATCTAGAAAAATTTCAAGTTGGTTTTAAAAAGAATACAAATCTGTATGTTATTTAAAAATCTTAATAGTAAAAGGAAAACCAAATAAAAACCTAAACATAACACAACAAATTGTGATCGAAATACCTACAAAAATAATTAACAAAAAATGTTTTGTGTTGCTGAATTTAAAGGTGCTGTTGTAATTGTTGGTTAAAAATTCTAATCTATCAATACTTGATTATTAAAAGTTTTTGGTATTAGGCAAGAATTTGGAAGTTGTTTTTAATACACTTTTAATGTAATATTTAAAATTGTTGTTATAAAATTCTGTTTAATAGAGAAATATTAATAATCTTTTATTAAAGAAATCTTATTAAAAACGACGTTTAAAATTATTGCGTATTGCGTTTTCGATTTCCAAAACACCCCTGTATATACGATGATTTTTAGGACATATTTTTTTGTTTGTACACGAATTCGGCAGAGGAGATAGAAGAAATGATTTCTGTTCTTCGTGTTTTTTTACCTTCACCGTCATTTAAAATTTTCCAATTATGCTTTAAAACAACAATTAAAAATACAGGTCTCAACATAAATAAAAAAAGACGTGTATTAACAAAACTAAAAAAGACGTGCCCCAAAAGCCATCACGTAAATGAAAAAAGATTTTGGTAGCAGCTTTGAAAGGAAATGAAAGAAAATTTTTAAAAACCATCGTATAAATGCCGCCATAATCATAATAAAGAATGTTCTTAATTCTATGTGAATATGAATTCATGTTTTCTGAATCATATTAAAAATTTCAAGATCAAGTTGTAGTACATACTTGATTAATATGAGCCTGGTTTTATTTTTATCTTGCACAAGGTACAATTTAATTTCAGGGTTATATATACCTGAATGCAGTCATAAAGATAATAGGTAAAGAGATAGATAAATATTTAGGATAAAAGTAATTTTTGTAATCAGAATTTAGAACATTAAAATGAAGTATGCAAATCTATCACATATTTTGTTTAAAATCTTAATGTTTGTATTGACACTATTGGCGACAATAACTTCTGCCATAGCCACTGTCATGAAAAAATTTTCTGGTAGGTCCAAAACTAACCATAGGTCCCATATAAACCCCCTTCCTAAAATCACTTAAAGACAAGCAAATCTCTTTTTTTGAAGACACATTTTCATATAATAATTTGCACAAAGAATTTTTACATGAATCGTAACGTCCTAACATAATTTTGTTCTGATGGATACATGATTGCTCATGGGTCCCAAATAGGGTGCACTCAGGAAAATTTGTCTATATATTCCGTGGTTTAGGGTATCAAAGCACGGGCTTGATGGACTATACTTTCTTACTTGTTTTAATTGCAGTACCACCTGTTATTTTTTCTTGGAAGCTTTAAATACCTTATTGAATTTCACAACCAGTGTGGCCATATCCAAAAATATTTTACAGCTAAATCGGCTTTAAAATAATGCTAAAAAATGCTAACAAAAATCTTAAACTGCCAAAAAATAATGCTACAATTTAAATTGTATTATTTTTTGTTATTTAAGTTAATATACCCTTTATATGGGCATTTCCAAGAGTCACGAACGTACGTTCGTACGTTTTGGCTGTACAAATAATATAGAAAACAAAACTTTTCCTAGTTATAAACATGTGGTCACGAACGTACGCAAAATAGAAGTCTACTTTGGCTGACAGTAGTGAAATGTAAAAATCTGCGTAATGGAACGGAATATTCAAAAGTGATTAGTTTATTTTAAAAGTGTATTAATGTAGGTCTCTATCCAGTATTGACACAATAAAATATCTCTATTGGCTTATGTACCGGTCGCAAACGTACGATTTTTTCATAAGTTTTTTTTTTGTTATTATCACCATGCATTTTCCCATAAATATCTGAAAATTTCCGTAACAAAAACTTATGAAGAAAGAGTGCAAACATAACATATTTTTTGCATGCAAAATAGTTATATAAAAATGGTAGCTTAAAAAGAAAATATAAAATTTTCAGTTTCCAGCGCAATTTCCTCAAGTAAAACAGCTGAGATATGCTATGAAACCTTTACAACATAGACTTTTTTATAATAATAAACAATAAAAGACGATGATTATCAACATTTTAAATGTTCATTCTGGTTTACCTTTCTGAGGAAATACCCATATATGATTTATTTTACATAATTCTTCCTTATAAACTTACATCATATCAGTAGAACAAACTGATTAAAATAAATAAAATATTTAGTAAACAAAAAAAGTCTTAAAAATATAAAAGAAAAAATCAAAGGAACTTGACCTATAAATGGCTTTTATTTAGTATTTCAATAAAATTTATAACATGTTTAATAAAAATTTCATTTTATTAATTAAATATGTACGTCATCAAAATTAATATTATGCTTCAACTTCTGAAGAATCGATCGAGATATCATTATAATATATGTCCTTATCGCATTTTTATGTGAGATCGTACATTTTTTTAAAACTATGGCAAAATTTTAAACCACACTTAATATAAAGTAGCGAATTCAAAGTCTTTAACGTCAGTCTATTTCGAATTTTCGTTTTCAAGAGATTTATACAACTAAAAACCTATTTTAACTTCCGCGTTGCTAAATGGCAAAACCCAGAACTTTATGCAAAAGAAGCTAATTCACTAAATCGATTTTCATTTATTGCTTTTTTATATCCATATACATTTATCCAGAAATCAACTGTTGAGTTCTTATTTAACAATTCATATGAATTTAGTTTCTGCCACTGATGTTCCAAAGTTGTAATTTCTTCTACAGTGAAATCTATTATTTCTTCTTTAAAATGTTCGCTTAAGTTGCATTTATTAGCTTTTAAACTGTTTTCTACACAATAAAAGTTAGCATTTGTTAAATTATTAAAACTTTTTGGCAATCGTTGTCTAAGTTGACATATTAATTGAGCTATAAAATCTCGGCATGTAATTCGTATTTGTTTTTCTATTTCAAAAGTTATGGTATCACTTTTCGTTTCCAAAAATTTTTCAAAATCGTTATTGGAAAAAATCAGCTTAACATGAATTTAATGGATCAAACTGATCAAATTTTAAAACAATTTGATATGAAAGATCTTTTAAAAGATTGTACAGTTTCTATAGCAAAAGAGTAGGGTTTTGTATGTGCATTCAACAAAAAAGTGTGGTAGATTTTCAAAAAAATATTACTTGAATATTCTTAAATTAAATAATGCTAAAAAATGCTAAATATTTAGTTGAAAAATGCTAAAAAAAATGCTAACTGCTAAATGAAAAATTTGCAGCAAAATCAGACAAAAAAATGCTAAATCTAGCTGCAAAAATGCCAAAATGGCCACGCTGTTCACAACCCCAATTCGATATAATCTGGCAATATTAGGATAAGAGTTAAACAGTACTGCCCAGTGTTGCAAAATTCAAATTTTGGAATGGTACTGAACTTAAACTAAAAGAGTATATTTCCCACCAAATGGTACTTTTTCTTATAAAAATAAAAGAATAATATATGAAAATAAAATGAACAAAAAATATTTTATTGGAATTCATTTATCCAAGTATTTAATAGAAAACAGTATTTATATTTGAGGTACACATGTAAATAATATTTCTGTTATACATAAGCATCAAGCGACCCATCCATTTACAATATTATTGTATATGTTGTTCGCCATATTATCTCTATATTGCCCTATATTTTTTAATAAGTGGCACATTGTTTCAATTAAAATAACTCTTATTAAAAAAACATAACCTGTAAAGCAAAACAACATAGTACATTGTTGCCAACACATTGCACAGTATATTGCACTTCTTTTCAGATTCCGACATACACATTGGCGATAAAATTGAACCATTATATTGCAAGTGTATGAGCCGCTTAAGGTACGTTTTTCAGTATTAAAAACAAAATATTTAAAATAGTTAATACATATATTTATGAATAGGTAAATAAAATAAAAATTTTAGTTTCTCAACATAAATTTATGCATATTAATATTTATATTTATATTTTACATACTTAGAGCTTATTTCAAAAAAAGTTTTAAACATTAATGTTTAAAAATAAAGCTTTTAATTCAGTGTGGTAAGATAAAGAAAATCTACTTTAAGAGATCAATAAGAAATATTATAACTAAGCCAGCAACTACCAATTGATTTGAATGGATCTTTAGTTTTTGTCAAACTTGAAACAGTTTCTAAGTGTAAACGATTTCTTCCTTTGCTTTTTTCATAATTTTGCATTTGAAAATGTGCGTTCAATTGATGCTCAGAAATGTGGTATCGATAAAATACCAAAAGCAATATGTGAAATGTCAGCAAACATTACTTTCGTTCTTAATATTGGCTATATTTTTCTAAGAAATTTAAATATATTCAGTTCCGAAATGCTTTATTTCTGAAAGAACCTCTACAACACGGAATTAAGAATTTATTTATTATAGTTTTCTTTATCGTTTGTAAATAACATTAATAAGAACAGTATCATGCTATTGGTTTTTCTGGAAACAATATTTTCTGGAGTGAAGCTGATTATCCCTTTTAAGGTTTTATTGTCAAAACAAAATTTAGGTCTTAATGTATCGCAAATTGTCAAATAAAATGACTTTGCAGTTTCTTTCACTTTATAAACCATTTCTTTAACAAGACATGTTTCTATAAATATGGTTTTATTTTAAATTATTCACTAACCTATTATCCATTGCATCCCTTTTTATAAATTTTCTTGCGACTTGTCCCATTCTGAAAAGCAAAATATGAATATGGCGTCCACGCTTTGCAATTCAATATTAACGTCGGTTATTATTATTAAAAACAAAAAAAAACAACAATATAAATTTTGCAACAAACACATGATGACCAAAACCTGCTCTCGAAATGATCACATCACAGTTAAAAAGCTCAATGGATAAAAAAGTATTGAAAACAACGTGGGGGTACTGCGGTATTTTTAATATGAAAAAGTACTGAAAAAAGTACCAAAGTACGGAATATTTAAAACACTTGTTAACTGCAGCACAGTTGTAGAGTTTAGTAACTTTAACTTGGTACAAAAGGAACAAATACGAATGGTTAAACAAAACAAAAGATACAAAACATTACCATTGAAATTGTTTGAACAAAAATCAGATGCAATACAGAACTAAACGAATCGAGACGTATTTTTTTAATATAATTTTTTAATATATATATAAAAATAAATAACCCAAAACAAAATCTAAAAGAAAAGTTTGTCAGAAGAGAAAAATAAAAACAATTGAAAAATCTGAAGTGAGTGAAGTAATCATTTTGGAATTAAAATTTTAAAGTCTAATAAAAACAAAAATTTACCAAAAGTAAAATTTTTCAAACTTTATGAAGTTTTTAGCTCAATAAAAAACGCCTTTTAATTTAATGTACTTCGTAGTTTGTTAATACATACATAAAATTTATAAAAAAAAGAAAAATTCCAGAAACAATAATCGCAAAGAAGTAGAAAAGTAAGTGCAAACAAAATCGCAAATATAAAGTAGAATCAAAACAAACACATCAAAAAAAAAAAAGGTATAAAAAAAGAATAAAAACAAAAATAAACGGGATATACCTTGAACGGGATCTAATCTGAAAATTTAAAGAAAAGCGGTAAAACTAACAAGTTTCTATGAAAACAAATTAAATAATTTATAATATTAAACGAAAAAGAATACAACTACCATTAATTAGCAGAGATACTTTTTTAAAGAACCGTTCTTGTGTTTTTTGGTTAATAAATATTTTTATTCCTTAATTCGTAATTTATTTTACTTTGTTTTTGTTTAAATCCTCCTAATTCCTGCATGTTAGTCCTTAATTATCCCATATTTCAGTGTTTTTATACCTATGATCGATTACTACCATCACCACAGAATTTCGTACAACTTCTTGCCGCTGAATTTCCGTTTATCTCATTCGAACGCCAACAATTGTTACAAACTTTAACTGCCATGTCGACGGCATTCCTTACCGCTATAGCGGTTATACTGTGCATTTTATTTCGAATTTTAAACGTCAATAGTCAGCCACTGAAACCCAGTGTTTGGTGTCTGGATCAACAGTTCTTAGATTGTTTATATAAAATTGCTCCAGTTTTAAAAGAACCGTAAGTACCTACGAACAACTTAATTTTTATATTTCTAAGAATCAATTTTTCATTTAAATACCTATATAAAAATATAATTTTTTCTATTATTGTTAACAACAAGAGATTTAAGTTAAATCATTTAATATAAAAAAGAATAAATTATACAAACGCACCTCCAAATAATATTAAAACAAAAACAAGTAAGAAAGTATAGTCGGTCAAGCCCGACCATATGATGCCCAACACAACAGTTTTTAAAAAGTATTCTATTTGTTTGCCTTTACGTGATTTTAGGATGAGAGTTTATATGGGATATGTCGTTAACTTTGGAACTTCCAGCGCAACATTTTGTCATTCCGTAGAAGTTACTGTAGCAAATGCTGTCGCCAATTTTTCTCAAAATTGCGACCTACACTTTGCGCACAAGGCTTATATGGACAACAACCAGCCGGATGGACGGACATTCTTAGATCGGCTCAGAAAGTTGGTTTAGGGCCAATTTTTTAAGGTTTTGCAAACATCAGCACTATTGTGTTGTGGGTTTACGAGTTATAGACCTCTGATGCTTTTATATATATACGTGTATATTTTCATAATTCGTATGTTCATGCGATTTTTCACTACATTTCTGGTATCATACCAATATTGGTATCATTTGAGAGATTTTTTTACTCTTTAGCTCCCAATACAGTTTCTACAAAATCCAAAATTTTTCATCAAAATGTTACGAAAGTTATGTAAATTCAATTAGATAGATAAGGTTAGATTCCATTGGCAGCCGCAGTCGAAAACAGCTCTTATGGGTCCTGCAATAGTTCCCGTTGTGTTATCATATTTCACCAACACTCATGTGTCCTATGTTACTCAGCATTCTCACTCAGGCATCCGGTTGATTCAATGAAGTAATGGATCGTATTCAAATCAATGTCAGAGAGACAAGTTTTCACCGCATCTTCTACATTTTAAGAGAGCCCCAGCCATCGGGCATGTCTTCCAATGAACCAGTGTCCAGTTATAACCGCAATTAGGTTCTTAAGATAAATTCTGAATAGCTTCAAAGCTCGCCGAGTCCTTCCTTCATCTATAATGGGCCAGATTTTCTGGCATCAAAGAATTAGATAAGAAACGCCGGTTTCGCTAACAAAAGTTTAGCTGCATAGTCGCCCTTCGGCTGGATGCAAGGATTTTCTCCTCTATGGCATAACAAGCACCGCACCGGCTTCGCCTTTGGTCGTGCACTTGTATTTTCTTCTCTATAGTAAACCAAACACTGACTTCGCAATTTTTAAATACATATTGTATATCAAGAAGGATATACATACTCAAAAATTTTAAAAACTGGCCATATACGTTCAAAAATGTAGTGGATAATCGCATTTACTATATACGTATATGTATGTATGTATATCTAAGAATATATTATCCACATAAAGAAATAAGCAAACAATAAAAAAAACATACATATGTACATATATATATAAAAACTTAAGAGTTTCGTAACTTGGGAACTATGCGTTCCTGAGACTTTTTCCATTTACTTTTACTTTTATTTTTGTTTTTCAATTTCCTAACACCTTATGTATTTTCTTTGGAGTTTGGAGTGAGACTTAAGCCAAAAAAAAAAAAATGTTCAAAATTTAATAATAACCACTAATTTAGTCGAACCAGGTTACAAAATTTAAAAATCATTCTTTCACATTTTATAGCTTTAAAAATTTCACATGTTTTAAACGATATTTTAAACGGACAGGGACCCTGTTTCTCAACACTACAAGTTACAAATCTACAACTAATATACATACATATATTTTAAATTAAAACAAAAATTGTTAAATTGTTGCTTGTTTTAATGTATTTTACTTGTAGATTTGTAAATTGTAGTTTTCAGAAACAGGGCTCAGTTCTTGATTTTTGAACTATTGAAAACTACAAGAATAAAATCTTTGCAATAAAATATTTATTTAAGAGCAATTACAACCTCCTTGTTTGTCTCCTTTCGCTTCTCATACCTGTACTGCGTTACCGTTTTTCGTGGTTCGACATTAACCTTTCGTTATACCCTAACTTTTGCATAGTGCCGGCGGAGTACCAACAAAATCTTATTTTTATATCGATAATGGGCTGACTATGTAAGTTTCGGCTCCCTACATATGGGTATAGGTCGTTCAATAGCTTGTGGATTTTGCTAAAAACATCTTACAGGTCGACTTACTTTTTTTTTTGCCAAATATTACTTACTTGAGTATTTTCAATACCTAAATTTTTTAAAATTGGTTTAAGTGAAATATATTAGAATTTCAACATTTTAACAATTTAATTTAAATTTTCACTTTCTACTAACAGTAAATAACATAAATTTTTAATGTCAACCAAAATTAATCTTTTGTTGTTTGCAAATTAATCTACATCTTTTATATAATTAATAATAAATTGATTTTGTTTTCTATTAATCAAGTATTTTTGCTATTGTATTCTGTTTCTAAAGTTGTTATCTCTTTCAATATGTACCTTGTGCTCTGACGAATTTATATACAATAAAACAGGAAAAGCGCCAATTTATTACTTAATAAAAAGAAAAAAAAATTATAAATACAGTAGAAACTCGATATTTGTACATATTTCCTTCTTGCACACCACGATTTTTGCGACACGAAATTTTTTCTCTACGTACTCAGTATTTGCAATATTTAAAATACCAATATGTACCAAAATACAGTAGAAACTCGATTCTTGTACATATTCGCTACTTGCACACCTCGATTTTTGCGACACTAAAGTTTTTCTCTACGTACTCAGTATTTGCAATATTTGAAAATTTTGACCTTTACATTTGTAAAATTTTTTTCTACATGTGTGGCTCAGTGTAAAATAAACCTCACAAATGGCTTGGCAAACAACCACTTTGTTCCCGTTTCGTGTTCGCCAATAAACAATACAAACATATTTCGTACAAACATTAATTTTTCATTTTTGTTTTGTTTTCAATAAATGCAGACGACGATATTGCTGCGGCAATTTTGCTCGCTATTTCTTTTTTTTTTCAAATGAAGGAGAAATATAAAATAAAGGAATACAAATTTGGAGTAAAGTATGGTTTAAAAAAAGAGCTTTTTTGTAGCAAACGAAACATGTTTGTGTTGTTTATTGGCGAACACAAAACGGAAATAAAGTGGGTGTTTGCCAATCCATTTTTGTGGTTAAATTTACCCTTAAAGGGTACACAATGCATTAATGTATTTCGAATCTTGAAATAATCAAAGTTTTCGGAAATCGGTGGGTATAAAACAGATCACGAGTTGAATTTAATATGTCGTCAGCTTATTATTAGTTTGACCTACCGACCATTTAAAAAAAAAATGTGTTAGTTTTGAGGAATATATTTTTTTAATATCCCCTTTCCTAATCCAAAACCTGTTTCGCGAAATATTTTATGGTTTTTGAGATATTAAGCATTAATTTTGCTCCATATCAACTATTTTATAGTTTTTTAAGTATTGCATCAAATTCTTCATATAAAAACGTACAAAATAAATTTCTCTCTTGCTTTGCTCCATTGCGGTAAGAAAAAAAGTAGTTTAAGAAAAAGCATAGTCGAATCAGTAGGTCAATGCAAAACGACTGCTGATTTTTTGTATAGTTGTGTTTTTTTTTATGCAATTGTTTTTGATAGATATCTTCATCATGTTATACAGAAACAAAGTTTTTTTAATTGTTGTATTTCTGCATAGACCTAGTAATTGTACCATAAGCAAAAGCTAACTAAAATGACAACAAGAAAAAAATAGTTTTATAAAATAATAAACACGTGTTAATAAATAGTAAAAATTTCTATTTCAAGTAAAAGAAAAAAAAATCATCAAGGTTGACTTTTTATTAGATTGTTAATATAGAAACTTTTATTTCAGCAAGTATACGTATGCAGCACAAAAAGCTACTTTCTAAAAATATTTTTAGAAAAGTGGCGTATGCGGCACCAAATAATATTTTTCACTTTCAATAAAATACTATTAACTTTTTTCTACCTTCAATCATGAAAGTTGACAAAAATTTAAATTTTTCTTCAAAACATATGCCAGAAGCAGCAGAGTAAATGTGTATGTATAAAAAATTCTATCGTATACATTTTGACAAATCTTGTAAACCTTCTCTGTCGTTTTTCTCCACTCCGACTTTTTGGCATAAGCGCCAAGCCAATAATGAGCGGACGATGTGTTAGTCTAGTGTTTTGTGCAAAATGGCAAAGAACATTTTTTCAATTCGTACAATTAAAGAAAAAGCTGATATTTTAAAGAACTTAAATGCGGGTTAGTCTAGCAAAGCAAAAGCTAATATTTTCCACGTGCATTGATTAAAAAAACAAGTATCCAGAAAAATCAAATAAAACATTTTTTGGCAGCAAAAAAAAAACAACGCATTTTAGTTAAGGAAAAGTTTTTATTGCGAGAATCGAGTTTCTACTGTATAGTGATTATTTTTATAAATATGTTGTTTAAATCAAACATGATTCTTTTACTCAAACTATTTTCATATGTGGTTTAAAAGACATATTAATATTTTTTGTCAGAATTTTTTTTAGCTGTTTTAGTAGAAACTTCTATACCTATTTATATGGAATGTAAGTGATTTATTTTAATGAATTTTTACTGAATTATTCAAGATTATCACCAAAACATATGAAAACACACAAATGAAAAATGTTTAATATGTAAATATGTTAATTCGTAATTTTATGATCAGCAAAAGATCACCATTAATTTTTTCGAACATTTAATTTTTCTTAAAAAAAATTTTTTTAAAATTTTTTTATATGAATTTTTAAAAAGTAAAAATTAAATTTTCGGAGTGCATTCATATGTGCATACCAAATATAGTTATTTTTTGTTTTATGACAGAATGGCAAAATTATCCCCAATATAGGGCATGTTTGTAAATGCATCAATACGATGCAAACATGTTCTAGAATACTTTACTGTTTACTAAAGCAGATGCCACACAAACAAGTGTAAAATACAGAGTAGAAAAATGGCTCTTATGTATATGCTATAAAAGATCATCAGCAAACTTGAATTTGCAGTGTATTGCAATATTTGCTTATATGATACATAGCAGTTATGCATTAACGAACTGGCCCATACTGTCATATTTCATTACACATGAAAAAAAAGTTCAATATTTTTGGTTTTTGTTAGAAGGTTATAGAAACTAGATAGAAGTAAGAGATGAAAAATTAGCGAACAAGGTTATAGGAAAAAGACAAATTATAAAAAATATGCACATATGTACATACTTTATACATATTTCAAAAGTATTTACAGAAATATGGTCGCCGAAATTTTGCGAAGTAATGCTTAATTTCAATACGTCGGTTGCAAATAGCCTGGTCAGATTCAAAATTCTTGATATTTATTAAAAAAAGCTTAATTTTGAAAATAATTCTAGACAAAAAAACTTTATTGAATTATCTTTTATAGAAATCAACAATTGTTAAAACCATTTTTAAAAAATTTGATTAGTATATGGGCATTTCCATGTCGTCGTACGTGACATTTGTACGCCTTCAGTTGAATAAAGATTTTGCAAAAATAGTAGTAACTTAAAAATTTTTTTTATTATTATGTTTCATTTATATAGTACCCTCTGTATATGACAAAAAATTATCAAATTCGGAACCATGTTTTTCAAAATATCGAACAAAATAATAGCATATCGTACGTGACATAAAACGGAAGTGATTTTGGGGTGAATGTAAAAAATTACAAATTGTGGAAGGTTTTACTTATTTTTTTAATATTTTGCATTAAACTACAATTTTTCCTTTATAATCCGTAATTGGAAAAAAAATTTTTTTTTGATGTTTTTATAATAAACAAAATGTAATATCGTTCGTGACATACCGTAAGTGACAGATTTTTCTCTTATAGTATTTACAAGGCATGAAATATATTTTTTGTAAATATACATATGTGTATAAAAACTTAAAACAAACAAGTAAGAAGCCGGTCAAGCCCGAATATGATACCCTACACCATTATATTAAAAAAATTTTTTTTGAGAGTGTACTCTATTTGGGACCCATGCCCAATCACGGTCGCCAAAACAGAATTATGCCATGAGGTTAAGAATACTTTAAAAGTTATTTGTGACGAATATTATTTAGTTGAGATTTGTTTGCCTCTAACCGTTTTAAGGAAGGGGACCTATGGTAAATTTTTGATCTACCAGCACACCATTTTGTCATGGCATAGTACCTACCGTAAAAGTCACTGTCGCCAATTTTTATGTGAATACCAACATTTATAAGGAAGTTTTGGCATTAAAAGCTATTTTCAGGAGTAGTACTTGTGTGGAAGCTATGGTCAAATATGGACCGATTCCAATAAAATTTGGTAAGATGATTTTGATTGTAATAAAATAAGGGTTGACCAAATTTTAGCTACATACCAACATAATAACATGATGCATTTAGTTGCATTTTAGTACTTACAATATCGTACGTGACGAACTTTTAAAATTTTTATTATACCAATTTAAAAAAAAATTCCGATCAATATTTCTTGCAACAAATATTTTGCTTTCAACTTTTATTTTGAAACACCTAAAACTGATCAATTTTGAATAATAAAGACAAATAATGTTTTTTCACCACGTACGTGACATTAGAATACCATCCAAAGCAAACACAAAAATATACCGCTAATCGAACTATATATTTGGTCTTTTCTCATTGATCTTGTTTATTGTTGTTGTAACATTAATTTTAAAGCATAATTCCAGGGTTTTAAGTATCTGTATTTAACCGGCAGAAAATTGAAAATTCTTAATTGTAGTTACTAAAAATTAATCAATGAAAAAGTGAGTTTAAACTTTTATTTTTTTCTTTTTAAAAATTGTAATAAGCATAAATACCTCGGCATAGTAAAGTTTCGGTATTTTTTTCCTTTCTACCATATTTGAAAAAAAATTTCCAGCATTTTAATTTTTTGAGTTGTGGTTGACATTCTCATGGAAATGCCCATATGTGTTTGGTGATTATAAAGCTTTTCATAAAATTAATCATTGAACGTTTTTTTCACAGCGAGCTATTTTCTCTTTTAAAATATATTTTAAGAATACATATTAAAGTCAAATCTATTTTTTTATTCTCATGAGTTTGTTATTAAACAAATAACCGGCAAACAATTTGATGTATCTTTTTCTATATAAGACTGGGTCACTGTATTTTTTTAAGTGTTTTATTTGCAAAAAACATTTTTTTGTTTCTTTATAATGATAATTCTCTATCTTTCTCCTTGCCAAAAAAACTAAACTTTTGGAAGAAATAGATAACTCTAGAATCTAGATTCTAGATATACACATTATAAATTAATTTCCAACATACTACATACAAACCTATTTTCTCGCCGCACAAAATGCTTACATACATACAAATGTAAAAAATGCGAGATAAATGTACGAATTCAAACTGCGTTGTCAACTTGTTATACCCAAAACACGCTATTTTCAAACGCACTAAATTATATTTGAATAAAAGTCGATGTATGTATATAAGTAATTATCCCTTAAATGCACAGTATTTGCGCTAAATATATTTAATTTCGAAGAAACATGCTATTATTTAATAACAAATAATTAATATTCCCAGCAGTAAATATTGAAAGAACCGCAAGTGTGAGGCCTTTTTGAAGGCCTCTATACTCCTTTCTAAAAGATCCACTTCGTATTATATAAATTTCTTTTTTAAAAACCTTCCAAAATATTAATTACACATTCGCTAATCCCCTCTCTTCTTTTTTTATGGGTAGTTTTATTTCAACTGTATTGAATATCTTGAAAAAAAATATTCACACTCAACAGATACTAACTTTTAACAAAATGTAAAAAGCTTAAAACGATAACAAAACCTTACAAATTCAATTTTTATTATTTAATATTAAGCTTTTAATCATTATTAAACTTTTAGTTATTACGAAACTTTTAGTCAGTTCGAGGGATTAAAAACATTAATAAGGATACGTTTAATATCAGAAAAAAATTTTAGAAAACTAGAGTTAAGATTAATTGTCGTCAATAAAAAAAATTTGAAAATGGGAAACTTAGTAAGGTCATACATAACAAATGAAGGCAGCTAAATAAAAGGATTTTCGTTAACAGATATTTTGAAACTGTGGTCACCATTCTAAAATGATTTAGTTTTATCTATCTATATTTTTCACTACTAAAATTTTAAGTTTTAAAGACAATTTTTGTATGTAAAATATGTAAGAAAATATTAAAATTATTGTAACGCGAAACGCGCTAAATTGACATTACTGAATTCAAAGTGTATTTTAATTGTGTTAGTTTTATAAATCCATAAAGATTATTATAGTATGACTCATTGTTAAATGTTTAAATATTTTGCGGCACAATTAGTAGGATCGTTAAAGCAATTTGTAGGATGGTTTTAGACGAAAAACTTATATAAAATTATCCAAGGTTTTATAATAATTTTTAAAATATAGGTCAATTGGCAGACATTTTTTAAATACCTACGCAGTCAGTAAAAAATTCGATAGTGCCTTTACTCCAAACAATTTTAATATGTTTACATTTCACTATTATTATTTGATAATTAATCAAAACTCTGCAAATTAAATTGCAATTCTATTTTTTCGAGTCGTCATTTTATATTATTAATAATAAACTTGAATATCTTTAGAGATGAATGTTTTAGTGTAGTAGTTCTTGATTGCTTAAACACGTGATTTTCAAAAATGTAAAAAAATGCAACAAAACAATTTCAATAAAATATTTTATTTTTGTTATTCTTATAAAGTTTATTGTATATTGTATTAGAACTAAGTACGTATAAAGCTTGAAAGCAAATAAGGGCGTACATACCACTTTTTGCTCGTTCTTAATTTTTAGAATAATGCATAATATAAAATCAGTCTATATTCAAGTACTTTTTAAATATTTATTTTAAAGTTTATCTTTTCTATCAAAAGTTATAATGTACTATAATTTTTTTTTGTTGAATTAAATTTTTTATTTTAATTGCATTTCTAACTCAATTCATCTCAGTGTCAAAATGTTGACATTATAAAAAGATTTGTGTCTATTTTAAAATTAATACTGGAAAAATGGGTTAAAATAGAAATAGTATTAGCAGTTTTCACTCTTTGTGCTAAGTTTATAACCAGGGCTGTGGTGTTGTCAAAAAATAGTTCTAACTCCGACTTCGTCCACTGAACATTTTTAGGTCCGACTCTGACTCCAACTATATAAATATATAAATATATATAGGCATTTCCTCAGAATGGTCAACCAGGATGGAAAAATAAAATGTTGATAATCATCGTCTTTTATTCCTTTTTATTATAAAAAAAAGTCTATGTTTTTATAAAACAGTGGTTTCATAGCATATCTCAGCTGTTTTACTTGAGGAAATTGGTCTGGAAACTGGAAAATTTTATATTTTCTTATATTTTCTACTTCTAAAAACATTTTTATATACTATTTAACATGCAAAAAATATGTTATGTTTACAATCCTTTTTTCATAATCTCTCCATTACAATCAATTGTAAAAGGAGTATTTAGTTTTTTTGTTAAGGAAATTTGAAGATATTTATGGGAAAATGCATGGTAATAATAATAAAATAACATATGGAAAAATCGTACGTTCGCGACCTGTACGTTCGCGATCGGTACTTAAGCCAATTAAACAAAAACCAATATAGATACTTTATTGTGTAAATACTGGATAGAGAACTACATTAACACACCTTTAAAATAAATAATTCACTTTTGAATATTCCATTTCATTTTGCAGATTTTTACATTTCACTATCGTCAGCCAAAGTTGACTTCTATTTTGCGCACGTTCGTGACCACATGTTCATAACTATCATTATGAAAACTTAAACTCGATGAAATCCATGGCTGGCTGTCTATATAAACCTTGTGCGCAAAGTTGTAATTGACACAAGGACCAAGCCTATTAAAAATGGGGCGAATCGGTCCATAATATCACATAGCCCCCATACAAGCTTCTTTTCGGAATAGGTACCTTGTTCCCATAAACCATCTTATTTGGGCATTTAAATCCACTTCATTTCGATTTACAGAACATACCTGATTATGTTGGTATTTGGATTACATTTGGTCCAAACCTATTTTATTGCAATCAAAACCATCTTTCCAAATTTAATTGCATGGCTTCCATACAAATACTGCTCCCGAAAATAGCTTTTAATGCCATAACTTCCTTATAAATGTTGGTATGAAGATAAAAGGTGGCTATAATAACTTTTGCGATTGCTACTATGTCATGACAAAATGTCCTGGTAAGTTCAAAATTAATTGGAGGTCCCATATAAACCCCAATATAAAAAATCACACAAAAAGCTGTACTTTAGTTGGGTACTTTACTACCAAGAGTGGAAACCGTCATTCATTTTTTAATGATGCAAACTACAGTTATTTAAACAACTCAAGTTAGCGATGTTAAACATTTCTTTTTCTGAACGAAAAAAATATAAATCTGGAAAATTATCTCTAGCAGTCAAGGGACTTCTCATGTGGTACATATTATTCTGCCTCTCTTCTTTTATTTTCTCATAAAAATATAAGAAAATGAACAAAAGTATGGAAGGGCAAACAAAAGATTCATACCTGTCGATTTTTGCAAAATATTAAATGCTTTTTATTATTTTAACGCCTAAAACACATCATAATTTCAAAAGGAATGAAATAAAATTACTGGCATTAAGCAGAAATTATTGGCGAAATGTTGTTGTGGCCCTATGTTCCACCTACGAACTTGGATGAAATAATAATAATAATAATAATAATAATAATAATAATAATAATAATAATAATAATAATAATAATAATAATAATAATAATAATAATAATAATAATAATAATAATAATAATAATAATAATAATAATAATAATAATAATAATAATAATAATAATAATAATAATAATAATAATAATAATAATAATAATAATAATAATAATAATAATAGGTATATCTACATCATTAAATTGAATAAAATGCAATTTAAAATGAGACAGAAATTTTTAACAGATATTTTTCTATTTTATAAAATATAAAATGTTTTCAGATGTATTAGTCGTGGTTCAAATTGAGAAACTTTTGTTGCTGCGATATTTTTTTTATATGTAGATTGCTGGCAAATTTACTAGAAGGTGAGGTCAACTCTACAACAACACTGCTTTTCTGGTCGATTTTCAAAAATATTGCTAGTAAAATAAAGGTTGTTTACATAAAAAACTAGTTTGTTTACAAACTTTGACATGTCGACCACCAAAAAAAACACTATATGTTGACCTCATCTTTTAGTGAATTCGCCTTGGTAGATTGACATCTGTATCACAAAGAAAGAGAGAAAGGAAATTTTTATTTCAACATACACATACAAATCTTATAAACTAACACACTTGCCATTTTGTATTAAATTCACGTATATGTATTTAAGTTCACAAGTATGAGTGGGAAAAAATCCCAGCGGAGTACGGATGCCTTCTAGAAGGCCTCTGTACCCATTCTTTTGGATGTACAAGGCCTTCTCGCTCCATTCCATACTCATATAATTTTGTTTTTGCTTGTGCAAAAAAACAATACAAAAAATGTTACTCCTTCTCTATTCCCTTCTCATAGAAGCGAGTGTGGGAGGTGTATCTTATCTTTTATACCAAAGAGCCGAGGCCTTCTATGAGGCATTCTTTAGCAGTTTGAAAAGAACAGTAATTGAATCAAAAAAAATTTTAAGCAGGCCTTCAAAAAGGCCTGAAGTAAGAAGGCCTTCTATGTTTCCCGCTGGGATGTCTCACGTACACGAATGTTTACATCAGTTTTTTCATATTGTCCTTAATAAAATTATAGAAACTTCTGATGTATATACCCTTCAGCAATGCCTATCAGATGATGCATGAAATGACTGTCATTGTTCTTGTAGGGATAATAATGAACGGCCATGGTATAATAAACTAGGTAGATGCATTAAGAAGAGTTGTCAATATCCACTAGGGTTGTTTCCCGGGATTTCCCGTCCCGGGAATTTCAATTATTATATTTCCCGGGAAACAAAAAATTGCTCATAGTTTCAGAAAACAGCTATTTTTACTCTGAAATTTAGTTTTCTTTTCTCTAAAAATTAGCATCTGTGGATGAGTTGTCGATTAGATCAATTACAAGAAGTGAGTACATACGTAAATCAATGTCTCTTGCTGCAATAAATCTATTAATAGCAGAATGGGCAGTGCAACAGTTGATATTTAATAAATTTAGTGAAGTAAAGAGTTGATAAAGAACATAAATTCAAAATAAGATGCAGGCAGTAAACTCTCACTGTCCATGGACAAGTCTTAAAAATAGGAAATACCTAAACATATCGCTCCTTTATTGCAACATAGTCATATCTACAAAAAAAAATCAAACTTGGCAATATACCCGGGAAGTGCGGGGAAACCGAAATAAAAACAATAAGAAAACTCGTGTAAGATACTTCAACACTAAATTTTAAAGACACAATGTCCTAAAGATTACAGGTGGGCGTAATGAAAAGAAAAGGTTAGTAAGAAGTAATCCGGATGATGATATTTTTGGCATCAACCTTGACATCAGAAGCATGCAAAAACGGTGCACTTTTAACTATTTGTCCGACCTCGGTAAAAAAGTGAACGAAATTTTTTGGAAACATGGTAATCAGTAAATAAAATCAGAAATATACTCTTTGACGACTCACTAAACGCTTTGAGTTTTAAGCCGTAAAAAAATGTTAATATATTTATTAAAATATTTGATGAATTAACTTTTTGATCTCATATCTTGAGTTTCTCAATTTTTGTTTGTTTTTATTATTGTTTTATGAATTAAATTGTTATGTCAATGTTATCTTTTTATCTTGTATCTAGAGCATAATAATACGGAATTTGCATATAAAAGCTTAAGGTAATAATAATCCAAGTTCCGCTTTCAGTCTTCAATTAATTTTTGTAGTATTTAAGCACTTATTTAACTTACTTTGTGAACAAGTTCCCTTACGTTTGTTTATAAAAGTTTAGTTCATTAATTAAAAACAAATTTACTTTGTATTATTTGTATGGAGCGGGATCCCGGGATCCCGGGAAATTTTTTTAAATCGATAAACTCCGGGAAAAAAACTCTAATACCCACCCATGGAATGTCAATCAACGAAATCTTTTTGCCCTGCAGATATTAAAAGTTTTACAAATGTATTTTATTTAATTTTACATATTTTGTATTTATTAATTTCTAGTTCATATATTTTCTAAAGCATCTAATTTCTAGTCAGTGATGCCAACTATTTTAAATACCTGAAATGCGAAATACGCTAAACTAAAAAGCGTGCGAATAATAATATAGCCACAATTTTAGTTTTTATTTTATGTTTTTATTGCCTCCTATAAAATTCATGAATGGTTTTTAAGGCCTTATTCGCGTTAGAGCTGCATATGTTCATATGTATATTATAACATATAAAGGTGCATTCTATGTGTAATGTGATCTCAACTATGACTATTAGTGTTTAAAAATAGAAGCAAATTATTTTCTTTCAAATAAATTGTTTACAAGAAATTGAAATGCCCTTAAATTATTTAAAAATTTTCCTAGATATCTGCTAAATAGTAATTATTGTAATGTATTCATACATATGAAGGGCGTATTGTTATAACATCATGAGACATCCGAATTAAACAACTGGGTTTATGAATTGTTCCTATTGATTATAACCATCCCAAAATCACCTCAAAAGATTTAAGCCATTTTCCAATTATTTTCTGATTTAGACGATAATTGACTTTTTACATTTCAATGTCTTTGTTGAAAATTTATTGTGGCATGTTACATATATGTTTGAGCCAATAATAATAATTTTGGTAATATTTATATTTTTCGGATTTATGATCCAACAAATCGTTTTATTATATAAAATTTTTAAACAGTTTTTCTTAACTTTTGAAGAAATGAGGAAAGGTTGTAAGAAATTGAATTAACTGCATTTTTTGTTTTAATTCTTTCCGCATTTTTTAAATACGTATTCATAAATATGATTCATACATACATCCATATGTATTCATTTTATTAAGTGACTGACTTATTTTCATTTTCCAAACGTTGCAAATTCATTTAATTTATGAGGTCAGACATTTAACGAAAGAAAAGAGTGTAAATGAAATACAGTCGATCCTTCTAATACACGGTTAACTTATTTCTTGTTAAAAAGAAATCTTCTTAAAAGAAGTATAAGCTCATAATTGTTGGTGTATCGAAAATTATTTCTGCGTTAAATTCGCCGTCAATCGAAATACTAGTTTATTGTAAAGTTTTAATATATTATTTAAATAAAGAATATCATAAACTGCCATATCTCTCACCAATTACACAGTGCAGCACTAAAATCTTGAACCAATTGAGACCCCCAAAATCTGAAAGCTTATGATGGTAGTAGAAAAACCCTATGTGGGTTTTGCATTATTAGCTAAGGTTTTTTTTTAATTCATGTTTGAAGTTTTCGACTGGTGGTGTATTTAAGTACAATTTTCAAAAACATGTACTGATTCTTAAGTCTATATCTCGTGAACTATTCAATTTATCGCTTGTATCTCTTCGGCAAATTTTAAGCTCTTCATCAGATCTAAAAATTTTACCTTAAGATAAAATCGAAAAAAACAACAACATCTTACTCAAAACAGCAAAACTGTCAAAAAACTTAGAAAAATTGATGATTTTGAACGTAAAGAATGAAAAATAAGGACACTTCAAATCTTTTTATATATATATTTAACTTTTGTCGTCGCTTTCGGAGCTAGTCTCATTATCTGAAAACGTGTTCCCGACCGTTTCGCTTGCACACCTGTTTTAAGCAAAAAAAAAAAAAAAAAAAAAAATTAAGAGAATAAAAATTTTAAGAGAATATTTAACAAGTACATTACCGGCTTTAGTTTTTTGATCATTGAGTGTTATCAAACTATGTATATCAAATGTCAAAAAATTTGCATTGTTTTGATTGCACGTTCGAATTAAATAAATTCGGGGAATTTTTATATTACGGCATACAATTTAGAAAAAAAAGTTGAAAAAGCTGAACTTGTTTTGCTACGTTTGTGGTATATATGTTCCCAAACGTTCAATGAAGTTGCCACTTTAGAGATGACAGCAGAGCCACTAATACAAAATATTAGTGACATCTTGTTGCCACCGCTGCATATTAAGTTGGGCATAACGAAGAAGTTTATAGAGACGGTGACGAAAAATTAGGACAACGTATTTCACTGCCTCAAGAAAATATTTCCAAGACTCAGTGATCAAAAAATTAAAGCGGGTAATGTACTTCTTAACTAATCTCTTCAAATTTTTATTTATTGTTTGTGCATTTTTTTTTTTTTTGCTTAAAACAGGTGTGCTTAATGGACCAGACATTCGAATGTTGCTAAAAAGTGAAGATTTTAACACTGTTCTGCACGGAAACGACTTAATTGCTTGGGACGCACTTAAGGCAGTTATAGAAAGAGTCTTAGGAAAAAATCGAGACGACGAATGGAAAGTTTTAGTTAAAAAATTGCTTAAATCATTCCAAGCAATCGGTGTGACCATGACATTAAAACTTCACTTTTTAAATAATCATTTGACAGCGTTCGAAAAACAATTGCCAACAGAATCTGATGAGCAAGGTGAGCGCTTCAACCAAGTAACCATCCCGCTGGAAAAACGGTTTAAAGGGAAAAAATAGATGCGATGCTTGCGGAAGTATGCTGGTCTAGGCATAAAGTATTTTCATACGAAAATAAAGCAAGGGAAGCGGTCGGAAACTTGTTTTCAGATAATGAGATTAGCTCCGAAAGCGACGACTAAAATTTAATATATGTATATCTAGAAAGTTTTGATTTGTCCTTATTTTTCATACTTTACGTTTAAAAACCTCAAAAAAATCAAGTTTTTTAACAGTTTTGCTGTTTTGAGTAAGATGTTGTTTTTTTCGGTTTTGTCTTAAGGTAAAATTTTTAGATCTGATGAAGAGCTTAAAATTTGCCGAAGAGAGACAAACGATAGCTCGAATAGTTCACGAGATATAGACTTAAGAATCAGTACATGTTTTTGAAAATTGTACTAAAATACACCCCCAGTCGAAAACTTCAAACATGAATTTAAAAAAAAACCTTAGCTAATAATGCAAAACCCACCTAGGGTTTTTCTACTACCATCATTAGCTTTCAGATTTTGGGGGTCTCTATTGGTTCAAGATTATGAAGTTAAAAAATGTGCTACAGTGTTATTAGAGCTATGATTTGTTCAAATAAAAGTACATATTTGTTTGTTTGTTGGATTAATTTAATAATACAAACTAAACATTTTTTTTTAAATATTGGGTGTTTATATTAAAAATTAAGAATTATCCACAATCACATATCTTTTACACATATATAGTTTGTGTCTTTAACAAAGTACCATGGGGCCCATATACAGTTTGCCCTCTCTCTCTCTCTTAGTACGCCTAAAACCGCAGGGAATAATGCTATTTTAGAAAGATTTGGTATGTTTCATATGTCTTAAATTCGCACTTGCAAATTTCGTGAAGATCAGTCCATAATTAATATAATTTGCCACTCTCGAACATTTAAAAAGGCCATAAAACCGTATCAAATACATATAGATATTGGGGTAAAATTTGTCATGTCAAAATTTAATATGTCTAGAAATACCATATGTCCCATATAACGCAGATTTCTGAAAAGCACTTTATAATGTTTAAAACTCTAAAACAAATCTTGAACCTGTATTGAAATTTGTTCTTATTTAGGTTTTTAAATACCAGAAACTTCTTTCCAGAATTTTCTGATGATTGATCCATGATTTACCATGGGTTAATGAAATTCTTAAATCTGGCCCATATTTTCAGCTTAAGAGGAAAACCAAACATATATGTAGTTGGTTTTACCCATTTCAAGACTTAAATTGAAGAAAAACTACAAGCTGTTCGACGAGGCGTATCTTTCTCTACCACACGGCATCAAAATCTGAATTTACTTAAAAAGTGGATTAAGTAGGGGCCAAATTACCGCATTCGATATCGATCGAAATTCCCATTTAAATTATAATGTAATATTAAGCCGACGATATGTACAAAATTTCATAAAAATCGGTAGAGCCGTTTCGTTCTGTTCAAAATTATTTGGATATTGCTCAAACAAAAATTCTAGATTTTCGATTTAAAATGTAAGAGTGAGGGTAGGAGAGTGAAAAATTGGGGTAGAAGAGTATGTTTTGATGCCAAATAAAAGCAAAATGTAATAAAAGTTTTGCAAAAAAAAAAAAAAAAAAAAAATGGAAAAACATTTCTGGATAGGGACATTCTAATGACCTAGTGGTATGAAGTATACTTTATGACCTATTTTCATACTTACCAAATATACATAGAATATATATACAAAAATCGGATGTGCCGTTTCGGAGGAAAAACTAGTCTTCTTGAAAATATACACCTATTAAAAGCATTCATTGTACACAAAGCTATACAATAAAGGGATAACTATAAAACCTGTGCTTTCAGACCGTGGTAGTGCGATTAACTAATAATAGAAAATTTCCCATTCCTGACTGTAACAATTATTTGAATACTACTAAATGTACGTCTGAATGAGTATGACGTCAACACTTTATGAACATTCATTTATAGCAAAAAAAAAAAAATGTTTAGAAACACAAACATATAAACGAGATTTTGTTTTAAATATAATAACTGTATACATACCTTCGAAAAAAACATAAATACAAAATGCTATTATTATTAACCCATTTACAATATTTTCTGTGGCATTTTAACAAAACATCAAATTACAAAACATAAAATTTAAATAGCTGAAAAATTTTATTAATCATACGAATTTTTGTTTAAAACACATTTTTTAAGTTTTTTAAATTTTGTATTAAAAACGAAATTTTTCTTTAATTTTGGTTTATTTTATTATTTGATAAAAATTATTTTTTCACCTAGCTTTTTTTAAAAACTTTTTTGCTGTCTTATCTCAGATTTGTTTTTGTCAAAACAAGTAGTTTATTGTATATAAAGGGTGTTTTTTTTAGTCCGAAAGGGATTGAAATTGTAGAAAATACACAAAAAACAAAATTTTAATCAAACAATTTTTTCTTATTCGAAAGATCAATACATGCCATAACCGTTTGAAAATGGTTTTGGGCATATGGGCACCGCAGGCACTTCTTGACCAAGCGATTTTTAGTCTTTCGTATTAGGCTATTTTTAAGAGCATTATTGGCCGTATTTCCCGAATAACACGAACAATGATGGCCTCTGCGGCGTCAATTGTTGCTAGTTTTAACACGTTTGCATTTATTACTTAAGTCTTGAATAGATTTTAACGTCAAGTTTAGTTATTCCTCTTAACTTTCGGAATTTGATAAAATTCAAAATCTTTAGAGTCTAGTTCATTTGCAATTGTTTAATTTTGTTCAATAAAAATAGTCTCTTGTAGAGCTGCATAGCAAAGTCTTTAGTAGTAGACTTTGACGAATATTTTATATTCGCAAAATTTCGGAAAACAACCATTATGTAAACATAAAAATAGTGTATTTAGGGTCATATTTCTTCTTTGGAAATCCTCTCACGTTGACAAAGTAGTAGGGTTTGTGCGAAACTGCTATTTGATTGTCTAATTGTGTTGAACACAAATTTTAAAATTGCTTCAGATTCCAATAATGACACGGTATCACTTGAAAACTTATCAACTGCAATATTGAGCACAACAGTTAAATAAGGAAAATTTACGATTTCTACATATATAAAAAACGGTTAACCGGGGGGAAATCCGGGTTCCTAAAAACCGGAAATATGCCCAAAAACCGTTTTTGTGGTTAATCGGTTAACCGAAATTGAAAACACTACTGATGTCCAAAGTAAATTTGGTCAATTTTTTCAACATAATGATTTCTTAGAGTATACTGATCATAAATGTCAAAAAGTGATCGCAGTATAACAGTTTGTATTACAGTTACCCCTTTGTAAGTTCGTATAACTGTTGGTTGTTGGTATTTAAATATGTTGTTTTATTTTTTAATTTTCCAGACATTTGTTTCTTGATTTTTTTTAGCACTACTGATATTGAAACAAAAATTATCCTGTCAATTTCGGTTTTTCAAACCCAAGTTATAAAATATGTATACATATTGAACGGTGTTGACAAGTCTTTACAACAAAAATTACAAAAAACTGTAAGAAAAAATAATCTCACTGTTTATTGTTGTTGTTTCTGTTTAAGCTTTGATATTGTTACAAGTAAAAACTGGTGTTTATAATTCTTATTCGCCTAACAGTCCAAAGATTTTAGAAAAACTAAAGATATTATACAAATAAAATAATATCTTTAGGTTTTTCTAAAATCTTTGGATACAGTTTCCCGATGATGTGGCCTAAGCAACCACTGAAATGAGCATAGGAATTATCAATAGTATAAAATGGGAATTTTTAAAATTGCTAAATACAAGGTTTAATTAAATAAATCATCTTAAAGAAAATACCTGGCAATGAAATTTTTTACATCTAATTTTTACTTAAAACTTAGAAATCATTATACTAATGCTCATAATCTTAAATAACGAAAACATTATTAAAATTAATTTTATCGTCCCTTAAATCTTTTACGCATTTTAATTAAGAAAATATCTACGTTAAATCGTAATCATGTTCTTGAGTAAATTTTTTTTAGAAACTTGAAAATTTTTGCTAAATCAAAATTGCTTAATTTATTTTTAATGGTTAAGTACTTTTAAAAAAAAGCTTTATCTAGCCATTAAATGGCTAACTTGACAACACTGATATTGGCTACCGAAAAAGTGTAGAATTTAACTAAATGCGACAGTTAATTGTTAGACACATTAACAACGTATTCTTATTTTTAGTTTGTTGTATCAAAGATTAAATTAATATTAATAACAGCCCTTTGGTGCTATTAAAATTATAATATGTATATATAAAATGGATATCAAATTAATATACCAAATTAATTGAATGGCGTTATAATAAAAGTTTTATTTTTCTAGTACATTTAAATTAACGCCCTTATTTTCTAAATCATTTTTAGCGCAGCATTTAGCAATTTATAAAATAACCCCCTAAGTATTTAAAAGGAATGCTAATTAAGGCTATTTTTTTTTTCAAATAACTATAATTTTAACGTATTTGTAACATTGTTTGTAGGCAGTAAACAGGCTTTGCAACATTGTTACTGTACATTTTTTGCTACTATGTATTTGATTTTAAAAGCATTTTAAAAGGATATACTTAGGATATAAATAGCACAGAGGTTTTTTCTCAAAAAGCGAAATAGATTACAAAAGTGGGCATAATTATCCTTAAAATGCGGTATGTCCCATCCTGGATGGTCTTCCAGTTTGCCCGCAATTTCAAAAAATCCCTCAGAGAATCAGTACTAGTACATCTGGGAATTTCAAAAATGCTTTTAAAATAGCCCAGAGGTTTTTTGCCCAAAAAGTGAAATATATTACAAAAGTGGGCGTAATTATCTTTAAAACAAGGTATGTCCAATCCTATAAGGTCTTCCAGTTTGTCCACAATTTCCAAATATCACTCAGAGAATCAGTACTAGTACATCTGAGAATTTTAAAAATTCTTTAAAAAAAGCCCAGAGGTTTTTTCTCAAAAAGCAAAATAGATTACAAAAGTGGGCGTAATTATCTTGAAAATGCGGTGTCCTTCCAGTTTGTCCGCAATTTCGAAAAATCCCTGAGAGAATCAGTACTAGTACATCTGGGAATTTCAAAAATTCTTTAAAAATAGCCCAGAGGCTATTTATTTAAAATGAGGTATGTCCAATCCTATAAGGCCTTCCAGTTTGTCCACAATTTCCAAAAATCCCACAGAGAATCGGCATTTTTAATAAAATTCTTAATTTCTTTAAAATTTCATTAAAATGTAACAATAATTTTATATTTTAAATATGTCACAAATACGAAAACATACGTAATAGTTTGTCGTAAATATTAAAACATATTTGGAAAATAGTCCCAAATACGAAAAACATATTTTAAATATGTGAAAACGTAAGATGTTACGTCGAAACATATTTTGTTCGACATATTTATCTTCACCCACATTTTAAAATGTGGGTTTTAAGTTGGGGGATGGTTCTTGACTTGTATTAACATACAAGTATTTAATAACACACACTTTTTCAAAAAAAGGTAAAAGGAGCTGTTTATTCCGTTGAACGTGGAGGTCAGCTAACAACTATTGTATGTAAAATAATGCATTCGTCAAAAATGTTCCGTACCCAAGCAAGAAACCACAAGGTTGAGTACTTTTTCACAGCTTGCCTAACACAATTTTCCAAAATCGTCCGGTAGGCACAACAATAGATTGAAACTCAAATGTCAATTTCAAAATAATATGTTTTAATTATCGTTTCGAAAAAGGAAAAGAGCTTCATAGCTCATTATCAAATTGTGAATAAAGTATTTTGGAAAAATAACATTCAATTGTTTATGTACGTTGTTCGATTGCCTAGTTGATATTATAAAATTTCCAAATCTTCTTTACAAAATATGAAACAAAACAAAGAAAATATAATTTATTATTTAAGAACTAAATAAAAGACTAATTTTCGATTCCTATTAAAAAAAAGAAATTATCTTTAAAATAACCGCAATTTTTATCAGTTAAAAAAAAAATTACATTTGAGTTATCTTCTAAAGCAGAAATTCTAAAACCATTAATTACACTGGTTCACAAATTTTTAACTTTTTGCCATAACCTCAAAAATGCGATGTTTCCTAAGATAAATCGGGGCTGCTGATCACGAATATGGCATTCATTTATTTTTCTCAAGAAGCGTTTTCGAGATATACTCGAAAATCGTGTTTTTCTGCAGTTGTTTTAGGTATTTCGAAAAATCTCGAGAACTGCTTAACTGAATTGGTCAAGATTTAACATTTTGCATAGATATCTCTTTTCTCTTTCAGAAAATATCCAAACTGTGTCGATCGGACCTCAATTAAGTAAAAAATTGCATCAAATTCCAGACCGCAAACTTACTGTTCCGCAGTGTAAAAGTAGCATTCTTAAAAAAAAAATTTTATGAAAATTCAAATTCGGATGTTTTCACTAAATATGCCGTTATTTCTTAAGTCTTTGTCCGACGATAACAATTTTACTCTTACTACGTTTGAAACAAAATATTGTTTAAGATACATGTTTAAAAAAATGTTTACATTTTTTTTATTGCCTTACTGGAGCGAATTAAAACGGTGAATTTTGAAAAAACATTAAAAATCTTGTAACTCAGTAAATCTTTATACGATCGACACAGTTTGGATATGTTCTGAAAGAGAAAAGAGATATCTATGCAAAATGTCAAATCTTGTACAATTCAGTTAAACAGTTCTCAAGATTTTTGGAAATACATACCTAAAACAACTGCAGAAAAGCACGATTTTCGCGGATATCTCGAAAACTCTTCTTGAGAAAAATAAATGAATGCCATATTCGTGATCAGCAGCCCCGATTTATCTTAGAAAATATCTCATTTTTGAGGTTCATTTTTTTTGTGGCATAGTGTTATAGTTAACAATAAAACAAAAATGAATCATAGGAATTATTATATTTTTTTTTGCTATACAAATTTAAAGAAATCATTAGTGGATGTCTGTAAATTGGACAGCTTGTCTAACATTTTATTGAAACCAGTTTTTTAAACCGATTAATTATAAAAATATGTAACAAGGATTAATTAAATTAGATTCTAATGCTTTAGTACCAAACACTTGCTTAAATTTAAATTACCAGTTTTGCTGCTCACCAAAAAACCATAAAACTTTAAATAAATATATATGTATTTTCAAACTCGATTAAAGAAATTTAATTTAAAATGTTGTCGAAATTAGAATGCTGTTTTTAACATCAATATTAAAACTCCTTATAAGTTCTCAAGTTCAAGTACAATTTTTTTTTTTCGTTTTATTTAGTCATAAGTCATCTTGTGGGTGGGTGCATTTCGACCATTAATTTAAAATCTTCTTATAACATTTTCTGACTATTTATATTTCACCATAAAACCAAGTACATAACAATTTTTTTCACAATAATTATTTACAAACAAGTGGATATGATTCACTGAACATGATTAGGGGTATTCACTAAAATTGTATTTGTAAAGTGCTTTTGGTAAATAATGGCAAATGTCAATGTTAAAAATGTTTTATTTGTAAAAAAAATTATGGTATAATTATAGAAAATTTAAGTTTTTAAAGAAATGTATGGCCGCGTTATACATCTATAGTACAAAAACTATATTATGTATACGTAAAAATTTCAGCAAAAAAAAAAAAAAAATTTAATTAGATACGGTTTTGAAAATATCCAAGTAAAACTACATACTAATATATTTTTTTGTATGTAATAACATTTTTTTATTTGTTTCATTTCAGATAATTTTATTAAAAAAGAAACATTTGTTCTTCTTAGTACTTATTTTAAATTTTAAGAATTTTGAAATACCTTGCCATTGTTCCCGGCTGTTATGTATAAAGTTTTTTTTATGTGAAGTACGAGTATTATGTATAATTTGCAACTTCTTTTAGCATTAATATATATACATATATATAAAGTAAAAGCTAAAACCGAGATTTTTGGTTGGTTTTCGGTTTCGGTTTTTAGGCATCAAAAACGCGCTTTTCGATTTCGGTTAAAACCGAACAGCAATCCCTATAGAGGGAGCAATCTATAGACTAAAATAAATTAAATTACTTTTGTAATATAAGCGTTGTTAATTTTAATATCTAGAAAAACTGTTTCTTTTGATTTTTAAAACCAATTTACATAATTACGCATTGAATGTCAAAACTTTAAGTGCGTTTTAAAAAAATAATAACGTTATTAAAATTTCCACTATCTCCCACTTAATCCATCATAATGTCAATAAACACTTTTTACTGTTTATTTACTTTCATTGTCTTGATTGTAATAAACGACCTGTTTATTTGCATTGTTTCTACGGTTTTGTAAAAAAAATAATATTTAGTTATAGTACTTAAATCTTTAAATTAGTGTAAATGCCTCTGTTATACATTATTACTTTGGCAACAAAAATAAAAGTTAAATAATAATAACTTAATTAATAACGTTTCCTTTAACAAAAATTGCGGCATATCATTTATATTTTTTGCAAATTTAATTCACAGTATTTTTTTTCATTTAACAAGTTTATCATTTATTGCGATACTAAATAAAAAAAGTTAAGATAACAAAATATTATTGATTGGTAACTTAGTAATTGAAAAATTAAGAATTTTTAGCATACGAGTAAAAAAACATTTATCATATAAATTCAAAAACTTTTTTAAATTTTAGCAAATTAATAAATGATAATTGACATTGGCAAATTATGAGTAGTTTATAAAAAATAAACCAGTTGGTTTTTATGTTCTGTTGTTAACACAAGAAAATTCTTTGTTGTAGATGAGTAATAAATTTCAGAGGTTCTCAAATGCTGTCTTATCTATTAAATTATTTCTGTAAAAAAAGCTTATGGCCATTTTCTCAATGTATTGACAAACACCCTGTTACTTTATGTCGTTATAAATTTTTTAAAAAAATAAACTGTTCGTTAACGATTTTGGCTTTATCAATATACCGACAAAAACATTGTTTTCAGTTGGCAACACCTCTAACAATACATGTAAAAGTTGGGAGTCAGCTGATTGAATTTATCTGTACGGCAAATAAATAATTGGCAGATGAGTGCCGGTTAGCTTTGCGACAGAATAGAAGCAAATGAGACATTAAGAAAACCAAATTTCTTTAACGTGCAGTTTTTCGTTGGGAAAAAAATAATCGCCCAATAAAAAAGGCGCCTGATAGTATACAAGTCGGCAGAATAATACCTTGCTGCTTATATAAGCGTTTTGCGCTTTTAGGCATCCAAACTTGTACAATTACAGTTTGCTACTTAAAATAGCCAAAATTGTTTCGTGTATAATCACACAAAATGTAATGTAATTTTAATAAATTTTAATAAATAAATAATACAATTTTAATAATTGAATTCTCATATGTATAAGCATCGCTTCAAACTTAAGTCAAATACAATTGAAAACACACAAAAATTATTTCATTAAAACTAAATTTGCTTAATTTTGACCAAACTTTGAATTTATTCATGCACTTTCGATGCAAGTAAAGTAGACTTTTTCATAATGCTGGAGAAATTAAGGGAGTTTTTTTATAAGCACAGTAAATGCATACAAGCGAGTTTTTATAAATGCCTTTCTCATTTAAAAGTACCAAAAAGCGTGCACATTATTATTAAAAATGTTTCCAAAATAATACCAACATTTTGATAATATAAATTTATTATAATAGCATTATTCGTTACGGTTTTACGCGTACTAAAGTGTTTTCCGAGATTAGGCTTTATATGGGGCCTATGGTAAATTATGCATCGATCTTCACGAAAGTTGACACTGTGAGTTCTAGTATTATGAAATTGTAACAGTCTAAAATATATTTCAATAGTACACAGAAAAAATTCTACAAAATTTTTCACCAATTAAGCAGTAATCAAAAATATAATCAGTTTTAATTAAAAATGTAATCAAGTGAATTAAACGTTTTATTAATACTTTTAACTGGTTTAATTGATACTATTAATTAGTTTACTGGTGGAAATTTAATAAATTTCTTAATTAATATCGCAAACTTTTTAATTGAAATCAATTTTTATTTTTTTCTGTGTATTATTCGGTACGGTTTTAGGCGCATAAAATTGTTTTTCGAGATTGGGCTTTATATAGGGCCTATAGTAAACTATGGATCGATGTTCATGAAATTGGACATATAAAACGGTAGACCAAAATTTTTTACAATAGCATTATCCGTTTCGGTTTTAGGCCAAAGTATTTTTCGAGAGTGGGTTTTATGTGGGGCCTGTGGTAAATAATGGATCGACCTCCACGCAATTTAGTGGTATTATTTCTAGTCATATACGAACTTGTGCAAAATCTTATATCAATGTGCGTATTTTGCCACTATTTATGAGAGTTTTTGTAACAAAATTATAAATTTTTTAGGCTGGTTGTTTCACATTTTAATTCATAACTCTTTTCCTTCTGCACCGATTTGGAGGGTTTCAATCCCAAATTGTTCCTTTCTTTTGAGTCGTTCGAAAGTGAGCGTGATTTTAACAGACGGACAGATATACGGATGGACAGAAAGATATGGCTAAATCGACTTAGAATTACTCAAGGACCCAGTATATATATACTTTATAGGGTCTGAGAAAATTTTCACACGGAATGAAAAACTTAGTAAACCCTCTTCACAACTAGTTGTGGTGGAGGGTATAAAAACTGCTCTACTTGAGTTTTGTTAATTGTAATTCTGGCGAATCCCAAGTATTGTGTGCATGTGGTTTTCCCAGAGGATGTACCACCAGAAGGTGGAGTATTTATTTTTTGTTTATTTGTTAAAATATTTATATGTATATGCTTTTAATATTGATCATATCCCTATAAAGTATGTATGTGTACGTATTCTGTGTCCGGACAGCAAATTATGGAAATTCAAATACAAAAATATGCCGAATCTTATAAACCCTTAAACATGGTGCAAACCTAACAGACAATTATGTGAATACCGTATATATAAATAGTTCAACTTTGTTTCACGCTCACTTTGGCTTAAGATATAAAGAAATCTAAATTGTCTTTGTATGGGCACACATTTTGTCGGATATTGTGTATTGATAACCAAGATGCCTCATATCTAGCTTTGACTTCTGCATTTCTCCAGATAAGCATAAAAATAAAGTAAGCAAAAAAACAACAACTAGGGATTTTTTTTGGTAAAATTAGAGGCAGTCATGGTTTTTTGCTCATATCTCAGCCATTTGTGGACTGATCCTGCTGAATTGAAATAGCGAACAATTCCGGACTAAATGTGACATAAATATATAATTACTTAGTCCCCATTACATCTGGGGCTTCGGAAAACCCATTTCAACGGATGGACAGACATTCGGACATCGTTAAATCAAATTCGCTACTTATAAGAACCCAGAATATATACATTTTATAGGCTCTAACATCCATATTGTAGAAATTACAAACGTAATGACAAACTTATATATGTATACACTTTTCCACCACCTGTTGTGAAGGGTTTAATTAGGTGAAATTATTATTTGGTAAAATTATTTATTCAGTTATGAAAAGTAAAAAATTTCTTGATAGTAAAACGGAATTTTCTAGTAATTGGTTTTCTATGGAAGCTACAACCAATTATTAACCTATATTCATAAATTTATAGGCCATATTTGAAGGCATATTAATATATTTTTGAAAAAGTCTAGGCGCGGTAATTACACTCCTTTAATTTTAAAAATTTGTGCATTTATTTTAAAAGAATGCCAAAATTTGCAGCTTAAAATGCTACAAATAAATTCAAATCTTTCAAATAAACAATTAAATTACATATTTTAATTTTCCAAATTGTTTGGCATACATTTCATCTATTTTACACTTAATTCATTTGATAAATTTTTTCAGTATATTTTTACATTTTCTTAATGGCTTTCAAAAGAAATTTTGTCATAAACATTTACCGGAAGAAATACTAAACAGAATAAATGACATTGAAAACAATTATTTATAAAATTATAAAATCGTATAATGTGGTAGTTATCCTGTAAAAGCCACAAATTTCACGTGTTGAATACCAAGCAACTAAAAGGAGACATTTAAGAATGTAAAAGATGGGATTGGATATAATGAACCAAAAGAAAAATAATTTAACTTTAAACTAAATACTTTAAAAACTTTTAATTGTATATGTATGTGTAGATTATCTATTTCATCTTTTAGTATCAAGCCAAATTTATCAATAATAAATACGATTTTTTTTGGTTATTTTATCCAGACTTTCCTGTAGATGTATAGCGCTATATTTTTGTATATGTGTGAAGTAAAGCAGAGAAAGTGTAACAAGTATTTTATGTACTTATTGTTCTAGACTCTTAGCAGAAAAATCATGTAATATATTGGACGTTGGTTTGCTTTTTTGCCTTGACTTACCGCCCCCCCCCCCCTCCTCTCCTCCGGCGTTATTTCTCTTTTGTTTTTCGAAGGATTAAAGTGCTGCATGCCTTGAGTTCAATCAAATATAAACTGTAATAGCTGTTAAACTGAAGGACATGGTCTATGTTGCCAAGAATTGTGTTATACGTAATAAATTAAGTATTTTGTATTATTTCCTAAGAAACAAAGTATTTTGAAATTGTAGTTACTCTTGCTACGTGTTTTCAATCATATTAAATAAAATGGCTTTACAAGCATTGAATTGCTTCCTTTTGTTATCTTTGATAGAACGAAGTAAACAAGTCTATTAACTTTAGTACATACTTTTTTTTTGAGTTAAGTACAAATTTTAATTCTTCAATCAAATAATTTTTTTTAACAATTTAATGAATAGAGCTTTGTCGTTTTCAACAACAAGTTTAGAAATTAAAATGCATTTTAAGTGACCACTAGATAACCCTAATTAGCCCAATAATTTATGCTTTAAAAATTTTAATGATATAATTTTACAAAAATATAATATACTCAATTTCATTTAAAAAATTACCTTTTCAATGAATATTTCTTCCGTTTGTAAAACAAATTAATCAAGTTAATTGCGATGAATTTTTAATATAATTCAAAAGCGTTTGCTTGATTAATGAATGACATATAAACCTTCAAGTTTTATTATGAAAAAAAATTTAAAATATTTAGTATTATCGCTAATGATTTAAATAATTGATTTGTTAGACCCTGCGTATTAAAGCACTTAAAAAAGTATTTAACAAGTAAGAGTGCTATATTCGGCTAAGCCGAATGTTATATGCCCTTCAGCATGGTTGGGAAAGAACAGAATTTTATATGTACTCATACCTAAATATATTGCATTTAATTATTTGCACATGTTTTCGTGCTATTAAATATATTAAAAAACAATCTTAATTATAAAAATAAAAAAAAAGATAAATTTTTGGGATTTAAGTATGACACAGGCTTTTTAAACCGATTGGATAGATAGAAGAAATTTACCATTTACTTTTGGAATAAAACTTGGACTCGGAAAGATCTATGGTTCCCGAAAATGGGTATTTTTCAAAAAAAAAAATATATATATTTTGGTAATAACTTTTTTGTATCTAAACCGATTTTTCCTAGTATTTCAAAAAATATGTTCTATTAAAGATTTCCGATTTTTTGATACATAAGGCGTATCCATAGGTCATATGGCAGCCCTAAAATTCTGTACGGGCGGTACCACGCCGAATTATCCAATCCCGCCCACATTTTGTGGGATGTTGTGAATTGATAACTTAAGTGTTTATACCTAATTTGGAAACTTTGGCTGCTCTTGCCGTTCTCCAGATATACAGAAAAAAGAAATAAAAAAACAACAATGACAAGGGATTTATGGTACTCGGTAGTCGTGATATTTTGCTCATATCTCAGCCATTTTTGGACCAATCTGGCTAAATTTCATTAGAAAAATTATTATTAGCATACCTAACATAAATTTATACCAACCAAGCCCCTATCATATCTGGGAGTTTCGGAAAACATATTTCAACAGACAGACGGATAGGTAAACAGACGGACAGCAGGACTTAACTTCCCTTCTCATAAGGATCCAGATTATATATACTTTATAGGGTCTAAGATCAATATTGTAGAAATTACAAACGGAATGACAAAGCTATATATACCCTTTTATCTTCAGTGTAGGGTATAAAAATATACAATTAGGAACTTAAAAAGAATATTTAAAAAATAGAAGTGAATGCTATATTCGGTTGTACACAATTTCATACACCCACGCACTACTTATTACTAAAATATAGGTAAATAGTTTGCGATTTTCCAGATTTTTGCGCTCCCGCGTTTAATTTGCAATACCTTTTTTTTAAAGATGTGTCCATTAGGGATGCCAAACGGGATTGATTTTAACAAATCCCTCGATTTTCGGGATCTCGGAATTTTCCGGGATTTTTCGGGATCAAATTGTTTCTTTAATATACAACTTTTTTTAAAAAAACAACAACACTTTATTTATTTATGTTAAACAAAACAATTCATTAGCAACTTTTTTTTAATTAACTAAATTTTATTTATTTTTGAATTTCTAAAAAAGAAAAATTAACAGAACAATCCTTTTACAACTTTTTCTTATAAACAAAAGTTAAAACATATATATTTTTTTATTTTTAAAAAAGAGAGCTTAACAAAAAAATTCATTTTAGGTATATACAAATTTTATTATTTCGTTATTTCTTAATTTTTTGTGCGACGATAACAATTTTACGCTTACAACGTTTAAAACACAATATTATTTAAGATACATGTTAAATAAATTTTTTAAATTTTTTTTTTGCATTAGGCGTGGTAGGTACTCTGTTCCAAATTTCGCGTGAAATGCTGTCAAAACGCATATAAAAAAATTGTACGGAATATCTACGAAAAATTGTTGATAGAGTTGTACTCTGTTCAATTTGTGAAAAAGTTACGAAATGTTTCTGGCAACATCTTTATTTCATACGGAATTTTGACAGCTGTATATAAGTTAATAAATATAAAATAAATTAAAACTCTCCCTTTTTCGTTTTACTAATTCTTGTGCCGCAACACAAGCTGTTAAAATTATTTTTTGATTCAATTTTTCCTTGTTGTTTTTACAACAATGTATTTGGAAAATCACTTTCTATTTTATTTAATTTTTTATTTTAATTTTTGTTTTGTTTACAAATGCAAAACATTTCTATTTTATTTAATTTTTTATTTTAATTTTTTGTTTTGTTTACATATGCAAAACAATGTCGCATACTTTGAAGGAATAAAAACGCCAAATTGTGCAAACTCGCGAGATAGTTAACATTGATACATGAAATAATAGATGTTGCTCAACATTTTTCACAAATTTGAACAGAGTACTAGGCTTTACTCGAGCGAATTAAATTGGTGAATTTTTAAAAAACATAAAAAAATCACATTTTTTTTCAAGTTTAAAGTCCTGTAGCTCAGTAAATCTTTATCCGACCGACACGGAATAGATATGTGCTTAGCTTAGAAAATACCTCATTTTTGAGGTTAATTTTTTTGTGACATAGTGTAATTAGCAGATGAGTGCTGGTTAGCTTTGCGACAGAATAGAAAACAAATGAGTCAATGTGAAAACCAAATTTCTTTAATGTGCAGTTTTTCGTTGCGAAAAAAGATAATCGCGTAATGTGACAACGGCATTAAAACAATGAATAACACTACGTGACAATTTTTTGACCAAATGCATTTGAAACGTAATCCTTATGTAAAATTTTCCGCTGAATCCTAATATGAAGTCAGAATTTTCAAAAGTAGAACAGTTTTTGAGATCTTCCAAAATAACCGATATTTGTGTTTTTAAAAAAGATGATGTGACTGATATGCAAATATCCAAAAAATAAAATTTTAGCCTATTTCAATACGAACATTTTGTGCCCAATAGGATCCAGATCGGTGCAAAAATGACAAAGTTACAAAAGATTAATTGAATTAACCCACAACAAACAAATATACAAAGCTAAATTTTTAGTAACAATAAATATTAAAAATTGCATGTAACTATTGAATTTCTATGTGGGTTTATTTACTAAATCTTCTGTAGCTTTGTCATTTTTGTACCAATCTATGTCTTGTTGGGCGCAAAATTTTCATATTAAAAAAATCTAACGTCGCATGCAATAAAACATTACGATTTTTAAATGATTGGTTTAAAAAAAAATAACTTGAAAAGAGCAAAATTTAACAAAATCATAAAATTTTCAATAAAGCTTGTACTTTTGTCCCCTGTAACTCTGTCATTTCTTGACCAATCTTCACAAGCAATCCATGGTTATTTTAGAAATTTTATAACCTTTTACTAAAAAGAAAGAAACACATAATTCGTTTAAAATTTTTTAAGATATTTGCATTTCAGTCACATCATCTTTTTTAAAAACACAAATAACGGTTATTTTGGAATATCTGAAAAACTGTTCTACTTTTGACAATTCTGAGTTTATATTCAGATTCAGCGGAAAATTTTACATAAAGATTAGCTGTCGGATTTATTTGGTCACGACTTTGTTGAAATTTTGTCACGTAGTGTAATTAGAAAGTATAAAAATTAAATTAAACGAATATTTTTATACATATAAAAATTTTTGATACACAAAAGTTTTTAAATTGAAAAATCCCGGGATTCATAAAAATAAATTCCCGGGTTTTGTCTGTCCCGAAAAATCCCGGGATTTCGGGATTTCCCGTTTGGCATCCCTAGTGTCCATATTATCCAAAACGTTGAAAATCTCAAGAAGAGTTGCTAACATAGCCATTTTTCATTTAAAACAAGGTTCGTGCATTAATGATTTAACGTAGAATTTTTCTAAATTTTTATGTATTTGAAAACGGCTTGCACGACAATAACATTCAGTTCAACCCAGTTAGCAGCACGGCTACGTAAAAATTTTCCTTTCGCAAAATATTTGTTTTAGTATGTAATGTTTATACATATATTAATTTCACTGATTCTTTTGGCATCAAAAACAATCTCGTAATATCCTAAAATAACTTCAATCTATAACTTTTTGTTGTTGGTATATACTGGATACTAGATTCAATTATTTGAATCATACTAACAAGTAAGAAATATTAGTTTCATTGACGAATTAGGTAAATAATTAAACTAAAATTTTTGAGGGGAATCCCGGGAATATAATTTTTATTTCCCGCGTTCCCGGGCATCCAAAAAGTGCGGGACACAAAAAGAAAGTCTAGTAATAATTCCTGTAATAAGAATGTGATTTTCCACAGCTTGTTTTCGAATAAACCAAACTTTCCCTAAAATTTTATTTTTGAGTTTTGAAAATAGATGTCAAACAGCGATAACTTTCTTGTAGATATAGTGGCGATCATCTATTACGGCATTTTTTAATATTTTAAATACATCTATCTATCAACAATTAATGAACATGACTATATAAATCGATATACTTTCTAGTTCTGAAAATCTTCTTAACTCCTGTTTTCTTTCAACACGCCAATCAAACGAAAATGATTATGATCGATTTTTTCCTTAATTATATTTTCTAAAAATTTTTTTATGCTTTTTCAAAAAAATTACTATTTGTCCTAAACTACATTTTTCTACCTACTAAAGACAAATTCTAACAATGTATTATATACTATACACATGCACATACATATATTAAATTTGCTGTCAAGTTTGCGTGACTTCTTTATTCCATGTTAAAAATTTGTTTCCCTTTTCCCATTAAAATTTAAATAAAATGTTTGTACAGCACACCAAATAATTACCGAACAAAGTTTAATAGATTTAGGAAATGACCGACTTAATGATTAAATGCTTTTTTTAACTTGTTGATAAAACACGAAATATAAATAAGTGATACACACAGTTATTGATTGTAAGGACTTCTTACTCATGGTATAAGAAAGCTTATGGTAAATGTCCTTAAACAGCAAATAAATATATTTTACTACTTAATTTGTTTTAAAGCTTTGATTTTTTGCGTTTGTTGCTATTAAGAACAGCTAAAACGTATTAAAAATGCATGATTCAACTGTATTTCGAACTTAACATTCCCACAATGTGATAAAGTGTTTTTATTGTTTCTTAAAATTTTCCATTTCAGTTATATACCAACACGCTTGTGGGGTTTTAGTGGCCATGTACAAACCGTCCTGCATAGTATAGTGGGACGTGTTAAATGCCCTTGGCCGTTGGGCGAACGTGTCTATTTATCCCTGGAAGATGGTTCTACATTGACATATGATTTATATCAACCTCTTAAGGAATTTGAAGGTGAGTTTGTAATTAATACTACCGTTTCTTTTTCTTAAAACAAATTGTGTTACTATAAATTCATGTATGTTATTGCACACGCATACTCTTTTTTAACAAATTTTATAAAAGAAATACCCAATAAGCACTCAAAAACAAAATTTTAAGTGCTTAAAATGTAACTAAAAATAAGCTTAAAGGTGCATGTAGACGACATGTTTTTTACATCTGACTTGTCAACTATTCAAGTCACATGTAATTGTGCATGTCTGTCAAAATTGCTGTTTTACAGAAAGTTTATAATATTCGGTCGCAGACGTACATGTAATTTGCTTCTGACATTGTCTGTTTTTTTTCGCATAGTTATTACAAAACCAAAATAAAAATGCTGCCACGAAAATTTTTATTTACGCCCTAAAATAGTTTAGCCATCTTAACATATTTTTCTTTTAATTCAAAGATACCAATATAGGATATTATAATGAAACGGTTTTTATAAATATATTTACATAATATCTCGGTACATATCTCGGTATTGTAAAATATTAACTTCAGCCGCCTAATGATTCCGTCAATAGTGGATGCCGCTGCCGGTTTCTTCTCGGCATAGATTACTGATGTCAGATGGTTTGTCAGAAGAAAATAGAGCACGCTCTAATTAAAATTTTATTTATTTTCAAAAGATTTTGTTATTCGTTATTAATTCCCAGTTTTTATTATTGATAAAAACACTTGAAATTTATTGTTGATGGGATAAGCTATTCCTATGCGCATTTCACTGGTTGCTTAGGCCAGATCATCAGGAAACTTCATCCATAAAGATTTTAGAAAAACTAAAGATATTAAACCAAATAAAACTGTTAAGCGTATAAGACTTATAGCAACAGTTCTACTTGTAATAATATCAAAGTTTAAACAAAACACATCAACAATAAACAGTGGGTTTATCTCATCTTACATTCCCCACTACAATTAGTTGAAATTCTCTCAACATTAATTGTAGTTGTAAGTAGGTTAAGAAAAACAAAATAAAAACAACAACAACTTACAAAAGATGTTGTCAATTAATGGTTTTTTTAGGCCGTGCACTTGCCTGTTTATTATCAAAAAGTAATTTCAATTTTTGGGAATACAAAATTTTAATTTCAAAAGATTTTGTTATTCGTGCTTAATTCCCAGTTTTTATTATTGATAAAAACACTTGAAATTTATTGTTGATGGGATAAGCTATTCCTATGCGCATTTCACTGGTTGCTTAGGCCAGATCATCAGGAAACTTCATCCATAAAGATTTTAGAAAAACTAAAGATATTAAACCAAATAAAACGGTTAAGCGTATAAGACTTATAGCAACAGTTCTACTTGTAATAATATCAAAGCTTAAACAAAACACATCAACAATAAACAGTGGGTTTATCTCATCTTACATTCCCCACTACAATTAGTTGAAATTCTCTCAACATTAATTGTAGTTGTAAGTAGGTTAAGAAAAACAAAATAAAAACAACAACAACTTACAAAAGATGTTGTCAATTAAGTGTTTTTTTAGGCCGTGCACTTGCCTGTTTATTATCAAAAAGTAATTTCAATTTTTGGGAATACAAAATTTTAATTTCAAAAGATTTTGTTATTCGTGCTTAATTCCCAGTTTTTATTATTGATAAAAACACTTGAAATTTATTGTTGATGGGATAAGCTATTCCTATGCGCATTTCACTGGTTGCTTAGGCCAGATCATCAGGAAACTTCATCCATAAAGATTTTAGAAAAACTAAAGATATTAAACCAAATAAAACTGTTAAGCGTATAAGACTTATAGCAACAGTTCTACTTGTAATAATATCAAAGCTTAAACAAAACACATCAACAATAAACAGTGGGTTTATCTCATCTTACATTCCCCACTACAATTAGTTGAAATTCTCTCAACATTAATTGTAGTTGTAAGTAGGTTAAGAACAACAAAATAAAAACAACAACAACTTACAAAAGATGTTGTCAATTAAGTGTTTTTTTAGGCCGTGCACTTGCCTGTTTATTATCAAAAAGTAATTTCAATTTTTGGGAATACAAAATTTTAATTTCAAAAGATTTTGTTATTCGTGCTTAATTCCCAGTTTTTATTATTGATAAAAACACTTGAAATTTATTGTTGATGGGATAAGCTATTCCTATGCGCATTTCACTGGTTGCTTAGGCCAGATCATCAGGAAACTTCATCCATAAAGATTTTAGAAAAACTAAAGATATTAAACCAAATAAAACTGTTAAGCGTATAATACTTATAGCAACAGTTCTACTTGTAATAATATCAAAGCTTAAACAAAACACATCAACAATTTTTATAATTATTTAACTTTTAATAAGTTTAAACGTATTTATTAATGCTATTCAAGTTTCAAAATATATAACTAATATTCACTTGATTTCAAATTCACGTTTAATTGAGAATGCTATTGATATAAAGTTTAACAAAAGTATATCTCAACCCTCGAAACTTGAAATTCGAACTTGAATACTAATTGTTTTGCACTTGATTTTCATCGAAATTGCTTATTGGATAGTGTGTTTTTCTCAAGTTAGGCAAAAAGGTCTTAAAAGAAAAAGGCATTTTAGGTTTTGATTAAGTTAAACTTAATTATTTTCTAGCTTTTGCTTGGTAGGTATCAAAAAGTCTAGGAACACTGCTTATCATTTGCACTTTAGATAATAAGTCAATTCAATTATTTTTAGTTATAGATAACGAAAAACTACAGTTTCTGACTTAAGACCGTTTTGCCTAATTTTAAAGACTAATAACTCATGATTAGGGATGTGATTTCCATGCAAATGCATGTTTTTTTTGTCGATAGTCTAAGAACGATGTCGACCAATTGTTTTTCCGAATCATTAAATTTCCATTAAAATGGCATCGATTTGTTTTTGCATATTGTTTTATATGTTAGTGAAAATGCATATTTTTGCATATTAAGGTTTTAAATGCATATCTTTGCATATTTTGACATTTTTGAGCGATTTTTTTTTAATTTCTTAAAAAAATTTTAAAATCAATAAATAAATTCTTTTGGAGCTTTGCTTCAAATACAAGATTTTCAAAATTTCGGCAAAAGATCCTTCTATTTTAAACCGATGCAGCTCCTTACATGGTTAAGGCTTCCAATGGGCTTGAAATGTTTTATCCAAAGCTATTACAAGTTACTTGCTTGTCACATGGGTAATAACGCGTTGCAGAGATTATTAGAAGCCATTTCGATAATATTTAAATTTTTAATGAAATATATCCCTTGATTCTCCTTCCACTGCAGCCAGTAGTAACAAGATGGTGGCCTGGCTAGATGCTTCAGAATTCTATTCAAAAAACTTTGAGTAATTAAGAATGTTAGAGTAAATTAAAGAATGTTAGAATAGCTTGTTGATATCGATGATTATGCAATTAAAAAAGTAAAAGAAATATTAAATTTAAATAACATCAGAAGTCAATTAGCATTTGTATTTTTCAATTACGGATATACTTTACACTTTCACACAAGTCTTACGTATTTTGAGGAGTTGTTATTGTTTTTTTTTTTAATATTCAAACAATAATTAGATCAGGGAAGCATTTTCGTAAACTACTTAAGCCTTTGTGGGATAGTGTATAACGGCCTATATGGAATTTAGTTCACTTAATACTCAAGTCATTTATTGATATTGCAGAAAGTAAAATTAACAATGTGGAAGGAAGAATAACCCGACAAATTAAAAAAAAATCCAAAACGATTTGCAAAAAAAAATAAGGAATTAAAAAAAAAATTTATTTCAAATATTTTTGATCTGATCTGGAATCAAAGTGGGATCTGAAAATTAATTTTTTCAAAATGCAAACAGTACACTCAAAATATTATGTAGCTAAATTCAAACGAAAATTCATTTCAAACAACTAAAACTTCATTTAAAAAAGGTCATTTACATTTCATTTATAATAAATGAATTTTACATTATTTTTAAAATTTTTAATTTATTTAACAGCATATTCCGTACAATTTAATAGTTGTTACTTTTAAAAAATATATTTTAACCAACAAAAAATTAAACTACATCACAAAATAAGTAAAATTAAAAAACATTTTTTTCAGTTTTTATTGCATATTTATTATTTTTTAGTGAAGATTTTGGATTTTTTAGTGCATATTTTAAGCGCATATTTTCGATTTCTTAGGGCAGTATTGTAATAAAATAAGAATTATTAATTCAATATGACTCACATATTCAAATCTATCAGGCATGTTCTGCATATCACTTTAACTCAAATCACGTAATTTCAAATCACATGTGCTTTTTAAAATTACACAAGTGATATTTTGGTGTTCAGTTATTGTGTGTTTCGGTGTGATTTTAAATTGCCAAAAGCACACCGAGAAGCACAAACAATTTATAACTTTCAGAACACCACAAAATCACATGTGTGATGGTGAAAGCACATGATTTTTAGAACAGGTCCGTATGTATGTACTGCTCATGTGTAATGGTTCTTATAAGAGGGTGGAATTGTATGAAAATGCATATTTTTTCTTGAGCTTTTAAGTTAAATAGTAAGTCATGTAGTGATGGAATCAAATTACACGTTTTGCTGAGAAAAGACATCGATTTATTTGTGCATATTTTGTATCTTTTTTAAAGCAAACACGTTTTATAGAGCTCAAAATAGGGGAGCATGTTCGTGCTTCTGAGCAATTTTCTACATTTAAAATTCCATTTTTGCAGTGACAAATATAATATCTACAAGTACTTTTAAAAAAACGCCTGTGCGTCATAAAATTTTACAGGAATATGATTCTTCGCAGAAACACTTTTTCGATGCAAGTTTTCCTTTTTTTTTTTTAATTAAATAACCATAATATGCATAATATTGACCATATTTTTACTAATTCTATTCCATAATTTTTTTTTTCCCCAAATTTGGATAATTTTTATCACATTATGGTCAATTTTTACTAAAATGTGATTAATTTGAACCAAATTATGGCTAATGTCGTCCAAATTATGGTTAACTGCAAACTTAACATTGGTTAAATCCAAGCATAGTACGTTAATCCTAATTGTTATATTTTAGTTATTAACAATGTAACCGCTAATTTACTGTATTCAAGTTTTAAAAGAGCTTGCCAGGCTCTGGTGACTTTCGAACTGCAGCAGAACCCAAGCGAGGTAGTTTATTTATGTTTTTGTGTGAATACTTTTTAATTTCCTCCTGAATGGTAGGGATGTTAAGATCTCTTTGGATTATGTCATTACGTATATACATGGGGCGCAGACAATTGGTCGTAATATTCTTAACTGTCTTCTTTGTAGCTTCTGGATGTATTGTGCATGCATCTCACCATGAATGTTCTGCCTGTTTCATATTTGGTTCATATTAGACCGTAGCTCCCAAACTTTTATTGATAAAAAATTGGCAACGTTAATTTTTTTAATAATGACAAGGTCAAAAAGTGATCATAGGTCCCATATAAACCCGATTCCAAAATCTCTTTAAGACAACGAAACCTTATGTAATATGTGATATTTAGATAAAATTCGGGACAAAGAACCCTTTAATGAATCCCTACTTCATAACATAAGTTTGTTTGCGGGGTCCTTGATTAGCCATTAGTCCCAAATAGGGAAAAAGCACCAAAACTTTTCTTTATATACTGTGGTGTAGGGTATCAAATGTCGGGCTAGATCGACCATACTTTCTTACTTGTCCTCGGCCAGAATTTTTGAAATATGCTGCATAGACAAGGATTCACAAACACGTGGATCTTCTGAATATTGCGGGAGGCAGTGTTCCACGTTTAACAACTGTAAAGGAGAGTGGACATTATACTCATAAGTAGGGATAAGATTTTCATGCACTAAAAAATCGAAAATATGCGCATAAAATATGCACTAAAAAATCCAAAATATGCACTAAAAAATTAAAAAATATGCACTAAAAACTTAAGAAATTTTTATAAAAAATCGTTTTTTAATTTTACTAAAAACAAAAAAAAGCATTCTATTGTTATTCAAATATCTTTAAAAAACTTAAATGACTAGTTTATTTTGTTTGCTTAAATAAATTACTACTGTTTTATTAAAAGTAAAACTTTATCAGAACAATTTTGATTTTTAGTTGAACTGTTAATTTTTTGATATTCTTTAATTAGGTTTGAGATGAAATAGTGAAAATAATTTAATTAAAGAATATCAAAAAAGTAAAACTTTATCTTGTACTTGCAGAATGCCAATACATTTTGAAAAAATTTATTTTCAGATCCTACTTTGATTTCAGATCAAAAATTTTCTTTTTTCCCACTTACAACTACAATTCGAGTCGGAAAAAAGCCAACCAATTGTAGGGGGATGTAAGAAAAGATAAACTCACTGTTTATTGTTGGTGTTTTGTTTAAGCTTTGATATTGTTACGAGTAAGACTTCGAGTGTTTAAAATTCTTATTCGCTTTAGGGTTTTATTCGTATAATATTTTTAGCTTTTCTAAAATCTTAGGAAAAGGTTTCCTGATGAGCTGGCCTAAGCAACCAGTGAAATGCGCATAGAAGCTAGCTTCCCTCAACAATAAATTTCAGTGTATTTATCAAATATGAAAAATTGGAAATTTAGCACGTCATACGGAAATCTTATTAATAGTAAATTTTGTATTCCCAAAAAATTGCTTTGAAAACATATTTGAAATTTATTTTATTTTTTGAACATCTTAATTTTTTTTTGCAAAACATTTTGGATTTTTTTTTTTTTGAATTTGTCGGGCTATGTTTCCTCCCACATTGTTAATTTTACATTCTGCAATATCAATTATGTGAACTAAATCCCTCCTAATTAGTGATTGTTTTACCAATATATCCGTAGTTGGAAATCCCCAAAAATGTCAAAATATGCAAAAATATGCATTTAAAACTAAAATATTCAAAAAAAAGACTCACCAAAATATGCAACAATATGCAAAAACAAATCGATGCCATTTTAACGCAAATTCAATGATTCGGAAAGATAATTCATCGAAATCGTTCGTAGACTATCGGTAAAAAACATGCATTTGCATGGAAATCGCATCCCTTCTCATTAGTGTCAAAAATAGTTAGCTTTGTGTGCTATGAAAGAGAATACGACTTCCAAATGTAGCTTAAATGGCCGCAAGTTTGTCACGCTTTTTGTCAATATAGCAAAAATGGCTCACATCCTCTATTTCATTTATGAGTCATGTTAAATAATTTTGGGATGTAATTCTCTTGCCGTTGCGGAGAGTTATTTTACGAATAGTATATAAATTTGCGTATTATCGTATAAGATTTACTTCTGATAGACTTTTGCAAAGCGATGCATAAACGACTTTGTTTTGTTGCGATCGAGCTAGCATGTAAATTTATTTTTGATGTTCTTGATTTCAGTTTGTGTAAAAACCAATATCGCCTGAAAATGGTTGTGCTATTTACTTCCGATGATTTTGTAAGCACTTTATGTATGTATGTATACATTTGTATAGGGCAAATAATTGGTGTAATATTCCAGATTGCTTAAAATTAATGTTTCGGACCTGCTTAATATAAGTAGCTTTTAATATGAATATATTAAGAGATCGAAGCAGTAACTTTTAAATATCCAAAGTAATATCCATAATGCAATTAAATGAATTTTTTTGGGTTTTACAATTTTTGGTTACAGTATTGAAAAAAAAACTTTGTATAAAAAATTAACACCATTTATATGACTTCAAATGCATATACATATAGCAAATGGAACAGTGTTAACCTTCCAATGTAAATGTATATATTTATCATTTTATATGTACATACATAGAATAACCTTCTAATGTAAATGTATATATTTATCATTTTATATGTACATACATAGAATAATTTTTCTTTTTAAATTATATTTTATGGGAAAATCCATAAAGTTTTTATTATCCTTGAACTTCGTTTTTCAAAGACAATAGAAGTATGCATATTAAAACTAAAACAATTACGAGATTTTTATGAAAATGTCTTATTATTGCACTATTTTCAGATGACATCACCGTAGCCATATGTCCTGGCATTGGAAATTCCTCCGAAAGTGTTTACATACGCACATTTGTTCACTATGCACAATGTCATGGCTATCGTTGTGCAGTCCTTAATCATATTGGTGCCTTAAACAGTGTACAAGTCACCGCCTCGAGAATATTTACATATGGTAAGTTAAACTATTTATAAATTTTAATTCTCATTGCTGTCCTTTTTAAACTGTAGACTATAGGAGGAAATAATGAAGCAAAATCAATTAAAACTACAATAAAACTTAAATAATTTCCTTCATTCAAGGTCACACTGATGACTTTTCGATAATGGTTGAGAGTCTAACACAAAAGTTCTCTGATACACATGTAGTAGCTGTGGGCTTTAGTTTGGGTGGTAATTTAGTAACCAAATATATGGGCGAAAATGATAAGAACAAACCACAAAATTTAATTGGTGGCATATCGATATGTCAAGGTTACAATGCCGAAGAGTAAGTTTTCCTATCAATTCTTATTTGTGTTTTAATTTTTTTATCTAATAATTTATTACTATTTTACAGAGGCACCAAATGGTTATTGAATTGGCAAAATTTCCGTCGTTTTTATTTATACATTATGACTGAAAATATGAAAAATATTATATTAAAACATCGTCACATTCTTTTGTCGGAGGAAACTCGTCAGCGTCATAACTTAAATGAGCGTGAAATTATTGCAGCCGCCACACTACCAGAATTGGACGAGGCTTACACAAGACGTGTTCATAATTTTCCCACAACAACTGATCTTTACCGTTGGAGTTCCTCTTTACACTATTTTGATACAATTGAAAAGCCTATGATATTTATAAATGCCAAAGACGATCCGTTAGTACCGGAAGATTTATTGCCACCCATAAAAAGTTTTGCTGGTAAGTTTTTGTTGTCAACCGTATATTTGTGTCGATAATGAGTGATAAGATTATGGATATATGGGCATTTCCAAAGGAAAGTGTACTTTTTGTCACGTTACGCCACCAAGCATTTAAAATTTTTTCTCAAAGAAAAATTAATGTTAATAATTTAATTTTTTGTATATTGGTGTTTTTTGCGCTTATTTAGTGAAAGAGAGGAAAAATTTGAACAACATGGGTCTTAAATACAAAATTAAAAGCTTGATAGCGCAGCGTGACACTTCTGAGTAATTAGAGTAATTTATTAAATTTTTAAAATCTTTTACTATGCTGAGTAGTTAAGGCGTCTGACTAAAATCAGGGGGCTAATTCTGGCAATCGTGAATAAATATTTTTTAGGTTCGAAAGCAATTTTATTTCTTAAGGCCGTGTCAGATAAAACTTTTGCTTCGCGTTGCGTTACATATACTTTGACAGAAAAGCGTAAAGCAAAAAGTGTATGTCACATTAAAAACCTTGACAACACTCACACATTGTGTGTTAAAAAGAAAATAAATAAAAAAAATTATACTAGAAGATTGTCAAAGCGCGCAAAAAAGATGAGAGTTGCCCAACTTTTCGCTTCGCTTTGCGTTAAAAGCAGTTTATGTGACAAGTGCCATATAAACATGTACATTTAACTCAAATGTCAAAGCGTATATGTAACGCAACGCGAAGCAAAAGTTTTATCTGACATGGCCTTTATTCTTTCAGTCGATACTGAACGAATCGAAATTATTTTTTTAGTGCTGTAAAGCATTTATTTGAGTTTCTACAACACTGAAAAAATAATTTCGATTCGTTCGCTATCGACTGAAAGAATAAGAAATAACATTGCTTTCGAATCGGAAAAGTATTTGATCAAGACTGCCACAATTAGTCCCAAGATTCCCTCTGGGTGCGTAGGTTCGAATCCTATCGACTGCTAAGTGTTATTTTGGTCAAGAAGTATGCGAATTTTCATTATTTCCATTGAAATAAAATTAATAAGGCAGAATTTCTTGAATTTTTTTTTTTTAAGAAAAAGGTTTTATATCATCCACTAGATTATAATGTGCTGTTTTCAGAACTCAAATAATTACTTAGTGCTGATAATCCAGAACAGTGTGAAACTAAATGACGTGATTATTGTATTTACCAATATCGGATTAAGAAGTTTGTTAGATAAGAAAGAGCTTATTATTACGGTGAAGTTTGTGAAGGGAAATGGAATAACAATAGTTAATTTTCCGACAAATGTTGAAGAATGTAACGAGTTGTGAATCCTTCTTTGATTTTGCACTATTATTTAAACCGAAATTGATAGAGGTTGGGTTTAAGTATGTTAGCGTATTAGGATTCATACAATGTTTTTAATGCATTTTTGCTTTTTAATTCTTTTCGATTTTAACTGTTTTAAATTTTTTTACCATGCGTAAATCAGAAACTTTTCGTAAAAAATTTATCGAGTTTTCAAAAAAATGCAGTTTAAACTCACACTTATGGTGTTTTCTTTTCTGACAATAATGTTCCATGTATGCTACCATTCGCGGCGGGTTTTGTTCTATTCTAAAAATATATGCAAAAATGTGAGAAGTTGTCTTTTTCTTTCAAAATATTCAAATGTTCAAAATATGTTGCAACAATAAATGTCAAATGTGTTCCATTTCTTACCCCCAGTTATAATTGAGGAAGATAATACCCTTTTTTGTATCTGCGTTAAGTACTTTTTTCAAAGAAAATTTAATGTTGAAAATCGCTACAACCGTGGAGAATATCGCTTTTTAGTGTCAACTTTGCGTTCAATATTAGACACGCTAAATACACATTAGTGTTGGGTGTAAAACTTAGATGTTATTTTGTTGCATTGTAATGTAGAAAAATGTACACTTTGTAAGGGCGCGTGTAACCTGCCAAATATATTAAACAATTATATGTAATGCATTATTATTTTTTAGAAAAGAAAACACAATTAGTGATGGTGCAGTATTATTGCAATCATTCTGTTGATGTTGAGTGATGAATTGAAAATTTGCAGCCACAATAAACATAAACAATAGTGCTGTTAAAAAATCTGCAGTAAAAAAAAAAAAAAAAAAAAATGAACTTTAAAAAAGCAACTATCAATTAGTTTATTGCAACTTTTTTGTTCATCGCTCATTTGAGTGCAACTCAAAATTTGCACTTAATTTAAAAACAAAAAATAGTTTTTTCATGATTAAAGCCAAGAATAATTCCGTTATTGGCAAAATTGTAATTTGTATAATTTCATTTCCTTATGCATATCATCACAAAAATCAAGAATCATGCACATACAAAATTATATTGTTTAAATTTTATTGAGAATATGTTTATATGAAGCGTTTTTGATTGGAACTTTGCTTTTTAATATTTTGATTTTTATATTTTCGAGCAAGAATAAAAACTAGTTTTAGATTTTTATTTCTTCGAGCAAAAATAAAACATATCGCACTAAACCAACAAGAGGGTATTAATTAAACATTTTCAGTAGAAGCAAAACAATTTTTAATTTTACTTTAAAGGCATATGAAAAAGAATTTTTAAACCAACCGTTTCATTATCAAAAAGTAAAAAATAAAGCACGATATCTTTACAGCGGGTAGATATGAATATTACGCGTCGATTTCTTTCAAAAAGTGAAAAAATAAAAATTTTGAGTTAATACCCTATTGTTGATCAAGTGCGGTAAGTGCAGTTTTCACAACACTGGTAATTGAACGTGTGGTAAAATTTCATATAAATTTTACTACACGTTCAATCAATTGTGTTACGAAAACAGCAAACTAGAATAATTTTTACGGTCCCTGATATTTTAAGTAATGTGAAATCCAAATTTTTAATATTTTTAATTAGGCTTAAGTTCATTAAATTTAATTTTCATTAAATTATTTTTATGAAGAAAGGAAGTTTACAACATAAATGGTTCAACAGAAATACTAATTATTGTAATGTGAAATGTTTAACAACATAAAAGTTATAATTCCTTTTTTAACAAAGATTCTTTCAAATTATGTAGATATTTTACTACTAAACCTTGAGATGTTTAAACTCCCTTTTAAGAACACTTTTATTAACTAAGACATCATACAATAACAGGCAGTCGTGGCCGAGCGGTTAAGGCGTCTGACTAGAAATCAGATTCCCTCTGGGAGCGTAGGTTCGAATCCTACCGACTGCGAAGATTTTTCACTTTTTTTATATTAATTTTTTTTTGTTTTTAAAATTAAATATGTAATAATTTTTTTTATTCTTTTCTGTTTTTTCAGAATCTCGGCTAAAGACTTGTTACATTGAAATGGCCCATGGTGGTCATTTAGGTTTCTATGAAGGTGGTCTTATTTATCCAAATCCCGTTACCTGGTTAGATCGTACTTTAATAGCAATGATTGGCGCATTGTTTATGATTCACATTAATCCTACAAAACATCAGATCTCAGCAACGCATTAAATGAGCTTATACCTAAAAATTAGCTTTATTTGTAAAAATACAACAAAAAAACGTCAAAGGGAAAATATTATAATCTAGTTTTTTTTTATTAACAAATGTAACAACTTAATATTTAAACTGATATTCAATAGAAATGAAACATTCAAAACAAACAAAAGCACACATTAAATAAACAATAATAAATTTTAAAAAAATAATTATACATAAAAAAACACAGAAAAAGGAAGGATTTAATATTTATTGTGATTTCAAAGAAACAGAAAAGAGAGGCAATTTGTGTCTAATTTTTAAAATCACTTTACTTTAAGAAAACAATTCCTAAACATTTTTCGAAATTTTCTTTAAATGTTTTTCTTTTTTTTATAACTTTAAATTAGTAGGAAGTGATTTTCAAAATAAGACAATAATTGATAGTTATAAACAAAAAAAAAAAAAAAAAAAAAAATTTGTTTTTAACAAAAACGATTTTTAGATATGTAATGTGAATTTAAAGAATTTACAAAAACCTAAACTGAAAAAAACATCAACAGTCTGCATTTTATGCTAAGTAAAATTAAAAATTTAAACTTTTTTGAAATATTTACATGTATAAACTTAATGAAAAAAATTTTTTATTATTTTTTTAATTTTAGAATTAATTAAGTATAGGGCAATAAAAAAATAATAAAAATCCACAATGTTTTTGTTAAATTTTTTTTAGACTTAAATAAAAATAAAAAATTTTTATACTTTTTTATAAAATTATAAAAACATTTACAGCTTTTATATGTTAAGACAAATTTATATGAATTATTAAGTTTATTATTTTTTTTATAAATTTATCAACATACCAACAATTATAATTGATCACAGCAAAAAATATTAACCATATTTCAAAAATAAAATAACTGCATAAATAATGATAAATTGTATGTATTTAAATAAATATAATAAATTAAAAATAGAAAAACGAAACAAATAATATTTTTAAGAAATAAAGATTCTTAATAATGAAAGAATTATATTCATCAAACAAAAAAGAAAATAATTACCAAAACTGAATGTTGTTTGTGAGAAAATTTGTAATTGATATATTCTAAATAAAACTATTTTGTTTTCGTCAAAATAAAACAATGTTTTAGCTATTTTTTTTTTAATATACACATTAGGGCGGGCCGATTTGTAAGGACAACAATTTTTCGATATTGTGCCATCGATTTTTCTAAAGCTTTTGACATGAGGAAAAAAAGTTCCACAACGACATATTACAAATAATTTAGAGGCGCCCAAATTGTAAAATCGTACGCTTAAAATAGTGACGATATCATTTTTTCGAAAAAAAATGTTTTTTTTTGTTTTTCTATGCTAGTTTTTGTCGAAAAAACGTTTTTTCCGATTTGTTAAACTCTTTTTTGTTATTTTTAAGGCTCCACACCAATTTTTATGTATTTTCTTCCGTAACAAATATCTTAATCTAAATTCGCACGTTTAAGGCGATGGTGATATCAGTTTTTCGAAAAAAATAAGTTTGAACGAGGTTTGGTCGAAAAATGGATTAAAAAAAAAAATGATATTGCCATTGTTTTAAGCGTACAATTTTACCTTTACCTTTACATAATCAAAAAATTTTAAATCGGCGAATTTTTATTTAACATACATACCTACTAACAACCTCAAAAATTAACGCGCAAAAAATTTTTTTCTAAATAAACTCTTCCAAAACCTAAAGAAAATTTTGTTTGAAAAATCTATTGCCATCCTTTAAAGCGTTCAATTTCACCTTGGAAAAGTCATATTTAAAAAAATTAAATCGCCCGATTTTTTTTATTACCTTCTTAAAAAACCTTAAAAATAAAAGTTGAGGAAAGGTAAAAAATTTAAATTTGGGCGCCTCGAAAATGATTTTTTTTGATATGCCAAAAGCTATCGAAAAATCGATGGTACAATATCGATTGCTTAATCGACCCACCCTAATACACATACATATATGTAAGTATGTATATTTTGGGTCTTGTAAAAAGAAATTGTCATAAAATTACGTAAAATTCGGTTTTATATCACTAGAACTGCCAAATTTTATTATGATCGATCCAATTATATTTCTAAATTTGCTAATCCAAAATATTATAAAATCATAATCGTAAACGTTTGCGGAAAATTAAAAAAAAAAAATATTCCAAGACCATTGCTCTTAAATCAAAATGGAGCCTCCGATCTTGCACGAGAGAGCTTGTACAATCAGTGATGCCAACTTTTGGGACTTAAATGCAACTTTTAATTTTGCTTTACTAATTGTATCACATTTAGCATCACAACCATATAGTAAAACGGGCATCAGATAAGTTTTGGCAAGTAGCGTTCTTATTTTTGAAGGTGTACAATACTGGGTCCGCCAAAGAGTTATAATTATAGAAAAGGAGCGACCACAAGTATAATTAATGTGGTTCGACTACGTAAGAGTGGCATTTAAAAATATTCCGAGATTCTTAGCAGATTTGACTATTTCAATTTGTTGGTTATTTGTAAATACCAGGATCGCCCGGTAACCGAAATTCGACCACTTGACATTTACTTTCGAGAGAACCTGTGCGTTTTACAACAAAAACGTTCACACTTTAAGAGAACGGAAAAATGCACTATTCACACATCTTTGTACGTGTATCTGCAAGATAAATTAAAACGCTTTGCAAAAATTTGGAAAAAAAAATATATTGTGTAAAACGATATAAGTTTCAATAAAATCGGTGGACGATAAGATTCTTAATCATCAACTTCAAAATTGCTTCCGTATTTATATATAAGATATTGGGAATAATATTTTGTTTACTAAGTCGCTTTTGAATTACTATGCATTTAGATTTTTTAGGATTTATTTCCAAACCATTTGCCGTTGCCAACGTATAAATACGTTGAAGTTGCTGATTAACTGTAATAATACACAATTAAGGCATTTCTACAACTGGTATTAAGTTAAACGTCATCCGCTTACATTCTTACATAACAATTTGTTAGGGCGGCTGGGAGGTAATTAGAGTAAAGTGAGACTAACAGCGGCCCAACAATGGACCCCTGAGGTACCCCTCTTGTTACAGGCAGTGCCCTGGATTTCTGGATTCCAGCTTCAACATACTGATATCTGTTACCCAAGTATGTTGACAATAACTAAGTAGCGGTCGAAGAGAAATTAAAAAAATGATTGAGTTTGTAAAAAATAATGTTATCCACGGTATCAAACGCTTTGAATGATCCAAAAGTATTAAAAATGTGGTCTCGCCATCATCAAGTTTCTTTCTAATCTTCTCCGTAACATCGACTAAAGCTGTTATGCAGCTGTTTTTCTTTCTAAACCCTGATTGACGATCTGTTAGCAAGTTATTGTTATCCAAGAAACAGCTTTAATATACATATTCGAATCAAATTTATTTTTTATAACTTATGTTTTTTCTTCTATTTTAAGATAATAATGCGTAGGGATTTTTGTAGTTTTTTTTAGCATGTGTAGGTATTTTTCGAAAAATCCACTGGCAACACTGATTACACATGTCTTTGACGGCGACCAAACCAAGACCGGCTGTATCAAATAATCTAAAATGCGATTTTACTGCCCGGTATACCAGAGATAATTATTGCAACATATATTGCAGTAAATTCCAAAATTATGTTATCTTTAATGTAGACAGAAATTTTTTGTACATATATATTGCCGGCAATTCATGTTGCAATAATTGTTAGTCCACGTTCGTTGACAACTATTGATATCATAAACCGTCAAATTTTGTTGTCAATTGAAAAAAAGAAGCAAATTGCGTGAGAAAAAAAAAATATATTTATAAAATGGTAGCAAATTATAATTGTAGTAAAAGAATTAAATTTAAGAATTTAATAAACACTAAAATGAAATTACAAAAATTATTTTTATACCCACACCACAATAGTGGAGAGGGTATTATGCATTTGTGCTGATGTGTGTAAGACTTTAAAATATTGGTCCTGGACCCACCTTAAAGTATACCGATCGACTCAGAACTACTTTCTGAGTCGAACTAACGATGTCCGTCCGGCTGGCTGGCTGTCCATGTAACTTGTGCTCAAAGTACAGATCGCAATTTTGGAGATAATTTGATAAAATTTGGGACATAGGTTCTTATTGGCACAAGGACCAAGCCTATTGAAAATGGGCCGAATTGTAGGACTACGAGGGAAGATAGGGGGAAATTTCTTCCTTTCAAAATCTATCAAACCGATTTTAATGAAATTTTAAACATAGATACAACCACATCTATATGGTCACAAAAGGTATGCATTTTTAAAAAATAGGACCACGAGGATAGATAGGGTCAATTTCTGCCTCTCAAAAGCTATGTAACCGATTTTAATGAAATTTAAAACATAGATAGATCCATATTTATATAGCTGCATAAGCTATGCAGTTTTTAAAAAATAGAACCGCAAGGGGAGCTAGGAGGCAATTTCTACCTCTCACAAACCGATTTTAATGAAATTTTAAACATGGATAGATCTATATTTACATATATGTGCACATAAGCATGATTCTCCATAGGTCCCGAATAGAGTGCACTCTCGTTAATGTGTTTTAAAATACTGTGGTGTAGGGTATCATATAGTCGGGCTTGACCGACTGTACTGAATTTTCTGTCGACCAACACGGAGTCAATTTCACTCGACTGTCAAGAGTAATCGATTTTTGTCAATAACGTGAACTTATTTCCTTTAATCTATTACCAAACAGTCGTAGGCGTATTTTAACGCTAAACACGATAAGGGTGAATATAGAATTATTGTTCCGTTGCCGTCGACTTGTGCCGACATTGTGCAAAATTATTTTGAACAAAACTTTGGTCCAACCGTGTTTACACTATAAATGTACATTATTGCTGCTTCTATGTAAAATAACATAGGTTTCAAGTTTGAGTAAAATTATTTTGAAAAAACTGTTTACAAAAATAACGAAAAGCACAACATTTTAACCTGTTTTATGCTTTCAAATTAAAAGATTTTAAATTAATGCTCCCTGCTGATAGTTTAAACATACAAAAATTTATAAAACTTTTAAAATTTTGCAGTCTAAATGGGGTTGATTAAAATGTACCAAAGATTCCATCCCCTTTTTTACTCACATACAAGTTTAATGTAGTATCGCAAAATTATTTAAGAAAATCGTGTTTACAGAAAGAACCAAAAGTAAGAATTTATAAAACGTTTTAACTCTCAAATGTACCTTATTTGTTTGCTGCCTTTATGTTGAAGAACACAGGTTTCAAGTTTGTGCATAATTATTTTTTAAAAAAAACTTGTTTAAAAAAAGTACCGAAAAGAACGAGGTTAAAATTTTTTAAATCAATTTTTTGATTTTGCACTCTTAATGGGGTTATTAATAAAATTTTATTTTTTATTAAAAAGTACCCAAAATTCATTTTTCCGTTTTTAACCTATTTTAAAAGTATTATTTTTATTTAAATATTTTTTTTAATTGGTTTCATTATAAGTTGCGGTTTGATTGGATAAATGATTCCTATTATATTTTATTTTACATATTACATATGTATACAGGCGTTTTACGCCAATATTATTTCGGTATTAACAATAACGATATTAAGCGGTATTTATAACTGTATCTGTTGCAAACCGTACTTATATAGATTTTAATTTTAAAGCCACCCCACTTTAAAACATTTTTTAAAAATATTAAGGCAATTTGTAAATTTGCAGTTTATATTATGATTACTTTTATTTTTGTGCAAATATGCTATTTTTCTAAAAACTTATTCTGGCAACACAAAAAACTTCTGGCAGCATTGTAAAAAATCTGCATTTGTTTACAATTCTACACAAGCAAATTAAAATAAATTTTATGTTATTCGGTATTTTTGGCCACTTTCTTTTGTTTATATATATTTTTTCTTCTTAAATTATTTAAATTTAATTTTTTATTTTATATTAAAACCCACAAAAGTTTTCAATTTATTAGTTTCCTTATGTTATTGTTTACATTTGTTTGCCACTGAGAAATATGCACTACTAATTTTGCTCATGGTTTTTTTTTAGTGCAAACGTAGTAAATACCCTGTCGGACATTCAGTTAACTTTAAATTAACTGAAAGCTAACTATTTCTCAAGTAGTGGTGGTTGACACTTGCACTACCTTCATATGGAATTAACTAACTATTTTAACATTGCGATGTTCTAGGAAGTAGTCGATTGTCCGACTCTGCATTACTTTCAATTAACTTTAAGTTAACTTTTTGTAGCTAGCTATAAACTCAATACTTAAAGTTAAGTTAGTTTAAGTTAAGGCCGATTAAGGCCGATCTATGAATGTTATTCATTGGATGAATACTTTCAAAAAATAAAAAAATTTTATTTTGTTTTTTTTTTTCTATAGAGCAAGTTGCAAATACGTTAGTATATTCCCATCGTGATTTCCCTTATTATTTAATTTATGCATACATTATTTACATATGAAAAAACGCAAGAGAAAAAATTTAAAACAAAAAGTAAGTACCTTCGCAGTCGGTAGGATTCGAACCTACGCTCCCAGAGGGAATCTGATTTCTAGTCAGACGCCTTAACCGCTCGGCCACGACTGCCTTGTGGCGTGTTTCGCCATATTTGGTATATAAGCAAGTTAAAAATGTTTGTGTGCTGAACTGTCTTATCAGCGTAACCAAGCAGATTAAATGCACTGCTGTATCATTTTCTGAAGTATTTATCAAACCATTCACAATAACATGTTAAATGAAAGCAGTGCTGCCACCTTGTGGGTAATTACTCGAAATTGGTATAATATTTACTGTCGTGGGCAGAGCGTGAGTAATTTCTCTTAGGTTTAATTCAGGTGTTTTTTGAAATTCTTACTTCAATTCCCAAATAAAATCAAGATTCGATTTCAGTAATGACATTTATTTCTTTTTAAATGTTGCTGATAAAAAATGCACAGTCTTCTGAACCGACGTATTGTCTTCTTTTTTAGAAAAGTCTTCAATCATTTAGTATATATGTTCAAAAGTTCGGTAATGAATGTCGCAAGATGGACTCTTAGATTTGGATAAAGATGACTATAATAGTGATTTAGAACCTGAAGTCTATTGAAAAAAGTTATTGAAACTAATAACCAGCCTGGGGGAAGATATGTTTCTAATATTCCAAACCTTCATGGAAAATTTAAAAATTTAGATGGTACTTACCACCAAGCAAAAGAGTACTTTTTTCAACATTTTGGTTCAAACATATTAAAATAAAAACTACAATACATAATTTTTTTTTGCTCATATCTCAGCCATTTATGAACCGAGCTGGCTTAATTTCGACAGCAAAATTCTGATGAGGATATCTGATTTTAAAATGTATCAACAAGCATACTATATAATTTTGATATAAATAAATTTTGTGTAGGCAATTGTCAAGGGAGCTGTGGAGTCGGAGTTGTAGTTTTTGTACCGAAGTCGTAGTCAAAGTACCTACAAAAATTCGCGTCTCCGACTCCAATATTTTTCGGCATAACAAATTTAAAAAAATATTCTGATACATAATTTCCAAAATAAAATTACTTCGGAATTGACGATTTAAAATATTGATTTGACATTTTTACTAAATCCTTTTCTTGCTATATTTAACCACTTAAAAGGTACTGCAATAAAAAAAGAGTTTAAAGTCAAATAAGGACCAGTTTCATATACATTTAGCATTAAGGCTAGATTAGAAGTCGGAGTTGGAATTTCAGCGGTTGGAGCCGGAGTTAGTACTTTTTGTTGACGACTTCACACGTTTGTTTTACTTTTATTTAATAATAAATTTTTTTGCCGAAAAATTTTAAACAACAGCTGACTTTAATCATTGAAAATCAGTGTTGTTAATGCTTATTGGAATTCAAAGAAAATTTAATGTTGGAAATTGCTACAACCGTTGTGAATATCGCTTATTAGTACAAACTTTGCATTCAATATTTAACACGCTAAATACACATTCGTGTTGAGTGTAAAACGTAGCTATCATTTTGTTCCATTGTAATTAAGAAAAATGTATCACTTTGTAAGGGTGCATGTAACCTGATAAATATAGTACACAATTATAATGCATTATTCTTTTTTAGAAAAGAAAACACCATAAAGGTACGTTCAGACCTAGCAAATATTTGACGAAAATAATCCAAAAAACGTGACCACTAAATTGATGAAAGTTTATTTTTAACAATTTCTATTGACTTGCTAAACTTTATTTGTAAGAAGATAATTGTATGATGTAATTTAGAAACTGTTATATGATGTTTGATATAGTCAAACGACTTGCAAAATCAAATAATTTTAAATTAAGCTAATGGTTTCGTGTAGGACGTCAAATATTTAATAGGTGTGAACGTATTAAATATCATATTTCCCAATGATAATAATGAGAGCACAATAAGAACACAGTTTAAAGATAATATCGTTGGCGAATTTTAATTTTTTTTTAACTGAATATGGTCAACCGTTTTCAAGTTATTCCAATATATGTAACGGAAGTGCCTTACATTACGGTTTATCGCGAAAAGTCGAGCTGATAGAAAAAAACTAAGTGTAGATTTGGATTTAACGTCCCAAATTACATTTAAAACAATATTCAGTTCTTAATCAACAAAAACATTTTGTTATTTTCTTATTTTTATTTACAGGTTGTACAAAGTAATCGGCAGCAATATTCGAAAGAAGCAAATTCAAAAAGTTGGAAAAATTATTTTATATAAAATTAAAAAATATAATATATAAAACACTTTTAAAAAATTAATATCTCTTTAAATAATTTTTTGACCGTAGTTTCAAAAAAAAAAAAAAAAAAAAATAAATTATTTTATTCAACATTTTTTATTTTTCGAATTTATTCTATGAGTTACATTTCAGTTATGTATTTTATAAAGCTTTTTTTTAATAGTTCTATTCCTTAAATTTTTAGGAATGACTTTTATACACTACCAGACTATTATATTGTATTTTCTTGTTACATTTTACCTTAGCTATCCTTTGGATAGCAATGAAGTATATTGTATGCACAGAAAAATTTACAATTATTAGACACCAGCAGAATGTAATGCATTTTCTGGCCCGCTACGGCCTTCGTCAGCATTCTTTGTGTCACACTGGATAGTGATACTTTATAAATTGAATGTATTTAACTCAACTATTTTTAACAAATAGAAACTGGGAATTATCTCCTTTCGTAGGTTACTTTATATTATATTCAACATTTTTTATTTTTCGAATTTATTCTATGAGTTACATTTCAGTTATGTATTTTATAAAGCTTTTTTGTAATAGTTCTATTCCTTAAATTTTTAGGAATGACTTTTATACACTACCAGACTATTATTCAGTAGAAACAAAAAACTTTGTAAAACGATAACTTTAAACATGTCAGAAAAACCTACATTGATAAGTCGTCCATGGAATTCTTTAAACAATTTTCGAAGAAAACTATTTCATTATACATATTTTATAAGAAAAACTGTCTTATTAATTCGTTTTGCTTTTAAAAGGTTAACACATCTGTAGTTACGTCCCTTTGTTTTTCGTTAATAAAAGCGTAATTTTTGATCACAGAAGTGTAAAATTTTGTCAAGACATGTGGTTAATTGACATTCATAATAATTAGGGATGCGATTTCCATGCAAATGCATGTTTCTTGTCGATATTCTAAGATCGATGTCGACCAATTATCTTTCCGAATCATTAAATTTGCTTTAAAATGGCATCGATTTGTTTTTGCATATTGTTGCATATTTTGGTGAAAACGCATATTTTAATTTTAAATGCATATTTTTTAAATTTCCATATCATAAAAAAATTTCAAAATTGTATAAAAAAATAAAAATTTTTTGAATCAATAAATAATTTTTTTTGGAGCGACAAAAGATCCTTCAATTTTTAACCGATGCGGCACCTTACATGGTTGAGGCTGTTAATTGGCCTAACATAATTTATCCAAAACTGTTACATGTTACTTGCTAGACACATGCAGAGGAAATTAGAAGCCAATTTGATAATATTGATTTATTGATTTCATTCGGGAAACAATGTGGAAGGAAAAATAGCCAGACAAATTAAAAAAAATTCAAAATGTTTTGCAAAAAAATATGGGATTTCAAACAATAAAACAAATTTAAACTATTTTTTTTGATCTAGAATCAAATGTAGGATCTGAATTAGAAAATTAAAATTCTCTAAATGAGTTGGCATCCTTCAAGTATGCTTCAACTTTGGTTGACTTTGAGAGGTCATTTTCCATGTACAAAAGCTTTTTAACAGACAAAGGTTTACTTTTGATGATTTAAAAAGGTATTTATGTACATATTTGATTTTGCAAACAAAAATCTAAATTATGTAGTTATTTAAATTTGTGCCGGTAAAAACTAAAACTGTAAAATCTAAACAGCCCCTGTGGTTTAGTTCAACCATAAAACGCTTAATAAATGCTCGGGACATAGCTTACAGTCGTTGGAAAAAATTTAAAACCCCAGAATTATATGCGATCTTTAAATCTGCAAGAAAAGATGTCGTTAAAAGCATAACTACTGCGAAGTCTACGTATTATGGATCGAAATTTTCATCGGCCTTAGGAAGCAAAGAAAAGTGGAAAAATATTCGTGAAATAGGTATTGGAAAGAGTAGAAACACTACTTCTGTTTTAAATGTGGACGTAAACGAATTAAACAACAAATTTGTCAATGTCCCAGTTAAAAGACAAACAGTAAATAAGTATGCTCAATTAAACATCGTGCCATTTGAACACAGTTTTTGCTTCAGATGTGTTGATCAAGCGGAAGTTCAGAAAAGTGTATTTGGCATTAAATCAAATGCTGAGGGTCTAGATGGCATAAATCCTAGATTTTTTAAGCTTGTTGTTCATAAACTCCTGCCGTTTTTGACATATTTGTTTAATTCTATATTAACTAAGTCAGTTTTTCCTGATACGTGGAAAAAAGCCAAAATTATTCCAATTTCCAAGAATAACAATGACTTCAGACCCATTGCAATACTTCCATTCCTGTCAAAAGCTTTGGAAAATATCATAAAAAGTCAAATTTGTGAATATCTGAGTAAACAAAAGCTATTAACTGATTATCAATCTGGTTTTAGACATGGAATTAGGGTTGCCATCCGTCCTCTTTTCCCCGGACATTGTCCTCTTTTTTTGGGTATCCGGGGCAGTCCTACTTCTTTTTCATCAAGTGTCCGGGGTTGTCCGGCTTTTTACACCTTCATTGTAAATTTGTTCCTGGATTTAAATCACAGTTCACAAAATTCATTAAAAAAAAGATTTAGGTGCTCGGGTTTTTTTAAGATAGGTATGATTTAATTTTTGGGGACGTAACGTGACAAAAAGAGTACTTTTCTTTGAATGTGCCCAAAATGGAGCTCCCAAAAAAAAAATGGAACAAATAAGCAAAACCAACCTTATCAATGTCGTTACTTTTGTTCAAATAAATACTTATTGCTCAAATGATTATATTAAAATTTTATTTTAAGATTCTTTTTGGAAAGAAAAAAAAAAATCATATCTTAAAAAAAGCACATCCCTCAAAGTTTTAGGATTTTTAAAAAACAGTTTGAAGTATTATATAAAAAAAAAATCAGCAAAAAAAAAAAGGGTTTTGACTTAGTCCATTTTTAAAATTTAATATTGTGCATATACATTTTTTTTAATATATTTATTGTAGCCTCAAGTATTCTCTTTAAATTGACAAAAATCATCTTCGTATGTAAAGTAGTTTTCGAGATATTAAAAGAATAAACTCAACACATTCGGCTTATTCGGCGATATTATGACAATTTGAATGACATAACTTTTGAAAAAAAATTAAAAAATTGTTTTTCGTTGATATGTGTTCTTTATGGGATCAAATAAACCCTCTCGCCAAATTGCATTCAAATCGAAAGGGGTCGAGTCCCACTCTTGGTCGACTTGACATGGAATTACCCAAATTAAGTTTTTGTGTGCCGTCGTTAATTTTATTAATATTAAGTTGTTTAAAAAGTGTCCTCTTTTTTCGAACAAATGTCCTACATTTTTTATGCTGACGTCCTCTTTTTCTCAAAATAGAAATGGCAAGCCTACATGGAATGAGCTGTATTACTGTTCTAATTGACGTGGTGGAAGAACTTAGGTCTAAACTGGACAATGACATGGTCTCTTTTCTTGTACTCTTAGATCATAGTAAGGCTTTTGACACTGTTGAGCATCAGATCTTATTATCTAAGCTCCAAAAGTTCTTCAATTTTTCCCCTACAGCTAGTAAACTGATTTTTTCGTATCTGCTTAATCGTAAGCAAACCGTTTTCCTGAATGGCTTAATGTCAAATTGCCTTGAAGTTAACAGAGGGGTTCCGCAGGGTTCTGTTTTGGGTCCCCTTCTGTTTTCGTTGTATATAAATGATCTGCCAGATGTATTAACCCATTGTGGAATACAAATGTATGCTGATGATGTACAATTGTACTTAAGTACCAAAATAGACAGTGTAAGTTCTTGTATTCATCTCATAAACCAAGATCTTAATAAAGTTCATCACTGGGCGTGCATGAATGGTTTGTGCATAAATCCATCGAAATCTAAATGCATTTTCATATCCAAAAATAATAAGAAAGCACTTAATAATAATGCTTCATTATTAATCAACAACGATAAAATCGATTTTGTGCCATCGTCATCAAATTTAGGAATTACGTTTAATTCTGAACTTTCTTGGTCCAACCATATCTGTATTATTGCAGGAAAAGTACACGGAATGCTTAGGAACTTATGGGCTATTCAATCTTTCACTCCACTTAATATAAGATTGTTACTAGCTAAATCTTATCTAATACCGGTTTTACTATATGGATGTGAAATATTTGCCAATTGCGACACCTCCGATTTTCATAGACTTGAGGTAACCTATAATAATATAGCTAGATATGTATTTAACCGTAGGAGAACTGATAGTATTTCGTCGTACTCCTTTCAGCTTTATGACATGAGCTTTAAAAATTTACTAAAATTTAAAAGCCTCCTCATGATGCATAAGATAATATATATACAGGAGCCCGAATATTTATTTAGGAGAATTATTTTTGCAAAATCTCCACGCGGTAAAAATTTGATTTCTCAAAAATATAGATGTCTTATCTCTTCGAGACAATTTTTTAACTACACAATTAGTCTCTGGAACAAGTTACCATCACGTCTTCAAACACTAAGCAACACTTTGGCCTTTAAGAAGGAATTATTAAAGTATTCTAAAAATCTTTAATATAGCTTAAATATATCTGTACCCATTTAATTATTAATTGTTTTTATTTATTATTTATTTATTTTATTGAACGCATTGTATAACTTAATTTAATAATTCAATTTTTATATGTTTAATTGCCATGTAACTTACTATCACTGTAAATTATAAGATTTATATCTTGTTGTGATAGGTATTAAAATAAAAATAAAATAAATTAAATTAAAATTAAAAAATTAAGTTTAAAAAAATATTTAAAAATATTTTTAATTTTGTTTTGTTTTAAATAGTTTTTAGTGCATATTTTTAATTTTTTTAGTGCATGAAAATCTCATTCCTAATCATAATCAATCAAAAACTCGATTTTGAATTTTTTGTTAGTTACGACTTTTTGCATTTTAGCCAACGATATATAACAAAAGGTAAACTGAATCAGTGCAAAAAGTTGGACTCTAAGAGCAATTGTTTGTAAATATTTATAGTGAATCAAATAAAATTTGAGCTTTGACCTCCAATGCTCACTTTAGGAGAATCCCAAAATACTTTTGAAATGGCATTCTAATGTATACGAGTATATGTATATAAACTGAGTTGAAGTCTCTTTTTAGATTAAGTTATTAGCATTAAAAGTTTTATAGTTGCGCTTACCGTTATGGGAATGACTCGGACAGAGTGTAAGGATCTATTGGCAAATGAAAGGTTTGAGTCGAAAAGATTCCTAAAAGTCATCTTAAGAAATAAAGGTTTCAAGTGACAATTGTTTACGCGGTTGACCGCGTTTTCTTGATCTCATTTGTGCAGTTGATGAAAACATCCTTAAAAAATTTAGTTATTTTTATAATTAATGTCTAATGAAATATGACAATTGACGTCAGAGTCAAGTTAAATTCTTTGCAGTTTATCATCTTAGTTTTCGCATTCATCATACAACTTAATTAAACAAAAAATCTTTGTGTAATATTTTACATAACTTTCATATGAATTTCTTTTCGTAACTCCTACTGCAAAGCTTGGAAACCCACACAGATGCTTTTGTGTATTAAGGACTTTGATTCACTGGTACGTGATGACTGTACGCGTGCTTGTCCATTGATTTATAATCCTGTTTGTGCCAGTGATGGAAAAAGTTATGAAATTTTTGGCAACCAATGCAGTTTTGGCATGGAAAATTGCTTAGCCAGCGGCAGTAAGTTTTTCTTTTTGTGGCATTTTTTTTCTAAATTTAAATTGACAAACCTTTTAAAATGTTTCATCACTTCTTCTATTTCTACGCTTATTTTTTCTCCTTTTTTTGTTGATGGTGTGCATCAACAAATCCTTTTTAGAATGGTTAGAAGTGCGCGCTGAACAATGTGGTTTGTGAAAAATTGAATTATGATGATGGCTTTTATCATATGAAATTTAAATTTGTGCTGAAATGTTTTTATACTTTTACAATAAACGAGAAAAAAAACATTTTTTATTTTATTTTTCATAATTTTTATTCAATTATATCAAAATTGTTTTATATTTATGAATTTGTTGTTTTACATTTATCAATTGCTAGTTTGTTTTTATTTTATTTATTATTTTTTTTTTGTTCTACTTAATTAAATTTTTTTTGAGTAATTTATTTCTATGAATATTTAACTTTTTATAATATTACATTTAATAATATTTGTACATACATTTATTTACACATAGTTAATTTTGTCTTTTTGGTTTTTTATAATTTATTTGTTTTTAATATTGAATTGTTTGTATTTTATTTACTTTTTTTGTAAGTGACAGGCTAAAGAGTGTTTTATTAATTTTAAAATAAAGAAGTAAAAGTGCTATGTTTGGCCGTGCCGAATATTTTATATTCTTCACCTAGAGTAAGAGTATTTTAGGATTAAGCTTTATATAAATAATAACTGACCTCACATTATTATAATTCGTTGCGGTTATAGGCGTATTAAAGTCTATTACAAAAGTACGCTTCTATTGCGGGTCTATAGTAAATTATGGACCACTCCTTACGAAATTTTTCAGCGTGAGTTTTAGTCGTAAAAAACTATGGCAGGCGAGTTTTTACTTCAATAGCATTATTCACTAAGGTTTTAGGCGTACTAATGTCTTTTCCTAAAGTGGGATTTATAAGGGGCCTAAAGCAACTTATGGACTAATCTTGACGGAAATTAGTAGCGCGATTTCTAATCATATTACACCATGACAGACCAAATTTTAATACATTAGCCTTATTTATTACTATTTTGGGGTATTAAAGTATTTTCCCAGAGTAAGCTTTATATGAGGCCTAGGTAAATTATAAATCTATCTTCACGAAATTACAGCCGTAACTTAACCAGAGCGGAAGGCGAAACGATTTCTTCCGCTTATCTTTTATGCTGATATGCCATACCTAAACAGGAGCGTCAACGTTGTGTCACGAACAGTAGTGTTAACTTTATTGTTTAATAAAACTCATATTATAGAAAAAAAAAATGGATATAAAACCTAGATTGTCCAAAAAATAGCTAAATTGTTATAATTTATTAACAATAGTGGCTAACTTCACTATAAAGCGCGCTGCCACAATCGGATCTTCCAAAGACGCCAAGCTGTTTAGAAATGCTTCATACAAATTGTATGGGCATGACAATTTTCGACAACTAGAAAACGCGTGTCGCTTTTGTTTAGGAAATGTTTTGGAAATAATATTACTAATATATGTATATATGTATGAAAGTAAAACACTAGGGATAAATTAAGTTTTTTATACTTACTTTAAGTACGAGTCGTACTCAAAAATGCAAGTACGAATAACACAACAACGTTCTTAAAACAATCCTAAATGGGATTACATTCGAAAATCAATCCTGGAATTTCTTAAAATAAGTATAAAATACTTTAACCAAGTAAATAAAAGATTGAACTTTTTGTTGGTAAAGCCAACAGACAGGGTTACCGTTGGAAATTTTTAAAAAGGGTCACAAAAAAGGGATTTTCCAGAAAAAGGGGTCAAAAAAGGGTATTTCAATAAAAAAGGGTCAATTTCCCATTTTAATGAACATAATAATAATATAAACAAACAAAAAATATTTATTTCAGGTAGGAAGTGCTCAAAATACTTAATTTTTTTATAGAATGCCCTATCCTGTTTTTAACACCTGAAAAAAGTTTTTTCATTATTATTATAGCTAATTTTTTTAAGCTTTTTATGTTTTTTTGGTATTGTCTTTTTTTTAACCGATTAAGCGATTTCAAATAAGTTTTAGGGTTTGTTTTAAATTGCAACCGTTCGCGAATTGTTGCCATGTTCGCGATTGAAGCGATTTATTCTTGTACGTTTTTACGATTTTTAATAAATATTAGTCTTTGCTATCATACCGCTGTTACCAAATATTTGAGAATTTCCGCTAATTTAGCAATTTTTACCGAATGTTTTCATTTCTGTTAGTTTAAGGGACTTTTAATCAATTTTATGGCGCTAATTTCGCAAACTTTTCCAAATTTTAAATTTTAGCGTTGCCTTGTTTCTCTTTGAGGCCATCTTCGCCGTTTTAAAAACAGCCGCATACATAAACTGAAGTCACCTTTTTACAGGGCACTCCCAACACTGTCGATTCAAAAAAGGGCGAAAAGTTCAATACCTTATGCCATTATTAAGGTTGAATTTTTTTAGAATAAATTATGCTACTCTTTAAGAGATCGCAATTATCAACAATTATAAGAAACGAACACCAAATTGCATTTTTTTAAATAAAATGTCACATTTTTTTTTTTAAAGAAACCACCATAAAAAAATAACAAATATGTATATGAATTTTGTTTGCTTTTAGGAAAATTCTACTTTACCATCGAAAATCTAGTTTAGAAGTCGTAAAAAATCTTTTAACACAAACTTTTTAGGAATGTGTTTTCTGTTATTTAATCTTCACTTGAAGTCGATTCCTCCATCTCCGCTTCAAACTAATTAAAAGAAGAAAGCATGGAATTGTAAGTTTCGGTTAACCGATTAATTACTACCCGATTAACTGATCGGTTAATTTAAAATTGTCTATTTTCGATTAACGATTAAACCGGTTAATTTCAGTCGATTAACCGATTAACCGATGTTACATAATTTTTAATTTTTTGTAATATTATAACAAATTTTTTGTGTTTTAATTAATTGTTTCGTCTCATATACATGTTTAGAAAATATTTTTTTATACAATATCAGCCCAATTATTCCCATTTTTCCTATGTTAATTCAATTGTAAAAATGGGAAAAGGTAAAAAACTCCCGGGGAGTTTTTAATCATAATTGGGCTGTATATTTCCTTCTAGCAAAACATTCTTAACAGAATTATCCGAAACAATTAGAAGTGTTAAAAATTTTTAAAAATTAAATCAGGACTCTAATGGCATAATGGAAGATTTTATATGTTAAGAGAAATCCAGGAAAAGGACTGAGAAATTAGATATTCTTTATTATGGCAGCTTCTGATTCCTCCAGCACCCACAATAAGAGAAAAAAATTTTCCAAGTCAAGTGTTGTCAAAACTAAAGAAAATTATCGCTTTAATCATAAACATTTAAACAAAATTTTTTTTAAATTTATTTAATCAGATCTCTTTAAACTATTGAAATAACTAGTAAATAATAATAATCTAATTTTTTTAATTTAGTTATAAAATTCTGTTTAATAGGGAAATATTTGTCAATAAAATTATTTAACTACAGAAATCTTATTAAAAAACGACGTTTGAAATTCTTGCGTTTTGCGTTTTCGATTTCCAGAACACCCCTGATGATGTATTACTTTCAAAATACATATCACATACATATGGGGGAATTCATGTCAAGTGACCCAATTTTGAAATCGATTTCTTCCGATTTGGATGAAATTTGCACCAAGGTTAGTCCTATTTTTGTTTTTTTTTTAATTTTTTAAAACTTTTTTTTTTAAATTTAAAACTTTTTTTTATTTTTTTTTTTAGCGGGAATGTTTTTTTTTTTTTTTGTTCAAAAGAAAGCTTATGTCTTTTCCTTTAAGGTAGTTTTGGTCCCTTTTTGGGATGCGAGCGGCTTATGTATAAAAAAAAAATGATTTCTAACTCTAGACAAGGGTTTTTCAATTTTTAGCATATGCAGTGTTCTTTCTCATCCATGTAACTTATTACCTATTGGTGTTAGCAAAATTTGTCCCAAGTAGCTTCTATAGCTATTTGATCAATATTTTGAAAACAAATTTTTTGTTTTTTTTTAAATTTTTTAAAACTTTTTTTTAAAATTTTTTTTTTAAATGAAAATTTTTTTTTTTATATTTTTTTTTATCAGGAATGTTTTTTTTTTTTTTTTTTTGCTCAAAAGAAAGCTTATGTCTTTTCCTTTCAGGTAGTTTTGGTCGCTTTTTGGGATGCGAGCGGCTTATTTATAAAAAAAAATTATTTCTAACTCTAGACAAGGGTTTTTCAATTTTTAGCATATGAACTATTTTGAATTTTTTCCTATTTGTGTGTAAGTGTTTCTAAAGCCTTAAAAATAAAACGTATGCAAAGAAACTAGATGAACTCACCTTTCCGACGGTATGTTACAAACCCAATTATTATTTTATACCTTCGATACTATAATGCCCACAATATGTTAATCCCAGGAATAAAATCACTTTTTTTCTGTAGAAATGTTGACAAATAATTCTTTTTTTAATTTTTCCTACATAAAAAAATATACAGTTTTGAGCGCACGTAATACTTAATGTGATTTTTGTTGTCAAAATATCAGGTGCCCCAGAGACAAGTGTTTAAATCAGGTGGAAATATTCCATGGCCATTCTCCGAAATACCAGTTAATTTATTATTTTATAACACTTGCCTTTAAAATGTGGGTGGAGAGATAGAAGTTACAAGGTAGTTTTTTTGATTTTATTCCCGACATACCGTCGGAAAGGTGAGTTTGTCTAGTTACATGGATAAGAAAGAACACTGCATATGCTTAAAATTGAAAAACCCTTGTCTAGAGTTAGAAATAATTTTTTTTTATACATAAGCCGCTCGCATCCCAAAAAGCGACCAAAACTACCTTAAAGCAAAAGACATAAGCTTTCTTTTGAGCAAAAAAAAAAAAAAATAAAAAACATTCCGGATAAAAAAAAAATATAAAAAAAAAATTTTCATTTAAAAAAGAAAATTTTAAATTAAAAAAAAAAAGTTTTAAAAAATTTAAAAAAAAACAAAAAATTTGTTTTCAAAATATTGATCAAATGGCTATCGAAGCTACTTGGGACAAATTTTGCTAACACCAATAGGTAATAAGTTACATGGATGAGAAAGAACACTGCATATCCTAAAAATTGAAAAACCCTTGTCTAGAGTTAGAAATCATTTTTTTTTATACATAAGCCGCTCGCATCCCAAAAAGGGACCAAAACTACCTTAAAGGAAAAGACATAAGCTATCTTTTGAACAAAAAAAAAAAAAAAAAAAAACATTCCCGCTAAAAAAAAAAATAAAAAAAAAGTTTTAAATTTAAAAAAAAATAAAAAAAATATTTTAAAAAAACCAAAAAAATTTTTTTTCAAAAGATGGATCAAATAGCTATCGAAGCTACTTGGGACAAATTTTGCTTACACCAATAGGTAATAAGTTACATGGATAAGAAAGATCACCTGTATGGTTAAAATGTCAAATTTTGACCCCCACTAACTCAGAAACTTTTAGACCGATCTTGTTGAAAATTTGTGTCTAAGCTACTATCCAATAGGACTAACCTTGGTGCAAATTTCATCCAAATCGGAAGACATCGATTTCAAAATTGGGTCACTTGACATGAAATCCCCCATATTTATGATTTATTTTTTTTGTTTGCTCGTTTTAGATCAAGAATTTTTATTTCTGTTTTATTTATAATAAACTCCAAAAAATAAATAATTTATGCATTTTTAATTATTGAAATTACCTTATTTAATAAAAAAACTTTATTCATCGGTTAACCGATGAAAAACCAAATTAACCGATTAAACCAAAACCTCGGTTAATTAATCGAGCGATTAACCGATTAAAGCAAAAGCCCGATTAAATGAATACCCTAGTATATGTCAAAAGAAAAGTCTTAATTTCAACTAAAACACGACAAACTACAATATTCAGCCATGTTCTGAAAATCGAAATCACGTGTAATCAAAATCGATGGAGATTTTTAATTAAATTTTTAAGAATGAACGAAGCTTTTCCTAATCTTAAAAGTAGTTCTGGTAAGGATAAGTGGTCCTCAAAGCATGAGGTATATAAAATCATTTTTTTTTTGAACTTTGGAATTGTTCGATTTTTATTTCACTCAAATTCGATTTTCAGAACATGGTTGATAATTTCCTTAATTTCCAATATTTATTTTGATTTTGATGATTAAAAAAAATGTAATAGTTTTTTGCTTTATATAGTTATATTTTTTTATATAAAGACCATATTTATTTGGTCTAATATTTAAGTGTGACCATAGATTTAGGTTTTAATTTTGACCTCTGTGTGTCTCACTTATAGTTTGAGTTGCTGTGTATGTTTTGCAGCCCTTTATTTCGCCTAGTTTTCATACAAAGGGTCTCTCGATACATAATTTGACCAGCACTAGTCTCTTAGAATGTTACAAAAAATTTGGCACAAATAACTTTTATATACCTACAATCGATTCAAAATTTTGTTTGGATAACGGGTAATCATGGATCTTATATAAGCTTTAATCCTCCTAATCCCTAAAAAAATATTTGTATTGGAACAAAATTTAACATGAATAACTTTTATGTAAATTTCAATTACTTTACCGAATTTGGAGAGGTTAGGTCTATTACGAAAAGAGATCTAAACAAAAAATTTGTTCACTAATTAAATCACAATGTTATTTATGCGCCACGTTGTAGAATTAAAAAAAAAGCATAACAGTTTTTAAAACTTTAAATAAGCCAATCTTCTTTAGCTTATTAAATCATTTTTTCTATTGATTTTTTTTCTTAATACCAATTATTATTTCTAAGTGTAAATGCATATCTTATTGATGGGAAACCATCATTGTATTATTTATACTTTGTAACACAAAATTATTTTCATTGTAAAATTACTTTAAAAATGTTTTTTATTTTATTTTTTTTTTATCAAATTGTAACTATAATACTTCTTTAGGAGAATTATATCCTAATAAACAAAAATTATATTTAGAAATTATAAAATCAGTAAATTAGATTATTAAATATAAAAGTTTATTTTAAAATTTAAACGAAAACTTTACACATAAATTACCACAAATTAAAAAAAAATATATTAAAATATTTATAAGATTCACAGCTTTAATTGTTTAAAACAAGAAAAATTTATTTAAATTTTAATTGGCATTCTTTAGGAAATTTATCATATTGTTTAGAGTTTATGTTAATATTTAAAGCTGCAAATCTTTTTCAACCTTTTTTAATATTAAATTAAATTAAAGAGTTGGTTTCAGTTCAGTTCTTAAAATATGCTTATCTAATTTATTTTTAATTTTATTAATAAATGTTTATTAAAAATAAATAATAAAGAAAATAGCTTTTCCTTATAACTATTGGATTACATATGTATATCTATTAAACTTTATAATTATGTTTGTCTTGTCTTTTATATAAACACTCAATTAGTAGTTTTTATTTACAAAAAAAAAAAAAAAATTATTATTGGCTTTTTAAAATTTAGTTAAAAAGTATATAAATAAAAATCCTAGTCCCGATTTACAATGAGCAACATTTTTTTCGAAAATTTTTATTGTTCACTATGGACTTTAAACGCGCTGTTGCCATATAAAAACTCGTGGTTTATAATCATTTAAAATTAAGTTTCAATCATACTTTTACACAATTTCTATTACCATTAAAATTTTATACAATTTTGAATTATATTGTTTTCTGATATTTCAATATAGTTTTCAATTTTCGAAATCAGGATATAAAATAATAGTCCATCTTATTTTAAAATAATATGAAAAAAAAAAATTAAACATTTTTAAGCACATACTTACATTCGAATTAGGGAATGGTAAATCGATTTCGATTCCAATCGAAAATCGATTTTGTGGTAAAAAAAATCAATTTTTTTCAATCGAATTTACGTATGCGATTTTATACTGAAATGGGCTTTTGGGCTTTTAAATTAAATTTTTTTATTTTTAATTTTAATCCTAATTAAATCGATAAATTATGGGCATGCACAACAAAACTTATTTTTTTTGCGTACATACGTCTGTAGGTATGCTTATGCAGTTTTCCAAGTCTAAAGTTGTAGTTTTACGTATTTATATATAAGTAACCTTGGTATACTTCCACCTTTAATATAAGGGCCCTTGTTCTTCAGAAATTAAAGTCATCAATGGACAGCGAACAAAACAGTTCTAAACATATCGTACCTGCGTTCCTGTGGAAATACGCTAATATTCAAACAGACCAGTGTGTGAGCGATATTTAAATCTTGTTATAAGCAGATTGAAAAAACAAAAAGTATGTAATTCATCCTATCAAATACGAAATGACAAGAAAGTATTTTTGCATCTTTCTGACATCAATGACATGCAAACGTTTGTTTTCTAAAACTAACGTAATAGTAAGTTAGCAAAAAAACAGTCGCCACCGATCAGGAACTATTGTCTTAATTCTTTGAAATACTATCCATATATTCAGGCTTGTCACATAAATCAACTCCCATCAAAAGTGATTTCGTTTTATGTGAAGCAAGATACAAAATCACTTCCACTTTCGATCGGAATTAATTTATGTGACAGGCCTGATTGACTACACAAGAATACAATTTAAATATGTATGTGAAATGTACATGCACTTGTTCCTCTAAGAGCCATCTCAAAATTTGCACATTTTCATTTTTTACAGGAAAATTATAAAAAGTAGTCATATCTACCCACTGTAAAAATCTCAGTTTAATTTCTCTAGTAGTTTGCCAAAAAAATGCTGGTGTATCCCCCTTTGTGATATAAGGTATAAGTTTGCAAATTGAAATTTGAAATCGATTTTAAAATCGATTTTGAGGTTCGATTAATCGATTTCAAAAACCGTAATAAAAAAAGTCGATCGAAAAATCGAAAATCGATTTTGGTATCCATTTACCATTCCCTAATTCGAATATCATTTCGAATATTTCTGCACCAAATTTCAGTATCCAAACAAAATGCCTAACATCATTTCGAAATTTTAAATAAAATGTCCTTTTTGGACTATGACGTAACAACTTTGTACGTTCTCTGATAAAGTTAGAATAAATGAATTTCTTGCCACATACAAAGAAATATCTGAAAGTAATACACCTTATTTTACATTTTGACTCTTCGTATATTTTAAGGTCTGTCATAGATATACGGTAAGAGATACAGTCCTTATTTTCTCCCCAGTGAAAACTTGCAATATTTTTTTCTTTTTAGAAAAATTTGGGGGCATAATAATAACTTTGAAAAATTTTAAAAACCTTACTTAAAGCCCAATTTATTATACGGAACACTTCAGGCTCATAAACACTGTTTTCGACATTAGCGAAAAAGAAACAATTAAAAAAAAAAACCACTAAAGGCCTCATTACCCAGTAAAAAAAATGGGGCTTACTGGTAAGCAGTTTTGTAAGGGAGAGAAGCACAATACTCCTTTTCAAACCTGCTTACAAGAGACATAATTTTTATAGGGCGAATTCCCACTTAGAATCACACTTTTTTCCTCTCTGATAAAAAACAATTTTATGACTGATTGCGTTATAAAAAATGTAGTTTCTATCATACATGTTAAATTCCAATTAGAATTAGCAATTGATGCAATTAGTTTATATTTTCTAATTGATTAAACAATTAGAATAAGTTCAACTAATTCCCATTAGCTAATTAAAATTTTTATTCTAATGGAAAACTAATTGCAATTAGTTGCCATTAGCAAAAAAAAATTGGTTAACCTTTACAATTAGAAATCTAATTGACTTCTGATAATGCAATTAGATATTCAATTAGCTCGAATTAGAATCAATTGAATTTAATAATTGAATATCTAATTGCATTATCAGAAGTCAATTACATTTCTAATTGTAAAGGTTAACCAATTTTTTTTGCTAATGGCAACTAATTGCAATTAGTTTTCCATTAGAATAAAAATTTTAATTAGCTAATGGGAATTAGTTGAACTAATTCTAATTGTTTGATCAATTAGAGAATTTCACAAAAGAATGTTAATTAGCAATCATTAGCATTAGCTAATCATTACTTAACATGTATGGTTTCTATGTTCGGTAATATTTTGGAAATGTTAGTAAACACATTTTTAAATCATTGCAATACAACCTGCTTCCATGTAAGGGAATAAGAACAGCACTTAGAGCATTGTTCGTGAATTTTTTTTATAATAATGATTTTAATTATTCACTTCCAACCTGCTTACTTATAAGGGATAATGCGAAGTAATTCCATAATTTTTATTTACTTAGATTAAAAATTCACTTGAATGGTATTCGCTTCTATGCTGCTTCTTAGTAGTATACAATAGCCAGTGCATATATCAGCGCTCATGTACTTTTCATGCTTCCAGAAACCTTAAATTTTTTTACTGCCCCAATAAAAAATGGAGCTTCCAACGAAGCAGAATTGTATTTCAACAGATTTTTCCGCAACAGAACAGAACGAAAAAGGGAAAACAAACCACATATACAGACTTTTAATTGAACAGAAATAAAACAGCTTCAGAGCAGAACGTAAAAACTAGTTCTGCCTTAAGAGTGCTAAATTCAGGTGTGGGCCCTATTTGGGATCTATTATCCATTTTTGCACGGTTTTGTCTTTGTATGACTTAAGGGTATATTTTTCTCCAGTTACATAAAAATCGGCACATAAATATACAATATTTCGCTATTTTTCCCTTAGAAATTCCAAATATATCATGATTTTATGGTTAATGTTTTTCGGTTTTAGTAAAACCTTTAGAATATATTAAAAATGATCTGGACTAAATTATTCTGAATAGGTTTTACCTAAAATTCGTAACAGTAATATAATTGGGCTCATTCGCCAAAATATGACAAAAAATTTTTAATTGTTTTATTCCCTATTGTATCCTCAATAAATTCTAATGAAATGATCAAAAAATTCGGAAATTTATTTTACAAAATTTTCAAAAATTTGAAAAGAGAGTTTTAAAACTGCCGCTAAAAATTATTTTTCTTGTTGTTTAACGGTATCCTACGAAGACAAAAACACTTATACAATTAAATACGGGTATACCCGTAAGGTAAAACTTAGCTCTTATTTAAATATTTCTCAAAATATGATAATTTTGTTCCTTTATTTCTTGTTCAAGTGGCCTGAGACACGTTAATGGTCTGCGAAAATTTTAATAACCTTAAAATTTTTTAAGCAAATTTTGTCTTTTATATATCATTAGAACGCTAATTTTGTATATTTTTAAATTCTTTAACATTTAATTGCAAAGATAATTATTTAATGGCAAACTTTTTACAAAAACAGAAAACAATTAATTTTTTCTCCTTCAAACTTGAGAGACACTGCACCACGCCTTTCCGATATGTGATCATCCTAATTTTTGGCCAACTATAGCTTTTTCATGGGAAAAACATTTCAAAGGGGAGTTACAGTATAATTTCGCATATATGGAAAATAAGGCGCACCCTAATGTGCATACGTTTTTATTGTAATTAAAAGAAAGCCTTTTAAAAATGGTAAAAATCCGTCCGAATAGAATCTTTGTGTGTATAAACCTTTTATTTGTATTAGTATTTAGTATTCAGTTCAATAATGTTTTATTGCAATCTTAATCATGCTACCAAATTTTATAAGATGATTGTCTCAACCATATACAATCACAATATATCTGCAGTTTTCATGGGCAACCACGTATATCTATAAATCAAATTTTTCAGAAGAGCCAAAAAACCGTTTTAGTTCTGAACTTATTTTGAATAAATATAAAAGTTAAGTGGTTATTATTTTGTTAAAAAAAATAAGAATTGGTCCATCTTTTTTCAGAAATTTTAAGAAACATTAAAATTAGGAAACGATTAAAATTAAGCAATATGGCATCAATAACTCAAAATCGAAAAAATTAACATACGCGGTTGCCCATCACCCATTACTTACGGTAGCAATAAGTATAATAAAAATCATCATAATTTAACATTTTAACTGAGTTATCCGCGTTCATTTAGAAACACATTTTGTTCCCTAATGGCCAATTTCACCAATTCTATTTAAATATCAATTCATTTTTAAACATAGTTTTTCTTATAATTTTATTATTATTTGACATGAAAAACGAATTTTAAACATAAATTAATATTTAAATCAATTAGTGAAATTGGCCATTAGTTTAAATTATGGAAAGGAAACCTACCCATTGTAAACACAGTTTCAATTAAATAACTACATACTAGATAAACTTTTAAGAAATAAATTTTGTTTTTGAATTTTATACAAAGGTTTTACATTAATTAAGAAATGAAATTAATAAACTAAAGGTCTTATTCATAAAAAATATTTCAGTTTTATAAAAGGTTTATTAAACAAATTTTCATAGAAAATTATTTGTTTTAAAAAAATTTATTTAATGTTTTACAGTTAACTATACAAATTTGTTAACACAAAATACACATACATATATATTATCTTCTATATATGTTAGTTAACATAAATTAATATTAAATAAACTTTTTCCTTTGTGGTTGACTGTTAATAACAATTTATTAAAAAAGTTAGTTATTTTTAACGAGTAAAAACAATTTTTAACAAATAATAATTTATATAAATATTTCCATTGAATTTAATTAATAAACTATGCAATTAAGTCAAAAGTAAAGTAATTAATGATAAATAAAATTAATTTAAATCATACATTAATTTTTCAGCATTGTTTGGTTCCTCGCAATCGAATGAAGCCATCATTAAATCTGCAAATAGAAAAAAAATCAATTTTGTATTAAATGAAATTTCGCTCATTAACAAATTAGAGTAGAATATTAAATATTAATACCATTTCACAAATAAAATTTCACAATAGCCTCCAAAATGGGCTAAAACACATTAACGTATTCTGGGTATAAATTTTTTCTTCAGTCCACTGGATCTTTTTGTAGCTACAAAAGTAAAGGAAACAAGTAAGAGTGCTGTATTAGGTTGTGCCGAATCTTTGATACCCTCCACCGAGAGTTATAATATTTAGTTATACGGTCAAATCCCGATAATTCGTACCCCGATAAATCGTAATTCCTGATAATTCGTAATAAACTTTCGGTCCCTTGAAAAAATCTCGTTAATTCGTAAAATTTCGATACATTTTGGTCCCCTCACTAATTCGTATTTTTTTTTCAAATAAAATCTTCTTTACCTCTTATAAATCGTGATTGTCTGCTAACTACCACTTATAATTCGCAATAAAAACAACAGAAACATGGAAAGAATGATTTTTTGTTTACCGCTTTTTTGGCGTGCGTTTTTGCTTGTGTGTGTTTATTTTCTTAGAATCAATTTGTTACGTAATAAAAAAAAATGTCAAAGCGCACGCATAAAACCCCTACAAGAAGTGAATGAGCGAGTAGTCACTTTTTTCACGGTGGTGTTAAGAACATGATAAAGAGAAATGACAGAAAACTTGATTTTGCAAATGTTCGTTTCATTCGACTGGAAATCACACTGTGAAATTTCATGAGGATCGGTCCATAATTTACCCTAGGCCCCGTATTAACCCTACTGCCGAAAAACAGTTTAGTACGCCTAAAACCGTAATTTAAAATGGTATCAGAATAAAATTGAATACTTCACAGTTTTATAGGACTAGAAATAGCACTAAAAAATTTCGTGATGATCGGTCCATAATTTACTATAGGCCCCATATAAAGCCCACTCTGGTAAATTAATTAAACATGCCTAAAATCGTAGCAGATATATTTATTGTGGTAAAATTTCTTTCAACTTAGTTTCATATGGCCAGAAAAAATGTCATGCAACTAAAAATAATTTAACACTGTATTGATATTTATGTTTTTTAATACAAGAAATGCATCTGCGGAATTTCGGGATGATTGGTTCATAACTTACCATGGCTCCAATATAAATCCCCCTCCTGAAAATCACTTAAGTTCGGCTTAAACTGTTACGCATCAAAATATTATACTCAAGATTGTCGGTAAATAATTTAATATAGGTCTAAGTCGGAACCAATTTTAATGCTGATGTCTGTTTTTATTAAGACAAACTAATAATAAATAGACATCATATAATAGATATCACTCCTAAAATATTCGAACTGTCGGTGGAGGGCATCAAAGATTCGGCACAGCCGAATATAGAACTCTAACTAGTTTTTTATCGTTTTAGTTAATAAATTAAAAAACCCCGTTAATTCGTATTTATTTTATTTTAACCCCGTTAAATCGAAATCCCGCTAAATCGAAAACCCCTATAATAATATAATATAATATAATATAATATAATATAATATAATATAATATAATATAATATAATATAATATAATATAATATAATATAATATAATATAATATAATATAATATAATATAATATAATATAATATAATATAATATAATATAATATAATATAATATAATATAATATAATATAATATAATATAATATAATATAATATAATATAATATAATATAATATAATATAATATAATATAATATAATATAATATAATATAATATAATATAATATAATATAATATAATATAATATAATATAATATAATATAATATAATATAATATAATATAATATAATATAATATAATATAATATAATATAATATAATATAATATAATATAATATAATATAATATAATATAATATAATATAATATAATATAATATAATATAATATAATATAATATAATATAATATAATATAATATAATATAATATAATATAATATAATATAATATAATATAATATAATATAATATAATATATATATATAATATAATATAATATAATATAATATAATATAATATAATATAATATAATATAATATAATATAATATAATATAATATAATATAATATAATATAATATAATATAATATAATATAATATAATATAATATAATATAATATAATATAATATAATATAATATAATATAATATAATATAATATAATATAATATAATATAATATAATATAATATAATATAATATAATATAATATAATATAATATAATATAATATAATATAATATAATATAATATAATATAATATAATATAATATAATATAATATAATATAATATAATATAATATAATATAATATAATATAATATAATATAATATAATATAATATAATATAATATAATATAATATAATATAATATAATATAATATAATATAATATAATATAATATAATATAATATAATATAATATAATATAATATAATATAATATAATATAATATAATATAATATAATATAATATAATATAATATAATATAATATAATATAATATAATATAATATAATATAATATAATATAATATAATATAATATAATATAATATAATATAATATAATATAATATAATATAATATAATATAATATAATATAATATAATATAATATAATATAATATAATATAATATAATATAATATAATATAATATAATATAATATAATATAATATAATATAATATAATATAATATAATATAATATAATATAATATAATATAATATAATATAATATAATATAATATAATATAATATAATATAATATAATATAATATAATATAATATAATATAATATAATATAATATAATATAATATAATATAATATAATATAATATAATATAATATAATATAATATAATATAATATAATATAATATAATATAATATAATATAATATAATATAATATAATATAATATAATATAATATAATATAATATAATATAATATATAATATAATATAATATAATATAATATAATATAATATAATATAATATAATATAATATAATATAATATAATATAATATAATATAATATAATATAATATAATATAATATAATATAATATAATATAATATAATATAATATAATATAATATAATATAATATAATATAATATAATATAATATAATATAATATAATATAATATAATATAATATAATATAATATAATATAATATAATATAATATAATATAATATAATATAATATAATATAATATAATATAATATAATATAATATAATATAATATAATATAATATAATATAATATAATATAATATAATATAATATAATATAATATAATATAATATAATATAATATAATATAATATAATATAATATAATATAATATAATATAATATAATATAATATAATATAATATAATATAATATAATATAATATAATATAATATAATATAATATAATATAATATAATATAATATAATATAATATAATATAATATAATATAATATAATATAATATAATATAATATAATATAATATAATATAATATAATATAATATAATATAATATAATATAATATAATATAATATAATATAATATAATATAATATAATATAATATAATATAATATAATATAATATAATATAATATAATATAATATAATATAATATAATATAATATAATATAATATAATATAATATAATATAATATAATATAATATAATATAATATAATATAATATAATATAATATAATATAATATAATATAATATAATATAATATAATATAATATAATATAATATAATATAATATAATATAATATAATATAATATAATATAATATAATATAATATAATATAATATAATATAATATAATATAATATAATATAATATAATATAATATAATATAATATAATATAATATAATATAATATAATATAATATAATATAATATAATAAGGTTAGAAAATTTACCCGTTTTTACCCCCTCAGATTTTTATAAAATATACCGATAATTCGTAATCGCAATACTTATTTAATATGTGCTGGTACTTTTTTGAAATCCGGCCCTTTTGGGGAGTAAACGTGTATAATCTGTTTTTTGAAACTTCTTTGACACTCCATCTATTTTTTAAACCAATAAATAAATAAATCAAGATTAAACCAAATTCGTAACTTATCTAAAAAATACAAATTTTAATTTGGTACTTTTTCGAAATTCGAACGTTTAAGGAGTGAAAATTATACATATTATGGGCTCCCACTACAAGTTTGAAATTTTTGATACTTCAATGGGGAAAATACGGAAATTAAATTTCTATAAAACTTTTTGTTTGACCTTTTTTTATTTAATTACTGATTATTTTAAAAATAAATAATTTAAAAATTTTTTTAAAAAAAAGACCTAGAGCTTAAATTAAAATAATCAGAAATTAAATTTCTTTATTTTTCTTTTCCCTGCTGTACGTGGTATTTTTTGAATTTTCTATACTACTGAACTTAGATATATAAAATTATATGTGCAGGGTCCAGAATAAATGAGAACCTATAAGATGAAAAAGTAGGTACCGTTTTGTTCTTCAATTGTTACTTTCTAATATTGTTACTTTAATATTGCACCTATAAACAAAAAAATTAGACATGCATGATTCTGAGTTAATAAGAATCTCTAGCTGAGCTGAGCTGAGCCTTTTGGTACTTTTTCGTTTAACAATTGGTACTTTTTTAATTTTCATTACTATTGGACGTAGAAACATAAAATAAAACATGCAATGTCCTGAGTGGGTAATTATCTATAAGGGGGAACATGTTGGTACTTTTTTGTTCTTCAAATTTCAAAAATTGAATTTTCGGCATCATCACCTCCGATTTTAATGAAATTCAACACAGAAGTTGTTTGTTATTAGACTTTAACAAAACATAAATTTTCAGACTCCAGATTCTTTTGGCTTCCAAAATATGACGTCATAAAAGATGTGAAAATGTAAAAAAATCAAAAAGTCTCCGTACAAAAGGGGATAGAACTTTTGAACTTTTGAACAAGATAATTTCGTTTTTTGGCAGCGTTTTAAAAGTGAAAGTGCACCCTTTAAAATGACATGCATATTGTGTTTTTTAAAGAAGAGGTCAAAGGTAATTTTTTGGGGTTTTGAGTTCAAAGGTCCATATCTGGAAAAGTATATTTTTAAATATCTTAAAAAAATATATGTCAAGTATAAGACCCTCTTCTGCATTTGCAAAAAATTTAAAGGTGGATACTCACTCGATTGGTGTCAGAGTTATAGACCAGAACGTGATCCTAAGTATGTTTTGTGTTCAAAAATCCCTTGTTTTTGTTGTACTTTTATTACTTTTTTCAGTATATCTGGAGAACGGCAAGAACCAAAGTTTCCAAATTAGGTACGCACATTAAGGTTATCAAAACACACCATCCCACAAAATGTGGGCGGGATTGGAGAAGTGGGCGTGGTACCTCCTTTACAAAAAATATGAACAATTTTTTGTACTTGAACCGATTTTTCCGAGTTTTTCAGAGAATATTTTCTATCTATTTTCCGATCTTTTGATATATAAGGCGTAAGCAGTTTGCGATTGGAATCCGGTACAATAGTTACGAATCCAACCTCCCTAAAAATTTAGATTTCTCTTAGAAAACCCCACATGAATTGGTGGTGACATTTTTGTACCAACTCGTTTTATAAAACAAGAAATAATACTACTAAATTTTGTGATAATTGGTCCATCATTTTCCATATGCTCCATATAAAGTTCACTGTCCGATAACACTTTAGTACTCCAAAAACTGTAAGAAATAAGGATATTGTAACCAAATCTTTTCTGTCACAGTTTCATAAGACTGAAAGGGATTGGAGAAGTGGGCGTGGTACCTCCTTTACAAAAAATATCAAATGATTTCAACAGACGGACAGATGGGTATGTCTAGGTGGACTTTGAAAACCTCAAGGACCCAGAATATACACATGTATAGATATTTATCCTTAATTGTTTCTTAGATGAATATACAAAAGTTTCACACGGAGTGACAAACTTAGTATACCCTCATTCAGCACTCGTGGTGGAAGGAAAAAATAAATGTATGTAGGGGTTATCTCATATTGCAATTCTATTTTGTTTTACTCTATAGGTTACGAAACTATAACATTTGCTGAAAAAGGCACATACTTTTTTACTTAAACGCCTGTTATGCCTTTTAAAGTTTTTGTAGGTGAAGTTTTTAGAAATTTGTTTAAACAAAACAATAAGGGTACTCATAAATTCGCTTGACAAACTTGTGAGACTTGTTTCATGAAGCTCCTTTTTAACTTTTGCGCAATTTATTAAAAACTTCAAAACATAAATAAATCAGATAAAATAAAACACGAAAAGTTTAAATTTGTGTCTAAAAAGTGAAATTTGTTTTGAAAGTGCCTAAAGAAAGCCAAAAGATTAAATTGCTTAGATTATTCCAAGAATTTATTGCTTGTGATATGTTAACACTTGAATTTTTGGAAAAAACGACGGTTATCATGAAAACATCTATTTTAATAAATGCACAATTGAACTGTGCAAATTTACAATTAAAAATTGTTGCACAAATTTAAGAAGTTTGTGTAAATGGAATTTTATAAAATTTTTGACAGTTCATTCGCTGGGCTGTAAGAATGAGTAGTTTACACAGAAGGAACCTTAATGTAGTTTTGCTATTAGCAGCTTATTTCAATTTGGTAAAATATGCAATTTAGTTAATAAATATAAAAAACAATTTCATTCAAGGTTAACCCTGGATGGTTACTTTTCGTCGAATCGAAGAAGCACATTCACAGTTTATCATATAACTTTTTTATGTGTATTCAAATTACGCTTTTTTCAACAACGTTAGCTGATGATGAACGCTTAATGAATTAATTTAAAAACACAAAAAAGTGTTAAAATTTGTATTAAATTTTGAGAGAGAAGAAGAATTTTACTTTTTAAAGTTTTATTCAATTTTATTTTTAAATAAAATGCTTAAAAAAATAATTTTTGTTGATTTTTTTACTACTCACAGAAAAAATTATTAGTAGTTTTTATCAATTAAAAAAATTATTTAAAAAGTATTTAAATTTAATTAATGTGATAATTGAATCAATTATTTTTTTTGTTGAAAGAAAATTAAAAATATAATTTTGATTTAATTAACAGTTTAATAGTTTTGAAATAAATTTTGAATTAAAATATTAATTAAATAACAATATATTATTTCGTTAAAAAAAAAATAATTTAAATTTGTGAAATTGTTGTTGCAAATTGTCAAAATAAATCAACACATTGTTTGAAACGGCAAAGTTTCTTGATCATTTTTTTAATTAAAATTAAAAATATAATTTATTGGAAAAAAAATGTTCAAAATATAAAATTTTTACAATTTTTAGTATTCAATATAATCATTTTGGCAATAGGTGCAAAATCAACAAAGATTGCTTGATTCTTGATTCTTGGTGATTAGAGACAATTTTAATTTTTTCTGTGCTATAAGAAGGATACGAAAAAGTTTATGAACCATTTTTTTTAAATAGCTTGTAATTAGTCTTGCAACATGTGGTCGAGCAATATTATAATGATTTCATATTACGAAAATGTTGTCGGTCATCGCCCGCTTTAATCGAATCCATTGCTTTTGGTACAGGTCCGGCACAACTTAATCAGCCGATAAGTAGCCTTTTGCTATTTCCAAATAAAAACACTGTGGGAAACAATTTTTTTATTTTAAATAACCACTATATTTTTTTGATCCGCTATAGTCTTCTTACGTCAAAAATCATCATTATTTAAAATTTTATGCTAAGGTTTTTTAAAAAATTTTTTTTTTTAAAAGTTGAGATTTTTGAAGTGGCTGCTTCATAGATCTTGTCGTAACATCGGAACGACGTAATTGATTTTGTTATGCAATCCGTCAAACAATTTTAAATTACACCAGATTTAACTCTTCTTAATGTTATTTTTTAAATTAGCCATTAGTTTTGGAGTTATTGAGGCACAAGTGGAAAAAAATTTTATTTTTTTCGTTTATTTATAAAATTTTTGAACTCAAAAAATTCATAAAACTTTGAAATCAAGAAATACTTCCCAGTTTTACTACTTTGTCGTAAAGCTGCATCTTTAAGAAATAAAATAAATTTTATTTCATGAAAATCCATGGACAAATTCCTGTTTTATTTCCGATAAACTTAAAGTATCTAGTTTTAACATTTTTTATCGCAAATTTGTGTAGAGCTAAAAATCACAAAGTTTTACCTTTTTTTACATAACATTTTTTTTAATCCTTTACAAATTTTTTTTTTCATAAAGCTGCATATAGTTAATAGAAATGAAATAAATTTTGTTTCATGAAAATCCATGGATAAATTCGTGTTTTATTCTTGATAAAGTGAAATTACCTAGATTTGACCTTTTTTATCGCAAATTTGTGTAATGCAACATGTTTAATTTATATTTGCAACATGTTGATGCATGTATTTTAATAATATTTTTGTTTTTATATTTTAAAAATTCGTTTGAAGCAGACCTGCAGTGCAAAATAGTCTCTCATATGCGACAGAACTAATATCTGAGCCATATTCTTAAATTTTGGGCATAACATTTCATTCCATCAGTAAACAAGCCTCTCTAGAAAAATAAGAAAATCTAAGGTATCTTTAGACTTCTGTTTTAGCTAAACCCCAGCGTAGGATGGACGGAGCGTAATCCTTTTCGAAATTTTCTTAAAACATTTTTACAAACGCTGCAAAAGACAGATTTTGTAGACTTATCAGAGCTTTTACTAGGTGTAGGGGTGACCGTATCTTCAACACTTTCGGAATGCAGAGTTGTGTTAAGTAGCTCAATAAAACGTTTTTTAATCTATTGTCTTTGAAATTTTCGAGCTTCTGTCACAAATCGTTTATTCATTGAAATTGGGATAAATGCTGTTGCTACACTCAAAATATTATGTAGCTTAATTCAAAAGAAAATTAATTTTAAGCAACTTAAAATTTATTTAAAAAACGGATTATTTACATTTAATTTAAAATAAATGAATATTACATTAATTTTTATTAATTAAACAATATATTCCGTAAAATTTAATTGTTGTTACTTAAAAAAAAATGTTTTAACCGACAATATATCAAACTACATAACAATATAAGTGGGAAAAAACATTATTTTTTGGTAGTTTAATTTTTTATTATCAAACATAAATGTTAAAGAATAAAGTTATTCGTTAAATAACTATATTTTTATTCCATTTTAACAGTACCAAAAACGAATTTAATAGAGGATCCTTTCGGGTTTTCAAATTCTGCAGGAGTTATACAACGATCTGAATGAAGTAAAACTTATATGTAGGGATAAGATTTTTATGCACTAAAAAATCGAAAATATGCAATAAAAATTCTAAAATATGCATTAAAAAATAAAAAATGTGCACTAAAAACAATTTAAGGCAAAAAAAAAAATTTAAAATTCTATTGTTGTTTGTATTTTTATTCCATTGTTATTCATAGGTATAATATTTTTTAAAACTTAATTTAAATTTTTCTTTGCACAATCAAATAAATACTTTTTTATATCATCAAAAGTAAACCTTTTCTGTTAAAAAGCTTTTGTACATAGAAATTAATTTCTCAAAGTCAACCGAAGTTAAAGCATACTTGAATGATGCCAATTAATTTGGAGAATTTTAATTTTCTAATTTAGATCCCACATTTGATTCTAGATTAAAAATAGTTGCAATTTGTTTTATTGTTTGAAATCCCATATTTTTTTGCAAAACGTTTTGGATTTTTTTTGTAAGAAATCAAGAAATTAATATTATCGAATTGGCTTCTAATTGCCTAACCCATGTGCCTAGCAAGTAACATGTAACAGTTTTGGATAAATTATATAAGGTGCTTCATCGGTTAAAAATTAAAGGATTTTTTGTCGAAATCTAGTATTTTAGGCAGAGCTCAAAAAAAAAAATTATTTATTGATTTAAAAAATTTTTATTTTTTTTATACAATTTTGAAATTTTTTGAAAATGGGAATTTAAAAAATATGTCACTCAAAGATGTTAAAATATGCAAAAATGTGCATTTATAACCAAAATATGCAAAAATACGCCTATTTACCAAAATACGCAACAATATGCATATTCACCAAATTCAATGATTCGGAAAGATAATTGGTCGACTTAGACTACCGACATAAAACATGCATTTGCATGGAAATCACATCCCTACTTATAAAATTTTTATCAAAATTTTTGGCTGGCCAAGGCGGACTTTGTCTAACCTGTTAAATCCATCACTTCTTCATCGGACAGACCATATTCCGCAAATCAAAATCTATGAATCTATAGCACATATTTAGGATATGAATTGGTGAGCATTCGATATGCCTAAGCTTCACTTCCTTTTAAATTAAGGAAGTGAAGTAAAACTATCGGCATACAGCTCTTTGAGCACACACAATTTGACAAAGCAAGTAGAAAAGAAAAACTTTGTTCTTGACACTATTTCGTTAATTTACCCCTTTTACCCTAAAATTATCATTTCGTCGGCTTAATATGCAAACCTGCTAACTCCCTTTCAGTAAATTTTGCAGGAGAGACAAAAATCTTTTTATATTTCATATGTGCAGCTTGCGAGAAAAACCACACACTTCAAGACTCAAATTATAGAAAAACTACATGCTGGTCGACGAGGCGTACCTTTCTCTACCATACAACATCAAAATCTCAATTTACTTAAAAAGTGCATTTAGCAGGTTTACATATTAGTCCGACGAGACACAAGCCATGTGTAAAAGTTTGGCTACCTATTGTAAAGTTCAAAGTGATACAACCAACAATATTGGCTTAAAACTCGCTTCAAAGAAAACTTAAACAAAAAGACACCGCCTATTGTTCATAAGTGTCCGTAGATTTCATATAAGAAATACTACCGATGGTTTTACAGAAGTGTAGGGTAGCATATAGTCGTGTTTACTAAAAAAGACTTTATTATTTGTTTTATATTTTAATATTGGATTATAATTTAACTACAAACAATAAAAATCCATTATTATTTAGTTTTTTGCTCACAAATTAGAAATCCATATACTTTCATAAAATTCCACTCAACAAGTTTGGTTTGATTTTCAAAAAAACTAAAACAGAAATAACAATAAAATGTGCAAATATATGTATATTTAAAGGTAGGCTATTAATGCAAATAAAATAACCAAACGTTTAAGGGTAAAAGGGCATAAATATTATTCATTGGGAACGTATAAAGATGAGAGTTGCGAAATCCATTCTCGCAAGCTACTCTAGCCTTTTTTACTAAAATAAGCTAAAATAAAAAGGAAAATAAAACCAATAAAATAAATGAAATAAAAATTGTTATTAAGGCCTTTTTCATTCATTGTATTAAACAATATTTTGTGGAAGGCTTCTTTGTTAAAGCTTAAATTGGTTTTAATAGCTGAATTTATATTTATTAAAAAACACCAGACCTTTAAAAACTTTTAATTTTTATTTAACTTTAATTGCTCAACTTAAAAAAGAGAGAGGAAAAACCTAATAAATTTTCGTATTTATTTCGGTGTTTTCTAAAGAACAAAAGTACAAAAAAAAAACATGAAAGCATTTACATAAAAAACGTTAGTCAAATTGATGTATCTTTTATAAGAAGAAAACAAAAAACTTTTTATTTTATTTAAAACTTTATTATCTTTTAATAAGGGTTTACAAATAAAATGAAGTGGAAATTACAAATTTCTATTGTTGTGTAAATCCTTAAATGTTAAGGAACTTTTTGTTAAAAGCTATTTTTTAAAAAATTTTTTTTTAAATTTCAATGGTAAAACTTAAACACAGTTTATATGTACATAAGTACTTATATTTGTTTTTAATAAAATGAACCCATTTTAAGTCCTTTAAAACTTTATTCTATGAATTTTGAGACAACTTGTGTGTACACTGGCCATTTATTTGTTTTGCTTGTTTTAAATATTCTGAGCTTTTAACCAAATAAAAACAAATATATATTTTCGTTTTATTCGAACAAGAATAAAAACAAAAAAATTATGTTTTCAAGTTTTAAATACTTTTGTGTAACCTTCAGAGTTCGCATTTTCCAACTATTTTTGGTTCATCGGGATACGTACACAAGCATGTTCAGCTCCTATTTACAAACTCATAAACACACGTTTTGGCATTTGTGTTAAAGAAACGGAAGGTATATTTAATTAACTTAAAGATTTGTAACAATTTAGTATTGAAATTTTGAAAGCTTAAGAGCATTTTTTTTATCAATACAAAAATAAAACTTTGTAACAAAAAAAATCTAATGAGTAGAAAGGAAAGCAGCTAAATACAGGTTTACACTCTTCAAGTTTAAGCCGTCATGTCTTGAGTTTTAAGGAACGAAAGGAATGGGAATGGAATTCTCTTTTACCTTCTCTCCTAATAGCTCAAGACTTGAAGGCTTAAACTTGAATAGTGTAAACAAGCTCTATCAGAAATAAACGTTTTTTGAGCGCTTTTATTTGGACTTTGTTCATTTTTTTTAACAAAATTAAGAATTAAAAATCTAAGAAGGATGATACGAAAATTAAAAGCTAGATGATCTTAGAAGCTGATTAGGTTATTTTCTTTTGGTTTATTAAAAATCTGTGCCAATTTTCTCTAACTCCCGCGTCGAGAAACTTTTCGATTGAAACAAAAATGCTATAAACAACTGTTTTTCTCAATAAACTGCGTCTGTAACGTTTTTGGCGAATAATAGCTCTCAGTTAGAAACTTACTCGCTAATTTAAGGAAAAAGTATGCCAGGAAAATTTTTGTGAGAAAGTTCCCCCTTTGAGCTGTCAAATAAACTCACGAATAACAAGTAAGAGTGCGATATTCCGCGGTGCCGAATCTTTGATACCCTCTACCGACAGTTCGATTATTTCAGGAGTGGGCTCTGTAGGATATCAATATATTATTAATTAATCTTTATAAAAACGGACGTCATATCTATGGCTTGCATTACCGATAAACCGGTTAATCGGTAAATTGCTAAAAAAATTCATTACCGAAAAACCGGTAAATTCATTATTTTTTACCGGTTTTTTCGGTAAAAATTTAAACTATATATTTTACAATATTTATCGTTTTGTTCCGTTCCATACATACTATTTTATAAGTAAATAGTTGAATTTAATATTTAAAATATATAATTATACTATAATAAAGAAATTCAACTTTATTTGTACGGAACAAAACGAAAAATATTGTAAAATATAAAAAATTTCTTTCTCTTACTCGCACCTGTGTAAAAAAAGGCAAATTTTGGTTTCTTGTTGTGTGTTGTGTACAGGGTTTAAAAGCACCCATCAGCTGGATGCTTTTTGCTTTTGCCACTGCAATTGAAATTTTTAATTTTTTTTCCAATAGCCAATGTTTTGTTTTTCGCTTGCGCAAGAAAGCAAATGTACTATTTTGTGTATTTTTATTTTTTGACAATTGCTTTTTTACCAGCCAGCGACAAAAATAGACAACCACCTATAAGCATTTTAATCAAAAACTTGAGTTGAAATGAAGTTTTATTTTTTTTCCAATTTACGTTTATACTTTTTTTTATACATATATTATAATGTTATGAATTGATAAAATAAAAGAATGATTTAATCAAATGATTTAATCAAACTGAATGAATTTTATAAAACAACATTTTATAAGTAATTAGTTTGAATAAAATATCAACTATCTAAAACACTCTCAAAATTCCCGGTTTACCGGGTTTTTCCACATAAATTACCGAATTAGCGGTAATTGAAAAAGTCGGTAAATTTGCAAGCTCTAGTCATATCTTTCGACATATTCTAAATCACCAAGTTGTCTATATCTCTTTTTATTCCACTGGTCGTGCTTGTGACAGTTTCTATTACAATATCTAAAACAACATTAGATAGAAGTGGTGCCATTAGGTACCCTTGTCACACATCAACTGCAACATTTATTTGGTCACTTAGTTAATTATAAAGGAGAACTTTGCATATGGCTCCCCTGTATATAGCTTGAATATACCAAAATGTGTGCATGTGTGCGTCAAATTGTTTTAGTTTTATATGAAGACTGTTTTGACAAGTCGAGTTTTTTTGTAATGCTACCCCAAATAAGTCTACCATGTGTAAATATTCCTTGCTAGGAGCTTTTTTATTTTTCAAAGCTTTAAAGGAGTCGACTACTTTAGCTAGAGGAAGGCGGATGTGTATCGGTATATCGGGTTAGAAAAAGTGCGTCTGAAAGTAACATACTTCTCCAAGGTATTTTAATTTTTTTTGGTAAATTTTTGCATACACAGAACAAATTCTCCAAAATTTTTCACCAATTAAAGCATTAATCAAAAATGTAATCAGTTTTAATTAAAAATTTAATCAAGTGAATTAAACGTTTAATCAAGTGAATTAAACGTTTAATTAATACTATTAACTGGTTTCATTGATACTATTAATTTGTTTACTGGTGCAAATTTAATTAATTTTTTTATTAATATCACAAATTTTTTAATTGAAATCAATTTTTAGTTTTTCTTTGTAGTTACCCTACTTCTCGAACCATATCAAATTAAAACTTACACCACCAAGGGTATAAAGCGTTTGTGCTGTATAACGCATATATAGAGGCAAATTCCTATCTAGCAACCGTTAACAATCTACATTCTCCACTTAACAATTTACTCATTTCTTTCGTTCAAACATTCTGAAGTGTAGTTTTATGTTAGGAATACAACTGGGACGAAAGACGATTTTTTGGCCGCGAATAATTGTCGCCAAAAGTACAGCATAAAATACACACAGCGTTGTGAGTGTGGCCACAAATGGTTCAATTTAAAGGGTTAAACTAGAACAACTAATGAAAGGGGCATATCAAATTAAGCACAAAAACATTACTACTTGCTTATTTATACTACTGTTATACAATATAGCTTTTATGTAGATTCGCCAATGCCGACTTTATTCATATTGAATTGCATTTAGTTTTCGCTTTTGGCGAAAGTTTCAAAGAGTATGTATTTTTGTATGTTTGCTTGTTTTTGAGGTCATTTACTACTGTTGTTTTTATGATTTTTTTCTAAGAGGGTGTACTTTATGTTTGGCTAATGTGGGTCAAGTATTTGAAAAAAAAAATATATATAACAACAGCAAGAACAACGTTAACATTGCTATTGGTCGAAGGATAAATGTATGTTCAAATAAAAAGAAATATTTACGTTTATGCTTATAATTTAGAAATACTTCGTTTTTGTATCAACGCACATGTTTTTGAAAGGCTGCGGGGTTAATATCGTTTTTTTCTTTTCTTTTTTATTATTTTTTTATGAATAATCAATGACCGTTATTAGAAAATGAATAAGTGAAACGAGGGTAAATAATTTTATTAAACACAAAACCGATAAAAGTTGAATTTAGTAGATATTCAAATGTATGAAAATTTGTTTTTATAAAAAAGTTGGTAAAGAAAAGATAAAAATTTCAATGGAAAATAAAGATTTGAATATATTTAATTAGAAAACCTTTTTTTTTTAATTTATTTAAAGTTTTTGTTTTTAAAAATTTTGTTTATTTCAAAAAAAAAAAAAAAAAAAAATAAAATTTTTGCTTCTAAAAATTAATTATATTTGATCATGCTTCATGAATTATATATTGCACTTAATCAGTTTCAGTAAAAGAAAATTTATTTTTAATTTTTAATTAAAGGCAAACGAAAAAGAAATTTTAAACCAACCTTTTCATTACCAAGAAGTATACTAAATAGCATGATATTTTTACAGCGCGCTGCAGCTAGTAGATATGAATATAACGTGTCCATTTTTTCCAAAAAATGCATAAATAAAAATTTTGAGATAACACCCTCTTAATTATTAAGTGCAATATGCAAATAATAATATGTTTAATAATTTTTGTTGGTAGAATTTTTCTTTATGATTTTTCGCAAGTTGCATCGATTGAAAAATTGAAAAGGTTAAAAAATTGCTTATGCAACATATGACTTTTCTTGCGTATCTTGTAAAAAACTGCAAGTAGTGGTGAATTTACACGCGAAGAAAACATTGAGCTATTAAAATATATTTAATGTATTTTAACAGGCACAATATTAATTTCTCGGAACTCGTGGCTATGCAAGAAAATTCTACTATCGCTAATTAAACACATGTACACAGTGTTAGTAAAAAATCATTGCAACATATTTTCAATTTGAAGTCTCCAACAAATTTCCTATTATAAATTTTAATTCCCTATTTTATTCCAAATCTAGGAACTCCCAATTAGATCTATCACTTTTTAATTTTGAACAAATTTGAGGGAATATACATTTTTAGTAGTTAATAATTAAATGTTATCACTAGGGCGTAAAATGTCATGCAAAAAAATGTTTTTCTTCGAAGGCTTTATTATTTAGTGAATAACCCAGGGGAAAGGAAACTGACACCGAACTTGTCACTTGACAGTTCTTAAATGGTAGAGACCCATTCTAGTTTTATATGAAGGGAACTTGTCACTTTAACATGGTGATGCCCTAGGGAAGAAGGGGTTTAATTGGTACTTATTAGACACTTTGTAAGAGGTCACTGAAATAACCTAAATGGACACATTCAATTTCGATTTAAATAATTTCTGTCGTAGATATTGTCCCGAGTGACCCATATTAATATGATAGATCCACTTCAAATAAAGTAATATAACCAGAGAGAATCAGCCACAACCCTTACAAAATCCAGTTACATCTACTTTAAACATATAACCTCCAGTTAAGTGATATGTCTCATTTTCCTTTTTACTTTAACGGGATAAGTGCTTTAAAAACAATTGAAACAAATTTTCCGCAGGAAAGTTATTTATCCGAATTTCAATTTTGACTAAAAAATAACATATTTTACCGTTAAATCATTAAAATATTAAAGAATGCATATGAATTTGCATAAAGTGTTAGTTTTGTCTGGAACGACCATATATTGTGTTTTTTTATTTGAATGATTTTTGGAGTTTTATTTTGGGGATAATAAATGACTTTATTAAAATTTTCAATTACTGTTATTTTAATGCTTGAAGTAGCATTTCCGATATGCAAAAATTTACAAAAATCTTCAAATTTTGAATGCATGACGGGGAATTCCTCGAAAATAAATCGAATTTTTGTAGCACTTTTTTAATTAGACAAATTTCTAACTGAATTTTTTTCGATTAAATTTTGTTGCTATTAAAAGCATTTGATTGTTAGAAAATATAAATGTATATAGCTTTTAATTTTCAGTACAGCTAAAACATATTAAGCTTACTATTAAAAAATTTGATCGTTGTAAGTAAAAAATACTTTAATTAGATTAAAATTTATGTAAAAATAAAATGCAGTAAGTTCATTGTCAGATTTTCTTTAAAAAAAGTGCTTACTTCACTATTTTGTAAACCATATTTGGAATTTTTAAGGCTTGTTTTATGCGCATCATTTCCAATATTAAATGCGTGAAAATCCAGGCCCTAGTTATAACATATTTTTATTCTGTTTGTTATAACATTTTGTTGTCTTATAGAATAAGGCCCGTTTTCACGACTAAACGATAGCTAAATGTAGGAAGTAATCGAACATATAATGAGCTTTTAATTATCACAAGTTACCTTTAATCTAAAATTGAAGGATAAGCTAAAGAGAGGAACGTTCTACCTTTAACTTTTGTCGAAAGGTTTAGGTTTGAGATTGCCATACTATATCCACATATTTTTTATATATGGCAACTCCAATTATTCGTATATTTTGTAAATGTAAAAAAAGTACGTAGTTGCCAGTTTGTATTTTTATTTTGGCAAAAATAATCGGTATTTTCTTTAGTATTGCCACATTTTCAAAAATGTTAAGTTTATTTTATACAGAAGTTGTGAAAACGAAAAATAGTTGAAGGTAACTTTATTCCCCACTAGTGCTAAAGGTACCGTTTACTATTTCGAACTTTATAGGTAAGTCGTGAAAACGGGCCTAAATCTATTACTGTTTAAAAAGAAACTTAAAATTTCGTAGGAAAAAAAGAAGTGATCAGGAAGCGGGTCTAGAGTGGTACAACCAGTGCAGTTGCACAGAACAAACATACAATAGGCATCTCTCCCTATTATTGAATCTATCTTGCAAAAGATAAAAAATAAAAATTTTGAATTAATACACTGTTGTTGAACAAGTGTATACATAATGGTTTTTTACTGTAATTATATATATATCTATATAGTAATATATATATAGTAAAAACCAATTAAAAGAATTCAGAATTGCGGTATAGTTCTCATATACGAAATACTTTCGTATTAGTATTAACATTGACACAAAATATATCAAATTTTTTAAATAAGCCTTAATTGACTTTATATTGAGATTGCAAATCTCAATATTTTTTAGGTCTTATTTATCATTTTGGAAATAAAATTGAATGCATGTTTTTTTTTGTAATTGTCAATAATTATTTTGTAGGTGTATTAAAGCAATAGTTTTGTTTCTTTGATATACTATACTCATGCATAATTCGTTCTTCCTTATTGAATATTTCTTTGTAAGTCATAAATAAACACAATTTCTATACACTTCTGTAAAATTTACTGCATTTACAAATTCTACGAGTTGATAGATATTCGAGTTTTATTATCTTTGGATTTATAAGGATTTGATTATTTTTAACATATTCAGTTATCTTGAACCAGCGTTTAAAAAACTGCAGTCAAAGTAGAAAAACTGCCATTTCTTCCACTTCTTAATTTGTCATTGGCCAAAAAAATTGTTGCTTTTTCTGCTGATTCATTAAATGTAAACAAAACGTACACTGGAGCTAAGAATGGGAGTACACAAGATGGACATAATACGGAGAAAAGAGACAACAGCACTAGCACAGCACATCCTATATATTGGTCATATAATTAAGTTCGATGATTTTAAAATTCAAGATATAGAAAACAAAGAAAGGAAGAGATACATCAATTAATATCGGTTTATTGTATTATTTGATAAAAAAGTTTTTATTTACCGAGTTTTCTTTAAAACTTTTTTTGCCATCTTATCTCGACTTAAGATGTTTAGTCAAAATGCCACAGAATTAAAAATTGAATTTTTTTTACATTGAAGAAATTTAGGCCCTTTTAGCGTGACAAAAATAACATTCATAAATTCATTACTCTGGCCAAAGGAACAACTACAACAATAAATGTTTTATGTTTGTTTTGATTTCAATAATTGCAGGCGCTATTTGCCTTAAGCCGATGAGAAATATAAAATAAAGGAAAGGAATGGGGAATAAAGAGTTGTATTGTGTCAAACAATGCGGCCTAAAAAATTTGAATTTCGACCGAAAATGATTTCGTTGCTTCTTCTTTAACTTCTTCAAGTTTTCGCTGAAATGATTACATTTATCACTTGACACCACAAAAAGTTTAACAATACAAAGTATCTGTACAAACGTAAACTTTTTACATGTTTGTCAAGCAATTTGTGTGGTTTATTTCGTCTTTTGCATACTAGCACGAGGCTGCTAGATATCCGTTCACATTATTGCAATGGTTACACGTGAAAATTACTAATACCCAAAAATTGCATACGTTATATTTTTAAAAATATAATGCTAGAAAATGCTAAATAAATAATTGGAAAACGTTAAAATTGCTAATTGCTAAATTGGAGATTGTTCAGCTACAAAAAAACGAGAAATGTTTAATTAAGCTCAAAAAATGCTAAAATGGGCACGCTGTTTATAATAGGTCAAGGCATTTTTTGTTCTGATAGGTCAAGAATGGACTATTCGTCCCATATCAATATTAAGCTTGCTGAATATTTAATGTTTATAAAAATAAACTAAAAAGGCAACAAAGTGTATTCAAATTATCATTTATTTTCTTCTTCAGCTGAAAAAGTTTTTAAAGGTTTACAATAAAGGCAATAAAGGTAAAAGCCCTTAAAATGTGAAAATTATCACTCAAAATTCTATCCAGCTAGCAAAATTTGCGAAACTGAAAAATATGTCATAATATTTTTTAATCCAAATTTTGATATTTTAATGTTCATCAATTTTTTTTATATAATTATTTTACAAATTTTCCTTAATTAATTTTACTTAAAAAAAACTTTGAGGAAAAAAAATATTAAACGATTAATTTTTACTCGAATAACAGCTCCAGAATATGTATATGGAACGAAACATGCATTGTCGAAGTTAATTTTTTTTATTCTACACTCAGTTGCTGTTGGCTGTTTATTTATTTAAGTTTTTTCTTTCAAGGAAGATTTATTCATACACATCTGTTGGCATGTCTGGTAGAAAATGCAACCGTAAACACACAGACCGACTTTCCGAGAACATAAACACATCAACATACACTCTTATTTTAAAGTCTTAACACACAAATGCACACATCCAGAACATTTTTTTGCTGACAAATGTTCACTCATTTTGTGCTTCTGTATATAAAATATGTGTGAATGTGTGTGAGGTGTATTTTATGAACCTTCATCCTTTTCTTTTTTCTTTTTTTTTTGCTGCCATTGATAGAATGATAATAACGATAAGAATACTGATGATGATGACTACTAGCCTAAGGTTTTTTTCTATATTTAAAATTCTTTTTATTCTAACACATACACATACACACATTCATCTGAATATCAATACAAACTCATACACTATAGACTATTGGTTTGGTCAAAATTTAGACACGTTTTTTACACAACATTTGCACCCAATTTGTTTACTTCTTCTTTTCTATCGTTTGCAAGTGGAACTCTAAAGTAGAAGAACTTTATGTAAATTGTTTTGAAATTTATGTAAAATATTAAGTTTTTGTTTGCTTTTGTTGAGAAATCTGAAAAGAAAATGGTATAAAAGAAACTTAATTTAAAAATCAAAAATACTAGATAAAGATTTTATTTGTAGCCTGATAAGAAAAATTTAATTTTTTTTTATTATTTTTTATCAAAATTTAGAAACATTTATTCAAGATTTAGTTTGTTTTAGACATTTTGACAGATTTGTTTTAAAGTTTTTATAGTATATTTAATAGAAATTAAAAGCACATGTATGTTATTATAACATTTTTTATGAAATGATTATGAGATTAATTGTTTTTTTAATAAATCTAACAAATTCTAGAAATATATAATAAATACTTTCATAAGAAAACAAGAAACTATATTTAAATATTTGTTGTGATAAAGTAGTTGCCTAAGTACTATACAAATAATTGTCATATTTTTCCATTCCCTAGAATGTATACGACTTTACTTTTATTCCAAGGTCTTAAGGTTTAGCGAAGCACTAATGATACATTTATAAAAATAAGCGCACAATTATGCGCTAAACAATAAGACGTACAGAGATGCAGTAAAGTAAGTGAAGGAACTCTTAACAAGTTTTATCAAAGAAAAAATAACATTTCAAGTGCCACGGCTTTCCCTTACTAAGAAGCAGGTTTGTAAGGGAGAATACTAAAAATAAGTGTAACAAACATATACAGTACTTTTCGTTTATAGTCACTACCGCTTATAGTCACATTAGCAGTATAGTCTATTTTATCTGCTTATTTTGCCGCTATAAGTTAATTTAATATAAAGTATTAACGTTATAGTCCATTTAGCGATATAAGCACATTTGCAATATATGCCATTTATCAACAGTCGTCAAAGGGAAAAGTAAAGCAAATTAATGGCGTTATAGTCACATTAGAAATATTTACTAAGTTGTTTTTAGTTTTTGAAACCACAATCCATCCAAAGATAGAAAGAACTAAATTGTTTAATGTTAACTCTCAACTCGTAAAAAAATAGTTTTTGTCGTTGGTATCAGACATGAAATATCTTGTTATTATTTTTTTGATATAGTATGCAACGCTGTTGCAAAACCATAATCCTGATATCGGTGTAATTGAAATGAATTTTTTATTTTCTTTATTCACATAAATTGATTATGTTCGAATTCGGTTATATGCCTCATAGTGGTATATATATGAATTAGCCTTATAGTCACTTTAGCGATATTATAGAAAAACACTGGGATGTTTTGTTTAATTTAAGAATAAATTCAATTACTTTATTTTGTAATTCAGGTTATTAAAAAGTGTGTGTTTATAAAAGAAAATAAACCGGAAGAAGGAGTAATAAAAAGTAATGTCAAATTACATTGTAAGATGAGATCAAAACAATAAACATCTGATTAAAGTATAACAATTAGAATGTCAGGTTGTATATGGGTTACTACATGAATATTTCAACACCCCTTCTCATTCCAAATTGTTTATAATTTTAAGTGCTGATCTCAAGTCTTTAATCTTTTGTGGCGGAAGCGGCTTCGTTAACAAGTCTGCTTGCATTTCATTTGTTGGACAGTATTGACATCTGATGACATTCTTCAAAACGTAATCCTTGACAAAATGATACTTTATGTCGATGTGTTTTGTCCTGTTGTTAAACTTAAAACCTTCCATGATTTTTATGCAACTTTGATTGTCTTCGTTTATGGTAATGGGTTTGTTGATTTGCACCCCAAAATCTATTAATAGCTCCTTTAGCCATAGTGCCTCCTTTGATGCTTCAGCAAGCGCAACAAACTCAGCTTCAGTAGAAGAAAGCGCCACACAAGTTTGTTTACGGCAAGCCCATGAAACGACAGCCCCATAAATTTTAAATAAATAGCCGCTATTTGATTTTCTATTGTTTCTGTCTTCACCCCAATTGGCATCAGAGTAGCCAAGCAGAATTTCGTCATAGTCAGGTATGAAGTGTAACCTCAAATCAATTGTTCCTTTTAAATACCTTACAACTCTTTTAAGCTCTGTCCAGTCTTCTTCGTTAGGATTGCTGGTTTTTTGGCTTAACATGTTAACTGCAGCTGTCACATCGGGCCTTGAATTTAAAGTTATATACAATAAGCTTCCTATAAGCTTTTGAAAGTTCTTGTTGTTATTTAAAGGAATTTGTTCTTTACCAGATTTTCCATAAGAAACTAAAATAGGAACTGAAGATGATTTTGAGTCTTGAAGACCATTTTCCTTTAATATTTTTTCAATATATTCCGATTGACAAATTGAATAAAACCCATCTTTAGATCTGTATACTTGCAGGCCAAGGTAATTTTTAACTAGTCCAAGATCAGAAATTTCAAAAACATTTTTAAAAATACCTTTTACTTTACAAATTGTTGATTCATGCTTTGAGCAAATCAGTATGTCGTCGACGTAGATCAACACGAATGTCAATTCAACCCCTTCTAAACGTGTATACAAGCATGGATCCATTTTACTTTGTTGAAAACTAGATTTTTCCAAAACATAATGAATTGTCTGATTCCACGATCTGGCGGATTGTTTTAGTCCATATACAGATTTTTTTAAGAGACATACCTTATCTTTACAATATTTGGAGATAAATCCCTTTGGCTGCTCCATAAAAATTTCTTCATCTAGATTACTGTTAAGGAAAGCCGTTTTGCAATCGATATGATGTATTAGTAGATTTTGCTTACCACTTATTGCAAATAATGTCCTTAATGTTGTGTGTGAAACGACTGGTGCAAAAACTTCTTCATAATCGACGCCATATTGTTGTAAAAAACCTCGCGCAACTAGCCGTGCTTTGTATTTTGTTTCCTTGTCACATTGTTTTTTCTTAAATATCCATTTGCAGTCGATTACGTTACAATTCGTTGGTCTATTTACAAATACCCAAGTATTATTGGCCTTCATGGAATCAATTTCGTTCTTCATGGCTTCAATCCAATTTTTACGTTCCTCACATGTAACTGCTTCTTCATAAGTTATAGGTGCATCACCTTTTATCAAATTTAAATATCTTTCTGGCACCTTACCTTTTGTTGTACGTTGCGACTTTCTCAAAACTGGATCATCATCTACACTATGTTCTGCATCAATTTCGAAACCTTTAAAGCCTGATTCCTCATTCTCGTCAAGATCTGTGGTGTCATGAAATTCATCATCCGTGTCATTTAATTCTTGTTCATTTAACTCTTGTTTTTTCAACGTTACTTCAACTTCATTATTCGAGTCTGAAGAATTTTCGTTTTCCATATAAGAATCAACTTTTCCGGTAAATTTAACATCTCTCGATATGTAGATTTTATAGTCCTTGTCTAGCATACGATAGGCCTTGGAATTTTGATCATAACCAACAAACAACATTTTAACAGACTTTCTACACAATTTTTGTCTTTTTATTTTAGGAATGTGAACAAAACCTGATTCACCAAATATTCGCAAGTGTTTTAAATTCGGAATCTTGCCAAAAATTCTTTCGTATGGTGTTACACCTGTAGTACGAGTCATAATTCTGTTCTGAAGGTAGTTTGCGGTAGATACAGCTTCACCCCAAAGTTCGTTTGGTAATTTAGATTCAGCGAGCATACACCTAACCATTTCAATTAGTGACCGATTTTTTCGTTCGGCAACGCCATTCTGTTCCGGACTGTAGCCAGCTGTGTACTGCGCTTGAATACCCTCATACTCTAAAAAGTTTGCTATTTCTCTGTTTACGTACTCTTTGCCACGATCTGATCTGATTGTTTTAGGCTTTTTACCAAAATTGTTGGCTATTAACGAAACGTAATTTTTTAATTTATTGGCCACTTCAGATTTATTTTTAACTAGATAGATATTGCAATATCGGCTGTAGTCGTCAATAAAGGTAAGTATATATCGATTGCCACTAGGTGTAGACGTTTCCATTGGTCCACATAAATCTGTGTGAATCAGTTCAAATGTTTCCTTTGTACTTATACCAGTTTTGTTAGGGAATGGTACTCGAGATGATTTTCCGAATGGACAAATTTCACAATGATCGTTATTACCACATGATTTTATACTTAGACCTGATGTCAGTTGCTTTTTGTCCATAACTTTGATAGCGTCATTATTGCGATGACCCAACACTCTATGCCAATAATGTATACATTTGTTTCCACATACATTTGAAATATTTAAACGATCACTGATTTTGCATATATATAAGCCTGACTCACTTTTAGCAAGAAAAACCGTATTGCCATTTTTATACACCAGACACTTGTCCTTATGGAAATCAACTCGGCAGCCCTTTTCAGTTAGTTGTTTTACAGAAATTATATTGGTGTTTACACTTGGGGCAAATAAAACGTTTTTAAGTATTATGTTGTTATATTCATTATCATTTTTCTTTAGTTGAATTTGTATTGTACCTTCCCCACTTGATACCACCATTTCGTTATTTGCAAGAATTATTGGCTTTTTTATTGTTGTATCCAAATTTACAAATACGTTTTTATCATTACAAATGTGGCAAGACGCGCCAGAATCGACAATCCACCTTTCGATACCATCTGTTGTTACGAAACACGAATCATTGTTTGTTGTAATGAAGCAAAAATTACCATTTGAGGCTGTGTTGATATTTTGTTGTGGTTGTTTCTTTTTCCAATCAATATAACGTGTGCAATTTTTCTTGAGATGTCCCTTTTTGTGACAGAAATAACATTCAACGTTTGACTTATGTCTTTTATTTGTGACCATCATCGCCTTTTGCGTATCACCTTTTTCACCTTTACGTCTAGTGTACTCTTCAATAAGTTTTGACTCTACATATGCAATAGTTAGTTCTTCCGCTGTACGGGACTCAAACGCTGTAATCAAACTATTATAACTTGTTGGTAGACTGCTCAGAAGCATAGCTATGTTCCATTTTTCATCAAAAGCATTTTCGCCTAAATTCTGTAATTTTAAAAATAAATCTCGCATTAAACCAACGTGAGCCTTAATATTTTCACTTTCATCTAACTTCATGTTGCAGATCTGCCTCATCACGCTTACTTTGTTACTTAATGTCTTCCTTTCGTGGTAGTTTTGTAAACTTTGCCACATTTTTGCCGCCGTATTGCATTGCCTTATCAGATGTAACTGGTCATCCTCGACCGATAATGATATTGTTGCTCTTGCTATACTATCATTCCTTATCCAAATACCTGCATCTTTCTCCGGCTTTTCGCAACTTAAAATATCCCATACGCCCTCTTTAACTTGGCAATTGATGCTTTGATTTCTGCTGACATTTTCTTTATATTTTGTTTGATGACGACTTTAATACACTTCAACTGTGGTGCCTGGGCCCATAACCTATAGAAAAACACTGGGATGTTTTGTTTAATTTAAGAATAAATTCAATTACTTTATTTTGTAATTCAGGTTATTAAAAAGTGTGTGTTTATAAAAGAAAATAAACCGGAAGAAGGAGTAATAAAAAGTAATGCCAAATTACATTGTAAGATGAGATCAAAACAATAAACATCTGATTAAAGTATAACAATTAGAATGTCAGGTTGTATATGGGTTACTACATGAATATTTCAACAGATATAGTCCACGTTACGGATGCATCTAAAGGATGTGACTATAAGCGAAAAGTACTGTAGTGTGAAAAACTAAACGCTACTTTCAACAGTTTTTATATGCGTTGAAAAAAGCGCTTTTTGTGTCAAAAATGTATTGCTTCAAAGTGGGAACTCACCATATAAAATTCATGCCTTCCGTAAGCGAGATGGTAAGCGGAACTCTTACTTTTCTCCCTTAAAAACCTGCTTCGTTTGAAGCTTAATTTTTTATTGGGAGAATTTATGATAATTTTAGGGACCAAAATGAACTAAATCGGAAAACCTGTGAGGTTTGTATTATTATTCAGGTGCAGCATCAGATATAACGTTTCAACAGTGGTAACATTTTTGGCACTTTTGTAATGAACCCGCTCTAGTTACACCACACAGAAAAAATGATTGCTCAATTATTTTCAAACAAACGCTTGTTTGAAAATTTTTTTAATTTCTACAAATTTTTTTACTGATTCAATTAATATTTTTGTTTGATTTTTTTTTTAACCAACAAAAATGTTGACAACTATTCAAAAATATAATATACGCCTTATTGGTTTCAAGTTTTCATAATTTTGTATGAAATATTTAACTCTCTTTAATGTTGTCATTTTTTGCATTTTTTATTTGATCGTAAGCAACACTTACATACACTTACACATACAGTCTATGTCCCCTTTTAGACAGTTAAAGTTTACTTTGACAAAGTTTGTTGATTCTCTTTTAAACTTCGTTTGGTGTTTAGACCAAAGATAGGCAAACACATACATGTGTATTTTATAATAATATTAGGGCTATATTACTCTCCTGCTCTCATTGTTATGCAGCGTTGCCATAATTCTTTTTTTTTTGTTGAAAATATTGCGTATTAAACTTACGTACGGAAGAAAACAATTCAGTGTCGCATGAACAATATAAAAAATAAACACCGAAATTGTCTCACAGATGAACATCTCGAAGACCTCGTGCGTATAAAATGTTGTCCCTACAAGGTTGATATAGATGAAGTAATCAAAAGTTTTGAATAAGTTAAGTTCTTCTTCTCTGTCACCATTATGTGTTGCAATGTTACAATATTAATGGATTATAATGAAGCCATTAAAAGGCAAAAATGTCGTAAGAAATATACCAAAATTGAAAAACTCATTTTTTAAACAAAGAACTTATTTACTGCCTGTTTTTAGAAAACGTAAACAAGTGAGTGAGTGAGAAATTATATTGGAAACAACAATAAAAAACGAAAATTTGTTTTTGTTTTCAGTATAATTTCTCACTCACTCACTTGTTTACGTTTTCTAAAAACAGACAGTTAAAAAAAATTTTTTTAACAGAAAAAAAAAACAATTTACAAAAATAATTATTTTTTAAACAAAGAAATATAAAAAAAAACTTTTTTTTAACAGAAAAATAACCAATTTACAAAAAAACTTATTTTTTAAATTAATTTTTTTTTAACAGAAAAAAACTTTTTTTAACAAAAAAAAAAAACATTTGGCAACGCTGCTCAAGCAACAAGCGTAACACAACATACCTGTGCGACTGCTCATGCGAGACTGAATTGTTTTCATTTTTTTCTTCTGTACGTGTGCTTAAGTACGTGTAAATAAGAGAATAACAAAGCGCCCATGGGCGGCCTTTTGCCTATCTCTGGTTTAGACACACAAATTTTAATTGTACAAAGTTTTGTTTTCTTTTGTTTGAATATAGTATATAAACAGCGTTGCCAGAATAATGATTTTTATCATATTTTTGGACAAAAATACAATTTAAAGATTTTTTTTCTCAAATGATGATTTCTTATTTTTAGAAATTATGATTTACTTTAAGTTTGTTTGTACAAAATACAAAATTTTATTAAAACAGTACATTTTGAAAACTATGAAGTTTTGTATCAGCTTGTTGCACACTTGTGTACCCAGTGTCTAGAATATTAAATTAATAACCCTAAAGTTTTCATATGGCGTATGAGCTTCATAGCTCCCAAACTAAAATCTTCTTGTCCTAAATATATAAATCACTAATATTAGAATTTAATAAAAATTAAATGGATTTATAATGTATTTTTAGAAAAATTTTGTACGGAGTATATAACCGCAAACAATTTAAACCTATTTAATTTTGTAAAAATATGGCAATTGGTCAGCTCATTATTATACATTATTGTAATACACAATAGCCCGGCAAAAAAAAACGACATACAAAAAAAGTAATAAATGCAAGATTTTAACATTAGCTTGTCATTGGCTAGAATGGGTTCGCATTAGTAAAACGGCTTGTCATTAAAAGTTCAGGGATAAATAAGGATTTTCATTTGAATGAGTTCGAATTAAAACCAATGAAGTTGAATGCTCTAATACGTATTGTTATTGGTGCTCAATATAAATTTTAATATACATTATCAATTGTATAATAAATTAATTGAAAAGAAACATGAAAATACTGAAAAATAAGGCATTTTGTACATTTTTGAATTTTTTATTAAGTTTTTTGATTAAAGATTAAACTTTCCATTTTCAAAAATCGTAATAATAATATTAATACTAATGTGATTTTTTTTATTAGAGAAATAGCTTGAAACATTAAAAGATATTGAAAATTATACATAATGAACAAATCAAAAGTTGGTTAGTTAATGCAGGTTTTAATTAAATTTATTCGTATAATTTACAAACAGCAAATGCGTATTTTAAAATCCACTAAGTTGTCAATTTCGCCATCTTTTTTTTAAACTATTAAGTATTAAAATTAAATAAATCTAACTCAACTATTAATTTAAATTGCATAAAATATTCAACCCTAAAAGAATACATACCAAATTATAGTAAAATATAGCAATTCATACCAAAGAGTTAAATGGAAATATTGCATGTAATTTTACATGCGTTCAGTTATGAAAAATTTATTATAAGAAATTATTAAAATATTCCCTCTTTTTGAACAACTTCAAAATTTTTTTGCTGGTAAGAAGTATTTTTTTTTATAAAATTAATAATTTTTACTCTTTTGCCTTTGTTATAAACAATGTGATTTAAAACAAAAATTTTGTAGATTTTTCTCTTTGAGAAAATCATATTTTAGCCAAATGATGATGATTTTTTACTAAACTTTCTGGCAACTTTATTTATTTATATAAAGTTGCAGCCAACTTCAGGTATAAAATACGAACGAAAAACAAAACGACTTGGCGAGTACAGCAAAGAATGTGCTCCCCCGCTATTCTCTTTTCCCCACTCTTCTATAAACTCAAGACTTTTCAAAGTAAACTTTGCCTGTCTAAAAGAGGACTACTTTTGGACGCTTTAAAAAAGTACAACAATAAGAAAGATGATAAAATAGCGTGGCTAGGTTTTTAGCAAAAAAAAAAAAAAAACAAAAACAATAGTAGATAAAAAACGTTTCACTCTTTTTAAACAACAGAAACAACAACAACATTTGAAGAAAAAAAATAAATTTTTAGTTGGTAAAAAAGAATAAAAAACAAAATCCCGTATTCAATTTTTTAAAACTGTTTAGTTAAATACCTACATCAAATACAAAAATAAAATGATGACGAAAAACATGTCGAGTCGGTCTGCTGCCAAGGAAAGGATACAGCAAGAAGAAGAAAAACATTGTGTTTATAAACAAGACTTGGTTCAAAAATTATCCCAACAAAAAATGTGTCTCAAAGTTAGCCGCCGCTCTGCTCTGCTCTGCCTTCATCTTCTCCTACAGTGCTTGCTTGTGTGCGCGTTATTGCTTGTGCAAAAACTTTTTTGTTTGATTTAGCAAAATTATTTGTTTGAAATTTATATGATTTTCAGTAAACTATTTGTTTGATTCAGTTAAATTATTTGTTTAAAAATCAGTGTTTTTTCAATAAACGAAATGCAAATAAATTGTTTGAATATGCAAATTTGTTTGTAGGACCGATTGATGTGTTGATTCTACAAATTTTTTGTTTGAATTGAATTCATTTGAATAAAATTTTGAGCTTATACATATCGCGACCTTATGACAACAAGATTCTATCTTACATGTTGCTTAGGTGCAAATAGAGCCTTGTTGTCCTAAGGTCGCGATAAATCATAGTTTTAACATTTAAATAGGCTGATTTCCGGTTTTACGTTTTAAAATACATTTTATTATATTTAAGTATTTTGAACATTTATGGACAATTTCACCAATTCTTTTCATATTTAAATACAGTTCTTTAAATAATTTTATTTTTACTTGACATGAAATATTAATTTTAAGCATAAATTAATATTTGAATAAATAAAATCAAATATAACGTTCTTGTTTCAAAAGAGTTTCGTTAAATTGAGTCGTCGTGCTCCGCTCTAAAATGGTTATTTTTTACACCAAGGTTATAAAAGGTGCCCAACTGTCCAAATATTTCTCGTTAAGGAGGAGTGAATTGGCCACAATGGTCTTTCGATTTGACACCTTAAGCCTATTTTTTTTTGGGTTTTTTTTAAATGGAAAGTGTGCTGTAATAATCCTACAACAGTTTAATAGCTTAAAAGCAACATTATCGAGCAGATGTCAAACATTGATAACAATTTTTTGAAAAAACGTGATTTTGAGAATTTTGGTAAAAGTTTGAAAGCATGCCGAACCAGAAGGGAGGTTAGTTGCTTTACAAAAAAACAAGCACAAAAGTGAATTGTATAGAAAAACCAACAAAAAACCGTATAAAAAATAATTTCATTTTTTAAGTTAACAGAACGCATCACACTTAAGATAAAATTAAACCGAATTTATTGACTTCATATACAATTATTTTTAAGTCCATATAAAATACTAGTCATATGCGAAAACATTAACCACATTTGAAATAAAAACAGCTGGCCCACTTCTCGTAAAACGCTTGCAAGTAAAACTTACAACTAGCTGGTCAAGAGGATCAACTCCAGCCTTAGTACTGTTATAATGATGTAAAATGTTTGTTTTTTTAGCTTGATCTTCTCTTATGTCAGCAGAATGGCGAAGAGAGCTCATCAAAATAGTGAACTTATTTCTTTTTGGCAGATATGATAGAACAATTTTCCTTTTTATATAAAATATTTTAAGTTGTAAATTTAAGTTTTTTCTACTTACTTTTATTACGAGTAGTACTTTAAGTACGAATAACACTAAAAAATACTTTAAACAATCCAATTTTCGTGCGTCTGCGTGTGTTTGTAAAAGTTCGTTGTAAAACAACAACAACACTATAAAAGAAGGTAAAGCACTATTTGCTTCTTTTTTTGTTAACAAAACAACAAAACTTCAAGAAGAAAAATATACATTTTTTCCATGTTTAAAAAGTAAACTAAAAAGCAAAAATTCCCAAATTCTGTTTGTTAAAATTATTTGCTTAAATAAAAATTTAAAATTTTTAAAGTAAATAGAATAATTACGAAAACCATATCAAACATGCTGCCGGTGTTCTTCTTTAAATTAAGGGCGGTATACAACAAAAGTGAAACAAACATGTGTAACAAATAATAATATTTCTCGCTATCTCAGGTTCTCTGGGGTAAGTGTTAAGGTTAGAACCAATTCGGGATTGAACCAACTTAGAAATTCTTAAATAAAGCACAGTTTTAGATTAGCTTTGATCTCACTTTTATTTAAAACAGTCCGGTTTTTGAATTACTTTAAGTACGGGGCACTTGAAGAAGTACTGCTTGCATCAAACATTTTGTAACTTATTTAAGAAAATTTGTGCATACCGCTTTGAATTGGTTTAAGTACGGATGAATTGATTTTCTTTACAGTGTACTAGACTCATAGTTTTGCAAAAAAAGTTTTTGAGCGGGGTAATATTTTGCCGTAGTAGTTGTACGTTGTCTCGAAAGAATTTTAGATAAACTAAGTAACCTTTAATTAAATAAAAAAACAATTTATGAGTGTCAAGTTTTTTTTCAAAATCAAGTTTTTTTGTTAATGCCAAACTTTTTGGCAAATTGGATCTGGCAAGCCTAACTAGTAGAGTCACACATTGACGAAATTCAAAGGCCAGATTTATACTGCTACATTTCCGTGTGGATTATATGAAAAACAGAAGTTAGTTAGAACATGTAAATCAATTAAAAAAAAAGTAAAAGTACCATTTGGTTTAAAGATTGATATTTGACGGCAGCCGTAGCAATGATGGTGAGTGTTAAGTGGCTAAAATCTCTGAGGAAATAGTGTGGTTACTATCGAAACAGCGTCAGTAAAAAATAAAAAAATTACCAATAAATTTTAATTCATTTCATGTTACAAAAATTCCTTTCTTCATAAAATAATTTAATGAAAAATAAATTAAATACACTTAAGTTTGATTAAAATATTAAAAATTTGGGTTAAAAGTAAAAAAAAAAATATATATATTAAGCCCACATTTTAGCCCTCTACCAGGGCTGGAAGATGGAGTAATTTTATGAATTTTTTTTTTGGGCACATAATAAATATGGAATTTATAAGTATATCTCTTTTAAGTCTTCACCTAAAACAATTTTGTGCTGAAATCTGACAAAAAAATAGGAAATTAATACGCAAATATGTAAAAAAGCAGAGTTTATTTCCAAACAAAAACCTTTTTATACTTTCAACTGAATAAAATAAATTTTGTGTGAAAAATAAATTTGGTGTTTTCCACTTAATGACTTATCACTTTCTTAATTTTTTATCAAGGCTTACAAATTTTATACATCATGTAATTATGTTTGAAATACTGCCTGAAAAAAAGTACTCAGTATACTTTTTCTGATTAATAGAGCAATTTTATATGACAGCTTTTTACAAAACGTCTATTTAACTATTTTAAACTGTTAAGGCCTGTAACTCAATACATTTTTATGCGATCAACCCAATAGGATAAAATTATACAGAGATATCAATTAAACAGTGTAAAACTTATTTTATTTAGATAAAACGTTATCGCAATTTTTGACAATAAACCAAAACACTAAAAAAATCCAAGACACGGATTAAGAAAAGTAAATGAATTCCATATTCGTATTCAGCAACCTTATATTATCTTAGAAAATGTTTTGTTTATGTAAGATATAGCAAAAACTTAGAAATTTTTTGATAATAGGTTTTTCTTTTTACTTTCAACCGCTAATCTAAGACACTTTTTAACATTTGGTATGCCTAGAAATAATGATGCATTTTTGCGTTTGCTAGGTTTGTGTAAAACTGAATGCAAAACACATATATTTTGTATAAACAAACTCAAAATTTAAGATCATATTTTCTAAAATAAAAAATGTAAGATGAGATATTTATTGTTGATGTGTTTTGTTTAAGCTTTGATATTATTACAAGTAGAACTGTTGCTATAAGTCTTATACGATTAACAGTTTTATTTGGTTTAATATCTTTAGTTTTTCTAAAATCTTTATGGATGAAGTTTCCTGATGATCTGGCCTAAGCAACCAGTGAAATGCGCATAGGAATAGCTTATCCCATCAACAATAAATTTCAAGTGTTTTTATCAATAATAAAAACTGGGAATTAAGCACGAATAACCAAATCTTTTGAGATTAAAATTTTGTATTCCCAAAACTTGAAATTACTTTTTGATAATAAACAGGCAAGTGCACGGCCTAAAAAAACACTTAATTGACAACATCCTTTGTAAGTTGTTGTTGTTTTTATTTTGTTTTTCTTAACCTACTTACAACTACAATTAATGTTGAGAGAATTTCAACTAATTGTAGTGGGGAATGTAAGATGAGATAAACCCACTGTTTATTGTTGATGTGTTTTGTTTAAGCTTTGATATTATTACAAGTAGAACTGTTGCTATAAGTCTTATACGCTTAACAGTTTTATTTGGTTTAATATCTTTAGTTTTTCTAAAATCTTTATGGATGAAGTTTCCTGATGATCTGGCCTAAGCAACCAGTGAAATGCGCATAGGAATAGCTTATCCCATCAACAATAAATTTCAAGTGTTTTTATCAATAATAAAAACTGGAAATTAAGCACGAATAACAAAATCTTTTGAAATTAAAAAAATCTTCATTTGGGAAAAAATCATAAAATCATGTTTTGGTCAAAAAAATCATCAAAAATTTGATAAAATCATCATTTAGGCAACGCTGGTCCCAATTTATTTTTTTCATTATTCCCCCCATGTAATTAAAAATAAAATCCAACGAAAATACGCCAAAAATTTTTGCACTCCTAGTACGTAGAACGTATGAGTAATATTTAAATATTGCAATGTTACTCATACCCCAGCGGCGAACTTTGCATACCACGTCACATCTCTTCAATGAAGTTTGTCACACTTTGTGTTCAGTGAATTATAGCTTACAAAGTGTATGACGGCAGTGTATGGAATTTACAAGAATGAATTTCGTTCATCTTTTATAATGTGCTGATATATTCCGTATGTATGTATGTATTCATATGTGCAGGTTTTTGTTTTGTCCCGTTATTTTTCATTTGCTACTTTGTAGAGTAGTTTATTTTAAATTGCGATTCAAATGTTTGCCGACTGTTGTGCAAAAAGGAACAATCTAAAAATAGTGTCCAAAAAGTAAAAAATGACCACAAAAAATTATAAAAAAGGATTTAGTTCTAGAAATATAAGACATTTACTGCCTGTTTTTAGAAAACGTAAACTAGTGAGTGAGTGAGAAATTATATAGAAAACAAAAACAAATTTACGTTTTTTAATGTTGTTTTCAATGTAATTTTCTGAAAACAGGCAGTTAATGAAAATTCTGAAATAACACGAAAATCTAAAAAAGCTAGCTGCTTACTATGTGTGGGAAGTAGTGTGCAAGACGCCTTCTACTTGCCCACGACGTAAGCAAGAATGTGTATTGGCTGCCCACCGTCTGCTTACAATGTGTGCGAAGTAGTGTGCAAGACGCCTTCCACTTGCCCACTACGTAAGCGAGAATGTGTATTGACTGCCCACTATCTGCTTACACTGTGTACGAAGTAGTGTGCAAGACGCCTTCCAATTGCCCACGAAGTAAGCGAGAAGCTGTATAGGCTGTCCACTGTCTGCTTACAATGTGTGTGAAGCAGTACAGAGTTTATATTTATTAAATGAACACTTCACTATTCCGCTTACTTTGTGTGCAAGTGGTAGGCGTTCATTCCATAAATGCGGCAATGCATTCGAAAAAGTGTACTAGGTTGTAATTTAGATAGTGTGCATTACTATCTTACTCGTGTCTATCACATTATCGCTTCTGTAATCGAAAAATTCGCCTCTGGGACGTGTTTATGTTTTCGCAACAAAGGGCTGCATGAACAACTTCATTCATAAACATACTGAAATGTTTATCTACTGAAGTTCGTCTTCGAATAAAACTGAGCTGAGCTATTTACTACCAAACACATTTTGTTTTACACGTAAACACAATGACGTTGATCAATGAAACCGCTATTGTTTTACAGTTCTCACTCTCTCTCTCTCTCATTTTTTTTTAATAAATACTCAACAGTAATGTTGCCACTGTAGTAAATTCATGTAATTTTTTTATCTTTTGTTACCTTTACAATAACATATATGTATAATTTGTAAAGCATTCTGAATTTTTTTCTAACTACTTTTTTTATGTACTTCCAAGCAAAACACATTTCTGAAACACGTTTTTGAAGTTAGTGAATTTTTTTTGAAAATAAAGGGCGTGTGTAAAACGGTAGCAAAGTACTATTGCTAGTAAAATTTTGACACTAACGAGGTGAATGAAATTTCACTAGCTCTGGGGGCTAGTAGAAATTTTGACACAACCAACTAAATTTCTGACAAGCAGAAAATTAGAAGTTCAAAGCTTTTAAAAAATTTACAAATTCAAAATAAAAAAAAAAAAATGAAATGAAAATAGTTCCAGCTGCAAAAAAATTTATTATGCTATATATATTCTTAAATTGTTCATTCTTTTATAAATATTTTTTAAGATTTCTATTCTCTAGTTACTCTTACAGTTGTTGTTTTAATTGCTTTGTTTGCGGAAGTTGTTTTAAGTGTTGAACTTTTCTCCAGGTGTAAAACCTTCAATGTCTATTGAAGAGTATTTCTTGTAAATCCTTTGGAAGTGCCTTCTTTTAAAGTAATTGAAATAGTTGGTTGAGTTTTTGGTAATTTTGTAATATATGATGCGATTTGAGATCCACTTTTAGTTTTTTCTGGAAAGCCGTGAGTTTTTGTTACAGTTTCTTTATCAAAATAAGTAACTTATACTTCTTCCGCCATACCACTTAAATATGTTTCTATTCTTCAGGTTGTTTCAACAGTGTCTGAAATTGTAAATTTGTATTTTTCCATAAAAGTAGTATCCTTAGTAATTATTCTTTCTTTAGGAATAGTTTCTGTAGAGATACCTAAAGATGTTTGCATGCCTTGTTACTTGCAGCATCCATCTCTTCCATGGGAATAGAGGTGGTTTTTTCGGGTTCTTTAGTTATACTAGTTGTAGTGTTGGAGGTAAGGTAGTTTCAATTTCGCTATGGGCTTTTGTCAATAAACTTGTTGCAAGAGTAGTCGTTTCTTCAGACTTTGTTATGGTTGCTTCTGTACCGCTGCTTGCATTTCTACTGATTGTTGTAGTTTTAATTTCAGTTTAACTTGGAGTAGTATTTCTTCTTCAATTCTATTTTCAGGTACCATCAATTCTGTAATCTCCTTTGTTCTTTTGTTGTTCTCAACGTATTAGTTTCAACTGCCCAGTTAGCATTTTCAATCGTCTAGGAGTCTACTGGGAATCTCACAAAGAGTGTTTTTGATCGTCGACGAGCTCCTTTTTTAATCGTAGACGATTCCTAGCACGGGAGAAACTGTTACACGTGCTGATTCGTCTGTGAGATTCTTCCATAACACAGCAAAAGACGCTTATATTAATCATAAAGGGAATCGTTTATTATGTATGTAGAGATTATCTAAAGAGTCTTTCAAAAAACATGTCAAGAGTCGTATGCGACTCATGCAGGGATTGTTTTACGACTCGTGAATTGCTCAGCCGTATAATTCTTATATAATTCCGAAAAGATTCATTCCGTAATGGGTTGACGAATCGTATAATGCTCGGCAGGCTTTTGAGTTGGGGATTTATACACAATAAAAAATATTTGCCCAATTCTCAAAATGAACCATGACTTGTAAATTTAGCTTGCTTATACCTATGTTGGTTGCATGATAATTTTTACAAGTTATAACTTGACTGCTTTCGTTAACTTTTAAATACGAACGTATACATATGTGGACATTTTCAACTTATACAAGATCTTGCACATTGGCTAATTATTAATAGCTAACTGTATATTTTTACATATGATGTAAGTATTTATTTATTTAATTAAAAAAAATTAAAAACATAAAAAAATAATTTAAAACAAAGGAAACTAAGAAAAAAAAGAGATGACAACATACATATGTACATAAATTATTATGATCAGTGCTGCCACAACGAATACAGTTTTTACAACCAAAATTTTTGAAAAAGTTACCAAATGTAAACAAATATAACCAAATTTAAAATGTTTTTTATTTATTGAGAAAATTATTAAAATCATTGTAATACATTGTAACACAGAGGTTATTTGCACTTTATAGTAAAACAATAATTATAAATCAAGAAAACAAAACAAGAAATGTAATTCTGTTACATATTAAGAAAATAACGTGAAACTTAATTAAAAGTTTTTATTTATTTGAGACTTTTTTCGTAAAATTTTTTTTTTTTATTTTTTGTCGTCCTATGCTCCAATTGGAGTTAGAGGAATATATAAAAAAAATAAATTAAATATTTTTTAATATGCCAGTTATAAATAACAAAAATGGATAATAGTTTTCCGCTTTTTAGCTGTTATTGGCAGGACTGTCAAATCTGGCGATTTCTTAATCCTTTTGTCGATGGAAATTTACGTTTGGCGATATGGCGATTATTTTGGAGAAATTTAAAACGATTGGCGATATGCGAAATGCATTTTATGTAAATATTTTCTAATTTACATATACTTATCTAAAATATTATAAAAACTTTTTTTTTGTTTTGTGCAAATTTTATTTCAAATTTATAATTCTTATTATAAAAAAATGTTTCAAAATTGTTCTAACGTACATTCAAAAGTTTTTTTTACAAAATAATTATGGTAAAAAATATAAAATAATTATACATACCAACAAGTTATAAACAGTAAAATTTCAAATTTCTTTAAACTTACAGCCATTTCGTAAAGAAAATTCCATAAATTTTAAAATTATATTGATTAATTAATGTAATTTTAAAAAATCTTTAAAATTCCTACGTGTATTTGCAAGTATGTATATAAATATACTTCTAGAAATAACCTAAATTCAGAACCTTAAACTTATTTTCAAGTTTTTAAAAACTCTGAAACGACTTTTGTGTAATTTTTCAGTAATTTTCTAAAATCGATTCCGGGTGATTTTATGCACTTCCTACTTTAAGAACTAATTATCTTTACTACTCTTAAAATCAAGAAAAACTACGCTCATTTAAAAAAAAAAAAATAATTGAAAATCTCCATTGATTAAAACTTCATTTGTTTACGATTTCAGATCATGGCGTTTTTAATATAAAAATCACAAATGGCAATATTTTCTGTTTTTTTTTTTGCTGTTTTGAAAAGGATTATAAAAAACTACCGTTCATTGTTAACAAATAATGAAAAAATCGTAGTACATAGTACAAATTATTTGAGCTCGTAAATAATTGTACCAAGAAATACATATTCGTTCGTAATTATTATTGTTTTAGAAAAAAGTAACCAAAATGAGAAAAATATTCACATCTCCACATTGAAAAAAAATATAACCAATTTTGGTTAGAAATAACCAAAAACGGCAGCTCTGATTATGATATAAAAAACGGTTTGTTGTACATAAGTGGGCACAAATTTAAGAGACTTTCTTTGTTTACATTATTAAGAGCAACCGATTTAAAATTGCTTCTTTTTTGACATCTCTCAATTCTGTCTTTGGCGTGGACAAAATGTTGCTGCAATGTCCTGTTAATTATTGCTTTATCAAAACTGGGAAATTTTGAATGACAAAGATCTACAAAAATATTTTCGACATAAATAAAGTAAATTTGTAGTTTTAAAAAGTTATAAAAAATTATAATTCTATTTCTTCGACCTTTTTTATTAAATATTATTCTTAATAAATAACTCAAGCTTAAGGTCACTTTTTTAAAAAATTAATTAAAATAATTAGTATTGTGGTTATTTTGTTGAACTATTTTATGGTTTTTAATCCAAATTTTTTAATAATTTTAAGGGGTTCGAGCCCCGGCCACGGTCAAAAATGAAAGATTATCAATAACAATTTTAATTAATTTTCATGTTGTAAACTTCCTTTCTTCATAAAAATAATTTAATGAAAATTAAATTTAATGAACTTAAGCCTAATTAAAATTATTAAAAAATTTGGATTAATTAAAATATTTTAATTTTTATTTTCAATATTTCAATTTCCGTTGGAAATCTTCTTCAGGAAATTTTTATAATAAAATTAAATTTGACAATAAATGGAAAAATAAAACATGGAAAAATAAATTTTAAAATTTCAATTAACAAAATTATCATAAGAAATTTAAAATTCCATTCTACAAACTTTAAACAGAAAGACAAACAAACAAACAAAAAGGAAAAACAAAATTTTAAATATATTCAAAGCCTAAATGTCCCTTTCCGTCAAAAGTTATTTTCATTTAATTAAAGTTCACCAACTGAGCTATGCCATCTGAAATTTATTTAACAAACAATCAAAGACAAATACCTATTTATAATTATCCCTTCCATCAACCTATTTATTTTTATTCAGTAAATGTCCATAAATCTGAGCTAATCCCTCAGTATCTTTTTTAAAAATAATTATTTTCTCAAATGGAACATTATTTATCTGCAAGATTTCTAACATATATCTACGTTTCATAAAACTTTCCGTATTCAAAATTGATGTGTTTTCAAAATCAGGATAATGATTAAAATCTCTACAATGGGTTGATAACGCCGTTCCATGGGCTGAATTATAATTCCTATATTTTTGGTCATGTTTATGTCCTGCTTATTTAATTTTAAGTTTTGTCCCAGTTGTTCCTACATATATTTTCCTACATTGTTAATTATCATTGCCACCACAATGAATCTTATAAACTAAATTAGACATATCTGACTTTTTTAATCTATCCTTAGTTTTTGTGAATAATCTCCCAACATTATTATTCACCTTATGTGCCATTCTGTATTTCCCTTTATCATATATATTCGAGTTTTCTAATATTTTAATTAATTTTTTCAAAAAGTGACCTTAAGCTTGAGTAATTTATTAAGAATAATAAAAAGTTATAAACATATTTACTTCTTATTATCGATATAATCGCAAATTTTTGTATACTCTCTTTATCGGTTGTTTCTCTCCAGGAAAATTCTGCTGCTATTTCATCAACCATCAACTGTTTTATTGCCCCTCTTATAAAATTCGGCGCATCAAATGCTGCAACTTTTCCCAATGCAAAACTAAAAATTGAAAAATAGTATGTTAATAACCTAGCACTTGTTGATAAGCATACGTTAATATTTTCGCAAAGCAATTTGAAAGACTCCAAATCCTTAGTAGGAAGCTTTGGAAGCAAATTCGTTGGCATGTCTCCAGGAACCGATTTTTATTGTCGAACCTCATTTCTCAGTGTTATTATTTCCTTGGTAAAATTTTCTAATAATTTTGCCTGGTTTTCTTCTAAATTATTAACGCGTGTACTTAAATTCCTTAGCTCGTTAAGAACTTGATTAGATATTTTGGAAGGTCCCTGAAAAATATGTAAATAAATATATTGTTCGTTTTTGCACCATTTATAAATACATACATATAAACATTGTTTTCTGGTTATTTTCAAGCATATGCTCTAGTGTTTCGTTCCTGCTTAAGCAACACATCAGTAAGGTTGGAGAATGGCTTTATCAGTATAGGTAGATGCAAATCTTTTTTATTATTTTCAATTTGCCATAGACAGCAAATAAGACAATTCCAATTTGCATACATTTTCATAAAGCAGAAACGAAACACTATCGTGCTGCTGCATCCATTACAAAACATCCAATTTGAAAGGTTAAGTGTTTATTTAGGTACTCTAATCCATTTTCAACCAAATCAGTCAGTTCTTCCACAGTCTCCATTAAAAATTCGTCTGCGCTTTTTGGTTTTGAAAACTTTTCATAGGCACCTACTAAAAGCACTTCTGATGAATTCCTGACACTACATAAAATCGGCCACACTTGTTTTTTAGAGCTCTTACACAAAGGTAAACCATCTACATTAAAGTCCAGCACAATCACTTGCGAGTCAAAATAATTTGAATGAAGGTTATCTGTTACAGCATCTTTTACTCCGTAGTGAATATACAAACCTTCGCCCATTTGTTTGGAAACCACATCTTTTGGCGTTTTCTTAAGTGTCCAAATAACAAAATTGTTAGAAGATCATTTACTGCCGTTGTGGTAATTAAATGTTTTATTGCCCAATTAAATGAACTCTGCCGCAGATTCATTTGCTTCACTTATTGCATCTATAATGGATTGTCCCTCATTTTTATCTGCTAAAGTTTCATATGAAAACTTCATCAGATTTGTCTAAACTTTCATCATTATTTTGCTCTGAATCAGGTTGTTGAAAGCATTCCTCTTGTTCTGAATTCCCACTGTTCTGTTCTGTTTGTTGTAGGTTGCTACCACTATGAATTTTATTTATTTTAAAAATATTATTTATGATACGCGAAGACTCGCGTTTGCTTCTCATATGTATGGCTTGCGACGACAACATTATTATTTTTAAACTTTAACAAAACTCTTCAATCCACCTGCAATTTTTTTAATCTTAGTTCTTAGCTTAAACAAAGGCACTTCACTTTTTAATTGAAATTTTTAGAATTTTCAATTTTAGCTTTTTATAAACACAAAAATCACCGCCTGTACGTTTTAGATTTAAACCCTTACTAAAAGGTTTATGATAAACGAAGAATAAAGTCCGATTTAAATTTAAATGCCAATTAAAGACTTATATCCTGGCTTAAGTTCCGGTTCTACGATCTATGAATATACATATCAGGTTCCCAAAATGAGGCACCTTGGTCAATTTTGTTTATAAGTAAACAAGAATGAAAATGTTCTTTTAGCTTCAAAATGGCAAAAATAAAGAATTTTAACTTCAAATGCATATAATTTTTAAACCACATAAGATTTTTTCACATCTCTCCGAGTTGAATATTTATCATTTAAATCAAATAAATCGGGACCAATTTTAATTTTATATTTGCGCTGTTTGCTTCTATTTATTTATATGTAACACAAAATTGCATATAAAATAAAAACAATAGCAAACATTGTTGTTTTTGTGCTCTTCAATTAATCATCAGAAGATTTGTTTACGACTTGCATATTAAACATTCCAAGATTAAAAGACGAGCTTGTCGAAAAATGTATAAAAAACTAAAAAATAAATAAAAATTTTGATGTTTTCGTTATTGTTACTCGTCATTTAATCATCAGAAGACTATTTCAGGAGTTGTATATTAAACACAATCGTCTAACAAACAGCCTATGCTAGCTGGGTGGGTTTGTGGAAATTGTTTCTAAAATTCTAAACATCACTTTTTATTTTTTACAAACGTCAAAACTTTAAATCGTCAAAATAAATAAAGTTTCACACAGCAGAAACATGAAATATTTTACCCGCAGGAAAAAATATTTTTATTATAACACTTTGCTACCGTTTCACACACGCCCAAAATAAATTTTTTTTGAAATTTTAGGATTTACATTGCATACAACTAATTTACATTGAAATCAAAGTCAAATTTGTTTTTTTTTTGTCATTTTTATATAAATGAACTTCCTAATCTTGTTGTTTTTACTTTTTAGGGCTATTTTTGTTTTTTATCTTTCTTAAATATTTTGCATTTCTTTCAACTGGCAATACGGACTTTTTAATCAATGTGTTTTTCCATGAACTTATTCCGCATTTATTCAATTGTTGTTTTGTTTCCGAATTGTTAATGTTCATATTCTCTTGTATAAGTTAACAAACTAACTTCATCTTGTCTCTGAATCGGGCACTAAAAGAAACAATAAGGCCCGTTTTCACAACTTACCGATAGCTAAAAGTAGACTTTAACTGGCCTTATAAAAAGTGTTCCATAGTTAAAACTTTACTTTAACCTTAAGTGAGCGATAAAGTTAAATAAGGTTCATCCTACCTGGTAGGTAAAAGTAAAGTTGTAATAATGGAACACTTTTTATACGGCCGATAAAATCCTACCTTGACCTATCGTTAAGTTGTGAAAACGGGCCTAAACCACTTATCAATACGCAATCACTTTAGTAAACACATCGAAACTTGTACTAACAGTTGTAACAATGCACGTTTTGCTACATGTCCAGTTATTCCAAAGAAACACGCGATAAGTTGCCACGAACTATTTTGCGCACGAATATTTTTTTGTAAGATTTGCCTCTACCCATGCAGTGGAATGCTGTTTTGTTACGGCCACATGTACAGTTTTTGATGGAGGGCATTTTTTTGAGCTTTTGTAAAATTATGCGGGATGTAACGCGATCAAATATTTCGACGGCTATATGTTCATGCAATATTTTATTGATGATCAACGTGTGATTGCCCAAGAATGTGTCAATCTCGCAATATGTCACATGCCAGTTTGGCGCAACAATTGGTTCAGGATAACCTTCACGAATTTCATGTCTGAGCGAACTGAGACCATGATTAAGTTCGTCGTACCAGCGTTTGATAATGGCCAAGGATGTCATCATTAAAAGCTGAAATATGCTGATCGCTGTACTCCTATCTTGATTATCCTCCTTGAAAATCATAGAAATCATCGCAGGAAAATGTTCCCGAGTTTTCTTTTATTTCTAAGTGAACTGAGACCTAATCGTGGTCTCAGTTCGTCGTTCCATCGTTTCATAATAGCAATGAGGTGTCATCACTTTAAGTTGAAATTAGTTGATCGATGCACTTCTATATTGATAATCCTCATTGAAAGTCATAAGAAATCATCGCAGAAAAATCTTTACGAGTTTTCTTGCTTAAACGAAAGTTGTGCTTAAATGGCCAAGCGTTCCTTGAATTCTTGAAATTACATAGCACAAATTGCAGCTTATATTCTACTTTATGCTAAAGTTTATAACGCATAAACATTTAAGTACTTCTGTTGTAAAACAAATATATTCTAAAACACTACTAGAATTACCCTGTCTGGTCAGAAAACTAAATTTTCTTGTTTCCAATATATTTTTTTAAAGAAAAATCACAAATTTACTTAAGAGGGTTTGAATTTAATCTGCAATTTCATATGCTTGTTGAAAATTTCAAGCAAATCATACGAGCAGTTTTTATTAATATTTACTTTTTAATCGACCCCACTGTGTTTTAGTACAAAGCAGAAACTAACGAAATGTGAATTATGCTTTGTTTAATTCTCTGCATGCTTTTATCCTTGTATGTATGCACTTATTAAAACACACAGTTTGCTGTGTTCACAAATACAAAGTTAAAGACATGGATGATGTATGACTTTTTAAATATGTACTCTTATTGTTATTTCACTATTCCGACTGGATTCTGTTGGCATTTTTATCCCCTTTAAAGTAATATAGAGTTCATAAATGTTCTTTATGTTGCTTGTCTTTGTCAAAGAGAACATATAAATTTATTTTTGGACATTAATGACTTCTGAGACAAAACCTCGAAGTCATAATAATGCCTTTTAAAAAAGCATATGTAGCCACAAACACGAAAAAGGGAATATCCTCCTACAATATGAAAACGATACCTTAAAATTTTTTTTAAAATAAACGACTAGTAGACATTCGTTTACTTCTCTGTCCATCTGCAGTTAAGTAGTTTTGTTGCTTGTATAAGTTGTGGCATTTGTGGCTTTCGTAAAAAAAATGTGGTCAAAGTTTTAAATTTTTACAAAGAGAGAAACTTGTGCTCATATAAAGTTCATAAACTTTATTTGTTTGCTTTTGTAGACATACTTAATGTATATATTTCTGCTTATTTTAAATTTTATGAAAAAAATTTAGATATATGTAAGTTATAAATGTGCTTTAGAAAATTTAAATTGTATTAAATATTTATTAAAAAAAAAAACACAAATCATTGAATTATTTTACTCTAAAATTTTTAGAATTTATTATTCATAGAGCTCGCTTTAGTAATTAATTTCAATTATGTGAATGGGAATATTTTAAAACCACTATTTTCATCAAAATCTATTAATTAAATACTAAAACATAAAAGCAATATTTAATTAAATTTAGACCAGAAAAATGCAATGCAATTTTAAATAAAACCATAATATTCGATATAATTGGAACAAAACATAAATTAAAAAACCATGTTCAATGTTGTGTAATAAAATTAAAAATCAAATAAATATTTTAGCAAAAAATGCTTACACTTCTCATATCCCCTTCAACTAGTGTCGAATGAGAGTATACAAGGTAGCGCAATAGTTGTCAACCGACAACTTAATTTCAATAAATAAAAATATTAAATTTAGCTTTTGGATTATGTTTATTTGATATCTAAAAGAAAAAACGATATCAGCCAAGTGGCTGATGCCAGAATTGATGGCTATACGGGCCAGATTTATGGCATTTTCCATAATTTATGCCAGAAATTTCGAGAATAGGTTCCCGCATTCTATTCGAGAGTCTGAGGCAAATTGATATCGACTCGTTACTTCAAAGAAAAATATAAAACGGTTAAATCAGATTAAGTAAGCGAAACTGGTGTTTGTTATAAAAGGAAGTTACATATACCGGCTTCGCTAAATAAAGCTTCTCTGCACAGCCAGCCTTCAGTCGGGACAAAGGGTTTTTCTCTTCTATAGTATAACAAACCCCGGATTCGCTAACTAAAGCTTCTAAATTCGGGATTTAATACCGGCGGTTTTTAAATTTAGGATTATAAAATTATTGTTATACAATATTCAGAATTCTAAAATTCGGGATTTAAGAAGATTCGAGATTTTGATACTCGTCCAAAGTTTTGTCCCAAAGCTTGACAAAAATGAAACCAACAACTAATTGATTCTATTTATTACACCAAGAAGAGTCATAATGTCAATGAACCATATGACACTCCGTTCTTGTCATATATAAAAGTGTCATAACGTCCAAAGACATTGTGATACTTTTTCGCGAGTTCATGGTCGTTATGACATTGGATATTATTAAATGCCACCTAATTTACCATATATTTATATAATATTCCTTTAACTCCCACTGAAGCATACATAGGGTCCTAATTTATTATAGGTACCATATAAGGCCCATTCACGAAAAAAAATCTTTAAAATGCACAAAACTGTATCCAATAATGTGGTAAAGTTCATTTCGTAAAGATCGTCCCATTGTTAACCGTAGGTCTCATGTATAATGTACTTCTGGAATAGACTTAAATACGACTAAAACCGTAACTTATCATTATACTGTGAGTTGAGATTCGATGAAGGTTTGCTTATAATTAATTACAGATCTAACATAAGGCAAACTCCTGAGATATACTAATTTTCGGTGCACTCTTACTTGTTTTACATACTTAAAGCACAAGAGTTAAATATTTTTAAAATTTTAATTTTTTAATACAATACAACTCAAAAGAAATTCTATAACAAAAAAAAATTTCTAAAGCATAGGCAGCCAATTGTGCTAAAACCACCACCACATTTTCTTATGCTCTTTCATTTAGCCGTGAATGAAACAAAGACGAGCAGCAATTCTTATCCAACAAATTAATAATGATATACCTAAAATGTATTACATTGCGTTATTACAATTTGTGACACGCAATACTTTTTATGCTATTAAATATTTTAGGAAAAAAGGGAGTACGTCATTTAAAGACATTTTTTTGATTTCATAGTACTATGAATAATTTTCAAGGTAAGGATATTTAGTCAGATGATTTTTCTAGTTTTCCAAAAGCTTCTCTCATACATGACAAACAAAAATGTCACAAAATTTTAATATACACTACTTATGATTAAAAATTTTCTGGCCCTAAAATTCGTTTGTTCAAAGCAACCCAGAAAGATCGTCACATTTATAACACATATTTTTAATAAGAAACGGTCATAAAAGTATTAACACAGACCACTCGCAGAGAAAAAACATGCTTAAATATGGTCACCTCCAACAAAACTATTTTTAAAGAAAATTTAAAACATATTATGTTTAATTTAATCATATTATTGCCACCGACAACCATATTATGCTTGTATTAGTCCTCCATCACAAAGCCATAACCATAAAAATAATTTCTTTTTAAATTAAGAGTAGTATTTTTCTCTTTTCCAAGAGCAACATGCTATGGTTGAAAACCAACCATGCTATTAAAAGTTTCTAACATATTTGAGCTATTTTTAATCATTACATTTCCGGAGGCAACCATAATATGATTGTCGGTGACAATAATATGGTTAAATTAAACTCTATATGTTTAAAATTTTCTTTAAAAATAGTTTTGTTGGAGGTGACTGTTGGCGCCCGACTTGGGACCAACTCACGATGGTGTAGAAAAGGGGGTTGATGTCAAACCAATAATAATAAAAAGGGGGGAGACTTACCCAAATACGCAGACGCACCTGTTGTGACTTGGCGTGGATGATCCGGAGTAAATCCTGAGGTTTAGGTGGTGGTTGATGGTTATGCTTCGTACGTCTGCTTGGCTGGCACTCAAGGGTGAATAATAGTTCCAATATCCTAGTGGATTTTAAGCCGTTTACCTGCGCACGAGGCTAAGTAAGGGGGTAAAGATGAAATAACAAAACTCTCGGAGGCTTTTCTGGTATATAATAAATATAAACTTTTATTAAATTTATATGCACTGCACAATTAGAGTTTTGGTTAATTTATATTTTTTTCTTTTATGATAATTTCAATAACTATTTTTTTGTATTTGTTCACTTTGTTTTGTTGGCTTTTTCTTATTTTTTTTTATTATTTTACAAACACCGATTTTGGTTTTCTTTTTGTCCGGGTTACTGCGCACTGATTCACGTTAATTAAAGAACTAACTATAAGGCGAACAAACAAAGCAACAAGGCGAGTGTACAGAAGGTGGCTGCATGAACCAGCTGTTGAATTGCGACCACCTCCCACCTCCGTCTGTTCACCACGGAAAGTTGCCAGATTGGCTTCGCACCTAAACATCCCGCCCCCCTTGATTTATTGCAATAAAACAACGAGGGCTGGCTTGCCTGGGGGATTAGTGATAGAAGAAAAAACCAACATAAACGACGTGCAATTCAAAGTACAGTAGAGTTAGATATAATAAATCAATTCAATAGTAATATGTTCAGGAGGGTTAGTAAAAATTCATGAATAATAATAATAGTAATAATAAAAAAATGGCAGAGATGTGGTGTCATGCAGATTATGGTGTTCATGGAATCAGTCAAACTTCCCGATGATGACCCATCCCAGGGCGGTGTCTTGAGCTAGTGGTGTTGAACCAGAGGATGCCGACTGCAAACCGCTACGTATCAAGCGAGGGTAAACGTCTGCTCCCAGGATGATGTTAACGTTATTGCCCTCAAAAAACTCGGGGTCAGCCAGACGTAAGTTTCGGTAAGTGTCAGAGACACTCCGATCTAGCTTCTTCGCCGGGATCTTTTCTGGCAGACTCGACGATACACGAGCCCTGATCGTGATGGAACCTGCGTGGTCAAACCGTGCTCGTATAGAGATTTGGCACCATTTTTCGGACTCAAACCTTTCAAAAGGCAGGTGATACCTTTCCACCAAGAACGTTGCGATGGAGCTCGTTGGAGCGGCGGGGTTGATTAGACCGCGGACTAGTCTCCAGCCTTCCGTGAGACGTAGTTGAAAAAGAACGGTGGGGGTTACGGTACGAGCATCAGCTACACTGGCACTATTGGGGGTTCTGGTAATAGCCGGGGGGTGAAGCAGAGTGTGGTGGTTGCCATTGCAGTTCTTGCATCGTTCCATGCTGCGGCATGTGGGAGTAAGGTGAGAATGCCCAAGGCAGTTTCTGCAATATTTGTGACGAGCAACCACATCTTTCCGGTCTGATACGGTCAAGTTAAGAAATTTGACGCATTTGCGTAGGGGGTGATCCTTGCGACAAATTTTGCAGTCGGGGGTTTTTGTTTGTAAGCGGCCGCTCACCTTACGCTCTTCAAGGGGTGAAGCGGTTTCGCGGCTACGTGGACGCATAGTATCTGGAATAAGAAAGATATAGGGGAAAAGTATTAATTGTCAAGCGGACGGAGAAAGCGGGAGTAAAACGAGTTTGACAATAGGTCGGGTCACAATGCCGTTGGCAGTGCGTATTTCTGCAACTCTAACGCGATCATCAGAGCCATAAAAAATCTTTTCAATGCGTCCTAGACGCCATTGGTTAGGGGGTAAATTGTCATGTTTCACAACGACGAGATCGCCGTTGGCGAAATCTCGCTGGGGGTATTTCCACTTATTTCTTTTGTGGAGCTCGACTAAGTACTCCTCCTTCCAGCGACGAGCAAGCTGATGGTGCAGTATTTTCAGTTTTTGCCACCTATTTACATAACTGATGGAGTGGCTCGCTAGATCAGGTTCAGGGGGAGATAGCAGGGGGGTTCCGACTAGAAAATGACCCGGGGTTAAAGCGCATAGGTTGTGTGGGTCTTCGTTCACAGGACTTAGAGGCCTGGAATTCAAACACGCTTCGATACGTGCGAGCATGGTGCTGAATTCTTCATATGTGAAGCTTTGAATATGGCACAGTTTCTTGAGGTGAGACTTGCAACTTTTCACTCCAGCCTCCCAGAGTCCGCCCATGTGGGGAGCGCCAGGGGGAATGAAATTCCATTTAACCGGGTTGAAGCTATCTAAAGATAATAGGCCCTTTTGTACAAGTGAAAGGAAATGTTGTGTATCCTTCAGAAGTATATTAGCTGCACCCACAAAGGCGGTGCCGTTATCTGAGTACATAGTATGGGGTGTACCTCGTCTTGAGAAAAACCGGGCGAAAGCGGCTAGGAAAGCTTGTGTTGAAATGTCTCCGGTGGCCTCCAGATGTATTGCTTTGGTGGCAAAACATACGAAAACCAGCACGTAACCTTTCGTGACCTTGCACCCGCGACCTACATAAGACTTTATGGAAAAGGGTCCGGCGAAGTCAACTCCTGTATGATAAAAGGGGCGCGTTAAACTTGTGCGCTCGGGGGGTAATGCAGCCATGATTTGTTGACTAAGCTGATGTTTTTCTTTTACGCATTTAATACATTTTGATAGTATGAATTTTATCAACGTCTTAAGTTTAGGGATATAATAGTGTAGTCGGGTAAGCCGGTGTAAAAGCGCATTTTGGCCATGCAGTGAAAATTTATGTAGATAAGTTAAAAATAATCGCGTGAAACGTGCATGATAGGGGAGTATAATGGGGTAACGTTCGTCGTAGCTTAGTGTAGGGGAGAAAGCTAATCGACCGTTGACTCTCATTAATCCTCTAGAGTCTATAAAGGGGTTAAGGGTTAAAAGGGCGCTTTTTCGCGACAGTGGTTGGTTTTCAGTTAGGAGTGCGTACTCTTCAGCAAAGTGAAGCTTTTGACAGGCGATTACCAAACGATTTTTTGCGAAAATTATCTCTTTGGCTGAGAGCTCATCTGGCGTTATAGTATCAGATTTTAATTTTGACCTAATGCGATTGTAAAAACGAAAGATATAGCAGATAACCCTCAGTGCTCGCGGAAGATCAGAGAATCTGTCGAGAATATCCTGGTTGTCGACTAGCGCGGTAAACGTTTTAACTGTTCTTTCTTCTTCTGTTGTATTAAAGTCGCAAGTACTCGTTGGCCAGTCGGCATGTGGAAGTCTTAGCCAAGCAGGACCGTGCCACCACAAGGTATTTGCAGACAGTTCCGTAAGTGTAGTACCACGCGATGCTATGTCTGCTGGATTGTTTTTCGAGTCGACATGCGACCATGCATCTTTCCCAACCTTTTCAATAATAGACGAGACTCTGTTTTGTACGAATGTCTTCCATTTATGAGCAGGTTTTTGCAGCCACGCTAGCACGATGGTCGAATCAGTCCATAGAAAAAGTTTATAATCGATGAGTTCAAGTTGACCTTGAATCGATTCCATCATAGTTGCCAGCAGCTCTGCACCACACAATTCCTTACGGGGAAGAGAAACGAATTTAACTGGAGCAACTTTAGTTTTTGCTGCCAAAAGGTGGGTAGATACAAAGCCTTGATTTTCAGAACGTATGTAAATGGCTGCCGCGTATGCCTTTTCCGACGCATCGCAGAAACCGTGTAGCTCAACGTTATATGAGGGGTCGAAATCGATAAAACGGGGGATTTTTATTCGTTCTATTTGAACATAGTCATCGAGAAAGTCATGCCACTGCCGCAGCGTACTTGGGTTTAGATCTTCATCCCAGTCAGTTCCATCTTTCCATGTCTGCTGCATGATGATTTTGGCTACGATTATTTTTGGGGATAACCAACCCGCTGGGTCGAATAACTTTGCGATTTCTGAAAGAACGCATCGTTTTGTGGTTAAGTTGCGGTCGGGATTAGACTTCAATTTAAAGTAGAAGTGGTCACTTCCAGCGTTCCACCTGAGCCCTAATGTTTTTGTAGTACTAGAGTCGGAAAGCTTTAGAAATTCCCCATCTAGCAAATGTGTGACCGGTAGACCTTTTAGCAGGACTTCATTGTTCGCTGTCCATTTACGAAGTGTGAACCCAGCAGTTTCAAGGACTGTCCTAAGTTCATCACGAATTTTAATTGCCGATGATAGCGTATGGGCTCCCGAAAGTACATCATCGACGTACATGTGATCTCGTAAAATCT